>CM062809.1:849432910-850812910 GCA_031772625.1 Pinus tabuliformis | reverse complement strand
ATGTCAGTGTTGATATGATATTCCTCATCCCCACCATCTTTTTGCATATTTTATTTCATTCGCTAATATATTTCATCATGTTATCCTACATTTTTTACCCTTTCTACTATATCCATTCCATAAGAGCTTATGGTTTCCAATTGATTCACTTGAATCCTCCTACTAAGTGCATCAACAACCATATTCTCTTTTCCTTTGATGTACTTGATCTCAAAGTTGAAATCGCTAAGTATGGCCAACAATCTAGCTTGCCTCGAATTCAACATGGGTTGCTCAAACAAATACTTAAGCCCACTATGGTCTATCATAAGTGTAAATTTACCGCCAATGAGGTAATGCCTCCACATATTCAATGCATGAATAATGGAATCCAACTCTAGATCATGAGTCACATAATTTACCTCATGCTCATTCAATTTCCTTGACTCATAAAAAACTACTTGTCCTTCCTACATCAAGACTCCACTGAACCCTTCCTTGCAAGCATATGTGCATACCAAAAAATCCTTGCTCGGATCTGCAATCCTCAACATTGGTGTATTCATGAGAAATTGTTTCAGTTGCTTGAAGCTTAATGCACACTAAGTTTTCCACTCAAATTTATTTCCTTTTCTCTGCAACAATGTGATAGGAAGACCTATCTTGGAGAAGTTCCTGATGAAACTCCTAAAGTAACCAACCAATCCCATGAATGATCTGACCTCACTCATGTTCTTTGGGTTGGCCAATCCATTATAGCCTTTATCCATGATGATGGTGATATTGATAGGAATTCATTATAACATATTGTCACCAAGATGGGTAGTCAAGAGATGCTCTTGGAGATGAAGTGCACAATATGCATGAAGCAACAACAAATCACACTTTGAATCATTGATATGAGGTTTAATCTAATATTATATGGAAGATGAAACACTATTGAATAAAAAGAAATATATTACCACTCATTATTTTGGAGAATTTTAGCATCTATGGATAAATACTAATTCACTAGACAAGTAGTTGTGCCTAGAAAAATAGTTTAAAGTGTTTTAGACTTTTCCTATAAGCAATAGATAAGAAGAGAGAATAGAAGGCCTACTTGTAGTACCACTTTCCTCTCGTCTCCCTTGTATCGATTTCGTCGCTCCTTCCCATACTTAATATGCTTGAGAGTACCCTATAAACACAACAAAAGACAAAAACCAACTAAATCATACGATCCATTGAATATAAATGAAAGGAAATAGAAGCAATTCATACATATAAGAATTATGAAAGAACACAACATATGGAAAAAGGTTCAAACACTTCATTAGATAGAAGAAGGAATTACAACCATCAGTGTCTAATTCAAAGTCATTCCTCCAGCTTGGATCCCATCCACATCACATCAAAAGCAAGACAAGCTTGTGGAATCACATCATTTTCTCCAAAGTCAAGTCTCATAGAAGCATTATCTCCTTACAATTCAACATAATCTAGCCCCTGATCACTTAGATGAGTGGTCAATTTATAGGAACATGAAGGAGGTTTTGTCATTAATGGTGACATTGAATGGCCCTCCATACTTAGAATTAGTTCCATGGAGGAAGGGATGAGAGGATAGGATGCTCCTTAACTCATTCCTCATCCATTTTCGAGCTCATAGGAGTTTATAAGACATGGAAACTTCTAGATGACTCCAAAAGATAAGAATATTCCCCAAACCCTTTCTTAATTTCGCTCATTCTCTCCTAGCACGGGTAAAAGGAAGCCTAAGTGCTCTACAGATCACCTTGGCAGTGGACTTAATTTCTCTACAGCACACCTTCATAAGGGCTTACCTGCGCTTGTCCCTCTAGAGGCAATTTCTGGATGTCTTCAAGTCATGAAACTATCTGGGAAGGAGGAATTCAAAGGTTTGACTTGTTTAGGGCATGAAACAAATGAATTTAGGGTTTGATGAGCCCTAAACACTGATCTGAATGTTGGGATTTGATGTGCCCAAATGGATCTGTAACACTCATATGCTTCCCATGCACTGTTGTACTATCAATGGACATGACAACCAAAAGTGAGAAATGTAAATGTGGTTGGATCGGGATGGGCTCTCGATGGCTGTTGTAAATGATACAAGTGTTGTGTTGGACAAAGAATGTTAATCTAGGGTGAATGGAATACACAACTTAATGTAGTATACAAACATAGAGATATGATTGATACTAGAAGACATGCAGATAGAGGCAGAGGCGACGAGAATACACTAACAGAATAGAAAAAGTGTTAGAATATCAAGTGTTAAATGTAACATATAAAATCCAAATTGTAATGCAACAAATGGAAAAAGGAGTATTAGGTGATTAAGGTGTCAAAACAGGTTGTTCTAGGTGACACAAAATTGTAACGATTAAATCAATTAAGCATACAAAGACTTAGGTAGAGCTCCGAGTGAGGATAGAGGTTCAACACAAAAAATTGAGGACATAACGTACAAGATGAATTATATTAAGAACATATGATTTTCACCATGACAGATGTAGCACGAAATATAGAGAGAATATGATTCCCTTAAAAGATGACAATGAATAGTATGCAATGACTGCATTTGTATAGTTGTATAGAGAAGTTTGAATAAGGGAATCAAGCCAGGGGAGTATCACAAGGAATATTATAATCAAAGGATTCCTAATTGAAATATGTTATACCAAGAATATGCACTAGATGCTAGAGATTTTTGTTTCCAATGTCGAATATTCTACGGTTGTTCTCATAAAAAGAAAATAAAATCCTCCTCCATGTATTCTTGGGAACAAATTTCTAGTCTCAATGAAATATATTAACCCTACAAAGTGGGTGAAAACAATTGAGGGTAAATCACTTTTTGGAGTTGAGCTCGTGCGATTGTTAGTGATTTCAAATGTGGTTGCTATTTTATATTAGTTTCTTGCATCTCACATTGGGGTCATGCTTGGGAAAAATCTTACTCATATTTGTGGTGGAGTACTCTCTTGTTCTTGGAATAAGAAAGGAATCAATCCCATTGGAAGCTTGCATTCTCAATACTCAATGCAAGTAAATAAGGAGATATGTATAGGACAACACAACTTTAATTAATCAATGGGAGACTTTCACATTAAAGCTACACAAGTTCTCTTTGCTATCACAAAGCTTTTTCAATCTACAAAGGACTATGAGGAGAGAATTGGACAAAGAAGAAAGACAATAGCTGACTAGATGTTGACATTTGTTTTTGGTCAAAATTATAGTGTGACACATGGTAATGAATGAAAGTGATCAACTAGAATATTTGGTGGAGAAAACCAAGTTTTATTGATTCTTGTTAATGTTTATAAAACATGATGAGATTTTGTGATGGAAATAGTCATTTGTTTTAGTAAAGAGTGATCTAGGAATTGATATGAGATCATTGGCTTTGAAGAGTGTCATACTTGTTTCATGGTTATTCTTCAAAGTTCACGGTCTAAAAGGAAGAATTCAAATTGGAAAACCTTTGCATTCTGATTTGGAATGAAGAGTTATTTTGGAGATAGTGCAGAGCATAAGCCATTCAGGAAGCACTAAAACAAAATTTCGTATGGGAATATTGGTAACATAAACCAGAGGCCAAAGTTACAGCTGATGTAATCATACCTTAGACTGTGGGTATGCATTTGTATTCAATCCTAGAGCATTTGCCTCAAATTTATTTGACAGGTCTAAAGGAAGGTTATCAATCCTCAAGGAATACTGCTCTGGGGAATTTTTTCTCAATGAATATGGCATTTTTTTTATCAGTCAATCATTGATTGATTTTCATTCTAAACCATACCCCCTTTTCATTGATGTCAAAGGGGGAGGTAAGTATAAGGATGATTCTTAGAAAAAAATGGGGAGGATCATACTATTTCCATCAATTCCAAAGGCGGAGATTGTTTTCATTCTTGTTGTTGATGGAAAAGGAGTAGAAAAGGAACTTATGCTTGTGTTGATACTTATTTTGCAAAGGTTATTGTTAAAAGGTTGCTTGCATATCTTGATTGGTGCTGAGTAGTGAGGCTAATTGTGTGGCTGATTATGATATATGAGTATGTTGTTGACACATAATGTTGCAAGGAAAAGGAAAATGAAAAGGATATGGTACGATTGTAGAGATTGTAGATGTGTGTTTCTGAAAAACAAGATATGTTCCATAGATGCAGATATATAGGTCAGATTTGAAGAAATGTTTGTCGTATTCTTATGACAACTAAAGTTTTATGATTCACACAGTATAGTTCTAGTTCACTCAGTTCAATTTATATTCAATTTTTCATTAACAGGTGCATTTATTAATATGTAGAGGTGCATTTTTGTTGGATAATGATGTTGTGGTGCATTGATGGAGAGAGTGAGATGTTGTGGTGCATCGATGGAGTGAGAGAGAGAGAGAGAGATAATGTTTGCAATATTCTTATGACAACTGAAGTTTTATGATTCACACAGTATAGTTCTAGTTCACTTGGTTCAATTTATATTCAATTTTTCACTAACAGGAGCATTTCTTAATATGCAGAGGTGCATTGTTGTTGTGATAATGGTGTTGTGGAGAGGGAGAGAGAGAGAGAGAGAGAGAGAATGATGTTGTGGTGCATTTATGGATGAAGAGAGAGAGAGAGAGAGAGAGAGAGATGTTTTGGTGCATTGATGGAGAGATTGAGAGAGAGAGTGAGAGTGAGAATGATGTTTTGGTGCATTCATGGAGAGAGTGAGGGTGAGAGTGAGAGAGAGAGAGAGAGTGGTGTTGTGGTGCATTGATGGAGAGAGAGAGAGAGAGAGAGAGAGAGAGAATGATGTTGTGGTGCATTGATGGAGAGAGTAAGGGTGAGAGTGAGAGAGAGAGAGAGAGAGAGAGAGAGAGAGAGAGAGAGAGAGAGAGAGAATGATGTTGTGGTGCATTGATGGAGAGAGTGAGGGTGAGAGAGCGGGAGAGCAAGGGAGTGAGGAAGAGATAGATATGGAGAGAGAGTGCATGCATGTTTGGGGTGTAATATAGAGAGACAAATAAGGATATATGGAGGAAGATACAAATATAGATGGCAAGGAGGGAGAGAACAAAGAAGAGAGAGATATAGAGAGGGAGGGAGAGGCATATACATAAATAGATATGGGGGGGGGGAGAGGGAGGGGGGGGAGAGAAGGAGAAAGGGAGGGAGGTAGACAAAAATATGGAGGTATGAGAGAGAGAGAAGAAGAAAGAGACACACAAATAAAAATATTGATATTATATGGTGTTATATAATATCGAAAATTATTAACCGTCCTAGATCCACTTTAACCCTGGATATATTAAGCGAAGGAAGGGATCAAATATCTCAAGGTGAAAACCTCTATTTTTAGTGAAAAGTTTGAGGAAAGGTTTGCACCTCAATGGATTTGATCCTTCTCAGTGCTTGATAGATCTGAGGTTAAGATGGATCTAGGATAGTTAGAGATAAATACAAAAATGTAATTTGGGGAACTTAAGATTATTTTTTGGAGCTACCTAGGATTTTCATGTTGCAAAGTTCCTATGTTTAGTTGGACATTAAATGAAACCAATATATATGTTTTTTAAACATGGGAGCATGAAGAGTTTAAGTTCCTATTGTTGCTACTACAAAACCCTACAAATTTTTTTCCTATATCCAAATTTTGGAGCCTACATTGATCTCGTGAGCTATCATTTCTAGTTGCAAGATATATTCCATGTAAATCATTTAAGTCTTCTAGTCCATTTATGAAGAAAACCTAAGTGTCATCTTTTGGCACAAGATGTGTTGCACATTGTAAGAGTGGAGTTATGGTTCATTGTAAAAGAAAAATTTGGTATAAATGCATCCCATTTACCATATAGACATGTACTAGACTCATTCCCAAAGTTTTATGCAATGCTTTTTTAGTGTCATCACTGGCGTCGCAAAGTGTACCTTAAGTTTCGCACTTGGGGGAAAGTGTTGTTTTGTTGTCACATCAAAGGGATTATGTTGATTCTAGGTGAAGAGTGTTCAATGTTGCATCGTTGATTGTTCTATGTGTGTGGTCATGATCAAATTCTATCTTGGTTTCATATATGCCTCACTCATCCCACACTCAACCAAACTATATAAAGTTTCATGCCTGACCAACCAGAACTCACTCGACCCCTATGAATTGCGCATTGTGTAGTTAGAAGCCTCAGTATGCATCCCTGCCTCCTGGAACTGTGAAATGAACAGTCATTACCTCTAAGGACTACGTGTTGTGTAGTCACAGTTCTCAAGAACTCCCTCTTGCTCCCCATAACTACAAAATCATACCTCTCAGCCAGGCTCTTTTTGCACACTGCACAATTTCAGTCAAAATTTTGTCTCTTTTTTTCTCTGAATTGCACAACTGTGCAATGTAGTGGCTTAGCATCCCTCCAAAATTGCCTAATTATTGCCTCACTATGACCCTCAACTGCATAATATTGCTTCTTAGGCTTCCAATTACTGCAAATTATGCAGCCACAGTCATTAGTCCCTCACTTCTATCCTATGGAACTGCGCAATCACAATACCTAAGCCTTCCTCCTAGTTCAGTACCAAGTTCCAAGCCAATATGTAATTTTCATGAAGAAAGTTAGAATATGAGATTTAGGGACTGATGGCATCGTTTCATGAGTGAATTTCATCTATAGGTATTATACCTTGACATGATAGGATGATGCTTAGAAAGGAGGAGAAGGAGACTATGCTAGAAGACACTTATGAAACCGTGAAGACAAGATTATTATTGAAAAAGAATATGAAAGGGCAGTAAATTGCAACAGAAAATGAAGGATCAGTATCATAGTGAGGACTTCCTATTTTCAATCCTTTTGGAGGAGGAAGAGGAAGAATATGCACCATCTTTCATGAAGATACAAAAATAGCAACAAGAGGAGAAGCTTGACATTGACACATTGCCATCAAGTCCATGTCATCAGTTTCAAGTCATATCTTGTCAAATTGTCACCACAAGAGTCATATAAGTCATCATGTGCCACATAATTTGTGGATGTCATTATGTAATTTTCAGTAGATGATAAATGTAAAGTAAGTGGAAGTCTAAAGGTCACCTATAGAATGTGAAAAGTCATGTATAAGTCAGAAGGTCTCATGATAACTTGAAAAGTCATATGGAAGTTCAAGAGTCATGAGGGGAGCTCAAGAGTCTTAAGGGAGGGGGAGAGTCACCTCATTTTTTATATATACACCATCATAGCTCAAGCAAAAGAATTTTCACCTTGGCTCCTACAGATAGGCATTAGAGAGGAAGATAGTTCTTTCGGAGATCAATTGGTGGCCTAACGCTCCATTATTGGCGCTAGCGGTGTTCATTGTATCAATGTATCTTGGAAATTTCACTTAATACTTGAAGCTCATTGAGCCAACACACTTTCATGCATATATCGTAAATACTGTAAGACTATTCTTTGAATTTTTGTGGTATATGTTGTTGTCATTTCTACTAAATAAATTGAACTATTTCATTGGCTTTGGTGCTCACTTTATTGAATGTGTGTTGTACTTGTTTTAATGATTGTTACTTCTATGTGAACTATTTCGCTAGTTGACTAATGATTCTTTCATATGTATGTGCATGTGTCTTTATATAATAGTACTATTACTTTTCTTTTAAAGGCCCACTTTCATTCCCCCCATTGAAAGAACCTTGATACATTTTGAAATTGAACATTTCACAAGGAATATTCACTTGTTCATTCAAAAGTACATGTACATTTCTATCTTGTCCTAGCTATTACATCCAAGGAAAATCTTTAAGAACAATGGAAGTTGGGCCATATTTCTAGAAGGGCTTCTATACCAAACAATGTGAGGTCTAATTGGGACTTCATATTGGTGAGACCCCTCGTATGTTGGCAGGTTCCAACACAGTGAACATTCTAGTGCTAGAAGGAGGGTGACCACATTTATATGGATGATAACTCACCACATCCAAACAATTTGTCTTCTATCAAAAGGAAACTACGCACTGAGTTCCACTCCAACTCATACTCATGAGGTGGTGGGTATTCTCATCTTGGTTCCAAAAAAGCATTTGAATTTAATTATGATCAATTCTAGACAATCCTTCCTATCACTTGCCAATTTTCAAGAGCTCTTAGGTTACTTCCCATTACTGCTATTCTTCCTCACAAGCCAGTAAAGAAAGAAACAACTTCTATTGGTGTATTGATTTATTCCGTGGAAGATTGGGTTATTGGTACCCTTGAAGAATTAGTTGATTCTGCAAAAAGAAAAAATCAACCAGAGACCCTTCCACCTATTAACGAGGATTTGGATGGTGATGGGGAAGATTTTCAATTTTATGATGAAGAACAACTGAGAGAAAAAGAGGAACTTGATTAAAATGAATATTTGAATGGTGAAGGAGAAGAATACATGACTATTGCAGATTTGGATTGGATGGCCCAAGGGCCATTTTCTCTTCTAGGTAATCTTCACCGCATGCCTAGATACTTAGAAAATATGCTTTAAAAGTTTGATCCTAATAAGAAGACCAAAGTTGAGGACCATATTGATGATTTCTACATGCATTTAT
The DNA here is from genome assembly GCA_031772625.1 of Pinus tabuliformis. Taxonomy (NCBI): domain Eukaryota; kingdom Viridiplantae; phylum Streptophyta; class Pinopsida; order Pinales; family Pinaceae; genus Pinus; species Pinus tabuliformis. The sequence continues at coordinate 850,804,366 of CM062809.1, read as the reverse complement.
GAATTCTTGAGGTATGTTTTGATGATGTCACTTGTAGATTATTTCCATACACTCTAGAAGGTAGAGCATCATTACGGTATCATAGTTTTTTTCCTAATTCAATTCATATTTAGAGGAAGTTTAAGAAGTTTTTAGAGAAAAATTATAATGATAAAACTCCTGCCATGTTGTTAAAATAAATTGAGAATATTAAGATGGGGGACAAGGAAAATGTGAAATATTTTAATAAGATATTTACCCGTTTGTTGAATAAGTTCCCCATGGATGTACAATCACATGATTCAATCACGAAATATTATTATGCAACTGCCTTGCCAACTAATATTTTAATGTTCATTAAAAAAGATGCAAATGATACTTTGGATTTAAACTTTGTAGAAGCTATTGTTGTTCAAAAGGACCTGCGTTCTATTGGATCCATTGAAGACCCTGGTGATCTTAAAGACTCCAAAGAAATTGGTAAGAAAATTAAAGCCTCTTCCACTAAATCCAAAGAGAAAGATTCATTTGATATGGAAATCTTGACTAAGTCTTTGAAAATTATTATGGATGAATTATCTAAATTGAAAAGAAGGTAAAGTGAGGCATCTATCTTCAATAAGTCTTTTAAGTCACCTTTATTTAAAAGAAATAACAATTCTCAATTGGCTAAATCTGCCCAAATTTCTAATGTAGTGTTTAATGTTGAAATTTGGGGCATGGATAACTTTTGTACTTTCCATCAGGATAAACATTCAGAAAAGAAATTTCCTTAATGGAATCATAATATGACTTCTATGATGACTAACTTTGTAGACACGTTACTAGTAGAGGAGAAATCTAAGCAGATCGAAGAATCAAATGAACCTACTGTGATCGAGTAAATTTTATGTGATGGACACCCAGTTAATGCATTTCATGTTATATATAACAATAAAAACAAAGTGTTGATGAGCTACCAGTGAGTGAGGCTCCTCCTCAACAACTAACTATATGATATAACTTGAGGAGAAAAGGATATGTATATGAGAAAGAGCTTTAAAAAATTGTTGAGAAGGACTCTACCACCTTCTAATCTAGTTCAGAATTTGCAGAACAAGTCTAGAAGTGCTCCTCCTTCTAAGAACACTTCCATGAATAACAAGAACAAATCCATCACTCTGGAAGCTTCAAAAAAAGTTACGCGACTCGATACGTCAACACAACCTGTTAAGAATGAAAGTATTGATTATAACATTGTTAAAGACATGAAAAGGGCTTGTGCCAATGTTTAAATTTTTGAGCTCGCTAGGATAAAAAGACAATGTGAACTAATACTTCAAGCACTTGCAACACAACCTCCTTCCAGTACTGAAGTTTCTGCTTCTCAAGTTTTGTCCAGTAAGTCTCATGAGAATTTCAAATCCGTAGGTAATGTTGTTAACTTAAATACTAACACTCTTTGCCCTCAATTTATTTTAACTTTTGAAATATTTAATTTTAATGTCCATAATTGTTTGGTCGATTTTGGTGCATTCGCAAATTTCATGCCATTATTTGTTGCCAAGAAAATTAATGCTAAATGGGAAAATATTGATGCCCAAATCATATAACTAGACAGATCATTACTCCAGACAATTGGTGAACTTACTAATGTTACCATTTGTTTTCCATCTGACCATAGATTTCACCAATGAATTAACATTGTTATTGTGGACATTCCTGAAGCATATGGATTAATTTTGAGTAGAGATTGGTCCATCAAGTTACAAGGGTATTTCTCAACAAACTCAACATATTTATGGCTCCCTATAAGGGAAGAAACAATCAGATTCGAGTAGAAACCAAGCCTTGTATGAAGTATACCATGAAACCACTTGAGGGACATAATGAGCTAGTAGGATTTGCATATATCATTTTTTGAAATTAATCTCTAGAAGTAGATCACAGATGTTACCTAGCACAACCTTCACCCGTACCACCAGACACATATTTGGAACTCCTTTCTCGAAATCGAATTGGTGCAAATGAGTCTTGTATTATAGATGTAAATAGTATCAGTGTAGGAATTAACTCTAGTATTTCTAACATTTGGATATTATATTTCAATGGTTCAAAGACGCTGGAGGGTTCTGGAGCTAGTTTCATTTTAATAGACCCACAACAAAACACACATTTGATCTCATGTTGCTTAGAATTTGAGTGAAATAATAATGTTGTTGAATAGGAACCACTCATTATGGGTTTAAAGAAAGACATCGACGTCAAAGTTGTAGCACTCAAAGAAATAGGTGACTCAGAAATTTCTACATGCAGGGTACAACATACAATACAAGATGTGTAACCCAATCTAAAAAATTATCGACAAGAGGTATGGAATATTATTTCACATTTCCAAGATTTTAAAATTAATTTTCTTCCTCAAATTTGTAATGCTACTGCTGATACATTAGCTAATGCTACTACCAGGTTTTCACCTTTAAAGGATGGTTTTCTAGTTGAAAATATTTATAAGCCATACTTTCCTGATAATATTAGTAAATTTCATGTTTTTAATGAAGACCAACATATATTGGACTTTATGGTGAATATTGATGTGTTCAAGGATGCAACCATCGATGAATATGAGCACGCGAAAGAATTGTTGTTGGGTTGTGTTATATTCTTTCCATGACTAGATCCCTTAGTTAACCAAGGGATTAGAGGGGGGGTAGAGCACCCCCTTCGTTGTGTCGATTGTGCAGCGGGGGGTTCACAGGGGGTTTGAGGGGGGTAGGTAGCCCCCCTCTACAGGGTCTGGGTTAGCACCCCAGAGAAATTTTTTTGGGACCCTATATTAGGTTGGGCAGACCTACCTATGGTTTTGTGCATGGTCTTCACACATGGTTTTGGACGCGATGGTTTTCAATCCATGGTATTGGATGCTTCGTCATATATATATATGTATTGTAACATTGAAAGGAACATAATGAAAAATCTTTGTATATATGTGTTTTATGTGTTATGCTCTCGTATTGTTTATTTTCTGTGTTTTAGAATTCATATGCAGGTAATTTCTGTATGGGGTTAAAATCTACAATTGCAAGGATTAGCTCAAGCAAATAAAGGAAACCCCATGCCCAAGGGTGTGGTATCTTTGTCAAATGTGTATGACCTACAAAATTGTTTCAAGGGACTAGTTAATGTGAAGACTCATAGCTCCACTCTTTCATATGAGCAAGTGAATCTTGGTATAAAATATGATCAAAAGTATGTAAATATCGGTACGTATTTCACACCTCAAGAGTGGAAATCTTTCATCCACCTCTTTAAATAGTATCGAGATGTGTTTGCATGGACGTATGGTGACTTGAAAACTTATGACACATGAATAATATAGCATATGATTCCCATCAAAGAAGGGGTAAATCATTTCCAGCATAAATTGATATAAGTTCACCCTATGCTTGAACCCCTTATTTAGAAATAACTGAGGAAATTTCTAGATGCTCGAATCATATTTAAAGTTCTTCATTCGACATGGGCCTCTAATTTGGTCCCTGCGAGAAAGAAGTTCAAGGAGATACGCCTGTGTGTTGATTTCTACAATTTAGATCAGGCTTTAGATAAGGATAATTATCCCATGTTGTTGATGGTAAAAATTATTCAAACAATGGCGGGGTTAGAGTTTTTCTCGTTACTAGATGGTTTTTCCAGTTACAACCAATTTCTGGTATCAAAACCCGACAGGCACAAAGCCACTTTATGGACTAAGTGGGGCACTTTTGAATTTAAGTGAATGCATTTTGGACTTATTAATGAAATATCTACATTAAAATAGGCTATGGAAATCACATTTGGTGGTTTGATTGGAAAGAGTGTTGTGGTCTACTTAGATGATGTGACAACATTTTCAAAGAAAAGATTTGATCACTTGCATCATCTTAGGCAGATTTTTGAGCGACGTCATAAATATAGGATATCTTTAAATCCTAATAAGATCATCTATGGAGTGTCTAAGGGAAATATATTGTCCCATATTATTTCAAATAGCGGGATTAAAGTGGAGCTGGAGCGGTTCAAAGCTATCACTAAGATTCCCTTTCTAGTGAACAAGAAAGCTATGCAATCCTTCTTTGAGCAAGTGTGGGTACACTTTGGGATCCCACAATCCATTATATTAGATCGGGACAACATATTCCTAAATGCATTTTTGTCAAGTCTCTAGTCAATGTTGGATACCTAAATTACTCAGTCCATGGCATTCCACCCCCAAACGGATGGCCAAACAGAGGTCGTCAATAGGATGATTGTGCACATTCTGTGCATGTGCAACTCAAAGCATCCACACACTTTGGATGAAAGCCTCCCTTATGTCCATCACAACTACAACAGATCTCTCCATAACTCAAAGGGCCATAGCCCTTTTCAGGTAAGGTTTGGATTTCACCCATTGTGTCCCATTAATGTGGCCATACCATTTGCAGCTACTCAAGAATATTTGGCTCACGTCCAGTTTGAAGCCAATAGGGCTAACAACTTCATTGAATGCATTCAACACATCTTCCAATAGGTGCATGATATATTGGATAGAGCCAATGCTACATACAAGTAACACCATGATCATCATTGAGTGTTGCACAAGTTCTAGGTGGGCGACAAGGTTTGGCTACATTTGCAGAAGGAGCGCCTTGTTGGACCCCACTGCAAGCCTTGCCCACTCCGATATGGACCATACACCATCACCAAGGTTTTAGGGGACTATTCCTTTAAGCTCATCATCCCAATATTCCTTGGTTTTCACCCAGTGTTTAATGTAGATCGCCTTCGGCCACACTTTCCACCATTGTTGGACATGTCCGACATTGTAGAACAACTCACACCACCAGAGCTAAACCCAGACTGCATAGAATAGGACACAACTAATCAAATCATGGACACATATATCAATAACACTCTCCAATAGAGGATCCAGCCATATTGAGTTGTCAAAGAAGGCCAACTCCTTCACCAGGGCAAGTGGTTCACCAAGGACCAGGTTCAACAAAAATTTCCTCACCTCATGGAGGCTCTACACGCAATGGAAACCATTGCTTCCTAAGGAGGGAGGAATGATCCAGGTGGATATTGGTGGTCACCCACCTATTTAACCTAGACCTCTAGTCAGTTTCATATGTTTCCTTGTTTATTTCAGCATTACTATTTTTAGTATTTTTTCGGGTCCTAAACTTCCAAAGCAGGTTTGACCCCCTAAACAACATTTTTTTGAGGTCCGCCATAGGCCCATAGCCATTAGTGGGGGCCTTCCGCAAATAATATAGTACTCAGATATACCTTTCCAACAAGTTGTTGTATGCGCCAAACTGAGATAATATAACCAAACGAAGATAATATGACCAAGTTACAACCCCAGGAATTTGGCTGCCCAACTAACCCCAACAGGGCCCATAAAGTCTTGGTGTTACATATCATGGGGTTACATTTTTTGTTGTTTATGGTTTTCCCTTGTTGTTCAATAATTAATAGGCACTTGAGCCTCATTGTAACACATTTCAGTGGCAAGTAAAAACCACATCTCTTTTCATAGATAAGCTAATATCGTCTAAGCTAGTTTATTTCTATTATGTTTGTAAGAATATTTCAGTATTTTGATATTAATGAAATGATGTGTTATTTCTGCAGCATCTCTATATTTATGGTTATATCTGTAATTTGTTGCATTCCTGTTTAAGTTCAGATCATTTCTTCAGTGACAATTTTCCTTTCTATGTGATGCCAATTTATGTTTTGCCTTCTGATGTTTAAATAAGATTATATGACAAAATCCATTATCTTAATGTTCTGGTTCCTATGGTTTCAACATCTGCACCCTTTCTTCTAAGGCTTGCAGGATTCATATTTCATGCCCTGCTATAGTGGATTATTATCTCTTTATTCTACTACCATTCAAATGACGTTTTGATAGGTCTATAGTCTACCATCTACCCTACCTCTACCCATCTTAATTCATACAGTCAATGTCTTGGTAATTTCATTTAAAAATTGATTTGTTGACCCCATTTCCCAATGGATTAATTGCTTCATCCCAACCAAACCCTATTTCCAACACAACCCTAATGAATATTTAGCCATTGCTTAAAGACATAGACAGTTTCCAAGCCTAGTGATTAGGTCTTCAAAGAGAGCCCTCTCTAGATTGAAGGGGCTAGCCTTCAATCTGGACAATTAGTTTGAAAAGTTTACCTTAGGGAGTTATCTGTTACATTCAAGAAAACTTTCACAGTGATAACAATTCCCAACAATTGTGCAATCATGTGTCAGTGGAGACTGTGAAAATCCTTGAAAAAGTGAACTGCATAATCATGTGAGACATGCGGTCATTGAGTAAGTAAACTATGCATCTCCTTAAAGAAGTGAATTGTGCAATAATGTGATACAAGAAGTCATTGATCAAGAAAATTTCACAATCCCTCATTGTGAGTCAAAACTGCACAATCCGCTATGCTAGTGAACTGCATAATCCCTTGTCACTAGGAATTATGCAATATTTTCTGCTAATGGGCTACACTTCCCCTTGGATCAGCCAAATATGCATCCCTAGAAAATAATTAGTGCACATTCCTAATTGACAGTGTGGCACAAGTTTCCAATTCTAATTTGAAGACAAGTGTTACCTTCTCCTTGATTTTAGGCATGTGCATTAGAAACCCTAACCCTAATCTCGTGAGAGTAAATATATATAATAGAGGCTTTTAGAGCTCATTTTCACATCTAACATTAGAGCTCTAGCCATTCTCACAAGTTCAAGGAGCTTTGGACTCTATTTGTAGTGCTTTTCTAGGTAAGTTTCTCAAGTGTCACTTTTTGCTGCTTTTTTTCATCGCTTTTGTTGATTTTATGTTTGCAAGTGTCATTTTTCCAAATTTTTCTTGTAATTACTAGTGATCTATTATTATTAACTTGTACAAGTTTCATTTTAGTCTTTCGAGTTATTTTTATAAGTGTGACATCACTTTCTTGTTATTTTGCCTGCTAGTATTTACTACTGCTAGGTCGATTTATGCATGCATGTTCTTCCTTTTGTATTATCTTATATGGGAAATGTTAATGATTGATCTAACTTATTCCAGGACTAATCTACAACCATTCCTTCCTCATTCCTAGATTCTAAGTTTTCCTCCCTCCCAAGCAGAACTATGCAATCCTTAGGTCTCGCTGGTTTCTCTCCTACGCATTACACAATCACAAGCAACGAGTCCCTTATCTTGCTAGCTGTAACTAAACAATATGCAGTTATTGGCCTCCTCTAGCTGCACATTATGTTATCCTAGCCAAAAGTGGCCCTGGATATCCACTAAAATTACACATTATGTAATCCTTCTCTCTTTGTGCTAGTTAAGATTGCGCATTGCACAGTTCTAGTCTCCTGATAACCATAACTGCACAATCACTCTCTCTTACTACAAATTATGTAATTAGAGAGCCCAGTCTGCTTCTTTGCTTCTCAACATTGTGCAATTTTTTCCCTCGGTGACTGTTTTGCTGCTCTAAACTTGATTGTTGAAATGATCTTTTAGGCCAACTTGTTATTGTCATGAGTGCATCTCTTTCAATAGTTATTGTAGGTCTTGGAAACATTACTCTTTCATCATCAGATAACACCATGCCTCCCAAGAAGACAACATCAAAGAATGCCACCGAAAGTAATATCGAGGAATTCATTAAAATTCCCTCAATATCAGTTCCAATTTTTCAGATACACAGTTATATACTGAGAAGGATTCGAATGTCACTTGGCATCAAGGATGAATTCACTGCAACAGAGTTCAAATAATTCCTAGGGATAGGCATATTTACATCAACATTCAATGATTAAAGTGTTACACATCATTTTGTCACCATGACACTTGATTGGTAAAATGGATCTCTCGCCATCCATGAACATGTTCGATTGCACTCACTTAGAGGTCAAACATTCAAAACCCTTTGAAGAAGATGAGAATTTTGGGTAAAATGGCTTGTATACCTTGTTAAATATGACCTGTGCACTTTTCCTAGAAGCTTTTGTGCATTCAATGTACCTATTCTTGAGAAAAACATAGAAATGCGCTCTATCTTCCACTATAGACCGTGTAGGTGAATCAAACAAAAGTAAAAATAAAAAGTGAATTCCATAAGCATTGTTGGTAGAATATATTCCAACTGAAAGCTTCCAGGTCATATCTATTCGAGCCAGACCCCTCAGATCATGGAGCTAATTCCCTTTCATCAAGGAATCCTAATCCCCCAATTAGGGGATCTCATCCTTCTATTTTGGATCTAAAACTTCTTCCTCTTGGCCTATAAATTGACTAGAGGGAAGAGGGATTGAGGAGGTTAGAGAAGATAGACTTATGTTGTTAGATTGAGATTGGAAGGCTTATCATCTAAGGAGAGGGTTGGAGGAATTTGGGAGGAACCTCATGACATCAAGGCAAAGGATGTAAGGCTCTTTTTTATCCTTGAATTAATACAAATGAATCTTTTCTTCCATTGTATTGTCTTACTGAAATTATGAATGGTTTATAGTTCTTTGGCTATTCGTTAAGGAAATTTCAATTTATAATCTCCTTGATAATTAGATTAAGCATGTTTGAATTGTTATATTGTATATGACTTTGATGTTTCTTATGTATGTGGTTGCAAGTATTTCAAGCATTGGGAAGCTACATTGAGATAGAGCGGGAATCTTCATCAAGAATTTTGCAAATAGGTAAGAGATATATTCACCATCTTTTATATTTACAATTTAAATGAACTAAGCTTAGGGAAAGAGTTATTCAATTGTCTGTTTGTTTCTAGTTTCCTTTAGGATCTAGGGAGATCACTCTTGTTAGCAAGAGGGATTTATCCACCTAACAAATTGGCGACTATAGTGGGGATCATTAGTGGTCTCTTCTCTTTTCTTGGTTTCATTTTTTGATATTCTTTGCTAAGATGGACCTCAGTGTTAGAAAATTTATGATTTTTCAGATCCTTTGGATTGATTGCTTTCTTTTTTATTTTTTCTTGGACTTTTGAGACCTGCGCGATTTTTGTTCAGATAGAGAGCGTGGATCTACATAATTTGTGTGTTAAGAAACTTGCGCATGTGCAATGGTTTACACTACTTACCTGCGCAACTCCTAGAATTTTTTGAAAATTTGGGTTTTCTCTTATCCAGAGCCTGAATTTTGGTTTCTGCAAATGTCATCATATTTGTTTCAGTTGTCCAATATCTTTTTTGAACTTGTTTGAGTGCTTTGTGAGGTCTTTCTGGGAATTGATCCCTTTTGCAAAATTAGTTAGGGTTTTGTCTGGCTTGTTTGCTGACTGATAAAAAAGAGATAGGTTGCATTCGAGATTACTGTACTCCTACCTTTTTCTGTCAAATATACTAGATCCATTACCAATCTTGCTTATCTGTGATGGAATTATTTGTTTAATTGAAAATTAGAATTTCTCAGAAATTAATGTTTTTTATGAAGAATAGTTATCATTTTTGAATGATAAAAGGAATTTGTTTCTTTTTAGTTGTGGTTGTATCTTCCGGATCCATCACATTTTATTATTTTTATGCATCGACGTTTCGAACCACAGAGGATGGTTCGAAACGTCGATGCATAAAAATAATAAAATGCGATGGATCCGGAAGATACAACCACACAGAATGCAAATCGCAGAAGTCTCAAATCCACTATTCTTTTTAGTTCTCAATTATTTCATAATTTCACTTTTGGCATCATTAAGTTAAAGCATTCATTAGGAAAATTGCATTTTTCCAACTCTTCTTTGATTCTTGTGTGTTTTGAAAGTTTCGAGTGATTAGTGATAAAGGACGTTTTGAGTTTGTTTGTTCTTTAGGAAATTTTGAAATCTTAGTTTATTTCTGCATTTGGATTGCATTATTGAAAATGCCAACAAGAAATGCTAAAAATAACACTGCTAAAAATAACAGTTTGGGTACTAGTGCTGGATTGGGCAACAGGGAATGAAAAATGGAAGTGCTAAAAATAGAATTGCTATTTTTAGCAATTTAGGATGGATTCTTATTTTAGTCAATCCCTGGACTAAAAATAGGAAGTAAAATTCGAATTTTATATTAACAACAGTTTGAAAATTAATTTATTAATTCATCTTGAGTTAATTAGTTAAGCAAAATCAAACTTGAAATCTATGTGAGGACATGCAACAGTTTATCTATTAATTGAGGAATTTATCCATCAATTAAAGAGATAAGGATGAGTTCTAATTTGAGTAGTAATTATTTGGACCAGTTAACTGAGTCAAGTCCAGTTATATTTGATTTAAACAGTTTGTTTAAATTAAGTAAGTTCATTTAGCTAATACATGCTTGCATATAACTGCTGCACTTCAGATAACTGAAGATTCTCTCATGAATAACTCATGCATGTCAGTTCAGATGGAGACCTAGTTGAGATCAAAGAAGGGACGGTGTACTATCAGTTGGATGAATATTTTTCCTATAAAGGAAGCTCATCCATGATGAGGATTTATCTCCTTCAGGTTTATGCAGTTATTTCGGAGGTCAGTGTTGTGTGTGAGGTGAGAATCACACAAGTTGCAGCTGGAGGACCCAAGAAAAACTGCGCATAGAAATAGGAGGCTTGGAGGGCAAAGGAGAAGGTTTGTGAGAATCCTTTGACTATCTATGAGCAACAGAGGGATTGTACTGAGAGCTGGATAGCTTCCAAGCTAAGGCTTTGTGTAATCTGGACATATTTCCACTTGTATGATAATACAGATATGGGGTTTTAGGCTGGTGTTTTCCCCTAGTTATATCTTCTGTGTTATGTGTGTTTGATTTCTCCATATCAGTTATATGTGTTCTTATTGATGTTTCTCATGTTCGATTAAGCTTCCGTTAAATTGGTTGTAGAAGTAGATCTAGTATTATGCTTTAGTACATTGCATATATCAGTTTGATCTATAGGTGGTGAAATTTCTACATGATATCAGAACTAGCCGATTTGTAGAAATCTACATGGTATCAAAGCTAGCTGATGTGTAGAAAAATTCTACAAAATTTTACATGGTATCAAAGCACAGGTGATCAAGGAAGAACAATATACTAAGAGGAGATTTCAAAGTTTGGAGTTTTGGCCCGAGAGTTTGCAGAGAAGATCTGAAAATTTCTATACAAAATTTTCAGAAAAAATAGCATATTTTGATTCCTTGCGGAAAAAGACCCAAATTCAAAAAAAACATTAGCTGAATTAGAGTTCGGATGAGGGAGATATCGTTGATTTAAAATCAGCTCTTTTTCTAGAAAATTTTGTGACGACGGGAAAGTGGAAATAGATTGGTGTGCTAGCCAAGAACCTATATGCACTTGAGGTACAAGAAGCATGCAAAGCCTTGAGAAGCAAGGCAAAGGTTAGATACTTGGTGGTTGAGAGGGAGAGTAAATTACCTCTCATCATGCAGTGCCAAAAGAAGTCTCAGACAATTGTGGAGGAGCCACAATTGGTGAAGTAGCTTCAGGAGGTTGTGGAGCAGCCACAACTAGAGAAGCCGAGAGGAGACGGAGTGGAGGCATCCACTCATGCAGAGACCTCCAGTAGGGGGGAATTTTGAGCTAGGTGGGCAGAGGGATCACATGCAGCCATACCTCCAGGTTTGAGGTGGGGCGATGTGGAGTGATCATCCCATGGAGGCTAGGGGCAGTATACTTGAGGTACCCAATATCTTTGATTCAACTTTGCTATAGGAGCCCCAATGAGGAGTAGCAGGACTGACTAATTGGGTAGAGACAGATGCGGATGGAGCGGCAGAGAGAGCTACAGTGCAAGAGTCCCAGGACTATGTAGAGCTAGGAGGTTGTAATGATGCGAAAGGCACAGGAGTGTTGCACCAGTGCAGGATGGCACAGAGAGGTGTGCAATGGTGCGAGATGCATGGAGTATTGCAGCAACTCAAAGGTCAGAGAGGGATCACTTTTTAGCAGCGAGTAGAGCTTCAGCATCAGAGTATGTTTCTAACCCAACAGAGAGGTCAGTGGGGAGCTTTTCTTGTTCCGAGAGTTGTTGGAGAAACCACACTTGGTAGGAGTGTTGCATGTAGAACATTCCAAAGGTACAGGATTGGGTTTGAGGTTGAAGCCTTTCTTGTTGAGAGGGAGTGTTGAAAATGGCAACAAGAAATGCTAAAAATAGAAGTGCTAAAAATAGCACTACTAAAAATAACAGTTTGGGTACCAGTGTTGGATTGGGCAACAGGGAATGAAAAATGGAAGTGCTAAAAATAGAATTATTATTTTTAGTAGTTCAGGATGGATTCCTATTTCAGTCAGTCCCTAAACTAAAAATAGGAAGTAAAATTCGAATTTTATATTAACATCAATTTGAAAATTAATGAATTAATTCATCTTGAGTTAATTAGTTAAGGAAAATCAAACTTGAAGTGTATGTAAGGACATGCAACAATTTATCTATTAATTCAAGAATTTATCCATCAGTTAAAGAGATAAGGTTGAGTTCTACTTTGAGTAGTAATTAGTTGGCCTAGTTAACTGAGTCAAGTCCAGTTATATTTGATTTAAACAGTTTTCTTAAATTAAGTAAGTTCAATTAGTTAATGCATGCTTGCATATAACTGCTGCACTTTAGATAATTGAAGATTCTCTCATGAATAACTCATGCATGTCAGTTCATACAAAGACTCAGTTGAGATCAAAGAAGGGACAGTGTACTATCAGTTGGATGAATATTTTTCCTATAAAGGAAGCTCATCCATGACGAGGATTTATCTCCTTCAAGTTTTATGCAATTATTTCAGAGGTCAATGTTGTGTGTGAGGTGAGAATCACACAGGTTGCCGCTGGAGGACCCAGGAAAAACTGTGCATAGAATTAAGAGGCTTGGAGGGCATAGGAAAAGGTTTGTTAGAATCCTTTGACTGTCTATGAGTAGCAGAGGGATTTTAATGAGAGCTGGATAGCTTCCGAGCTAAGGCTTTGTGTAATCCGGACATATTTCCACTTATATGATAATACAGAGATGGGGTTTTAGGCTGGTGCTTTCCCCTAGTTATATCTTCTATGTTATGTGTGTTTAATTTCTCCATATCAGTTATATGTGTTCTTATTGATGTTGCTCATGTTCGATTAAGCTTCCACTAAATTGGTTGTAGAAATAGATCTAGTATTATGCTTTAGTACATTGCATATATAATTTTGATCTATAGGTGGTGAAATTTCTGCATGGTATCAGAGCTAGCTGATTTGTAGAAAAATTATACATGGTATCAGAGCTAGCTGACGTGTAGAAAAATCCTACAAAATTCTACATGCATCCAATGTGAAATTGGCTTGCTTGTGAAAAGAATTTTAAGTCATGTTTTGAGTTTTTCATTTCTATGTGAAACGAAAATCAAAGAAACTCTCACTTTCTCATATATAGGATTTCAATGAATAATAGATTACAAATTGCATGTTCAATTGCATTAGGATTTCGAGTCGAGTCATAATATCATAAGTTTCACTCTCATCACCTCTTGAGAAAATAACAACTTAATAACACAATGTTAAATAAAATCAATTATTATTTTACAATTTTTAGGGCTCTTACCACCTACAGTAGCTTAAGTGCAGGGCTTTGGAATAGGGAAGGAAGTAAACTTTTCAAAGCTATAGACAAACAATAGAATCTTGAGTTAGGAAGAGAAATCCAATTATTTCAGTTTTTCTCTGGGAAGCTCTTCTTATACATGAGTTAAGCACGAGATCATGTCGTATCTGGTGGTGTGATCGTACCCACTTCATTGGCTATGATCGAGTGATTTGCACATATTACAATAGTGTCAAAAGGTACTTGGGGTCACTTGAAAGCAAACCTCCAATTAACCACATTGAGCATCTTTCAAGGGGATTGACCTTTGTTACTCTGCCCTTGGGTGTATGTCCAATTTATGATTGTCCTCCCAGGTAAAATTTTTGTACTTGGTAATAGTGACCATAATATTAGGGCTCTACCTAAGGTGACGGTAGAGAGAAGGTCATGTTGTACCTAGAACAACGGTTGACTAGACTCACTTGGAATTTTTGGAGGGTAATCTTTGCTCGAGATGGCATAAATGAAGTTACTTGCACCAGATTGTTTCATTAAGCAGGTTTTCATGGTAATTGGTTCCAAACACTCATATCTATAAATATTTTCACTTTGATCTCTACGACGTTGGATTTCATCACCAACTAGTAAATATTGATCTCTGTGAGAGGTGAGTTTGTATGGTTTGAATTCCTAGATTTATTAGCACGTGTTACTTTGTTTGTTTTTCACTTTTTAGAGACTTTAGGTGTAATTTTGATATTGTGTGAATTATTAATAAAAAAATTCATCATGGCTGAATTACTGAGACAATCACATAGAATGTTGGGTCAACCCCCTGAATATACGCCAAGTCAGCTAGAAAATATTAAAACTGAAAAATAAAAATCAAAAGGATCTAAGACTACAGACGAACCTGAAACTTATACTATTATAGAATTTGATGTAACATGAACTGAAGTGAATCAACCAGAAATATCTACTATTAGAGGACATGATGTAACAAAATATAAATTTGATCAACCTCAAACACTAGAATCACACTCATAAGTAACTGATCCAATAGTTACCGAACTTATTCAATCAAAATCAGATACTGGTGAAACTTCGGACTCTCAATTGACTGAACCAGATATCGAAGAACCTGAGTCTGACGTTTCTGGAACTGAATCACCTTCAGCTTCTTTAGCCCCTACTCCTCCATGATCACCGCAAGTAAAAATCCTTATTACCGATAGTCTACCTCCTGGTCTTATTAGCAATGAAGAACTTACCTCTGACGAAGAGGAAGAATTTCCATATACGCCACCTTTTACCAGTGACTAGACTGATTTTTAATAACTTATGTTTTACTCTTTTTGACCTAGCCCTTGGTATTATACGCCTTTGAACTTTTTAGGTCAAGGCATTCCCCGATACACTACTCTTTATTCTACCGTACTAGGTTTTGATTTTTATAGAATGATTTTTGGAGCCATGCTGTTAGATACTTCTATGTTTTCTACACCTCCAAAATCGACTTTATATGGTGGCCCATCAGTGCTTCCTGGATATCAATCTCTTTCTCGGACATATTCAGGAGTTTCTCCCTCAAATCAACCTTTAACTATGCCAATTGTTTTAACTGATCCTTAAATTTAGGGTTTGACATCTGATCAATATATAAACATGATCTCTAGAAATGTAGGTAGTCCTCAAACAAACACAACAGGTGGTTATTACCTGCCTGGGGGGAGACCATCATATCCTCCTCTTGGAGGACATCTTTTAGTTGAATCTTATCCTATGGTTGGAGGGGAACCTCCTACCGGAAATTATCCACCTTATGGTCAGATCCCTCAAGTCATTTTAGGTCAACATGTTGTATCTCAAACCCGTTTTTGCTACTTCGTTCCCTGGGATGAATACAATCTAGAATCCTTCATATAACCAACTACCATTTCCAATTGCTCCTCAAGTGCTAATATATTAATTTGTTCAACTTGTTAAACAAATTATTCATCAAATGCTTGTCCAAGGTATTCCTATACAATTCCAACAACCTATTCAAGGTAATCCATCGACACATGTTCAACAACCATTACAGAAACATGTCCCGAGTTCTCCAGAAACCTTGGCTTAGTCTGCTATGTAAACGTCTATTCAAAATTCAATTTTGAGTTCGCCACAAACTCCCATACCAAGAGTATCACAAGTAGTTGTTCCAATTAATTCTCATGTAACGGTGCAACCAACTACTTAGATTATTCCTCAGGTATCTAGCTATCAAACTCTTTCTACAATTCATTCTATACCCCAAATACATGTGGTGTAGTTTGGTATACCATATATGCAAACATAGTTTCAAGGACAGGTTCTTCGAGGTCAACCCCAGAGTCAAAATTTTGAAGGAAAACCTTTCAAAAATCAATTCTTCCAAGGTCAACTGTTCCAGAATCAACCCTTTCAAGGATAGTTTATCCAAGGTCAAATTTGTCAGGGTCCTCCTTTATAGAATCAACCATAACCTAGTCATACTTTTCAAGTACCTATTCAACCGCAATTCGGTATGGCTCATCATGGATATCCAGAAGGTATGAAAATTCCAATTGCTCAGTTTATTCCAAGATATCCTGGGTATCATCCTCCAAGAACAAGACTCATCCCTAATGGTTATAAATACTCACAACTAGATCGTAACCATCAATTACCATTTATTGCAACTTTGGATTTACCAAACCTATCTCGGTTAACAAATTATCCCATTTTTATCTACCATTTTGGCCAGCAATCCCTACAAAGTTACCCAGTGACATTCCAAAATTTGAAGGTAAATTGGGAGAAGACCCATCAAACCATGTCATGACTTATCATCTTTGGTGCATGTTGAACTTGCTAATCGATGATTCCATTAGATTACAAATTTTCCAATGGACCTTAACCGGTTCAACATCCCAGTGGTATGTTGAATTACTGCAAGGCTCTTTCAATACTTTCAATGCCATAGCCACTACCTTTTTGACACATTTTGTTTTACCCATTTGATAGGATAATGGTACCAAAATTTTAACTTATTTAAAACAGTCAATGTCAACCCATATTTTAGATCATATTCATGAATGGAGGCAAAGATGTCATTTAGTTAAATTTTATATTCCATACCATATTTTGTCTGAATGGTTCATAAAATCACTTTTACCAGTAATTACTGGAGTCTGAAGATGTTTCCAATTGTGGTCTTGTAACTTAAATAACAAGTTATTGCTCATGCTCAATACTTAGATCTCGTTTATGCTCAATCTGGCACTTCGTATGAAAAAAATCTAGATCTACCTCGTCTAGGTCAAACCAAACCAGCCTTTATAGGATCAGACATCATTTATGGTGTGATTGGTTATGTGAGCCAACAATATAATCCTAAAAGAAAAAGTTCTAAGAAAACACAAATTTTGGCTTTACCATATTCACCCGAAGAAGATCCTTCTCCTGAAATTACTTCTGAAATTAATGTCGTAGGTTCGTCTACTGGCAAGAACAAGAAGTTTGGAGGTAGAAAGAAAGGAAAATGTAAAATGAAAGAAAACATTTCCCCTAAGTAGAAATCAAACAAGAAATAACCATCTGACAGAAAGAAGAAACCTCGTTATCCTTATTTGATCTATGATGAATATCATTACACCAAGGAGTGCCCTCATCGTGACGAAGTTTCCAAATTCATTAAAGGTTCACCTACTCCCATTGGTTTCAAGGATCCTTTTTTTTCCTTTAGATGGTAGATGGTCTCCCATATCCCATCTTACTCTTCCACATCGGCAGACATCATGATGATGTCTTCACCAGTTATGGTAACTATGAGACCTAAAGACTGTGGATCAAAAAGTCCTATTGTAGATGAGGATGATTCTAATTTACCTCATCAAACCTCCACATCTGCTCTTCCTGCTTATGAACCTTTAGTTATTGAGAAACCCAATCCTGATATGCTAATTCGACCGCCTTCTAAAGGTGTTCTTCGAAAATAGGATTTTAATCCTCATGCTAGAGTTGCTCAAAATTACAACATTGTTGAAGATCTGGCCATGTCACCTTCATCAATGTCGGCTCTCGAAGTGCTTCAGATCACTTGTCTAGCACAAAGGAAATTACTATTATCGGATATAGGATTAGTAGATCCCCAAGACTATAATATAATCATTCTTTATCTTGAAAATCATGTACCATGACTCCCACATCAACTGGAAATCTAGTTACCAGTTTTTGTCAAATCTAGATGTGTTTTTTGAACAGTAATTGACAAAGAATCATCTGCATGCATTATTTATATTGCTTGTTGGACAAATTTAGGTTCTCCAACTGTTAATCAGTCTCCCATGAATGTGAAAGCCTTGATGGAAGAGGTTTTCAACCTTATGGAATTTTGAACGATCTACCCGTAGAATTAGAGGGTAAAACAATTGTGATCGAATTTTGGGTCATCGATGCTCAACTTGATTATAACCTTTTACTTTGTTGAATTTGGACTTATGCCATGTTTTTTGTGGTGTCCTCATTTTTTCGAATGATCATGTTTCCTCATAAAGGAAAAATTGTGAAAGTTCACCAACTGTCCTATTATACTTCAGACACTAACTCTGTTGTTAGTGTTCCTTTTGTTGGAAAATCGACTACTCTTTATGAAGATATTGGTGTTAACCTCCTTAAAGACTCATCTCTTATGGGAACTTTCATGTTCCCTCCACTAAATTTTCCTTATAACGTTTCCCAAGTCAATATGATTACATCAAGCAATTCCGATTGTTTTGATCCTTGGAAAGTTCCTTTAGAGTCAAAATTAACCTTAAATGGAAATGAGACACCTCTTAGCCCTTTTGAATTGGCTTATCAGGCAGTTCAGTCCTTTTCCAACTCAACAACATCTGAAAATGATCGAGTGAATATGATCATCAATGATTATTCTCATTTGTCTCATTTAGAACTAATATCAATGCCTGATCCTTTTGATGGAAACTTTATAACTGATGAAGGGATTATGGAGGTAATGACTTTGGATGAAATGCCATGGGACGATTACCATCATCGCTCATCTTTCTTACCTTGCCTTGACAAAATCGAGAATGATTTTTCATCTATGTTTTCGCCTGAGATTGTCAATGATCCTGAATGTCTGATTTCTATCCTTTATTCTGAATCTGAAAAGAATTTAGGAAATATATTAGCAACAATGCCCATTAACATCTCAGTGAAACTAGGGATTACTGAAAATATTCATGTAGGTGCTTCTTGTTCTTTGGAAGAAATTTCAACATATAAAGCCCTATTTTAGGAATTATGTCATAGTTTTGCCTATTCTTATGAAGAGATGCCAAGAATCGATCCTAGTATTATAGTGCACGAAATCAAGACTTATCTGGATGCAAAACCTGTTAGGAAAATATTGCATCCGATTCATCCGCGAAAAGTTGCTGCTATAAAAGCTGAAGTTGAAAAACTATTAAAAGAAAGTTTCATTTACCCTGTTCCATTAACTGATTGGGTATCAAACATTGTACCAGTCAATAAAAAATAAGGAACCATTAGAGTATGCGTCGATTACAGGGATATTAACAAAGATTGTCCAAAGGAAAATTACCCAACCCTGTATATTGATCAAATTGTTGATGATTGTGCCAAAAATGAGATTTTCTCTTTTATGGATGGATTCTTTTGTTACAATCAAATAAACATACTCCTTGCTAATCAACATAAAACTACATTCATTTGTCCATGGGGAACTTTCGCTTATCGCAAACTCCCATTTCATTTGAAGAATGTTGGCACAAATTTTCAAAGAGAAATGTCTTACGTGTTTCATGATATCAAACATATTTTCCAACCCTACCTAGATGACCTACCAACTCATTCAATGAGACAATAGGATCACCCATCATAGTTGAAAGAAATTTTCACTAGATGTAGCCACTACAATATTCATTTGCATCCGTACAAATTCATTTTTTGCATACAATCCAGTCGACTTCTAGGTTTTATAGTTTCAAAAGAAGGCATTCGTGTCGATCCTTTGAAGGTAGAGGAAATTCTGAACTTTCCTACTCCTTCTACACTTCGTCAACTCCAGAGTTTGCAGGGGAAAGCAAACCTTTTGCATAGATTCATCCATAACTATGCTAAACTGACCTAGGGTTTTACTCGACTTTTGAAAAAGGGAATTCCTTTTATTTGGGATGAGCTTGCTGAAAAATCTTTTGATGCATTAAAATACGCGTTGACCCATGCACCATTATTGCATCCACCTGATTATCACCAAGATTACTTTCTATACCTAGTTGCGTCAGATGCCACCATTGGCATGGTTTTAGTACAGGAAGATGAATATAACTGTGAACACGTTATCTATTACCTGAGTTGAAATCTCACTAAAACTGAGATCAAGTATGAACATGTGGAGAAACTATCCTTGGAAAATTTACAAGCTATTCAACGTTTTCGTCATTATATACTTTTGTGAAACCAACTTTCATTTCGGATTGCAACCCTATGATGTATATTCTTACCAAACAATTGCTAGGGGGAAATACTCGAAATGGATAGTTATATTACAATAATTTAATTTGCAATTCGAAATATCTAAATCAAAGAAATCATTAGTTTTCATTGAATTGTTATGTGACTTTCCCCATACTGACACAGAAACAGTGGTAGAAGATTTTCTTGCCAATGAACCTCTCTTTCTAATCAGTACGTCTGATCCTTCGTATGAGATATCATTATATGTATTCAAACCAAAACTTTTAGGCCTGAGTTATCTAGAACTCATCGTCGTCACATTCACTACCAATCCTAGCAATATAATATTGTTGGCAACACTCTTTATCGTCACGGTGTTGATTCTATTTTTCAACGATGTTTAACTCTTCAAGAGGCTGAAAAAGCATTGAATGATTTCCATTAGGGAGCATGTGGCGATCATATGTTTGGGTATGCCACTGCCCAAAATATATTGAACACTGGTTATTTATGGCCATTCATGTTTAAAGATTGCATCATTTCAGTTTGAAAATACCATAATTTCTAGTTTTATGATTGCAAGATGCGAGCGCCCCCAGCTCCTCTTAACCATATTATATTTGTTGGTCCTTTTGCAAAATTGGGCATAGATTTCATTACATGTAACCCTCACTCGGTTGGGGGGCATGGGTATATTATTCTTGTAGTTGATTATTTTATGAAATGGGCCAAGGTGATACCTACATACAAGGACGATGGTGAAACTACAACAATTTTCATTTTCAATCATGCGATTACTCGGTTTGATGTAACACAGGCCATAGTTACGGACCATGGTAACCATTTTCACAATTTTATGACGATTGAACTATCTACACAGCTCGGCCTATGCCATGATAACTCTACCCCTTATTATCCACAAGAAAATGGCCAAGTCAAAGTTGTCAATAAAGTTTTAACAAACACGATCAAACAGATAGTTTCTATTCATAAATGAAATTGGCATACCATGATTTTCCCAATCTTGTGGGCATACCGTTCTATGGAAAAAACATCCATGGGTTTTACTCCCTTCCAACTTGTCTATGTTTTGGAGG
The DNA here is from genome assembly GCA_031772625.1 of Pinus tabuliformis. NCBI lineage: Eukaryota > Viridiplantae > Streptophyta > Pinopsida > Pinales > Pinaceae > Pinus > Pinus tabuliformis. The sequence continues at coordinate 850,783,263 of CM062809.1, read as the reverse complement.
AATTTTTTCCAATTGAATGTGAAATTCCATCTTTGAAGGTCACCATCAAATTATTACCAGCTACCTTTGCATAGGAGGGGCATTTTTTGCACTTAGCATGTCTAGATGAAACTTGTTGTGAGGCTGCTCTAGCTAGTGAGGCTCATAAAAAATGAGTTAAGGATCAAATTAATCGAAGTGTGAAACCTCATTCTTATGCAGAAGGTGACCTAGTCTTGGTTTATGATCAAGCTCATGATAAATTAGGTGCAGGTAAATTCGAGCCCATGTGGCATGGCCCTTACATTGTAAAACATGTATTAGCTAAAGGATCCTATGAGCTAGTCGATTATGATGGTGTCTCTTTGGGAAAGCCCATAAATGGCCTTTACCTAAAGAGATATTATGCATAAATATTTTGTGAATATTTGTACATTATTTATATTTTATTTTTGTGTGCGGTAGTTTTAGCATTTTTTACAATCCACTACTACTTCTCCTTCTTATCTTGTTTTACACTTGATTTGTAGATGTCGACGTCTCCTCAAACTTACATTGGCTTTGTTGATGGTGCTAGCCATAGTACTCAGAATTTGTCTTCTGTAGCTTGGGTTATTTATTCACCCAACGATGAGTTAGTTTCCATTCATGGGATATGCCTTGGTCAAACAACGAATAACATAGTAGAATATAGTGTAGTTATTGAACTATTATCTGATGCCATTTCATTTGGCATTCAACGTTTGATTGTTAGGTTAGATTCACAACTCATAGTATTACATTTAAATAATGTCTACACAGTAAGAAGTCTGTCAATGTTAAGAATGTTTTTACAGGTCCATCTTTTGGAAAGGCAGTTTGATTACATTGAATATCAACACATTCCAAGAAATTTAAACACATTAACCAATGCATTAGCCAACCATGTGTTAAATAGACATTTGCAACATTTGTAAGTAAAAACAATATTCATCCACATATTGAACAAAATAAGCTGAAATCAAAAGTAGTAGTTTTTCATTAGATAAAGTTTGTAGAGAGTGTGTTTTACAAAAATATGTCATCCAAGGACATAAGGCTTCATGGCCTTTATAATCTAAATATGTCGATACAAAAACCAAATTCCCTAGAAGACTAAGCAGCTAAGCATGATGATGATCATGAAAGCAAATTATAGCGCAAGCAACTCAACATAATAGTTGCCTAAGTGGTCCTGTAACCCCAACCACGTGCCTCTAGTATCGGAGAGGAAAATCATTCGCCCCTGTCTCTGGGATGTCAATAGTCAACCTCTCTAGGTTGTGTTCTAGATCTGCTAGTGCCTCTGCCACCACTAGGTTGGGTGCTGCAACTGCTATAGAATGGTCACTATGCCTGTCAAAACGTCACAGTGTTGCTGGTCAAACTTGGCCCACATCTGCATATGAATTTCAAATAATTAGCCTTGAAAGATAAAAAAGACACATAAAAATTAAAAATTTAGAGAAAAACATCAAAATGAGAAATTCTTACCTAGGTCTCCCCATTGTGTCCCTGCAAGAAGAGGGATATTTGGGTCACCTCTGTAATCCTTCCTTGGATATGGGAAGTCTTTGATCAAGATGATATGTTGACCCATCCATACAAAAAACTTATGGACATATTGTACCACTAGACCATTATTTCTATGACGAGCCATAAGAGAGACCGACTTAAGTATCTGTGGATCCTGATGTCCTACCTCATCCACTAGGATCTGTTGTGGCCTAAGGAGTAGAATCCTCTCTAGAGAAAAAGAAATCAAAATGGCACCATAACCGAATTTATTTAGTCTACCATTCTTTACTCTAGTTAGTTTTCCTTTCATGTTGACAACCACTACCTCGCACCAGTTAAAAATTGTGGACTCCCAACACTCCATGACAGTCTACATCTGGGCCTTTGTGGCCAAGTGAAGGGCTGCACTACCACATAGTTTGCTAACCATGAAAGAAATGGTCCTCAAAGCTAGGTCCCCAATAGTCTTGATATAAATCCTGCCATCTGTGAGTTGTGCATTCCCACATAAACGTCGTAGGTATCCAATAGTAGTGTCTCCACCCTGCCTTTTCCCAAACAAAGAAATATCAACTCCTCTATGGGAGAGCCCAATCAAAAAGTATATATCATTGGCATCAATGGTGAATCAATGATCCTTGATCACAAAGCATTGATATTGGGCATCCCATGTCTGCACCAACCATGTCATGAGCCCTACGCAAGCTTTCATTCTTGGAATTATCCAATACTTGTAGAGGCCACAATTTCTTAAAGCCTGCATAGTGGCAGGATCATCCAAAGTTGTTGAATCTTGGGCTTCATGTTCTCTCTCCCTTCATTCCATGATTGAATGATCAAATAGTACTGAAATGACATTTAGGAGTTAGAACAATTATTGAAATAAATTGTGGATTTTTTGGGGCGAAATTTCCGTGTTTTCAAATCCCTTGATGCTTGCGTAGCCGCCATTTTGTAAACAGAGCGCATCTGTCTAGATACTCAGGTGAGTTTCTGCATAGGAAACGTTTTCTAATATAAAAAAATTATCGGCTTGCGCAGACCCGATGAAGAGTTCCCGCGCAGGGCCAGGGGCACATTTTTAAACATGGAACCCTCCCAAAAAATCAAATGAATGCCTAAAATTGAAAAATAAACAGATGAAAATGGAGATAATGAAGAGATCTATTACCTGGAGGAAACGGTTCATGATTTCATCCACCAGTTTTCTCAGAATCAGCCTCAGAAGTTTGGTGGTAAAAAGCCCTCTTTCTGCTCTCCAAATGGGTAAAAAAAAATGGTGAAAATATAATTACTTTTTCAACTTTTATAAGTTTTTTGGGCAATTAAAATAATATTTTTATACCTAGGACTTTTTAAAAGTTGTTTTTTTTAGTGTTTTTACCTGAATATTGAGCAGTTATGATAATTTATTTGAGTTTGATGTGCAGAATAGTTTACAGTGTGAAAATGAATCATTTTGACTATGAGCAGACTTTTATCACTTTGCATGCTCTTAAAAATTTATGAAAATCATAACCAAAGAGTCCTCTTTTAAGCCATTTTTAGACTCTCAAAACATGAAAATATTTCTAAGCACTTGATTTTTCGAACTCGTAAAAGTAAATGAACAATCGTCCACTAAGTATAAGTTTACCCCTTCTACAGAATGAACTGGACTATTTACGAAAAAGGTAGACGTTGACTTATTATGGTCAATAGAGTTGTCTCTTGTGTTATTTTATCCTTTTTCGTCCTTGAGAGACTAAACTTACGAAAAAGAACATGACAGACTTTTATTATGTTTTTCTTCTGACTCTGTAAAACTGAAAAACACTGAGCTTTAATTTCTCTGGGCTCGTTAAAATTTACAGTAAAAGAACTGAATAAGTTTCTTTTTTATGTATTTTTAAAAATCTTAAAAGAAATGACATCGAGTTACCCCTTTAATGGACTCGTAAAAATTAAACAGTATAGAACTCATCAAAGGTGGCCTAATATGTCATAACAAGACTTGTTAAGCATAACAAGACCGAACCACTCCTTCTTAGGGTTCATTAAAAATAATAGGATGGACTCGTCCGAAGGATGAGCTTACAAGGCAAGCATATGTTATCCTCCTCAAGCTTGTAAAAAAATAAATAGGTACTTGTCAGTAATGGTGGGGGGAAACTGGGAAAAGTTTTTCATTCTACATTCATCATAAAGGCAGTATGTTGCTCTTGAGAACGACACTCCTTTACACTTATGTCTGGGATTGGAAATCCATTTGTCTTACATTTAATGGAACCTCATTGAAAGTCTTCAGTTGTTTTGGGTATTATCATTGAGTCAAATGTTGCCAAGTCAATTGTTCAACCTTAGTTCATGTTCCTTTACAAATTTTAGCCTAAAATCACATCAACCATCCCTAAGTCAATTCTTGCAGCTATTTTCCAAAACTTGGCATTGTGTTTTGTGTCATAGGCTTTCCTGTCACAGGTCGCTTCCTATCGAATTTAGCTCATTTTATAGGAAGTTGATCTAGAAACCTTCAATACCTGAGGCCTACATGCCTTAATGGTAGGTTTCTCGCCTTCGACGATAAGTTATCATCATTGGACTTCAATCGAATGATTCTATGAGTGTTCGACTTCATATCACCTATTCACACTTCATAAATTGTATTGAGAGTACCTTGAGATCCATTTTCATTATTGGTGGTTTCTCTCGCGCTTGTTAATGGTTCACATCATTGATCGGTAATCAAGTGGTTTATACCATGTTTGAATTTGAGACATTCAATCGCATGGTTAGATTCGTACTATGGATTGAGAGATGGAGATCAAGACCATAGATCTAGTTTCATCAATCCAAGTTGTGAAGAGTTTTATATTCATGATTATGTAGACAAATCGATAACAAATGCCTGCATCCATACTGTGTATACTATTGATATGGTTCTTGAGTTTTTTCATACTTTTTCATTGAGTTAGCATTACTCTGAGTATGAGAATGCCTACCTCAGTGATGATTATATATATTTTCACTGTAATCCTTGAATGTTTCTTGCAAGTTTTCAACCATTTTCTCTGATCTAATCTTTGGCATGTTAAAGCGCTTCAATATTTAAAACTTATTTTTCAAACTTCACACTTTAGGGGGAAATCTATTACGCATCATTTTGTCACCATGATATTTGATTGGTAAAATATATCTCTCACCATCCATGAACATGTTCCATTCCACTCCCTTAGAGGTCAAACATTCAAAACCCTTTGAGGAAGATGGGAATTTTGGGTTAAATGGCATGTATACCTTGTTAAGTATGATATGTGCACTTTTCCTAGAATTTTTTGTCCATTCGTTGTTCCTATCCCTAAGAACAACGCAGAATTGTGCTTTGTCTTCGACTTTAGACCACGCAGGTGAATCAAAGAAAAGTAAAAATAAAAAATGAATTCTAGAAGCATTGTTGGTTGAATATATCCCAACTAAAAGCTTTTGAGTCATATATATTCGAGCTAAACCCCTCAGATCATGGATCTAATTCCCTTTCATCAAGTAACCCTAATCCCCCAATTAGGGTATCACCTCCTCCTCTTTTGGATCTGAAACTTCTTCCTCTTGGCCTATAAATTGATTAGAGGGAAGATGGATTGAGAAGGTCAGACAAGATATAGTTATGTTGTTGGATTGAGATTGGAAGGCTTATTATCTAAGGAGAGGGTTGGAGGAATTTGGGAGTAACCTCATGAAATCAAGGAAAAGGTTGTAAGGCTCCTATTTATCCTTGAATTAACACAAATGAATTGTTTTTTCTAATGTATTGTCTTACTGAAATGATGAATGGTTTATAGTTCATTGGATATTCGTTAAGGAAATTTCAATTTCTAATCTCCTTGATCATTACATTAAGCTTGTTTGAATTGTTATATTGCATATGGCATTGATCTTTCCTATGTTTGTGGTTGTAGGTATTTTCAAGCATTAGGAAGCTACATTGAGACAGAGTGAGGATCTTCATCAAGAATTTCAGAGATATGTAAGAGATCTATTCGTCGTCTTTTATATTTACAATTCGAACAAAGTAAGATTAGGGAAAGATTTATTCAATTGTATGTTTGTTTCTATTTTCCTTTAGTATCTAGGGAGATCGTTGTTGTCAGAATGAGGGATTTATCTACCTAACATAAGGTCACTTGCAGATTAACAATTTTACCATGTGCAGATGTCATTAGATGGATTTTGCAGGACCTGGATACCAAGAGCAAGAAGCTCAAGCCAATCCAATATGTCCCACTCATAATCTTGGAGAAGATCAATACCAATTCTTTTCAATTGTATCTACCACCTTACATGCATATATATTTGGTGGTGAGTGTAGAGAACTTGAAATTATATGAACCTCCAATTATCATAGATTAGGAAGATAATATTCAAGTTCTCACCATTGATGATTTTTCTCCATAGTACCATAGTAAGTTGCAGGAATATGTCATTCTAGATAGGAAGACAAGGAATTCATGTAGAGGTGATGTGGAATATCTCTAATTAATTCTTAAAGGAATTAATTCAGGAAAAAAATGTTGGATTGAGTTTGGAAAAATGAGGGAGTTATACCCTCACTTTTTTGTTGAGTAGTCATATTTTGGTGGTCCAAAAGTTTACCAGTGGGGAGGAATGGTCCAAGAGGATCTGAGATGCCTCAAATTTGGAAGGTCTCAAAACCTGATGCAAGTGTTTTCATGTCTAAGAGCTTGTGGAGATATTTACAATGCAACTTGAACAGGAAAACAAGGAATATGTATGCAAAATTTATGAGGTTTTGAAGTTTGTGTAAAACATGCAAAATGAAGAACAGACAAATGACATGTGGCACCCCCACAAGGTTCCACATGGAATTTAATATGAAATCTATGTGGAAGTCCATATAGACACATGGTAACACAGGTGGCTTGAAAGGATAACGTGGCATGCACAATAGTGACATATTGCACCCTACTAGCAGATGACATAGCAACATTATGGTGGTGACATGTGGAACAACTAGGGGTCACCACATGGAAAGCTCATATTATCTAGAAATATTCCAAAATGAATATCACCTAAAAACGTAATGACTAGGAAATGTTAGGCTTTGAACCCCTAACCTGGATAGGGGCTTGTCAAAAACCTATTGTTAGATCACTGAACAATTGTTAATTAATAATATAAAATGGTTATATTTGTTGGTTGTTAAGGCCAGAGGATGAAAAGGGGGTAAGGTCATGGGTTGGGTTGGCGACCTCCCCATAAGACCATGCCATGATAGTTTTTACTAGCCAATATTGCAGCAGTCGAAATGCCACGTTGAGTTGTTCACCCTCCAACATAATTGGTAACATCACCACATAGTTATAGGTGCCATGTCATATGGTCAATTGGTGTTGGATTGTTTAAATATGCCACATTGTAATTTTATTGGGCCGCATATTTGAATGGTGTGAATGTTTGTTTTCCCATAATAATAAACAATGGATAAGTGAAAACTTGTGGAATTAGATAGCATGAGGATGATTCGGTGGATGGCGAGGGTACGGATCTGCAACATGACCCATCGGGGACCTGTATGAACGGGGTTTACAGGCCGGAAACGGCCCTGTAGCCCCCCCCGACCCCATCTCTTCACGCTTTACCTTGCTCTGAGCCGAGGCACTTCCATACTGCCTCCTCGCTTGGTTTTTCACTTTTCCATTACCCCGCGCTCCGTTTTTACCCTGTTCGGTGTTTTACCTCGTCACGGGTTTACTCTCTCGACCGAAGCTAGGGTTTACAGCTTAGCCGACAGCTAACGACAGGGATCCTGCCTGTGCGTCCTGGCGGTGCACCAAAATCCTCTAGCTTTGTCTCAACCTAACGGATTTCCCTAACGGCCGGTGCCGATCCTGGGCGGTTTCCTGTATTCGAGGTCTTTCCAAGCAGCTGGCGACATGGACATTGACGAGGTGGACTTTTCGGACTCCCCGCTGGCTGAAAGCTCCATCTGGCGCTCCACGTTCTCGATTTCTGGAGGTATGTACAGTGAAAATCTCTTTGCCAGCTTTGAGGACCCATCTCTTTCGACAGATCCGTCCATCCCCGCCTCTCTGCACCCTGGCAAACCCTCCTCTTGGACCACATTTTCAGCGCCTTCCCCGGCAACCCTTGGTTTCCTTGCAGACTGTTTACATTCCTCCCCCCTTGTCGCTGGTCCCCCACTTCAGCCGGGCCTTCCTGTCAACCTCCCTCCGCCCATTGGCCCTCAGGAGGCTCCCGTCCCCGCCGACCCAAACCCTCCCCCTCCCCCTCCGGCCTCATCTGGGAGCTACCACGCTATCCCACCTCTCTCGGAAGCTTTCCCCCCCCCCCTGCTCGAACCCTATCCCCCCCCGGCTCCCCGCAGGTGATTCCCAGGGCTTTAGAAAACCCTAGACGCATGTCCTCCCGCCCCCTAAAGAAACAACGTTGCTTTAAATCTAGATCTGAGGACGTCATCCTTAGACTTGAAGAAGACATCCAGTTGGGAGACGCTATGGATCTAGCGGACAGAGTACTCGTGGGCCGCATTCGGGGCCGTCACATCTCTGCGGAAAAACTGAAGACATGGGCCACGGAGATATGGGGCCAATATCTGGCGGAAATCCCCTCTGTCCAGACATTCGTGCGAGGCTGGTTTGCTCTGAGATTTGCAAGGGCGGACCACACGAGCTGGGTACTGTCTTCGTTCTGGCACTTTGAAAAAGCTCCGGTACTCCTCAAACGTTGGATGCCCCTTTTCGACCCGGAGTCAGAACAGATTGGGATTGGGCCAGTATGGGTCAGACTCCCGGGCCTGCCTCCACAATATTGGTCTGAGGATATATTCAGAAGAATTAGGAACTCACTGGGCACTTTCATGGAGTCGGACAAGTCCTATATACAGACGGGGATGATGGCATATGCCCGGGTTCTTGTCCATCTTGATACCAGAGGGGGCCTGCCTGTACACATCACCATCCAATGGAAATCCTCCTCAAGGAAGCAAAAAATCGACTACGAGGGCATCCCATATTGCTGCAGAATATGCCATCAAGTGGGACATCTCTACAAAGCCTGCCCTCTCCTTCAAAAAGCACAGTAGCCCCCCACTCCTCAGGATTTACCTGCTACTAAGGGATTACCTGACCCTCCGGCAGCAGCGGTTCCCAGAGCGGAGCATAATATTACATCAGACACAGTGGAAGCGCCGCCGGCACCTCGGCAAAGGAAGCAAGGAACGAACCTGATCTGGCCTCCATCTCCTCCTATGACGCGTTCAAAGGCTGCAAAAGGAGCTGTGTTCTCTTCGGGTACGTCTTTTCCTTTAAATGTCTCTGCTTCGCTTCTTAATTCTTTGAGTTTATCGCTCCCCTTCCCCGTTCCCCACCCGATCAAGATCCCCCCCCCCCTCTTCCCCCTCTGCCCTTGATCTGGTCAAGGTCTCCCGCCCGCCACATCCCCCTTCCCGCTCGCACTATCCGACCTGCCCCATCCCACAACCCTCGGGTATACCTTCCCCCTGTTCCCTCCCTTCCGTTCCCCCCCTCCCCTCCTCCTCGCCCTCCCCCTCGGTAAACTCTACACCGAGGTACTCCACCCGCTCGTCCTCTAAGCTGTTTGATGCGGACGCCATTGGGCTGACTGCGGAGCCTCACATCCTATCGCCCAAGCACGGTAGAGGCAGACCTCCCAACATAAACAAGGCTAAGGTTCAAGTCGGGGTCGATGTCATCCAGGGCAAACAACAAACCATCGATAGGGTTCTTAGAGCAAAGGACACCCTCCCCCACCCCCCTCCATGAAAATTTTATCTTTCAACTACAGAGGGCTGGCCAGCCCAGAGAAAAAACTGGCCCTGAAGCGACTCTTTTTTTCTGAACCGGTTGATATCATTTTTCTACAAGAAACCTTATGCAAAGCAGATTTGGCCACATCCATCCTGGGCTCTTGGATGCCAGGATGGTCTTTCTTCACCTTAGATGTCTCTGGGCGATCTGGGGGCATAGCTATTGGTTTCAAGACCAGCTCCATCAATCTGAAGAATATCTGGGGTGGAGTGGGTTTCCTGGGGGCAGATATATACTCTATGTATCTGGAGGAGGATCTTAGAATTATAAACGTCTATGGACCCTGCCTTAACAAGGAACATTTCTGGAGAAAGCTTTTCAATTCCCCTCTCCTACTAGCCGAGAATACAATCTTAGGGGGAGATCTGAACTACTCAAAGGGCCATGCTGAATCTTGGGGACACATGGCACAGATTGACCCGCTCTCGGACTTTTTCGAGCAGCTGCTGGAGGATCATCACTGGATAGATATTCCCTCGGCAAAGATCCAGCACACATGGAAGAATAATCGAATTGGTGATCACAGCCTTGCCAGAAGGCTGGACCGTTTTATTATCAAGGAGGTTTTCCACTGTAATCATCCCCGATCCAGGCAATGGGTTGGAAGCGGAGGGATATCGGACCACAGGCCGATATACCTTGAAGTTGGAGCAAGGCAACAGGAACATAAGGCCCCATTTAAGTTTAATTCCACTTGGCTCCGGGACCCCGCCTATATAAACCTTATATCAGACTATTGGAAAACACATCCTTTACCAGAAGGTGCAGACCCGGTCCCCTGCTTCGTAAGGAACCTTACTGAAATCAAGGTTCTATCCAGGAAATGGGCGCATCAGAAGAGGCTACAAGATGACCAAATGATCTCCCTTGCAGAACAAGCGATTGCTGACCTAGAATCCCAATCGGTGGGAACCTATATCTCCCCGGAGCAAAAAACCAGGTATGAAGGCCTTATCAATCAGAGAACACAAGTCCTAAGAGATCGAGAGGCAAGCTGGAGATTAAGAAGTAGAGCAATCTGGCTTAAGGAGGGGGATGAGAATACAAAGTTTTTTCACCGGTTCGCGAATGGCCGGAAAGCGATCAACACCATCTGGGAACTGCAAGATGAACATGGCCAACTGGTCCACACATCCAGAGAACTTGCCTCCCTAGCCTCCACACACTTCAGGAACATATATAAAGCCCCAAGAGAAGCAAATCTGCTAGAGATCATGAGAGTAGCCGAGCTCTTCCCCAGATTTGTGGATGAAGAGGATGCAGCTGAGCTCACTAAAGAAATTACTATGGGGGAGCTGGAAGCTACAATGCGGGGGTTCCAAAGGGATAAAAGTCCGGGACCTGATGGCTGGCCCATAGAGTTCTACTTAGCTTTCTTCGAGCAAATAGGCCCGGATCTCCTCAAAGTGATCAAACACTGCAGCCTCTCTGGCATCCCCTCAGCCATTAAAGCCACTTTCATTGCCCTTATTCCTAAATCCGACAAGCCTGTTTCTTATAATGATTTTCGGCCAATCTCGCTCTGCAACTGCCTCTACAAGATCATGGCCAAAATCCTTGCAAACAGACTCAAACCCATCCTATCAGCCCATATATCCCCTGAACAATTTGCTTTTCTTCATCGCCGCCAAATCCATGAAGCTATAGGCACTGCACAGGAACTTCTCCACTCGATGCATAGCAAGCGCTTGAAAGGCATGATCCTTAAGGTAGACCTCTCCAAAGCTTTCGATCGGGTAAATTTGCTCTACATTCGCATGCTTCTCACCCATCTGGGGTTCCCCTACATGTTTACCAAATGGATTATGAGCTGTATATCAGATGTGTCGTACAGTGTCCTTCTAAATGGGGCCCCCACACCTTTTTTCACAGCTGAAAGAGGCCTTCGACAAGGGTGTCCCCTATCTCCCTTACTTTTTCTTCTCATCATGGAAGGGCTCAGCAGGTTGATCGCATCAGAACACAGGAGGGGAAGGATAAAAGGGATAAAAATCACTGAAAACTGCTCTCTCACTCATCTTCTGTTTGTGGATGATGTGCTTATCTTCTTAAATGGAATCCTGGCCGATACCTCTGCCTTACGTTATGTCTTTGATCTATTCCAGAAGGCCACAGGTATGATTGTAAATATCCATAAATCCACTCTCACTGCAACTGGCTGCTCGGCCCATGAAATCATCTATATGGAAAACCGGTTCCCTTTCCAAATACACCAGATGGAGGAAGGACTGAAATATCTGGGTTTCCGAGTGAAACATGGGGGATATAAAATTGCGGACTGGACCTGGCTTATTGCAAAGGTGGAGAAAAGATTACATGTATGGTATAACAGATACCTCACCAGGGCTGGGAGACTTACCCTCATAAAAGTTGTCCTGGAAGCTACACCGGTATACTGGATGTCACTGGCTTGGATACCTAGAGGAATTTTAAACAGACTCCAAAAGATATGCTGCAGCTTCCTATGGAAGGGGAACAAACAGGGAAACCTCTTTGCCTGGGTCAAATGGGATACTATAGCAAGGCCTAAGAAGTGGGGAGGATGGGGCATAAAAAGACTGGATCTATTCGCAAAAGCCCTGGTAGCAAAGCTAGGATGGCAACTGCTCACATCCAACAATCTTTGGAAAAGGGTAGTAGTGGAGAAATATATTGCCCCGGAAAGTATTTTCAGCTGGATCCGCAGGGAACATAGGGACAATGGAAGACACTCAAACATATGGAAAGCAGTCATCTCATCCCTCCCCCTCATCCGGGAAGGTTTAACTTGGAGAATACATCAGGGGAACGCAGTCCGCATAGGGGTAGACCCTTGGATTGGATGTGGCAATGCCCACCAACTTCCAGCACAGTTAACGGAATACCTTATGGACCAGGGTATCTCTCATATTGCACATATCACAGACAATCAAAACTCCAGCTTTTTCCAACAAGCCTGGAAGACAGCTCTAGACTTACACATCCCAGAACAGTGGCGGCCAGAATGGGAGAACTACACTGACGCCCTCAATCAAGCTCATATCAGGATATCGGATGAGGAAGATGAGTTGGTATGGGCACTTGCAAAAAATGGTTCATACACTCCAAAGGAAGGGTATCTACAGCTTATGCAACAATTCCAGCTTGAAAATGCACAACAGTGGTGGAAGGCTATTTGGCACCTCAAAGCAGCCCCCAGAACGCGCATGCTAATGTGGGCCATCCTCTTCAACAAAATCCCCACAGGCTCAAATATGAAAAAAAGGTCATTCCATGGACCTTTTTGGTGCCATTTATGTAGGTGCAATGAGGAAGACACTGAACACCTATTTCTGAACTGTCCTGTTGTCATTGAACAATGGACCCTTCTCACCTCCCATCTCCCCTCCCCCCATAGATGGCAAGGACAGACAATCATAGAAGCCTGGCTGCATTGGCTGGAGCACCACTCGGGCAAAGAAAGAAACATCCCCCTCCTCATGAGCTGGGCTATCTGGATGGTGAGAAATCGTGCAATTTTTTACCATAAAACTCCATCCTGGCCTTCCATCAGAGCACATATCATGGCAGATTATGCTCTCCTCCCTGATGACCCCCCTCCGGCCCCGCCTCGAACCATCACCCCAGAGCACATCGACAAATCCTACCCCTGGGCCTATTTTGATGGCTCAGCACAAGCAGATGGATGCGGGGGGGGCACCCTTCTCTTCCTTCGGGAGGCACACTGCTTCAAAATACAAATATACCTGGGAAGGGGCACAAACAATTATGCCGAGCTCTCCACAGCCAAGCACCTGATCCACTTTGCACTTGAGAATCATTGCACAAAATTACAATTATTTGGAGACTCTCAACTTGTTTGTAATTGGCTCAACAGAAAATCTAACTGCAATGTTTATTCTTTGAGACATATACTGGATGAGACACATAGGCTAACAGCAGCTTTTGAAAAATTTGATTGTCATCACATTTACAGGGAGCGCAACTCAAGGGCAGACCTTCTGTCCAAGCAAGCAGCGCAAAGGCAAGAGGAAGACTGGCTAATAGAGGAAGAAGTGGATGGAACCTTCCATCGCCATTATCATAGGCCTTTTGTAGATCCACGAGCTCAAAGAGAAAATCAGATTTAGAGATGGCTCCATCCCACACACACAGTTTTTGCTTTCGGTTTTGAGTTTTATTGCTGCAAACATGGTTGTTAATTATACATTACAGACTTTGTTTCTGGTCGCCACAGGCCGGTATATGCTAGTTTTTTATTTTTGGTTCATACTCTGAAGTCTCCCTGCGCGGAGCACTATAACAAAGTACATTACAGGTATTATAATGATACAACAAACCATATGATATGAGTCCTGGAAACTCCCTGCGTGGAGGTAAATGGGTTTTCTTTGTAGTGCTGAATATACATGGTTGGAAAAACTGTGTATAATTATGCTACTGTTAAGAGAGGTAGTCAGCCTCACTATGCATATGTTATAAACATCTACAGAATGTAATTTTCTTTTGATTAATGGAAATTACGACTTTTTCTACGGGAAAAAAAAAATAAACAATGGATAAGTGGAGGCCCATGGGAATTGACCCTGTGGTCATTCTTTTTGCTTAAACAAATATAAACATGTGTCATACCTTTAATAGAGGTAATAACAAATATATGATGGCTCAAGGTTATGATTTGATATGGTCGTTGGGATGTGGCCAATAAATGGCTTAAGGATATGACCAAAAATCTGCAGGCTTGCCCGAGGCTTGTTTGTTATATATAATATATTAACACATAATACCTGTGACAAGAGGAAACATAAAGGAAAAGCTAAGACCTACATTCTTTGGTGAGAGAGGTTAATTTACATATTAAAGAGAATTATGAAACTATTGTGCTATAATAAAACTGTTATGCTTTAAATCAACATAGGCCACTGAGAAAAAGACATACAATGCACAAATACAAACAGTTTGGTAGTCGGTTTGTTGAGTCAATATGTTTCTTTTCTGCTTCGAGACTATGCAACTCCTTAGACACCAACCATAAAATACTTGAGCTAATTGTTTGCAAGTCATTCCATTGCATCAGAGATTGATAACCAACATTTTTTGTGGTTAAATATTGTTGTAATTTGCTCTTTTATAGCATTAATAGAAGAGGCATTCCCATTGGGAAGCAGACCTAGAGACATATCCCACTTCTTGGGTGAACTCCATTATCAAGTGGATAATTTTCCTATATTTTGATATCTATTTAGTTTCAATCTTATCTATTTTATTTTCTACAAAGTCTAGCATTTTCATTATTTTTAAAGAACCTATTAACGAAAAAACCTAAATGCATCAACATTTGGGAGTCCACTTGGTAAAATCCCCATATCAAACTCTTTTCCATTAAAGATGGTGGTTTTCACTGGTATTTCGGGTCTAGTTACCCGTGAAAAAATCATTGTGTATGGATGGAAAGGGTGGAAAAGGAAAACTGATAAACAAATGTAATCATTGATATAAACTAAAACTAATCTATTCTAATTACTATTACCCAAGTATATCAAATCATATGTGCTAGAAAGATCACGATATTTCATGACAATAAATAATTTCACGAATTAACGTTATTAAAATCGATTAAAGAATTAATTTTATTATATAGTTAATCAAATTAATTATAAGCTCATCACATATGAAAGCAAATTATTTTCATTATTCATTGTATGTTATATAATTTAATTCACACACATCAAAAGTGATAATGCTAGAATTAATAAAAACACATACATGAACAATATTTAAACATTTGAAACAATTCCTTTAAAAATAGAATGCAAACAAATCTGATAAAAGTACCTGTACTATTGGAAATCTATGCATACTAGAATTGAAATTGGTTCAAATTATATTAAAGTAAAACTTGAGTACAAAAGTGCAACAAAAGCTTTTCTTTTTCTCCAAAATTCAGAACCCTTTGCAATGAGTTTGAGAGGGAGATTTATAGTGTTCTTTACAATCAAGGAGTGCAACTACTTTCCCTAAAAATTCTCACCTAAAGCATAAAAAATAACATAAAAAGTAAATTGTTGTAACAACTCTCAGCTAGTTTAAGACGAGCCAATAGGTCATTTTCATAACCTTTGAATATCTAGAGATGCTTCCAGCTCTGGAGGGGCATGAGGCTTGATGTGCACTTGACCGCTGAAGATACATGCTTTCAAAGGTGGCAGCATCTAAACAATATTATTGGCAAGTGCCTTTATAACTAGCCAATAACTATGAGGCTTGACCAAAAATTTCCAATTGATTTCAATATTGACTTTAGTCAATTGGTCAATTCTCTTAACAAACTTTTCCCTCTTTCAAGCCAATCTTTAAGAAACCTTTGTACATTTGGCAAGGAATCTTCTTGATGAATTGGAATAGATTCGATCCAAGCAATGAATCATTTATGGAAATTGATAACTCTCGTGCATCACTGATAAGCATTTTCACCAAGCGAATCCTAAATTTCATCCTTTGAAAGTGATTGACTTTTACATTTCATAAATTTTAAGAAAGTTAGATTCCTTTGCCTCAGGATTGTTTTTCCATTTCATCATCTCATTGAGGTCCCATTTTATTTCATTACAATATTTCATCATATCCACTAGCTCATAAGTCAATGTGTTTCCCAATTTTCATTGTACTTGAATCAAATCCATCTTCTCACAAAAAAATTGTTTCTTCTTTTGGAGTTGAGTATTAAGGTCATATGCTACCTGTTTGAATTTCACTAAATGGAGTATCCCGACATGCAATTTCTCTAGTTTATGTTGTGGTTCCTTGAGATTTCCATCTTTTGATTTAATTTCCTTTGCATGTTGAATTTGAATTGCGTTGAACTACTTTTGCAATTCTTCCAATGTGATATCCTCTTGGTTTAATTGAGCTTGCCACTGTGCCCTTAATTTCTATTTTTCTTTCATGAATTCCTGCTCCATAGTAGCAATATTTTCATCTTTCTCTCTCAATAATTCTTGCACCTATATTTCTTTATCCATCGTTGTTAAGGCATAAGTACCTGTAAACTAAGTTAATTTCCCAATCTCAAGGGATCCTTTCTAGAGAACTTCTAGAGACGTGGCTTAAGAGATTTCCCCTGGAACTAGAGCATGGGATTCATCAATATTCCTCTTCTTCTTACCTCTTTTGACTACAAATTTTTCCATTAGGTTGTAATATATGTTCATTGGAGGAATCTCCTCAATTATGAGGAACATCTTAGAAGTAGGATTAGCAGGAATAATCCCTTCCTCAGGCTGGGTGGCGATTGGTGTCTTCTTGGATACTGATTGCTCTTGCAAGTTCTTTTAAACAGTGATGAGATCACTCAGTAGATTCAATTGTTGGGAAGAAATATCTCCTCCTAGGATCATTTTTTCTAATTCCCATGACTTGGAATGTTTCAGGATCTTATCAACATGTTGGGTGTGGAGCATGATTATCATCCTAATTTAGAGGTCTTTGTTTCAGCTGGATGTATACCCCAGGAAGATTGTACACCCCTCCATGCGAGGGGGTGCGGGGGGGACTTGTTCCCCTGGCTGGGGGGGTTCGGGGGCCAGCAGTCCCCCGGCGGGGGTTTCAGGGGCAGCACCCCCGAAGCTAAAAATAGATGTAAAATTGCCTTGTAAAAGTATAGTAATTTCTAGTCAATCTGGGTCATTCATTAGGTGGATGATCTGACAGTAGAATTCATGTTTAGTTTAGGGTTTTTTGCCCTAGAAGGCAACCCCTCTCTTTGCATGAGGGTATTATATTGAGGCTGTGGAATATATGTGTATTCTCAGAGCGAGAAACAGAGATGTGAGACTGTGAGAGAAAATAGAGGATATTACAGTGGATCTACTGTAGGTTGTGTCTCTTAATTTTGCTGGATAATAGAAAGGAAGGACTGGCTGTTCTGGGTGGATGTAGCCAAACTGGGTGAACCACGTATATCTGTGTTTCTCTGGTTTTATGTGTTTGTGTTTTTCCGCATATTATATGTCTTTCATTTCTCTGTCATATATAATATTTTTCTAACAACTGGTATCAAAGCCGAAGGTCTATTTGGCTGATAAACTCACAGGAAAGAAGGGTTTCTCGTTCGAGTGGGAGCAATGGTGGAAGATGGTAAGTTTAGGGTTGAGAAAATTAATGGCCAAAACTTCCCACTGTGGAAGATGGAGATGGAAGATTATTTGTATCAGAAAGATTTGTACCTACCATTGAGCGGAGAAATAAAGAAGCTGACGGCTATGACAAATGAAGAATGGAACATTATCAATAGAAAAGAACTCAGAACAGTACGTTATGCCTCACAGCATTCGTCGCCTTCAACATTTCGAAGGAAACAACGACAGAGGGTTTGATTCAAGTGTTGGCGAAACTATATGAAAAACCCTTGGCCTCAAAGAAGGTATTTCTTATGAAACGATTATTTAATATGAATATGTCAAAAGGTGGATATGTTGCGGACCATTTAAATGATTTTAATACAGTTACAAGTCAGTTAAGTTCTGTAGGGGTAAACTTTGATGATGAAGTTAGAGCTATGTTATTCTTGTGCTCATTGCCAGAAAGTTGGAATGGTTTAGTAATGGCCATTAGTAACTCTGTTTCTGGATCTAGTACTTTAAAGTTTGATGATGTTGTCGGTGCTATCCTTAGCAAGGAAATACGACGGAAAAGCTCAGGTGAGACATCGGGTAATGGTCTGAGTGCAAAGTCTAGGGAAGAAGAATGGAAAGAGGAAAGAGCTCAGGATATCACAGTAAATCAAGGAAAGGCAGATCCAAGTCTAGATCGGGGATAGTGCACTGGAAATGCGGAAAGAAAGGACATGTAAATAAAGACTGTAGATCTCGGAAGGGAAATAAGGAGATGCACAACAAGAAAAAAATCATGAAGAAAATGTGACAGGTGAGGTGTTACAAGATGCTTTGATTCTTTCTTTTGAAAATATTACTAATTCCTAGGTGGTAGCTTCAGGGGCCTCATTCCATGCCACACCTAATAAGAAATATTTTCATGACTATGTTCAAGGAGATTTTGGACAAGTCCGTTTGGGTGATGATAAACCCTGTTAAATTGTTGGAATGGGTAAGGTCCTTGTAAAACAATAGAATGGAAACCAATGGCTACTAAAGGAGGTAAGGCATGTTCCAGATCTGAAGAAAAATCTGATTTCAATAGGGCAGTTAAGCGATGAAGGTTGTGTGACAACTTTCACAGATAAAGCTTAGAAGGTCACCAAACGACCCCTAGTAATAGAAAAATGTGAAAAGGTTGGTACATTGTATTTATGCAATGGTATTTCTAACTCTGTTAATGCTTTAACTTCCAAAGGAGCAAATGCAGCATTATGGCATCATAGGCTCAGACACATGAGTGAGAAGGGGATGAAGATTCTTCACTCAAATAATTTGTTGCCGGGTTTGAAGAATGTTGATTTGGACTTCTGTGAGAATTGCATTTATGGAAAACAGAAGAGAGTCGGATTTCTCAGAGTTGGGAACGAAAAGAAGAGCAAAAAATTAAAGCTTGTGCATACAGATGTATGGGGACCTGCTCAGGTATCATCTCTCGGTGGCTCTCGTTATTATGTTACTTTTATTGATGATGCAACTAGAAAAACTTGGATTTATTGTATTCAAAATCAATATGATGTATTTGATACTTTCAAGAAATGGAAAGCTTTGGTTGAGATTGAGACAGGAAGGAAATTGAAGTGTCTCGGATCAGAAAACGAAGGTGAATATTGCGGCAAAGAGTTTGATAGGCACTGTTCAGAGCATGGAATTCACAGAGAAAAGACAGTTCCAAGAACACCACAAGAAAATGGTGTGTCAGAAAGGATGAACAGAACAATCATGGAGCGTGCAAGGTGCATGCGATTGCATGTAGGATTGCCTTTACAATTTTGGGCAGATGCTATAGAAACTGTTGTTTATCTAATAAACAGAAGGATTTCAAGTTCCCTTGATGGTGGTATTCCAAAGGAAGCATGGACAGGTAAAAAGGTAAACTACTCCTTTTTAAATCATTTTGGTTGTGAGGCCTTTGTCCATATTAATAAAGAAAATAGAACAAAGCTTGAGGAAAAAACAAAGAAATGTACCTTTATTGGATATGGTGTTAATGATTTTGGTTATCGCTTATATGATTATGAAAATCACAAAATCATTAGGAGCATAGATGTAATATTCAATGAAAAGGTCTTGTATAAGAATCAGTTGCAGGAAAAGAAACAGAAAAAAGAAAATAAGGAATACAAAGTTCTTCATGGGATCACTGAAAAATTAAAGGTGCCTGAAAATAATAATCAACAACCACAACAACAACAATCACCACAACAGTAATAGGCACCCCAAACACCTTAAAGTGGTGTTAGAAGATCTACCAGGATAAGTATACCCCCTAAACGATACTCTCCTTTATTATATTATTTATTGTTGACTGATTCTGGTGAACCCGAATGTTATGAAGAAGCAATTCAGGTTGAAAGCAGGAAGAAGTGGGTGCTAGCCATGGAAGAAGAGATGGACTCCTTAATGCATAACCAGACTTCGGACTTAGTCAGGTTGTCTGTAGGTAAAACTACATTGCAGAATAAATGGGTTTACAAGTTGAAGGAAGAAGATGGAGGAAAACAAAGGTACAAATCTAGACTTGTGGTGGAGAGCTTTGCATAGTTTAAAGGTATTGATTTTGAAGAAATATTTTCTCCTGTTGTTAAAATGACTTCAATAAGAACTATTTTAATTCTAGTAGCAATTGAAGATTTGCATCTTGAGCAGCTAGATCTAAAGACAACCTTTCTCCATGGGGATTTGGAGGAAGAGATATATATGCAACAGCCACAAGGATATGAGGTAAAAGGGAAGGAGAAACTAATGTGCAGGATGAAGAAGAGCTTGTATGGATTAAAACAAGCTCCAAGGTAGTGGTATCTAAAATTTGACAAGTTTATGTCTGAACAAGGTTATACTAGATGTCACTCTGATCATTGTGTTTATCTGAAAAAGAAAAATGATGGCGGCTATATTATATTGTTATTGTATGTAGATGACATGCTTGTTGCAGGGTCTAACATGCAGGAAATAAATGTGCTCAAAAGAAAATTGGCAAATTCATTTGCAATGAAAGATTTGGGAGCTGGAAAACAAATCCTTGGTATGAGAATAACTAGAGACAGGAAAAATCACAAATTAACATTGTCTCAGAATGAGTACATACAAAAGGTGTTGAAAAGATTTAATATGCACAATGAAAAACCAATTAGTACACCTTTTGCTAGCCATTTCAAAGTTAGTAAGGAGATGTGCCCAAAGACCCAAGAAGACATGGATTATATGTCTAAAGTTCCATATGCATCAGCAGTTGGAAGCTTAATGTATACAATGGTCTGCACAAGGCTTGATATTGCACATGCAGTGGGAGTTGTAAGCAGGTACATGAACAATCCAGGAAAAGAACATTGGATGGTAGTGAAATGGATTCTCAGATATTTGAGAGGTACCACAAATCAAGCATTATGATTTGGTGGTTCAAACATTTCTCTACAGGGATATGTTGATGCAGATATGGCAAGTGACAAAGATAACAGGAGGAGCACTACAGGATATGTATTTACTGTAGGTGGAACAACTATCAGTTGGGTTTCAAAAATCCAAAGTGTTGTTGCACTTTCAACAACAGAAGCAGAGTATGTTGCTGCTACAGAGGCTAGTAAAGAAATGATTTGGTTACAAAGGTTTATGGATGAATTGGGTAAGAAGCATGATATGGGCACGTTATACAGTGATAGCCAAAGTGCCATTCATCTTGAAAAGAACTCAACATTTCATTCCAGGACTAAACACATACAGCTCAAGTACCATTTCATACGACCAGTGTTGGAAGATGGAGAGTTGAAGCTGGAAAAGATACACACTAGCCAGAATCCTGCAAATATGCTAACAAAAGTTGTAACCAGGGAGAAACTAAGAATATGCTCAGTTTCAATTGGTCTTCAAGGATGACAATGAAGATGAGAAACAACCAGGTCCAAAGAGGAGTCATTGTCCATCAAATGAAGCAGCGATGGAGTTGCTACAATCATTCTCCAAGTGGGAGATTGGTGGGTGTGGAGCATGATTATCATCCTAATTTATAGGTCTTTGTTTCAGTTGGATGTATACCCAGGAAGATTGTACACCCCTTCATGCAGGGGGGTGCGGGGGGGACTTATCCCCTCCGCGGGTGTTCGAGGGGGCCATCTCCCCCGACTGGTCGGGTTCGGGGGCCAACGGTCCCTCGGCGGGGGTTTCGGGGGCAGCGCCCCCGAAGCTAAAAACAAATGTAAAATTGCCTTGTAAAAGTATAGTAATTTTAGTCAATCTGGTCCATTCATTAGGCGGATGATCTGACGGTAGAATTTATGTTTAGTTTAGGGTTTTTTCCCTAGAAGGCAACCCCTCTCTTTGTATGAGGGTATTGTATTGAGGTTGTGGAATATATGTGTATTATCAAATCGAGAAACAGAGATGTGAGACTATGAGAGAAAACAGACGATATTATAGTGGATCTACTGTAGGTTGTGTCTCTTCATTTTGCTGGATAATAGAAAGGAAGGACTGGTTGTTCGGGGTGGACGTAGCCCAAACTAGGTGAACCACGTATATCTGTGTCTCTCTGGTTTTATGTGTTTGTGTTTTTCTGCATATTATATGTCTTGCATTTCTCTGTCATATATAATATTTTTCTAACACAACGCACTAGTAATTCCACGGCCTACTATCTAGTAAGCCACTTCCCCACACATAAGCTATCTGGAATGTAAATTGGAAGGACATGGGGATCTATATAGCTACCTAAGACTCTGATATATGTAAATGATTCTTCACCAAACCAATTCCCAATCTTCTTGAGGTTTTCCATAGCTTTTGGGACATTCTGGGAGGTTTGGTTCCAAATATTGTTTCATAGAAAGGGATAATGACCCATTGGAAAATATGATAAAAATCGCCAAAATAATTGGACTCCCATAGTATATTGTGATAAATGTGAATTAGTGAGGGGTCAGAAAGAGTCCACTTTCATCCCATGGTTGGTAAATCAAGAGTAAAACAAAGAAAGTCCATGATGTAAGTTGGCATGTAAAATAGAGGGATTTTATTCTCAGACACACTGCGGAAGGTATGGAAAGCCAAAATGTACTTTTATAGGTTAATGGATAATATAGTGGTTGAGTAAAAAATTCACCCTCAGAAGACTCACCAATTAAGGAAACCCAACTATTAGGAAATTCAGACACTTGGGTATGCATGCAATCTACAAAGCATAGCGACAATCTGACTGAAAGGGGAAGCTAGTGAGTCTATTGAGTACTTATCATCCTCCTCTACTTTATGTTTATTTATTTCTTTCCTCCACTATCTTAAGGACTCATATGGTTCCACGTTCTTCTTTAGGAAGTCATGTACATACTTCTTGTTGTAAATGCATTATGGGTATAGTAAATGGTACATGACCTAAAGGTCCTTTGTTGTAAATAAGCCAATTATTGTACCCTTTTGAGTATGGAATTTCCATTCAATGATATTTACATTTTTTACAACCCATTTGACCATATTTGTATATTGAAAAAGTCAAGGCCTCACTCAAATTCTATGCAAGAAAGAATTTGCCGCATCCTGAGGGGTTGTCTCTAAAGTTGGCATTTCAACATGAACCATAATTGTCCTCACTGCCACTCGAGGCTCCTCATATTCAAAGTATTTGTAAATTCTTTCCCATGAGGAATGCACTAACTCTCTACTACATATTGTATATGAAAACAACCCTACACATAGAAGGTTTTTATCTATTTTTTCCTTGAATGGATCAAGGGGTTGATGTATGGTTGCCTTCTTCTTTGCTTTAGCCTTCTTCATTTCTTATTGACGAGAAGAGTCAAAGATTTCATGTGGAAAGAGAAAAAGGATTAATAGAGCATAGCCATTACAAAAAAAAAAAAACACAGAATGGTGAAATAACAATTTAAACATGTTAAATAAACTAATTTATAACCATAAGTGTGCCAACGCAAACCATCAATTAAAGCTTTAAGTTGATTGAACAAGGAGGAGGCAGGAGGCCACGTGAAGTATGCCATGTTACAACTCAGGAGTATAAATCCCTTAAGGATTTGTAATTAAAACTTACTAAAGTTTCTATGGATCCAGGGTTCTGGGTATCTAGGCAATAAAGCAACACGAGTGAAGTAATAGCCGGGAGTGAAAATCTCATAAAGAAATGAAATAAGGTTCCGAGATAACAATGCATGAGATGAATGAATGGGATAGAGGAGTACCTGGAATCTCAGAAGCTCATAAGTTTTATTAATTGGAATTTATGAAATGTCACAGGCTTCTGGGTAAGCAGGCCTTAAGAACAGATAGGGGCCACATATTGTAAAACAAAGAAAAAACATGAAATGCAGGAATGTGGGCCATGTACATGCTCGGGTGACATGGAACCTAGATACTTGGATCCTCATAAGGTTTTGTAAACATAAATTTAAAATTTTATGAGCTTCCAAGGTTGGTGGGTTTAATAGAGCGGAGTGACAGAAGTGGGGCCTTTTCCTTATAAAGGAATATTAGCGCAAAAACAGAAATATGGGCCAACATTATGAGCACGCCATTCAAGAAATAATGACATGGATACCGGATACCCATGTGCCAATAAGGTTTTGTAATTAAATTAAATAATAGCTTTGGGTTCTGAGATTCTGGGATTCTGGGATACCCAAGAATACTTAGAGAATTTTCACTTCATAAAGTGTTTAAAGGCTTAGGTTGGGGTTGTGATGATTCTCTTATATGCATTCTTTATTATCAAAAATGAAAAATTAAGGCCCTAAGTGTTTATTAAAGATAAAATTATACATCGAGATCAAAACAAATGGTCCCCATTACTATTATGAATAAAAATTAATGGGGTGTTGTTGTTGCTTTCTACAACAATTGGCAATGCACAAGGCGAAGCAATTATCTCTGTAATGAATAAACGAAATTTATAAAGATAACGGAATAAAAATTAGATGATATCAAAATGCTTGAATTCAAATTTCCCAACATAAGTTTTCCCTGATAAACCAAACCAAGAAAAATCATGATCATTATTTGTGAAACTTATAAGTATTTTCCCCATAATGTGTACAATAATAGCAAATTATGTATTAAAAACAATTAATTTTATTGACAATCAGCTTTGAGAATACAAATTAATCAACAAAGTTCAGCCTTAAAAAATAAATTTCATTACTGCAGGTATAGCCACTGCTGCTTACAGGCATCCATAGCCTCGACAGGGTTACCTTTTAACCCTAGAAATGTCAGTATCCCATCCACTAGTAATAATTTTAGAGCAAGTTATTTTAAGGCAATTTTGTGTTTCATATTTAAGTTAATTAAAAGCCATTGTCCTGGTTTGGTGGCTAGATGTTGACAATTCCATTCACAAGACCTAACAAGAGTAAACGAGCCAGCTCGTGATGGGACCTCTTGTCTAAGGAAGGAAAAGAAACATTTGGCGGAAGAAAAACCTCTTTTCCATAGACCAAGAAGTAAAGTGAGGCTCATAATTATGCTTTGTAGGTTATCCTATCAGCCCATAGAGAAAAAATCAATGCCTTATGCCAATTTTTTTAATTATCATCAATAGTTTGTTTAGTAATCATTAAGATATTTTTATTGGCTGATTCTGCTAATCCATTTGAATGAGGGTAATAATTTACAGAATATTTAACTTTAACCTCTTTTGAGTGCAAATTTAGTTAGTATATTCCTAGAAAAATACAAGACATTATCAAACATTATATCACTTAGAAGACCAAACCTAGTAATGATATGTTGATCAATGAAATAAATTACTTGTTTCGAATTGACAATTTTTAGAGGTATGGACTCCATCCATTTTTTGAAGTAGTTTGTAGATGTGACAATATACTTGTGTTTCTTATAAGAGTGAGGAACTATCTCACCTATGATATCTAGTCCCCATTGTTCAAAAGGTTGTTCAATGTTTACTGGTTGTAGTGGTGGGGTGACCTTCCTCTCTTTTCCTGAAGTAGTTTGGCAGATTTTTCACTTCCTGAAATAAGCATGAGCATATTTAAACAATGTTTCCCAATAGTAACCAACATAAATTATTTTTTGTTCACTTGTATTACCTTCATAATTTCCACCACCGAGGCCATCATGCATTTCTTATAAAACCTTATCATCTTCAAATTTCTCAATACTAATCAAAACAAAGCCATAATTTTTGTGAAATAAAATGTCATTCACAAGTTGATATTGGTTTGATTTCAATCTCAAGGCTCTTTTATTCTTAGGTTCTAATTCAACAAGTGCATAACCATGAGTTAGATAAAAAATGAGGTCTACATATTGAGAATATGAGTTTATTAGGCATACCTCTTATACTTCTTTTTGTTCACCTAGGGTGTCTTCTGATGAAGAATCATTTGAGCCAACAACCAATTTGTACAAGCCTTGACATCTCACGATATTGGTAGGTATAATATCTAAGTCATACTCTTATAGAGCTATGACCCAATTTTCCCTTTTTTCTCTAGCCTCTTTTTGGACTAGCAATTGTCTCACTATTGGGAATGGTACAATTACCTTTGTATGTGATTTCAGCAGAAAGGGTCTAAAGTGTTTGATTGACTTAAATATTGCAAAGGCTTGTTTTTCAACTTCTAAATAGTTTAGTTATGCCCCCTGTAATGTTGAACTATTGAATGCAATAGGGGCTTTTGCTCCTTCATCATTCTTTTGAGTTAGCACAACTACATATGAATGATTAGAAGAAAAAGTATAAATAATAAATTATTTTGAATAGTAAGGTGAAGTTAGAGAAGGATCTTGAATGGTAGATTTCTTGGTTGAGTCAAAAACATTTCTTTAAGTTGCACCCCACTTGTATGTTGCGTTTTTCCTTATCATATTTTGCAATGGCATGACAATTTGAGAAAATTTTGGGACAAAACGCTTTACAAAATTAATTTTTCCTAATTTAAAGGATTGCATTGAATTATTGTTGTGAGGTAAGGAAATAAAAAAAATTGCCTTTATTATATCGGGATCAATAGTAATAACTTCTTTGGAAACAATGAATCTTTTGTAGTAGCTACAACCACCCTCCAAAATTTTGCCTGTGCTTCATTTTGGAGCCTCCCTCCTAAAATCTCAGTAGCTTGTCTTACACTGCCCAAGTACTTGTGCTTTCATTTGAGTTTATATTTCCTTTACAGCTTGTGTTTCTTACTTTCTTTGTTGTCTAACCACAAGCTGACCTCCCCGTGACTTGGTTGCAATCCGGTTATTGCACTGCCTTGGCAATCTACGCAGTCCTAGAGGACAGGCAATCTTGCTCCTAAAAATTGCGCAAATCAGCCTTCAGCTCTAGAATTGTGCAAACCCAACTGACATCCTGTCCTCATATGGGAAATTGCACAGAGCATGAGAGGTAGCTAGAGCCATTCATACTAAGAATTTCACAGAAGCATTCCCTAGTTGTTTTATGATGCATGTGTCAGCAGGTTTCCCAGTTCCCTCCAAAACTGTGCAATTGCTCCATCCATGCATGGAAACCCTTCCCGAAAAAGAAAAAAAAAAAGAAAAAAGTATCCCTAAAAAAGGGATCTATTTTTAGCACTGGGAGTTATACTTGAGTTAATTTTAGAAACTTCTGCCACTTGTCACATTTTCCTAGATTTTTGGCATGCGCGTCAAAAACCCTAAATTGATCAAATCTATTTAATGGACATCGCTAGATCTCATTTGCACATTCAATCTTAGAGCTCTGGCATTCGCGATGAATATAGGAACATTCAGCACAATCGATACAAATTTTCCCAGTAAGTTTTTCTTTTCAAGTGTTTTGTCGCTTTTGTTTCCTTGGCTTGTGTGAGTGCTATTTTGCATGTTTTATTGAATGATCGTTTGCGTTTTGGTTTTTTTAACTTGTAGAAGTTTTGTTTCAAGTTTTTCATTGCCTTTCTTAAGTGTCACATGCATAACCCTTTTAATAAAGTGTCAATTGAAACTCGTTGTAGCGACTCTCCCCACAAGCTTTGTTGTTCAACTGTTTGACTGATTTATGCATTTGTTTTGATTGCATGCATTACCATTAACTCATATATGCACCATCATTCTCTCATATATTTAGATATACTCATTTTCAAGTTTCCCTTGGGAAGAGCTAGGTTTCCTTGGCCTGGATCTAGATCTTCCCGACGTGCACTATGGATTTCCAAAACTCAATGCTCTGCCTTGGCTCCAAGAATTGTGCAGAGGCTGCTAGTGACTGGCTCTGGCTGCGCTCTGCACAATTCCAGGAGATAGTCCCAGAGTCTTTCCCACTAGGACTACACAATGCACAGTCCCAACCAACATCAAGCTAGACTGAATTATGCATTGCACTGTTCCAGTCCTCAACAAGCCACACTAGACTGTGCATTAAATAGCTCCAGTCATCAGTACCGCTCACTGGTAGCTGGGACTACACAATGCACAGATCCAGCTGACAGTCCCTCACCTCTAAAATTCAAATTTTCACAATCTTTCCCAATAGTTTCCCAATTTGTTGCATGTCAGTCCTTGAGAATTTCCAGGTACGGCGGTTGTTGAGAATTTTCTCAGTAGTACAGGCAGCATAGTTTGCAAGAGATCTAGATCAAAGGATAATGTAAAGAGAAGCACTGGAGATGTGGTTGAACAAGTGCCAATGAAATCGCCAATCTATGTAGACACACAACGTTTCATAGAGAAGGACATGACG
Source organism: Pinus tabuliformis (assembly GCA_031772625.1). Classification (NCBI taxonomy): domain Eukaryota; kingdom Viridiplantae; phylum Streptophyta; class Pinopsida; order Pinales; family Pinaceae; genus Pinus; species Pinus tabuliformis. The sequence continues at coordinate 850,755,106 of CM062809.1, read as the reverse complement.
ATAACATGGCAGGAAATAAAGGACATATTTGCAGCTAGCTTCAAGGAAGATCTAGAAGATCGACAGGTCTATGTCAACATCCACAAGTCAGGCTTGTACAGGGTTTCATGTAGGTACCCCGCCTTCCCATGAGGGGATATCATTCCCTAGATTGCCTCACATACAGATTCTGAGACGATGATATTGAACAGTGCTAGTGGAACCCAACTTGCCAACTTCAGGTCTGAAAGCACCATTAGATGTATCACTTGCCACAACTGTGAACCATATGGATGCACTCTTCTACACTCCCAATGACAATGTTAACACTAGAGACATCATGAAGCATTGGGTAAAAGAGCCATCGAAGTTCAGGGTGGCACCCAACCATGTCTACAAGACTAATTCACTCAGGAAGGCCTACCAACTCTTAGTCATATTTGCATCCCACTTGTATGGTCAAGAGATCATGGAGACCTTCCTGCAGATTTGGGTGGTTGTATTGCATCAGTTGGAAAAATGAAGGAAGGTCATTCAACATGTCAGACATGTTAGCTCTTCAGCTAAAGGTGCATGTGTCTAGTGCCCGAAGTCCACCTAAGCATGAGAAAGCAAGATTCTTTATGTCCACGTACCTGCTTGATGCAATCTGTGCCCAACAGTAGTTCCCTAGCATGGGTTGGACATGGACACCATTAGATGATGCTTTGAAAATATATTGCAAGTTTCTCTCCGAGTGCAGCTACTGAGGAGTGACGGCGAGGCTATTTTCCCACTTCATCACCCTGGTTTACAATATGATATTCGAACAGGATCCACCTTGCATGTCCCAAGAAGTGATGCAGGCATTGCTTAACATCCAGATTGGTATGCCTCACCCAATGGCACCTTCATCAGGATGTTTGGTGGGGAGAAGACTTTGCATGTGCTACCAAGGTTTTCCATGGATATGTTGGTCATGCAAGAGGTTGCATATCACATCTCCATAGGGTTATCAGTAGGACTGCATGGGAGGAAGAGGGAACCATGACCTACTCTTTCTTTGTGTATTGGATTTTACGAGATCCATAGCTTGAAGGATGCAGATGTCGAAGAAGAGGACTTGAAGAAGTTTGAGTTTGGCACCAAGAGTTTAAATCCGTATGATCCCCATTGCATATGCAAGAACCAATGCGTGAAGGTGTATTACCCATGGATCCACAGGGCATGTCATTAGCCAAAGGAAGACCCTTGGAGGTATTGCTACATTTCCTCTAGGCTCAATGAACTGGTCAGCATAGCTATAGAATGGAAAGAAATGTTGCAAGAAGTAGCACCACACGAAGCAACAACAATAGTAGTAGTGAGCAACAAACCGACACATGACAAAGGCAAGAGGAATATTTTTGAGAGCCTAGAGGCTGAGAAAAGCTACAAGTTCAGACAAGATCCTCATGTTGAGAAAGTAGATTTTGAAATAGAGGTGAAGAGGCGACAAAGTGAAAGGAGAGTAGAATTAAGGAAGAGAGAGAAGAAAAGGTTGGAAGAAGTAGAGAGGAAGTTGCAGGAGACAGAGAAGAAGTTGAAAGCAGAGCAAGAGCTCAATAGAAGAGAAAGGGAAGAGATGAAGAAACAGGAATAGGAGGAAAGGAAAGGCGCACTGACAGAACAAACTGAGCCTATACAGGTTGAGGAGTTAGAGCAGCCAGCAGATGAAGAAGAGGGTGAGCAGGTGCAGGTTCGGGAACTTGCTTAGAAGGTTGAGAAGATAGTTGAAGAAGTGAACATAGATATGGAAGAGGAGCTACAAGACTAAGACACTAATATCATGCCAAGAGCATATGAGGTCGCCCCATAATCTCCTCCACCTCCAAAATCACAACCAGTCCTAAGCAAGCAAGGAGAGGTTTTTCTCCTCGATGATGATTTGGTGAAGGATGTGTACAATCTGTCATTTGATGAGTCACAACAAAGGATTGTACATGCATGAAGAAAACAACTCCTGGATGATCACACATCACCTGAGGACATAGAGGAAAGGATGATTGTGTAAGATGATAGAAGACATCCAAGTTCCATGGTCAAGGCTTCTAAGGCTTATGCAGAATCCACAGTTCAATGGTAAAGTTCTTGAGAGTAAAGAATGATCAAATGGAAAAGGACTTGCAAGAGGCCATGTAGAGAATAGAGAATAGAGCAGTCCGCAGGATCTGCTATGGCGGAGATGAAAAGAGTGATACTTGCTGAAGTATCAACTCTTGAGACCACCATGAAGACATTGTATGGCATGTTTTTCACCATGCACAAGGTAGTTTTCCATCTATACAGTTTTCAGCAGCAGTGCGTGAAAATAATGCAAACTCTCAATGACGTCCACACTACTATTACACATGTACATGAATGGACAATGAGGTAGAAGGGAGCCCTGCCTTACTTGTAGAAGATGATGAAGCCATAGGCAAAACTAGACAAAGTACGGATTCATATTTTGATCCAAACTATGAGAAACTCCCTCCGCTCATCACCAACATTGAGGCTTCCTATGCATGGTTGTTTAGGATCTAGATGTCATAGTGAGGACACACGGGATCCCTTCAATTAGAACCCTCATTCAAGCCATGAAGAAGAACCAAGTCCTGTAAGATGTCAACAGGTACATAGAGAAGGCTCTGCATGAGGCCACGAGTGATGACTTGCAGTTGAGTGCAAACAATATGCAGAAGTACATCGGTGGTCTAACCACACTTACGAAAACATTGTGCATGCTTCAAGATGAGTTGGACAAAGGTTTCAGAACCATATACTTGGAATCCATGGAGGCAAGAGTCTGCTTTGAGAAAGATATCACAAAACATAATGGGGACACAATAACACAGTACCAATCTTGGTATCAGTTCATCATCGAAGACCACCACAAGGATGTTACCGAGTTAGTCTTTCTGTAGGACCCCAAGTGATGGTGTTTGTCTTGTTAGAATGACTCAAGCCTATTTTGTCCCACATGGGTATATGTGAAATTTGTATATTATTGTAAACATGTTGTAAGTGAAATTCTAAGTGTTACTAGTGGAATTTGAATAGTCACTATGTAATGTGAAGAATCATGAGGGTAGTCAAAGAGTCAAAGGGGAATGTCGAGGGTCACCCCACCCTTTATTATATATAGAACCTCATAGCACATAGTAGAGGCTTTTGGGAGCCAATATTTTGGCTAGGCATTGCTTAGAGAAGGCTTGGAGAGTATTGGGATGAGCCTTGGCTTCTCCATGGCATAGAGCGAGTACATCTCTTAGGAGGAGCAGGCGGTGTTGACTGTAACATTCCAATATTAGGGCTAGTGGTTTTCAATGGTGTATGTATGGATGGAAATTTCACTTAATCACATATAACAGAGCCAACATATTTTCATGCATATGTTGTTATTGTATTTGGACTATTTTGGTTGATTTAGCAATGTATTTAACTTATGCATTTGTGTATGAACTATTTTGTCTGCAATTGTATGAATCTTGTTGCAAACGTGTTGTTGGTATAACTCATCAATTTGGTTTGTGTAATATTTCATCTTCCAACTTGTGATGCCATTACGCTCATGTTATCCTTTCAAGCTACGTACTATTATGGTCTTCTAAGGGACACACTTCCTTTCCCCTACATGTGTTAGAACCCCCAGGCATCTCACTTGACTCGCTACAAGGTCACACACTTCCTTCCGACAAATTTTTCACACTTACCTCTGCGCGATACCACAGTTAAGGTGCTACTTTACTACCCACTGCTGGGACTCCTAATCTAAACAGTCTGAGGTCTTGTTGGGACTTCTTACTGAGGAGATCCCTTGACATGTTGGTAGGTCCAACACCATCAACATTTTTGGCACTAGAAGGAGGGCCAGATGACACTATGAACCCTTAAAGTCTGTTTTGAATATATGTACATCATTCATGACTTACATTACAATCTCAACTCCGACATGTTTTTGTCATGCACATGGTTTCAATGTCTTGGAGGATGTCATAGATGACTTGTCACGAATCAAATATGACGATGAAGGCAGAGCAACCTTGTTAAGACACTCAGTTGTCTTCTTAGGCTTTTGTGACAGGAATGAAGTCCCCTCAGATGACATTTCCTATGGGATATTCTCTTACACATTCAAAGGGAATGTTAACCAATGGTTTTGCACACTACCCACAACCTCTATTCACTCGTATGATCACATGATCAGAGAGTTAATTTGTGCTTTCTATCATTATGACCGCAAAGAACTCAATAAAAAAATTATTAAATTGTGGAAAGCACCTGATGAATCTATTGCGCAATTTTGAGATTGATTCTATAATCTCGCTTTTCAAATCCCTGAAGATGAAATTGATTGGAAATTTCTCAAAGAAAGGTTTCAGTATCTTCTTCACATATCTGAAAATCCACATGAGATGGAATCATTCGAACCCCTCCCAACATACCTCAATGTTAGAGCTTCCAAATCTAAGATGGACAAGGTTGTTATCACAAGTGACCCTCTGTCCTCTTCTCATCAAACAACTCTAGCTCCACATGACAAGGTGGGAGAAGTTGTGAACCCATTTGTTGAACTGTCACATCCTCCCACCCCACCTACTCTAAATATCTACACAAATTTGGACTGCAACCTTCATGGTTGTCACAAGGTCTTGTCTTCTCAACCTTCATCCTCTAATTCCTTTGATCCTTTAGATTGTATTATGTTGTGTTCACCCGTTCCAGACTCCACCATGCTTTTCACGAGGATCAAGTTGTCGATAGAGTTGGTGTTGAGCAGTCAACCTGTGCTGTCATTTTTTATGAGTATGTGTGGGAATCTAAAGAAGAAGTCGCGATGAAAGATGACCTCCTTCCATCCACCACTCATCCGCTTTTCCCTGACATCTTTTGTGATTCTACCATTTCTAATTTCTCTTGTGAAAATTCATCCTCAAATGTTTCTACTTTCAATCATTCACAGGACACACAGGATGTCAGTCTGTCATTTGATTGAAGAAAGGACCCATCTTTCTTTTCCAATCCACCCAATCTGTCATATTTTGTTATGGAACCAGCTCACAAAAAGATAGAAAAGATAGATGAACGCCTTAGAAATAAGCCTCTTCAAGGGGGAAACCTCCTTTACATTACACAAATGAACAATTATTCGATGATACAAATGACAAGACCTCCTTTCTATATATAGGAGTCTAAGGGGTCATAATATAATCAGATCTGACATAACAATAATAATGTAAGGGCACAATAAGAACAATAGTGTGCTTCTATGGGGCACAATAATAACAATATGGGGACTACATGGGTACAACAATATAATAAGGGGGTTGTACTAATAACAGTAAGGGGTTATACTAGTAGTATAGGGGCCTAACATGACCCTCTCCTTCAAAAAGTGTTGTCCTCAACGCTTGAGTAGTTCTTGATGCTTCTGTATAAAATTCTTGTCCTCCCATGTGGTATCTTCAGCAGGTAAGTTCTTCCACTTGATGAGATATTCTGAAATTGATCGATTTCCTAGCTGTTGGGTTCTTGTTTCTGTGACTGCTCCAGGTTCCAATATTATTTTTCCTTCCTCTTCAAGTTCTGGCAATATTGTTTGAATTGGGATATTCTACAACTTTTGAATGAGTGGCCACACTTTTTTGTCCTTCTTCCATTCATCCCTTGCTTCGTTTATCCAATATAGCTGGATAATAGAAATAACACAAAACAATGCTTCCACATCCTCATCCTTTCTTAAGAGTGCATCTACATCAAAAAATTTCTTCCCTTTTCTGTACATGATGTCAAATTCATAACCCAACATATTTGTGACCCATTTTTTATGTTCTTCTAAAGATAATATATGTTCTAAAACATTTTTAAGGCTATCATGATCCATTTTTACCTTGAAGTGTCTTCCCATTAGGTAAGGTCGCCATTTCTTAAGTGCATGTAGTATTGCCAACATTTCCTTCTCATAAATAGCTTGCTTGAGATGTAGCCGTAAAAATACCCAATCACATACATCAAAAAAAATTTCACTATGATGTTGATCTACCTGTTATTTCATTCGATTCTGCACCAAAGTGGCGTTATCCTTTAAAAGTTGGAGAACTTGTTGTTGATGATTGATGTGATATTTCACTGCTTGAACCTTTTTCTTCTTCATATTTCCTTCTATCTTGAGAGTTTGAGGAGTGGTAATTTCTTCCAATTCTTTACAAGATATGGTCAAATTCATTTCTTGATGCTCGATGTGATCTTTCACTTCTTGAACATTTTTTTTCTTGATATGTCCTTCTATCTTGATAGTTTGAGGAGTAGTAATTCCAGTCAATGCATTAGAATATATGGTTGGATTCATTTCTTCTTTCTCGATGTGATCTTTCACTTCTTGAACCTTTTTCTTCTTCATATGTCCTTCTATCATGAGAGTTTGAGTGGTAATTCTTGCCAATGCTTTACAAGATATGGTCAGATTCATTTCTTTTTTCTCTGGGGTTGGATCCTGGTGTATATCCTCTTCTTTTGATGTTTCTTGATCATTTTCTTCCTCCTCTTCATACTCTATGTAAAATAATTTCTTCTCAACACACTTATGACCTTTAGTGTGTTTTCTATCACAATTGTAACAAAGCCTTTTTTTCTCTTTTTTCTTCTAATTGTTGTGGTGTAAGCCTTGTAGGTTGTGGAAGGCTAGGAGAAGAAACACTTCTATAATTATAGTCATGAGTGGTTGGATTCCTTGTTTCCATAATTTCGCTTTCAATTTTTCTTGCCAACTCGAATGCCTCCTCCAATGAATCAGGTTCCCAAAAACGAACCTCATGTTGAACGTTATCCTTAAAAGTCCCTATGAAGACATCAATCCTTTGCTTATTTGGAATATAATTTACCCTTCTATTCAATTTTTGAAAGTCCTCAATGTGCTCTTCCATTGAACCCTTTTGTTTGAGATTTATCAATTGACTAAAGGAGTTTCTCTTTGTATCCTCATAATGTGCTATCATTTCCTCCGTGAAAATTGACCACGTAACAAGTGGTTTACGAGAACAAAGCCCTTTATTCCATAAAAATTGATCTGGTTCTAAATATGAAGATGCAATACATACCTTTTGTAGCAGTGGTACACCATGTAGATCAAAATATTGCTCCATCTGAAGTATCCAATTTACCAGATCATTGCCATCAAACTTCCTCATATAGCCTTTTCTTGATTTTAGGAGCTCGATATTGAAATGACTATAACTCTGCAATTTCAGTTCTTCTAGTTTGAAATTGCGACCTGAATTATCCCTCTGTGTCCTCTTTCTAATGCCACCAGTCTGATCGAATTTAGATTCTCCAAGAAAGTGTTATGCACAATCTCCGAAAATGACCTGATTATATGCCTTTTCAGAAGATCAAACTTGTATGAAGTACCACGTGTCATTGTTTTAACCTTAGGATCTGAAAAATATACACAAGCAACTACAGTCTATTCTCTTTCTACAACTTCTTACGAAATTTCAATACAATCCTCAAAACAAAAGTTATGACGATTTTCCCCATGTCACTTGTTTGAATGTAATTCGGCAGTTTGCAAAAAGGCCAACTTCCTCAAATCATATCTCTGCAAATATAGCACGAAAAGATCTGAAATTTGGACCCAAGCTTCAAAACCATTTCAACCCAAATGGGTTTTTTTTTAGCATCTGAAACGTTGCATAAACAAATTTATAGCGCAAATTCCATGATGACCTGTTTGGAGCAGTGAAACCCTAGAATCCAAAGCTCTGATACCAAATGTTATGGAACGAGCTCACAAAAGATAGAAAAGATATATGAACACCTTAGAAATAATCCTCTTCAAGGGGGAAACCTCCTTTACATTACACAAATGAACAATTCTTCGATGATACAAATGAAAAGACCTCCTTTCTATATATAGGAGTCTAAGGGGTCATAATATAATCAGAGCCGACATAGCAATAATAATGTAAGGGCACAATAATAACAATATGGGGACTACATGGGTAAAACAATATAATAAGGGGGTTGTACTAATAAAAATAAGGGATTACACTAGTAGTATAGAGGCCTAACATATTTTCATTATGGAAGTTCAGAGGGTGAAAACTTTTGTTTCTCATCAACCCCTCTGTATGATTCATCAAATCATGAGGATGTCGATGCTCATCTCAAATTTTTTTACCGTGGCTTTCATGATCTCTTCATTCACTCATTTGATCATGATTCTGATTCTTGCTATTGATGTTTCTAGGCCACCGGTATTTGATTGTCTACCTGTTGATGAAGTGGAAACCCCTCAAGATTCCAAGGCACTTCAACCTGAGCTGATGGTTATGTCAATTTCTCACAGCCTTGAGGTCAGTTCCGCTCCTAATCAAAAATCTGTTGAAACACCCTAGGCTCCTCATCACTCTCTTGTTTGCATTAAAGATCAATCTAATCCAAGGATTTTACATCCTCCACCAAATCACACGATATTATCACTCATGCATTAGAGGATTCATACGTAGCAAGTCATGTTGTTAAGAGAATGTTTTCTTCTTTCTACATGATTGCTCATTTATCCATATCAAAAGAGTGTGCATGTTTGTCATTTGCACATAGTGCGGCGCTTCACCATGGTACGTCCGCAAAGTGTTTGTCTTGTGATTTTACTCTTTTATTTTCTGTTGACTCATATAAATTTTGAGCGTGTTGGTCTTCATTGTTTTATCTTTCTTTCTTGCTAGTTTACCTAAATATCTTTCTTGTCAATCATGCCTTCACCAACATGGGCCAACGAATGCGTTGGTGGCTACATTGGAAGTATCACTTTACGTGAGTAGGCCCATGCATTGTTTAGCTTAGGAGTAGGAGTAGTGTTTTCCTTTTTGTTTGATTTTATTTATTGTTTGCTTTGATTTCATGTTTTTCTGTTCTTACTCACTTTTATTTCATCTTACTTATGTCCTTTTCTTGTTTGTTTGTTTGTTTACGCACCTGTAGGATTAGTTTCACATGAAACCGTGTTTGGCTTTTGAGACAAGCAAGGTGAAACATAAGAGGACTTGTACAACTATCAGTACTTGATTATTTTTCTACCCCTCTCTTTATGAAGAGCTTTCGTTTCTTCATTCGATGATACCCTGATGAAAAATATGTTCCCTTTATAGTGAGTCTTGGTGAAAATACAACACTTTCACTTTTAACTAGTAGTGGCTACTCTAATTGGTTTTCTATATTTGGTTAGCGCTTGTCGACTCAGTCGAGTAAGGTGAGGGGAATAAGCTTAACGAGTATGTCAGAGGTATATATAACATACTACTATAAAGGGACAACCTCTTATGCTCTTAATAAGTTAGGATCCCTCTTCCACCTCATGAAATAAATAAGTGCCTATGCACAATTCTTTGAAAAATAAAAAAATGAAAATGAAAAATAAAATAAAGGTGAAAGAAGAGAAAGGCTTCCTATTAAGAGAGGTGAAGCAAGTAACTCAACCTACGTACTTTCTAGGCTCCTTGGTAGCAGATAAATTCTTGTGTTCTTGAAGTGACTCTATTGGGGTACTCTCCAAGCCTACTGGCAGCGGAGCAACAGTAGAGATGAAACTAAAACTTTGACAGCCTATATTACTTGTGCATCAATATACCCTGCATCCCCAATCGAAACAACTCAGTTGACTTGGCTTGGTATGTGTGTTGACCGATCAAGAGAATGGTAGGGACTATCTTTAACTCAAGCTAGTGAGGAAGCCATGACGATTAAAGAATTGAAAAATACTTCTAGAGGAGTTAGACTCACCTTACACGAGACAAGGTCCATACAGAGAGCTAGAGTTCTACCAGTGTGTCACCAATGTTGTAGAAGCTACAACCACCCTCCAAAATTTTCCCTCTACTTTGTTTTGGAGCCTCCCTCCTAAAATCTCAGCAGCTTGTCTTACACTACCCAGGTACTTGTGCTTTAATTTGAGTTTATCTTTCCTTTACAGCTTGTGTTTCTTACTTTCTTTGTTGTCTAACCACAAGTTGACCTCCCCGTGACTTGGTTGCAATTCGGTTCTTGCACTGCCTTGCAATATTCGCAGTCCTAGAGAGTAGCCAACCTTTCTCTTAGGAATTGTGTAGATTAGCCAAATAGTGAGCTTCGGCTCCATAACTGCGCAGACCCAACTGATAGCCTATCTTCAGCTGGGAAACTACACAGAGAATGAGATGCAGCCATAGCCAATCAACCCAGGAATTGCGTAGAATAATTCCCTCAGTTGTTTCCTGATGCATGTGCCAGAAATTTGTCTAATTCCCTCCAGAACTGCGCAATTTCTCCATGCATGCATGGCAGCCCTTCATGAAAATAAATAAATAAATAAAGCAAAAAGAATCCGTAAAAAATAGGGATCTATTTTTAGCACTAGGAGTTACACTTGAGTTGATTTTGGAAATTGCCACCACTTGTCTCTTTTCCTAGATTTTTTGCATGCTCATCATAAACCCTAAATCAATCAAATATATTTAATGGATGTCACGAGAGATTATTTTCACATTTGATCTTGGATCTTTGGCATTCCCAAGGCATCTAGGAACCTTAGGCATGATCGACACATCTTTTCCCAACAATTTTTGTTTTTCAAGTCTTTTGTCGCTTTTGTTTCCTTGGCTTGTGTGAGTGTTTTTTTCATGTTTTATTGAACGACTACTATATTTTTGGTTTTTTTTTTAACTTGTAGAAGTGTTGTTTCAAGTTTTTCATTGCCTTTTTTAAGCGTCACATGTATAACCCTATTTTTGCATTAACGGTCATTGTTGCGATGACTCTCCCCACAAGCTTCGATGTTCGATTGTTTGATTGATTCCTGCATTTTTTTTATTGCATGCATTACCATTCACTCATATCTGCACCATCCTTCACTCATACATTCAGATCTACTCATTTTCAAGTTTCCCTTGGGAAGATCTGGGCTGCCTTGGCCCAAATCTAGCTCTTTCCGGCATGCATTGTGCATTTCTAGAAGTCAAGGCTCGACCTTGGCTCCAGGAATTGTGCAAAGGATGCCACTTACTGGCTCTATCTATGCTCTGCATAGCTCCAAGAGACAGTCCCGGATTCTTTCCCTCTGGGACTGCACAATGCCCATTCCCAGCCAACTGTTATAGACATTTTTGGGCACTCCAACCCCAATCATACATGTCCATAAACCAAGGGCTCCTAAGTCCCTAAAAGTGTTGCTTCACACTCTAAAAGAACAAGGTCAGCTGATTACATCATCTCCCAGAAGTTCTCCACAGGAAACTACTCAGAACTGGTCAAAACTGGACCATACAGGTTGCTCAGTGCTAAGGGTGTGATGCATCCCACCTGCCCAGTGTAAAGGGTGCGATGCATACTGAAAAGCTCTTCTGTAGGGTGCGATGGGCGAGAGTGGACAAATGGAAGAGACAGTTTGCGAGGTGGATGATCATAGAATCTTTCAAAAACTTCTCCTATGACACTTTCCTCTCTGAATTCGCCCAGGGATGAGTAAGAGATCATCAATCTCCAAGTGGAATCAAGAACTATTAGAGAGAGGACACTAATCAAAATCCCAGAAGCTGACTCACCCCCCTGCAATCATCTATATATGGATCCCTCATCCCAAAGATCCAGAGGCTGGAATTTTGTATCTTGTAGGGAAGTGTTGTTGTTTTCTTGGTGGAACATCATAGTGTTGGGTGATCTAATCTTTTCATGAGGTGAAAGAAGGGCTTTCATGCTGGAGGATGACGCTGGGTCAGAATAATTTTGCTCTTTGAAGCTAGGTAGATGAAGGAGAAGTGAAAAGGATCTGTCAGAAGGGAGAGGAACCGAGCAAGGAACCAAGTGCAAGACTGAGGTTGGTGTCCTTCATTCCCCTCTTATCTACTTCTCATAAAGGAAAATGAAAGTGGTTTTAGTTTGTTTGTTTCTAAGATAGCTACCAGTCTTAGTGGGACTAGCAGCTCCGAGTGGACACTAGATTTCTCAATAACAAAATGGCGACTCCACTAGGGAGCGAATAGATTGTTTGTTTGTCTATATTTGTTTGTTTTATAAACTTACAGACGGAGCCTGAAGTTAAGCCAGCTAGCCTTCGAACTACATTTTCTATGCAAGTGCAAAGTAGATCAATGTTGCTTCAGACTATCTCCGGGTTTTGTTTATAAACTGAACAATCGATTTGCAAACGTTCTAATTTCCCTAGTGATGGCTCTAGTAACCTCATTAGATCAACCCCTGTGATTTATATTTACTGAACATCACTTGCTCGGCCTAAATCCCTGAACTGAGCTGCAAACTGTGACCCGGAACCCAGTTGAAGTCTCGTCCCTGAACAATCGCACCTTCTCCTCTCGGGAATCTGGATGAATCGCACCTCCTGTGTGCAGTAGGTGCGCTGCATCGCACTTTCCCTATGTTACAGGTGCGCTGATCAGACAAGACCTCTTCTACTCTCAGTTTTTTGGTTTCTGTGTTCACTCTCTTCAGCTCTATTCAGGAATTTTGTTGTCTATGATCAGTATACCACTGTGGAAGCCCCCTTCCTTTCCATCATTCCGCCTCCATTGTGCAAAGAACTGTGAATTTTTTTATGTATTGTGCGCCATTTTCAGTTCTCTTTTACAAAGAAGTAGCATAATCAAACTGTCGTCTTTTGATTTGAAAGTGTCGCAAGTGTCGTTTTTAGTCAAAGAAAAGAATTATATTGTTCTTGATGGTCGATTATACAATTACTCTTATATTTGATTTGAATTAGTGGTTTTTAAAGTGTCGAAAGTAGTTTTCAATTCAAAATAGCAAAGTGTCGTCATTATCTTCCTTTCGTTTTTGAAGAGAAAGTTGTTAGTACTGTCGCTTTGAAAAGATAATTCAGATTTTTACTTAGCATTCTTCTTGTCATTCACACATTAAGAAGGCTGAAAACAAATACATGCATGTGCATTTGCATTTAGACTGCTTGTTGGTTTGATTTAGGATAGTGCATCTAGTGTGTGCTCTTTTCTCTATGTTGAAAGAATACCGTCTCTCTTTCTTTAGTAGCTAGGATTTTCATTGCAAAAAGAAGATTAAACGATTGTTTATCATCTTAGATTGCATTTTAGGAATTGTATATCTACATCAAGCGATGAACCTGAAAGGAAAATTCTTAAGAAAGATCAACTGTAAAATAAATTTAATGAACCTAAAAACGCTTTGGAACCTAACGCACAACATCTAGAATTCTAGGCTAGAGACATATTCCGGCGTCGTAAAGCCTAGTAACTGTCACTTTCACTGTTGGTTGGGTGATTCCTCCTCTTTAAGACGACGAGTGCTAGTATGGACTTGTGCTCCCACGTACCGTCGAGTATATATTGGGAGACCACAATAGGCTATATCCTTTATCCATAGGAAGCTGTGTCTGCCGCCCTATCGATCGCAATGCAATGAACACAGCATTCGAGAAGATTGACTGTCGTACCGTAAAAAGTATTCTGCAGTTTTGTGATTGGTTGGTAATCCCTCTGTCTAGATTTCCAGAGTAGTCTCTTTCATTCCTTTTCAGACTCTAAAGGAAAAGGTCCATCTGAGCACTTGTCACTTCAGGCTCATTAAAAATCAAAGGCGACTAGAGTCATCTTTTGTTTTTTCTCAACTCTTAAAAATTGAAAAAACAAGTTGTGCCAAAGCGTCTAAAATTTATTTTAAATGGAATAATATCACCATTCCCACGTTGGTCTTAGGTTGAGGAAAATGGAGTCCACCAACCAAGGATTTCCCCTTGGAGGAAATCCTAGTCCGTTCTCCTCTTGGGGAGATGTTGGTGCACCTCATATGGCCACATTGTCACTTCCAGGATTGACGATTGGCTTGCTAATATGGCTCTTCTCGACCTCCGTCATTCAGAACACCGTGATTCCTGAACAATCGAGTAAAAAACTGGATGATACTAAAGTTACCCCCCAACCTTCTACTTCATCTGATTCTCCCTCTCCTCCTTCCTCTTCGCTTGATAAAGCTGGTAAGGCCAAAAATCAAGTAACTAAGAAGGAGAAGAAAGGGAAGGAGAAAAAAGAGAAGAAGAAGAAGGAGCCGAAGGCAAAAAGGGATAACCAGGCATCATCTAGTGAAAATCCACACACTGCACCATCCAAGCCTAAATCTCCATGTGTCATTTGCAAAGGAGACCACTATCATCGAGATTGTCCTTGCATCCATCGGATCTTAAAGGACTGGTCTCCTTGTTTGCACAACCCGGTGTCATCAACCTCTGAAGATCATGTTGAAAGTACACCATCGACTAGTGAAAGCGAAGCATTTGGAAAAAAAAGGAAATGTAAATTTCCTTGTAAACTATGTGGAGGCGATCACGTCGTCCACCATTGTCCCTTCCTAGACGAAGCTAAAAGAGTTGTGGATAACCGTCCGGCTTTGCCGCTACGGCTTCCTCCTGGATACAAGAAACTCTTGCCGAGTCCATCACTAGTCGAAAATCCGACCGACAGGCCATTGTGGTCGGTCGAAGCATCTGTCATTGAAGATAAACCTGCTGAATCCATACAAGACGAAAGTCAAAAGGTTGAGGCGGCAGTGGACCCGGTCTTATCTTCAGAAGGTCCATCTTTAGATGACACAATCACCGAAGAGAATGAGAACGACACCGTTCAAATTCTTTTCATAAACACAGACTCCGATGAACATGTGGGTAGTCTACCCGTTCCTTTACCGCAGGAAGGAAGTTTGTCAGATTCATATCTGGCCGTCTATTCGGTCCCACCTCCAAGCAACCTAGTTGTTTCCTTCGATTGGAATCTACTAGGCAGACCCCGGGTACTGGCTAATGTACCATTCTGAATCATCGTACAAGCTTAAAAAATGATCATGGTTGGTACCGTCATAGATGAAGGGGCTTCTGTGAGTATCCTTTCCTCAATTGCTTGGGAAGCGCTTGGCTCGCCATCGCTTCTGCCTGAGATGAGAAATCTAACAAGCTTCGACAAAGGAACCAGTCGACCATTAGGGATCCTTCCCAATGTTCCCATAACGTTGAGAAGGAAAACCATTTACATGAATTTAATGGTAGTCCGAGGACCTCTAGATTATAATCTACTCCTTGGACGCGACTATAATTATAGCATGGGAGCCATTGTCTCCTCACTCTTTAGAGTAATGTGTTTTCCGCATGAAGGCCAAGTGGTCAAGCTCATAGACCAGCTTTCATTCCTCGGATCACACATAGCTAATGGTCAAATGCCATCCCTAAATGGTCTTTTCACGCAAGGAATGTCTCATCAATCTCTAGTCCATAAAACCTGAAGAGCGCGAGTGATTCGGGAGGACATGACTGAAACCCAGGGGGCATGCACCCTGGTCTGTTTCGGCAGGAAAACCTTGGGTATAGGGTAGGTTTCCGCGAAGGATATATGACTAGTCTGACACACCCATCCGTTTAGGAAAATTGGATTAGACTTCCCTCGTCAAAGTTATGTGAGTGGAGGCGACCACGCCACCCACCTTTGTCTATTTCGGTAGACATCGCCAAGGAAGCATTTTGTCTGCAACGCGGATGGAGAGCTTTCATATGGTAACCTGGAAACTTTTCGCTATACCTGGGGGCATGCAAACCTTTTTGCATGCAAGCGAAGAGCGACCATTTATTTTCTTAGTTTGTAGTTTCTCAACCCTTTAAACTCATAGGATTGGTCATTCCTAGCTTGCATAATGAAAGGATCCGGAGCAAAGTTTCGAATGGTGCAAGCTCCCTAAAAATTGAACCTATCGATGAGACATCCTTATTATACGACTGGCACGAGCAGTTTTTATGTGGAGTTCAAGCTCGTTAAAAATTAAACCTAAGCAATGAGCAAATGTTTCCCCCAGAGTTTAAGCTCATTAAAAAATGAACCGATTTCCGGTAAATAACCATTGTGAATGCATTATCATCAGCTTTTGAGCCCTGGTCGTGTTCTCATCATCACCTCCACTTTGTTTTATCCGATCATTCACCTCCATTTGATTGTTTACCCCTTTTGAGGAAAAACTGCGAAGAGTGATCCTGTTAGCCATTCTTGTGACACTTTCGTGATTGGAAAATTCCAAACCTTACCTAGAATCAGTTGCTACCCGAAATTATCACTCGTTCCTCAAAAAACGAGTCTCCTTTAAGCTCTTTTCACCTGACTCGTAAAATATGAAAAGTTTGCCGAGCGATTGGACTCTCCAGCTTGTTAAAGCGACCGGAAGTGCTATCCCTCCTCTAGATTTTAATCTTTTTGGACCTGAGGGATTATTACACAAAAAGATTGAGCGCTTGTTTTGTTCGGCTCGTTAAAATTACCGAAAATTCATCCCTTTCGTATTATTTTATACTTTTTAGAACTTAAGGGATTATATGACGAAAAAGGATTATTGGAGTTTCCTTTACGTCCCTTTCAGACTCTCTAAAATTGAAAAGGACCGAGTTATCTTTGTGGTTAAACTCGTTAAAACCGAATAGCAACAAACTTGTCCATACAGACAAGAACGCGTTTCACTGTCCCTAGGCTCGTTAAAACATGGCGACAGGTTTTCCCGAAGGGAAAATTATAGAACAAGCATATTTTATCCTCCTCAAGCTTGAAAAAAATAAAGAGGTACTGGTCAGCAATGACTGGGGAAAAATTGGGAAGAAAACTTGAAGAAACTTTATTGGTAGCAAGTCGCTCTTGAACATGACACTTTCACTCCGCATCCGAGTCAGGTTGGGTTGTTCCGTTCACCGGTCATATCACCATTGATCCACCGCACCATTCATATTTGGGGTTAACGCTACCAATCCATGTCAGTGTCGCCGGTATGTTCAAGAGAAGTCGCTCAGAGAATTCACCTGTGTCTTATCCGCTGCAATACATTCACGCTCCATTCTTTCATGACCACCACCCTGAACCCTATATCATCAGATCGTTTTCACCTCCAAAATCATTTACTCCGTTCCGTGTCGTAGATGTGGGATTCATTAAGACCCTCCTACGACGGGTCGCTTCTTGTCGACATCAGCTCATTATCCAAGAAGTCGACTTAGGAACAACCCTTTCAGTACTTTGAAGCTTGCATGCCTCAATGGCAAGTTTCTCACTTCTGGCGACAGGTTTACATCATTGGCCTTCGACCGAAAGATTTTGCGTGGTGTTCGATGCCAAGTCCCTTTTCACACCACGCAAATTGTATTGTAGTACCTTGAGGGTCATCATCATTATCGGTGATTCCTCTCACGCCTGTTAACAAATTACATCATTGGCTGGTAATCAGGCGATGTCTTTCCATGTTCGACTCCAAAACATCTTTCACATGGATCGACTTGTACTCTGAGTGAAGATTGAACGAGTTTGAAGACCCCGGATCTAGTTTCATCCATCTGGGCTGCGATATATTCAGGAAAATAAAGACATCAAATGTACATTGTTGTTGCACAGATGATCATCCAAATCAAAGGATGATGACTCTATTAGAATCATCGGTCTCCCGCACAGACGGTTGTCTGTCTCATGTACATGAAAATGAATTTATAAAGCTGAGCATGGGAATGCCCACCTCAGCTAGATCATGATAAATATTATGAAGATAATGTATTGTATTGTATCTTATTACAGGTCGCCTTCCAGCTCGAAAAAACTTTGGATCCTCATGATAAAGCATTTCACCCAACATCAAAAGATTAACGACCTCATGCTTTAGGGGGCAACTATTATAGACATTTTTGGGCACTACAACCCCAATCATACATGTCCATAAACCAAAGGCTCCTAAGTCCCTAAAAGTGTTTCTTCACACCCTAAAAGAATAAGGCCAGCTGATTACATCATCTCCCAGAAGTTCTCCACAGGAAACTACTCAAACTGGTCAAAACTGGACCATACAGGTTGCTCAGTGCTAAGGGTGCGATGCATACTGAAAATCCCTTCTGTAGGGTGCGATGGGCGAGAGTGGACAAATGGCAGAGACAGTTTGCGAGGTGGATGATCATAGAATCTTCCAGAAACTTCTCCTATGACACTTGCCTCTCTGAATTCGCCCAGGGATGAGTAAGAGATCATCAATATCCAAGTGGAATCAAGAACTATCAGAGAGAGGACACTAATCAAAATCCCAGAAGCTGACTCACCCCCCTGCAATCATCTATATATGGATCCCTCATCCCAGAGATCCAGAGGCTGGAATTTTGTATCTTGTAAGGAAGTGTTGTTGGTTTCTTGGTGGAACATCATAGTGTTGGGTGATCTAATCTTTTCATGAGGTGAAAGAAGGGCTTTCATGCTGGAGGATGATGTTGGGTCAGAACAATTGTGCTCTTTGAAGCTGGGTAGACGAAGGAGAAGCGGCAAGGATATGTCAGAAGGGAGAGGAACCGAGCAAGGAACCAAGCGCAAGACTGAAGTTGGTGTCCTTCATTCCCCTCTTATCTACTTCTCATAAAGGAAAACGAAAGTGGTTTTAGTTTGTTTGTTTCTAAGATAGCTACCAGTCTTAGTGGGACTAGCAGCTCCGAGTGGACACTAGATTTCCCGATAACACCAACATCAATCCAGACTGAACTACACATTGCATATTTCTAGTCCTTAGAAAGCCACACTAGATTGTGCACTGCGCAGTTCCAGTCATTAGTACCTCTCACTGGAAGTTGGGACTGCCTAATGCATAGATCCAACTAACATTCCCTCACCTCTAAATTCATATTTTCCCAATATTGCCTAGTATTTTCCCAGTTTGTTGCATGATCGGTATTTGAAGTGATTTTTTATTTTAAGCTAACATTTTCATGCCATGATTGTCCTCTCTGTCTCCAGGTACAACATTTGTTGAGAAGCTTCTCAACAGTATAGGCAGCATGGTTTCCAAGAGAGAAGGATCAAAGTATATTGTAGAGAGTAGCACTGGAGATGTGGTTGAATAGGTGCCAATGAACTTTCTAATCTATGCAGACATGCAACTTTTCATAGAGAAGGACATGAAGATAACATGGCAGGAAATAGAGGACATATTTGCAAGCAACTTCAAGGAAGATCTGGAATATTGACAGGTCTATGTCAACATCCACAAGTTAGGCTTGCACAAGGTTGCATGCAGGTACCCTGCCTTCCCATCCGCAGATATCATTCATTGGATTGTCTCACATACCGATTCTGTGATGATGACATTGAGTAGTGCTAGTGGAGCCCAGCTTGCCACCTTCAGGTCAGAAAACTACCATCATATGTATCACTTACCACAGTCGGTGAACCACATGGATGCACTCTTCTACACTCCCAACAGCAATGTGAACACTAGAGACATCATGAAGCATTGGGTAAAAGACCCATCTAAGTTTAGGGTGAAACCAACCAGGTCTACAAGACTAAGTCACTCAAGAAGGCCTACCAACTCTTGGTCATCTTTTCATGCTTCTTGTAGGTCAAGAGATCATGGAGAATTTCCCGTAGAGTTGGGTGGTTGTATTGCATCAGTTGGAAAATGAATGAAGGCGATTCAACTGCTTGGACATGTTGGCTCTTCAGTTGAAAGTGCATGTGTCTAATGCCCGAGTCTGCCTAAGGATGAGCAAGCAAGATTGTTTATGTCTGCATACCTGCTTGATGAAATCTGTGCCCATCAGCAGTTACCTGGCATGGGTTGGACATGGTCACCATCAGATGATGCTTTGAACATCTATTGCAAGTTACTCTTTGAGTGTAGCTACCAAGGAGTCATGGCGAGGTTGTTTGAACACTTCATCACCTCGGTTTAAAAGATGATCTTCGATCCACCTTGCATGTTCCAAGAAGTGATGCAAGCATTTCTTAACATTGCAGATTGGTATGCCTCACCTAGTGGCACCTTCATCAGGGTGTTTGGCAGAGATAACCTCTACATGTGCTGCCAAGGTTTTCCATGGATAAGATGGTCATGCTAGAGGTTTCATATCACATCTCCATAGGTTTATCAATAGGACTTCACAGGAGGAAGAAGGCACCATGGCCTAATCTTCCTTTGTGGATTGCATTGTACGATATCTGCAGCTTGAAGGATGTGGATGCCAAAGCTGAGAACTTGATGAAGTTTGAGTTCACCACCAAGAGTTTCAATTCGTATGATCCCCACTGCATATGCAAGAACCACTATGTGAAGGTGTATTACCCATGGATCCATGGGGCATGTCATTGGCCATAGAAGACCCTTGGAGGTATTGCTACAACTCCTCTAGGCTAAATGAATCGGTCAACATGGCTATAGAATGGAAAGTAGCGCTGCAGGAAGCAGCACCATAGGAAGAAACAACAACAATGGTAGTGAGTAGCAAATCAACGCATGACAAAGGCAAGAGGAAGATTTTTGAGAGCCTAGAGGCTTAGCAAAGCTACAATTTCATAGAAGATCCTCTTGTCAAGAAAGTAGCTTTGCAAATAGAGGCTAAGAGGTGACAACACGAAAGGAGAGTAGAACGAAGGAAGAGAGAGAAGCAAAGGTTGGAAGATGCAGAGAGGAAGTTGAAGGAGATGGAGAAAAAAATGAAAGAAGAGCAAGAGCTCAGGGGAAGAGAAAGGGAAGAGAATAAGAAACAGGAATAGAAGGAAAGACAAGGCAAACTGATAGAGAAAATTGTGCCTATACAGGTTGAGGAGTCAGAGTAGTGAGCGGATGAAGAAGAGGGTGAGCAGGTGCAAGTTCGGTAACTTGCTCAACAGGTTGAGGATATGGTTGAAGCAACGAACATGGAGATGGAAGAGGAGCTACAGGACCAAGACACTAATCTCATGCCAAGAGCATCCAAGGTCGTCCCATAGTATCCACCACCTCCAGAATCACAACCAGTCCTAAGCAAGAAAGGAGAGGTTTTTCTCCTTGATGATGATCTAGTGATGGATGTTTACAATCTGTCATTTGATGAGTCACAATAAAGGATTGTATAGGCACAAAGAAAGAAACTCCCGGATGATCACACATCACATGAGCACATAGAGGAAAGGGTGATTATGTAAGATGTTAGAAGACATCTAGGTGCCATGGTCGAGGCTTCTAAGGCTTAGGCAGAAGCCACAAGTTCAACAATCAAGTTCTTGATAGTAGAGAATGATCAAATGGCAATGGACTTGCAAGAGGCCATGCAGAGAACAGAGCAGTCCATAGGATTGCTATGGCAGAGATGAATAAAGTGATACTTACTAAAGTATCAACTCTTGAGACCACCATGTAGACATTGTATGGCATGTTTTTCACAGTTCACAAGGTGGTTTTCCATCTATACGGTTTTCAGCAGTGGTGCACGAAGACAACCCAAACTCTTAAAGACATCCATGCTACTATTACAGATGTATAAGAATGGAAAGTGAGGTACAAGAGAGCCCCGATTTACTTGCAGAAGATGATGAAGCCACAAGAAGAGCTAGACAAAGCACAAATTCAGATGTTGATGAGAAAATATGAGCAGCTCCTTCTGCTCATCACTGGCATTGAGTATTCCTATGCATGGTTGTTCAGGAGTCTAGATGTCATAGTGAGGACACATAGTATCCCTTCAATCAGAACCTAACTCAAGCCATGAAGAATAACTATGTCCAGCTAGAGGTCGAAAGATACATAAGAAGTTGATGCGTGAGGCCACCAGTGATGACTTGTAGCTGAACACAGAAAACATGCAAAAGTACATCGGTGGTCCAGCCACACTCAGGAAAATGTTGTGCATGCTTCTAGATGAGATGGAAAGAGGTTTCATAACCATATACAGGGAAGCCATGGACACAAGAGTCTGCTTTGACAAATACATCACCAAACAGTACAAGGACACAATAGCTTAGTATTAGTTCATCACTGAAGACCACCACGAGGATGTTGCCGAGTTGGTCTTTCCCAAAGACCCCGAGTGATTTTGTTTGTCTTGTTAGGCTGACTCAAGCCTATTTTGTCCCACATGGGTATATGTGGAAATTGTATATTATTGTAAACATGTTGTAAGTGAAATTCCAAGTGTCACTAGTGGAATGTGAACAATCACTATGTAATGTGAAGAGTCATGAGGGTAGTCAAAGATTCAAAGGGGAATTTCAAGTGTCACCCCACACTTTGTT
Source organism: Pinus tabuliformis (assembly GCA_031772625.1). NCBI lineage: Eukaryota > Viridiplantae > Streptophyta > Pinopsida > Pinales > Pinaceae > Pinus > Pinus tabuliformis. The sequence goes on along the minus strand of CM062809.1, from coordinate 850,733,078 downwards.
ATATATAGAACCTCGTAACTCATAGTAGAGGCTTTTGGGAGCTAAGCTTTTGGCTAGGCATTGCTTAAAGAAGGATGGAGAGTATTTTGATGAGCCTTGGCTTCTCCACAACATAGAGCGAGTACATATCTTTGAAGGAGCAGGCATTGTTGACTGTAGCATTCCACTATTGGGGCTAGTGGTTGTCAATGTTGTATTTATGGATGGAACTTTCACTTAATAATATATAATAGAGCCAACACATTTTCATGCATATGTTGTTATTGTAGTTGGACTATTTTGGTTGCTTTAGAAATTTATGTTATTTAACTTAACCATTTGTGTATGAACTATTTTGTATGCAATTGTATGAATCTTGTTACAGACGTGCTGTTGGTTTAACCCGTCACTTTTGTTTGTGGACTATTCTGCCTTCCAACTTGTGATGTCATTCAACTCATGTGCTCTTTTCAGGACGCGTACTATTACAAGCTTCTAAGGGACACACTTCCTTCCCCCCCGTGTGTGTTAGAACTCCCATGCATATCTCTTGACTCGCTGCAAGGTCACACACTTGCTTCCGACAAAGTTATCACACTTACCTCTACGCGCTACCGCAGTTAAGGCGCTACTTTACTAGCCACTGCTGGGACTCCTACTCCAAATGGTCTGAGGCTTAGTTGGGACTTCTTACTGGCAGGAACTTTGACATGTTGCCAGGTCTAGCACCATCAATAGAAGCCCCTTAGTCAGAGCAACAAATGATTTTTTATGGTTCAAAGAAATACCATATTTTTTGCACCTTTCAATGATTTGCTTAAGGTCATGTAGATGGTTAACTCATTTTTTAGAGTAGATAGTAATATCATCCAGGGCGACAACCACTGATTTTTTAATAATACCCCTAATCTCTATGTCCATGGCTCTCTAAAAAGTGGATCCTATATTAATTAAACCAAAGGGCATCTTCTGATAGGCATATGTATCCCATTTGGTTCTAAATGTGGTGTTCAACCTATCTAAGGGTGTACCAAAATCTAAATGTAACTAGAAAATCCATCTAAGAAGGACATTACTTCTGAGCCTTCTATAGATTGTAAAATTTTCTCCATGGGAGGCAATGGGAAGTTGTCTTTATTAGATGCTTTGTTTGGATTTCTAAAATCTATATAAATCCTAATTCACCATTCTTATTTCTTACTGGGACTAAGTTGGATACCCATTTAGAATGTCTAATAGGAAAATAATTTTTTCCTTGAGTAGTTTTTTAAGTTCAGCTTTGATTTGAGACTTAAGGTTTGGATAATCTTTCCCGAGCTTCTGCTGGACAGGTTTAATATCAAGTAACATGGGTATTGTATGCTGAATTATTGAAGTACCATTTGTTTTTAAATAATCATAGCTCTAGGAAAATAGGTCTTTGTATTTAAGTAGGTGCATGAAGCTAAGTCTTTCATCTGGGGAGAGACCTAGTCCTAGATTAATGTTTTGAGGCTTTTCATTAGTACCTAGATTGAAAAACTTAGACCTCAAAGTAGAATTCTGAACATTGCAGTTAGTTTGGAATTTAAATTTGTCTTTTAAATCATAAATATCCTCCAACTTAACTACTGACTTAGGCAATGTATTTTCTATTTTATCTTCACCAAAATATTTGTTAAGCTCTTTGTCATGCATGTCCCCATCTACAATTTGGTCATCATATATCACTTCAGATGTGAGAAAATTATAATGTTAGCATCCTCATTAAAAAACCTCTAGTTGGTGATTTATCATGAATACAGGGATGAAAAATCAACTCAATTGAAAACTGGTCAGGACTAAATTCCTTAGGTGGAATGAGCTTAAATGCAACATTGGTTAATAATTCAACACTAGAATTGTGTAGTCTGTGAATTGGAGAGATATTAAATGCTAAAAGGTGTGATGCTAAGTCCTCAACTAAGCCTTGATAATGCTCTAGATGAATATGACACAATGAATATTGTTTTGTACCTACTTAATGACAATCTTTGAATCCCCAAATACTTTCAAGAACTTGACATCAAGACTAATTTATTTCCACATTTTTTACAAGTGCTTCATATTCAACTACGTTGTCTGTGCATTCAAACTCTAGTATGTAACTAAGAATTGTTTTTTCATTCTTTGGACTCACTAAAATACAACTATCTCCTGCACTGCCATGAGACTTTGATCCATTGAAATAAAGAGCCCAAAATACATTATCTACAACATTATTTACAAAAGTATCTACAAAATTTATAAATATGGATGAATCTGTTTGAGAGAAATTTTCAATCTAGGAAGACACAGATTCATAAGGATGAGGAGGAATTTGGGAAGGAAAATTACCAAAGAAATATTCTACAAAATAATTACCAAGAATATTGTTTACGAAGGCAACATGTTCATTTTCCTCATCAAGATCGACCACGGTATACTTCATATGTTTCTCTCTATCAATCCTAATATGATTTGGTTTTCCATTATAGGTGAGACCAATCAATAGAAAAATAGCCATTCAATGTTTGATACCATTCTCTACTCAATATAAGACCATAAAATTTTGGAATGTCTACAACCAGGACATCAATTATTTGGAAAACCTTAAGATTTGATGACAATCTAATCAAAACTTCATTCATTTCTCCTAAGAATTTGACCTTTTTCATGTCTATTTGAACTATTTGAGTAGAAAAATTTTTAGGCTTCACATTTAGTTTTAAGCATACTGAATAGGGCATGATATTTGATGAAGTTCTTTAATCAACTAGACAATTATGAACATTTTTATTAAATATTTTGAAGGTTAATAGAAAATGAGGTGTATGTAAGTTTGACCTATCTCCAATGAGAATAAAATATGTTGCATCAATATTGTCTCAAGATGAAGGGGAAGACTTATATTTGGCCTTACTCTTAGGATCCGTAGTTGTAATGATAGTTGAAGGCAATGAATAAGTAGGAATTACATTCAAAACATTTGATAATGATTTCTACTATTGCTTTAATTTAAGAACTTCATAGAGTGCAATAATAGCCTTAGTTTTCTTCATGTCTTCGACAATGTTATACTCAATATTATCATATACCATTAAAGTTCTAGATGAAGGTGAATCTGAGGAATATTATTTAGGTGTAATAGATGAAGAAATAGTAGATTGACAAACGGTTTTCTTAGGTGTACCATTTTCAACTGAAGAATCACCTACAACTTTATGGCCTTTTGAGGATGTATCTGTGGTTTCTTTTCTTCTGGTTGTAACATGCATAGCTTCTTATTCATATTCACCTAAACTAGGTAAAATAAAATCCCACAAATCATTTGCCTCAGTTAATTATTCTTCCTATATCTCTTCTTCGACAATTTGTGCTTCTTCTTCTTCTTCTTATTCATCATCTTCAAGAGCAACTAATATCTGTGAAGGTGGCTGAGAAGGGGATGCAGGTTGTTGATTCCTTCCTAAAGGCCTAAAGGATCATTTTTGACGAATAATTTTCAGAAGCTTTCTTCTTTAACTTGACCATTTCATTCGATAACATTTTAAGGACCTTTTTTAAGCCTTCCATGTCATATGGATCTTTGGTAGTTTTATTTTAGTCTCCTCTTTGAATGTTTCTTTCCTTGTAGGTTTCCTTTCTTCAACAACAACCTTCTTCTCTAGAGCTAACATTATTTTTTCAATATCTAAGGCTTCTTTCATATTATCAGTGAGTGCTTGTTTCTGTTCTCTATCAACAAACATAGCTATATTTGAAGGAAGAGAACTAATGTACAAATCGACTCATACTTCTTCACTTGGCCTATACCCGAATGGGATCTTATTCAAAAGTTTATTAACTATGGAGTTAAAATATTTAATCTTTTCATTAGGGTGACCTTGAGATTAGATAAATCATTTATTAATGTGGCCAATGTTTTATCTTCTCCATATTTCTTAAGAAATTTCTCTTCAAATGTATCTCAATTATTTATTGATCCAACAAGTAGAGAGATATACCAAGACCCAACTGATCCTTCAAATTTGTAAGGGAAAAGCCTAAAGATGACATCCTCCTTAGAGACACAATTAAGATTGATGGCCAACATGAAATTATGGAGATTTTCTTTTTCCGGAAGACCATCATCCAGATTGAATTTTGGTAGCTATCTCTCTGGATGTTTGGGAAGAGGATGCAAAGGAGGGTTCATAGCTACAACTTCTGGGTTGTTCCAAGGTTTGTTTGTCATTCTGAAATTTATAATATGACTTGTGTTGGAGAAGCTAGAACCATAAGGAGATGTACTTGATGAAGAAGCATTTTCAATAATAGTAGAAGATGATGCCCATGTTGAACTACTAACTGTAGTAGTACCTGTTAGTTGGATGAAAAAAAAGACGATGGATGAAACCGGTGAAGTTGTAGATGTATGAGTGAAAGAGGATAAAGTGTGGTAATAAAGTGGTAAAGAAAAAAAATGGTAGAGGTTGTGATGAAACTAATGGGATAGGAGGAGTAAGAGGAGGTGAAGTCGATGTGATATTCTCACTAGCAGACGAATCAAATCCATCAACTGATATTTTATTACACTAATATTGTAAAGAAAACTTAAAAGGCTTGATTCCTAATTTTTCACTTTGTGCTTTGGTTATAATTCTAGAAGATTTTAAAGACGATGTGATACTACCTTAAGGTTTAGGTATATCAGCGTTCTCTTCAGAAATTGGAAAATATTCAAGTCTATGAATAATGGTCTGGATTTCAGTAGGCTCAATAGGTTGAGTAGGAACAAGAGTATTTATTGAAAGCTCACTAGAAGATCTTATTATAGGGATAAGATATTTATGATAAGGTTGTGAAACTTCCAATCTAGGAGGTGGAGAATGAGAAGGGAATCTAGAAGTTGATGGTGAGGGTTTGGGGGGAGATTGAATCTTGGAATGGTTTCTTAATCTAATTTGTGACCTTTTTTATATTCAAAATCTAATGGCCCTCATTCTAGCACCAAATATGTTGATGGTCAAAACGTTTTGCATCAACATTTGGGAATCTGCCCAATCAAAGCCCCAAACCAGAAACTTTTCGCTTGAAGCTAATGGTTCTAATTGGTATTTTGGGTCCAATTACCTATGAAAAAGTAATTGTGTATGGATGGAATGGGTGGAAATGATAAACTAATAAACTAATGTAATCATTTATAAAAAATAAATCTAATATATTATAATTATTATTTCCCAAATATATCATATCATATGTGTTTGAAAGATCATGTTGTTTCATCACAATAAAGATTCTCACAAATTAATGTTATTAAAATCAATTAAAGAATTAATTTGATTAAATAGTTAATCAAATTAATTGTAAATTCATCACATATGAAGGAAAAATATTTTTCTTATTCATTGTATGTTATATTGTTTAATTCACACGCATCATAAGTGATAATTCTAGAATTAGTGAAAATACTTACATGAACAATAATTAAACAATTTAAATAATTCCTTTAAAAATAGGATGAAAACAAGTTAATAAAAGTACTCGTACTGTTGGAAATTTGTGCATACTAGAACTGAAATTAGTTCAAATTATATTAAAGTAAAACTTGAGTACAAAAGTGCAACAAAAGCTTTGCTTTTTCTCCAAACTTCAAAACCCTTTGCAATGAGTTGGAGAGGGATATTTATAGTGTTATCTACAATCAAGGAGTGAAACTAATTTCCCCTAAAATTCTCACCTAAATCATAAAAAAATTAACATAAAAAGTAAATGGTTGTAACAGCTCCAAGCTAGTTGAAGATGAGCCAATAGTTCATTTCCATAACTTTTGAAAATCTAGAAGTGTTTCTAGCTCTGTAGGGGCATAAGGCTTGATGTACACCTGGTCACTAAAGACAGATGTTTTCAAAGGTGGCATCATCTGAATAGTAGTATTGGTGAGTGCCTTTAGAATTAGCCAATGACTACGAGGCTTGACCAACAATTTCCAATTGAGTTCAAGATTAACTTTAGTCAATTGGTCAATTCTCTTAACAAACTTTTCCCTCTCCTCAACAAGGAAAAGTTTAAGGATGGAAATTTATCATAAAGTTTAGAAACCTTGGTGAATATTAGTAGTATCTAATATGTAAATTGTAAAATATTTGGTCATATCTTTGTAAAAAAATTCAAATTTATAGTGATTTTATATATAGTCACTATACATTTTTTGTGATATTTTAGGTAAAATTATTTTACATTATAAAATTTGGACAAATAATTTTTAGGAAAAAATGGAAATTCGTGAATATTTTATGGGGAAAAACCATGGAACAATAGCCCACTTGCGAATATTATCCCCTAAAATTCCCCCTACTCTTCAAACCAACCTTTAAGCAACCTCTTTACATCTGGCAAGGAATATTCTGGATGAATGGGATTAAGATTTGATTCAAGCAATGAATCATTTATGGATTCAACTATGGAATTTGATAACTCTCATGCATCATGATAAGTTTTTTCACCAAACAAATCATGGGTTTCTACCCTTTGAAAATGATTTACTTTTTCATTTCATCAATTTTAGGAAAGTCGGATTTCTTTCCCTCAACATTGTTTTTCCATTTCAATAGCTCATTGAGGTCTCATTTGGTATCATCATAATATGTTATCATATCGACCGGATCAATAGCCAAAGTGTTACCCAATTTGCATCGTACTTGAATCAAATCCATCTTCTCACAAAAAAGTTGTTGTTGTTTTTGGAGCCAAGCATCAAGGACATATGCCTCATGTTTGAATTTTACTAAATGTGGTGTCCTAGCCTGCAATTTCTCTAGTTTCTTTTGTGATTCCTTGAGATTTCCATCCTTTGATTTAATTTCCTCTACATGTTGAATTTGAAGTGCATTGAACTTCTTTTGTAGTTCTTCAAATGTGATATCCTTCTAGTTTAACTGATCTTTCCACTATGTCCATTTCTCTTTTTCTTTCATGCTTAGCAATTATTACGCCTCTATTTTTTTTATCCATGCTTGTTGAGGCATACGTACCTACAAACTAAGTTAATTTCTCAATCTCTTCAACTAGGGGAGTCGAGGATCCTTTCAAGAGAACTTCAAGAGAAGTGGCTTGAGAGGTTTTCCCTGGGACTAGAGTCTAATTCATCAATATTCCTCTTATTCCTGCCTCTTTTGACTATGACTTTGTGCATTGGTTTGTAAATAATTTCCATTGCAGGAATATCCTCAAAATTAAGGAAGATCTCAGAGGTAGGATTAGCAAGAATAATATCTTCCTCAAGCTGGGTGGCTGCTAGTATCTTCTTAGATACAGACTGCTCTAGCATGTCTTTTTCACATTGATGGGATCACTTTACATATTTTTTTGTTGAGAAGCAATATATCCTATCAAATTTTTTTATTCCCCTTGCTTGGGTTGTTTCAGGATCTGATCAAACTGCTACCAAAATTTTTCCATACTCAGATCCACTGTATGAATTTATCCATCAGGGTTTGAAGAACTAGTTGTTTTCGTTTATTGTTGTTAATGAGGGACCATTGGCTGAGAGGAAGTTTCTTTCTAAGTGGATGACCTAGTGTATTTTAGAGAAGCTTTTTTTTGTAGGGGAAGTTGCAATAAGTCTATAGGCAGAGGAGTCAGTCTTGCATTTCTAAAAGCGAAAAATTGTTCTTGCTCCTTCATAGACAATGTCTCATCTACACTACTCAAGAATTCACTATAAGAGGAAGCTTCAACAAATAAGTCATCAAATTTATTTTCCTCGTGCAAATTTTTTCTAATACCAAAAGCTATGGAAACCTATTTTTCAACTCCATTAGGGTCATGAGGCCTAGCCAAATGGTGGAAAACTTCAATAATTGAATAGGTCATAGATATTTCTCAGGATGACCATAATTCCAAAGAGAAAATACCAAAAGATAAAGGGAACTGATGCCAAACCTTCTTGTTGGAATTTTTCAACGCCTTGGTAATTCCATGGCCTATTGTCTGGTAAGCCACTTCCCTACAAATAAGCTTGTCTAGAATGTAAAGGGGCAAGACACGGTGTTTTGCATTGCTACCCAAGGCTCTGATATATGTAAATGACTCTTCACCAAACCAATTCCCAATCTTCTTGAGGTTTTCCATAGCTTCTGAGGACATTCTAGGAGGTTTGGTTCCAAATATGATTTCATAGATAGGGATAATGACTCAATGGAAAATATGATAAAAATGGCCAAAATAATTGGAATCCCAAAGTATACTATGATAAATATGAATTGGTGAGGGGTCAGAAAGAGTCCATTTCCATCCCATGGCTAGGAAATCAAGAGAAAAATAGAGACAATCCATGATGTAGGCTGACATGTAAAATGGAGGGATTTTATTCTCAGACACACTGCAGGAGGTATGGAAAGCCAAAATGTGCTTGGCTAGGTTATTGGATAATATAGTGGTCCAATAAAAAAATTCACCCTCAGAAGCCCCATCAATTAAGGAAACCCAACTATCAGGAATTAAGACACATTGGGATAGGCATGAAATCTAAAAATTATAGAGGAAATATGACTAAAAGGGGAAGATAGTGAGTCTCTTGAGTACTTAACATCCTCTTCTGCTTTATTTTTATTTATGTATTTCCTCCATTCTCTCATGGACTCGTCTTCTCCCCCGTGCTTCTTTAGGAATTCCTGCACATATTTCTTGTTGTAAATGCATTGATGATTTGGTAAATGGTACATGACTTGAAGGTTCTTTGTTGTGAACAGGCCAATTATGGTAACCTTTTGAGTATGAAATTTCCGTTCAATGACATTTACATTTTCTTCAACCCATCTGACCATATTGTATATGGAAAAAGTTGAGGCCTCACTCCAACTTTGTGTAAGAAATAATTTTCCACATCCTGATGGGTTGTCTTTGAAGTTGGTATTTCATCATCAACCACAATTGTCCTCAATGTCAGCTAAGGCTCCTTATCTTCAAAGTATTTGTAAATGATTTCCCATGAGGAATGCTTTGAATATCTAGTATAGATTATATTTGAAAACAACCCTGCACCCGATATCTTTTCATCTATTGAATGGACCAATGGGTTATTGTATGGGTGCCTTCTTATTTTCTTTAGCCTTATTAATTTCTTCTTGGTTAGAGGAGTCAAAGCTTATCTATGGAAAGAGTAGAAATATTTAAAAAGCAGAGTTACTATGGAAAAAAATAGAATGGAATATTGAAATAATGCTTTAAACTTGTTAATTAAACTAATTTATAACCATAAATGTGTTAGCACATACCATCAATTAAAATTTTAAGTTTATTAGACAAGGAGGATGCAGGAGATGACATGAAGGATGCCACATCACAACCCGAGAGTAGAAATCCCGTAAGGATTTGTAATTAAAACTTATCAAATTTTATGAGGATGCATGGTTCTGGGTATCTAGGAAATAAAGGAACACAAGTGAAGTAATAGCCCATTGGGGAAAATCACAAAAAGAAATGAAATAACGTTTCAAGGAAACAAGGTGCAGGATGAATGAATGGGAGAGAGGAGTACCTACAAGACCATGCCCATAATTTTTATTAATTGGAATTTAGGAAATGTCACAGGCTTCCAAGTAAGTGGACCTTTAAAATAGAGAGGGGCCGCATATTGTAAAACAAAGAAAAAACATCAAATGTAGGAATGTGGGCCATGTACATGCTCAGATGGCATGGAACCTGGATGCTGGGATCCTTGTAAGGTTTCGTAAATAGAAATTTTAAATGTTACGTGCTTTCAAGATTGGCAGGTTTAATAAAGCAGAGTGGTGGAAGTGAGGCATTTTCCTTATCAAGGAATATTAGTGCAAAAATAAAAATATGGGCCAACTTTTTGAGCACGCCATTTGAGAAAGAGATGATGTGGATCTTAAATACTCGCACACTTGGAATGTTTTTTAATTAAATGAAATAGGAGCTCTAGGGTTTCAGGATTCCTGGATACCCAAGAATACTTAAAGAATTTGTGCTTTTTCAATTGTTTAAAGGCTTAGGTCGGGGCTGCGGTGGTTCTCTTCTATACATGCTTTATTATCAAAAATGAAAAATTAAGGACATAAGTGTTTGTTAAAGATAAAGTTATATAGCTAGATCAAAACAAAGGATCCCCATTATTATTATGAATAAAAATTAATGGGGTTGTTGTTTGCTACAACAAAATCTTTAAAAATTATTAAAACCAAGATTCAGATCAAGGTGTAGGAGAGTTTATTTTTATCATTGTTCACACCCCCTTGAGGTGTGGAGAGTGTTATCTTTGACTTCAGAGAATATTTAGAATGATATTTAATTCATGCCAAAAACAATCTTGGAATACTTGCTTTGATATCTTTTGCTTTTTCTTTTTCCTTTTTTTTGTGTCATTACTTCTATCTTGACTAGGTGATAAGACTAATGTAGTTGCTTCACTTGTAGATTCCTTTTTCGAGAGTTTATCCATCAATAATTAACTATATTCTTAGCATCTTTCTACTTTTGAAATTTTTCTAACATGTTATTTTTCTTCACATAATGAAGACAAGGATGGAGATCAAAGCACTGACTCTCTATGTGACAAACCATTTTGATAATGATGACAATTGTTTTCAATATTTTCAACATCTTCAAGAAATCGTGCACTCATGAACTGAACTGGTTGGGATTAATATGAAATAAGCATGCTACTTCCTTTGTCATATCTCAATACATTTCCATTGATGTTGAATAATATCTCTTTCCAAGGCTAAAAAACCATCCCAGAAAGACCATTTTGTTTTTCTTTATCTTCTTCAAAATTGATTTTGCTACTATTGTTACAATTATTTTATGCTTCATTCATTGATTCCACTAAGTATTTTGTATCACACTAAACATCAACCTCCTATATTATGTCTTGAATGTCACACTTATCTAGTAGCTCCACTATCTCTCAACTTCCACCAACCTTCTGGATGAGTTCATATGTATCACAAATTGCAATATCTTGTTGTATCAGATCATGTGTGTCACAAATTACATCCAACTTAGATATAAATGTTGCATCAAGCATATCATCATGTTGATATCAATTGTCTCTTAATTTTATCTGAATTGCATCAATTAATTGATCTTTCATAACTAGAATCACTTTGAAGATTATCTGCTAACTATTTTGTATCATCCATCTGATCAATTATGATTTGTTGTTATGTAAGTTCCACTCAAGTAACTATTGATGTAAATTTTAGTTCTATTTTTTTACCTGCCGTAATATTTCCCTTCACTTGGTTATTTTTCAACAGAAATGTGTGCAGACGCATTCTCCAGTCCACACTTTGTACATCTCCACACACTTCGCACATCCCTACACTCCATAGCAAGCTTTACGCATTTCCAACACTTAGCCATTTTATTTGTGTGTAGAGAAATCCATCCATTGCTTCTTTTCACATCCATCCTATGCACATGTCAAGCCCTGCAAAATGTGCCATACCTTACCTCTTTGATTTTGTTCCACTTAGTGAAAATATTAGTCATTTTCTCCTTTTGAGGCTAACTGAAAACTCAGTTAAGGCAGTCTAATAATTGAGGTGGTGAAAGATCCATGATATTGTAGTATATTAACCATATTAACCTCCACCTTGATATTTTATTATGTGAAATTCACATGTCATGTCCTATCCTTACACCATGGGGATTAGTTAAATCACTTCCTTAACATTGTATTACATCAATTACTTTATATTACACATATTTAAGGCTAGATGTAAGTTGTTGACCTCCATTACATTCTCACATGTCCCAAAGTAGATGGTATGTGAAAAGGTGATATTCTATTAAATATTACCATAACTCAAGAATTTCACAGTTAAGACTTCCACTAAATCATAATTGATCTGCCACACATCTCCAAAATACATAAGCCAATGAGTGATATGGAAAATAAAGGGAGAAAAGGAGTAAATTTGTGGAGACGCAACTGACTCACTAGTTAGACAAGATAAAAGCCTCCACTAGTTTATTGTGTATCAATAATACTAAATCTTGGCCCTAGAGCAGATGTAGAGGAATAAAAATTGGAATAAAAGATTGGAAAATGTTGCATGCATTTAAAAATTATTTGAATTCAAGGAAATAGTGCACTGGTGCACAATATAGTTGTAGACAAAGACCAGGGTTATCCAACTCATCAAAAAATAATCCAGTACTTCTCACCCTTGGGCCTTTAAACGAATTTTGAATCTTCGCAGGCCAAATAGGAAGCTCAAAATGTCAACCATTACATTTCAAAGAGTTTAATTCCATTAACAGAGTTCATTGGATGTGGCAATCAAGAAAATCATCATTGTATTATCCAATTCATAAATTTGTCCATTAACCCAAATCGTTCAGATGTTTTGCATGGGTAAAAAGGCAAGTCCTAAGTGGTGTTTATCCCTCCTAAACCATTTATTTATAGCCTAAGGTTCATGATTCAACCCTAAGGGACCAAAACCAATCTTTTTGAGCAAATATGGGCAAGTATATGCACGTTGGAAGAGTACTCCAAGAAATTACAAGATGTTACAAATTTACTACAAGAAGTTATAATACATCGAATGACTAAACAAATAAAATCCAAATTGGATGGGACAAATTTTTTATTTATAGGGTGTCTTGGGTCTCCATTCCAAGTGTAATCACTCAAAAATACCATTGTTAACCCATGATAAAAAATAGTAGAAAAATTCTAGTCTAAAATCTAGAAATTCAGGAACTAGTGAGCTAGTAAATCTATCAAATGCCTAACCTAATCAAGTGCAAATGAAATGGGGTAAATTTTGTTATTACCTAGAATTATTTTTTGATCTAATGCACGTGGAATCAACTCTATTTAAGCTCGTTAGCATGCTCTAAAAATTATCATATATTTACTGTTATTTTCCACAAGGGACTTCCAGAAATCTACTTTGGGAATAAGCAAAATAATCCAAGTAGCTCAATGATTACTCTGACCTTCCAAATTTGTTCCAATGATGAAACGATGCTTTTGATCCTACAAAATAACTTAATTCAACCATTTAACCCAATCCTACAACAAGAAATCATTAATACTATATACAGAAATAGAAAAAAGTCAAGAACAAGAGATGCATGTGAATAAGAAGTGAAAAGAAGAAAAGTAAACGATGCAAAAGGTATCTAAGGCTCCTGGGATGGCCAATCCCAAGGAAACTCAGAGTCCTATGAAGGAGACCAAAATTTAGAATTTGAACAATTACATACTGCAAGAAATGACAGTGGAGCTACAAAAATGTGAGTTCTCTCCACAAGAAGACTAAGAAAAATCCACCCCTAAAGGAAAATTTGACTTGGTACTTATACAAAATTATTAAGAATCATTCCCCATGAAAGAAGGAAGATTTCCCTACCAAAATCCCTCAAATAGTGGATATGGTTCTCAATACTAGGAATCCGCATTAAATGACAGGGAACACATTCCTATATTTTCTCAATCATTGGAGCTCCAGAATCTGTGTAATAATTTCATAATATATTCTTGATTTATTTTTAATATTGATCCTCCTGTAGTAGGAAGCAAGTCACAAAAATAAATAATATTAAGCACAAATACGCAATTATCCATAAAACTTCCTAATGAACATATTAAAGTTAAAAATACATTATCTATTGTAAAAAGAGAGGTTTAATGTGCTGAAGGATGGCCAAATGGGCCTTAATTTATGTCTATTTTGTAGGCCCATCAGAAGCCCTGCAATGAAGGAAGCCATCAAAAGCTTATGCTCTCTTCCTCAAATAATAATGGTTGCAGTTCCAAATAAAAACTCTATCATTGTATGGGAGTCTGCTTTTTCAGGACTACAGGCAGTTTATTGAGTTTTTCCAACAAACTAGCATGGAAGACAAGTCAAAGTTAGCTTAATTCTACATGCACAATTTCACTTTGACATATATGAATTTATGGGGTCCCAATTCAAGATTGGGAGACATGTAGTTAATGGCTTTAGCATCTTGGTTGACTCATGAGGAGACAAGGGTTGAGGAGGTGAAAAAGGTAATGACAAAAGAGGAGAAGGATCCCTTGTATATCAAAGCAGAGCTAGTGAGCCCTAAGGTTGTCATCAGCAATCATAAAATCATCTCCAATGATGCTACTTTAGCACCCAAATATATTGCAACCTAGGAGCAAGTCATTCTGCACTTTGAAGGCACCTTTAGAATGTTGGGAACAAAAAGCTTGCAAGCTTGCCAAAGAAGATGGCACATCTTACCCCAGAGTCTACAAGTAAAACAATATCACTCTCCTGAAAAGCTAAGGAATCCCTTGGAGAGGACACCATTATACAAGAGAATCATGAAAAGAATGAATACCAGATGGATAGGACTCAAACTCAGCCCACCCTTGCTGCTAGGATTACAAGAAGGAAGCTACCAACCAAAAGAGCAAAAGGAATGGACTGACATAGAAACAAATGAAAGTTTTTACCCACAAGAAGGCACACCATCTGAGGTTCCTTGGGATGTCAAAGAGGCCACCAAGGCCATGAAAGAGCTTCACATGGATGAATAAGTTTCTCAGAGGGTGAGCAACACCTTCAGCAGGGGGGTGATGATGAGTCCCATCAATAGGTATATTTTGATTATCATCATCCCATCCTCCAACCTTAAAACTACCATTTTCTCATATTAATTCACAATTTTGGTTATATAATGCTTAGTAAGAAGAGTAAAAGGTGTTTTTCATAGTATGTGGCCTAATGTGGTTTAATTATGACGCAGGGTCACCCCCGCTTACTCCCACATTATGCATGTAAATGCATAAATACATTTGTCACAGGTATTTTAACTCACCATTGAGTCAAAATATTCAACCATCAATGGTTAAGGCCCCCTTATTAAACTCAACGAAATCATTCATTACAATAGCCCAACCTTTCATTTACTTCTATCGGGACTCTATCTACCCTTAAAAACCTTAGTTTAACTTTACCCACACATTAGGCCTTCATAACATTGTTGCTGCATATATATAACCAACCCCTCTTTCAACTTTGGTTAATGCGGACTTAACCACAAAACTCTCTATCAACGCTTTATTTCTATTATAAATATAAATATACACAAACATACATAAACTTACCTTTTTCGCCTTTTTAAAGCCTCTGCACATTTCTCGAGGGTTTCCCTTTATCACTGATTGCAATCAGGGCTCTTTGTGATCACACTAAACACACCTTGCATCCCCGATATGCAATAACATAACCTTCCGGATCTCAAAATTATACAAATGCTCTTATAAACATTCTCGGGTCTACTTATTTTCCATATGCCTTATCGTAATTCTTCCGATCTCCGCATTACATAGAAAATGCACGGAACTCCATTCCAAAGCTTAAGGCCGGAACTCAAATGGAATTGAGTCCGCCTCTATAAACTTTCGGGTCCGCGCAGTTCAACCATTTCCAAAGCATTACTCCTTCCTTCCACCGATCTCCAATTAAATCGGGACCGTAGATTTGGCTTCTAATCCGAAAGTTGTCATTAAATCGCTATCGTTATCGCCATATTTAAAAGGGCCATTCCGGTCTCGTTCCAATGGTTTCCGATTAAATCTTGATCGTTGATTTGGATTCGATCCAATGGTCGAGATCCTTCCCCATTCCAAAAGTTGCTTAACAGTCCTCCGCCGTTGATCTACACTTAGTAGATCCAACGGTCGATGATGACTTCGGATAGACAACAAACATGGAGAATAACCACCTAAAAAGCGGTTTTCTCTCTCTCCTCCACTGCTATGTGTCACTCGATAAGTGGAATCAAGTGCTCACCCCTCGATACCACTTACCGCTTCTTCGTCACCCGAAATATCACTTAAGGTTTGTGAAAACACCTCTTCTTTGTCTTATCTCCTGCGCTCTTTCACCGTGCGATGACCATTGATCTATGAGAACTAACGATTCTTACGCATCACCTCTTCACTTCTCCACTCGTCCCTTTCCTTTGACTTTAATTCATCCTTCAGTGCTTTTCTGTGGTTTTGGGTTTTTCTTCAGGGTTTCATCCTTTCCACTCTTCCGCTACTCAACTCTCTTTGAGCTTTACTCCGCAAATTCTCACTTCGCAACCTCTCCAGAACTTCACTCTGATCCTCTAATTGGATTCAAAGACCCGTTATGATTCTTCTAAATAATTCTTCCCCTCTATGTTTTCTACATAACTCTGCCTGCAACCCTTCTTACAAAACCTACGAATTCACATATAATTCAACACTCGAAACACACATTCAAACTCAGAATTGAGTTGATTATATTAATAAATATAAACAATGATTACAGAATGAGATCTCTGTCTCTCAGGCCTAATCTTCAATATCAGTGGCCTCTTTCCTTTACTCTGCCCGTAGGCTTACATTTATACCAAAAAGGTTCTGTTGAACTAATTCTGGTTCAAATCCTAGATCTACTGAACTGACTCCTAAATGTCCTCTATGTCCACTTCTAACTTCAATTAATTCCTAAGAACTCTCTCTAGTTCCTCGAATCATGAAACTACCTTTAGAGTTATAATTGACTTCTAACTCTCTTGTCATTATTAACCACTCATGTTCTCCTTTATTCGAGAGAATTTACAAACATCCTCACACATCTAATTAATTCCTATTCTAATCACTTAAAAGCCTAAATATTACATTAATTTGAGACTTAGGAAACCAACTTCCCTAAAACACATGACCCCCCTATGTCTACTAAAATACAATGATTTTCCTTGGGTTGAATGCTCCTACATCAGACTCCCGAAGTAGAAAATATTCATGATCTCCTGATCATGTGTCTTCATGTGTTGATAGAAAACCTCCAGGGTCCAAAAATTTAGTTTGTAACTGTCTGAAAGCTCTGCACCTTTGTTGATGTTTTATGTCTACTATTTTTTGTTTCATCTTCCTCTCCTTGTCAATCAGGTTCAAATTATGATTGATCATGTTTCTTATTGCTATCATTTTCCTCACTGTGGCCTATTTCATCATTAGCTGCCATAATTCTTCAATTTCCATCTCTAGTGCATCCTTGGACTGGTCTATACTTTACCACTTACTTCTTCCTCTTTATCTTTGTTTCAGGTTGTTACTGTTGTCCACCAACTCTTCAATCTGTTCTTATTCTTCTTGGTGTTGTCGAATGCTATCACTTACTCTTACTCTTCCTCTCATTCTTACTTGTTCTGTTATTCTTGTTGCCTCCCTTTCATCCTTACCCTCTTTCATGATTATTTCTATCTACACTGAATCATGACTTTCTAGCATTCTCTCTAGCAATTGAGAATCTCTGTTCCATGGATTGAATTCTTCCACATAATCTTCTTCTTCCATCTTTATTTGGCTACTCATTTGTGCCAAATTTCCTTCAGCATCTGCAACAAAACCTGCACTCACAAAACACTTGTTAAAATAAAAAACATAAGGCTTTTGTGCCTTATCTTCCTTTGGCAACAATTCAGTTTGCTACTTTGTTTCTTTCTCCTCTGTCAGCACATCAGTATGTTGTTTTGAATTCTCAAAAGAATTCATGAGACTGTCAACTAGTCTCTCCCCCACATCATCTGCTCTAATGATGTCTTCCTACTCTTGTCCACTATAGTGAACTCCTTCTTCTGCAATCACACTGTCATACTCTAAATTTTCCAGCAAATATTCCAGCAATGCAATTTCTCTGTGACACTTCATAAGTACTTCATCATCACTTATAATTTCTGCATTTATAAACAAATTATCAATTTGAAAATTACAAGGTTCAACAATCTCAATTGTTGCTTCACATATCAGCTCTTCAAATTGAATTTCATCTCCTTTCACAAGAAATTCTTCCTGTGTTGTCACAGTTTCAAATATCAATGCATTATTAAGTTCTTTCTGCTACAATAAATCACTACTTCTCTCATTTAAGAGACATTCTCTATCCTCCTTTACTTGAGAGTTTTTATCTTCTAAAAGATACTCTTCCATACTTCTGACAGTTTCAAAAGATTGCTCATCCTCTGCAAAACCCTTCTTTGTTAGTGACCAATCATCAGATGTCCTTTCTCCCAAGGTTAAATCCTTTGCATAGGTTTCTTCCTTCTTAACATATTTCAGTAGATGTCCTTCTTTCTTACTAATTGTCTCAACAATTTCCATGGATATTTCCACTGTGCCTATCATCATAGTGAACTAATGATCCTTTACTATGTTTTCAGCTAACATAGTCTCTTCTTCAAGTTTGCCTTTAATATCTTATTGTTTACCTTCTCCGAGAGCTATCCTTGTCTCACCATCTTCATTAATATTCTCTTGCATTTGTTCTACATCCACAGACAAACTATCAGTCTTAAAAACATAAGACCCTGTGGTCCCACTTGATGTTTTAGCCATCATATCTCCTTGTTGTTCTAAATCCTTCATATGGTTCAGAAATTCTTTGATGGTCTCCTCTTCGATCTCCTTAAGCCCTTCACTTGGTTGCTTGATATCTTTCCCCAACTGTATATGAGACCTATCTATCTCACCTTCTTCCAGAATAGAATTTAGATTATGCTTGTCTTCTTCCTCCTTTATGACAATATCGACAAATTATTGTCAGATTTAAAACCATGTGACCCTTTGGCCTCACTTGAAGTTTCAGTCTTCAAGTCTTCATCTTCTCTCAGAACATCACCCTGTTCTGCTTCACAAATGGACACTTCCATTTTCATTTCCAACTCAACTTCTTTGAGTTCTTCCATCAACCACCTTACTTGCCTCTGTTGTAGCCTTCTTTGCAACTTATGCCACTTCACTGGCTTCTTCCTCAAGACCCAACCTAGTCTCTGGCTTTCCTCAAGTATTCTCCTTAATGCATCGAGTTGTTCTTTTAACTCTGCAATCTCTTTGTCAATTTCCTCTTGACTCATCCTCTTGCCATTTGCCTTGGCATCCTCTTTCTTCATCTTTCTTCTGTTGTGGTCTTCCTCAGAACCTTTACTATGACTATCAGTAGCCATCTTCTTTTTTCTCTATCTTCATGAGCTCCTCACTCACTCACTATGAGCTGCATTAAAGCCTCTGCAACAACAAGTCTTCCTTTTTGCAACTTACCTCACCAAGATTTCCTTTGTACTTGGTCTTTTGGCAAGCCCTTGGTTCTCTATCTCTGGAACCTCCTTTGAGCACTTCTCTCTACTCCTAGGCTTCAACTCATCCGCACTTCTTAAGAACACAACTGTCCTCTTGTATTTCAATCACAATGAAATACTTGGTTCTGACCACCTCTTCTTTCACTTAGAAATTATTACCAGCTTCCTTCATCCCTTAGCAATTCTACCCACATCCTCTGTGGATTTTCCTTTGTGATTTGCAACAATACCTCATAACAAGTCTCCTTATTGCTACATATGCTTCACTAAGCTTCTCTCCTCTGAGCTTAGTCTCTTGGTATTTCTCTCTGGTTCTTTCCTTTGGAACCAATTGAGCACTCCTTGCTCTAGATTGTTGCAACCTTCACACCTTCTTATGCTATCACCTGCATATCAATGTATAAACACAAATTCTCAAATCAAAACAGAACACATCACCTCACCTTCAAGATCTCAGCATGATCTTGTTTCACCATTCCACCTGTACCGTGGATGGATTGTCTTCTGTTTCTTGCATCTGCAAGTTCTGCTACACATCACCTATGTATGCCTACTTTCTGTCAGATTAGAATCTAGTCCTTCCTTGTCTGCATAAACATCTTTGACACATAACTTTGTTCTCAATTCTTTCACATAGAATTTCTTTGTTCTATTTTAACACCAATTGTTTAAATTACAATTTTTCTCTGATACCACTAATGGCTCAGGTTCACCCCTATTTACTCCCACAGTATGCATGTAAATGCATAAATACATTTGTCCTAGGTATTTTAACTCACCATTTAGTCAAAATATTCAACCATCAATGGTTAAGGCCCCCTTATTAAACTCAACGAAATCATTCATTACAATAGCCCAACCTTTCATTTACTTCTATCGGGACTCTATCTACCCTTAAAAACCTTAGTTTAACTTTATCCACACATTAGGCCTTCATAACATTGTTTCCGCATATATATAACCAACCCCTCTTTCAACTTTGGTTAATGTGGACTTAACCACAAAACTCTCTATCGGCGCTTTATTTCTATTATAAATAGAAATATACACAAACATGCATAAACTTACCTTTTCTGCCTTTTTAAAGCCTCTGCACAGTTCTCGAGGGTTTCCCTTTATCGCTGATCACAATCGGGGCTCTCCGTGATCACACTACACACACCTTGCATCCCTGATATGCGATAACATAACCTTCAGGATCTCAAAATTATACAAATGCGCTTATAAACCTTCTCGGGTCCGCTTCTTTTCCATATGCCTTATCACAATTCCTCCAATCTCCGCATTACATAGAAAACACATGGAACTCCGCTCCAAAGCTTAAGGCCAGAACTCAAATGGAATTGAGTCTGCCTCTATAAACTTTTAGGTCCATGCCTTTCAACCATTTCCGAAGCGTTACTCCTTCCTTCAGCCGATCTCTAATTAAATTGGGACCGTAGATCTAGCTTCTGATCTAACGGTTGCGATTAAATTGCTATCGTTATCGCCATATTTAAAATGGCCATTCCAGTCTCGTTCCACTGGTTTCCGATTAAATCTTGACCGTTGATCTGGGTTCGATCCAACGGTCGAGATCCTTCCCCGTTCCAAAAGTCGCTTAACGGTCCTCTGCCATTGATCTACACTTAGTAGATCCAACGATCAACGATGACTTCAGATAGACAACAGAAACAGAGAATAACTACCCGAAAATTAGTTTTCTCTCTCTCCTTCGCTGCTACGTGTCGCTCGATAAGTGGAATCGGGTGCTCACCCCTCGATACCACTTACTGCTTCTTCGCTGCCCGAAATACCACTTAAGGTTTGTGAAACCACCTCTTCTTTGTGTTATATTCTGCCCTCTTTCACCGTGTGATGACCATTGATCTCTGAGATCTAAAGGTTCTTGCACATCACCTCTTCACTTTTCCACTCGTCCCTTTCCTTTGAATTTAATTCATCCTTAAGTGTTTTCATGTGGTTTTGGGTTTTTCTTCAGGGTTTCATCCTTTCCACTCTTCCATTCTCAACTCTCTTTGAGCTTTACTCCGCGAATTCTCACTTCACTACCTCTCCAGAGCTTCACTCTGATCCTCTAATTGGATTCAAAGACCTGTTATGATTCTTCTAAATCATTCTTCTCCTATGTGTGTTCTACATAACTCTGCCTGCAACCCTTGTTACAGAACCTACGAATTCACATATAATTCAACTATCAAAACACACATTCGAACTCAATTGAGTTGATTATATTAATAAATATAAACAATGATTACAGAATGAAATCTCTGTCTCTTAGGCCTAATCTTCAATATCAGTGGCCTCTTTCCTTTACTCTTCCCTAGGCTTACATTTATACCAGAAAGGTTGTTAAGATTAGATATGCTCTATGTTAGAGCAATTTATTTAAATTTTCACAGTTAGTAATCACATCAGCATTATGATAAACTGCAGATAGAACATAAATATAAAATGCAGAAGACAAGCCAAGAAAAGAGGACACAAGATATGGCGCGAGCCAGGGACAAACCCCATAATGTGTGGGGAAACCCTTTGATCAAATCTTCTTTTATCTTCAAAGTTCAGCAGAGAAAGAGAGAGAGAGAGAGATAATACATTTACAATAGGAGTCAACACTTTGACTTATCTGGATCTGAGCATAGATCATTTCTTATAATGATGAGATCAGTTGAAGACATTCTGCTTCAACTGAATCTCTAAGGTGACGACTTCACCTATCCATTTCGTTCATCTGCTACACCTTACCGTGTAGCACCAGCATGCTGCATCATGCATCTTCATGCTACTCATGATCACTGTGCTGCCCATACATCAATTTGTCCATGACTTCATACTTCATGCTGCCCATGATCTCATCATGCTTCATGCTGCCCATGCTAATATGAATCATCATCATTATGCTACCCATACATCATGCTATCTCATTCATCATCGTGCTGCCCTTTACTGACATGCTCATGATGATGCTTTTATCATTATGATCTGAGTCTGTTCATCCTTATTATTTCCATTATGTTGAGTCCTTTTACAGGCATACGAAGGATCTCTTGACCATCATAGTTCTATCATTGCTGTTGTTCATCATTATGACTATTATGCCAAGACAGTTATATATATATATATATATATATATATATATATATAGATATATATATATATGCAACACTGAGATAATCATTTAATGTGATCTCCATTTAGCTGAGACAGTGTTAGAGCATGCTTACCCATATACATTTATATCCATGTGATTAGGTTGTTTAGAAGGTAGATCTGAACATATATATATATATATCTCTGCATTGTTTGCCTACATATATAAATATATTGCAGTGTTGTATCATAGCCTGCGTACAGCTTATCTATTGACTGTATATGATGACTGCCCAGCATATATACATGAATGCAGCATATATACATGATTGCCCAGCGTATTCATGATTGCACAGTGTATGCATGACTGCAGCTACACCTCAGGACTGTGGGATTATGACTGCGGTTGACTGCATCCTTTTATTACTGCGTCCACCATTTATGTTACAGCGTGTAAGTTCCTTAAGAACAGCATATATATATATATATATATATATATATATATATATATATATATATATATATATATTGTGTTCCATAATATTTCTACAGCGTGAAGCATATGTATATTGCGTTCCCAGCGTATGGCTGCGTGTCACCATTATTTGCGTGTAAGATACTCTATGAACTGCGCTTTGACAACAGCGTATATAATCCTTTATGAACAACGTATATGATCCTCTATGTATAGCGATATAAAGGCATCCATTGACTGCGTTTAGGGCTGCTTAGAACAGCGTATAAGTTCATGACTGCGTTCTCCGTCAGGGCATCATACTAGGCCGGCGTAATTTAGTGTGTATCTCCTTCTCCAAAAACCCAAGACGTGGAGAGGAGATCACTTGAAGTATGCGTTGTTAATGACTCCAAATCCTCTCTTATTTATACTAAAGGTGGATGATGAATAGACACGTCGGTTGGGCTTCTAGAGCCTACATAATAGTTGGTTGGCTTGATAATAATTTCATAAACAAAATAAATTCATATCTCCATAAATACTTATCGGAATCGGATGATCTTTGGATCAATCCTACACCTCTCGACGAGAGGGATCCAATAAAAATATCAGCTGCCATAAATAAGCTGACCCACATGGAGTTTGGCCCTAGTTGCCAATTTAACACTCCCTCTCAACTAGGGAGAACTCCATCCATTGATCCATAAGTCCGACTGTACTATCTCTGCCATCAGTGCCCTGCACTGTTCTGCCCAACTCTGCTCAGCTCTGCTGGCTCTGCTCTACTCAGCTCAGCTCTGCTGGCTTTGCTCTACTCTGCTCTGCTCAGCTCTGCTGGCTCTGCTAGCTCTGCTCAGCGCTGCTGGCTCTGCTAACTCTGCTCTGCTCAATGCTGCTGGCTCTGCTAGCTCTGCTCAGCTCAGCTCTGCTGAACTATGAAGAAGAATAATTGATCGAGAATGTCTCATACCATTCTCCACTGACCTAAAGTCAGACTCAGAGTGCATACCACTGGTCCCAGACCAGTCTCAATCGACCCAAAGTCAACGTCATACTAGGTACCACTCCTACTACTGGTCCCAGACCAGTATCGCAGGCTCAGAGAGTGTACTACTGGTCCCGGAACAGTCTCAACCGACCCGAAGTCAGCGTCATAGTATGTACGACTCTCACTGGTCCCAAACCAGTCCTGCACTAACACGAAGTCAGTCTCGGAGTATGTACCACTGGTCCCAGACCAGTCTCAGCCTACCCGAAGTCAGCATCATAGTATGTACAACTCCTACCACTGGTACCAGACCAGTATCGCAGGCTCAGAGAGTGTACTACTGGTCCCAGACCTGTCTCAACCGACCCGAAGTCAGCGTCATAGTATGTACAACTCTCACTGGTCCCAGACCAGTCTTGCACTGACACGAAGTCAGTCTCGAAGTATGTACCACTGGTCCCAGACCAGTCTCAACCGACCCGAAGTCAGCGTCATAGTATGTACAACTCCTACCACTGGTCCCAGACCAGTATCGCAGGCTCAGAGAGTGTACTACTAGTCCCAGACCAGTCTCAACCGACCCGGAGTCAGGGTCATAGTATGTACGACTCTTAATGGTCCCAGACCAGTCCTGCACTGACATGAAGTCAGTCTCGGAGTATGCACCACTGGTCCCAGACCAGTCTCAGCCGACCCAAAGTCAGCGTCATACTATGTACAACTCCTACCACTGGTCCCAGACCAGTATCACAGGCTCAGAGAGTGTACTACTGGTCCCAGACCAGTCTCAATCGACCCGAAGTCAGCATCATAGTATGTACGACTCTCACTGGTCCCAGAACAGTCCTGCACCGACACAAAGTCAGTCTCGGAGTATGTACCACTGGTCCCAGACCAGTCTCAGCCGACCCGAATTCCAAAGATAATTTTAGGGGCGAATGTTCGCCCTTTGGCGAAATTAAGGGGTTTTAAATTTTTAGTGGGCGAATATTTTGTATCATAGTACATTTTTACAAATCACCTCAAATAGCCCACCTTATTTTAAGGGAGAGGGTAAAAAAGGTAAATTTAGCCCTTGAAATTAGGACTTACAACCTTCCACCCATTTTCAAGAATAGGTTTTATTTAAGTGAATCCATTCACCCATTTTCAAGAATAGGTTTTATTTAAGTGAATCCTATGGGCCAAATACCATATTTATAAAAGAGGTATGGTAAATAAATAAAACATTTTTTATATTTACTCCATAAGTCACCTTATATACATGTAAGGGTGTAAACAAATAAAAATATAAGTAAAGTGGAGGTATGGTAAATAAATAAAACTTCTTTTTATACTTACTCAAAAGGTATGGTAAATAAATAAAAATATAAATAAACTAGACGTATTCGTAAATAAATAAAACCTCTTTTTATATTTAGTCCATAACCCTAGTTCTATTTATGAAGGCTCAAGAAAGAGGTTTTATTTAAGTGAATCCTATGGGTCAAATACCATATTTGTAAAACAGGTATGGTAAATTAATAAAAATATAAATAAACGAGAGGTAAGGTATGGTAAATAAATAAAAATATAAATAAACTAGACGTATCGTAAATAAATAAAACCTCTTTTTATATTTAGTCCATAACCCTAGTTCTATTTATGAAGGCTCAAGAAAGAGGTTTTATTTAAGTGAATCCTATGGGCCAAATACCATATTTGTAAAAGAGGTATGGTAAATTAATAAAAATATAAATAAACGAGAGGTATGGTAAACAAATAAAACATTTTTTATATTTACTCCATAAGTCACCTTATATTTACGAAAACTCATAAAATGGGTTATATTTAGGTGAAACCTATCGCCAAAATACTATGGGACAAATACCATGGACTAGATTATTATTAATACCATGCAAAAAACCATTATTAACCTTAATATTAGAATTAATAAAAATAAAAATGGCACATGGTATTGACCCATGGTATTCACCAAAATGGCACATGGTATTGACCCATGGTATTCACCTGGAATGTAGCCTATTTAAATGGGGGAATTAAACCATCATGTAGCCTATGCTAAGATTCACTAGGACTTTACAAAGTTTTATTATTTAGTGAAAGACTCGCCAAGATCTTACAAGATTTTATAATTGAGTAAAATATTCGCCATGCCTGGTGAGAGATTCGCCAAAAAATTATATATACATATTATATTATTCATAAAATCGCCTTCCATTTTTCCTATATACCATGGAGATTCGCCCATTTATTATATTTATAAATTTAGGGGGGGTTCTTAAAATTTTCCCTGCCGAAGTCAACGTCATAGTATGTACAACTCCTACCACTGGTCCCAGACCAGTATCATTGATCCCAGATCAACGGAGGACATCCTAGCGTAGGGAGTACGGTAGATACAACGATGCGTCCATCGGTACTACTATGGTCCCTAACTTCATTTCCCTGCTCATTGATTAGATGAGAGGTACTTCCCATGAGCCCCAGACTGCATGGGTAGGATGCCTCGACAGGAGAACTTAATCAATCCTGTCCTCATAGGAGAACACATCAATCCTGCTACAATCGCCATGGAGAACACATCAATCCAGGCCTCACATGAGAACTAATCATCCTACTACACAAGAGAGCGAATCATCTTGTCCCACAAGAGAGCGAATCATCTTGTTCCAGTGCACACCACCAGGGGAGGGTGAGTCACCCTGTGGTTGTATGTTGCTCCAATAGAACTACAAGCCCCCCAAAGCTCCCAGAGCTCAATGTATGCAACATGCAGGACCCTTTTACAAAGGTCTCTCGACGACTCCAAGTCATTCGGGAAAATCACAAATTTGATCTTTCTTCAGGGCTCTATCCTGTACATCATCTCAGTGCGATGGAGCCTCCTTGATCATCGACTTACCATATCCCATATAAGGCAGTATTTGATGTCTATCTGCTGGAGCAATTGTCAAATACGGGACTCCTCAATAATCGAATCCATCTCAGGTTGTCACAGAGAATCACAGTGGTATTCATCATGTGTACAAACAACTCACTGAAGAGCTTCAGCAACCAGACTGCCTCACAGAAGGCCATACTATCAGCAATGTATTATGCCTTGGTGGTGCTCAGAGTCATCGACTTCTGCTTCCTGCTCATCCAAGATATCGAGGCAGATTCCAAAGAGAAACAGCACTGAGAAGTGCTCTAGTGATCCTCCATACTGCTTGTCCACTCATCATTCGAATAATCATGCGGTTTCATATTTACGGCAGTGTATCTCAATTCATGAGAGATTGTGCCCTGAAGATATCTTAGAAGATTCTTGGCACCAATCTAGTGAGGCTCAAACAAATATGAGCTCACCATGCTAACTGTAACACAGATGTCTGGACAGAGGTTCTCCAAGAACATCAACGCGAATGAGTTTATGAAACTCAGAGGCATTTCCCAAATCTGGTCAGACATCATTACCATATAACTTCTGAAAGTTAAGATCCTCGAGGCAGTCACAAGCTTGCAACTTATCTTCCCACATTCAGAATCCAACTCCCTCTGTCTCCTATAAATGAGAGGGTCTGCACCTGTCAGACATAGGTGCCAGTACGAGAGGTTTATCATCCACAACCTTCGAGTAATGGTTTGGATTGGTTTCACTCCTAGTGAATCTCAGCTGCATTAGACAGCTATCAATCCTCTCATACTATGCCTGAGGTGTTTTTCTTCAAGTCATAGAGGGCTTTCTTCCACCTGTATACATGAGATTCCTTGATCATGATTCTCAAACTCCTCGGGTTGTTCCAAACTTTTGAACCTGCTGCATGAGGGAATGGTCCCCTTATAATATTTTCCTTTGGTACATTTCAGACATGTACCTTCATGCTTCTTTTTGAATTCAGGCATCCTAGTCACCATCTAATGCACAGACCTCCGGTGCTGAGTCAATGGACATGGTCCCCAGTGGACTTCCTGCAACTTGATACAACCCTGAACTCAAAAACATCTCTAAAAGATCTATTTTCAAACACGTACCTTTCCATCGATAAGTGCCACCCTGTAAACTTTGACTTCCATTTCCAAGATGGACATCAGGTTCGATTAGGTACATAAAAGAGATTTTGGGGTTCCTTGCTTTCGTGGAAGAGTCGACCATTTTCTTGATGACCTGCATTGCCAGTCATTCTTTTGGTCATTGAAGATGTCCTAAGAATGATTGTTATCTTCATCAAGAGAGGTGTCTCTTCCATTCGGACACTCCTTCGCATAACGGCCAAACTTATTTCAACAAGGCATCCGGCTTTCCTTCCACCCTTAGATCCGAACTTCCCAATGAAGTGACCTTAATATGGACCATCAGAATCTTTTGCTGCGCCATTCTGATAACATTCTCTGCTTTGACTTCACCCTAGGTGAATTATGAGGAACCCATTGATACTTCCGTCTTGTCCCAACTGTCTTTAGTGATTGCTCTTTCGCTCCTGCTTGGGCATTGTCTTCACCTCAGCTCTGATAACATGTTAAGATTAGATATGTTCTATGCTAGAGCAATTTATTTAAATTTTCACAGTTAGCAATCACATCAGCATTATGATAAACTGCAGATTGAACATAAATATAAAACATAGAAGGCAAGCCAAGACAAGAGGACACAAGATATGGCGCGAGCCAGGGACAAACACCACAATGTGTGGGAAAACCCTTTGATCAAATCTTCTTTTATCTTCAAAGTTCAGCAGAGAAAGAGAGAGAGAGAGATAATACATTTACAACAGAAGTCAACACTTTGACTTATCTGGATCTGAGCATAGATCATTTCTTATAATGATGAGATCAGTTGAAGACATTCTGCTTCAACTGAATCTCTAAGGTGAGGACTTCACCTATCCATTTCGTTCATCTGCTACACCTTACCGTGTAGCACCAGCATGCTGCATCATGCATCTTCATGCTACTCATGATCACTGTGCTGCCCATACATCAAGTTGTCCATGACTTCATACTTCATGCTGCCCATGATCTCATCATGCTTCATGCTACCCATGCTAATATGAATCATCATCATTATGCTGCTTATGATCATTATGCTACCCATACATCATGTTGTCTCATTCATCATCGTGTTGCCCTTTACTGACATGCTCATGATGTTGCTTCTATCATTATGATCTGAGACTGTTCATCCTTATTATTTCCATTGTGTTGAGTCCTTTTACAGGCATACGAAGGATCTCTTGACCATCATAGTTCTATCATTGCTGTTGTTCATCATTATGACTATTATGCCAAGACAATTAGATATATATATATATATATATATATATATATATATATATATATATATGCAACACTGATATAATCATTTAATGTGATCTCCATTTAGCTGAGACAGTGTTAGAGCATGCTTACCCATATACATTTATATCCATGTGATTAGGCTGTTTAGAAGGTAGATCTGAAGTGATGTTTAACTGAGACATATTGAACCTACACCTTGACATCAAGAACCTAAACTCACCAGATCTTGACTGTAGTTATGTAGACAGAGTATCAATGTAATATGCCTGTGGTTATGGTTCCCTACTGCCCACAAATATCTGCGTATTGCGCGTGTATATAAATTGACTACGTATATATATATATATATATATATATATATATATATATATATATATATATATATATATATATATATATATATATATATATATATATATATCTGCATTGTTTGCCTACATATATAAATATATTACAGCGTTGTATCATAGCCTGCGTACATCGTATCTATTGACTGTATATGATGACTGCCCAGCATATATACATGAATGCAGCATATATACATGACTGCCCAACATATTCATGATTGCACAACGTATGCATGACTGCAGCTACACCTCAGGACTGTGGGATTATGACTGCGTCCTTTTATTACTGCGTCCACCATTTATGTTATAGCGTGTAAGTTCCTTAAGAACAACGTATATATATATATATATATATATATATATATATATATAGATAGATAGATATTGTGTTCCATAATATTTCTACAGCGTGAAGCATATGTATATTGCATTCCCAGCGTATGGCTGCATGTCACCATTATTTGCGTGTAAGATACTCTATGAACTGCGCTTTGACAACAGAGTATATAATCCTTTATGAACAGTGTATATGATCCTCTATGTACATCGATATAAAGGCATCCATTGACTGCGTTTAGGGTTGCTTAGAACAGCATATAAGTTCATGACTGCGTTCTCTGTTAGGGCATCATACTAGGCCGGCGTAATTTAGTGTGTATCTCCTTCTCCAAAAACCCAAGACATGGAGAGGAGATCACTTGAAGTATGTGTTCTTAATGACTCCAAATCCTCTCTTATTTATACTAAAGGTGGATGATGAATAGACACGTCGGTTGGGCTTCTAGAGCCTACATAATAGTTGGTCGGCTTGATAATAATTTCGTAAACAAAATAAATTCATATCTCTATAAATACTTATCGGAATCGGATGATCTTTGGATCAATCCTACACCTCTCGACGAGAGGGATCCAATAAAAATATTAGCTGCCATAAATAAGCCGACCCACATGGATTTTGGCCCTAGTTGCCAATTTAACAAAGGTTCTATTGAACTAATTTTGGTTCAAATCCTAGATCTACTGAATTGACTCCTAAATGTCCTCTATGTCCACTTCTAACTTCAATTAATTCCTAAGAACTCTCTCTAGTTCCTCAAATCATGAAACTACCTTTAGAGTTATAATTGACTTCTAACTCTCTTGTCATTATTAACCACTCATGTTCTCCTTTATTCGAGAGCATTTACAAACATCCTCACACATCTAATTAATTCCTATTCTAATCACTTAAAAGCCTAAATATTACATTAATTTGAGACTTAGGAAACCAACTTCCCTAAAACACATGACCCCCCTATGTCTACTAAAATACGATGATTTTCCTTGGGTTGAATGCTCCCACATCAAATTGTAGGAAAAAGAATCATTTTTTAGGCATTTACTATGCAGGGGATTGAGGGAGACAACCAAGAGAGAATCTAGGGGGTTTTTCCACCTCCTTAACTCCCTAACCTGGCTTGGGATCAAAGCATCCTCTCTCACCAGTTTGAATTCATTGGAAACCGAGTGACTCCTAGTACAAATGGAGCTCAAGAGGGACCAGATCCACAATTTCCAATATTAAGGAGGGAATCACTCTTATTTTCAAGGGAGTTGTCATCACCTACCCTTTTGTATAAATAAACAAGATGAAAATCTCATAGGATTCAAATTTTGATTCAACTAGGTGTAGCTGTTGAGCTCTGACCTTGACATTGTCATTTTGAAATTTTATGTTATGTATGAGACTTTTACTTTCTGAATGAGAAGTTTGTTATTAAGCTGCATCTGAGTTAGTTTCATAGGGTTAAGACCCTTGGGTTTGGGCCCAACCCAGAGGCTTTGGTCCCTCTTTTTTACTTGTGTTTTTTTCTTGATTCCAAGCATTTCATAGCTTTCTTTCATTTCAGTAGAGGTTAAGCTATAAAAACCTGTGATTGCAAGCTTCTACATCACCTCTCTTGTGGGAGAATGGTTGGAAGGATTCACAATATTAGTCCAAAAATATTGTGTTTATGATTTCTTGGAAATAGATGAATGTTAGTTGTTCTTCTTCACATTTTATTTTTGTAACTTAGAAGTCAGTTCAGTGATCAGAGTAGTGTTACAACATAAAATAGATGTTATTTAAATTCAACACATATTTTCCATCATAGTTTATATCACTTTGTTAATGATAAATGGATGTATTCATGTGGTTGGTTATAGGGCTATGTTGATCTGTAGGGGAGGGCACATCTTCCACATTTATCTTGGACTCCTCCATCTTTTATTTCCATCCCTAAAATATGTCCCAAAACTTTGTTTCCACAGTCACTCTGCCTAGTCAATTTATGACATTGCGAGCAGTCATCCTGGTGCAAGAGAGACCTTTGAGAGGTCTTGAGATTGTCTAGGGGGCTCAACCCAAACTTCCTTTACTCTCTCTAACCTCCATCCACATCTTCATGCCATCAAGACATCATATCCACCATAAAAAATGATCTCGTAACCCCTCTTATAGCATTGAGGCCCTCCTCTAGCAACACTTGTAACAAGCTTGTAGCACCACTTTTCTACACCTATTTTGCTCCCCACTTCAACCTTAGTTCAGTCAACATGAATAATGACCCCCAATTATGATTTTATTATCAAAGGAAGCTTCTAGAACACTCCAACCATTCCTTTTTCTCATTGCAAAATAGAGTAGAATTAGTGTTTTTCAATCACAAGAATGATGCAAGTTAGGTTTATAATTTTCAAGAAAGTGTGAAATCGGTAGATGATACATGAAATTACGTTGCTAGTTTGATTAATTATGAAATATAGAGTATATTTCTTTCTGCAAATAGATTATCCCTTTTCCTTTCATGAAATGATAAATTAGCATCTACAAGTTGATCAAATGGCATTTCCACATTCATAGCGAGAATCAGTTTTCAATTGTCTTTTCATCAACAAACTTTCAATATAGTTTGGTAGGAGGAATGGTCTCTGAAAACTTTGATCTAATGTCATGACTAATGATGGCATGAGTAGAATCTAAACTAGTGTGCATGTAGCATTGTCACTTCTAATTTTGTACAAACCCCAGGTTGATAATTTGAGTTGAGGAGCCCTTGGGAGTTGCAACATTCTTGGTACAATACCAGGGTTCACCACAGAGAAGGGACATGGACCTCGGCCTGGAGAGCAGTAGAATAAGGGTAGTGGCAGAGAAATTTTGCACTGTTGGATATGTGGCAAAGATCATCGCAAAAAGGATAATTTGTTGTATCATGGTGGAAGACCTCATATCTACAGTGCTCAAGAGGTACAGATAGTTGGGGATGTAGGCCAAAGCATTCCTTGTATCTATGTCGCATTTGATAACAAGAAGGAGGATCACTAGGCATCCATTATTGAGATGGAAGGTAATCTATGTATTCAAGTTGTTTCCATTTTGATTTATCGTGGATCTAATTATAGTTATGTTAATCCTAACCTGGTGGATAAGTGTGGCTTGAGTGAAGAAGTGCATGCAAAGTCTTGGTTGGTGTAGTTGCTATAGAGACCAAGAAAATAGTCCATCATTGGGTGAGTGCTTGTGCATTTGAGCTAAATGGTATGCATACATTAGCACATCTAAATTTGCTTCCATTGCGATAATATGATATGCTTATGGGTATGGATTGGTTGTACCTTCACAGGACTAAGGTAGATTATTATGAGAAGGATATTGAGTGCTTGGATGATGATGGAGAGAAAAGAATCTTGGAAGGTAAGAATAATCCTACATCAGTGAGAATGGTTAAAAATACGCAGGGTAAGCACAGTTACAGGAAAGGGTGTGTATTGATTTTAGTTCATGTTTCCAATGACAAAGGGAAGGATGTTGAGGATGCTGAAGTCTTGAAGAGGTACCTGATTTTGCAGTAGTTTCAGGATGTATTTCTAGTAGATATTTTCCAATTACATCCTCATAGGGAAGTGGACTTTTCTATTGAGTTGGTACCAGGAGAAGCACCAGCATCAAAGGCACCTTACAGGATGAGCACTCTAAAGTTTTTGAAATTGAAGTTGCAGCTTAAGGAAATGCTTGAAAAGGGATACATTAGGCCAAGTGTGTCGCCTTGGGGTGCACCAGTGTTGTTTGTGAAGAAGAAGGATGGTACTCTCAGATTGTGCATTTTTTATAAGTAGTTGAACAAGGTGAATATCAAGAACATGTATACATTGTCACAAATTAATGACTTGTTTGATCAATTAAAGGGAGTAGCAATGTTTTTGAATATTGACTTGAGATCACGATATCAGCAGGTACGCATCAAAGCAGAGGACATCTACAAAACTGCATTTCGGACTAGGTATGGGCAATATGAGTTTGTTGTGGTTCCTTTTGGTTTGACCAATTCTCCATCTATTTTCATGTGTTTGATGAATAGTGTGTTTCTTCCTTATCTGGAAAAGTTTGTGATAGTTTTCATTGATGATATAATGATATATTCTAAGAATGAGGAAGAGCATGCAGAACATCTCGCAACAGTGTTAATATTGTTGAGATAGTGTCAATTGTATGATGAGCTTAGTAAGTGTGGTTTCTTTTAGACAGAACTTCATTAATTGGGGCATGTTGTTTCCTAGGAAGGCATAGCAGTGGATTTGGAAAAGACTAGAGCTATGATGGAATGGGAAGCTCCTAGGAATGCAAATGAAGTCATATCATTCATGCGGTTAGCAAGTTATTACAAGAGGTTCATCAGGAACTTCTCATGAATTTTCTGTCCTATTACATCATTGCAGAGAAAAGAGAAGAAGTTTGAATGGACAGAGGAATGTGCAGCTAGTTTTAAGCAGTTGAAGAAGTTTCTTACAATTGCCTCGGTCTTGAAGATTTCAAATCCAGATAAACAGCTTGTCGTATGTACAGATTCTTTTCAGAGAGGACTTGGTGGAGTCCCGACATGGGAAGGACAGGTGGTATGCTATGAGTTAAGGAAGTTGAATGAGCACGAGCAAAACTATGTTACTCATGATCTTGAGTTGGCAGCTATTATTCATGCCTTGAAAATGTGGAGACATTATCTTCTTAGAAAGAGATTTATTTTGATGAGTGATCATAGTGGATTGAGGTACTTGTTTGAACAACATAATTTGAATGCTAGAAAAGCTATATGATTGGCTACTCTCATCGAGTTTAACTTCGATATCAGGTACATTAAAAATATATCAAGGTTGCATATGCTCTTAGTAGGAGAGTACACGTAAATCACATATAACCTATGATTTCATATAAGACAAATTTACAGGAGCGGAACTTTCATGCAGGGTAGAAGGATGACAGGTACCAACAGCTTAAGCATAGGTTACATCAATAAGGTACAGGTGAAAATGATGTGGATTATGATCTCATGGAAAATGGATTGGTGAGATTTAGGGATAACATCTATGTCAGACAACAGTGAGCTCAAGAAGCCTATCTTGAGGGAATTTCATGACAAGCCATATTCAGGTCACCTGGGATATCAGAAGACTCTAATAGCAATGAAGAAGTTTTGTTATTGGCCAATTATGAAGAAAGAAGTTGTTGAGTTCATCGCAAGGTGTTTGAATAGTCAGCAGATGAAGGTAGAGTGTAAGCATCCAACTGGTTTGTTGTGGAATATTCAGATTTTAGAATGGAAATGGGAGGTCATTTCTATGGATTTAATCACAGGTTTATCGAAGACATCTAGACAGCATGTTTCCATCATGGTTGTGGTTGACAAGTTGACCAAGGTAGCTCACTTCATTCCAGTGAAGTCTACTAATTTAGCTAGTGAGGTAGCTCAAGTCTTCATTATGGAGATAGTGAGATTGCATAGTGTTCCCAAGAAGATTGTATCTAATAGAGATGCCAAGTTCACTTCCAGGTTTTCGAAAGAGTTGTTTGCAGGTTTGGGGATAAATTTTGGTTTTAGTACAACTTATCATCTTCATACAGATGGACAGATAGAGAAGGTCAACAAGATTCTTGAGAACATGTTAAGGATGTATGTCATGCATCAACAGAGGAAGTGGGAGGAGTTTCCTCCACTAGTAGAGTTTGCCTATAACAATGGATATCAGGAGTCCTTAAGGATGAGTCCATTTGAGGCTCTTTATGTCAAGAATTGTAATACTCCCATCAGCTAGAGTGATCCAGTGAATAGGGTATTGATTGGACCAGACATGTTGGAAGAGATGGAACAAGAGATGCAGGTTGTTAAGAGGAAATTTAAGGTATCACAGGACAGACAGAAAATTTATGCATATCAACACAGGGCATTCAAGGAGTTTCAAGTTGGGGAGCAAGTGTACTTACACATCAAGCCCAAGAAGAGATCCTTGAGGATTGGATCATAAACTAAGTTGGTACCTTGATATTGTGGGCCTTTTGAGATCCTTGAGAGGATTGAACCAGTGGCCTATGTACTTTCACTGCCACGAACAATGAAAGACCATGATGTTTTCCTTGTTTCATTACTTAAAAGATATGTGAAGGATTTTGATAATGTGATTTACTAGTTTGTATTATAGGTGGAGCCAGATGGAGAATTCTGATCGAAACCTCAGTGCATATTGCAATGGAAACAACTCATGCTTTAGAATCAAGTGATCGAGCAGGGTAAAGTGTAGTGGAAGCACTTTGGGCCCAATGAAGCTACATGGAAGATGGTTGATCAGATGCATGATTTGTATCCTTCATTATTTGCTAGTTCAAGAAAATGAGTTTTTGGTATATGTATATATATGGTTGTAAATACCGCAATGAGTTGTGTTATAAAGCTCCAATAAGTGATATGTTTGCTTTTCTTTTCAACATGATGTCATTGTAAATATTGCATCGAGCTATGTTATAAAGCTCCATAGGAAGTATCCTTTGTTTTTTAGCAGTTTGTTCGTCATAGGTGTCATAGAACACTGAGGATAGTGTTCCCCAAGGGGGAGGGGTTTGTAACAACCTCGGGTTAAAAGATCATGTAATAAACGTTAATAAAGGAAAAATAAGACCAAGGTCATGGGACACGTATTCCAAGCTTGATGTTGGGAAAAGCACTATAATGGGCACCACTTTTGGTTTATTAATGGCTATGGAAATTGGCAAAGGAATTGACAAAGGAAAAGAGGAATAATTGGAATTTATTTATGATAAATGAATGAAAATAGGAGAAAAGGAAGGTGAAGACACACTGATTTCCATTAGAGGGAAATTAGAAGGAAAATGAAGAAAATAGAGGCCTCAATGATAAAAAGAATTTTGAGGATCAATTCACAACTTTTTCTTAGTTTTAGCTTGGGTTAAGTGAGAAAGAGAGATAAGATCACCAAGAGGACAAATAAAGCAAGCAAGCAAAGGAAGGAAAGGTACAAGGAAAGCAAGGAGAAGGTTGGATCAACAACTTCAGCATGAATATTTTACAAGTAACAGGTTGCATGTGTGATTTCATAGTTGAGGTGTGAATGCATGGTACATGCACTTGTTTCTGGAATTACGAAAAGTGCCTGATGAATCCATTGAGCAATTTCACACATGCTTTTGTAATCTTGTGTACCGATTTCCTAAAGATGAACTTGATTTCGAAACAAGTCGGGCAAATCTAAGAGGACTTGTATAGCTATCAAGATCTGGTTATTTGTTGTCCTCTCTCTTTATGAAGAACTTGTTATCTTCATTCGATGATGCCTTGATGGAAAGTAAGTTCTATTCAGAGTGAGTCTTTGTGAAAACACAACGCTTGCGCTGTTAACCAATACCACCTACTCTAATCAATTCTTTTGGATTAACCATTGTCAGCTCAATCAAGTAGAGTAAGGTTGGGGGAAAACCTTAACAAGTATGTCAGAGGTATATATAACATAATTCTCTGAAGGAACAACCTCTTATTCTCTCAATAAGTCGGGATCCCTCTTCCGCCTCTGAAATAAATAAGTACCTATGCATAGTTCTTTGAAAAAATGAAAAAAAATGAAAAATGAAAAATGAATCAGGCGTAAGAAGAGAAAGGCTTCATGCACAGAGAGGTGATACAAGTAACTCCACCAGGGTACTGACCAGGCTTGCTGGCAGCGAAGCAATGCTTGTGTTCCTGCGTGACTTTGTCGGGGTACTGTCCGGGCCTACTGGAAATGGAGAAACACCAGAGATGAAACTTAAACTTTGACAATTACCTTTCTTGTGCATCCATATACTCCTCATCCCAAATTGAAACATCTAAGTTGACTTGGCTTGAAATGTGTGTTGACCGATCAAGAAAATGGTAGGGACTACATCTTTCACACAAGATAGTGTGGAAGTTGTCATGATCAAAGAATCATACAATACTTCCGCAAGGGTTAGACTCATTTTTCACGAAACAAGTTCCATACAAAGAGTTGGGGTTCTACCAGTGTGTCGCCAATGTTGTAGTGGCTACAACCACACTCCAAAATTTTTCCTCACATGAAAATTTTGGAGCCTACCTTGGATCCTGCAATTGATCATCCTTGGTCACTTGTTGGTAAGTTGATGATTTCAAGCTCCCCTCCTTGATGTTAAGAGTTGTCTGTGTTCTCATCTTTATTCAGCATGTGTCACCCTTTGTGCATATGGTTGTTGTTTGGCATGCAAAGGGAATGTTGTTTTTCTTCAAGGGAATTGTGTGTGTGTGAATTGTTATCATCACATAAACATGTTTCACACTCACTTCACACACTCTTGGCACGAATTTTTTGCATTAAGCAAAGTATGTCTTATGCATTCTGGATGGTCTACGTTGCGTCATTAAGTGTTCGTGTGCGATCACGGTCAAGTCCTATCACTATTTACATATGTGTCACTGATCTCACACTTAGCCATTTTCCAAGTAACCTAACCTCATCCAGCTTCTCAGAACTATGCACTTTGCTTCTGCAACCATCAAGCTTCCTCCCTTACTTGTTGAAGCCCCATGCGCAGGGACCCCAACATCCCTTGGCATCCAAAACTATGCAGTGGTTTCCTCCACTGTCCTTCCCCCAGTCGAAACCCACTGTCATCAGAAACTACGTAGTATTGTCCATCAACTATTCAATTTGCCTTGCAGCCTGAAACTACACAGATGTGTCCTCCCAGAACCCATCCCCCAGCAGTGCCTTACATCCAGAAACTACGCAATATTTCCTCCTAGTTGCCCGGGCTGCACTGCACTTGAAAATTGCGTAGAGGTATCCTCCCATGACCCCCATCCCGTAGCAGTCTCATGTGCCTCAAAAATGTGCAGTGATGTCCAAGTTGCCCTGTCTATCTTGCATGCAGGAACTACGTAGATGGGCCTCCCAAGGCCTCATTCCGGCAGCAATCATTGCCCGTTGAAATAACGTTGATCTATCTCTCAATTACAACATGAAAAGGTGACATGCTGAGATCACTCCCACGGAGTTAAGGAGAAGGACAAGGACCAAAAAGACTAAGTGATAGTAAAGGTCAGGACCACATGCAAACTTCATCAGATGCATGATCATCTCGAGGGTAAGTATGGTAAGTAAAGAACACCTTTCGAAGTACACCTCTTAGTTGAATTTGTAGGACTTCTTATCAGTGTCATATCATCATGCCTTCAGTAACATGCATGTGCACAAACACAAAATTCATTTCATGTGTTTCCTCTACATGTCTTGCTTCCTTTTTGCTTGTTTGACCAATTGTCGTCTTCATCATGTTGATTGTTATGTCATGCTTATCACATTTGTTCTGGTGATGTTGAAGGTTTTTGTATGAGTTGTGTTCGCTATGTAAACATTATCGCACTCACACACGATGTTTTAAGCATTGTCAAGAAAGTTTCGACACAGTCATCCGAAGGTCTATCTGAAGTGTTGCACTTGTCACTTTCAGCATTAGATAGACCTGCAGTCAGTCACACTAAGACATGTTTTCTTGTTGGTTTGAGGTGTCTTTTCATCGAGTCATGTTGAGTGTGTGTTCGCAAGGTCATGTATTCATGATTTCACTCGCTCCCACACTTCGCCATTTTTTCCAAAAGTCTGTCAACCGGACCACCCTCCATCATCCAAACCTCCACTAATTCGCACTGCGCAGTCTCAACCCTCAGTGATCAAGCACTGTCGCCCAAAACTGAGCAGAGCTTGAGGCTTCCCTCCAGGTAGTCTGCAATGCATAATTATGGAATCAACCCAGTTGACTGTCACCCATAACAGCGTAGAATTTGCTCAAGAAGCTATCTCACTCTACACTTCCTATAATCCTATCCATCAAGCCTCTCGTTGGTCAACTAGAGAATTTGATTTGGGCAGTGACCCAGGGTTGCACTCCTCCAAAAAATTGCACAGAAGTTGTCAGCATGCTTGCTTGTACTGCCTAAATAAATTGCACAGAAAAGAGGGACAAGCACCCACTTCCTATCACTGCATTGTCTCTGGAAATTGCATAGTTCTGTCTGTCAGTCCCCCTGTCGCCTCGCTTGCTACTCCTCTTGAAAATTGTGCAGTTTTCATGGACAGTCCACTTGCTTCCCGGCACCCCGCTCAGCTCGGAAACTGCATAGACATTTCCTACATGACTATCTCATAGATATGTGCAATTTTGGCCTGAAATCTCCCACAGCACACTCTCGGCCTCCTCTAAAAATCTATGCAGTTTTCACTACCAGTGCCTCCTTCTGCCTGCACTGGATTCCTTGGAAAAATTGCGCAGTTCTACCTCCCAATGGAGCCAGATCCCGCAGATGTCACTACTATCCCAGACTGCTCAACCCATCCTCTTAGTGACCTCTGTGTAATTTTTCCTGACAATGCCCTAGAGCCTCGCATCCCAGCCTAACATGTGCTCTATGTTTTTTTAGAGCCTTGTCCTCTCTCCCGGTCACCTGCACCCGGAAATGAAAGACAATGCAACGTGGCAGACTAGGGGATTCATGGATTTGATGTCATCTCGTCATGAGTGAATGTAAAAATAGGTACATGAATGAGACATGGTGTGACAACGAATGAGATGAAAAAGCAGCGCATGCTAGAATAATTTCTTGCGGTTGGACAAACACACGAAGCATACCAAGTAGCAAGCGAAGGAGACACATGTGCATGCATGAACTATCAAGCGAACACGAAGACCATTGAAGACTCCTCGCACTCTGCCATGTGGAGGTGAAGCTATGGTACACCATGGGCACACTCATCACTCAGCAGCACAGGAGCTTGACACGAACAACACAACTAGCATGTGCATACCAGTAGTGTCATGTCGAGTTGTGTCATGAGTCACCTCGGCCACATCACTACTTTGGTCATAACTGTGTAATCAATGTAATGTAGTGTGGAATTCCAAGAGACCCATGGATGAAGTCAAAGAGGCAAGTAATTCGAAGAGTCATGTAAGTCAAACAGTCATGAGGGAAGTTGAACAGTCACAAGGGTCAGTATTACCATTCGGTATATATACCCCTCATTTGTACATGCAAAGGAATTTTCACCTTGGCTCCTCCCACATAGCCTTGAGATTCTGTAGTCTATTCTTTGAGGAGGAGCAGTGGCTCCAATGCCCCGCTATAGGGGTTAGTGATGTATGGTGTATGGATGTGTATTGGAACTTTCTCTTAATTCAGAAGCTTGTTAACATGCCAACACATTTTCACACATGTATTGTATTCATCTGTAAGACTATTCTTTGGATGCTTGTAATGCATGCTTTTTTAACCTGTACTAAGATAGTTGAACTATTCCGGTTGTTTTAGTGCATATGTTATTTAAAATGTGTTGTATGAGTTTTTAGCGTTGTCCCACCTGTGTGGACTACTCTGCCAAACACTTGACAGATTCATTCTTGTAAACTTGTTATAACGATCGTCGCACTCATGTGGACTATTCCGCTAGGTGTTGTACGTGCTACCTATTCACCTTTTTGTTTGTGTCTGTTGCATCCGTGTGGACTACTCCGCCAGAAGTTGCAAAGATCTTGTTGTGTTGTGTGTCTCTAACTATGTTGGGACTATTCCCTTTCGACTTGAGACTCACTCTCACCCTCGCCCTCTGCAGTGAAATAACTTTGACACAAGTGACACTAAGCACTCACCAGGCACACAAACCTGATTGTTTGAAGACTAAGTATACCACTCTCATGTACTGACAAGCAAGAGCTAAGGCATATCTTTAAGATAATGGCAACTGGGCTATCATACTGGATGGGACTCCTACACCAAACGATGTGAGGTCTAGTTGGGACTTCACATCGGGGAGATCCCCTGAATATTGGTGGGTCTAGCACTATCAACATTTCTGGTGCTAGAAGGAGGGTCAGATGACAAGCTAAGTCCTCACAATCTGTTTTGAATCTTCGCATACTTATCATGACTAACCACAGAATTCTTCCTCCGAAGTGTATGTATTATTGAAATGACTTTGAAATCTCGGAGGAGCTTTGGAATTCCTTGTCACAACACACATATGAAGGTGAAGGTGGAATGGCTTGGTTTGAACATAGAATGGTTGTTGCAGTTACATGGCACAAGTATAAAATCCATGAATATTACATGTCCTGCTCATTATTCGCATACACACTTTGAGGGCACCCACTTCTATGGTGTGTCACGCTGCTCGAGAACTCTATTCACTCTCTCACTCAGTTGATTGTAGAGATTGACCATGCTTTCCATCATTTTGACCATAAAGAACTCAATAAAGAAATTTTGGAATTATGGAAAGCACCTGATGAATCCGTTGAGAAATTTCACACACACTTTTGTAATCTTTCATACCGATTTCTTGAAGATGAAATTGATTGGGAATTCCTCGATGGAAGATTTAAGTATCTTCTTTACATCTCCGAAAATCCACAATTCTTGGAATCATTCGAACCCCTCCCAGCATACCTCAGTGTTAGAGCTACAAAATCTAAGACGAACGAGGTCATTGTCACAAGTGATTGTCTGTCCTCTTCTCATCAAACAGCTCTAGCTCCACAGTACAAGGTGGGAGAAGGTGTGCACACATCTGTTGAACTATCACATCCTCCCACCCCACCTGCTCTCAATGTTTGCATAGATTTGGCTTGCAAGCCTGCTGGTTGTCACGTGGATTCGTTCCCTCAACCTTCATCCCTATGTTCCATTGATCCTCTGGGTTGTACTTTCTTGTGTTCTTCTGTTCCAAACTCTACACTTGTTGTGAATGAGGATCAACTTATCGACGGAGTTGGTGTTGTCCAGCCAACCTGCGTTATCATTCATGATGAGTGTGTGCGGGAATCTTAAGAAGAACCCTTGTTGAAGGATGACTCCCTTCCATCCATGCCTAATCCACTCTATCCTGAAATATCTTGTGATTCTACCTATTTTTATTTTCCCTATGAAAACTCATCTTCAGATTTTTCTACTTCCGATCATTCACAGGACACACCGGATGTCAGCTTTTCATTACATAGTGGAGAGGACACGTCACCTATCATTTTTTAAAACACAAAGGGTGAACTTCCTTATTTCTCATCAACCCCTCTGCATGATTCATCAGATCATGAGGATG
Source organism: Pinus tabuliformis (assembly GCA_031772625.1). Classification (NCBI taxonomy): domain Eukaryota; kingdom Viridiplantae; phylum Streptophyta; class Pinopsida; order Pinales; family Pinaceae; genus Pinus; species Pinus tabuliformis. The sequence continues at coordinate 850,690,378 of CM062809.1, read as the reverse complement.
CCGAGAAACACCCCGAATTTTTTTATCGTGGTTGTCGTGATCTATGTACTTCCTCATTGGATCACTATGTTGATTCACTCACTGTTAATCTTCTTAAGCCACTGGTCTCCGACAATCTCTCTATTGATGAAGTGGAAACCCCATAGACTTTCGAGGCACTTCAGCCTGAGCTGATGATTATGTCAGGCCTTTGTTGTCCTGAAGATAGTTCCACTTCCGATCAGAAAATTTTAAAAACACCCAAGGCTCCTCATCACTCATCTGTATGCATTGAAGATCAATCCAATACACAGATTTCACTTCCTCCTCCTGAATCACATGATCCCATCACTCATGCATTGGAGGAATCATACACAGCAAGAACACTTGCAAGGCATAAGTTCTCTCTCTTTCTCATGTTTTTTTGTCTATCACAGTCAAGAGAGTGTGCATATTTATTATTTGCACGTAGTGTGTCATAGCACCATGTTAAGTCCAGAGAATGTATGTCTTGTGAATTCGCTCTTTTCTTTTCTGTGGATTTTTTAGAACTCGGAGTGTGTTGGTCTTTGTTGATCAATCTTTCTTGTTCACTGGTTTACATGAATATTTTGCATGCCTTCGCCAACATGGGCTCCCCAATGCACTGGTGGTTGCATCGGAAATATCACTTCAAGTGAATAGGCCCATGCACTCTTTAGTGTAGGAGTAGGAGTAGTGTTTGCTTTCTTGCTTTTCTTTGCTTCCTAGTTTGCATGTTTGCTTTGCTTGCTTACTTGGTTTGGTTTGCTTTCTTTCTTTCTTTGCTTACTTGGTTTTTCTTTCTCTTTACTTCCATTTTTTTATTTTTGCTTTCTTTATTTGCTTGTACCCGTAGGTTAGCCTCTCATGAAACTGTGTTTGGATTTCGAGACAAATCGGGCAAATCTAAGAGGACTTATATAGCTATCAACATCTGGTTATCTGTTTTCCTCTCTCTTTATGAGGAACTTGCTATCTTCATTCAATGATGCCTTGATGGAAAATACGTTCTATTCAGAGTGAGTCTTGGTGAAAACACAACGTTTGCGATGTTAACTAGTACCACCTACTCTAATCAGTTCTTTTGGGTTAACCCTTGTCAGCTCATTCAAGTAGATTAAGGTGAGGGGGAAAACCTTAATAAGTATGTCAGAGGTATATATAACATACTTCTCTAAAGGAACAACCTCTCCTGCTCTCAATAAGTCAGGATCCCTCTTCTGCCTCTGAAATAAATAAGTGCCTATGCACATTTCTTTGAAAAAATGAAAAAAAATGAAAAATGAAAAGTGAATAAGGTGAAAGAAGAGATAGGCTTCCTAAGTAGAGAGATAGTACAAGTAACTCTGTCGGGATACTAACCAGATTTGCTGATAGCAGAGCGATGCTTGTGTTCCTACGTGACTCCATCGGGGTACTCTTCGAGCCTGCTAGTAGCGAAGCAACACCCGAGATGAAACTTAAATTCTAACAAATTATCTTGCTTGTGCATCCATATACTTCTCATCCCCAATCGAAACAACTAAGTTGACATGGCTTGGAATGTGTGTTGAATACATCTTTCATACAAGCTAGTGTGGAAGCCATCGCAATAAAAGAATCAAACAATACTTCCGGAAGGGTTAGACTCATTTTTCATGAAACAAGGTCCACACAAAGAGTTGGGGTTCTACCAGTGTATCGCCAATGTTGTAGTGGCTACAACCACCCTCCAAAATTTTGGCTTGCATCAAAATTTCAGAGCCTACCTTGGATCCAACGATCGATCATCCTTGTTCACTTGTTGGTAAGCTGATGATTTCAAGATCCCCTCCTTGATGTTAAGAGTTGTATGTGTTCTCATCTTTATGCAACATGTGTTACCCTTTGGGCATAGGGGTTTTTGTTTAGCATGAAAAGGGAATGTTTTTTTGCTTCAAGGGAATTGTGTGCGTATGATTTGTTATCATCACATAGACATGTTTCACATTGACTTCAGGCACTCTTGTCAGGAAGGTTGTTGCATCAAGAAAAGTATGTTGTATGCATTCTGGATGGTCTATGTTATGTCACTAAGTGTCCGTGTGTGATCGCAGTTCAGTCTTATCATTGTTTACATATGTGTTATTGATCTCACACTTGGCCATTTCCCAAGCAACCTAGCCTGATCCAGCTTCCCCGAACCATGCACTTTTCTTCTGCACCATCAAGCTTCCTCCCTTTCTTGTTGAAACCCCATAGTGGTTAGAGACCCCAACATTCCTTGGCATCCAAAACTGCGCAGTGGTTTCCTCCAGTGTCCTTCCCCCATCCCAAACCCATTGTCATCAGAAATTGTGCATTATTGTCCCTTAGCTGCTCAGTCTGCCTTGCATCCTGAAACTGCATAGGTGTGTCCTTCCGAAACCCATCCCGCAATAGTGTCTTACATCCAGAAACTATGTAGTATTTCCTCCCAGCTTCCCGGGTCGCACTGCACTCAGAAATTGCACAGAGGTGTCCTCTCAGGACCCCCATCCCACAGCAGTGTCTTGTGCCTCAAAAATACGTAGTGTTGTCCAAGATGCCATGTTTGCCTTGCATGTAGAGACTGCGCATGTGGGCCTCCCAGGGCCTCATTCCAACAACATCCACTGCCTGTTGAAACGACGTTTATCTATCTCTTAGTGACAACGGGAAAATGTGACATGTTGAGATCACTCCCAAGGAGTTGAGGAGAATGACCAAGAAGGCTAAGTGATAGTAAAGGTTAGGACCGCATGCAAACTTCATCGGATGCATGATCATCTCGAGGGTAAGTATGGTAAGTAAAGAACACCTTTCGAAGTACACCTCTTAATTGAGTTTTTAGGACTTCTTTTCAGTGTCATATCATCATGCCTTTAGTAACATGCATGTGCATTATTGGGAACGGGATCCCCCAAGGACAGTTTTGGGGCTAAAAACCCATGTTTTGGGTCAACTTTTGTAATAAAGTTGTAAAGTCTCTGCATTTTATGGTCGCAGAGCGTGAAGGTGTCATGAGTCATAAAGGGTTGTCCGCCCTTATTTTGTAAAGTGTAAATCCAGTTGTAAAGATCTACCCATCATCCGTGGACCCTGGGATTGTATAAAAAGAGCTAAGTAAGTAATCTCTAAGTAGTTTTAGGGAAGCAAGAAGTCTTGAGCGATAAGGAGGAAGTCTTTAGAAGTCTAAGTTTCGAGTCTTAGCGTAGGTAGAGGCTCCGCAGCTGAGTGCGCAAAAGCCTTGGGTGGAAGTCTGCAGCTGAGTGCATGGACACCTGCACTTGTGTGCGCAGGGTGGATAGAGTCTTTAATCATCTGAAGATATCAATAAAGAGAAACATTCTACAAATTCTGTGTCTTTGTTTCCTGTTAATTCATCTTGTCATATTGTGTATGAATTTCATTTACAATGATTATGTAATGTGTGAATGTATGTAATTACATTGGTTAATTGAACGTAAGCAAGAATATATGTTTATGCGGTGCTAACTGTGATCGTTTAATAAGATAAGTAAGACACTTAAGAAAATTTGGGAAGCTACACAATACGTTGCCCTGGCGGCGTGAAAGTATCTAAACCGCAGGTTAGGGCTGCGCGAAGGTCAATTGTACCCCTTCACGGAGGTACCGAAGGGCGGAATAAAGGGCTAGACAGACAAAGCCCTAGGACTTGGCGACCTGCACGAAAGCCGAAACAGAAGGAATAAACTGACATGACGACCATCTCAAGGTGAGGAAACTTGGTTCCAGCATCCCCCCATACTACTTCGGGTGAGACTTCAGTCCGCGCTCCGCGGGCTAACGGCGAAAGGGTTAGTAGTGTAGGGATTTGTTTGGCTAACTAACACTAAACCTGGGTCATGCCCCATGCAGCCAACAAATGGTTCTATTGCAGGGACCAAAATCTGCATAAGAGATGTGTGATGTTGTATCACCGAAATCCAACTAAGAAAGAGATGAGAGACTGGTTGGATAGGAAGATCCATGAATTTGTAGCGCAGGAGAACAGAAACCCGTGACTAACAAAGGAACAATGACTGGACAAGCACCTATATACAGAGATCCACGAGATCTTTTTTTATTCCTTTCCAGTTGAGCTATACGAGTGGATCGTGAAGCTAGCGAATAGCCAAGGAAGGTGGAGACTTGATGGTCCTATTGTCTGGACCCCAGAGTTAGTACACAGATTGCAAGCATCTAAGGATAAGATCACCCACGATGTCGATCATTGGCTTGATTGCATCATAGGAGGATTTGTGACTGAATTCGCATTTGATACCTCAATTAGCTACAACGAGGCGGAGCGGCGCTTTTTCAAAGGTCCACAAGGTAAGTACTTGAAGTCTTTGAATACCTGGATTAAGATATTATTGTGCGAAAAATGGGTTATGCAACTCCCTTTATGTTTGGAGCTATGCGAAGTGGAAACAATTATAGGAATGAAGGAAGAAAGGGTCTTGAATATAGTCCATTGATTTCACCTCCATTAAGTGATGAAGAGGGAGAGGCGCAGGATTCTTCGTGAAGTGTTATTCAGTTAATAAGACAAGGATTCCCATGACTACCAACTCCACCCACACCACCTCCAACTCCACCACCATCACCTTCGACTTCACCCATACCACCACCGCGTCCACCACAATTCAGCATGGAAAATTCAGTGAAGCTATCTTTGTTTAAAGGCTTGTGAAATGAGGATTCAAACCAGTTCTGGTTCATTGTGAAAGCTGTATGGGAAGCTCAAGGCGTCATGGATGATCACATGAAGAAGGAAACATTGGTTAGTGCTTTACAGGATCGCCCACTAACCTGGTACATCAAGTACTCTAATGATAATCCAAATGCTAGGGTGGCGGATATCCAAATCGTGCTGAATAAAGAATTCAGTAGGCATAAATCCGAGGCACAGTCGATTGTGGGGTTCAAGGAAATTGCGATGAAATCAGGCAAGACACCTTGGGAATTAGATCAGAGGTTGAAGTGTAAAATCCATGAAGCTAATATGAACTTAATAGATGGATAGCATGATGAGTGGTTCATGGCTTCGCTCCTGCCACACTTAAGGGTTGCGCTGTCACAAAAGAAGATAAAAACTCAGGCAGAGGCCTTGGAGATTACAATGAGACTGCATGAAACACTGATCCAGGTTCTGAATCTGGGGGTTCAGCAAATCCATGCGCAGTTTCAAAATCTTTGCATTGAAATGCAAAGTTTGAAGCAAGACATAACAGTTCAACCAGAGGTGTGTGAAGAGGTATGGTGCCTGAAATGTGAAGGTCAAGGGCATGACAAAGACCATTGCCCGGTCTTTGTGAACTATATTGCAAGAGGAGGACCGATACCTTTGAGGTCGGAAGCTCAAGTAGGACCGAGCACAGGACCTACATTGTGGTGTGCTATATGTCAGGTAGCAGGAAAACATATGACAGATAACTGTCATTTGCTGCAGAAGTTTGTACAAACACCACAACAACTATTCTGCAACTTCTGTAGGTCGGTAGGGCATGATGAGCGCAACTGCAGAAGTTATGAATTGATGATGGATAGAACACCCACCTATAGGGTTCAAGCAAAAACATGGCCCCCTGACCAGAGTGCGGGGATGGTGTGAACAGGCTTTCAGGGGCACAGACGAGGCCGAGGCAGAGGAGGACCTGGTAGAGATTGGGGACAACTAATTTGCTGCAATTGTGGAGGATCAGGACACTATGCCCGCAATTGCACTAACCCAACGTGTCTGTCGTGCAAATATTGCACTCTGTTTGATCATGAAACGGAGGATTGTCCTACGCTGATAGCGAGGATACGTGACAAAGGGGCGCTAGCACCTCAGCTGACTCAAAACCTACAGATGATGAGGTCTGAGCCTTGCAAAGAGGATTCGAATGTGAATATAGTGCTCTGAAGTGGAATTGCAACAGGGGATGATAAGGGGAAACAGCCTAAAGACAACGCATGGGTTCGCAAAGCTCCAGCGAAGGAGGCTAAATTTGATTTGGAGCACGCACGCGAAACATTCATGGAAGCAAAGAAGAACTTCACTGAGGCTTCCACCTCAGGGAGCAAGGATAAGTCGAATCAGGAAATGGACTCTTCTATGCTTACGACCTTTTCTAGAGACCGGCATGAAGTCATTGCGCGATAGCAAGGCCGTGAAGGGATTACATGAGCTTATAAATAGATGCGCCAGAAACAACCCAGGTGAACCGCACGTGGTACAAAAGATTGGTAAGAATAAAACAAGTACAGGACAAGAGATGAGACTGACTGCATAGATAGGAGAGTATGAAATGGATCAAGTTATTTTGGATCTGGGGTCAAATGTGAACGTCCCACCAAAGCAGACTTGGGAAAGGATGGGAAGACCCATGCTGCAATGGTCTTCGACTCAGTTAAGGATGGAAAATCAGCAAAAGATCATCCCCATGGGGTGGCTACAAGGGTTGACTATAGATATTGAAGGCGCAAGCGCATTCTCTGACTTTGAAGTAATAGAAATTATGGATGAAAACAACCCCTACCCTACGCTCCTTGGCATCGATTCATCTACTGATATGAACGGGGTAATCAACCTAAAGAAGTGAAAGATGATATTTGAGAAGCAACCACTACGCATAATAGTGCCCCTAGATCCTGCTGAAGGATCGCGCTATAATGAACCAGTCTGAAATTATGAGAGCAATGACGATTTGGATTGTATATATAAGATAACAACGCGAGACCAAGATTGGGTGAATCCAACAGTGGATGGATGAATTACATGGGATCACGAGAGTTCCTAGAGCTCGGACTCTAATGAAGAATTAGAGCGATGGCAAAATCGGTTACATGAAGTAACCACGCTACGCTGTAACATGATGACCCGGTCGCTACACTGTGTGTCATCAGAGGTAAGACATCTGCCCACTTATCATGGCCTGAGTGATGTAGATGTATTTTGTGATGCATTTGAGAGGGAGGTACTAGAAAAGTAGCGCTTCCAGGCTTTGGATCGGGTACTACATGCTACGCCCACAAGGTGGTGGGGTACGCACAAGGGTAGCTTTAATGATTAGCGCGAGTGTAGGAGGATGATGAGAACATGCTTTGGGAAGCCAAGGGTATGAATAACAGACAAGTATGATGGGAAGGATGATCCACGTGCACATTTTTCCAAATGGGCCAAGGCTTATGGAGCGAAACCCCAGCCTGAATGGGTGTACTTGTTCTGTCACACCTTGGATGTCATCCCGATGAACTGGTACTTGGAAACAAAGCTCCACCATGGTACAGGTGAATGGGATATTCTGCGTGAAGGATTCATAATGACATTCAGCTTTGAAGACGGATTCGATAGTATTCACGAGGCACTACAAGAAGTGAAAGCAACAATCTTTAGGATACCACAGGATCCTTTGGACCTGATTCAACTCGATTGGACTACTCAGCTGAGTCACGCGTTGGAATGCTATAACGTGACCACTGAAGAAGAAGATGAGGATCTGTGAAAGATTAACATCCCTGAAACAGAAGGTCATCGTGAGGTTGAGGGACCATAGATTGAGAATCCTAATATAACTGTGCCACTAAAAACGAAACAGGTAAATATTGGTACGGAGGCAGAACCCAAATTCGCGAAAATTAGAGATTACTGGGATGACGCAGTGATGGATAAGGTCACTTAATTGCTCCGCGAATACCAGGATTTGTTCCCTACCAAATTTACAGATTTAAAAGGGATAATCAGAGACCTGGGTGTTATGAAGATCACGTTGAAGCCCAACGTGAAGTCAGTTAAGAAAATACCTTACCATCTAAATCTAAAGTATAAGGAGAAGGTCCACTTAGGGCTAAACAAGATGCTCATGGTAGGCATCATTGAGCTCGTAGAAGAATCTGATTGGGTAAGCCCAACGGTGATACAGGAAAAGAAGCAGAAGGATGAAATAAGTCTATGCATAAATCTCAGGAAGTTGAATGACGCTTGTGTACATGATCCTTTCCCGACTCCGTTCACTGATGAAGTGTTGGACAATGTAGGTGGCCAGGAAGCATATTCCTTCACTGATGGGTTCTCTGGGTACCATCAAATCAAAATCGCGCCAGAGGATAGGAGCAAGATGACCTTCGTGACTGAGTGGGGTTGTTTTTAGTACACTGTAATGCCTTTCGGATTGAAGAATGCACCTGGGATTCTCTCACGCGTAGGCATTGCTGCATTCAAGGAATCTATCCACAAGTTTCTAGAAGTGTATTTTGATGATTGGACTATGTTTGAGCTGGTGAAACGCCATCTGGTAAGTTTGCACCTAATGCTAGATACATGTTGAAGATACCAAATCGCACTCAATCTGAAGAAATGTATGTTCTGTGTTCCTTTTGGGACCCTCCTGGGTCATGTGGTTTGTAGATAAGGACTGATGGTATATCCCACGAATATCGCGATGATACTTAATTTAGAAGCGTTGAGGAGTGTGAAACAACTGCGTGCTACTCTAGGACATACTGGATATTACAAAAAGTTTATCAAGGGTTATGCCTAGATCACCGCGCCTATGGAGAAGTTGTTGAAAAAGGATGTCACATTCTGCTGGAACAAGGACTGTAAGAAAATCTTTGATGTATTGAAAGAAAAGATGGTCACCACACTGATTTTAGTCTTCCTGGATTGGAAGAAGGAGTTTCATGTACAAGTCGACACGTCATGTATAATGTTGGGAGCAGTACTGACACAGGCTGACGGAGGATACTGACCATCCTATAGCATTCGCAAGCAGAAGGTTATCTAAGGTGAAGAAAAACTATTCCACCACCAAGTGCGAAGGGTTAGCCATGGTATACATGCTCCAGAAGTTTAGACAGTATTTGTTGGGTGGCCATTTTAATATGTATACAGATCATTCCGCATTGAAATACCTGGTCAATAAGCCTGTGTTGAGGGGGAGAATGTGCAGATGGTTGTTATTGTTCTAGGAGTATGATTTTGAAGTTATTGTGAAACCTGGATGACTGAATGCAGGACCAGATCATCTATCGCGCATTGAAACAGGGGAAGAGCCCACTAATTTGGAGGAGGGATTGCCTGACGCGTAGCTATTTGTATTGCATCGCAGATGGTCATTTTGATGATATCATACACTTTCTAACCACAGGAACTGCGCTAAAAGGTTACACCATCCAGTAGAAGAAGGAGTTAGTGATGCGCGGGGCAAAATTTTCTGTCATTGTCGGGCATCTGTACAAACTGGGGTCCGATGAGATATTGTGACGATATGTACCAGAGTTTGAAAGGAGCAATATCCTCACAAATGCTCATGGGGGCATCACGAGAGGACATTATGCAGGGAGAGTTACCCCACAGAAGATTCTATGCGCAGGGTTGTGGTGGCCAGCCCTCCATCAGGATTCAAAAGCTTACTGCAAAGCGTGTGATTTGTATCAATGGATTGGTAGGCCATCGCAGAGGGATGAGCTGCCTCTGAATCCATAGATGACATTGCAACCCTTTGAGAAATGGGCGATAGATTTTGTGGGACCCATTCGGCCCCAAAGGAAGAAGATAGGAGCAAGGTACATTATCACTGCGACGGAGTATTTGACTCGATGGGCAGAGGGACAGCCTGTAAAGGATTGTACAAGTGCGACTACTGCAAAGTTCCTCTTTGAGTATGTGCTGACACGATTTTGGTGTCCAAATATTTTGATGAGTTATAGTGGTACGCACTTTCTGAATGAGACGATCAGCGCACTTACGAAGGAATTTCAGGTATATCATCAGAAGAGCACGCCTTATCACCCGCAGGCTAACCCGGCGGTGGAAGCATTCAATAAAGTGCTAGACAACGCACCCAAGGTTTGCAACGCTTAGCGAACTGATTGGGACCTGTGCATACCCGCAATACTATGGGCCTATCAGACGACATGCAAGAAGTTGACTAGACAAACACCCTTTAGGCTTGTATATGGTGTTGAAGCAGTGATGCCCATGGAATACATTGTGCCTAGTCTATGCATAGTGGCACTCACGGGTATGATGGATCATGGAACCCTGGAAGAAAGGCTCACACAGCTGGTTGAGCTTGAGGAAGAGATATTTCTAGTTGGATTTCACCAACAAGTCCAAAAGCAGCGCGAAAAAGCATGGCATGATCAACACATTAAGTTGTGCACCTTTAAGGTAAATGACCTGGTTTTGCTATATGACAGCAAGTTTGATAAATTTCCATGGAAATTCAGAATGCACTGGTTAGGGCCCTATGTCATTAAGGATATTATCGACGAAGGAGAAATTCAGTTGGTTAGATTGAATGGAGATCCCTTCCCAGGAAAGGTGAATGGTAGTCAATTGAAGTCATACACCGGTGGTCTGGCCATGTGACTATATGAAGGTAGCACAGTCTTAGCACTCTAGGCAGCTGAAAGGAGGCGCGGGACTATAAACTACATTGCCCGGGTGCGGAAACTGCACGATTGGAGGATTGTGCGAAGCAAGTAAGTGTCATTGTCTGCCGGAAATTTTGTTCTTGCGGACAAGACCGATCTCCATAGTATCAACAGATATCTAGCGACAAGCAGAACAAGCAAATCTACCCTTCTCTAAATATATTGCGATTTATAAATAAAAACCAAGAGGTGTTTTAGACCCTACCTTAAGTCCAATGCTAGTTCGTGGCAGCCACGCTTCGATCGTCCGAACAAGTTTCCTGTTGATAACTTGCAAACAAAAACAAGCACACATCAAATAACACCTACATAGCCAATATAATAAATCATATTCATCATGGTGATCAAGGAATCCATGAAATAAACCATAAAACACAACTTATTGAGAAAAATAAACTTGATTGTATTAACTTTGAAAATAAGAAGAACTTTACAACCTTTGGTGCCTTGATGTTGTACAAGCTCCTCCCAGGGTCCAGACAGGAATCTCCTCTACTTTGACAAGCCTCACACTCTTCCCGATGAGATCAAAAAGGTATGTAATCTCTCTTCTCAAGCTCAATTAGGAAGACTAAATTCCAACAGCATTTACCCTCAAAAATATTCAGCTTTCAACCTCCTCAGTAACTAGCCCAATGCCTCATTTTATAGTGCAAAGGAAGGAGGTTACAGGTCCACCTATGAAGGGATAGAGTCCTCCTTCAAAGGGATAAGCTCCTCACATCAAGGGGTTAGCTCCTTAAGGTATGGGATGCATGAACCTTAAAGGAGCGAACTTGCCACCTCAAGATTCCCTCTAGAAGCTTCCAGAAATAACCCAAAGTGAGTTTTTAAGAATGTACTTGCACCTTTTTTACTTTTACAGGGGTCCACACCCATTACATAGAAACAGAGCAATCAGGTATGCAGGGGACATGACCAGTAGGTGCCGGACTGCAAGTAATGCTAAGAGAAAGTGCGGAACCAGAGTTTTAGAGACTTTTAAGGGTTTTCTCTTATTTTTCAAGGCTTGACATGAAGAACTGAGGTTTAAGACTTGCAAAGGAGAAAAGTATCAGTGGTGATAGACTCACACTGATTGCGGAATGTCATGGTGACAATATTTTGTGCAACAGATTGCCCCCTAAAGTGAAAAGTTTGTAATAGATGAGGATAACATTTGTCATCTAAGAAGAGTGAAGTACTTTATCATTTCAAAGATCATCCTGTGGACATCCTGGTCAAAACCTGTAAAAACATTCAATACAATATATATATATATATATATATATATATGAACATATCATCGCTGAGGTAGGCATTCCCATACTCAGATCAAAACTGACTAGAGAACTAGCTAAACTTCTCTGATATAGGAATGATTTTGTAATACATCACAAGTATAGACATATGTAGACACAGTATGGGTGCAACCATATGTTTATGAATAGTCCATTGTATAACAAAATTCCTCGCAACCTGGATGGTGGAAACTAGATCCAGGGTCTTGATTTCTGCTTCCCAAAATAGTACGATTCTATCCATGTGAATGAATGAGTCGAAGTCGAACATGGTAGAAACCACTTGATTACCAGTCAATGATGTGAACTGTTAACAAGTGTGAGAGAAACCACCAGTAATGTCAATGGCTCTCAAAGTACTCAGTACAATCCATGAAATGTGAATAGATGAGCTGATGTCGAACATATCACATAATCCTTTGATCGAAGGTCAATGATGCAACCTATCATTGAAGGTGAGAAACCTGCCATTGAGGCATGAAGATTCCAAGGTATTGATGATTTCTAGATCATATTTCTAGATAATGAGCTGAAGTCGATAGAAAGCGATCCGTCGTAGGCAAGCCCATAACACGAAATCATAGATCAAGTTTGAATAAATATATTTGCAAGGACTAACTCAAGGATGGTCAAGATGGATGATAGATATTTTGCAGATGAATGGTTTATTTGAACTGACCTCTTGAACACATAATGACACAACAGATGGTTTGGTGACAATTGACCCAAAGCTAATACCCAGAAACCGGCTGAAGACTTTCAATATGGTTTGAGTAACTGTTAGGCAAAGGATTTCCCAACCCAAGTGAACAAAAAGTGTCATGTTAAAGAGTGGTTGAATGCTTTTCTAAGACACAAAGTATAACAAACAAGTTCATTTTTCTCTCTTTTCCCCCACCATTTCTGGCAAGTACCTCTTTATTTTTGACAAGCTTGAGGAGGATAAAATTTGCTTGGTTATAAGATCATCCTTCGAATGAGTCCAAATTAGTTTAAAATTCAAACCCTAAGAAGGAGTGGTCTGTTCCTGTTTAAAATTGAACAAGTCCTTTACTGTTAAATTTTAACGAGTCCAGTATAGGAGAAACTCGGTATTTTTCAATTTTAGGGAGTCAGAAGAAAAACTTAAGAAAACTCCATGGTTGTCCTTTTTCGTAAATTTGTGTCTCCCAAGCCCGAAAAAGTATAAAATAATACTTGAGAGAACTACTTGACCATTACGATCAAGGAGTACTTTTCATAATTAGTGTCTTTGATCCGAAAAAATAAAAAAGCGATCAACAACACATCGTTTTATTACCAGTATCGAACTTGAAACGACAAAAGTCCGACAATATTTTCATGTTTATATGGTCAGAAAAGAGTTGTAAGTGGACCGTCCTTTTAATTCCATTTTAACGAGCTTAAAAAGAAAAACTTAGCAATCTTTTCGTATTTTACAAGTCAGAAAAAAGCTTAAAGAGGACTCCAATGTTTTTGTTGAAAATGATCAATTTTTTTAAAAAATCCAATTTTGTGCACAAAAACTCAAACATTACTCATACCTGTTTAAAATAAATAAAAATGCATCAAAAAATTACCTTTTTAAAGTGAAAAATAAACAAATTAAAAATTCATTTATTCAAAAAAACTTATAAAAAGGGCTTTTGTAAATTCATTTTTACCGTTTGACTTCAGAGTGAGAAAAGAGAGCTTTTGGGTAAGAAACTTCCTGTGAATATTGCGGAAAATCCGGCTGTTGGAATCGAAAACTGTCAGTTCCAGGTAATCCACATCACTTTAATCTTGCATTTCAACCGTTTGAAATTTGTTTTTAGGCTTCCATTTTGATTTTTTAGGGAAAATTAGTTTTAAAGACCGCTCGCGGGGGTCTACAGGCGCAACAAGCGAAACCTGCGGACCTCGACTTTTTCTGACAAAGGAAAGAGCCAGGGGCCCGCACCTGCTGCTTAGAAAGATTGCGGACCTACGCATTGTCCCTAACTAGTGGGTGCGGACCCCACGAAATGGGTTTTAAAAATGAAAATTTTTCCATTTCCACCCAAAAAAAAATTGAACTAAAATGTTCTAATCCGCCGTTTTTGCAATGTAGGATATACACAATGCTCATTTGGCGGGAATGGGAGCATGAATATGTGGACCTAGCTGCATTAGTTCATCCACCTTCAATATAGGCATTAAAAGCATGTGGGCTATATAAATTCTGGGCCATACCTAGCATGAGGGCCAAAGTAGACTTTTTGCAATGGCTGGTGGACAGATGGAATATACAGGACCAGTGTTTCATTATTGGTGGCCACCGGCTTGAAATGGAGCTAGAGGACATTTACTTTTTGACCGGTTTTCCCAAGAGAGGTGAACAATTATCTCTATTCGGGACTAGGCCAGGTGACCAGTCTGTCGATAGTCTCCGACTAGAGTTTTGTAATGACCAAACAAAGTACAAAGGGATTGATATCAAAACTATCTCCCTTCCTGAACTCAAAGTGATTGCATTTACTGTCACCAAACTCTGCGGAATCGCAGCACTGTACCGGATCCCAAATGTGAATGGCAATAGACTGTTATCGAGGCACCATCTTCAACTGGTGCGAAGCTGTGTTGGAGAATGTAAAAGGCCAACTAACTAGAGCAAAGAACGAACAACTAAAAAACTTTGGATATGGTTTCCTAGTTGTGAGCTTTGGTCTAGAGAGGGTCCCGATGTTGGTCCCACAGCATCTTTCCATTGGAGTTGGACTTCCCCGAGAACCTAAGCTAATGCGCTGGGTTACAGTTATGGCCCGTCATCCTGAGGAGGGTTCAGAGGTTGTTCGATTTCCGCCTGAGTATTTTCGTTGGTTGGAGAACCAACTTTTCGTGATTCAGGATTTTCCTTATGCTAGGATGGATTATCGTGGTGACCCAGACATGACTCTTCCACCAGGAGAGCAGTGGGATGATTCAGGTAAAATCATTCTCAACATTTTCTAAGTTTTAACTAAAAAAAATTTGTTTTTAAATCATCCAAAACTAATAGTAAAAGTTTCAAATGCAAATGTGGGTCCACGGTGACCAACCACTCTCCGGCCCTGTGAGAGGAGACTCCTAGCTACAGTGGTACCGGCCCCATGGGACGAATCTACACAAACCCTGACTGAATTGGAAAATCATCTTGAGTGTTTGACAGCAAATATTCCAGAGACTAGCATAAATGATATTCCACTTAGGTTACAGCGCTATGTGATTGGGGTCCCAAGACCTTTCAGGAGGTTCCTTTGTAGGGTGGCCCGAGCAGTGGTTTCTTATCGTGATCATCACCAGTGATAGGATGATCGCCTTTTGTAGACTCATATGACATTTTTGCTTTTTGTACTATCATTTTTGTCGATCATAAGGTGTTTTTCAACCTATGATCAAAGACGATGTATATTTGACACACTTCTGTGCTATGCTATATCACTATTATTGGCTATCTTGTAAAACATGTTACGAAACGTTTTTAATTTACTATTTGATTATTGCAAATGTGTATTTAACATTCGAGAAGCACTTGCATCTACTAATGTATTTAAATATCTTGGAATATGTTGATATTCAATATAGTCAAATTCACGTTCCAAGAGACGAACTCTCAAAAATAATCTTAATAACACCGGATTTCTAATGGCATAAACTCTATTAAGCTGCAATACAACAAGTTCAGAATCTAAGCTAACAATCAAACTCTGAATCCCGAATGAGATGGATTCAGATAATAACTCAATCACTGCACTATACTCTGCAATGTTGTTCGATGTTTGACTGAGGCTTACCCCATGCATAGATACCAACTCGTCAGAGGGTGAATAGATAACCCAAGCTGCGGAAGAAATGTTCCGTGTATTACGACAAGCACCATCAGCGAAACCAATGTATGTTTGAAGAGATGTAGACATCTGCAATACCAAGAGTAAAATCAAGATAAGCAGGAATAATGACAAAAACACTCTCTAAAATAAGCACACTTTTCTAATCTAAAACACACCATCTAGAAAGAAACTAATCTAACTAAAATCTCCACACGCAAATTTAAGCATAATATCTCTTCAGATAAAGACCATTTCTGGGTTTACCCAAAGAGACACCGTCAAAATCTACCAATTCATAGGCGCCTTTTGCCAGCTTTCACTTAACAACATAAGGACCATGTCACATAGGTATGAATTTTCCAGCCCCTAGCTTATCATTTGCTTGATCGTATAGTAAGACTAGGTCTCCTTCCGAAAGATTATGAGGTGTAACATTTCGATCGTACTGAGCTTTAATTCGTTTGGCATGAGTTTCGATTGCTAATACAGGATCACGTCGATTCTCATCTAGATGAGCTAAGTACAACAAATGTTTCTCCTCTTCGGAAGTGGCTAGGAGTAATTCTATGGCTATTTGCAATGGCGGAATTTTGCATTCAATGGGTAACACAACTTCGAAACCGTAAACTAGTTGAAAAGGAGTGAAACCAGTTGATGTTTTTACTGAGGTTCGATACGCCCAAAGCGCTGAAAATAACATGTTATGCCAATTCGACCTATGAATACCAATGATTCGTTGGATCATAATGACTAGAACTTTGTTGATGGCTTCAACCAAACCATTAGCCTGTGGGTAATATGGAGTAGAACTATCGTGACGCAGGCCAAGTTGATCTGTTAGTTCAGTCATCATGATGTTTCGAAAATGACTCCCATGATCAGTAATAATCACTTGAGGAACACCGAATCTAGTAATTATATGATTGAAAATGAAAATTGCAGCAGTTTTTTGCCATCTGCCGAAAATGTAGGCATCGCCTCGGCCCACTTGGTAAAATAATCTACCGCAAGGATGATATACGCATGCCCCCGGCCGAGTGAGGGTTGCATGTAATAAAGTCGATACCCCACTTTGCAAAAGGGCCGAAGGAAATTATAGGGTGGAGAGGAGCGGGTGGAGCACACATCTTTCGATCAAAAATTTGACAATTGTGGCATTTTCGGACCACATAGATACAATCTGTAAATAAAGATGGCTAGAAATAGCCAGCGCGCAATATCTTTTGGGTTGTGGCATACCCAAACATATGACCGCCACATGCTCCAGAGTGTAGTCATTTAGAACCTTTTCAGCTTCTTCATGAGTTAAACAACGTCGGAAAACAAAATCCGCCCCACGACGATAGAGTGTATCTCCAATAATTTTGTATTGTTGGGATTGGAATCGTATTTTCCGTCGCTGAGATCATGAAATTTCAGGCCGAAAGATTGGGTTTGGAGATAAACAATGATATCTCCATACCATGGATCAAGAGTACTAATAAGAAACAAGGATTCGTCCACAATGGGCTCTTCCTCCATAGTTTCAGTATCAGCACGCGGGAAATCACACATCATTTCCGCAAAAACTAAAGATTTATTTGCCTTCGATTTTTCAAATTCCAAGTCAAATTCCTGCAGGATAACAATCCATTTGGAATACTTGTCCCCTAGCAATTGTTTAGTCAAAATATAGATCATAGGGTTACAGTCAGAAATTACGGTAGTTTTGCATAATAAGATGTAATGACGAAATCTTTGGACAGCTTGAACAGCTGCCAAGGCCAATTTCTCCACATGCGAATATTTAAGCTCAGTCGGATTCAAAGTTCAACTAAGATAGTAAATCACATGTTCACTATTGAATTCATCTTCCTGAACTAAAACCATCCCGATGGTGGAATGAGAAGCGGCAAGGTACAAAAAGTAATCCTGGTTGTAGTTGGGAGGATGCAATAACGGTGCATGTGTCAACGCGTGTTTAAGTGCATCAAAAGATTTGTCAGCTATCTCATCCCAAAAGAATGGAGCATTCTGTTTCAACAACCTAGTAAAACCATTTGTTATCTTGGCGTAGTTAGGAATGAAACGACGTAAAATGTTTGCTTTCCCTTGCAAACTTTGGAGTTGGCGAAGAGTCGAAGGAGGAGGCAATTTGACAATAGCTTCAACCTTCGAGGGATCGACACGAATGCCGACTTTTGAAACAAAAAATCCCAGTAAACGACCCGTTTCTATACAAAAAACACATTTGTGTGGATTCAACCTAATTAATGCCTACATCTCATAAAGATTGCTCGTAAATGAGTGAGATGATCAGGTAAATCATCGAGATAGGGCTGCACAATGTGCTTGATGTCATGAAACACGTAAGACATAGCTCTTTGAAAAGTTTCTCAGGTGTTCTTTAATCCAAAAGGTAATTTTCAATAAGAAAATGTCCCCAATGGACAAATGAAAGTCGTTTCTGGTTGATCAGCAGGGAGTATGTTAATTTGATTGTAACCGGAAAAACCATCCATAAAGGAGAATATTTCATTGCTGGCACAATCATCAATGATTTGATCGATATAGGGAGTTGGGTAATTGTCTTTGGGACAAGCTCGATTAATATCCCTATAATTATTATCGTTCCTTGCTTTTTGTTAACAGGAACAATATTCGATACCCAATCTGTTAAGGGAATTGGATAAATGAAACCTACTCGAAGTAATTTCTCAACTTCTGCTTTAATAGCAGCAGCTTTTCGCGGGTGTATCTGACGCAAACGTTGCCGGACAGGTTTAGCATCCGGGTAAGTTTTGATTTCATGAACAACAATTGCTGGATCAATTCCTGGCATTTCTTCATATGACCAGGCAAACACGTCGCGGAATTCTTGAAATAGGGCTTTATAAGTTTGGAGTTCATTTTCCATACAGGAAGCACCTATATGAATGTTTTCAACAATTCCAGGTTTAACTGAAATGTCAATAGGAACCGTTCGAGAAATATTTCCCAAATTTAATTCAGAATTGGGATTTTGCAATGGATTTTCTGGTTCTTTAACATAATCAGTAGTAAAAATAGATGAAAAAGCATTTTCAAAATGACAAGCTTAGGTAAAAACGAAGATCGATGATGAAGATCTTCCCATGGTAAATCATCAATAGACAAAAGTTCACGAATCTGCTCGTCAGTATGAATAAGCTCGGAAAAAGTTGTTGAATCTGAGGTTGATATTAAAAGTGATTCTCCATGGACCACATTCATTAGATCAATTTCGGTTGAACAAGGGTCGGAAAATGACTGTACAGCCTGATATGAAATTTCATAGGGACTCAAAGGCATCACATCACCAAATGAATCCACCTCAGATTCGGAAGGTACGATCTAAGGATCATCAAAAGCAATAGTGTTTGATGAAATCATTGGTTGCAGTAGAAGGCAATACGTTAGAAGGAGGAAAGGAAAAAGTTCCTAGTAAACCAGAATCTTTAACCAATCCTACTCCAACATCCTTGTAAGGGATAGTTGTTTTACCGACGTGTTGGATACTCTCAGAAGAGGCTGGGTCGGATGAAAAATAAGTCAGCTGGTCTATGGTTACGATCTTTCCATTATGAGGAAACTTTATAAGCCAAAAGACCAATGAAACAACAACAGTCATAGCGTAAGACCAACTGCGACCCAAGAGAAGGTTGTAATCTAGAGGGGCATCAGCCACTTCCACATCTAGATTAACAGTTTTGCCTTCAACCCCTATAGGTAAATCCTATAGAATGCCAAAAGGATGGAACCCACGGCCATCAAAAGCCTTTATAATTGTCGGGGATTGATTGAGTGTAGGAGAACCAAGCGATCTCCAACACTGGATCGACATAATACATGTAGAAGCTCCCTCATCAATTACAGTCCTAAAGCAAGGTTTGTTTTTTACTAACACTGGAATCTGGAAAGCCATTTGATGAGGTAGGCGAGGTGTACTATTTTCTAAATCGAAGATTATAAGGTTCAAGTTCTGAATATCAACAACTCCTATAGCTAACAAAAGTAATTTACACTGTGTCGGGCATGATTGCAGCACCTCAAAAGCCGACATTGTTGAAGGGGAAATAGCTAAGTCTTCAACAATGTTATACTTCTGAGCAGCTCTCGCATGCGGATTGAAAGTTGACTTTCGAAGTATACCTTTAGCAGGTGGTTTGATTACTAAGTCTGGGTTAGGTTTCTCGATCTGTAGCAGATCAGAACCAGGAGTTGAAGTTGATGGGTTTGAATTAGAAGAGTTTGCTTCCTTACCACCAATAGGACTTTTACTTCCATAATCTTGCGATCTCGTCGCAATCCTAACATGATACATCATCATTATGGGTTCCTCTGAGGCATTCGAGGAAGAACCAATCATCTTACTATCTTGACTAGGAAAAGGATCCTTCAAGACAGAAGGCATTTGAGAACCTTTGACGATTTTCACAACCTTAGCGCGAAGTGGGCAGTCTCTTGTAAAATGCTCTTCGTCACAAATGAGACAAGGATAGTGAGGTTTACATTTCTCGTCAGTAGATTTAGTTTTATCTAATTTCTCTTTCGAATTTTGTTTATTTTTCTTCTTCCCTTTCTTTTTACTGCCAGATTTTGATTTGGCCGTAGATGATTCTACGACATGAATATCGGCAGGAATTTTAGCAGAAGAGTCTCCCGTTGGGGAATCTGGTAAAGTTATAATAGGAGAAGATTTCTTTGAAGATTTCTTCTTACTTTTGGTGTTAACTGAACCAATCATACCATCAGCGGCATGAGACCCTGAAGGAGCTGCAGTTATTTGATTTTGTTTCGAAAGGTCGGGGATTTTTTCGTGTAAAGTACCCGACTGCGTATAAACGAGGTCAAGGTACTGAGCTTGAGAAATTACTTGTTCTTCAGTAACAACTCCTGCCTTAGCTACATCCTCAGTGATTTTAGGTAATAATGATTTAACAAACCATTCTGCTAAAATTTGATCCAGAATAAAAAAAATTCACTAAACGTCGTCGACGTCGCCATTGATGAATACAATCTGAAATATAGGTGGACGTTGATTGTTTTAAAGAAGTTAATAGTTCTGTGCCATTGTCATATTTGACAGGCAACTGAAAATGAGTTAGGAACGAATTGGCTAACTAACTAAAATTATAAAAAGAGGCTCGCGGTAACTCAATGTACCACTTGGCCGCAAGACCAATCAGAGTGCGTTGAAAAAGATGTAAGTGAATTGAATCATCTATAATGGAGTTAGATGCACACCAGAGGTGATAAGTCATCACATGGTTTGACGGATCCTCTCCTAATTTACCTTCAAAATTTGGGATATCACTGGGCAACTTATTCGGCATTGGCAGCCAAAACGGAAGGTAATTAATCAGATCATTCATAAGGCGCGACAAATCAGGGAAGTCCAAAGTTGCAATAAACAGTAACTGACAATTAGGGTCATGAAAACCTTGGGTCATAAGACCAGCCCCACGAGGAGGATATCCCGGATAACTTGGAATTGGAATTGCATTTGGAATATTATATCCTCCCGGAAAACTATGATTAACCGAACCAAACTGGGGTTGTTGAGGTTGCTGATAAGTATATCCAGGGTACGGTTGATAC
The DNA here is from genome assembly GCA_031772625.1 of Pinus tabuliformis. Lineage (NCBI taxonomy): Eukaryota > Viridiplantae > Streptophyta > Pinopsida > Pinales > Pinaceae > Pinus > Pinus tabuliformis. The sequence continues at coordinate 850,669,263 of CM062809.1, read as the reverse complement.
TGGTAAACTGGGCTTTGAACAACAGGACCGAATTGGCATTGTCCTTGGTACGGTTGATAAGTGAACTGCGGTTGACTTGTGACAACCGTACTTGGACCAAGTTGTCCTACAGGCATCTGAACCAAAGTCTGAATTGTGGGTCCGGACTGAGGCAAAGAGGCTTGAGGAGTTGATGCAGGAACAGTAGAAACCGGAGCTGCCGATACTCCAGAAGTAGGTGGGGTAGATTGAACAGAAGTTGCGGTAGTTGCAACAGTTGTTTGAGGCAGAGTTCGAGGCAAACTAGGCCCAGACTGATGAGCTACACCAGGTGCAGACGTTTGAATAGTAGGCTAGACGGGTTGCTGGGTTGAACCAGAAACCAAAGGTTGTCCAGATTGAGATGAAAAATGCACATTAGGTTGCAAGATCTGTTGGGATTGAGATGGATCCCACACCATGTTCATTCCGAGGTATGGACCCATAGAAGGTTGAGCATATTGAGGACCATAACCGGGTTGAGCATAGGGCCGATAATTCAAAGGTACATTTCCAGCTCCTTGTACAAATGATTGACCAGAAGGTGGTTGGAAACCTTGGGTTGGGTACTGGCCTTGAGGTTGATAACCTTGAGGCACATACTGAAACTGGGGTTGACCTTGAGGTATATATTGATACTGGGGTTGACCTTGAGGTATGTACTGAGTCTCAGGTTGACCTTGAGGAATGTACTATCCTGAAGGTATGTACTGTCCTTGAGGTTGCCCCCCAGGCGGTAACTGACTACCTTGAGGTTGCCCCTTAGGCGATAATTGAGTACCTTGAGGTTGCCCCCCAGGCGGTAACTGACTACCTTGAGGTTGTGGATTTGGAATAGTACCAGACATCATAAGAATTTCTTCTACACTCAATAGTTTAGTTCCATTATTACCAGTTGATATCCCATGTTCAATGGGTTGAGGTGATGCTCTTGAAAAAGTACCAGTGAGTGACTGATACCCAGAAGGAACAGAAGGACCGCCATATAAAAATGCTTCCGGTGATTGGGAAAACATGGATGACTGTCTTGACATATTCAAAGGAGGATAATAACCTCTAGGTGTTGGATGAAAAGGAATTCAAGGTGGTCAAAAACTAAGACCCAGATTTTCTAAAAAGTTGGTCAATGAGACGTACAAAGCGTCCCTCCTAGGTGGACTGTAGAAAATTGATTCACGCTCCCTAAGTTCTAAAGTTGGTTGATTTTTAGGGATAGTTATACCTTCTTCCAGACTAACAAGTTCTTCAATAGAAATGAGTCCTGAAGGAATATTTTGGGTATTGATCCTTCCTACCCTGGGTGAACCAAGACCACTAGAAGTTGGAGAAGCAAATCATGATGATGGAGTAGCAACAGGTTCAGTTTCAAGCTCAGAAATTTCAGGTTCTTCAGCTAATTCACTAGTAGAAGAAATACTACCAATAACTTCGGAAAATGAATTGGTTCAAAAATATACTTTGTTGCTTGAACTTGATAATCAGGATGAACAACTAAAGAATATTCTCTATCTTCCAGTGATCCAACTCTACTGTCACTAGGAGTTACAAGAGCTCATAGCCCTTCAAGTTGGCTTGGTGAATACTCTGGAGGTTTCCTCCGAAGTCTACGGGATTGTCTCGGTAATTCAGCCACGATTAAATATTTTAATTACTTCACACGCAAACAAAGAAAAATCTCAATAAAACCACGTAAAGTCTCTAAAGAACCAAACAATTGAATCACACACCTAAAAATATAGGAGTTCAAACCACACACAAACAGTAACTTTCCGTACCAAAAACACTAGTTGGTGATGAAATCCAACGTCGCAGAATTCAATACAGAAAGGGCGGTTGGAACATTTACCTCGACAACCTGCTTAATGAAATAGACTGGCACAAGTTTCTTCACAAAACCGTCTCGAGTGAAGAGAACCCCCCAGAGAGTCCAAGTGAGTCTAGTCGACGTCTGCTCCAGGTACAGTGGGATCTTCCCTCCACCGTCACCTTAGGAAAGAATCCTATAGATTATGATCACTATGGTTACCAACAGAAACAAATATACCTAGGGGAACAGTCTACGATCTGATACACATGCAAGGGTAGAGTAACAAAGCTCAATCCCCTTGAAGGCTCCTTGACATAATCCAAGGTTTACCAACAAGTGACCCCAGGCTCCTCGACAATGATCAATCCGAGGTTTACCGTTTTTAATACGTGTATATCTGCTATCGTTCCCAATGAGGAAGGATTGATTACCCCACTGGTTCAGATATGATCTCGTGCTTGACTCCTTTAAGAGGAGCTTCCCAGAGCATACATGTAGCAATTGGAATTTATTTCCTACCGCAATGTATAGCTACTTGTTTGTTTTAACTATCTTGGAGAGTTAATTACTCCCTACTCCAAGATATTAGCCTAAGATATGTTGGTGATAAGAGCCCTAGAAATAAAAGGATTGCTAATCAATTTTACTTTAAGCGTTATTTTTATAGGTTGTTTCTTAAGTCAATAGGAATGGAGATGAAACTTTATGGTGTGAAGACTTGACTCCAAAACACTAAAAATGCACCTAAGATGATAAACAATTCTTTTTCTTCAATGAATTTCTAGCTAAAGAAATAGTTGAGAATGCAATTCTTTGAAAAACAAATCTTTCTTCAACATGTAAATGAAAAGAAAATCTTTTTTTATTTTCCAATAAACTCAAAACAAGACTACTAATTTTGCTCACGAAAAAGTCATTTTCTTTTTCAACACTCAAAAACTACAGAAAACAATTTCTTTCAAAAGAGATTCTAAAATTTCTAGAAAACACTCAAAACTATAAAAAAACTAAGCTTGAGATCTAAAAATTTCTAAAAACCTAATTGAAGTAAAAGCTTTAAAAAATTCTTTTTGAGGACGTTTTACTTAGTTATTCAGCAAACAAGGACTAATTCGTTCAGAATAACAAATTAATCAAAAAACACCTAGCTATGTTTTCTTTTTAAAAATGAAATTCAAAACTTTCAAATAAGTTCGTTCAAAGCTTTGCAAGGAGAAAACGAGATCTATTTCTCACCAAGGGCAGATTTCACAAATCAGTCAGACTCATCAAGAAGACTAAAAAGACCAGGGTAATCTGAGGTTTCTTAGGCTTCTAATCTCTGAGTTACTACAAAGACCAAGCGAAAATCAGACCAGGCACGCAAAACTTCTAGAAAATCACCTAAAACCAAAATGCCAATGGAACTCACTTACAAGAAATTTCTGACAGGACACATGCAGATCTGGGTAGAGGCTAAAAAACATAAATAAATCCTAAGCTTAACTGGACCAAAAACAATTTAGGTTTTTCAAAAGATTGACAGAGTCCGCAAGCTTCCGGTATAACCAGATGCGGTACCACTCTGTGTAGTAAAGTAACAGTGCGGGGATGTCCGCACTGTGTTACAAACAGAACGTGCGGTCCTCTTTCAAAATTTCGAAAAAAAGAAAATATATTCCAGATCCTAAAAACTACCCAATCCCACACACATCAAGCAAAAACCAGAAACAAGAAAAAGTTTCTCAAGTCAAAGAAAAAGAAAAGGCAAAAACCAAAATTCAAGTCCCCAGCGGAGTCGCCAATTTGTCGGCTGGAAATTTCATTCTTGCGGACAAGACCGATCTCCCTAGTATCAACAGATATCTAGCGACAAGCAGAACAAGAAAATCTACCTTTCTCTAAATATATTGCGATTTATAAATAAAAACCAAGAGGTGTTTTAGACCCTACCTTAAGTCCAACACTAGTTTGTGGCAGCCACGCTTCGACCGTCCGAACAAGTTTCCTTTTGAGAGCCTGCAAAAACAAACAAGAACATATCATATAACACCTGCATAGCCAATATAATAAATCATATTCATCATGGTGATCAAGGAATCCATGAAATAAACCATAAAACACAGCTTATTGAGAAAAATAAACTTGATTGTATTAACTTTGAAAATAAGAAGAACTTTACAACCTTTGGTGCCTTGATGTTGTACAAGCTCCTCCCAGGGTCCAGACAGGAATCTCCTCTACTTTGACAAGCCTCACACTCTTCCCAATGAGATCACAAAGGTATGTAATCTCTCCTCTCAAGCTCAATTAGGAAGACTAAATTCCAACAGCATTTACCCTCAAAAATATTCAGCGTTCAACCTCCTCAGTAACCAGCCCAATGCCTCATTTTATAGTGCAAAGGAAGGAGGTTACAGGTCCACCTATGAAGGGATAGAGTCCTCCTTCAAAGGGATAAGCTCCTCACATCAAGGAGTTAGCTCCTTAAGGTATGGGATGCATGAACCTTAAAGGAGCAAACTTGCCACCTCAAGATTCCCTCTAGAAACTTCCAGAAATAACCCAAAGTGAGTTTTTAAGAATGTACTTGTGCCTTTTTGACTTTTACAGGGGTCCGCACCCATTACACAGAAACAGAGTGGTCAGGTACGCAGGGGACATGACCAGTAGGTGCAGGACCGCAAGTAATGCTAAGAGAAAGTGCGGAACCAGAGTTTTAGAGACTTTTAAGGGTTTTCTCTTATTTTTCAAGGCTTGACATGAAGAAATGAGGTTTAAGACTTGCAAAGGAGGAAAGTATGAGTGGTGATAGACTCACACTGATTGCGGAATGTCATGGTGACAATATTTTGTGCAACAGTCACATGGTTCATGGCAGCGCGAAGGGAGTTGTGCTACCCAGGGAGAAATCGCGCAGGTCAGCCGGAAAGTGATCGTTAAAGTCATTGTTCATGATTTGACAGTAGAAATGCAGCCAAATGGAGCAGGCGACTGGAATTTAAGACGGAATTTATGGATCGAATTCTTGAAAATTTTCCACCAATCTAGCATTAATGAAGCTAATGTGGGTGGAATGGTTGGATTTGAATTCAAAATATCCTATAAATTACAGGTGGCTGCCCAGCAAAAAACACTTGGCATTTTGAAAATTGAGTTGTTGAGCTCTCAGGTGCACATGAACAGTGAATTCTTCGAGGCTCTGATAGCAAGTTCAGCGTTTGAGAACTTACTAGAAACGACACGAGCATTTTTTAGTAGCATTATGTCAACACCTACAACATATATGGACATCGAAGTAGTGACAAAACAAGGAGGATATGCTGGAAATTGTTGTGGAGGCCTGTTGGCTTATGGGGGCTGACCTAGGTTTAGCATTAGTTAGCCAAACAAATACCCACACTACTGGACCTTTCGGCATCAGCTCGTGGAGTGCGAGCTGAAGTCTTACCCAAGGCAGTATGGGGGGATGCTAGAACCAAGTTTCTATGCCCTTGAGATGGATGTGATGTCGGTTTATTCCAACTATACATGACTTCACGCAGGTTGTTTATCCCTTTGTTCTACCCTTCAGTACCTTCACAAACTGTTACAATCGGCTTTCGTGCAGCCCTAACCAGGGGTTGATCTGATTTTGCACCGCTAGGGAAGTGAACTGTGATATTTCCAAAACTACGCTAAGTATCTTACTTATCTTACTAACAGATCTTAGTCAGCTTCACATAAACAGATGTTCTTACTTGTGTTCACTTAACCGGTATAGTCATACACATTCGTGCATCATATAAGTATTAGAAGTGAAATTCATACCCAATATAATAGATGCATAAATAGGAAATAAAGACACATAAATTATAGAACACTTCTCTTTATTAATAATTCCATATGATTACAAACTCAACTCACCCTACGCACTCATCTGCGGGGGTTCGTGCACTCAGCAACGGAATTATAGGCCTCTGTGTCCTCAGTTGCAGATCCTTTACCTACGCTACGACCCAAGCTTAGACTTCTACTCCAAAGATATAACTCAATCCTTCGTCATTGATTAGTTTTTCGATTGATTTGATTTCTTAACTACTTAGATCTTCGCTCTATTTATACAATCCCATGGTCCGTGGACCATGGGTAGATATTTTACATCTGACATTACATTACCAAAATAAGGGCAGACAACCCTATGACTCTTTAACAACTATGCACTCTGCGACCAAAAAATGTGGAGTCTTTACATTAGGATTACAAAATTGGACCAAAATATGGGCTTTAAGCCCCAAAACTGCCCTTGGGGGATCCTGCACCCAACAGGCCCCCAACACAAACATTGTGACTCGCCCTTGAGTCACTCCGTAGGTGCAAAGATCTTAGCGCGAAGACCTCCCAGATTTGTTTGGATCGTTGCAACTTCGGCCTTAAAGTTCACCTTAAATTCCTATCGCTTGCTCCATTTGGCCTGAAACCAACCATCAAATCGTGAATAATGACTTTAATGGTCACTTTCCGGCAGACCTGCAGGCCAGTGCAACTATCTTCGTGCTGTCACGGACCCTGTAACACTTCGCTGCCTTGTGCAGCCCTAACATTGCGCAGATCTCGGGCAGTGTAGTTTATAGTCCCGCTCCTCCTTTCAGCTACCTGGAGCGCTAAGACTGTGCTTTGGTCAGCTAGTCAAATGGTCGGGCCACCTGTGTATGGCTTCAAACAACTGCCATTCACTTTTCCTGGGAAGGGATCTCCATTTAACTTAACCGGTTGGCCCGCGCCACCATCGGTAATATCCTTAATAACATACAGCCCCAGCCAATGCATTCTGAGTTTCCCTGAAAATTTATCAAACTTACTGTCATACAACAACACCAAGTCATTCACCTTAAAGGTGCACAACTTAATATGTCGGTCATGCCATGCCTTTTCGCGCTACTTTTGGACTTGCTGGTGACATCCAGCGAAAAAACTCTCTTCTTCGAGCTCATCTAACTGCGTGAGCCTCTCTTCCAGGGCTCCGTGATCCGGCATATCTGTGAGCACTGCTATGCACATACTAGGCATGATATTTTCCATAGGAATTACAGCTTCAACCCCGTAGACCAGCCTAAAGGGTGTCTATCCTATTAACTTCTTACACGTCATCCGATAAGCCCATAATACTGCAGGTATGCACAGGTCCCAATCACTTCACTAAGCATTGCATACCTTGGTCAGCACGGTTTCCAGTACTTTGTTGAATGCTTCCATTGTCCCGATAGCTTGTGGGAGATAAGGTGTGCTCTTTTGATGGTACTCCTGAAATGCCTCCGTTAGTGCGCTGATCGTCTCATTCAAAAAGTGCATACCACGATCACTCATAAAGATCTTCGAACACCCATGCAATCCTTCACTGGCTGCGCTTCTGCCCAACGAGTCAAGTACTCTGTTGCAGTGATAATACACCTCGCGCCTGTCTTTCCTTGGGGCTGAATTGGTCCTACAAAATCTATTTCCCACTTCTCGAAGAGTTGCAATGTCATTTGTGGATTCAAAGGCATTTCATCCCTCTGTGATGCCCTACCTATTCTTTGACATACGCCGCACGCCTTGCAATATGCTTTTGAATCATGATGAAGGGTTGGCCACCACAACCCTACGCATAGAATCTTCTATGCAGTTTCTCTCCCTGCATAATGTCCTCCCGTGGTGCCCCCATGAGTGTCCACAAGGATGTTGCTTCATTCAAACTCAGGTACATACCTTCGCAATATCTCATCATCCCCCATCTTGTATAGATTCCCAGCAATGACAGAGAAATCTATCGCGCGCACTACTATTTCCTTATTTTGCTGGACAAAGTATCCTTTCAGCATGGTTCCTGTTGTTAGGAAATGTATTATGTCTTTGAAATGTCCATCCGTTACACGTACAGAAAAAAATTGTGCCTTAAGTAATTCTTCACCCAAATTAGTGTTGGCATTGTGATACAAGTGTTGTCCTTGATGGCAACTCATTTAGATGAAAGATCACAGTATAGCAGGTTAACGGTAAATAATTACAGATCAAACTACAAAGAATGAAGAAAGAGAGGTATACACAGGTTCACCTTGACTAAGGTGCGTATACACGCAGGTTCACTGAACACAAGTAGCGTATACATACACACGCACTTTCACAAAAGGAAAAGCACGTATATCTTGGAAAACTAAGTTTTTGGTCCAAGGTATTTGGTCCATGGTATTTTGATCCATGGTATTGGTCCAAGGTATCTGGTCCGAGGTATTGACCCTAGGTATTTGGTCCAAGGTATTGGTCCTAAGTGGTTGTGATCCATGGTATTGAGAAAGGACTAAAACTATATAAGGAGGAGAAGATCATTAGGCCAATGTGTGCAAGTATCGAATATCTAATGAAATGTGAAATCTAGTATGCAGGTTATTGGCTTATGGTGTTGTGCTTGATCTGAACCAGGGATGAACCTTAGTGGTTGATGGAGGATAAGATCTAATGATGGATTGGGATCTTAAGGCTTGAAATGAATTATCTTTATATGGTTTGATCATGGTTATTCTAGATCTGAATACTGACGCATGTGTTGTTCTGTAAATATTATGATCTAGGTATAACTGAAGTCTGGAATAGCTGCAGAATTATGAATTAATATTTGCAGATGTATACGCTGGTTGGCTTTGAGAAAAGCACGTATACATGTAGGTTCGACACATGGAAGTAGCATATACCTTATAAAGTATGTTTCAGTTGTTTCTGTTTTCTGTTTCAGAGTTCTAGGTTTTGGTTTGGGTTTTGGTTACTGTATTCTGGTGACAGTATTCTAAATGATCAGATTGATGGGTTGTCAAAGTGATTGATTGATTCGGTTGTGGTTGGTTCAGAAAGTGATTGGTTGATGCAGATGTATTTGATGATTGAATTACAGTTATGATGTTGTTGATGGATCCAGTCTGAAAATTTATGAAACGTGGTCCTTGGAGGAAGAAAGAAGGTCGTAGCCTTCTGTAGGTCGCAGCCTACGTACTAGTAAACATATTGGCTAGTACAAGAGTAAGGGAGTTGTAGCTCCCTTCCAGTAGAAGCTGGAGAATGAGAGAAGGTTGTAACCTTCTGCAGGTAGAAGCCTGCATACTGGTATAAGTCTGCACCAATACAAAATTGTAAACATATTTTCTTATTATTAAAAGAAGATAGAGACGACAATAGCAAGCGGTTTTCACCCACATTGGGTTTCCACCTTATATCTTGGTGTTCATGTGTGTTGCTTATGTGTGATGCTTTATTCTGATTTTACCGCACTGTCTAATAAATCTTTGATATACTGGTCAAAGTTCAACGCATGATAAATTGGGTAAATCAAAATTTTTCTGCATATACGTTGGTTTCTTTAAGTACAGTTGCGTATACACACTAGTTAACTTAGTTGAAGTAGTGTATACAAATCTATTTGGAAAATTAAATTATTGATCTGATAATACTGATTCACCCCCCTCTCAGTATTATTTCTAACAATTAGTAGGTTCCTCCCCAGTCTCAATACACGATAGGTGATATGGTCCCATGTTCAATCATCTAGGCTTCACAACAACTTCAAAATCATATTCTTGGAACAATAAAAGCCATCTGCAAATGTGCCCCCCCAACACAGGCTTATTGACCAAGTACTTCGGAGTGGAGTACATGTGCATCTGCTCAGGTTGGGGCTTTGCTCCATAAGCCTGCGTCCATTTGGCCAGATGTGCGCGCAGATCATTCCACCCATCATACTTGTCTATTAGTTTCATATTAGGCTTCACAAATCGTGTTTGCATCATTTTCCTACATTCGCGTCAGTCCTCAAAGCTTCCTTTGTGTGTACCCCACCATCTTGCGAGCGTAGCGCGCAGTACCCAATCCAAGGACTGGAAGCGTTGTTTTTCTGGCACCTCTCTTTCAAATGCATCCAAGAAGACATTGACCTCATTTAGTCCATCATAAGTAGGCAGATTTCTTACCTCTAACGACATCCATCGTAGCGACCTGGTCATCATATTGCAATTTAGAGTAGTTACTTCATGTAACCAATTCTGCCATCATTCTATTTCTTCTTTGGAATCTGAAGTGCAGGAGCTCTTGCGCTCCCATGTGTTATAGACATTTTTGTGCCTTACAACTTTGAGCATGAAATGTCCATAATCCAAGGGATCCAAAGTCCCTAAAAGTGTTATTCCTACCCCTAAAGGAACAAGGTCAACCAATGACAACTTCTCCCAGAAGTTCTCCACCAAAAACCACTCAGGACTAGTCAAATAAGGATCAATTCAGAAGCTCCACTAACTGCCTGCGTTGCAAAGCACCCAAATACACTGGCTAGGTGCGTTGCAACGCACTTGAATGCACTACCCAAGTGCGTTGAGTGGGAAATGACAAGTGGCAGAGTCATTCAACGAGGTGGAAAGACCATGGAAGCTTCCAGAATCTTCTCCAATGACACTTGCCTCACTGAATTCGACCAAGTGTTGAGTAAGAGGCTCTCAGTCTCCAAGTGGAAGCAAGAACTGACAGAGAGAAGCCACAAGTCAAAAAATAAGCTGACTCATCCTCTCTGCTTACATCTATATATGGATCCCTCATCCCAGAGATCCAGAGGCTGGAATTTTGTACTTTGCAGAGAATTGTTGTTGGTTTGAGATTGAGATTAGTACATTGGGCGATTTATGCTTTGTTGGAGGAGAGGAAGGGATTCCTTTGCTGGGAGGTAGATGTTGGATCGGGACTCACTTGGTTGTATCTCCTCTTGGACTTTCTTATCATATCAATAAAATTATTTGAGTTTCTCCTACACGCTGTGTATCAATGATGTTTTGTTATATTTGCATGTTTAGCTTAATCTGATCCTGATCTTTTTATGAATGTATATCTATATCTTCGTGTAGTTTCTCTCTCTTGTGATCTTGCAGGAATTCGGTGAAGCTGGGCCGGTAAGGGAGCAAAGGGTTGGGAGCTATTGAAGAGAGGAGCGATTGGATCAACAAACTAGCGAAAGACACAGGTTAGTTACATCCTTTCTCCTAATTTACATCTCATAAAGAAGAATACTCAAGTAGTTTTCCTTGTTTGTTGCTAAGGCACTATCACACCTTAGAGTGGGATAGGGGCGTTCTGAATAGATACTTTTCCCAACAAAAAATTGGCGACTCCACTGGGGACTGTATCTAGTTAGTTTATTTGTGTTTCTATTGTTGTTCTTCTCATAAACTTAGGAGTGGCGAATCGAACTGCATTTGCCATTTAAAAATGCAAAGTAGAGATCTGCCACTCTAGTCCACTCACTGGGCCTGTTTATGATCTGAACAAGCTGATCCACAAATGCTCTAACTGCCCTTTTTGATAGCTCTTAGTCCTCCTTTAAATCATCCTTCTAATTGTACCTTATTGATAGCTTTTATCCGGCCAAAAACCTCAGATCAAACTGCAAACCGTGACCCAGAACCCAGAGACAATTCTCATTTCTGCTTCAGCGCAGGCTCTGTGAAGAGACTCTGCATTTCAACACAGGTCCTGAGAGGGCTACCTGCACTGCAATTCAGTTTCTCTGTGCAACAGGTGCACTGATCAGCCTTTGCCCTGTGCAGCTGTGGTTCTTTGCATCCTTGTGTTCAGTTTTATCTCTGTTTTTTGCAGCCTGTTATCAGTGTGTGTACCTATCTGAAAACCCCTTTTCTCTGCCTTAATTCCACCTCAGTTGTATAAAAGGAACTGTATTTGTTTTTGTGTATTTGTTGAATCATTTGCAGTTTCCCATTACAAAAGTAAACTAGTCATACTGTCGCTCCTAGATCTAGACCTGTCGTAAGTGTCGTTTTGATCTTAGGAGTAAATTTGTTTGCTGTTGACAGTTGATTGCACTTTTAATTTTGTCTTTTGGTTTGAATTTGTAAATTTCTAGTGTCGAAACAAGTGTTTACTTCAAAATCATAAAGTGTCGTAATCGTCTTTTTGATTTCAAAAAGAAACCTGTTTGTGTTCTCACTTGAAATCGAATTCAAATTTGTACAACAGCTTTCTTTTTAGACATCAATATTAAGAAAGTGAAAACAAATACATGCATTTGTGCATTTGCATATTGATAGTTTGTATGGTTTGATTTAGGAAAAGTGCATTTACAGTGTGCTTTATGCTCTTTGAGAAAAGATTGTGTCTTTCTTTTCCCCTTGTAGCTAGGATTTTCATTGTTGAAAAGAGATAAAAGCTTGCTTATCATCTTTATACTGCATTTAGTAATTGTATCTACATCTCGTGGTGATCCAAAAAGGCAAACTTCTAAGAAAGATCAGCCTAAAATAAATTGAATGAACTTAACAACGCTTTGTAACTTAACGCACAACATAGAGGTCTAGGCTAGAGACGTGTTCCGGCGTCGTAAAACCTGGTGATTGTCGGCCTCACTGATGGTTGGGTGATTCCTCCTGAGAGATGATAAGCGCCAGTACGGATTGTGCTCCCACGTACCGCCGATTATATATTGGGAGACCCCTATAGGCATAAAACCTTTATCCATAGGAAGCCGTGTCGGCCGCCCTACTGATCGCAATGCACTGAACACAGCATTCGGGAAGATTGACTGCCCGTACCTTAAAAAGTATTCTGCGGTTTTGCGATTGGTTTGGCACACCCTCTACCTAGAACTCCAGAGCAGTCCCTTTCATTCCTTTTCAGACTCCTTAACGGAAAAGGTCCATCTGAGCACTTGTCACTTCAGGCTCATTAAAAATCGAAGGAGACTAGAGTCCTCTTTTGCTTTTTCTCGACTCTTTAAAATTGAAAAAGCAAGTTGTGTCCAAGCGTCGTTAAAATTTATTTTAAACAGAATATTCATACCCTTTTTCCTGCGTTGATCTTTAGGTTGAGAAAATGGAGCCTACCAACCAAGGAATTCCCCTTGGTGGAAATCCTAGTCCCTTCTCCTCTTGGGGAGATGTTGGTGCGCCCCATATGGCCACATTGTCGCTTCCAGGACTGACAATTGGCTTGTCGGTCTGGCTCTTCTCAACCAATGTTGTTCAGAACACCACTATTCCTGAACAGTCGAATCAACAGTTAGACCAGTCCAGAGTTACCCATCGGCCTTCTACTTCCTCTAATTCTTCCTCTCCTCCTTCCTCTTCACTTGATGAGGCTGGCAAAGCCAAAAGTCAAGTTCCTAAGGAGAAGAAGGAAAAGAATAAGAAAGAGAAGAAGAAGAAGGAGCCAAAAGCGACTGGGGGCAAACGAGTGTCGTCTAATGAAAATCCACACACTGCACTGACCAGGCCTAAATCGCCATGTGTCATTTGCAAGGGAGACCACTTTCACAGAGATTGTCCCTGCATCCCTCGGATACTAAGGGACTTGTCTCCCCGTTTTCACAATCCGGTGGCGTCAACCTTTGATAGCCATGTTGAAAGCACACCGTCAACTAGCGAAAGTGAAGTCCTAGGACAAAAAGGGAGAGCTAGATCTCCTTGTAAACTGTGCGAAGGTGATCACGCCATCCACCGTTGTCCCTTCTTAGAAGAAGCTAAAATAGTTTTGGATGATCGTCCGGTTTCACCGTTACGACTTCCTCCTGGATATAAAAAACTCTTGCCGAGTCCTTCGTTAGTTGAAAATCCAGCTGGCCCGCTCAAGTGGTCAGCTGAAGCGCCGGTCATTGAAGATGAACCAGCTGAATCCATACCCGACGAAAGTCAAAAGGTCGAGGTGGCAGTTGACCCGGTCTTGCCTTCAAAGGTTTTATCTTCGAATGATATAGTCACTGAAGAGGATAAAGATGACACCATCCAAATTCTCTTCATCAACACAGACTCCGACGAGCACGGGGGCAATCCACCCATTCCTTTATCGCAGGAAGGAAGTTCGTCAGAGCGATACCCGGCCGTCTACTCGATCCCACCACCAAGCAACCTAGTTGTCTCCTTCGACTGGAACCAACTAGGCAGACCCCGTTTGCCAGCAAGCATACCATTCAGAATTATCGTCCAAATATACAGAATGGTCATGGTTGGCACCATCATTGATGAGGGGGCATCTGTGAGTATCCTTTCCTCTATTGCTTGGAAAGCGCTTGGTTCGCCATCGCTTTTGCCTGAAATGAGAAATCTGACAGGCTTTGATAAAGGAACCAGTCGACCTTTAGGGATCCTCCCCAATGTGCCCATAACATTGAAAGGGAAGACCGTTCAAATGAACGTGATGGTCATTCAAGGACCCTTGGATTATAACCTACTCCTTAGATGAGACTATATATATTGCATGGGAGCCATCATCTCCTCACTCTTTAGTGTAATGTGTTTTCCGCACGAAGGAAGAGTGGTCAAGCTTGTGGACCAGCTTTCATTTCCCGGATCACGCAACGCAAATAGTCATATACCATCCCTAAATGGTCTCTTCACGCAAGAAATGTCTCAACCCATGGTCCTTCCTCCCGATGAGCGCGAGTAATTCGGAGGGATATGACTGGAACCCAGGGGGCATGCGTCCTGATCTGCTTCGGTAGGAAAACTTCGGGTATAGGGTAGGTTTCCGCGGGAGAATATGACTAGTCTGTACTGTTATAGAAATTTTTGTGCCTTACAGCTATAAGCATGAAATGTCCATAATCTAAGGGATCCAAAGTCCCTAAACATGTTGTTCCTACCCCTAGAGGAACAAGGCTAACAAACCACAGCAATTCACAGAAGTTCTCCACCAGAAACTGCTCAAAAACAAGTCAATTCAGGATCAATTCAGAGGCTCCACTAGCTGTCTGCGCTGAAATGCAAAGATTACACTGGCTAGATGCACTGCAACGCAGGTAGAAGCACTACCAGGGTGCGCTGAGCGGGAAGTGACAAATGGCAAGTTCATTCAACGAGGTGGAAAGACCCTGGAAGCTTCCAGAATCTTCTCCAATGACACTTGCCTCAAGGAATTCGACTAGTGATGAGTAAGAGGCTCTTAGTCTCCAAGTGGAAGCAAGAACTGACAGAGGGAGAGGACACTAGTCAGATCTCAAGCTGACTCATCCTCTCTCCAAACATCTATATATGGATCTCTCCTCCATGAGATCTAGAGGCTGGAATTTTGTTATTGCAAAGAATTGTTGTTGGTTTGAGATTGGAATCATTGGGTGCTTAATGCTTTGAAGGAAGGTGAAAATAGGAATTTCATTTGTTGGGAAGGAGATGCTGGATTGGAGCCCTCTTGGTTGTATCTCCTCCTGAACCTTGTTATTCATCAATAAAGCTATCTTGGTTTCTCCTATATACTGATGTATCTTTGATGTATGATTGCATTAATATGTTTGGTTTATTTCTAATCCTGAACTAGTTATGAATATGAATATATGTCTTTGTGTAGTGTTCTCTTCTTGTGATCTTGCAGAAACCTGTTGAAGCTGGGCGAGCGAGAAGGCAAGTAGCTGGGAACTCTCAAAGAGAAGAGAAACCAGATCGAGGGACAAACGGAAGACAACGGTTAGTCCATCCATCTCTCTTCATTCTTAATTCATAAAGGAAGAATACTAGAATAGTTGTTTCTGTTTGTTGCTAAGGCACTGTCACACCTTAGGTGGATAGGATCGTCCTGCATAGGCATTTTTCCCCACAACAAATTGGCGACTCCGCTGGGGAAAATCTGTTTGGTCATTTTATTTGTGTTTCTATCATTGTTTATTTCATAGACTCAACAGCAACAATCGAACTGCATCTGCTATTCTCAGATGCAAAGTAGACAGCTACTGCTTTGATCCAATCACTGGATTTGTCTATGATCTGAACAATGGACTCACAAATGATTTGATGATCCTTTGTGATAGATCTTATCCCTCCCTCAAAGCATCCCTTTGATTGTACCTTTCTTGTTGCTTTGATTTGGCCTGAAACTGTAGATTAAATAGCAAACTGTGACCCAGAACCCAGTGAGGAACTCTCGTTTCTCCTTCAGCGCAGACTCTGTGAAGAGGTTCTGCATTTCAACGCAGGTCCCATGAAGGCTACCTGCACTGAATGTCAAAACCTCTGTGTTAGGGGTGCGCTGATCCAGTTAGGCCTTGTGCAGCTAGGGTTCTCTGCTCTGTTTTGCCTTATTTTGATCTCTGATTTTTTGCAGCCTGTAACCAGCATAGGTACCTGTCTGATAACTCCTTTTCTTTGCTTAAATTCCGCCTCCTTTTGTACAAAAAGACTGTGAGTGTTTTTATGTGTTTGTGGCGTCATTTGCAGTTTTCCTTTGCAAGAGTGAAATAGTCATCCTGTAGCCCTTGATTCATATCTATTGATTGTGATCTTAGGAGAGAGTTCATTGGCTGTTTACAGTTGGTTATACATTCATTTTTGCTTTTGGTTTGAGTTTGTCTCTTTTGAGTGTCAAAACAAGTATTCATTTCGAAAATCGTTAAGTGTTGTATTCTCTTCTACCCTTTCTGATTTCGAAAAAGTAAACTTGTTTGTATTTGTCATTTAAAAGCAAATTCAAAGTTGTACAAAAAGCTTTCTTTTTAGGCATCAATATTAAGAGATCGGAAAACAAACACCTGCATTGTGCATTTGCATCTTGATAGTTTGCTTGTTTGATTTAGGAAAAGTGCATTTAGAGTGTGTTGATTGCTCTTTGAGAAAAGATGGTGTCTTTCTTTTCCCTTTGTAGCTAGGATTTTCATTGTTGAAAAAGAGATAAGATTTGCTTATCATCTTTTAGATTGCATTTAGGAAGTTGTCTATACATCTCGTGGTGAACCTCAAAAGGCAAACTTCTAAGAAAGATCAACATAAAATAAACTGAATGAACTTAATAACGCTTTGTAACATAACGCACAACATAGAGGTCTAGGCTAGAGACGTGTTCCGGCGTCGTAAAGCCTGGTGACTGTCGATCTCGCTGATGGTGGGTGATTCCTCCTGAGGGACGATAGCGCCAGTATGGATTGTGCTCCCACGTACCGTCGAGTATATATTGGGAGACCCCTATAGGCATAAAACCTTTATCCTTAGGAAACTGTGTCGGCCGCCCTACTGATCGCAATGCACTGAACACATCATTCAGGAAGATTGACCGCCCGTACCTTAAAAAGTATTCTGCAGTTTTGCGAAGAGTTTGGCACACCCTCTACCTAGAACTCCAGAGCAGTTCCTTTTGGCCTTTTTCAGACTCTATAACAGAAAAAGTCCATCCGAGCATTTGTCACTTCGGGCTCGTTAAAACATCGAAGGAGACTAGAGTCATCTTTTGCTTTTTCTCGAGTCTTTAAAATTGAAAAAGCTGGTTGTGTCTAAGCGTCGTTAAAATTTATTTTAAACGGAATAATCATCACCATTCCCTCGTTGATCTTTGAAGTTAGTCTCTTTTCATCGTAAGTTCTTGTAGAATCGCTAGAAAATCTTTTGGATAGACTAGATATGTCTGAACAACCGTCGACGTCTAGGACTGTGTCATCCGACACAGCAGCGGCAGAGCCTCCTGCTGCTACCCCGACGATGTTCGATGGTATACCATCTGTCCCGGCAAATTGTCAACAACAAGCTAGAGTCCAATCAGAGACTATTTCGACGACATGGTTAGTTCCTATTTCTTCATCTAGATTATCATCTGGTATTTCTTATGTTGAAACTCAGCAAATTGATCCAATGTATCTTCAAAGGCCAATCTACCCTTTAAGTATTGGATTGCCACCATATGGAGGGCAGTATGCCTTTTCATTGTTCCCCCCCGGAGAACAACCATATGGGAGTTTACAACAAAGTTCAGGTCAAACTGGAATTACATCCAGCAGTTGGGTACAAATACTGCCTCAGCAACCAAGGCTTGTATATTCAATGCAACTAGTCCACCCTATGTCGAATATTCCCACTATACCTGCTATGGTGACTGCGTCGCAAGTACAAGCGCTACCTGTTGTATGTCAACCGCAACAGCCTCAGGTTGCAATACAAAAGCCTCTTGTCTCAACGACTCAATCACAACCTCAGGTTAGTGCCTCCTTATCTGGAGCGACTCAGAATCAAACAAGTACTGTGACTCCTCATCTTGGTCAATCATCCAGTATTGGTCAACAACAAATGGTTCAACAACCAGAGCTGGTTCAATCTCAACAACTGCCATTCCAGCAATCATATCAAGGAACTGAGCAACAAGTCTTTGTAAGTAACGGGCAACCATATTATAGTGGTTATGCCCATCAACCTTGTCAAAGTTGCCAGCATTATGCTGGTATGCAAAGACCCACTGCTCAGGCGATTCCATCTTATGCTTCGCCTAACCTGAATCAACAGTTGCCCTTTGTAGCAACTCTAGAATTACCAGATCTAAACCGGCTGACGAATGATCCAATTGCTTATGCCCCTTGGTGGCCAGCGATTCCACATAAACTTCCGTCAGATATTCCTAAATTTAATGGAAATCCGGGTGAAGATCCGTCGAATCATGTGATGACATTTCATCTGTGGTGTTCATCAAACACCCTGAATGATGATTCGATAATACTTCGCCTTTTTCAAAGGACGTTAACTGGTCCGGCGGCAAAATGGTACGTCGAATTGCCTAGAGCTTCATTCGACAACTTCAGTACCTTAGCCATGACTTTCTTAACCCATTTTCAATTACCGATAAGGTATGAAATGGGAACGGAACTCCTAACCAACTTCAAACAGACAACGGCCACTCACATATCTGATCATATACATGAGTGGCAACGTCGTCGTAGGATGGTAAAAACATACATTCCCGATCAGCTATTAGCTGAATGGTTTATCAAGTCCTTACTTCCTACAATCACGGAAGATGTGGCAAAGGGGGGAGTCATAACGGAAGAGCAAGTCATCGCTCGTGCGCAATATCTGGACTTGGACTATACTCAGTCTGGCACGCTCTACGACAAAATACCTGACGCCCCTAGACCAGAATTCTCAATTCCTCCTAAATCAAACAATGACTCTTATGCCGATGATGGCGTGATTGGCGCAACAGACACGAAATCGACAAAGGCTACATCTAAAAGGTCCCGTAAGATTTCCAGTCAAAATGCAAATGAGGAACTTCTTGCCTCGGAAGTAAATGCCATGTCGACCGACAAGGGAAAAAAACTGAAGCAACCAGGGGGCAAGAAGAAAAAGAAAGGGAGGAAAAAGAAGCAAGATGAGTCATCTCCTGAAAAAGCTTCTACAAACCCTTCTAGGCAAAGGAAACCCCCTTTCGGGTGTCAAATATGCGATGAGGATCATTGGACGAATGAATGTCCATACAAAGCTGAGCTTAAAAGATTCTTTAAGAGTTCGAAAACCTCAGCAGTATTAACTGATCCGTTTCCAAACCCGGGAACCAAACTGGTTGCTAATCAAAATGCTTCTCGATCCCAAGTTCTTATGTTGTCTGTCTCAAAGCAGCAAAATGATGCTTTGACAAGGAATAAAGATTACGGGAATCCACAACTGTCGAATAACAAGGCTAATGAACAACCTAGTAGTTCGACGACAACTTTGACCGAAGTTGTGCCACCCATCATTCCTGAACAAATGATAAAGTCGCCAAAGGGAATAGTACACAAATCGACATTTAATCCTCGTGCAAAAATAGCACAGAATTATAATATAATAGAGGACCTGGCCCAATCGTCATCCGCTATGTCGACTAATCCAGGTGGATATTGGTGGCCACCTGCCAAGTCCACCTGGACCCCCACCATTGTCTTTCTCAGCATTTTCAGTTTCCTTAATTGTAGCACAACTTACTATTTTTAGCAGTTTTTCGGGTCCTGAACTTCCTGAGCCGTTTTGAGGCCCTAAACGACGTTTTTTGGGGAATCCGGGGGCAACACGAGTCCATGGAATGGACTGTGTTACCCGTTCCAATAATGATAGTGCTCGGATAGATCTTTCTAATGAGCTATTGTACGCGTCAAACGGAGATCATATGCAAGAGTTACGACCCCGGGAAGTTGATGTACCAACTTACCCCCAAACGGGGCCCACAGTTTGGCGTTTCATCTCCTAGGGTTAGGTTTTGGAATGTTAAGGGTTTTTCCATTGTTTCTCAACAATAAATAGGCCTTCGAGCCTCATTGTAACACAGTTCAGAGGCATGTAGCCATCACATCTCTTCTCAGAGATAAGCTACCATCGCCCTAGCTAGTTTATTGCCATTTCTGTTTGTAAGCATATTTCAGTATTTTCCATTAATGAAATGAAGTATTATTTCCGCTGCATCTTTGTGTATATGGTTATCTCTGTAATTTGTTGCGTTCCTGTTTAAATCCGGATCAGTGGTATCAGAGCGGTCTGCTTTTTCTCTGTTTTTCTTTGCATGTCCCCAACAAGGTCGGGATATAAGGAGTTAGGGCTTGAACTGGTTGAACCTTTGCAAGACCAGCCTCGCAAATCCCGACGGCCTCCCATGGCGGACGAGAAGAAAGACGAGGGGGCAGGAGATCCCATCAAAATCTTGCTCGAAGAAGCGCTCGAGCGACAACGGAACGCGATGATGGACAGCTTTGCGCAGATCCTTCAGCGGCTACCCAGAAGCGGCGCATCGGCTTCCAGCAGCTCCTCTGGAAACGCCACACCCTTTAAGGTACAAGTTAATTTTGAAATCCCCATATTCGAGGGTCAGATAGACGCCGATGCCGTAGATAAATGGTTAAATCTGCTAGAGGGTTATTTTTCTGTTCATGAATTTTCGAGTCGGGAAAAGATTGTTTTTGCTCTTCTCAAAGCAGCCCCCCACGTCAAGGACTGGTGGGAAACCTACTGCGAGCAGAAGGATGAAAGTACTGGCTCACTATTTTCAGCCGCACCCACCTGGGATTCGTTCCGGGATGCCATCAAGGAGCAGTACTACCCTGTCGGAAGCTATGAGGATGAATACATAAAGTGGACCACGCTGCGGCAGGGAAGGGACCAAGACGTGCCGGAGTTCACCAATCTTTTCCATACCCTTCGCACAAAGTTGGGTATCAAGGATTCAGAGCAACATTTGATACTCAAATACCGTGGCTGCCTGCACAAGTACATCCAGGAAGAAATACAGTTCCTAAACATCCCCTCGCTCGGCGCAGCATACCGGTATGCCGTCAAGGTCGAGCAGAAGTTTAAACAAAAGAAGCGAGACTTTGGATCTGCGAATCCAAAGCAGGGGAAAGGTGCCCCTAAACCACAGAACAAAGGACAAAGCCAAGGCGGGACAGCCCAAGACAACCAGCCGAAGCTGCAAGCAAAGAGCAACGCCGCGAAGCCGAGAAAGGACACTGGAAAATGGTGCGAGTTCCATAAGAGCTCCACTCACAACACAAGTGAGTGTCGGGCCAAGCAGTCACTGGTGGCTGAGCTAAAGGTTTCAGAATCAGATGCATGTTCCGACTCTGAGTCAGAACCCGATAAGGGGTATGAAAAAGGGAAGCAGATCATTGATGCGGATCCCAGCGCCACTGTTGCTACCGCAAAGATCCAGAAAAATGAACCCGAAGATCCAGAGGAGGAGGAGCGTCTCTTCCACTCCCAGATGTGGGTAAAGGGCTCCCCGATACAGTTCATTGTTGATAGCGGGAGTCAAAAGAACCTCATTTCGGCAGAGGTCGTGAAGCGGTTGGGCTTACCGACCACAGCACATCCACAACCATACACCATTGGGTGGCTTCACCAAGGGCGAGATCTTCGCGTGAGCCAGCAGTGTCGCCTTCCATACAACATCAAGCCCTTCACGGATGAGGTATTGTGTGACATTGCTCCCCTTGAAGTTTGTGATGTATTACTAGGACAACCATACTTGTGGAAGCGACATGCTGTGTATGAATCAAGGCCCCGTGCTGTTATTATTACATTGGGAAATAAGTTGTTCAGGATACCAGAGGTAGCACCACCTGCCGCCATCTCTTTGATTACTGCAAAACAATGCAGTAAGATCATTTCCAAAACCAGGAAATTTGTTTTCCTGATGATACGCCCTCAAGGAAAGAAGAAGACAGTGGCCGCGGCCTCCAAACGGGGTCCCTCTGCACGGCAGCTACAGATGGACAAGATTGTGGAGGAGTACGAAGACATCTTCACCTCCCCGGCAGGGGTTCCTCTGCACTGTCAAGTCAAGCACTCCATCGATCTGACCCCAGGTGCGCCGCTACCCAATGGACCAATTTATCGGCGCTCCGTTCTGGAGAACAATGAAATCAAGAGGCAGATTCAGGAGCTCCTGCAGAAAGGTCACATCCGTCCGAGTTCTTCGCCCTGTGGGAGCCCGATAGTGTTGGTACAGAAGAAGGATGGGACGTGGAGACTCTGTATTGACTATCGGGCGCTGAACAAGATCACTGTCCGTAATAGGTACCCGATCCCGCGGATTGATGACCTCCTAGACCAACTAAAGGGGGCGAAATATTTCAGCAAGATCGATCTGAAGTCAGGATATCACCAGGTACCAATTGAACCCTCAGATGTGTGGAAGACTGCCTTCAAATCCAAGGAGGGCCTCTTCGAATGGTTGGTCATGCCTTTCGGATTGACGAATGCTCCTGCAACCTTTATGAGGCTAATGGATGACATCTTGCGGCCATTCACCAACTCCTTTGTAGTAGTATACTTGGATGACATTCTGATCTTCAGCCAGAGTTGGGAAGAGCACCTCCACCACATCCGACAGGTTCTCCAAACACTGCGGCAACACAAGCTATGTGCCAATTTGGAGAAATGCACTTTTGGCATGACCGAGGTTCAGTATCTGGGATACATCATTGATGAACAGGGGGTGCATGTCGATCCAGCCAAGGTCCAAGTCATTCGGGATTGGCCCTCTCCAACCACTCTAACAGAGCTCCGCAGCTTTCTAGGTCTTGCCAACTTCTACCGCAGGTTTGTGTTGGGATTTTCTCATATTTCTTGGCCCTTGAGTCAAGTCACCAAGGGCGGGGCGAAAGCAAAATTCTTTTGGTCTGAATCTCAACAGAAGGCATTCAGGGAGTTGAAGGATCGCCTCTGCACGGCACCAGTGCTCGCGTTACCAGATTTACAACAACCATTTGAGGTCGAGACAGATGCCTCTGACTATGCTATTGGGGCAGTCCTTACTCAACATGGACATCCAGTGGCATATCACAGTGAAACACTTTCAGACACAGTCCGGAAGTACCCCACTTATGATAAAGAGATGTATTCCATTGTACAGGCCTGCCGACAATGGAAGCATTACATTTTGGGGAAGGAAACGGTCATCCACACAGACCACCGACCTCTGCAGTTCATACAGACCCAAGGGAAATTGCAGAATGATCGCCATCAGAAGTGGTCTACATACCTGCAACAGTTTCACTTGAATATCAAGTATAAAAAGGGCAGCACCAATAATGTTGCAGATTGCCTCAGTCGACCACCGATCATGGCGCTAACCACCGTGCTCAACTCTTGCGGGCACGAGACTTCTGATTGGCCACTTCTCTACAAAAGCGACCCAGAATTCGGCCACACATACCAGACACTCTTGGAGGGTCGGCAGGTTGCAGATTTTCACCTCCAGGATGCCCTATTATGCCACCTCGGTCACCTTTGTGTTCCTTCAAGCGAGCGTGCCAAGATGATTTGGGAAGCACACTACAGTCGGGCTGCTGGGCATTTCGGGGTCGAGAAAACAGTGGCAGTACTGCAAAACTATTTCTATTGGCCGAATCTTCGACAGGATGTTGGGAAGTACATCCGATCATGTACTGCCTGTGCCATTGCCAAACCGACCATTAAGAAGCAAGGCCTCTATACCCCGTTGCCTACCCCTAGTCGACCTTGGGAATCCATCTCCATGGATTACATGTCAGGCCTTCCTTCCACTAAGCATGGAAATGACTGTGTTTTTGTGGTCGTCGACAGGTTCTCAAAGATGGCCATTATGATGGCCTGCAAGAAGAATATCACAGCAGAAGCCACTGCTAAACTCTTCTTTGAACGAGTGTGGGTGCACTTTGGGATCCCACAGTCTATCATCTCAGATCGGGACAGTCGGTTTCTCAGCACCTTTTGGTCCAGTCTCTGGTCAATGCTGGACACCAAACTCACGAAGTCCACAGCCTTCCATCCTCAAACTGATGGCCAGACAGAGGTTGTCAATAGGATGATTGTGCACATTCTGCGCATGTATAACTCAAAGCATCCACGCACATGGGACGAGAGCCTCCCCTACGTTCAGCACAGCTACAACCGAGCTCTTCACAGCTCCACTGGCCATAGCCCTTTTCAGGTGGGTTTGGGATTCCAGCCACTATGCCCCATTGATGTGGCCATGCCACTTGCAGCTACTCACATGAATTCAGCTCATGTCCAGTCCGAAACAGATAAGGCCACCAGCTTCATTGAGCGCATCCAACATATTCGCCAGCAGGTCCATGACATTCTTGAGAAATCAAATGCCAAGTACAAGCAGCGACATGATCAACATCGGGTGCCACACAAGTTTCAGGTGGGCGACAAAGTCTGGTTGCATTTGCAAAAGGAACGCCTTACTGGAGCCTATCGGAAATTGAGACCACTCCGATATGGTCCTTACACCATTACTAAGGCTATGGGAGACAATGCATTTGAGCTCAGCATTCCCCCATTCCTTGGCCTGCACCCAGTATTCAATGTGGACCGCCTTCGGCCATACTTTCCACCATTGCTAGACACATCCGACATTGCAGAACAGCTCAAACCCACAGAATTAAATCCAGATTGCATGGAACAAGCTGCAACTGATCGGATCATGGACACACAGATCAAGAACACTCGCCAACAGAATATCCAACTGTATCGAGTTGTCAAAGCGGGCCAACTCCTTCAGCAGGGCAAGTGGCTCACCAGGGAACAAGTTCAGCAGAAGTTTCCTCATCTCATGGAGGAGCTCAACGCAATGGGGACCATTGCTTCCTAAGGGGGGAGGAATGATCCAGGTGGATATTGGTGGCCACCTGCCAAGTCCACCTGGACCCCCACCATTGTCTTTCTCAGCATTTTCAGTTTCCTTAATTGTAGCACAACTTACTATTTTTAGCAGTTTTTCGGGTCCTGAACTTCCGGAGCCGTTTTGAGGCCCTAAACGACGTTTTTTGGGGAATCTAGGGGCAACACGAGTCCATGGAATGGACTGTGTTGCCCGTCCCAACAATGATAGTGCTCGGATAGATCTTTCTAATGAGCTATTGTACGCGTCAAACGGAGATCATATGCCAAAGTTACGACCCCGGGAAGTTGATGTACCAACTTACCCCCAAACGGGGCCCACAGTTTGGCGTTTCATCTCCTAGGGTTAGGTTTTGGAATGTTAAGGGTTTTTCCATTGTTTCTCAACAATAAATAGGCCTTCGAGCCTCATTGTAACACAGTTCAGAGGCATGTAGCCATCACATCTCTTCTCAGAGATAAGCTACCATCGCCCTAGCTAGTTTATTGCCATTTCTGTTTGTAAGCATATTTCAGTATTTTCCATTAATGAAATGAAGTATTATTTCCGCTGAATCTTTGTGTATATGGTTATCTCTGTAATTTGTTGCGTTCCTGTTTAAATCCGGATCATCGACACTTGAGGTACCGCAAAATTGCCCCTCCCAAGAGCAAGCTTTATTATCAGCAATAGGTGGGATTGGCCCAAGGGATTCCAATCTTGTGGCCTTTGATCATAAAGGATATGACCCTCAGTTACCAGCTCAACTAGCTTTCCTTATTCAAGTGAAAGCCCTCAACAAAACTGTTCATCGAACAATTATTGATGAGGGGGCATCTACGTGTATTATTTCGATGAGTTGCTGGAAGAATTTAGGCTCACCACCCTTGTCGAGATCGTCAACGACGTTAAAAGCATTTGATGGACGATCATACACTCCATACGGGATTTTAAGTAACTTGCAAGTTGAACTAGGGGGCAAAACAGTAGGAATTGATGTTGAAGTAATTAATGGAAACCTCGATTACAACATCCTACTGGGAAGGCCCTGGATATATGCCATGGCCGCAGTTGTGTCGACCTACTTCAGGAAGATTACATTTCCTTTTCAAGGAGGAATTATAGTTGTTGACCAACAAACTTTCCTCCCCGACAGTTCACAAGTTAGGGAAGCATTCCAATGATCCATGGAAGCAATCATTCGCTTCAAAATATTGGAGTAGGTCTCCTAAAAGACCCTACCTTAATGGGTACTTTTGCCCTACCGCCTGCAAGTAATCTGGCGGAAGTGGCCACAGTGGAAACCTACAATATGAAATCTTCTATATCTAATGGATTCGGAAGATTCCTAAACATTTTGTCAGCGTGGATCATCGCCCTAATAGAAATACTGTAAATACAGTGAGCTCCAAGGACGGTTCTTATCTCGTGTCAACCTCGTTAAAAAATGAAACAAGGAGTCGTGAGGATAGTTCTTTTACTGTGTCAACCTCATTAAAAAATGAAACAACCCCCTTTCCAAATCTCAAAGATAAACCTTCATTCCAACCACCAAGTTGAATGCAATGAAGCTTGGGGGGCATGCACCTCGATTTGCGTTATTATGTTGGGGGCATGCAAACTTATCGAGCAGTTTTAGCACATAGTTCATGCTCGTTAAAAAATAAACGCAAGATCCGAGCAGTTTTAGCACATAGTTCATGCTCGTTAAAAAATAAACATAAGATTGAGCAGTGTTTTTCCGCGTTTAAGCTCGTTAAAAAATGAACTACCTTCCGGTAAATAACCACAGTGAATGTAATACCATCAGCCATTAAAGCCTTGGTCGTGTTTGCACCATCACCTCCACTTTTCCATTGGCCGATCGTTCACCTCCATATGATTGTTTACCCATTTTGAGGAACAGCTGCGAAGAGTGATTTCATTAGCCATCCTTGTGACACTGCCGTGATTGGAAATTCCAACCCGTACCTGGAATGAGCTGCTAACCCGCTTTATCACTCGTTCCTCAAAAGACGAGTCTTCTTTAAGCTCTTTTCATCTGACTCGTAAAATATGAAAATATTGCCGAGTTTTGGCCTTCCAGCTTGATAAAGTGACCGGAAGAGCTATCCCTCCTCTAGATTTTAATCTTTTTGGACCTGAGGGATTATTGCACAAAAATATCGAGCACTTGTTTTGTTCGGCTCGTTAAAACTATCGAAAACTCATCCCTTCTGTATTGTTTTACACTTTTTCGGACTTAAGGGATTAGATGACGAAAAAGGACTTTCGGAGTTGACTTTACGTACCTTTTCAGACTCTCTAAAAATGAAAAGGACCGAGTTATCTTTGTCGTTAGACTCGTTAAAAGCATTAAATAGCGACAAACTTGTCTTTAGACGAGAACGAGTTTCACTATCGCTAGGCTCGTTAAAACATAGCGATGGGCTTGCCCGAAGGGCAAGTTATAGAACAAGCATATGTTATCCTCCTCAAGCTTGACAAAAATAAAGAGGTACTGGTCAGCAATGACTGGGGAAAAATTGGGAGAAACTCAAGAAAACTTTGATGGTAGCAAGTCGCTCTTGAACATGACACTTTTCCTCCGTACCACAATCGGGTTGGGTTGTTTCATTCACCGGTCACATCACCATGGTATCGCCATACCATCCATATTTGGGGTAATGCTACCGATCTATCGCATAAGTGTCGCCATATGTTCAAGAGAAGTCGTTCAGAGAAGTCAACCGTGTCCCATCCACTGCCATACATTATCCTTCATCCTTTCATGACCGCCACCCTGAATCATATGTCATCAGATTGTTTTCACCTCCATCAAAATCATTTGCTCCGTTCCGTGTCACTAATGTGGGATTCATTAAGGCCCTCCTTTGACGGATCGCTTCTTGTCGACATCAGCTCATTATCCAAGAAGTTGATCTAGGAACAACCCCTTCAGTACTTTGAAGCTTGCATGCCTCAATGGCAAGTTTCTCACTTCCGGCGACAGGTATACATCAATGACCTTCAACCGAAAGATTTTGTGTGGTGTTCGACGCCAAGTCCTTTATTCACACCACGTGAATTGTACTGCAGTACCTTGAGGGTCATTATCATTATCGTTGATTCCTCTCGCGCTTGTTAACGGTTTACCTCATTGACCGGTAATCAAGCAATGTCTTTCCATGTTCGACTTCAGAACATTTCTCACATGGATCGACTTGTACTTAGAGTGAAGATCGAACGAGTTTGAAGACCCCGGATCTAGTTTCATCCATCCGGGCTGCGATATATATTCAGGAAAGATAAAGACATTGACATGTACATCATTGCAGCAGATAATCATCCTACCCAAAGGATGATAATTTCATCAAAATTATCAGTCTACCATCAGACGATTGTCTGTTCTATGTACAGAAAAATGAATTTATAAAGCTGAGCATGGGAATGCCCGCCTCAACTAGATCATGAAAGCAGTATGAAAAATAATTTATTGTATTGTATCTTATTACAGGTCTCCTCCCAGCATTGGATGAACTTCGGATCCTCCTGATAAAGCATTTCACCCGATAAACGGCCTCATACTTTAGGGGGCAACTGTTATAGAAATTTTTGTGCCTTACAGCTATAAGCATGAAATGTCCATAATCTAAGGGATCCAAAGTCACTAAACATGTTGTTCCTACCCCTAGAGGAACAAGGCTAACAAACCACAGCAATTCACAGAAGTTCTCCACCAGAAACTGCTCAAAAACAAGTCAATTCAGGATCAATTCAGAGGCTCCACTAGCTGTCTGCACTGAAATGCAGAGATTACACTGGCTAGGTGCACTGCAACGCAGGTAGAAGCACTACCAGGGTGCGCTGAGCGGGAAGTGACAAATGGCAAGTTCATTCAACGAGGTGGAAAGACCCTGGAAGCTTCCAGAATCTTCTCCAATGACACTTGCCTCAAGGAATTCGACTAGTGATGAGTAAGAGGCTCTTAGTCTCTAAGTGGAAGCAAGAACTGACAGAGGGAGAGGACACTAGTCAGATCTCAAGCTGACTCATCCTCTCTCCAAACATCTATATATGGATCTCTCCTCCATGAGATCTAGAGGCTGGAATTTTGTTATTGCAAAGAATTGTTGTTGGTTTGAGATTGGAATCATTGGGTGCTTAATGCTTTGAAGGAAGGTGAAGATAGGAATTTCATTTGCTGGGAAGGAGATGTTGGATTGGAGCCCTCTTGGTTGTATCTCTTCCTGAACCTTTTTATTCATCAATAAAGCTATCTTGGTTTCTCCTATATACTGATGTATCTTTGATGTATGATTGCATTAGTATGTTTGGTTTATTTCTAATCCTGAACTAGTTATGAATATGAATCTATGTCTTTGTGTAGTGTTCTCTTCTTGTGATCTTGCAGAAACCTATTGAAGTTGGGCGAGCGAGAAGGCAAGTAGCTGGGAACTCTCAAAGAGAAGAGAAACTGGATCGAGGGACAAACGGAAGACACCGGTTAGTCCATCCATCTCTCTTCATTCTTAATTCATAAAGGAAGAATACTAGAATAGTTGTTTCTGTTTGTTGCTAAGGCACTGTCACACCTTAGGTGGATAGGATCGTCCTGCATAGGCATTTTTCCCCACAACATGTACCCCGTCCGTGATTGAGATAGGGGTTATTCTAGAATAAGATTCTTTTGTTAAAGTTATGTGAGTTGGCGGGCTTCGTCGCTCACCTTTGTTTATCTCGGTAGACATCGCCGAAGAAGTGTTTTGTTTGAAAGATTAACAGAACAATCTTTGGGTGACCTGAAAGAGGTAGGCCTCTCTCGGTAAAACAATTGTTTTGGCGGAAGTGAAGTAGAGGTAACCTTGAAACTCTGTTTTATACCTGGGGGCATGCAAACCTTTTGGAGTGCAAGCAAGGGGCGGCTATTTATTTTTTAAATTTTTAGGTCCTCCCTTTAAACCCGTAGGTCTAACCCTTTAAACTCGTAGGATTAGTCGTTTCCGAACTTGCATAACGAAAGGATGCGGGGCATAGCTTTGTAAGGCGCAAGCTCCATAAAAAATGGCATCTTACATGAGACATTCTTATCATATGACTGGATTAATCGAGCAGTTTTAGCACATAGTTCATGCTCGTTAAAAAATAAACATAAGATCAAGCAAGTGTTTCAACCCACGTTTAAGCTCATTAAAAAATGAACTATCCTCCAGTAAATAACCACCGTGAATGTAACATTATCAGCCATTAAAGCCTTTGTCGTGTTTGCAGCGTCACCTCCACTTTTCCATTGGCCGATCATTCACCTCCATATGATTGTTTACCCATTTTGAGGAACAGCTGCGAAGAGTGATTTCACTAGCCATCCTTGTGACACTGCCGTGCTTGGAAAATTCCAACTCTTACCTGGAATCAGCTGCTACCCATTTTATCACTCGTTCCTCAAAAGGCGAGTCTTCTTTAAGCTCTTTTCATTTGACTCGTAAAATATGAAAAGATTGCCGAGTTTTAGCCTTCCAGCTCGTTAAAGCGACAGGAAGAGCTATCCCTCCTCTAGATTTTAATCTTTTTGGACTTGAGGGATTATTGCACAAAAATATCGAGCGCTTGTTTTGTTCGGCTCGTTAAAACTATCGAAAATTCATCCCTTCTGTATTGTTTTATACTTTTTCGGACCTAAGGGATTAGATGACGAAAAAGGACTTTCGGAGTTAACTTTATGTACCTTTTCAGACTCTCTAAAAATGAAAAGGACCGAGTTATCTTTGTCGTTAGACTCGTTAAAAATATTAATAGCGACAAACTTGTCTTTAGACAAGAACGAGTTTCACTATCGCTAGGCTCGTTAAAACATAGCGATGGGTTTGCCCGAAGGGCAAATTATAGAACAAGCATATGTTATCCTCCTCAAGCTTGACAAAAATAAAGAGGTACTGGTCAGCAATGACTGGGAAAATTGGGAAGAAACTCAAAGAACCTTTATTGGTAGCAAGTCGCTCTTGAACATGACACTTCCACTCCGTGCCTGAGTCGGGTTGGGTTGTTTCATTCACCGGTCACATCACCATGGTCTCGCCATACCATCCACCTTTGGGGTAAATGCTACCAATCTATCATATAAGTGTCGCCGATATGTTCAAGAGAAGTCATCCAGAGAAGTCAACCGTGTCCCATCCACTACCATACATTATACTTCATTCTTTCATGACCGCCACCCTGAACCATATATCATCAGATCGTTTTCACCTCCATCAAAATCATTTGCTCTGTTCCGTGTCATTGATGTGGGATTCATTAAGGCCCTCCTTTGATGGATCGCTTCTTGTCGACATCAGCTCATTATCCAAGAAGTTGATCTAGGAACACCCCCTTCAGTACTTTGAAGCTTGCATGCCTCAATGGCAAGTTTCTCACTTCCGGCGACAGGTATACATCAATGACCTTCAACCGAAATATTTTGCATGGTGTTCGACGCCAAGTCCTTTATTCACACCACGTGAATTGTACTGCAGTACCTTGAGGTTCATTATCATTATCGGTGATTCCTCTCGCACTTGTTAACAGTTTACATCATTGACTGGTAATCAATCGATGTCTTTCCATGTTCGACTTCAAAACATTTCTCACATGGATCGACTTGTACTTAGAGTGAAGATCGGACGAGATTGAAGATCCCGGATCTAGTTTCATCCATCTGGGCTGCGATATATATTCAGGAAAAATAAAGACATTGACATGTACAGCACTGCAGAACAGATAATCATCCTACCAAAAGGATGATGATTTCATCAGAATCATCAGTCTACCATGAGACGATTGTCTGTCCTATGTACATAAAATGAATTTATAAAACTGAGCATGGGAATGCCCGCCTCAGCTAGATCATGAAAACAGTATGAAAAATAATGTATTGTATTGTAACTTATTACAGGTCTCCTCCCAGCATTGAAAGAACTTCGGATCCTCCTAATAAAGCATTTCACCCGATAAACGGCCTCATACTTTAGGGGGCAACTGTTATAGACATTTTTGTGCCTTACAGCTTTGAGCATGAAATGTCCATAATCCAAGGGATCCAAAGTCCCTAAAAGTGTTGTTCCTGCCCCTAAAGGAACAAGGTCAACCAATGACAGCTTCTCCCAGAAGTTCTCCACCAAAAACCACTCAGAACTAGTCAAATCAAGATCAATTCAGAAGCTCCACTAGCTGCCTGCGTTGCAAAGCACCCAAATACACTGGTTAGGTGTGTTGCAACGCACTTGAATGCACTACCCAGGTGCGTTGAGCGGGAAATGAAAAGTGGCAGAGTCATTCAACGAGGTGGAAAGACCATGGAAGCTTCCAGAATCTTCTCCAATGACACTTGCCTCACTGAATTCGACCAAGTGATGAGTAAGAGGCTCTCAGTCTCCAAGTGGAAGCAAGAACTGGCAGAGAGAAGCCACAAGTCAAAACATAAGCTGACTCATCCTCTTTGCTTACATCTATATATGGATCCCTCATCCCAGAGATCCAGAGGCTGGAATTTTGTACTTTGCAGAGAATTGTTGTTGGTTTGAGATTGAGATTAGTACATTGGGTGATTTATGCTTTGTTGGAGGAGAGGAAGGGATTCCTTTGCTAGGAGGTAGATGCTGGATCGGGACTCACTTGGTTGTATCTCCTCTTGGAATTTCTTATCATATCAATAAAATTATTTGAGTTTCTCCTACACGTTGTGTATCAATGATGTTTTGTTATATTTGCATGTTTAGCTTAATCTGATCCTGAGCTTTTTATGAATGTATATCTATATCTTCGTGTAGTTTCTCTCTCTTGTGATCTTGCAGGAATTCGGTGAAGCTGGGCCGGTAAGGGAGCAGAGAGCTGGGAGCTATTGAAGAGAGGAGCGATTGGATCAACAAACTAGTGAAATACACAGGTTAGTTACATCCTTTCTCCTCATTTACATCTCATAAAGAAGAATACTCAAGTAGTTTTCCTTGTTTGTTGCTAAGGCACTATCACACCTTAGAGTGGGATAGGGGCGTTCTGAATAGATACTTTTCCCAACAACACCATGTAATCCACCCATCCGTGGTGGGATTCACCCAGTCTTGGTCTCGTGCTATTATCTTATAGATGCAGTACAGATCATCATCGCTCTCATAGTTGCGGACTGGCTCTATATAGCGCGATCCTTCAGCAGGATCCAGGGGTATTATTACGCGTAGTGATTTCTTCTCAAAGATCATTTTTCGCTTCTTCAGATTGATTACCTCGTTCATATCAGTAGCCTAGTCAATTCCCAAGAGTGCGGGGTAGGGATTGTTGTTATCAACAATCTCTATGACTTCAAAATCTGCCAATGCGCTCACTCCCTCAATATCCACGGTTATTCCTCGCAACGGCTCCCTGGGTATTATTTTTTTTTTATTCGCCATCCTTAGCTAAATTGGGGACCATTGCAGCGCAGGTCTCCCCATTCGCTCCCATGTCTGTTCCAGTAGAACATTCAGATCTGATCCCAAATCCAAAATGACTTGATCCATTTCGTATTCTCTGATCTGTGCGATGAGTCTCATTTCACACCCCATCCTTGTGTTATGCTTTCAAATTTTGTGGACTATGTGCGGTTCACCTGGCGTAGTCCCACCACATCTGTTTTTTAGTTGCTGTAACCCTTTCACATCCTTATTGTCGTGTAGTAACTTCATACAAGTTTCAAGGAAAGTTGTCAACATAGAGGGGTCCATCTCCAGCTCCAGTTTATCTTTGCTTCCTGAAGTGGAGGCCTCAGCGAAGCTCTTCTTAGCTTCCATGAAGGTTTCCCGAGCGTGCTCCAAATCGAACTCAGCCTCCTTTGTTGGGGCTTTGCGAACCCATGTACTGCCTTCCAGCTATTTCCCTTTGTCATCTCTTATCGCAATCCCACTTCGGAGCACTATATTTACATTCAGATCTTCCTCGCACGGCTCAGACCTCATCATCTGCAGGTTCTGAGTCAGGGGAGGCGGTAGTGCTCCTTTGTCACGTATCCTAGCTATCAGTGTAGGACAATCTTTTGTCTCATAATCAAACAACATGCAATACTTGCACGACGGGTGCGTTGGATTAGTGCAATTGCGGGCATAGTATCCTGGCCCTCCGCAATTGTAGAAAATCAACTGTCTGCAACCTCTACCAGGTCCTCCTCCACCTCGGCCTCGTCCACGCCATCCCTTCATTCTGGTTAAGGGGCTGCATTTCGGCCTGAACCCCGTAGGTGGGCGTTCTATCCATCATCAATTCATAGCTTCTACAAGTTCGCTCATCATGTCCCACCGACCTACAAAAGTTTAGAACAACTGTTGTGGAGTTTGCATATACTTCAGTAACAAGTGGCAGTTATCCGTGGCATGTTTTCTGGTTATTTGACTGATAGCGCACCACAAAGTAGGTGTGGTGCTAGGTCCTGCTTGAGCTTCCAGCCTTAAAGACATCGTCCTCCTCCTGCAAAATTTGTAAAAACCGGGCAGTGGTCTTTGTCATGACCCTGACTCTTGCATTTCACGCACCATAATTCTTCGCGTACCTCTAGTCGAAACGTCCTATCCTGCTTCAAGCTTTGCATCTCAAGGCACAGATTCTTCAACTGCGCATGGATTTGCTAAACTCCTAGATTAGTATCTTGCATCAGAGTCCCATGTAGTCTCATGGAAATCTCCAAGGCCTCTGCCTAAGTTGTTAACTTCTGCTGTGATAGCGCACTCCTTAAATGTGGTAGTAGCGAAGCTACAAACCACTCGCGATGTTTTCCATCCATCAAATTCATGTTGGCTTCGTGAATCGTACATTTCAACCTCTGATCTAGTTCCCAAGGTGTCTCACCTGGTAACATCGTGATCTCTTTGAGTCCCATAATCGACTGTGCTTCAGATTTAGGTGTGTTAAATTCCCTATTCAATGTTGTTTGGATGTCTGTTATTCTAGCATTCGGGTTATCGCTGGAGTAATTAATATACTAGGTTAGCACACGATCTTGCAGAGCACTAACCAGTGTTTTCTTCTTTATGTTATCATCTGTGACACCTTGTGCTTCCCATACAACCCTTATAATGAACCAGAATTGGTTTAGATCCTCATTTCCCAAACCTTTGAACACAGGCAACTTCACTATGTTTGCCATACTGAATCGCGGTGGTGGTGGAGGTGGTACGGGTGAAGTTGGAGGTGATGGCAGTGAAGATGGAGGTGGTGTGGGTAGAGGTGGTATTCTCATAAATCCCTGTCTTATCAACTGAATAGCACTTTGCGGAGAGACCTTCGCAATCCCTTCTTCATCTCCTTGCGGAGGTGAAATCAAGGGGCTATGCTCTAGACCCTTATTTCCTTCGTTTTTGTAAATTCTTCCTCTTCACGTAGACCTAAACATCAAGGTAACTGCATAACCCGTTTTTCGCACAACAGCATTTTAATCCAAGTATTTAAATATTTTACGTACTTACCTCGTGGTTCTTTGAGAAAGCATCACTCTGCCTCGCTATAGCTAACTGAGGTGTCGACCGTGAACTTAATAACAAATCCTCCCATAATACGATCGAGCCAATGATCGATGACACATGCGATCTTATCCTCCAATGCTTCCAACCTTCGCACCAGCTCTGGGGTCCACACAATAGGACCGTTAAGCTTCCACCTTCCTTAGCTATCTGCTAGCTTCGCGCTCCACTCATATAGCTCAATAGGGAAGGATGTGAAAAATATTTTGTGGATCTTCGCATATAGGTAGCTGTCTAGCCACTATTCTTTTGACAGTCGCAGGTTTTTGTTCTCCTACGCCACGAACTCGTGGATTCTTCTGTCCAACCAGCCTTCGATTTCTTTCTTAGTTGGATTCCAATGATAAGACATCACACATCTCTCATGCAGATTCCAGTCCCGGCAATAGAACCATTTGTTGGCTTATGGGGGCCTGACCCAAGTTCAACGTTAGTTAGCCAAACAAATCTCTACACTACTGACCCTTTCAGCATCAGCCCGCGGAGCGTAGACCAAAGTCTCACCCGAAGCAATATGGGGGGATGATGGAACCAAGTTTTCGCACCCTTGAGATGGATGTGATGTCAATTTATTCCAACTATACTTGTCTTCACGCAGGTTGCTTATCCCTCTATTCTACCCTTAAGTACCTTCGCAAACTGTTACAATCGACTTTCGCGCAGCCCTAACCAGGGGTTGATCTGCTTTCACGCTGCTAGGGCAATGAACTGTGATATTTCCCAAACTATGCTAAGTATCTTACTTATCTTATTAACAAGTCTTAGTTAGCTTCGCGTCAATAGATGTTCTTACTTGTGTTAACTTAACCAATACAGTTATACACATTCGCGCATCATATAAGTATTAGAAGTGAAATTCATACCCAATATAACAGATGCATAAACAGGAAATAAAGACGCAGAAATTATAGAACATTTCTCTTTATTGATAATTCTAGATGATTACAGACTCGACTCGCCCTGCACACTCAGTTGTTGAGCCTTTACCTATTCTACGACCCAAACTTAGACTTCTACTCCAAAGATATGACTCAATTCTTCGTCATTGATTAGTTTTTCAATTGATTTGATTTCTTAACTACTTAGAGCTTCGCTTTATCATACAATCCCATGGTCCATGGACCATGGGTAGATCTTTTACAACCAACATTACATTATCAAAATAAGGGCGGACAACCCTATGACTCTTTAGCAACTACGTGCTCTGTGACCACAAAATGCGGAGTCTTTACATTATGACTACAAAATTGGACCAAAATATGGGCTTTAAGCCCCAAAACTGCCCTTGGGGGATCCCGCGCCCAACAAGGTCGAAGAAGTTGCTCCAGAGGTTGCCGATGTATTAGCGGAAGTCCCGAAATCACCAAAGATGCCTAGACCAAAGCCCACCCCAACCAAGGACAGCACGAAGGATAAGAAGGGCAAGCATTTTACAATACTGGTGTGCGCATCGTCGAGAAGAAACCCACCGAAGGACAAGCCCACCGCACAGGAAAAGGGCAAAGCCATCAATCTGGAGCCAGAGGAGGAAGAAATCAAAGACATCCCGATGGATGATGAGGACGTGGGAATAGACTTGGAGGAAGTTGAATTCCAGGGTGCTGACCCTATCACTCGGTTGTTTGAGTACATCCCTCCGCGCAAAGGCAAGACCAAGGTATCAAAATATATTGACGAGAGCAAGGTCCCCTTACAAACCCCTCTGCTGCCAGATAAGATTATCTTCAAAGGACCGCGCTTGGGGTGGGTTCTGCTGTTAAAAATCGAAGACTAGGACTTAGCTGACCATGAGAAGTTCCCGCACTTGGCGACCCAGCAACCGATGCGCTGCATTATCGATACAACCACTGGAATGACTGCATTAGAGCCGTGAAGGTGGCTTAGAGGAGTAGACAAGATAGGTCTGATCAACCTGCTATGGGTGTCGCACTACAACCGCACCCTGATTATAGTCTTGGTCGTCAAGTCGTTGCTATGCTTGGTGTATGATGGGTGTCTATGGCTGGAGGAGCCAATACCCATCACTGACAGATTGATCCACAGGATCATGCGATTTCCCTACACATGAGAAAATCTAGCCATGATGTTTGGCGGAAAAGGTGGCGAGCAGGCCCTCATGGAGGCCATGAAAGAGAAATTTAAGCTAGCGAAGAAGCCGTGCATATATGCCATATCAAGCATCAGTGACCCTGTTGTAAAGGTGGCTACGCAGATTTTGGCAGGGAAGGTGATGAGGAAGTGTCGCTCTGATGAGGTGTCGGCACCTGTCGTCGCATTAGCAGCCCAGTGCACCGAAGGAATCCAATTCAATTGAGCGGGCTATCTTCACGGAGAGTTCCTAGCGAACTGTCGCGAGGCACAGGAGCTTAGCAAGACATTCCACTATGCGTGTCTCTTACTGTCTATTGTGCTAGTAGCATGGGAGCTACCAGAGGATAGTCAATTCCCTTCGGTCGCACCAGACCTACCAGAAGCAACGAAGTACACTTCACTACGGGTGACCAAGGATGCGCAGCGCATCAAGGATAGCAAGATCTTCTGGATCTTGATGGAGATGAACATCTGCATGGCCATCAATCACAAACCACAGTTGTCGCCTATGGTGTTTTCCAACCTGCAGGGCTACGTGGAGTTTAAGGTAGATTTTCACCATGTGTCCATCAGGGCGTGAAAGGACCCTGCGCAGACATGGTATGACTTGCCTTACCTGGCAATGGATGACGCCATTGATGCAGTACTTGATCGATGGTCAACAGAATGGCGCACTACAGCAGACTTGGTGGTGGGAGGGAGCAAGTCCACCATGCAGTGCAAGAAGGAGGAGGCCAAGCTCAAGATGACGTAGCTGGACGAAAAGAGAAAGAAGGAGGCTGCTGACAAGACCCAGGCGGAGCGCGATGCCACTCAGCAGACGAAGAAGCAAATAAGTGGAACATAGCGGGGCTCTGACAAAGGCGTGAGGTCACCTTCACCCGAGACAGAAGAAGAGACGGAAAAGTAAATAGAGTAGCACGGCATGGACCCACAGGGGACGTCTGCCTGCATCAAGCGTCCAAGGGAACAAGAGAAAGGAGGGTTGAGGAAGAAGTCCAAGGCCACTACGACGTCGTTGGACCCAATCACCCTCATAGAAGGCGATTTGCATGACATTGGAGACACGGTGCGAGATGTCACTACGGAGGCCCTACAATAGTTTGAGCAATAGCAGCAACTAATATTGGGGTCCATCCAGACAGGTCTGTAGGAGCTACAGACCCGTGCATCACAAGCTGGCATGGTGTCCACCAGCCTTGCCATCGGCACTTCAGAAGCTGCCGAGATGTTGCGCGCAAGGGTATCCAACGCGATAATGCTACCTGATGGAGCACTGACCACAGAGAATGAAGCTGATAGGCCCACTGTTAGTGCCCTCAAGGGAGTAGGGTTGAATCTGGAAGTGCTCCCTGGCGAGGTGCTCCACCTATTGTAGGATGGAGTGATTGCGAAGTTGAGGGCCCGTGAGCACCGCGCCCTACAGGTGATCAGTGAGCAGCGGATTAACAATGAGAAGATGGCACTACAGTGAGACTCTGCCATCGCCGCCATGACCGAGGCGACCGACCAAAACAAGTGTATACTTCAGGTCGTGGAGGAGGCATGCCAAATGGTCCCAGAGTTGGCCATTCTTGAGAAAGAACTAGTCGAGGTGCGCATCCGCAAGCTGGCTAGAGGGGTGTGCGACAATTGGAATTGAACCTGTAGATCACCAAATTATAGTTGAAGGCCCAGCCTTCAACTCCGCTAGAAGTAAAGGAGCATCGTGCAACCGCTATCACAGAGGTAATAGCGGTGGTTGACATTACAGTAGCGGACTGCACACAACTCTTTGGACAGTCGTTTGAGGTCCTGACGAGCTTGCAGAAGGACCCTAATGTACAACGATTGGAGACAGAAGCACGAGGTGCAGCAGTGCTATGATGAGGTCAAAGGCACAGCACAAACTGTCGTGCTCACATAGAGACTAGCAAAGTTGTAGGAGGCCAAGCAGCTGAAAGAACAGGTGGATGCAGTGCAGCACATGGAAGGAGTGCTGAAGGCGGAACTAAAGCCCTGGCTAGATGAGGCTTATGCGGTTAGAGCCTCTATTGAAGGAAATCTTGTGACTCTACAAGCAACTCAGCAAAAGTTTCAGGTCAACAGTTCAGGAGTAGTGACCGAGCAGATGGTTGAAGAAGCGAAGCAGGCGGCCGCACAGTGCACTGTCGAGGTTGCGGTCATACACGTTGAGTTGGGAGGTCTTCGCGCTAAGATCTTCGCGCCCGCCAAGTGACTCGAGGGCGAGTCACGATGTTTGTGTTGGGGGCCTGTTGGGAACGGGATCCCCCAAGGATAGTTTTGGGGCTAAAATCCCATGTTTTGGGTCAAGTTTTGTAATAAAGTTGTAAAGTCTCCGCATTTTGTGGTCGCGGAGCGCGAAGGTGTCATGAGTCATAAAGGGTTGTCCGCCCTTATTTTGTAAAGTGTAAAGTCGGCTGTAAAGATCTACCCATGGTCCGTGGACCATGAGATTGTATAAAATTAGCTAAGGAAGTAAGCTCTAAGTAGTTTTAGGGAAGCAAGAAGTCTTGAGCGATAAGGAGGAAGTCTTTAGAAGTCTAAGTTTCAGGTCTTAGCGTAGGTAGAGGCTCTGCAGCTGAGTGCACAGAGGTCTAGGGTGGAAGTCCGCAGTTGAGTGCACGGACCCTGCAGCTGTGTGCGCAGGGCGGATAGAGTCTGTAATCATCTGAAGATATCAATAAAGAGAAGCATTCTAAAAAATTTTGTGTCTTTGTTTCTTGTTAATGCATCTTGTCACATTGTGTATGAATTTCATTTACAATGCTTATGTAATGCGTGAATGTATGTAATTATGTTGGTTAATTGAACGCAAGCAAGAATATCTGTTTATGCAGCGCTAACCGTGATCGTTTAATAAGATAAGTAATACACTTAAGATAATTTGGGAATTTGCATAATACATTGTCCTAGCAACACGAAAGTACATGAACCGTAGGTTAGGGCTGTGCAAAGGTCAATCGTACCCCTTCGCGGAGTTACCGAAGGGCGGAATAAAGGGCCAGACAGACAGAGCCCTAGGACTTGGGGAATTGCGCGAAAGCTAGAACAGAAGGAATAAACCGATATCACGATCATCTCAGGGTGCGGAAACTTGGTTCCATCATTCCCCCATACTGCTTCAAGTGAGACTTCTGTCCGTGCTCCGTGGGCTGATGCCAAAAGGGCCAGTAGTGTAGGGATTTGTTTGGCTAACTAATGCTAAACTTGGGTCAGGCCCCACGCAGCCAACATGCGCAAACACAAAATTCATTTCATGTGTTTCCTCTACATGTCTTGCTTTCTTTTCACTTGTTTGACCAACTGTCATCTTCAGCATGTTGATTACTATGTCATGCTTGCGACCTTATTCTGGTGACGTTGAAGGTTTGAGTATGAGTTGTGTTTTCTATGTAAACATCTATCACACTCACACACGATGTTGTAAGAACTATCAGGAAAGTGTCGACACAGTCATCCGAAGTGTCACACTTGTCGCTTTCACCATTAGACAGTGTCGCAGTCAGTCACACTGAGACATGTTGTCTTGTTGGTTTTAGGTGTCTTGTCATCGAGACATGTTGAGTGTGTGTTCGCAAGGTCATGTATTCACGATTTCACTCGCTCACACACTTAGCCATTTTTTTCGAAAGTTTTTTGATCGAACCACTCTCCATCAGTCGGACCTCCACTGAGCTGCACTGCACAATCTCGGCCCTCAGTGACCAAGCACTATCGCCTAGAACTGCGCAGAGCTTGAGCCTACCCTCTAGGCAGTCTACACTGCAAAATTCTGGAATCAAACCAATTGGTTGTCACCCAAAACAATGCAGAAGTTTTCCAAGAAGCTATCTTAGTTTGTGCTTCCTGTAAACCTATCCATCAAGCCTCTCGCTGGTCAAGTGGAGAATTTGACTTGGGTGGTGACCCAGGGCTGCACTCCTCCCAAAAATTGTGCAGAAGCTACCAGCCTGCCTACTTGCACTGTCTGAAGAAATTGCGCAGAGAAGAGGGACAGACACCCACTGCCTGTCATTGCACTATCTCTGGAAATTGCGTAGTTCTGTCAATCAGCCCCCTACAGGCATGCTTACTACTCCTCCTGAAAATTACGCAGTTTTCATGGACAACCCACCTGTTACCTAGCAACCCTCTCAGCCTAGAAACTACACAGACATGTCCTGCATGACTTCCTCCTAGATCTGCGCAGTTTTGGCCAGCAAGCTCCCACAACCCACTCTTGGCCTCCTCTGAAAATCTGCGCAATTTTCACTACCAGTGCCTCCTGCTACTCGCACTGGCTTCTCCGGAAAAATTGTGCAATTCTACCTCCCAACTGAGCCAGGTCCTACAGATGTCATTGTTGTCCCAAATTGCTCAACCTAGCCTCACAGTGACCTCTTAGAAATTATTCTCAACAGTGCCCTGGAGCCTCGCATCCCGGCCTAACATGCACTCTATGTTGTTTCAAAGCCTTATCCTCTCTCCCGTTCACTTGCACCCAGAAATG
Source organism: Pinus tabuliformis (assembly GCA_031772625.1). Taxonomy (NCBI): domain Eukaryota; kingdom Viridiplantae; phylum Streptophyta; class Pinopsida; order Pinales; family Pinaceae; genus Pinus; species Pinus tabuliformis. The sequence goes on along the minus strand of CM062809.1, from coordinate 850,627,520 downwards.
GAATACAATGCATCATGGTAGACTAGGCGATTTCTAGATTTAATGTCGTCTCGTCATGAGTGATTGCAAAAACAGATACATGGATGAGACATGTTGCGACGACAAACGGGATGAACAAGGAGCACATGTTAGAAGACTTGCTCGCGGTTGGACGAACACATGAAGCATACCAAGTAGCAAGCGAAGGAGACACATGCACATGCATGAACTATCAAGTGAACACCAAGACCATTAAAGACTCAGTGCACTCTACCATGCGGAGGTGAAGCTATGGTACACCACGGGCACACTCATCACTTAGCAGCACATCAGCGCGACACAAACAACACAGTCAACATGTGCTTACTAGTAGTGTCATGTCGAGTAGTGTCATAAGTCGCCTCGGCCACATCACTACTTTGGTCATAACTGTGTAAGCAATGTAATGTAACGTGGAAGTCCAAGAGACCCACGGATGAAGTCAAAGAGTCATGTAAGTTGAACAGTCATGAGGGAAGTTGAACAGTCATGAGGGAAGTCGAACAGTCACAAGGGTCAGTTTCACCCTTGGCTATATATACCCCTCATTTGTACATGCAAATGACTTTTCACCTTGGCTCCTCCCACATAGCCTTGAGGGTCTGTAGTCTTTTCTTTGAGTAGCGAGCAGTGGCTCCAACACCCCACTATCGGGGTTAGTGATGTATGGTGTACGAATGTGTCTTGGAACTTTCGCTTAATTTAGAAACCTGTTAACAGGTCATCACGTTTTCACACATGTATTGTATTCGTTTGTAAGACTATTCTTTGGATGCTTGTAATGCATGTTGCTTTAACTTGTACTACAATAGTTGAACTATTTCGGTTGTTTTAGTGCATATGTTGTTAGAAATGTGTTGTATGAGTTGTTAACGTTGTCTCGCCCATGTGGACTACTCTGCCAGACACTTGACAAATTTGTTCTTGTAAACTTGTTATAACGACTGTCGCACTCGTGTGGACTATTCCGCCAGGTGTTGTACATGCTATTTGTTCACCTTTGTGTTTGTGACTATTGCATCCGTGTGGACTACTCCACCAAAAGCTGCACAGATCTTGTTGTGTTGTGTGTCTCTAACTGAATTGGGACTATTCCCTTTCGACTTGAGACTCACTCTCACCCTCTCCCTCTGCAGTGAAATAACTTTGACACAAGCGACACTAAGCACTCACCAGGCACACAAACCTCATTGTTTGAATACTAAGTATACCACTCTCATGTGCTGACAAGCAAGACCTAAGGCATATCTTTAAGATAATGGAAACCGAGCCATCGTACCCTATGGGACTCCTACACCAAACAGTGTGAGGTCTAGTTTGGACTTCATATCAGGGAGATCCCCTGAATGTTGGCAGGTCCAGCACCGTCAACAAGTTAGTAGACCAAAGTTATGATCATCCGAGTATGCGCAGCCTATCAAAACCAGGAAAGTAAACTTCAGGACAGAAGAAAGTCCCAAGATGGTGGTGATATGAGAATATTGGGATGATGAAACTGTAGAAACGGTTCTAGATCTGTTACGCGATACCAAGATTTTTTCCCCAACACATTTGAGGAAATGAAGGGAATCGTAGGAGAGATGGGTGAGATGAGAATTCCATTGAAGCATCAGGTGAAGCCGGTAAAGCAACGGCCATATCAGTTGAACCGTATCTACAAAGAGAAAGTCAAGTAGCAGTTGGATAAAATGATAAAGGCATGAATCATTGAACCCATGAAAGATTATGAGTAGATAACCCCGATGGTAGTCCAAAATAAGATGGGAGAAATGAGGATTTGTTTAGCCCTCTGAAAGTTAGATGATGCATGTGCTCACGACCCTTGGGCCTACACCATTTACTAATGAGATATTGGAAAATGTAGGTGGACTGGAAGCTTATTCATTCACTGAAGGATTCTTTGGCTACCATCAGGTTAAGATTGCTAAAGAGGATTGGCGTAAGACCACCTTTGTGTCAGAATGGGGATGTTTCCAGTACACAGTCATGCCATACATGTTGAAGAATGCACCAGCCATTTTCTCGTGCATAGTGGTCGTAGCATTCAAGGAATTTGTTATCACTCCATAATTTTCCTGGCTATGAAAGGAAAACCCAGAGGTAACATTGAACCAATTTTGGAATAGGAATTGGCCTTCCTAACCAGAGGGGGGTCCCTCTATGAATCAGCTACCCAATGTCACTTCGGCAGTTATCCATGTCTTCAAACAGTGGCAAGATCTTTGGCAGGGTAAAGGTTTAATAGAGTGGTAAGGCAGAGCGAAAATCCATTGGGCATGGAGTCAAAGGTTGAATATAAGTCAAAGGGATTCCAAGATCATGGTTGATGAACAAACAGAATTATAGAGGCCTATAACCAGTATTTCCTTAAACATAAGAAATGTTGCAGTATGGTGGGAAGCAAGTGTAACAAATTCAATTAAAACAGAGCATTTTTCAAAGTGATTTCTGTAATAACAACAGAAGAAATAAGATGTATTTGAATGTATAAATTAAAGCATCATTAAATGAATGCTAATCATATGGCTTTATTCGAATACTGAGGAAAAACAATATTGATACACACAGAGAGACACATAAACTAAGAGACAGACTGGAAAATACAGTAACAAGAATATCTGTTTTGAAATATTTGGAACACCTGATCTTGGCAAACTTAGATTAATATCAAAATATCTTTACATACAAACTGTCTTTTTCCAGAAAAAAACCCAACCTTTATCACTCTAAAAGCGATAGTTTAAATAATAAAAATAATAACAAAGTCTTGCTGGTTTCTAGGAACAAAAACTAATAATAATAAAAAACGAGTGATAATTTCAAATTAAACTCGAAAACCTCTCGAACTATTGGAGTTGTTGGTCCAAAGTTGGAGTCAAATCCCCTGCCATCTGTTCTCAATCACTGATGATCCACTGACTTTGCTGATTTTGTGCTTTTAACATCTGGAGATAATCCCCTTGAAACTAATTTAGTTCCACTAGTCTTTGACTACAAGGATGTTGTTCTTGAAGTTCGAATGTTGAAATTAATTAAGATAAGGCTAATACCATGCCTGGAAATTTGAAAACTTCCCTGACTACTTGCCTAGAAATATGGAGATGCATCTTTGACTGATTGTAGCTGCCTGAAGATATGGATCTGAATGCCAACTGTATCCTTATCTCTGCTTTTGTTGCTAAGTGTTGATTTGATTCGAAGCTTTATTGCCAATAACTTCAAAGTTGCCTTCGAAGGTATAAAAAATGCAATCACCTAGGTCCCCTTTAAATCTTGCAATGATAAAATTTAGTCGCTTATAAAAAATATTCAAAATGTTCATTTTTCGTTGAACGAAAACTAGCATTTGCCCCTCCAAGGAAAACATGTTTCTGTTTTTCCTGTAAAAGCTTCTATCTATCATTTGCTTTGATGGGAGTATGCCAAAATCTCTTAATGCAATAAGATGGCAATCATCTGAGCTCGAACCAATGCACAAGTAAATATGACATCAACAGGAATATTTCTAATCCTTTATCTTCATGTTAAGCAGGGCTTCAACACCACCTTTAGAAAAATATTCTTGAACACTGGTTTGCGAATTGGTGTTGCCAATGTTAGCAAGATCCGATGGTTATGGAGGTACCCTAGCCTTCAGAACTTCTCGCAGGATTGTAGCAATGACCAGCTCCACTATATGAAATAGCTAAGCTCTGCTGCAGTTATTAACTTGTAACTAGGAGATTGCTGCCTGAATGCCTCAATGTGCTCACAATTGTGCATACCAAAAACAGAGCCCCATTTAAGTTCAAAACGAGATGCAACAAGAGAATAATGCTCTAATATTTTTAGCTGATTTCTAAAGTCAATATTAGTTCGAAGGGATAAGAATTTGCATGAAATGATTGCACATTTAGAAGAACTGACATCTTTATTTGTTGCCTTACAAGTGTTTCAACTTCAACAAAATTATTGTCACAATCCTCTCAATCACAGACGCACCGTAAAGTGTGTAGCAGCTTGCAAATTGTTTCTGGAAAATTAGGACGTAATAACAGAGCTTGCTTGTAACACCTAATAGCAGTTTCAACAAAGCAACTATTCCAGTTTTTCAGTCTCGTGCAATAAACATAAAGTTTGCAGTTAGAGCAACTGATTCCCCAAATTCAGTCTTCCCAAAATATTATCTGCCCAATGGATTGACCTTGTTGTGTCTTTGCACCTGAAAACACACATCAATGCGTATTCATCTGACATTATGAACGTTGGGTAGCAACATGAGCAATTGCTCTAGATTAGTCTCTTACAACCGTGTGTTTTAGGAGTTTTACCTCCACATTTGACTAATAATGCTATATCTCGACGCTTATAAACAAGTCACTTGGCGTTTTCTTTGAAACCCTGACTGTGTCATTGTGTGCACAAATCTAAACTAGAGCCCAAATACTCTGGTACAGTTGAATCATCTTCTATGGTAGACTTTGGCAAAAGAGTTGAAATTATAGGAAATTTTGCATACATGGTGTTTCTAACCATTTCTGTATTGTTCTTAATATCGATATAATGTGTTCGTGAGGCTTTTGACAAGCCAGATAATTGTATCCCTGATAAAAAAAAGAGCACAGAATGGGCACGAAACTGATCCCTGTCAATTCCTAGCCTTGCTGAATGTTTGCACGGCAAAAGGGAATTACTCTTGGCGTCATATAGATAACATTTGTCCGCCTTTCCTGTGTGTGCTAGCATTGACCATTCTCTTTGATTTGTCCACTTGTGCAATGGATGCTTGTTAGCTTTATACTTGACACTCCCCGCGAGGACGATGCCTTTGTGACTTAACTCTTGGCTTTGTGTGTGGAGTTGGACAGTGTATTAACACTTGGAAGTTTTGCTGGAACTTATGTGACTATCTAAGCTGTGAGGAAGGTGATTGTTGAATTATCTAGCACCCAAACAACTGTGGCAGTGGTTGTCCCCTAGGCAGTCACAGTTCTTATTGCTTGGTGTTGGTTTCATTTTTAATATTTGGGGAATAATTCCACATTCATAAAGTAGAAGAAAATCATACCGTTTAAAACTGGAAAATTGATGTCATTTTAGGACCCCAAACTGAAATGTCAAACTTAAAAGGGCAGATTTCGAAAAAATCTTGCATGTGATAACATTTGGCTCCAATTTGGCCCCAATGGGGATGATATCTTCCCTGTGGGGTAGCAAAGAACCCGTAGACGAAGTGCCATCCATTGGGTTGCTCCCAAGCTCTGAAAACCAACAACCTGAGACTAAATGCCACTGAAAACCAAACTGCTACAACCTGAAAACTGAAAAATGTTGCAAACTGACAGAGACAATTGTTGAAAATCAAATGTTGAAAAACCGAAATAATTGTTTACCCAACAAGCTTATTTGCAAATAAATTCCTACACTACTCTAACCAACCAAATTTACTTGTTTCAAGTATAGTCATGCTTCCAATGAAGCCATGAATTCATTTGACTGATTGTTTTAACTTCATTGGTGCCTTCAATCCTTGATCTGAATTGTTGTTGAGCTAACTTTGACTGAAAAAGAAATCTAAATTCAAACTTGCGGTCTATATACACTTCAATTTTTTATCTGAAAGATCTCTTCATATAAATCGCTACAGGATCATAAAAATCGAAAGAGGTAGAAGCTTGATAATTTAGAATAACCTCTTTCGCTTGCTCCATGTCAGTAGATTGTCTTTCTGTAATCTTTTCTTTAGCAAGCATAAATCCATCACTGTTTTCTTTATTGTCTTCCTGCAACTCTATTAAATAGCTATCATATATTGGTTCACAATTTCCATAAGTTTGTTGATTAAATTTTTCCATGAAAGAAAATACTATCAGTTGCTTTTGTAGACGATCCTCATCAAAATCATCATATTCATCGTATATAGGCTAAATGTTGTTCCAATTCTTAGTATATTTTAACCAAGAAACTTGCTCACTTTCATGTATATCAGCTTCTTGAAACAATGGTTGAATTTGCACTCCATCTTGTGAACATGAACTAATATTTTCTTGAACAACAAAATCCACAGGTGTTTGAAAAGGATCATCATTAATGCATTCATCAAAAATAGGCGGATCAAGGTGTGATTCTGTGTCACATGCATTTTCAGCCTCATTGTCTTCAAATACCTCTTCGTGTTGTTGATAAGAATTTTCAAAAGAATGGGTCTGATGAGGCAGAAATTGAGACATTCTTTGCGCTTCTTGTTCTGTCCTAATTTCTTTAGCCAACGTATTTAAACAATTATTATTTTCCTCTATATTAAAGATGCTGCATGAATCTAAATAAGACAATAAAGATGAAGAAATATCTTCATCCCATTCATCATCAGAAAACATACCAGTCCATTCTTTAAAACCTTGAAAAGAAACAAGGTCTGCCACAAACCCTGTTGTCTTGACGGGTGAAGCAACTGGATTAGCAACTAAGCTCATCATTCCAAAATAAATGGAGTCGCCAGTGAGAACTTTCAAACTTTGAATTCTTCGGACATTGGAGTCGCCATTGATAACTTTGAATTCTGGATTCTGCTGACAATGGAGTTGCCAGGTGAATGATGCACAAATTCTTTGTGTCTGAATATTGTTCACTTTCAGCAATCAGATCTGAAACATTTCCATTTCTTCCGGAGAAAGTCAACTTGAAGTATTCACCTCCCGGGCAACAGTGCCAAGATGTTATCACTCCGTTATTTTCCCGGATGTGAAAGGAAAACCCGGAGGTAACATTGCACCAATCTTGGACTACGAACTGGTCTTCCTAACCACAGCGGGCTCCCTTTATGAATCAGCTACCCAATGTCACTTCGGCATCTATTCATGTCTTCAAACAGTGGCCAGATCTTTGATAGGGTAAGGGTTTAACAGAGTTGTAAGGCAGAGGAAAAATCCATTGGGCATGGAGTCAAACGTTGCATATAAATCAAAGGGTTTCCAAGATCTTGGTTGATGAACAAACAGAATTACAAAGGCCAATAAGCAGTATTTCCTCAGACATAAGGAATGTTGTAGTATGGTGGGAAGCAAGTACAACAAATTCAATTAAAACAAAGCAATGTTCAAAGCGATTTCTGTAATAACATAAGAAATAAGATGTATTTGAATGTATGAATTAAAGCATCATTAAATTAATTCTAATCATACGACTTTATTCAAATACTGAGGAAAAACAATATTGATATACAAAGAGAGAGACATAAACTGAGATACACACTAGAAGACACAGTAACAAGAATCTTTGTTTTGAAATATTTGGAACTCCTGATCTTGGCAAACTTAGATTAATATCAAAAGATCATTACATACACGCCGTCCTTTTCCAGGAAAAACTCAACCTTTATCACTCTGAAAGTGATAGTTTAAATAATGAAAATAATAACAAACTCTTGCTGGTTTCGAGGAACAAAAACTAATAATAATAAAAAACAAGTTATAATTTCAAATAAAACTCCAAAAGCTATCGAACTGTTGGAGTTGTTGTTCCAAAGTTAGAGTCAAATCCCATGCCATTTGTACTCAGTCAATGATGATTCACTGACTTTTGTTGGTTTTGTGCTTTTAAGATATGGAGATAATCCCCTTGAAACTAATTTAGTGCCACTATACTGAGTACAAAGATGTTGTTCTTGAAGTTCGAATGTTGAAATTAATGAAGATAAGGCTGATCTCATGCCTAAAAAATTGAAAACTTCCCTGACTACCTGCCTAGAAATCTGGATATGCATCTTTGACTGACTGGAGCTGCCTGAAGATATGCATCTGAATTCCAAGTGTATCCTTATCTCTGCTTTTGTTGCTATATGTTGATTTGATTTGAAGCTTTATTGCCAATAACTTCAAAAGTTGCCTTAGAAGGTATAAAAAATGCAATCACCTAGATCTGCTTTAAATCTTGCAAAGATCAAATTTAGTTGCTTATAAAAAATATTCAAAATGTTCATTTTTCATTGAATGAAAACTAGCAATTGCCCCTCCTAGGAAAACATGTTTCTGTTTTTCCTGTAAAAGCTTCTATCTACATTTACTTTGATGGGAGTATGCCAAAATCTCTTAATGCAATAATATGGAAATCAATTGAGCTCGAACCAATGCACAAGTAAATATGACATCAACAAGAATATTTCTAATCCTTTATCTTCACGTTGAGCAGGGCTTCAACACCTTCTTTAGAAAAAGAAAAATCTGGAACACTGGTTTGTGAATTGGTGTTCCCAATGTTAGCATGATCTGATGGTTATGGAGGTACCCTAGCCTTCAAAATTTCTCGCAAGGTTGTAGCAATGACCAGCTCCACTGTATGAAATAGCTAAGATCTGCTGCAATTATTAACTTGTAACTGGCGATTGCCACTTGAATCCCTCAATGTGCTCACAGTTGTGCATACCAAAAACAAAGCCCCATTTAATTTCAAAACGAGATCCAACAAGAGAATAATGCTCTGATATTTTCAGTTGATTTTTAAAGTCAATATTGGTTCGAAAGGATAAGAATTTGCATGAAATGGTGGCACATTTAGAAGAACTGGCATCTTTATTTGTTGCCTTACAAGTGTTTCAACTTCAACAAAATTACTGTCACGATCCTCCCAATCACAGACACACTATAAAGTGTGCATTACCTTGCAAATTGCTTCTAGAAAATCAGGACGTAATAACAGAGCTTGCTTGTAACACCTAATAGCAGTTTCAACAAGGCAACTATTCCAGTTTTTGAGTCTCGTGCAATAAACATAAAGTTCGCAGTTAGAGCAACTGATTCCCCAGATTCAGTATTCTCGAAATATTATCTACCCAACGGATTGACCTCCTTGTGTCTTTGCACCTGAAAACACACATCAATGTGTATTCATCTGACATTATGAAAGTTGGGTAGCAACACGAGCAACTGCTCTAGATTAGTCTCTTACAACTGTGTGATTTATGAGTTTTACATGCACATTTGACTAATAATGCTATAGCGTGATGCTTGTAAACAAGTCACTTGGCGTTTTCTTTGAAACCCTGACTGTGTCATTGCGTGCACAAATCTGAACCAGAGTCCAAATACTCTGGTACAATCGAATCATCTTCTATGGTAGACTTTGGCAAAAGAGTTGAAGTATAGGAAGTTTTTCATACATAGTATTTCTCACCATTTCTGTTTTGTTCTGAATATCGATACAAAGTGTTCGTGAGGCTTTTGACAAGCCAAATAATTGTATCCCCGATAAAAAAAAAGCAAGGAATAGGCATGAAACTGATCCCCGTCAATTCCCAGTCTTGCTGAATATTTGCACTGAAAAAGGGCATTACTCTTGGCATCATATAGATCAAATTTGTCCACCTTTCCTGTGTCTGCTAGCATTGACCATTCTCTTTGATTTGTCCACTTGTGCAATGGATGCTGGTTAGCTTTATACTTGACAAGCCACGCGAGGACGATGCCTCTTTGTGACCTAACTCTTGGCTTTGTGTGTTGAGTTGGACAGTGTACTCACACTTGGAAGTTTTGCTGGAACTTATGTGACTAATCTAAGCTGTGAGAAAGGCGATCGCTGAATTATGTCCCCTTGGCAGTCACAGTCCTTGCTGCTTGGCGCTAGTTTCATTTTTTATATTTCGGGAATCATTCCACATTTATAACGTAGAAGAAAATCATATCATTTATATGTATCAATTGTTGGACTGTTAATTGATATGTACTGCAAAACTATGCACTCGTGGGTTCTTCTCTTCGGCGGGCAGCTTGACTCTAGCATTAATCTGTGCGTTGTGACAATGTAACTCATTGCTTGGCTCCTGGAATGGCTTGATCGTTCCTGGACTTAAAAGATTGGACGTCAACCCCAATGGTTTTTATAGAACACGATAGATCTTTAATGAACCCGAGAGAGCATAATTAGCCCGCCTCCGGCTTAATTCACGGAGTGTTACATGTGTCAAACATAATGCGTAATCAGACCTACAACATAATCATGTCTCGTGACACTGGAACTCGGGTGGGTGGGGAGGTTATCATTAAACCTTCCCAACTATCCAGGGTATCTTCCATTATTCACCAAATTAGTGTTGTCAACGGTTTTTTCAAATAAAAGTCAATATTGGTTTAAAACTAGCAAATCAGTGCCATTTTAGGAACCCAAATTGAAATGTCAAACTTAGGAGAGTGGATTTCGAAAAACTCTGGCATGTGATAACATAATTTATTCATAAATTCTTGGAATTTTAGTTGGATAACTGGATTATGTTCATTACGCTAAAGAAGCACATTGAGGTGTTGCGACTAATGTTGGACAAGTGCAGATAGTTGTAGATTTCATTAAATATAAAGAAACGTATATCTAATTCACCTATTGATATTTTGTTGGGACATGTCATTTGTAAGCAAAGTTATTGGTAGATCCTGCCAAGATTGCGGTGATAGTGGTCATGTCACTGCCCACATCATTGCAGTAGCTATGGTGTAACTTGGGGCATACGCTATGGTGTAACTTGGGGCATACGGGTTACTATCAGAAGGTTATCTATGGATATGCTTCGATCATTTCTCCCATGGAAAATTTGTTGAAGAAAGGAACCAATTTTCAGTGGAATGGCAAATGTGAAAAAATCCTTAGACGCCTTGAAGGAGAAGTTGGTGATGACACCAATTTTGGTATTCCCGGATTAGCACAAGGAGTTCCACATGCATGTTGATGCTTTATTGATTGCACTAGGTGTGATCTTAGCCCAACCCAGGAGAAAAGAGATTGATCATCCCATTTCTTTTGCAAGCAAGAAGTTGTCGACAACCTAGAAGAACTACACCGCGACGGAAAGGAAAGTACTGGAAATGGTGTATGCACTTCCAATGTTTAGGCATTACCTGTTGGGAAATAAGTTTAACTTGTACACTCATCATTCTATGTTGAAGTACTTCGTTAGCAAGCTTGTGTTGTAGGGGAGAATTTGTAAGTGGCTACTCTATTTCCAGGAATGCAATTTTCAGGGGGGTGTCCAAGCCAGGTAAACTAAATGCAAGACCCGATCATTTGTCATAGCTAAGCTTGGGAGAGGACGTGCAGAGTTTGGAGGAAAATATGTCAAATGCACAACTCTTTACTATGAACTTGGTGAATGACTATTTTGTAGAGATTGCAAGATTTTTTAGTATAGGGATAACGCTAAAAGACTATACTATGGTGTAGAAAAAACAACTAGTGGTAAAAATGATCGTTTATCCATTAATTGCAAGTTCCCTGCATAAGTTAGGCATGGGTGGAATTTTGTGCAAGTGTATATTAGAGCATGAACAGTCGATAATTTTAACAGAAGTGCATGCAGGTTTCGTTGGAGAACATTATGTAGGATACACCACAACACAAAAGATCTTGCACACAGGACTATGGTGGCCTACTTTACATACTGATGCCAAGGAGTTTTGTAGGAAGTGTGATGTATGCTAGTGGGTGGGGAAGCCTTCCCGAAGAGACGACATGCCTTTGGCTCCCCAACTCACTTTGCAGTCATTCGGTAAATGGGAAATAGATTTTGTGGGCCCAATCAGCCCACCTGCAAGGAGAATTGGAGCATGGTACATAAACACTGCCATTAATTATATAATAGATGGGTGGAAGCCACTCTAGTCAAAGATTGCAACAGAGAGACAGCTATGCATTTTTTATTTGACAATGTAGTGACTATATTCGTGAGTCAGAATTCTCATGAGTGACCAAGGTACCCATTTCTTGAACAAGACAATTATGGCATTAATAGAGGAGTTTCAGATCTATCATCAAAAGCGAACTCCATACCATCCACAAGTTAGTGGTATAGTGGAGGCATTTAATAAAATATTGGATACAACACTTACTAAGGTATGTAATATACAGTGTGATGGCTGGGATTTGAGAATACCATCAGTTTTTTGGGCCTATAGGACCACATGTAAGAAGTTGATTGGGAAAACACCTTTTCGGTTAGTATACAGGCAGGAGCCAGTAATGCCAATGGAGTTTTTAGTGTCGAGATTGCGCATTGCAATAGCCACACAGCTAACAAAGTCTGGTGCAGTCGAGCAGAGGTTACATGAATTATTGCAACTAGAGGAAGATCATGCGGTAGCTAGATTTCACCAAGAAGTGCATAAATCCAAAGAGAAGGCGTGGCATGATAGAAGGATTAAGCAAAAGACTTTTCAGTGTGGAGACTTGGTATTGTTGTATGACACTAAGTTTTTATAGCAACCGAGGAAATTTTATATGCATTGGATGGGAACACACATTATCCAACATGTGATAGATCCAAGAGTAGTACGATTGAAGAATTTGAATGGTATCTTATGAAAGGGTTTCATCAACAGGAGCCAGTTAAATTTGTACAAGGACAGACAAGCTCGTGGCGACCAACTGTGAAAAGACGAATTGCATTCGACCCTTTTGTATATAAATAAAGTAGGTTGATTATTTTGTTTCTATTCAGAGTTAGTGGATAATGGTTCTTTTTTGTTTTCATGGGTAAAAATTTATTTGTATATTGTGTACAAATGTGGAACGTGTTGAAAATAGCATCAAGAAAGGATAAATATAGAAGTGCTAAATTTAGTACTGCTATAAATAGCCTTTCAGTATACCTTCCTATTTTAGTTAGTCCCTGAACTAAAATAGAGAAGTAAAATTCGAATTTGATCTTAGCAACTGTTTGTAAAATAATTAATTAATTCATCTTGAGTTAATTAGTTGTAGAAAATCAAACGTTAAGTCTATGTGGGGACATGCAACAGTTTCTCCATTGATTGAGGAATTTATCCATCAGCTAAAGAGATAAGGATGAGTTGTAATATTGAGTTGTAATTAGTTGGCTCAATTAACGGAGTCAAGTCCAGTTAGATTAATTCAAACAGTTTGTTGAATTAATTGTGAGTTCAGTTCGATAATGCATGCATGCATGTAACTGTTGCGCTTCAGATAACTGAATATTCTCTCATAAATAACTCATGCATGTCAGTGCAAATAGAGACCCAGTTGAGATCAGATGGAGGGACAATGTACTATCAGTTGCAGGAATATTCCATTGTGAATATCTCTTTCATGCAGAAGGAATTCATTCCTTGGAGATTGCGCAGTGACTTCTTCAGTTTGGTGAGTTTGATGAGGCCAATTCACACATGTGACATCATTGGACCCCAAGAAAAACTGTGCAAGGAAATAGGAGGCTTTGAGGGCCGAGGGAAGGCATATCTTGTGTCTACTCAGTCTATGAGCTATATTGTTTGATTGCAGAGAGAGTAGGATAGCTTGTGAGCTGATTCTTTTTATAACTTGAACATATTTCCACTTGTATGATAATACAGAGATTGGGGTTTTAGGTTGAGGCTTTCCCCAGGTTATTTCTTTTGTGTTATGTGTGATTGATTTCTCATTCTCAGTTATATGTGTTCTCATTGATCTTGCTCAATTCGATTAAGCTTCCGCAAAGTTTGTTGTAGAAGTAGATCTTGTATTTTGCTTTAGTATATTGCATAATCTGTTGATCTACAGTGGGAATTTCTACAGAATGTTGCACACTAGAAGTGTCATGCAGTATCAATGTTAAACTAGATAATATGCAATGTTGGGGGGTTTCCTATTTCAGGGAAGTCTATATTTAAGAGTGAAGTGATAGTGGAATAGTAGAGGTTAATACGATTTGTGGCATAGCACTTAGTAAGAGTACCATAGATGGAATCACATCAGTGGTAATTGGGAGATAGTTGGACAACCAGAGAAATTTCCAAAAACCAGTACACTTGAACATGTTTGGTACAAAATTGAGTGAACAAATGGAGGATGTCACTAAGGCACAGTTGGATAAGCTACAACAAATAGTGGGTGATTGGTGTGCTAGACTAACCATGCAATCATTTTCATCGTAACCTATAGATTAGCCCACCGTGAGAAGTCAATGACAGTTCCTCCAGTCTAGCCAAAACAATCTCCACTGGAGCATCCCAAGCGAATATTTTTCTTGCTCAATATAGCTATAGAGGTTTGGGATGGAGCAATGTAGCAAAACATTGTGGACATCGCGCATATCAACTTTGTATTGTCCCATTTGAATCCATAGGACTTAGATAAACTGCAATACAGCTCTGTGCAAGAGTTGCATGATGGGATGGTAGCTACCAAAGAAGAATTAGATCAATCAAGTGAGGCTCAGGAGTAGTTACAGCGAGAAAAGGAGAAGGCAACTAAAGGTGAATCAAATTGGCATGTGGTCTTGAGGCAAGTCCACACCGAACTCGTGGGCAAACCTACCCATGACACTACCCCAACTAGAGATGTGGTAGGGAAGATCAGTGAGGTACTCAAGGCCTCCAATCATAAGTGACAAAGTTGGTGACACAATAGCGACCACCAACCTCTCCAGAAGAGTTTGAATATAGAGCATTGGTTTAGTGCATCAAACAGAAGTACAAGCAGCTAGCTGAATACAAAAAACATTATCAGAGTATGGTTGAGCAAGGAACTCAGCTATGGAGTACCTTATTAAAAGCTCCAATTGCTATAAAAACTATCAATCAAATCTTGAAGGTTGAAGAACAAGAACATGAAATCAAGGAAAGCATGGGAGTGATGAGCTTCATAGACAAATGAAATGTCACACGGGAAAATTTACATCTTAGTGAATGGAGAGAGTGGGTCTGAGAAGACAAGAAATAGTGGACCAACCTCCAGGATAGGGCATTGAAGGTGATGAGTAAATGTAATGATTTGTTGATAATAGTGTGGCAAGCAAGCAGTGAGGACACTGATGTTTGTTGAAGAATCTAGGGAAATGAAAATTAATGAGATTCTTCGTTAGCATGATAACAATTTGTGAAGTTATTTTACAATTTTATCTTGGCTTGATCTTCATATAATTATTAGTATGTGTTTGCTTCATCAAACTACTATAAAAAACAAAGAGACAAGAACACAAGATGTTTGGCATTATGCCAGGGCCAAAACCTCTCCCTCTTGTAGAGGAAAACCCGCACAAAATTCTTCTTATAGAGATTTCAATTGACGAATACCAAGACCATGACCCTTGATCTACTCTGCCACTGGACCAAGACATCAATCCTATTCTTTTTCACTGTTGAGATCATCATCATTGTTGCACCATTGAAGCCATCACTACCGCATCATTGAGTTCTTCACTGCTTCTTCTTCACCATGTCAACGAGGTCTATTGAGATCTTCACTGTGAACTTTATCGATTGGCCGAGAGCTTTATTATGAAAATCACCATGATGACGGTTTCATCATATCTCCATCATTGTACTCTAGTTGAGATCATCATCACATTAACTGTGAGCAAGCGGAGAGTGTATTTCTAGACTGTGATTACAATAGTGGGATCTTATTCCAAGACAGTGAGACTACACAAAGACAATGAGGGATCCGAGCCCTTTTTCATCATATATATATATATATATATATATATATATATATATATATATATATATATATATAGATATACATATACTCTTAGGAGATAGATCCAATGAGACGACGATAATGTTCCTCCTTGTACTGAGATCTTTTCTGGAATCATGATACCCATCCGAGAGATGTCAAGCCACTATTCTCATCGAGATTTCACATCACTGTATTTATACTTATCACTGAGACTGCGGATCAAATCCCTGTACCCATCCAAAGTGTTTGCTTGTCTTATTGTGCCATCTAAAGTGCAGAGGTATGTCCTCCTGTAGTGTGGATCTCTGCTCCCATACCCATCCAAATAGTATGGTGATACTTCTCCATCTGGGACCTAGAATAATTGCCTTCTTGTAGTGTGGATCTGATCTTCTACCCATACAAAATTTCAGAGAGGAAAATGCAAGTTATGATCTGCGTTTTGTGGATATCTTGACGGGGTATTTATAGTGGTTTCTCCTTGCAAATAAGATGGCTTGACTTCATGAATCATTGTGTCTATTTTTCTAGGCCGACATGACTGCCATTTATATATTTAATTCAATATTGAAGCCAACATGATGAATTCCTTATCGATTTGCTTGCAGACTTCTTGTGCTTGCTAATGGAGGATTGATCTTGGTCTTTGGAGGGCTAATACACACTTTTGTACACTTGTATACATTTACATATGCTCAAGAGCTTCTTTATACATGACATGACTCTTTGACATATTAATAAATCCTAAAGACATCAAGAAGAAGTCTTTTGACCTATGACACTTCTTACTCATGAAACCCATGTAGCAAGGCATACAAAAATAATTTAGTCTCTTTTATTACATCATTTACAAAGATCATGTCATTATGAAGACCGAACCTAGTTACACTTTATTCAACAGTGTTGCCACTAAGTATTTGTGTAACAACACCCCTTACCTAATCCTCAAATTAGGAGGTGGTCACTATGCAAACCCAATCTTCAAGGTACCGTTATGAAAATGGGGTATAAAAATTTTGACTTTTCTAACCTTCTATGAAATTAGAAAACCATCACCATTGCATTCAACTCGTCGATATGAATCTAGTGATATAAAATTTTGCCTCAATCTAACCTCTAGATTGCGATATATGCCTCTCAAAGAATAGGCCCTGCCATGTTATCTAACTACCACATGTTTGTCTGCAATTAGCCTGTGTGGTAGTCTACCATTATCCCATAAGGCCATCAGGCTCTTGGACCCGTCAAGGTTGGCCTTCTCCACAACACACTTATGCTTTTGTCCAGGACCATCCCCTGACTCCCGATCTAGTCGGGGTCGGTTCCACAACTTATCCACAACAGTTCTTGCACTCACGGGGCCTCTGCAGCACGCTAGCATATCAGGTGGCACTGCCTTCCTACCAATGGGCTATCTACTTCAGTGTGAGCCCTACCATGCCCCCACCTTACATCATCTCGCTCAAACCTTCCTATAAATTTCCTAAGAGTGCACTTTTGTTAACCATCGAGCCCTCACTATTGGGCTTACATGCGAAATGGGTCACACGACCCCCATTCCCCACTGGTCCACTACTCCACCACTAGGCTAACACCGTAGCCCATGCCACATCACCCTGACTCCATTCATTCTAGTGTTCCTTCACGTACCCCTCCATCACTACTCCAGGCTAGAATTTACGAGTTGGCATGTCTATGGGACCACCCTACACCAATGTAAATACAGTTGGGCTAGTGTGTCTTACCATGGTAGCCAACTTACGTCATCCCATTGGGTCCTTCCCAGCGCATTTGTTTCCTCTACCTGGAATTCCTTCAGGGTGGGACCTTCGGGTTAACGTCAAGTGATGTCATCCCACACTTATGTTCCCGTTGATTCCTTTTACGCATCCTTCTTTTCTTCCAGGATAAAGTCTCTAGGACACATGGTCAGTGGGCCACACTTTCGACCAATGGTATGACTGTCAGGCACACGCCTTGCCATTAGATCTATCCCAACACTTTTCTCCGCTCCACTCCCTCATACCTATGGTTTCACTACACTGCGCTGACATGTCAGGGGTCCACCTCTAGCCAATATCATAGCCACCGGGTTGGCGTGGCTGCCAACACTTCCCGACTGACGTCATCCTATCCCTTTATTTTTGTGTGCCCGCATTTTCTTTGGGATTTAACCACTAGGCTATGTTGTTTTGTGGGAACCACCCCCAACCAATGGTAGGACCGCAGGAATGGAATCTTAGCCATCTCATCCCAACTTACACCATCCTACCAACCCATTTATGATGTAAATTAATTCTTTGGGGCTAGAGGTTCTGGGTGTGTTGTCCAATGGGCACCACTTCCAACTAATGGCAAAACTGTCAAGTTGGCATGTCATCCAGCTCAACCCGATTGATGTTATCTCGATCAATGCTATTTTTATGCATGATAAACCTTTGGGTTCTTACCTTCGATCCACATCATCATCTCTTCGTCCAATCGCGTTAGGGGAAATCAGGCATGTAAATATTTGGCTACCATGGCTAGGTTTCTACCTGGTGAGGGGATAAGGGTTGCCAGAATTATCTTATAAGTTAAGGTTTCACCCTTGTTGCACTGCATCAAAGCTTGCACTCGAACTCTACCATGGTTTGACCAGGGGAACCTTGCCAGACCTTATGCGATGCACCCGATTTAGATTTCACTAACTATCAAGAGAGCTTGCTCCAACTCTTCGTCAATCACTTCTCGCTAGTCATTTCGACCATGAATCTACAATAGAGGTGTTGTATATATCATTAATGGCATCAACTCTCAACACTGATGATGGTAGAAGTGGCTTGCTAATGCACCCTACAGTGCTACTCTTCCTGAGCTTGGGAAGAAGCTACTTGAATGAGTTCTTGGCCCTCAGACATTCACCATATTATATTAAGGAAATCCCAAGGGTGTAGGCATAGGCGCTCCTACAATCTCTCTCTATTGAGGACCTGCATTAACCTCCTAAAGAGCTCCACCTCTCCCGCCACATGTCGAGAGCTCCAGACTCCAAAGTAGTCTTGTAAGTAGTTCCATGGAACTATGCAAGTACTTTCAAGGCCTAACCAACGATGTGATGACGCTAGTGGAATACATCTAGGCAACAGATAATGCAAGGTTGACTAAGCCTTTTTGCATGGGTTTCAAGTTATCCATGTACTTAAAAGAGAAAATATTTCTTTCAGTGTTAATGTAACGCCTCCTGTGTAGAATCACAAGCTTGTAACCAAGTGAATGAATATATATGTGTATACTCAAACCCTACTAAGCGGGAAGTCCCATATGTAATCACTTCATATTAATAGAAGGCCTTCAAGCCCATTGTTTATATATTTTAATCCAGATCCTTATGGATCCTTCCACTATTTGTAGCATTTCAGAATATATTTGTGTTATTTACATATAGGTTGTTAACAACACAATTCCATCGTCTATGCAGGACATATCTCTAGGTCAAGGTTATAACATAACTATTGTTATCATGTAATATATTACACATTTTTTTGCTTATTACATGTTATAAACAACAGCAACAAGCATTTCACACAACATTCATTCCCAGACCAGAATCACACACACTTGCTTGATTTAATTAGTAGCATCATTTATTTTAGAGATGCGATATCTTCATGTATGTATACTTTCATCACACTGCAGGTGTCATTTCCATGCAAGGGTGTAACCAAATACTTATTAAATTAACAACATTGTTACAGTTTAAGAGTCCGTAGTCATTTCAAACCATAAATGCATCATAATTCCATTAATATTTAAACAAGCATAGAAGGATACTTATCTTTAAATTTGCAGGGAAACTGAGTCTAGGACAAGGACTCTCCACCCAACCTTAGACAGCGACAGCCAAACTCACTTACAACTTTCACCCCCGAGCCAGATTCTAGAGATTGAGGGGGGATTTCTCACAGGACTGTAACACCAACTTCCATCTGGAATAGGGACTCTAAAGGACATTGTTCCTCAATCCCACCAACTGCCTACTGCAATAAGCAATGCACAAAGAATCCATAGATTCACCACCTCCATCCTCAAGAGTAACACCAGGGTTTCATCTCCTTCCTGAGAATTCCATAATCCACTGAAGATTTTAACTCAAAGACTGGTCTCTTCCCATGTTGTCCAGGGCCACAAGGACTACTATCTCAACCCACAGCGTCCAAGGGACCCAAGCTATTACAGGGCTCTAGAGACTCCAATCTCAACCTACAGACTCCAGGGAACCCAAGCTGTTACAGGGCTCCAGAGACTAGTATCCCAACCCACAGCCTCTAGGGAACCAAAAGACCAATCCCTTCACTTCTCTTCACTTCCTTTCTACGATTTTTTTCTCTGCTCTGCACTCTATTGATTACTACTCCAATGCTTGCTCTACCCCCTCATGAAAAATGAGAGAATGGTCCAAGATCCCCCTTCTTTCCCCTAGGGTCAATTCCCTCTCTTCCTCTGTTGTTTCTTTTTTCCTTGTTCAATGGGGATTTTCCATCCTCATCCTTGCTACTTTGCCCAGTCTTGTCCTCCATAAATATTCTTGTCCTATTTCCTTATTAAAATTCTCAAGCACATGGGCATGCATACATTATTTTTGCATCCCATTTAATTTAGGAACCATAACATTAAAATTGGGCACCAACCAGCCTTTAATGGTTGTCCAAACAATTCATATTTTTTTGCACAAGAAAGCCTCAACATCCCAAGCAAGCAATCCTCCTCCTCGACTCTAAAATTCATGTCCCTTTGACTCGGTCCCCTTTTTTAAATTTTATATTTGTAAAAATATTTACAATTCCTTTTATGAGAGAACCATGGGTGGGGTTGTCATAGACCCCTCCCCCTTGAGGGAACACTGCCATCGGTGTTCTTCTTCACATATGCAACACCAAAAATAAATACCAACACATAGTTTTATGGAGCTGCATATACATGGCTCTATACAATATTTACAATCATATACACATTTTCTTCAATCAACAAAGAAGAAAGGGATAATTATCTCTCATGGCATCAATTATTTCCCAAGTTGCCTCTTCACGCCTAAACTGCTTCAACTACACTTTGACTTGATCTATGGCTTGATTCTAGAGCATGAGACTCCTCCGATATAGAATGCACATTGGCTCTAGCTTGAAATCTCCCTCTAGTTCTACGTGTAGAATAGAACAATGAATCACATGATTAGAATCATGTACATATTTTTTAAGCAAAGAGACATGGAAAACATCATGGCTAATTGATGGAGGTAAATCCAACCTATATTCCATTTCTCCAATCCTCTCAAAGATCTCAAAATTCCCACAATTTTGTGGTTCCAACTTGGCACATGTTCCAATATCTAGGGAACTCTTCTTAGGTTTAATTCTCATAAAAACGTGCTCCCCCCTAACTCGAAACACTTTTTGCACCCTATGTTGATATGCATAGTTCTTCTACCTATCATGTGCCACTTCCAAATTCCGTTAGATAAGATGAACATGTTGCTCCATTTCCTTGAGCATGTCAGGTCCAACAAGGACCCTATTCACTGGATCACTCTAGTCGATAAGAGTATTATAACTCCTCCCATATAGAGCCTCAAATGGACTCATCCTTATGGACTCTTGGTATCCGTTGTTGTATGCAAATTCCATAAGCGGAAGGTATTCTTCCCACTTCTTGGGATTGTGCATCACATACATCCTTAACATGTCCTCAAGAATTATGTTATTCCTCTATGTTTTCCCATCAACTTGGGGATGACATGTAGTACTGAATGCCAATTGTGTTCCCAATTTTGCAAATAATTCCTTCCAAAACCTGAAAGTGAACCTAACATCTCTGTTTGACACACTTTTCTTGGGGATACCATGTACCCTCACAATCTCCTTTATGAATATTTGTGCCACTTCACTTACAAGGTTAGTGGACTTGACTGCTACAAAATGAGCTACCTTGCTCAGCTTATCAACCACTACCATGATTACGTCATGTTGCTTAGATGTCCGGGGCAATCCTATAATGAAATCCATATAAATTACCTCCCACTTCCATTCTAGAATGGGAATAGGCTACAACAAACCTGCTTGATGCTTGCACTTAGCCTTTACTTGTTAGAATTCTATGCATTTTTCCACAAAACCAACCAATTCCTTCTTCAAATTCGACCAATAATAGTACTTTTTAATGGTTGTAAGGGTCTTTTGATACCCTGGATGGCCTGAATAAGGCTTAACATGGAACTCTTTCATTACCATATTTTTTATTTCATCATTGTTTGGCACATAAATTTTGTTTTTAAACTTGATTAGTCAGTCATCTGTGAGGTGATATTCCTCATCCTCACCACCTTGCAACAATTTTTCTTTCACTTGCTAGTATTTTTCATCTTGCTACCCATCACTTTTGACCCTTTCTACCAGGTTTGTTTTATAATAACTTATAGATTGCAAGTGATTTACTTGAATTCTTCTGCTCAAAGAGTCAGTAAATTTGTTTTCTCTTCTTTTTATGTACTTGGTTTCAAATTCAAATTCACTAAGTGTGGCCATCCATATTGCTTTCCTAGCATTCAATTTGGTTGCCCAAACAAATACTTGAGTCCACTATGGTTTGTAATGAGTGTAAATTTCCTACCAAGGGGGTCATGCCTCCACATCTTCAAGGCATGGATGATGGTAGCCAACTCTAAATCATGGGTTACATAGTTCACCTCATGTTCATTTAACTTCCTCGACTCATAGCCTAACACATGTCCTTCCTACATCAAGACTCCACTGAGCCCTTCCTTGTAGACATTTATGCACACCATGGAATCCTTGTCAGGATATGAAATTCTCAACATTGGTGCCTTGGCGAGAAACTGCTTTAACTGCTCAAAGCTTTTGCACATTGATTAGTCCACTCAAATCTCTTTCCTTTACTCTACAAGGCTCTGATGGTATGACATATCTTAGAGAAATTCCTAATGAATCTCCTGTAATATCCTGCCAGTCCCATGAATGATCTAACCTCATCCACATTCTTTGGAGTTGGCCACTCCATTATGGCCTTAATCTTTTCATGATCAATTGATATCCCTTCCTTGGACAAGATGTGCCCCAAATATTGTATCTATGATTGGAAAAAATTACACTTAC
Organism: Pinus tabuliformis; assembly: GCA_031772625.1. Taxonomy (NCBI): domain Eukaryota; kingdom Viridiplantae; phylum Streptophyta; class Pinopsida; order Pinales; family Pinaceae; genus Pinus; species Pinus tabuliformis. Next base: position 850,604,940 of record CM062809.1, on the reverse strand, counting down.
TGAGATTTGCATAAATCTTGTGCTCCCTTAATAATTGTAGCACTACATCCATATGATTTTCATGCTCTTGTTTTTTCCTTGAGTACACCAGTATGTGATCAAAAAACACAATGACAAACTTGTCAAGATAAGGATGCAACACATTGTTCATCATGCACATGAACATGGCAGGGGAATTAGTAAGCCCAAAAGGTACCACTATGAACTCATAGTGCCCATATCTTTTCTTGAAAGCAGTTTTATCAATATCCTCCTCCTTGATTCTTAGTTGATGGTAGTCTGACCTCAAGTCAATCTTGGAGAAAATTGTTGCTCCCCTCAACTTGTCAAAGAGGTCATCAATCCTTGGAGATGGGTACTTATTCTTGATGGTCACCTTATTTAATTTTCTGTAATCACGGCATAATCTAAGGGTTCCATATTTCTTCTGTACAAACAATACAAGTGCTTCCATGGAGACACACTCGGCCTTATGTAGCCCTTGTCAAGCATTTATTTTATCTACAATTTTAGCATTACCAACTCCAGGGTACTCATCCTATACGATGCCTAGGATGTTGGTGGTGCTTTACGTACCAGCTCAATAGAGAAATATCTCTCTGTGAGAAGGTAATCTAGGAACCTCTACAAGGAAAGCATTTTCATATTGTTTCAAAACAGGGTACCTTTTTAGCAACTCAGCTTCCTCATCTTCCATTTCACAATCAACTTTCTTGTCCTTAGAAACTTGCATTGCAAACAACATGAATCATTTTTTTGTTGTTGCGTTTGGCTTGCATAGCAGTGATCAACCTTACTGAAATGGGATTTTTCCTACCCTATAGCACACTACTTTATCCTTTCTCGTCTAAGCATTTTATTTCCTTTTTAAAGCAATATATCTTGGTTTTATGCAGGAACAACCAGTCCATGCCCAATAGTAGTCCATACACACCCAATGGAAATACATTCAAGTGTGTTGTTGTGGGCTTGTCACTAGATCAAATGCACGGGACCTTACCTAATGGTTGATCTTCATTTTTGTCCCAGTTGCTAGATGAACTAGCCATGGTTATTCATGCAATTCCATGACTAGATTACATTCTTCAACAAGCTCTAGGCTAACATAACTATAGTTAGAACCTGGATTGATTAAAATGGAAACAATTTGATCATGCAACTTACCTTCCATCTCAATGATGGATGATTGATTATCTGCCTAGCAGTTATCCACTGCTACATAAAATCTAGGCATACTTCGAGCTACCTCACCCACCATGAAAGCCTCTTGAGCATTGTAAATATTTGGTCTGACATTTTGGTTATGTGGGTAGTCCCTTCTCCTGTGGTTTTCACCACAAGTCCAACATTTTAGTGGCTCTCAGCCTTCAAACATTGGTTGTCCTGACGTTGATTGCTACACATTTTTTTTAACAACAACATTAGCTTTATGTTGAGATTGTCTTGCATGAGTTGGGTGCTTACCTTCTCTCTTTTCTGAGCTTTTCTTGGGCCAAATCTTCATATTTCTAGCATTGTTCTTTTCCTGCCAATTGATTTCGATTTATGACCTATGATTTTCTCTCTCATAGCAAATTTCTAGCTTCTTGATAGCATCTTTCAAAAATTAAGGTTCTAACAACTCAAATTTATCTTTGAATGCCATAGGAAATCCACTAATGAAACTCTGAGTTTTGGCATTTTCATCCTTGAGATATGGAACATACATCAATAGTGTTAAGAACTTAGTGACATATTCATCACTAGTTAATCTACCTATTGACCACACTTTGTCAACAGTCCAAGAAGCAGAGTATAAATCACTAGACAAAATTTTTCAAGGAGAAATGTCATCATTCAGCTTCCAATTTTATCACTGTAAACCCAATTTCTACAAATTATTGTAAATGATGCTAGTGTGACCATTAATTCATGTAACAACACCTAGGTAAGCCTATGATTTTTGTCAAAGGATTTCATCGTAGGAATTTTCTTAACCTCATGTTGACAGTGTTGGACCCACCAACATTCACGAGATCTCCCAGATATGAAGTCCCAACTAGACCTCAAATTGTTTGGAGTAGGAGTCCCAACAGTGGGTGGTAGTGTAATGCCTTGACCATGGTAGCACGCAAACGTAAGTAAGATAACTTTGGGTGAGAGCAAGTGTGTGACCCTATGGAGAGTCAAGTGCGATGCATGAAGGTTCTGACACACAAAGGGGAAAAGGAAGTGTTCCCCTTAGAAGCCTGTAATAGTATGCAACTTGAAAGGAACACACAAGTGGAATGACATCACAAGCTAAAATGCGGAATAGTCCACAAATTAAAATGATGGGTTAATCCAACAAGATTCATACAATTTCATGAAAAGTAGTTCATAAGAAAATGTGTAAGTTAAACAACATAAATTGCTAAAGCAACCAAAATAGTCCAACTACATTAACAACATATGCATGAAAGTGTGTTGGCTCTGTTATTATTATTATAAGGGAAAGTTCCATCCATACATACACCATTGACGACCACTAGCCCCAATAGTGGAACATTACAGTCAAGAACACATGCTCCTCCAAAGAATTATACTCGCTCTACACTGTGGAGAATCCAAGGCTCGTCACAATACTCCCAAGCCTTTTCTAAGCCTAAGGTTAGCCAAAATCTTGGCTCCCAAAAGCCTCTTCTATGAGCTATGAGGTTTTATTTATAACAAAGGGTGGGGTGACCCTTGACATTCCCCCTTGTGACTCTTTAACTTTCCTCACGACTCTTTAACTTCTTTACAAATAATTCATTACATAACGTTATGACCTTTCACATTCCACTAATGACACTTGGAATTTCACTTACCACATATTTATAAATAATATTGCATTTTCCACATGTACCCATGTGAGACAAGATAGGCTAGAGACAACCTAACAAGGTAAAACACCATGACTTCGAAGTCTGGGGAAAGACCAAGTCGGCAACCTCCACTTGGTGCTTTTATTGATGCCAATCTTGGTACTGCATGATGATATCCCCAAACTCCTTGATTGTTTCTTTCTAATAGCAGACTCTTGCCTCCATATCATCCGAGTATATGGTCTTGGAACCTATATCCAACTCATTTTGAAGCATGTGAAACATGGTGTTGACCATGACAGGACCACCAATGTACTTCTACATGTTATGTGCGCTCAGCTCCAAGTCTTCCCTAGTGACCTCTCATCTTAGCTGCTCCATGTACTCATCGATCTCTAGCCAGACTTGGTTCTTTGGTTTAGCCTCGGTGAGGGAACCAATTGATGGGATCTTGTGCGTTCTCACCATGACATCCAAATTGTTGTACAACCATGCATATGAGGCTTGTATGTTGTTGATGAATGGGGTGAGTTGCTCATAGTTTTGGATCAACATCCAAACTTTTTCTTTCTCTAGCTCTTCATGTGGCTTCATCTTCTTGGCTAAGTGAAGCGGGCCCCCCTTGTACCGCATTGTCCACTCTTGCACATGGGCGATGGTAGTATGTATGTTCTTGAGAGTTTTAACAAAATCTTTGCTCCATTGTTGTAGTCCATGCACACGGACAACTACTTTATGCATGGTGACAAATCCGTCATATAGCTTCCACATGCTACTCTCAAGTGTTGATACTTCAGCAAGTATCGCTTTCCTCATCTCCCCCATTACAGAAACTGCACTTTTCTCTCAAAGTTGTTCTGCCTCTTTCCTGGAAGCTTGCAAGTTCTTTACCAGCTGTTCATTATCGTCCAATAGGAACTTAACATTTGAGCTCGTGGCTTCTACAAGGGTAGCTGGATGTTTTCTAGTGTCTAACACTATCACCATTTCCTTGATGAATGACGGTTATGTATGATCATCTAGAAAGTGCTTCCTTCACAATTGTACAATCCTCTTCTACAAATCGTTAAATGATAGATTGTACACATCCATGACCGGATCATCATTAAGGAGGATAGCCTCTCCTTTCTCGTTGGGGATTAGTTCTAACACTGGAGGTGGTGGAGACTAAGAGATGACCCCAGGTGCTCTTGGCATAAGGTCAGTGTATTCATTTCGTGGCTCTTATTCCAACTCCATGTATGTCACTTCAATCAGTCGCTCAATCTGTTGAGCAATATCCCTATCCTGCATCTGTTCACCATCTTCCTCATCTATTGGTTTTTCTAACTCCTCAACCTATATGGGCATTGTTTGCTTCGTCATTGCACCTTGCCTTTCTTCTTCCTCCTATTTATGTTTATCTTCTCTTTCTCTCCTCCCTAGCTCCTTCTCTTCCTTCAACTTCTTCTTCGTTTACTACAACTTTAGCTATGCTTCCTATAACTTTTTATTTTCTCTCTTCCTTTGCTCTACTCTCTTTATCTGATGCTCCCTCTTTGCTTTCACTGCCAAATATACTTTCTCCAAGAGGGGATTTTCCTTCATCTTGCAGCTTTGCTCTTCCTCTGGATCCTCAGCAACCTTCCTCTTTCCCTTGTCCCACGCTGGATTATTGCCGATTGTTGTTGTTTTTGTTTCTTCTTGTCCTATTGTTGTATGTAGAGAAGATTTCCAAGTCATTTCTATACTGATCATCTCGTGGAGTTTGGATGCATTGTAGTAGTACCTGCAAGGGTCCTCCTCGTTCCAGTGAAATGTCCCGTGGATCCAGGGAAAGTACACCCTCTCATAGTGATCCTTGCAAATACCATGGGGATCATACAGATTAAATCTTTGGTGTCAAACTCAAATCCTACTATCTCCTTAGCTCCGGCATCTACATCCTTCAAGCTCTTAATCTATTACAACCTAATCCACAAAGGAAGAGTAGGTCATGGTTCCTTCTTCTTCCTATGCAGTGCTACTGACAACCCTGTGGAGAGGTGATATGATACCTCTTACATGACCAACTTTTCAGTGGCATACCTTGGTAGAACATGCGGAGGCTTCTCTCTGCCATACACTCTGATGAAGGTGTCACCTAGTGAGACATACCAATCTACGATGTTCACTATCACCTCCATTGCTTCTTTGGACATGCAATTATTGGGTTGTGTTATACTCTTTCCATGACTAGCCTACGTAGTTTACAGGGGGGTTAGAGGGGAGGCGGAACTCCCCCTTCATTGCGCCAACTACGCAGCGGGGTGGCGGCAGTCCCTCCTATATGGGGGGTTTGAGGAGGGCAATTAGCCCCCCTCTATGGGGTTCGGGGCAACACCTTGGGGAAAAAAAATTGGACCCTATATTAGGTCTGCCCAACCTAATATAGGGTCCAAAAAAAATTTCCCCAGGGCGCTACCCTGGACCCCGTAGAGGGGGGTTAACTGCCCCCCTATAACCCCCCTGTAAACTACATAGGCTAGTCGTGGAAAGAATATAACACAACCCAACATTCTCCCACTTGTTGTTTTCTTTCCATAGGGGGACACACGAGAGATTAGTCATTTATCCAGCCCTGAAACGCCCATTGTTTCTCTACACCAAGAGAACTTCTCAGAGCTCACAGATTTTGTCAATGCATCTGCAACATTCTTCAAAGTGTCCACCTTTACCAGCAACACCTTTTGTCTTCTATCATATCCCTCACAAAGTGATACTGAATATCAATGTGCTTTGTCTTTGAATGATAAGTAGGGTTCTTTGCCAAGAAAATTTCACTTTGGCTATCACAGTCTATCCTTATAGATCCCTGTACTAACCCCATACTTGAACACAAGCTCCGTAACAAAACTGCTTCCTTGCTTGCATGAGTGGCTGCCATGTATTCTACCTCTGTAGTTGATAATACCACTACAGATTGTTTCTTGCTCATCCAGCTGACTGCACCTCCAAATAGGTTAAACACATACCCACTTGTAGATCTTCTCTTATCCAAATCTCCAACCCAGTCTACATAAAAAAAGCCATGAATATCCAACACTCTGTCCAATATTGGTCTTCCTTGGTAGCACAAACCATAATCACTAGTGCCACACGAATACCTGAAAACCCACTTCACTGTTGTCCAGTGATCCTTCCCTGGTTTTGACATAAACCTGCTCAATAATCCCATTGCATGTGAAATGTCTGGTCTAGTACAGACAATCACATACATCAGGCTACCGACTACACTTGCATATGGAACACAACACATGTCCTCTTCCTCTTCTTGTGTCTTGGGACACAATTCAGCAGATAGCTTTGCACCTACAGGAATAGGAACCTTCATCGGTTTACTATCCTGCATATTAAACCTCTGCAATATTGTCTTGACATACTTCCTATGGTTTAACCAGGGCTTCCTCTTTTCCCTATCTCTTTTAATTTCCATGTCGAAAATATAGTTTGCAGCACCAATATCTTTCATGTCGAATTTGGAGGACAACTGCGTCTTCAAATCCTGGATAATTTCTTTGTCATTTCCAACCAGCAACATATCATCCACATACAAGACCAGATAAATAACACAGTCACCAATTAATTTAAAATACACACAGTGATCTGCTTTGCTTATAGTGAAGCCAAGTCCCCGTATAAATGTATCAAATTTCTGATACCACATCCTTAGTGATTGTTTTAACCCATACAGGGACTTCTTTAACTTGCATACCAGTTATTTCTTACCCTTCACTGCAAAACTTTCAAGTTGCTACATGTAGATCTCCTCTTCCAGATCCCCATGAAGAAATGTTGTCTTCACATCCATCTGTTCTACCTCAAAATCAAAAGCAGCAACAACAGATAAAAGTAATATAATAGAAGCTACCTTGGCAACAAGAGAAAAAATATCACCAAAATCAATTCCCAACACCTGGGAAGAACCTTTTGCTACCAACCGAGCTTTGTATTTATCCACCTTTCCTTCTGCATTTGTCTTCTTCTGGAACACCCATTTGTTGCCAATGGGTTTCCTTCCAGCCGACAACTCCACCAGATCCCAAGCCTCATTTTTGTGCAAAGATGTCATTTCATCAACCATGGCCTCTTTCCAGAGTTTTCCATCCTCTAAATCTACTGCTTCCTTCACAGTTCTAGGATCATCATCAGTAACAAATAAAGAAAAAATTAAACAGAAAGCAAATGGACTATACCTTTCGGGCTGCCTTCTTTCTTGAATTGATCTTCTCACACTTGGAGTTTGTGGCTCTTCATCTTCTGATTCCTCCTCTGTTGTAGAGTCTGATTCTTCCTCCTTAAGCTCAAACTCTATCTTATCAGGTTCCTTTGTTTGGACTTCATGTTTAATAACATCTTTCACCTCTCTAAGCACCACATCTCAGCTGTACACAACCTTCCTTGTTACTGGGTTCCAAAACTTATAACCCTTTAAACTATCCTTATACCCAACAAAGATGCACTTTTCAGATTTACTATCCAACTTGGTTCTTTTCTCCTTTGGAACATGTACATATGCATCACATCCAAATACCCTCAGATGTAAAAGATAGGGTTTCTTACCAGTCCATACCTCTTGTGGAGTCTTATCCTCTAACGCTAATGAAGGTGATCTATTGACCAGGTAACATGTTGTCTCCACCGCCTCTACCCAGAATTCCTGTCCTAACATAACACCACTAAGCATGCTTCTTTCCCTTTCCATCAACGCCTTGTTCATTTTTTCTGCAACTTCATTTTGCTCAGGTGCGTATGGAGTATTCTTCTATCGTGATATACCACACTTCTTACAAAATTATTCAAATTCCTTACTGCAAAACTCTCCACCATTATCTATCCTCAACACCTTTATCTTCTTCTCTGTTTGGTTTTCCACCAGAGCCTTGAATTCTTTAAACCTGTCAAAAACTTCAGATTTCTTCTTAAGGAAATATTTCCATGTATTCCTTGAGAAGTCATCTATAAATGATACATATTAGATAGACTTACCTAGTGATGGAACCTTCCCAAGTCCAAACACATCACTGTGCACAAAATCTAATATATGTTTCGCCTTCTTACCACCAGAGGGGAAACTCACCCGATTCGGCTTCCCGTATACACAATTTTCACAGAAATCAAAACACAGATAGCTATTACTCATACCATCTACCATACCTTTACCATGAAGTATTCAAAGGCCCTTATCTCCAATATGTCCAAGCCTTTGATGCCAAAGCATGGTCTTCTCTCCAGAGACCACTAGATTTTCTGCTCCACTTTCAGGAACCACAGAACTGTTGCACCTATCAACAACAATGCTACCTCGCAGTTTGTACATAGTTCCAATCCGAACTCCCTACATCAATACCAATGCTCCCCAAACCATCTTGCAGGTATCCTTCTCAAACACTATTTTTACACCTGCATCATCCAGCTTGCTTACAGAAATTAGATTTCTGGCCAATGCAGGAATATGTAGAACACTCGAAAGTGTTCTAACCCTTCCACCTTGCAACTTCAACTTTACTTTTCCGCGACAAATGATTCTAGCCTTATTGTCATTCCCCAAGAAAACATCACCACCATCATATTTCTCATACTCGAAAAACCACTCTCTATGGGGAGTGAAGTGAAAGGATGCACCTAAGTCAATCAACCATGCCTCATGATCTACATGTGTACATGAAGAAGCCAAGTAAACATACCCACCTTCAACGGAGGTGGTTTTCACCTCTACATAAGGAGCATCATCAGATCCCTTTCCTTTGTCAGGAGCTTTAGATTTACAGTCCCTTTTGTAGTGCCCTTCCTTTCCACATTTCCAGCAAACCACCTTTACAGATTTTCCTGGAGATTTAGAACTCCCACTCGATGACTTATTTTTGTTTCTGTTTTTGGACCGTCCTCATACAGACAAGGCATCACCATTCTAGCTCTACATATTTTTCCATCTCATCTCCTCCATCAGTAAGGATGAGACTATTTCTTCAAATTTCAAGGCAATTGCATTGCTACCTATTGCAATAACAAGACTATCCCACGAATCTGGTAGAGAACACAACAAACTGATGCATTTATCTTCATTTGAAATTTTAATATCAACAAATAATAACTGACTTACCATAATATTAAATGCATTCAGATGATCTGTCACCGAGTCTCCATCTTTCATCCTCAGGTTATACATCTTTTTCCGTAGGAACAGTTTATTCAACAAAGACTTAGATTGGTAGAAAGTCCCTAACTTGTCCCACAAAGCCTTCATTGTAGCTTCCCCTAATACATTCAGCAATACTGAATCTGAGACACATAATCGTATTGTGCTCTTTGCCTTCCGATCCAACTTCTTCCATTCTTCATCGGACACTCCTATTGGTTTAGTCCCTAGATCTACCGTGATCCACTAATATTTATCCACCAACAAATCCTCCATCTTGAGTTTCCATAACTCAAAACTCTGACCATTAAATTTATTGATCTCTATCTTTCCACTACTCACCATCTTCTTTCACCACTAGAATCAGTCCCGTAGATCTCCCACTGAATAGGGTCTACCATAGGCTTGAGCGAAACCCCTCAGCAACAAAGGCTTCCCCTTGAAGCCAAAACAGCTCTGATACCAAATGTAGGTTTTAACCCCATATAGAAAATACCTGTTGTTATAGACATATTTGGGCACTGCAACCCCAATCTTATATGTCAATAAACCAAAGGCTTTCTAAACCCTAAAAGTGTTGTTTCATACCCTAAATTATCATGGTCAACTGATTACGTCATTCCTCAAAAGTTCCACCTGAAAAACCACTCAGAACTGGCCAAAACTGGACCATACTGACTACTCCACTGTGAGTGTGCGATGCATCTCACCTTCTACACATGGGGGGTACGATGCATACTGAAAAGGCCTTCTATAGGGTACGATAAGCGAGGATGGACAAATTTCTGAGACAGTTTGCTAAGTGGATGATCATGGAATCTTCCAGAAACTTCTCATATGACACTTGCCTCTCTGAATTCGTCGAGGGATGAGTAAGAGATCCAAGAAATCTCCAAGTGGAACCAAGAACTATCAGTGGAATGATGCTAATCAAAAACCCAAAGCTGACTCACACCCTTGCAAGACATCTATAAATGGATCCCTCATCTGAGAGATCTGGAGGCTTGAATTTTGTAATTTGTAAGGAAGTGTTGTTGGTTTCTCTTTGAGAAGGAACATTGTATTGTGGGGTGATCTTGCTTTTCATGAGGTTAAGAGGGCTTTGACACTGGGAGGATGATGCTGGATTAGACAGCTGGGTTGTAATCCTCTCTTCTATTTCTACTATTAATAAAGTTCTTTGAGTTTTCCTCCATATAATCGTGTATTTGTGAATCTTGTTATTTGTAAATGCAATTTTATGGTCAATGTATTTCTGATTCTGCATTGTTTATGGTATTATAGATCGAGATGCTTTGATGGTGTTTTGTTGCTTTGCCTCTACAGGTTTTCTCTAAAGCGAAATAAGTAGGAGAGGAGTGGCAAGCTCTATCAAGTGAGAGAGGAAACAAGCAAGGAGCCAAGTGGAAGATCCAAGTTGGTCCTCTTTTCTTCTCTCTTATCTATCATACATAAAGGAAATCACAATTTTCTTTGATTGTTTGTTTCTAAGATAGCTACCCGTCTTAGCGGGACTAGCAGATTGAAAAGACACTAGTTTTCCCAGAAACAAAATGGTGACTCCGCTGGGGAGCGATTAGTTTGTTTGTTTGTTATTGTTGTTTGCTTTATAAACTATAGACGGAGCCTGAAGTTAGCCAGCTAGCCTTCGAACTACTTTTGCTATGAAACTGCAAATTAGATGAATGCTGCTTCAATCAATTGTTGGGTTGGTTTATGAACTGAAAATCTGAATTACAAGCATCCTAATGTCCTTGTGGTAGCTCAATAACCTCTTGAGATCAAACCCATACTTTTTTTTTACTGTCTATCATAGCTCAGCCTAAGTCAATGAACTTAGCTGCAAATTTTGAGCAAAAACTAAGCTCAGTTTCGTTCCCTAGCCCATCGCACTGTCTATAACTGGCAACCTGTATGCATCGCACCTCCTGTGTGTTGCAGGTGAGATACATGCCTGTTTCCCTTAAGGGAGGGTGCGATGACTGAATGATATTGTTTAACTCTTTGGAATTTGGTTTTTTCCTCCTTGTTTTCAACTCTATTCAGTAGTTTTGCTACTTATGATCAGTGTATCATTGCTAAATCCTCCTTCCTTTACATTATTAAGCCTCCATTGATAAGGATTTTTAAGTGTTTTTATGTATTTTTCAATCATTTGCAATCCTTCTTTGTCAAATGTAGCTTAACTGAACTGTCATATTTTGATACAAAAGTGTCTTAACTGTCATTTTGAGTCAAGAAGAAGAGTGTCGTAAAGTCTTTGTACTTTTGTCATTGTATTTGATTTGAATTGTTAATATTTGAAGTGTCGAAAGTAGTTTTCTATTCGAAATCGAAAAGTGTCGTTTAGTCTTCCTTTCATTTTGAAAAGAAATTGTCGAAGTTTCGCTTTGAAGAAAGTAGTTTAGATTTGTATTAGTTTCCTTTTTGGCATTCTCACATTAAGGAATTGAAAAAAAAAATACATGCATTCGCATTTCCATTTAGACTATATGCGGAAAATGATCTAGGAAAAGTGCATTTAGTGTGTGCTCTTTGCTCTCTGCTGAAAGAATCGTTATCTTCTTTCCTTAGTAGCTAATATTTTCTTTGCTAAAAGAAAATAAACAACTATTTATCATCTTAGATTGCATATTTAGGAATTTTACATCTACATCACGCGATGAACCTTGAAAGGAAAAATTCTAAGCAAGATCAACTCTAAAATAAATCTCCATGAACATAAAAAAGCTTTGGTACCTAACGCACAACATCTAGAAGTCTAGGCTAGATACGTATTTTGGCGTCGTAAAACCTGGTAACTATCGTTTTCATCGAAGGTTGGGTGATTCCTCCTCCTTGATGCGACAAGTGCCAATACAGACTTGTGCTCCTCGTACCTTCGAGTATATATTGGGAGACCACAATAGGCTGATATCCTTTATCTATAGGAAGTCGTGTCTGTCGCCCTATCGATCGCAATGCACTGAACACAGCATTCGGGAAGATTGACTGCCGTACGTAAAGTCCTTGGTAATTTCTCTTTAATTTACCACCAAGGTGTATATTGCAGTTTTGCGATTGGTTTGGTAATCCCTCTGTCTAGATTTCCAGAGTAGTCACTTTCATTCCTTTTCGACTCCTTAAAAGAAAAGGTCCATCTAAGCACTTGTCACTTCAGGCTCATTAAAAATCGAAGGCAACTAGAGTCATCTTTAGCTTTTCTCGACTCTTAAAAATTGAAAAACCAAAGTTGTGTCAAAGCGTCATTAAAATTCATTTAATTCGGAATAACATTTTTCCCTTTTAATTTTGAGTTGATCAAGTAATCCGAAATCGTGGAAGAAAGTCAATTAAAACCCTATCGTTCACGGAGGCTAGCGAGTCAACCATCTTTGACTCTGGAAACGAAACCATTCCGGGTAAAACAATCTCGTTTAACTGAGTCCACCTCTCCTGGTTTATTTGAAACTTATGTTTCAACATCATCAGAGACTACAGTTACTTCGATCTTTTCTGGAACATCTGCCTTTACATAAGAAGTTCCCTAGTTACAAGAGGACATTAGAACTGATCCTAGTGTAACGGTAGACACTTCCACACTTGGAATAGCTCCATCGAGGGCTAATCCAGAAACTGAAGTTCACTTACCTGAACATCTGGAAGTTGAGTTCCAGAATTCAGGAGGTGTCACCCCTCTAGTATCTGTCACTACAGAAGCTATACCTTCTTCGCCTCCAGAAATATTTTACGGACCTGACGGTCTACCTCTTCCACTTGGACTGATTTCCATAGAGGAGATAACATAGGATATTCCATCCAATACTCCATTGCATTTTGGAACTGGGATCCACTTATATCCTTCTATTCCTCAAGTTAGTACTTTTAATCATCCTTCATCGCAAGTTCCTGTCGAATCGCTAGGAAATCCTTTGGATAGACTAAATATGTCTGAACAGCCATCAACATCTAGGATTGTGTCATCTCATACAGCCGCAGCAGAAATTCTTTCTGCCACTCCTACGATGTTTGTTGTTATACCATATGTCCCAACTAGTTATCAATCACTAGATGGATTCCACCCAGGGACTGTTTCGATGACATTGTCTATTCCTATTTGTTCCTCCGGGATCCTATCTGGCATCTCTTATGTTGAAGCTCGAAAAATTGATCCTGCATACCGGTTTCAATTTTGCGCAGCCCAGTCTCCAAAGATCCATCTATCCTTTGAGTACTAGGTTGCCACCATATGGGGGCAGTATGCTTTTTCATTATTCCCTCCAGGGGAACAACCATATGAGAGCTCACAACAACATTCAGGTCAGACTGGAATTACATCCAGTGGTTGGGTACCAATATTACCTCAACAACCAAGGGTTGTATATTCAATGCAACCGGCCCAACCTGTGTCAAATATCACCACTACACCTGCTATAGTGACTGTGTCGCAAGTACAAGCACAACCTGTTGTATGTCAACCTCAAGTTTCTCAAGTGTCAGAAATGACTGGGGAAAAAGGGAAGAAAACTTGAAGAACTTTATTGGTAGCAGGTCACTCTTGAACATGACACTTTCACTCCATCACCATGATTGAGTCAGCTTGGGTTATTCTATTCACCAGTCATATCACCATTAGTCCTCCACACCATCCATATTTTTGGGTTAATGCTACCAATCCATCTCAGTGTCGCCGAAATGTTCAAGAGAAGTCATTCAGAGAATTCACTACCCAGCTAATGCCTCATCCATTGCAATACCTTTAGCCTTCATTTTCATGACTGCCATTCCTAAACCTTGTATCATCAGATTGTTTTCACCTCCAGAAAATAATTTTGCTTCATTTCATGTCGTAGATGTGGGATACATTAAGGCCCTCCTAAGACAGGTCACTTCTTGTCGACAACAGCTCATTATCCAAGAAGTTGACTTAGAAACAACCCTTTCAGTACTTTGAAGCTTGCATGCCTCAATGGCAAGTATCTCACTTCCAGCAACAGGTTTACATCAATGGCCTTCGACCAAAATATTTTGCGTGGTGTTCGACATCGACTCATATATTCGCACCACGTGAATTGTACTACAGTACCTTGAGGGTCATTAGAATTATCGGTGATTCTTCTCGTGTTTGTTAACATATTACATTATTGGCTGGTAATCATGCGATGTCTTTCCATGTTCGACTTCAGAACATCTTTTCACATGGATTGACTTGTACTTCGGGCAAAGATTAAACGAGTTTGAAGACCCCGGATCTAGTTTCATCCATCCAAGCTGTGATATATTCAGGAAAATAAAGACATCAGACGTACACAGGAGCTGCACAGATGATCATCCAAGCTAAAGGATGATGACTCTACATACAAAGAATCACCAGTCTGCAACAACAGACGATTATCTGTCCTATGTATATGAAAATGAATTTATAAAGTTGAGCATGGGAATGCTTGCCTCAGCTAAATCATGAAAATAAAATGATGATGATGTATTGTATTGTATTTTATACATGACACCTTCCAGTTCGAATACCTCAGATCCTCATGATAAAGCATTTCACCCGACATCAAAAGATTTACGACCTCATGCTTTAGGGGGAAACTGTTATAGACATATTTGAGCACTGCAACCCCAATCACATATGTCGATAAAAAAAGGGATCTTCAACCCCTAAAAGTGTTGTTTCATACTCTAAAGGATCATGGTCAACTGATTACATCATTTCCCAAAAGTTCCACTTGAGAAACCACTCAGAACTGGCCAAAACTAGACCATACTGACTGCTCCATGGTCAAGGTACAATGCATACTAGCTGCTAAACTAGCCAGGTGTGATGCATACTGAAAGAGCCTTCTGTGGGGTGTGATGAGCGAGAATAGACAAATGGAAGAGATAGTTTGCTAAGTGGATGCCCTGGGAATCTTCTAGAAACTTCTCATATGACACTTTCCTCTTTGAATTCGCCTAGGGATGAGTAAGAGATCAAAGAAATCTCCAAGTGGAACCAAGAACTATCAGTGGAATGACACTAATCAGAAACCCAGAGCTGACTCACACCCTTGCAAGACATCTATATATAGATCCCTCATTTGAGAGATCTAGAGGCTGGAATTTTGTAATCTGTAAGGAAGTGTTGTTGGTTTCTCTTTGAGAAAGAACATTGTATTGTGGGGTGATCTTGCTTTTCATGAGGTGAAGAGGGCTTTGATGCTAGGATGATGATGCTGGATTAGATAGCTGGGTTATATTCCTCTCTTCTATTTCTACTATTAATAAAGTTCTTTGAGTTTTCCTCCATATAATCATGTATTTGTGAATTTTGTTATTTGTGAATGCAATTGTATGGTCAATGTATTTCTGATTCTGCATTGTTTATGATATTATAGATCGAGATGCTTTGATGGTGTTTTGTCGCTTTTCCTCTACAGGCTTTCTCTAAAGTGGGACAAGTAGGAGAGGAGTGGCAAGATCTATCAAGGGAGAGAGGAAACAAGCAAGGAGCCAAGTGGAAGATCCAGGTTGGTCCTCTTTGCTTCTCTCTTATGTATCATACATAAAGGAAATCACAATTTTCTTTGATTGTTTGTTTCTAAGATAGCTACCCGTCTTAGCTGAGTCGTTTATTAATTCATTATTACCTTCTATTACTTAAGATGTGGCGAAAGGAGGAGTTGACACTGAAGAGCAGGTCATTGCTCGTGCACAGTATTTAGACTTGAGCTATACTCAGTCTGGCACGCTCTACGACAAAATTCCTAACGCTCCTAGAACATAATTTTCTGTTCCTCCCCCTCCTAAATCAAACAAGGACTCTCATGCCGGTGATGGCATGATTGGTACCTCGAGTACGCAAACCACAAAGGCTTCATCAGGTAAGGCCCTTATGGTTTCTAGTCAAAAAGAAAATGACAAACTTCTTGCCTCGGAGGTTAATGCTGTGTCATCTGACAAGGGCAAAGAACCAAAGTAACCAAGGGGCAAGAATAAAAGGAAAAACAAAAAGAAGAAACAGGAAAATTCAACTCCTGAAAAATCTTCCGAAAACCCTGCTGGGAAACAGAAACCTCGTTATCCATGTTTAATATGTAACGACGAGCATTTCACGAGAGATTGTCCACATCGAGCTGAGGTTGCAAAATTTTTAAAGACTTCAACTACCTCAGCGGTGTTGATTGATCCGTTTCGAAACCCAGAAACTAACCTGGTTGCTACGGATCATGCTTCCAAATCCCAAGTGCTTATGTTGTCCATATCGAAACATCAAAATGATACTTTGATATCGACAAGGAATAAAGATTATGGGAATCCATAGATGTCGAACAACAAGGCTATAGATCAACCCAGTAGTTCGACAACAACTTCGTCAGAAGTTGTGCCACCCATCATTCCTGAATTAACTATAAAGCCGCCAAAGGGAGTAGTACATAAATCGACATTCAATCCTCATGCCCGAGCAGCACAGAATTATAATATAGTGGAAGATTTGGCTCAATCACCATCCGCTATGTCGACACTTGAAGTACTGCAGAATTGTCCCTTCCAAAAGCAGGCTTTATTATCAGCAATAGGTGGGATTGACCCAACAGATTCTAATCTTGTGGCCTTTAACCATAAAGAATATGAACCTCAATTACCGGCCCAACTCGCTTTCCTTATACAGGTAAAAACCCTCAACAAAACTGTTCATCGAACAATCATTGATGAGGGGGCATCTACCTGTATTATGTCAATGAGTTGCTGGAAAACTTTAGGCTCACCACCCTTGTCACGATCATCAATGAAATTTAAAGCGTTCAATGGAAGAACATACATGCCATATGGGATATTAAGTAACTTGCAAGTTGAACTAGGGGGTAAGACAGTAGAAATTGAAGTCGAGGTAATCTATGGAAACCTTGACTACAATATCTTACTAGGAAGGCCCTGGATTTATGCTATGGTTGCTGTTGTGTCAACATATTTTAGAAATATTGCATTTCCCTTCCAAGGCGGAATTACAATCGTTGACCAACTAACCTTTTTCCCCAACACTTCACAAGCTACTGGAAGCATTCTGATGATCCATGGAAGCTCTCAATCGCTTCAAAATTTCGGAGTAGGTCTTCTAAAAGACACCGCCTTAATGGGTACTTTTTCCCTCTCGCCTCCGAGTAATCTGGCGGAAGTGGCCGCAGTGGAAACCTGTCATATGATATCTTCTACATCATCAAAGATTAAGAAGAACTCTGAACATTTTGATAATATGGATCATCGCCAAGTGTTACCCCCAAGCCCCATAGAAATTTTGTAGCAATCAATTTTTTGGGCCTGGGCGGCAAACCCAAATCAACACTCATCAAGTGTTTGGATAGACAGGTCTCTACAGTATGGTACCTCTTTCGATCCTTGGTCTCGCATACATTCTACAGACGAAGGAATCATTTAGTCGATGATGATAGGAGAGAAGCCGTGGGAAGATTACCACCATCGTTCCCACCTTCAAGATAACAATGAAGATTATTCAAGTGACCTTAATCATCCTTTAGTTTTTTATTTTCTATCAAATACTGTAAAACGAGGACCCCTAAAGCAAAATTCCAAGTCGAGTCTTTGATTAGATCTCGTAAAATTCCAGTCGAGTCTTTCACTTGATCTCATAAAAGAACCTTCATTCCATCCACCTGATAACCATGAGTAGTCTGGTGAATGTAATGAAGCTTAGGGGGCATGCACCTAGTTGTAAAGATAAGTTTCCTTGTAGGTTATGTGATTGGTTTGTCACACCATTCACCTTTGTCTATTCTGGACGAAGCCATCCTACTTCACCGCAGTGATTTCCATCTGGTTACAAGAGACTCTCGTTTTCATCATGCTGGGGGCATGCAAACTAGCTGAGCATATGTTGTCGCATGGTTCAAGCTCATTAAAAAATAAACCAGGCTCTGAGCATATGTTGTTGCATGGTTCAAGCTCATTAAAAAATAAACCAGGCTATGAGCAATGTTTCCGCAAGGTTCAAGCTCATTAAAAAATAAACCTGCCATATGAGCAATGTTTCCGCAAGGTTCAATCTCATTAAAAAATAAACCCGCCTATGAGCATAGTTTCTCCCGATTCAAGTTCATTAAAAAATGAATCCACCCTCGGTAAATAACCTTTGTGATTGCCCTGCTATTAGCATTTTTAACCTTAGTTGTGTTCCTACTGTCACCTCCATTCTTTTGGCCGATCATACGCTTCCACTTGATTGTTTACCCTTTTGAGGAACAGTTGTGACAAGTGATTCTATTAGCCACCCTCTTCACACTGCCATGTTTTGAGAAGTTCCAAGCTTACCGGAACCAGTTGCTACCCCAAAACACCACTCGTTCCTAAAAAATGAGTCTCTTTTAAACTCTTTTTAGACTCGTTAAATATAAAAATATTGTCAAGCTATTGGTCTTTCCAACTCATTAAAGTAAGGGAAGCGCCATCCCTCCTATACATTTTAATCTTTTTAGACCTGAGGGATTATAAAAAAAAAAAATATCGAGCACTTGTCTTTTTCGGCTCGCTAAAGCGATCGAAAAGTGATCCCTTTCGTATTATTTTATACTTTTTCAGACTTAAGGGATTATGCTACAAAAAAGGACTGCTGGAGTTTCCTTTTCGTCCCTTTTCAAACTCTCTAAACATGAAAAGGACCGAGTTATCTTTGTCGTTAAACTCATTAAAACAATCCAAACAAGAACAAGTTTCGTTGTTGCTAGACTTGCTAAAACAGAGCGACAGGTTTGCCCGAAGGGAAAATTATAGAACAAGCATATGTTATCCTCCTCAAGCTTGAAAAAAAATAAAGAGGTACTGGTCAACAATGACTGGGGAAAAAGGGAAGAAAACTTGAAGATTTTTATTGGTAGTAGGTCGCTCTTGAACATGACACTTTCACTCCATCACCATGATTGAGTCGAGTTGGGTTACTCCGTTCACCAGTCATATCACCATTGGTCCTCTGTACCATCTATTTTTTGGGGTTAATGCTACCAATCCATCTAAGTGTCGCCGACATGTTCAAGAGAAGTCATTCAGTGAATTAACCATCCAGCTAACGCCTCATCCACTGCAATACCTTCACCCTTCATTCTTCATGACCGCCATTCCTGAACCTTGTATCATCAGATCATTTTAACCTCCAGAAAAATAATTTGCTTCGTTTTGTGTCATAGATGTGGGATACATCAAGGCCCTCCTACGACAGGTCACTTTTTTTCGACATCAGCTCATTATCCAAGAAGTTGACTTAGAAACAACCCTTTCAGTACTTTGAAGCTTGCATGCCTTAATGGCAAGTTTCTCACTTCCGGCGACAAGTTTACATCAATGGCCTTCGACTGAAATATTTTGCGTGGTGTTCGACATCGGCTCATATATTCACACCACGTGAATTGTACTGTAGTACCTTGAGGGTAATTATCATTATCGGTGACTCCTCTCGCGCCTGTTAGCAACTTACATTATTGGCTGGTAATCAGCCGATGTCTTTCCATGTTCGACTTCAAAACATCTTTTCACATGGATCGACTTGTACATTGGGCAAAAATTGAACGAGTTTGAACACCTTGGATCTAGTTTCATCCATCTGAGCTGCGATATATTCAGGAAAATGAAAACATCGATTGTACACAGAAGCTGCACAGATGATCATCCAAGCTAAGGGATGATGACTCTGCATATAAAGAATCACCAATTTGCAACAGCAGAAAATTATCTGTCCTATGTACATGAAAATGAATTTATAAAGCTGTGCATGGGAATGCCCACCTCAGCCAGATCATGAAAATAATATTATGATGATGTATTGTATTATATCTTATACAGATCACGTTCCAGTTCGAATACCTTGGAGCCTCATGATAAAGCATTTCACTCGACATCAAAAGATTTACGACTTCATGCTTTAGGGGGCAACTGTTATAGACATATTTGGGCACTGCAACCCCAATCTTATATGTCAATAAACCAAGGGCTTTTTAACCCCTAAAAGTGTTGTTTCATACCCTAAAGGATCATGGTCAACTGATTACATCATTCCCCAAAAGTTCCACCTGAAAAACCACTCAAAACTGGCCAAAAATGGACCATACTGACTGCTCCACTGTCAGGGTGCGATGCATCTCACCTTCTATACACGGGGGGTGCAATGCATACTGAAAATGCCTTCTGTAGGGTGAGATGAGTGAGGATGGACAAATGTCCGAGACAGTTTGCTAAGTGGATGATCATGGAATCTTCCAGAAAATTCTCATATGACACTTGCCTCTCTGAATTCGCCCAAGGATGAGTAAGAGATCCAAGAAATCTCCAAGTGGAACCAAGAACTATCAGTGGAATGACATTAATCAAAAACCCAAAGCTGGCTCACACCCTTGCAAGACATCTATAAATGGATCCCTCATCTGAGAGATCTGGAGGCTAGAATTTTGTAATCTGTAAGGAAGTGTTATTGGTTTCTCTTTGAGAAGGAACATTGTATTGTGGGGTGATCTTGCTTTTCATGAGGTGAAGAGGGCTTTGATGCTGGATCAAACAGCTGGGTTGTAATCCTCTCTTCTATTTCTACTATCAATAAAGTTCTTTGAGTTTTCCTCCATATAATCGTGTATTTGTGAATCTTGTTATTTGTAAATGCAATTGTATGGTCAATGTTTTTCTGATTCTGCATTGTTTATGGTATTATAGATCGAGATGCTTTGATGGTGTTTTGTTTCTTTGCCTCTACAGGTTTTCTCTAAAGTAGGATAAGTAGGAGAGGAGTGGCAAACTCTATCAAGGGAGAGAGGAAACAAGCAAGGAGCCAAGCGGAAGATCCAGGTTGGTCCTCTTTGCTTCTCTCTTGTCTATCATATATAAAGGACATCACAATTTGATTTGATTGTTTGTTTCTAAGATAGCTACCCGTCTTAGCAATACTAGCAAATCGAAAAGACACTAGTTTTCCCAGAAACACCTGCATACGAATTCTAAGAACAAAAAATAAACAATGCAAGAGCATAACACATAAAACACATATACACAAAGATTTTCCCCTAGATCCCAAAACCAGGACTACCAGCTTGATTTTTCATTATGTTCCTTTCAATGTTACAATACATATTTATACATGCCAAAGCATCCAATACCATGGACATGATGGTTTTCAGTCCATGGTTTTGGACGCGATGGTTTTCGATCCATGGTATTGGATGCTTTTGCATGTATAAATATGTATTGTGACATTAAAAGGAACCTAATGAAAAATCAAGTTGGTAGTCTCGGTTTTGGGATCCCAGTGATAATCTCTATGTATATGTGATTTATGTGTTATGCTCTTGCATTGTTTATTTTCTATTCTTAGAATTCATATGCAGGTAATTTATGTACGGGGTTAAAACCTACATTTGGTATCAGAGTTGTTTTGGCTTCAAGGGGACACCTTTTTTGCTGAGGGGTTTCGCTCACGCCTATGGTAGACCTAATTCAATGGGAGATCTGTGGGATCGATTCTAGTGGTGAAAGAAGATGGCGAGTAGTGGAAAGATAAAGATCGAGAAATTTAATGGTTAGAGTTTTGAGTTATGGAAACTCAATATGGGGGATCTGTTGGTGGATAAAGATCAATGGATCACGATAGATCGAGGTACTAAACTAATGGGAGTGTCCGATGAAGAATGGAAGAAGTTGGATCGGAAGGAAAATAGCACAATATGATTTTGTGTCTCACATTCAGTATTGTTGAATGTATCAGGGGAAGCTACAATGAAGGCTTTGCAGGACAATTTAGGGACTTTTTACCAATCTAAGTCTCTAGTGAATAAATTGTTCCTACGAAAAGGTTGTATAACCTGAGGATGAAAGATGGAGACTCGGTGACAGAGCATCTGGATGCATTTAATACTGTGGTAAGTCAGTTATTATCTGTTGATATTAAAATTTAAGATGAAGATAAGTGCATCAGTTTGTTGTGTTCTCTACCAAATTTGTGGGATAGTCTGGTTATTGCAATAGGTAGCAATGCAACTGCCTTGCAATTTGATGGAATAGTCTCATCCTTACTGACAGAGGAGATGAGACGGAAAAATATGGAGAGCCATAATGGTGATTCCTTGTCTGTATGAGGACGGTCCCAGAACAAAAACAAAAATAAGTCATCGAGTGGGAGATCTAAATCTAGAGGGAGATCTAAATCTCCAGGAAAACCTGTAAAGGTGGTTTGCTGGAAATGCAAAAAGGAAGGGCACTACAAAAGGGACTGTAAATCTAGAGCTCCTGACAAAGGAAAGGGATCTGATGATGCTCCTTCTGTAGAGGTGAAAACCACCTCCGATGAAGGTGGGGATGTGTACTTCGCTTCTGCAACTACACATGTAGATCATGAGGCATGGTTGATTGATTCAGGTGCATCCTTTCACTTCACTCCCCATAGAGAGTGGTTCGGCGAGTATGAGAAATATGATGGTGTCGGTGTCTTCTTGGGGGATGACAGGAAGGCTAGAATAATTGGTTGCGGAAAAGTAAAGTTGAAGTTGCAAGGTGGAAGGGTGAGAACACTTTTGGGTCTTCTGCATATTCCAACATTGGCCAAAAATCTGATTTCCGTAAGCAAGCTGGATGATGCAAGTGTAAAAACAATGTTCGATAAGGATACCTGCGAGATGGTTAGGGGAGCACTGGTATTGATGTGAGGAGTTCGGATTGGAACTCTATACAAGCTGCAAGGTAGCATTGTTGTTGAAGGGTGCAACAGTTCTATGGTTCCTAAAAGTGGAGCAGAAAATCTAGTGGTCTCTGGAGAGAATACCACGTTGTAGCATCAAAGGCTTGGACATATTGGATCCTACTCCAAGATTAGCTTGTACAATGGGATTATGAAATGGTCAGTTATATTTTCCATCACTCTTCGAAGCTACAATCAGAAATAAACTTGCAATAAACATGTATGACAGTCTCCTTAGGTGTCCAAGTCCAGCTCATGCCAGGAAACTACTGTTGGGCACATATTGCATCAAGTAAGTATCTGGACATGTAGAATTTCACTTGCTCATTCTTAGGTGGATTACGGGCATTAGTCACATGGATCTTCAACTGATGAACTAATAAGTTTGACCAGTTGAATGGCTTCCCATCATTCACCAATTGGTCCAGCATGACTACCCAACCTTCAGGAAAGGTTTATGTTTTCTCTTGATCATATATTTTGCATGCAAGGATAATCAAGAACTAATAAGCCTTCCTAAGAGACTTTGTCTTGTAAACATGATTGGTTTTCTGTCTAAACTTTGAAGGCTCTTTCACCCAACGCTTGATGATGTCTCTAGTGTTCACAAAGTTGTGGGTAGCATAGAAAAATGAATCCATGTGCTTCACCGGCTGAGGTAAATGATACATCTATTGAAATTTCTTCACCCTAAAGGTGGCAAGCTCTATCCCACTGGCACTGATCAATGTCATAGTCTCTGGATCTATGTGTGAGACATCTAGATGATAATTTCCAAACATAGGTAGGTGGGGTAGTTGCATGCACCCTTGTATAATCCTGACCGGTGGATGCTAAGTTAAACTTGTTGATCCTCTAAGTCTTCCTTGAAGTCCTCTGCAAAGTATCCTTGATTTGTTTCCATGTCAATGTTGTACCCTTCTCAATGAACAACTAAGTGTCTACATAAACTGGTAGATTAACTGACGTTTGCTCAACTGCTTCCCCAATACTTCTCTTGATGGTTTCCTTTGATGCATCTCTCTTGGAGGCCATGTTAACTGTAACTGCTAGAGAGATGCTCAACAACTATTGTACCTGGAGACAGAGAGGACACTCATGGTAGGAAAATGTTAGCTTAAAACCAAAAGCAACTTCAAGACAAGACCAAGCAACAAATTGGGTTCATGATGGGACATACTGTGCAATTATGGTTCACAAAGGTCATTGGCTGCCTACTAGAACTACGCACTGTGCAATCCCAGCATTCGGTGGTGAGGCTTGTTGACTGTAACTGCACAAAGCACAGTTCAGTCTTGGGCCAGGGTCGTGAGAGATTGCACACTGCGCAATATCATTGGCCAAGCTAGGAGGATGGCTCCTGGAACTGCGTAGTTGGAGTCAGCCTAGGACAGACTCTGTGCAATTGCAAAAGCTAAGGTAGAGGCCTTGAGCTCCCATATTGTGCAGTTCAGGTAGTGCATAGTGAGATCCAGGCAAGGGGAACCGAGATCTGCCCAAGGGAGTGTGAAAACAAGCGGATCTGAAAGATGGTGTGAGGTTGAGTCCAGATCCAACTAAGCATATATGCATGCATGTGAAACAAGTGCAACAAATGATTAAAAGGAAGGAAAACGAAGCATGTGAAGAGAGTTTCCATAATGGCAATCGTTGGTGCAAAATGGGAAAACTCATGCGACACTTGGGAAAGGAAATCTAAAACTTGAAACAACACTTCTACAAGCAAAAACAAGTTAAATCACCAGCATTTGTTCATAGCAAAAAGTGAAACAACACTCTCACCAGCTAAACAACAAAAGCGATAGAATAACCAGCAAAAGACAATAAAAGCAAAACTCACCCAGAAAAGCAACGATGATGCTCTGAAGGTTCCTTGATCTCCTTCAGAATTCTAGATCTTGATGATCGAGTGTACAAGTGAGCTCTAGAGGCTTCCATTACATAGAATTGAGAAAATTGGAATTTATGACGCTAATTCCTGATATCAAGGACAAAAGCGACACTTAGCAGAAACTTCTAAAGATAGCAATGTGCCACCTTCGAGAAACTGATAATAGATCCCTGCTTCATAGGGATGATTCTTTGCCTTTATTTTTCCTCATTTTCTGGGGTGGGACCTACCATGCATTGCCCAGAAATATTGCACAGTCCTAGGAAGGACTGGACAACTCTCTCGCTCATGCACTGCGCAGTTTCTAAGCACAGTGAGTTCTGTGCAATTTATGGGCTCAGTGGATCTGGGATGCCTCTCATGTTCTACGCAATTTCCCTACTCAAGGTTGGATTTCAGTCAGTTCTACGTATCAATTGATTAAAAGGAAGGAAAATGAAGCATGTGAAGGGAGTCACCATAATGGCCACCGTTGGTGCAAAATGGGAAAACTCATGCGAAACTTGGGAAAGGAAATCTAAAAATTGAAACAACACCTATACAAGCTAAAACAAGTTAAATCACCAGCATTTCTTCATAGAAACAAGTGAGACAACACTCTCACTAGCTAAACAACAAAAAGTGATAGAAAAAGTAGCAAAAGACGATAAAAGAAAAACTCACCTGGAAAAGTGATGACGATGCTCCGAAGGTTCCTTGATCTCCTTGGGAATTCTAGATCTTGATGATCGAGTTTACAAGTGATCTCTAGAGGCTTCCATTACATAGAATTGAGAAAATTGGAATTTATGACGCTCATTCCTGATATCAAGGACAAAAGCGACACTTAGCGGAAACTTCTAAAGATATAAATGTGCCACCTTCGAGAAACTAATAATAGATCCCTGCTTCATAGGGATGCTTCTTTCCCTTTATTTTTATTTCTTTTCCGAGGGGGACCTGCCATGCATTGCCTAGAAATATTGCCCAGTTCTAGGAAGGACTGAGCAACTCTCTCTCTCATGCATTGCGCAATTTTTAAGCACAGTGAGTTTTGCGCAATTTCTGGGCTCAGTGGCTCTGGGATGCCTCTCATGTTCTACACAATTTCCCTGCTCAAGGTTGAGTTTTAGTAAATTCTTTGTATTTCTTAGGCACAAATTCCACTATCAGTCAAGACTATGCAATTCCCAAGAGAAAGGCTAGTTGCCCTCAAGGATTGTGCAGTTCTCTAAGGCAAGCTTGGAACGGTTAAAAGACCAAGTCAAGAGATCGTCTTCTGGATTAGGAAAAATATCTGAGTGAGAAAACAGAAGCCAATATTGAAATAATAAATCTTAGTTGAAGCACAAGTACCTGGATCAGTGCGAGATGGGCCGTTGTGGTTTATAAGGGAGGCTCCAAAACAAAGCATGGGAAAAAATTTGGAGGGTGGTTGTAGCAATTAAAACACCTCCCTAAATTATTTGTATTTGTAAACATTGATAATAGACAGAGTTTTTCTTCCATTTATAACCCCAAATCTGGGGTGGAATTCGTTGACAAAGTCTTAGCTAAGTCCCAGTGTTTATCAAGTCTATGTAAAAGTGTGTTTAGGAATAATTTAGTGCATGGTTACTCATAGTTAGGCACCATGCCTAAAGTATTTTATTATAAACACACTTGGTTTCATACTAGATCAAATTGTGTCACAAAATTGGGTAGTGTATTGAGGGTCTATGTCTAAATGTCTATTTCCCCTTCTAAGGGTTAAATTGAATTTGTAATATCTTGATGTAAAACATATTTTAGTGCATGGTTACTCATAGTTAGACACTGTGGCTAAAATCTTTGAGGGTGGAAAAAATAATTAATCCCCTTTAGAGCCAATAAATTAATTTTTCTGGAAAAATTAAATAAAAATCTTAAGCCAAAAAATCAATTAATTTTGAGTCAAAAAATAATTTGAGGGAAAATAAATTCTCTCAAAGTGGAAAATAATCAAAAAAAATTGGGTCAAAAAAGAATTTTTTTGGAGGTCCTCCACGAAGGGAAAAATGGATATTAAAAAAAAATGACCCCTTGGACCTTTTTGGTTAAGTCAAAGTGAAATTTTTTAGGATATTAACCCAAAATATTAATTTTTTGGATTAATAAAAAATGGATTTTAAGAGAAATTCGAAATTTTCCTCAAAAATAAAAATAAAAATCAATGACGGAGATAAAGTTATTTTCAAAAGAAGATCAACGGAGGAGATTATTTTGACGAGGATCAAGCCAACTAGTCGTTATTTCCACTTGGTGGGGTTTTCTTCTCTCACTTTCTATGTAAGGAAGCTACTAAGCTCCTATTGTCCATCTTTGCATGATGTAAATTTTAATGCATGTACTGAGCCTTGCTTTGCTGGAATTGTATTTCTCATAATAGAAAGACTTTGGGGTTTCAATTTCATGGTGTTCTTCTATATGTTGATTTGTGGTATGTGAGTGAATCTTTGTGCTCTATATTATATTTGCTCCATAGTTGTTATTTCATTTGTTGCATGACAGAACAAAAATTGGTACAAGTATCTTGCCTTAGGTGTTGGGTTTATATCTACATATCTAAATATCTTATGACCGAACAACTTATATTTTAAGTTTGAATAGAGATCTACAGATATGCTAGCCCTTGGTCTCCAAGTTCATAGACTGTGGGGAAGAATAGACCATGTTTGGATTCTGAGCTTTCATTTTGTTGGGTACTTTGAAAAAGGGTTTTGGTAGGTGATTCATTTGCATACATCATTCATAAAAAATATCTTGAAAATTTTTATTCTCTTTCTCTTGTGCTATAACGAAATAGCTAATTTAATTTTGTAAATATTTGTAAATAAATTTTCTAACCCTTGTATTTTAATTTGAAATTTTGTATAGCATTTGAGGTCTGGGGTTTTATATTTTTTTTGTATATATTAGGTATTTGGGCTCTCCATTTTTTTTATTTGTGTAGGCAATAGCTCAAGGGTTTGTAGCGGTAATTACTTTATGGGTTATTCATTCAAGAGAAGAAGGTTGATCTAGGCCCTAGAGGGTAATATCCAACCTTTCTAGGTCCCATTTTCTCAATGTCTACCTGGAATAGGAGGGTCGCAGCCCTTGGAGGCACTTTAGAAGTGATTTTTGAGGTAAGAAATTATTGTTTGTGTGCTTTGAATCCTCTTAAGGTTGGTCACATGGGTTACAAGGCCTATCATTCATAGTCATAGCCCTATTTAGGATGGAACCCCTTAATCATAGCCCTTGTGAGGACTATTTCCTTAGTAGTAAGCCTTCAATGCTTAGCCACAGACCCTTTGGGCTTTCCTTTGTTGGTCGTAGGCCATTTTTGACCTCCTCTTTGGTGGAAGTAGCCCTATAGGGATTGATTTCCCTTAGCTGCGGGCTCTTGTGGGCTTGTAGCCTTAGGCCACAAGCCTAAAGGCATATTTTCCCTAGTTGTTGGCCTCTTTGGGTCTTCATCCATTCATTCCAACAATTTTTTTCATATTTTTGGGGTTTTTCATCAAAATTAGGACTAATTTTTTTGTGGTTGTAGACCTAGGGAATCACTGGAAATTATCTAGGACTGATATCTATTATTTTGGATCATACATTTTGATTGTATTGGGCTAACAATTTGTTTTGCAGACTAACTAGCCTCTTAGGTAAGGGTTTCAATGGCCAAAGTTACAAAACAAGCCACCAACTAACTCTAAAGGCCCTAGCTTCAGTCACAAGAGAGTTGATCCACTCAATTCCAAGGCTAGTAATTGTGTTGCAAGTGTTTGAAGGATTTATATTCCATTGGAAGGTCAACTAGCCATCAAAATAGGCCTTTACGCTTAAGGGTTTGCTCTCTAACCTTGTCTCTTCCTCATTGTTTCATAAATTAGATATGAAGCATCATAGTGGCATAATTTCTGAAGTAAGACTCTAACCAGCCCTAAATACACATTCACATGAGCTCATAATTAGACCACATTTAATATCAAGTAATAAGAAAGACTTTTTTCATGGCTTTTATGATTTTCTAGTTGATTTTTGAGAGATGATATACATTTTCCTGAGTCTGATATATTAACTTTTGAATCTGATATAAACTCTATAATAGTAAAGTTTGTGAGTTTTGGTGCTAGAGTTTTGATCTAAGCAGTTCTAATACATTTAAGAAGACATAATAAGTTTGGTTTAGCAAAGTAACATAAGTATTTTTTTGTCTAACTAATCATCGGTGTCTTGTTGGTCACTCTTTTCATTTTCCATCATTGACATAACGTTGCATCTCATTATTTACATCTAAGTGTGCTCTAATAAAAATCAACCTCATTTGTGAAGAGAATCCAATTACACACCTCATTGTAGAGCTTGAATAGTTGTTAATGATCATAAAAGATCATTGTTCATCTTTCATTTGTTGCATCATTACATACTCTTGAATGTTGGGCATTCGCATAGTGCATTTCATTTCTAGAAATCATTATTAGCAATCTCTAAAGAAAAAATCACTTCGTTGATTTCTAATTTCATAGCGCTTTTTTATTATTTCACAATGCTCTATTTTGCATTGATTTCTTATTTCTTAGCGCTTAAATGATATATCTGACATTGCCATTTTATTATCTTATTTTGAAATTGTTAATATTATAAAGTGGTTAGTCGTGAAAGTTAATGGTTTTGATGTTAATGCTCTTGTAAAGTAATTATAATACTTTGTAACATATTGCTTCTAATTGATAACTAACATAAGGAATTGGTTGCTAATTGAATAAGAGCATTATCTTGTTTAACATCATTATGATCTAAGGATAATCTTGTGATATCATCTTCTTTGAGTAGTAATTTCAATTGAGTAATCCAATTGCTAATCTTGTTTCATTAGTATTGTTTCCTTTTGTTTCTAATTTGCATATCACATTGTTAAAATAATCATTTGAGAATTTGTTACATTGAGATTGTTGATCATTGAATAAATCTTGAAGTGATTTGTATCTAGGCACTTTGTTGATCTTGTTCCATTATCACATGGTTTTAATTAAGATTTCTCCTAATATTTCTCTCTAAGCACTTATTTGTACTCTCAAATTGAACATCATAGCATCTAATTTAACTTGAAACTACTTAAGAGGATCATCTAATAATATCATTTAATAAATTCACTCATAATTTGCATTTCATCCTACGATTAGTTCTTCATTAATTAATTTACCTCCAAGCATAAGCTTGGTTGAAAGAAGATAGTACCACCTTTCTCACCCAACTTGCGAAGTTTAGACCCTCACTTGTGGTTAACTCACTGACCTTGCAGTCATCAGGGCCATAGTCCCTGTAGCGTTGGAGGCATTTGGATGGTTAGAAATTCTAGGGGAGGTATCGTTAATAAATCCATAGCTTTCTTCTCTTGGGTTTCCCTCAACAACCTACTCTTGAGACTAACTTCAAAACAATTGAGAGAGAGGACTCAATTAGAAAATGCATTTAATCTAAAATTAACCAAGAGTTTGAATTTCACTTAGTTCTAGGTGTTGCATCTCATATAGGATAGTTTTCATCCTAACAATGATTGTTCATCTGGTAACTTGGTATCTTATTTCACATTGTGCAAGTAATTTGACTCCTAAGGCATTGGTCTCATACTTAAGAAATTTTTAAATTTAATCAATTTGTGCTAAATAATATTAACTTTCCAATTATCTTGAACCAAGTTGCTAGGCCATTCAGTTGTGTCTCTTGGATCCATTATTTCAACCATAGGGATTATCCCCCTTAGCCTATTATAAGGAGACAACTTAAACAAATAGGTTCGGGATCTGAGTGATAGCCCCTGCCCTGAGCATTGTCACATTCATGTATATAATTTGAATGACAACATGAACCGTCTTGAGTTCATATAACTCTTTTTCCTTGCTATTGTAATAGCATTCAGACAAGTATTTCTCTCTAAAGATCCTTTCAAACTCATCCTAGGTAAATTCTTTCTCAACAATGCCTCCAACATTCTTCGGATCTTCCCACCATATATCTGCTTTTCCCTTCAGGCTATAGGTGGTGACTCTAGCTTTCATATTTTTAGAATAGTCATGTATTCTAAAAACCGTCTTCATACCCAATAGCCAAGCTTTTGCATCCTTTGCTTTCTTCATATTCCCATCAAATGTGGGTGGATTGGATTTCTTAAATTATTCATGCATGTGATCCTTTCCCTTACTTCCTGAATGATGGTGGTAATAATGGTGAGAATGATGGTGGTGCATCCTAGTATCATAACTAGATGATCTACTAAAATGATGCACCTGTGTGCTAGTTCCTCCTCTTGGGGTGCTCAAAGGTACATCTCTTGGCATAGTGTCCTCACTTTCCTGCCCATGCCTCTTTCTAGACATGCCACCATCTTATCCATTAGTGTTTTCTTCTAACTCATGAAGGCTCTTCCTGTCTCTATGACTTACCCTCATCTCATATTGTCTCTACCTCTACCAATCCAAGAGTCTTTGTAGGAAACTACATTCATCTTGGCTTGCCTTACTTACACTCTTACTAGCCTCTAATTATCATCCTTGAGGCTCTTGACTTCAGCCATCATGCTTCTCAAAGTATCCAACCAATCTGGAGAGTGATTCCCTCCCCCTTGGTCCACTAATCTTTCTTCTTCATTAGCTCTAACCCAGTCACTTCCATGTTGCAATTGATCAGAATTGTATTCAACCATTATGGTCACCATTTCTATATTTCCTTTGTCTTATGTTGCCTGTGATGTTTTGTCAAACACACACATTGTTATATTTTCATGTAATTATAGTCAAATAAAACACCATAATTATCATGAACCTTGCATTCATGGAGCTGTCATGGAGAATTTTGTTGTGACAGAAGAATCATGTTAGCATTCTAACCATATTTAATAATTCATATGTGCAAATTAAAATTCAAGCCATCTAAATTATTAGTGCATCATCGATAAAATAATTAGCCAGTTAGTCACAGGGTCCTTCCCTTACAGGGTTTCCATAACAGTCTTCCTACGACACTATGACCATGTTATCACATAAATATCGTAAAATAACAATTTCCTATTGTAACCTATGGCCTGCAATAGTCATAATCTATCACAGCTAATACCACCCATGCCCACCAAATAATTTGAGTCCTGACACCTATAGTCTTTTTCTGCAAATCTTATATGATGATCCTCACCTCCCACAATCAAAACATATAGTCTGGATTTTCCAGGGTAGATTCATGGCTTGCGCAAGGGGTTAGGACCTCGTTTACATCACTAAGGATAGGGTTGTGATACCATATATACCATCGATCTCAACAAGTTGATCAACAACATGTGCGGGGGGTCCTCTCCCCACTAGTGTCACTCTGGGGGGGTGTGCACACCGTCAGATCATTGACAACGATCCAACGGTTTAACTTTATGTCATTCTAACATGTCATAGAATGAGTTGATACCCAATTAGGTATGTTTATTAATTTATTCAAACCGGCCTTTAAAACCTAAACAATTTGCTTAGATAATTACAAAAATCATCACTTGTTCATGATAGGTCCCATCCAATCCAAGTGTTAAACTTAGATGATCATATACCACGTGTAACAACACCCCTTACAAAATACCTAGAGTAGGAGGTGGTCAGTATGCAAACCTAATCTTCAAGATACTGTTATGAAAATGGGGTATAAAAATTTTGACTTTTCTAAACTTCTCTAAACTCATACCAACCATCACCATTGTGTTTGTCTCATTGAGACAAATCTAGTAATATAAAAAATTTCCTCAATCTGACCTCTAGATTGCAAGATATTTCCTCTCAAATAATAGGACCTACCACATCATCTAGTTTCCACGTGGCAGTCTTCCATTATCCCACGTGGTATTCTACCATTAGCCAGTGTGGCAATCAAGCTCTTGGACCCGTTGGGATCATCCTTCTCCACAACACACTTACGCTTTTCTCTAGGCCCAGCCCTTGACTCC
Source organism: Pinus tabuliformis (assembly GCA_031772625.1). Taxonomy (NCBI): domain Eukaryota; kingdom Viridiplantae; phylum Streptophyta; class Pinopsida; order Pinales; family Pinaceae; genus Pinus; species Pinus tabuliformis. Next base: position 850,572,423 of record CM062809.1, on the reverse strand, counting down.
TGAACTAGTCAAGGTCATTTCCATAGCTTATTTGCTTGGTGCATTTTCTTATTATACCATACTGCACTCTCAGGGTCTCTACAGTGGGCTGACCTGTCAGGTGGGACCACATTCCCGCCAATGGGCTATCTACTTCAGTGTGCACCCTGCACACTCCCACCTTACATCATCTTGCTCGAACCTTCCCGACAATTTCCTAAGAGTGCACCTTTGTTAACCATTGAGGCCTCACTATTGAGCTTACGTGAGAAGTGGGTGACGTGACCCCCATTCCCCATTGGTTTGTTTCTCCACCAATGGGATGACACCGAAACCCATGCCACCTCACCCTAACTCCATTCATCCTAGTGTTCCTTTGCTTGCCCCTCCATTGTTGCTTCGGGCTAGAACTTGCAATCTAACCTATCTTTGGGTCCACCCTACACCAATGGAAATACATTCGGGCTTGCGTGTCTTGCCACGACAATCAACTAATGTCATCCCATTGGGTACTTCCCAGCATATTTGTTTCCTCCACCTAGAATTCCTTCTAGGTAAGACCTCTCGGGTGATGGCAGGTGACATCATCCCACACCTACGTTCCCAACGTTTCCTTTTACATGTCCTTCTTTTCTTCCTGGATAAAGTCTTCGGGCCCCATGGTTAGTGGGTAACACTTTTGGCTAATGGTATGATTTTCGAGCACATGTCATCCCTCTAGATCTTTCTTGGTGCTTTTATTCGCCACACTCCCTCATACTATAAATTCACTATAGTGAGCTGACATGTCAAGGGGTCCAGCTCTGGCCAATATCAAAGCCACTGAGCTGGTGTGGTTGCCAACACTTCCTAACTAACATCATCACGTCCCTTTATTTTTGTGTGCTTGCATTTTATCTAATATTTCACCACTGGGTTGTGTTGTTCTGTGGAAACCATCCCCAACTAATGGTTGGACCGCCTGGATGGCATGTTAGCCATCTCATCTCAACTGATGTCATCCCACCAACCTATTTATGCTGCAAATTAATTCTTTTGGGCTAGAGGTTTTGAGCACACTGTACAGTGGGTGCCACCTCCAATCATTGGTAGGATCGCTAGGCTGGCGTGTCATCCATCTCATCCTAGTTTACATCATCCCAATCGATCCCAATGTTATGCAAGATAAACTTCAGGCTAAACCTTCCAAGTTTTTACCTCCGGGACACATCATCATATCTTCATCCAATCGTGTCAGGGGAAATTAGGCATGCCAATCTATGGCTTCCATGACTAGGGTTCTTCTTGGTGAGGGGATAAGGGTTACCTGAATTATCTTATAATTTAGGGCTTCACCCTTCCTACACTGCATAAGAGCTTTCACTTAAACTTTTCCATGGCTCAACCAGGGTAACCTTGATAGGCCTTATGTGATGGGCCCGATTTATATTTCGCTAAGTATCAAGAGATCTTAATCCATCTCTTCATTGATCGCTTCTCACTAATCATTTCAACAATGAATCTGCCACAGATGTTCTGTAGACTTCACGAAAAACATCAATTCCCAGTGGCGATGATGGTAGAAGTGGCTTGCTAATGCACCCTATGGTGCTACCCCTCTTTATCTTGGGTGAAAGCCACTCCAATGAGTTCCTAGCCCTCAAAGAAACCGTGTATTGGAAAAATGAAATTCTAGAGTTGTGGGCGTAGGTGCTGATACAGTCTCTCTCTGTTGAGAACTTGTAGTAACCTCCTAAATGGGTCCACCTCGCCTACCACACACCAAGAGCTCTAAACTACAAGTAGGCCTATAAGCAGCTCCATGGCACTATGCAAGGGCTTCTAGGACCTAACCAAATACATGGTGGCTCTAGTGGAAGACAACTAGGCTATGAATAATGCAAGGCTGACTAAGCATTTGCATAGGGTTTTTAGGCTATCCATGTACTTAAAAGAGAGAATAGCTCTTTCAGCATTAATGCAACGCCTCATGTGTAGAATCATAGGCATTTAACTAAGTGAATGAACGTATATGTGTATACTAATACCCTGCTAAGTAGGCAATCCCATAGGTAATCACTTCATATTAATAGAAGGCCTTCAAGCCCACAATTTCCATATTTTAATCGAGATTATTATGGATTCTTCCATTTTCTATAACATTTCAAAATATCATTATGTTATTTACATATAAGTTGTTAATAGGATAGTTCCATCATTTATGTAGGACATATCTCTAGGTTAGGGTTATAACATATTCATTGTTATCATGTAATATATTACACATTTTTTTTCTTATTACATGTTATAAACAATGCCATCAAGCATTTCACACAACATGCATTACCGGAACAAAAGCACACACACTTGCTTGATTTAATTAGGAGCATCATTTATTTCAAAGATGTGATATCTTCATGTGTGTATAATTTCCTCACACTGCAGGTGTCATTTCCATGCAAGGGTGTAACCACATACTTATTAAATTAACAACATTATTAAAGCCCAAAAGTCCAGATCCATTTCAAACTAGAAATGCATCATAATTCCATTAACAGTTAAACAAGTACAGAAGGATACTTATCTTTAAATTTACATGGAAATAGAGTCTGGGACAAGGAATATCCACCCAACCTTAGACATATGTAACCAAGCTCACTTGTAGCTATCACCCTCGATCCATATTCTAGAGACTGAAGGGGCTTGTAAATAGAACTGTAAAACCAACATCCAGTTGGAACAGGGTCTCCAAAGGACCTATTTCCTCAATACCACCAACTTCATACTATAGTAATCAATGCATAGGGAATCCAAAGGTTCAGCACCTCCACCCTCAAGAGTAACACCAGGGATTCACCTCCTTCTGAGGAAGTCTAGAATCCACTATAGATGTTAACTCAAACACTAGTCTCTTCCCAAGTTTTCCAGGGCTACAGGGACTACTATCTCAACCCACATCCTTGAGGGGACCAAAGTTGATACAGGGATCCATAGATTCCAATCTCAACCCATAACCTCCAGGGAACCCAAGTTGTTACAGGGTTCCAGAGATTGGTATCCAAACCTACAGCCTCTAGGGAACTAGAAGACCAATCCCTTCACTTCTCTTCACTTCCTTTATGTTATTTACTGCTCTAGTTTTCTCTTTGTTGATTTTTTCTCCAATGCTCATTGCTTGATATTCCCTTGCATGAACGATTAAGAGAATAGTCCAAAATACCCCCTCTTTCCCCCAGGTTCGATCCCCTCTCTTCCTCTATTGTTTCTTTTTTCCTTGTTCTGCAATGATTTTCCATCCTCATCCTTGTTTCCTTTCGCAGTCTTGTCCTCCATAATTTTTCCTATCCTCATTCCTTGTTAATGTTCTTAAGCACACGGGCATGTGTACTTTCTTTTTGCTACCCACTTAATTTAGGAACCATTCCATTAGAATCGGGGACCAACTAGCCTTTAACGATTTTCCAAACAATTCATATTTTTTTACCCAAGAAAACCTCCATAGCAAGCAATCCTCCTCCTCGACTCTGGAATTCGTGTCCCTTTGACTCAGTCCCCTTTTTGAAATTTTATATCTATAAAAATATTTACAATGCCTTTTATGAGAGAACAATGGGTGGGCTATCACAATCCAACCAACAGAACTATGCAAGAGGTTATCAAAAAAGGGGAAGATGTTAGGACCGAGATCGAGGCATAATAAAAGGAATTATAGGCAATAACAAAGGCCATAGATGAAAAGTTATGTTCCCAGGATAAGGACTGAGTTGCTCAGATTGAGCCATAGTTTTGCGTTAGGGGCCTGTTGGAGGCTGAATTTTGTTTAAAATAGTGTTAATGCAAGGGATCATGCAGAAGCGATAATGGTGCAAGAGAGAAGTATATGTCACATAGTAGTAAGGACTGGCATATAAGAGAAAGACACGACACAGGGAGGTATCAAGCATAGGAGATAACGACATCTAGCAAGTTGGATGCATGTGAATAAATATGGTAGTTAGTATTTTGCAAATGATGGGCTTTGGAGAGAAAGGTCACTATGGTAGGAGAACCTAAAGATATTTACAAAGGGAGGAAGATGGTGGAGTGGTGATGAGCTAGTGGTAGATATTTTCAACAAGTTTGACTAGACGGTTATATGGCATGGGATAGTTGGAGAGAAGTTGTTAGAGCATATCTCAAACAGTTAAGCCAGTGTCAAGGATAGATGGAAGATAGAGGAAGAAAGTCGAAGAATACTAAGAAGCTACGTCAGATCAATAATAGGACTCAACCGAGACAATTCAAGGGTGGGGCTAAAGAAGAATGAAGAGTTTCTAAGACAATGTATTTTGCTACATTAGTAGGATTCTAGATGTTAATTGTATGTCTATTTTTGTTTTGTAGCTCACATGTAGAGGAAATAGTATATAGTGGCCCTAAGTAATAGAGAAGATTAGCGAGCAAGTTCTAAATGATTTTTATTATAGCGCATTGCACATTTTTTCTTTTTTATGGAGTAATGAAAAGAACTGCAGATTTCCTCCTTTATATTAGCATACAAATGTGTTGTGTTGTTGTTATTACGGTTTGTTTGTTTATATGTTTTTTAGTGGTATAATGTTGAACCAGTATCTCTTAATGCCTCGAATGGATGAGAGGACCATTAATGTTGTGATAATTTTATTATGTTAAGCATATCTTTAAGGAATTTTAAGTTGCTTTGATGATGTCGAAAAGGTCGATGAGAAGGATAAGATATTTTAGACATTATACCAATGTGGGTAATGAGTAGTGTGCTAACTAGCGAGTGTAAGAACCTGTGAAGTCTCGTGCAATGCGCAATCCCAGAATGACTAATAGGTATGGATAATATGTGTTTGAAGTATTGCACTATAAGTCAAAGTCCTAGTGTCACAAAATTCTAGTAATCCCATACGAATGTAGGAACTTGGTTCCAGCAGTCCCCCATAGCACCTTGGGTGAGACTTCATCCACTTTGTTGGTGATGTTGAAGGGTCGATGCTAAGTGTGTTTTTTGTCCAACTACTCAACAAATCTTGGGTCTATTAGAATCTCACATGCCAACAATAAGTACTTCGTATTCTTATCAATTGATCAACTTAATATTTCTTTAATCCTTAGAGATGTCTTAGGCAGGGCTATCCCTTATCCCCTCTCATTTTTTCTGCTTATGGCCGAAGATATGAACAGGGCTATCCTCGATGCAAAAAAATGACATATTATTAGAGGTATTGAGATATCGTTTGCATTCTCTCTCATGCATCTTTTATTTTTTATGATATCATCATCTTTCTTCTTATGGATGTTGGCAACTTACAATCCATAAACCTCATATTGGAATTATTCTCCATGGCTATCAGTGTGCTGATAAATCGTGCAATGTCTAATCTGGGTTGGAATGCACTTGATCAGGATGATTCTAACCTTTTTCTCCAGAATTCTCTCATTTGCTCCATCACCTATCAAGACCCCCTAAAATATTTTGAATTCCCTTTAAAACCCAACAATTATAAAAAGGAGGATTGGGCTTGGTGCATTGAAAAAATTAAGCTCATAATAAATAAATAAAAAGATGCATTTGGTGGCTTTCTAGAGTTGGCGGGATGATCCTTTGCAATGCAGTGATTGAAGAAATCCTTGTGTACTAGCCTTCTCTGGCATGGGTTCCCTTAGGCATCCTTCATAAATTAAGCATGCCATAAACCCTTTGCTCTCACTACTTGGTCCTCTATTTCCCTTCCAAAGCACCTAGGAGATGGGGTTTTAAAAAAATCATATAGTTCTAAAAAGAATTATATGTTAAAGGCGTATGGCAGCTAATTCAAGGCACTAGTTTCTAGGTAAAGACTATGGTTAAAAAATGCATTCACCCAAATACTATTATGGAATGGCTCAGATCCTTTAGAAGACAATTTCATCATGGATCTATAGTCTATAAAGATATAATAAAATCTAAAAATATCACTATACGAGGCCTCTAATGGAAAGTTGGAGAAGGCTCAAAACTTGATATTGGGAGGGATCCTTGGATTGGAAGTGGGGAATCTCATATCCTCTAAGATAATCTTATTCACTATCTTCATCCTTAAGGTATATTGATCATAAATCATGTCTCTTCTCATATAGGCTTCCTGGGACAACAAGCATGGAAGAGGGTTGGGGATTTAGATATCAAGGGGGACATGGTTCTGGAATGGAACCGGTATTTAATTATCTTCAAAACAATCTAGTCTCTCTCTCATGTTCGGAAGACACATTAATCTAGTCATTTGCTCCTACAAGTGTCTACAACCTAAATTATGGGTACCTCATATCAACCAAATGCTCAGCTACCTCCCTGGTGGGTCAAAAGGCTTTGGATACAAAATCTCCCATAAAAACCCAAACTCTTTATGTGGCTACTTCTTAAGAATAAGGGCCCAACATGGGAGATACATAAGAAAATATACTTCTATGGGCAAATTAGATGCTCACTATATTTAGAGGATGCAAAAAATACCCCCCATCTCCTCGTTCAATGTCCCTTCATGGTAAGTGTCTAGAAAGAGGTTCAGAAATCCATTCGAACAAACCATACTTGGAAAGGAAAATTTGTGGATAAATCTCTTAAAGTTTGGATAAACAATAAGACCCAAAATAACATAAAATATCTCCCCTTAGTTATTTTTTGGGCCATTTTTCTTGAAATAAATAGCTCATTTTTTTTAAATCAAGGGAAATCCTATATGAAAGTTGCTATTAATAGTCTAGCCCTCCAGATTTCTCTTCTAATTCACCTACCCACTACAAGAATTCAGAATGGTTCCAAAGTTTAAAATGCAAAAGATAAATCGTGGTCTTTCTTTGATGGAACATCTTAACAAATTCTTCCTTGGGTGGCTCAATAGGCACTATCTATCTGACAAATTCTCATTTTTTCTCTTTCTCTTGCAATGCCAGGAAGGCTTCAAAGAACTATGCTAAATTATTTGCACTTAAATTACTATTAAAATTGGTTGATTTTCTACATATGTTTTATCTTAATATCTTTGGATACTCCATGGTGATAAAATGGATCAAGAGTACAACTAGAAGGAAAAACTACACATTTCTTCTATTATATCAAAACGTTATCCAAAATCAAGAATTTTTCTCACATTTCATTTACTCATATCTATAGGGAACAAAAAAAAAACAATTGATTAGCTTTCGAAGGGAGGATTCGTATTGGTTCAGGGATAGTGGGAAATCCAAGAAAGCAATGAAGGCTCAATCATCCACCGCCAACTATTCCCATGGTCATAAGTAACCATTCAATATTTTCCTTGTACAATATCTTTTACTATGGCAGTAGATTTCTATATATCTTTTATCGCTATATAACAATTTTTTTCTCACGCACCCAGGTTTTTCAGTCTTCCATTATAGAAGGCAAGGCATTGACAAAATATAAATATGTTTATCATCTCTTCCACTTTATTTTCCAACGCAGTTTTCAGATAACATGTTGTCCTATGACAACATAATCATTGCAATGCAATGCATGATGTTATATGGTTTTATCATGACCTATCTTTTTGAAGAATAATATATATATATATATATATATATATAAGGTTATTCTATAAAGCAACAATAAATGACTAAGAACCACTATTATGTAATGAAAAATGGACTCATTGGGCTGAACCTATTGTTTGGGCCTTTGTTCCAATGGAATGCTACAACATCTACGCTATATGTATTTTATTTTGGCTATAACTATAATATGTGTTTTTTTCCTTGGAAAAAAATTAATGCCATGTGTATTAAAAAGTACTTCCCACTTTCCCATTTCAATATTTGTGTTGTGCTTTTTATATTAGTATGGTGATTTCTAAATATTTTGTTGTTAACTAATAATTGATATTGTTAGTTGTGATACATATTATAATTTTAACACCTACTTTACAAAGACCTAAATGGGAAATTCCCTTTCACATATATTCAGATGCATCTTTGAGGCCAATAATTTCTTGGATGTGCATAGAGGTAGTTATGGTAATTAAAATGAGTGGCTTTCTCCTCAAAGAGATAGAAGGTCCCCTAAATTTATTCCCTTGAAAGTCTAAGTAGATCTAACTAACGTATTTAGGACCTAGATTTTTCTTTCTTCCCACTCATGTATTTAGGACATGAATTTTTGTTTCTTCCCCTCAAATTCCCTCCACTATGGGACACTAGATAAAATAGGGCTTTACTCTTAATTAGTTATCTAGGAATATCTATTACTTATGTTGTCAATGAACATTAATAGTTATCATTAGTTAATATATATAACTCATTACGAATATTTAATGAAACCACGTTAAAATTTGTAAAAACCGCAAGTCAAAGATGCATGATTATAAGGCTAATTATTTCATAATTTATTTTCTTCTTATAGCACCTTATTCTTATCTTTTGTAAATAGATATTCTATTTTTTATAATGCAATTTAGTCCTTTCCAAAGTTAAGATACATTTATATTCAAACTTATTTGACAAGGATTACACTGCGTGCAACACTTGTTACTCTCGTTTTGATATTACTTCTCTTTTATTTTATTTTTCTTAAGAAATAAATTGGCCTCTCTCTTAACCTAAAAGCAAGAGTGAGATTATTGGTAACAATCATATATAACCCCAACCTGGCATACTTCTCTTTTACTTATAGTTAATATTATATTTATTCAATTAAACAAGTTACAATAAAACTTTTGAAAATTATTGATAGTTATATAAAATTTAACTTTTTTTTTGGCAAGTTAATGATCCTTGTATTAATAAAAAATATCAAATTACAAGAAAAATGTTTCCTCTAATATTAGTGTAAATATTTCATAGAAGTGTACCAAAAATGCTTCACATAATTCATTGGTGACAAGTGACCCTGACAACAAAATATGGTTGCTTCTATGTTTTGGGTCTACAATAAAACATGAAAAAAACCCTGAAACAAAATAGATCTTGCAAACATAAACATATAAGAGCAATAAAATAAATTGCAATAACCCAATAGAGGACATAAATGAATATTAATTTTATTAAAACACATGGTGAGGAGAATTTACAACATGGGTCTGTAGATCCCCCTTCATGTGATGGGTCCTTTTGATGTCCTAATGCTTCATTGATTTGTTTCTCTGTCTCAAAAACAAAAAACAAAATAACTTGCACTCAATTGGGAGCTCAAATGTGATGAGACGATAGTGGTGAAGATGAGAATGATCAAGGTCAAGAATGAATGGAAAAACCCTATTATTTATAACAAAGTGTTGAGCTAGATTAGGAATTGGAAAATAATATAATATTATTGACCAAATCAAAATCTAGCCATTGAGAGTGAAAATATATTCAAAATGGTCAAATATATTTATTTAAAATGTGATTGAAGTAACTAACAACCAAAAATCATTTATTAATCACTTTGTGAGAATTAAGAAATGTGTGAATTTGAAATAATTATTAAATAATGGTTTAAAAATTATTCCAAATATAAAAATAGAAATAGTGATTTATTTAATTATTCCAAGGTGATTAAGTATGGGGCTTTGCATTTTAATGAGAAATAATTTAGGAAAAATGGTTTACTAAAATATTTCACATGGTTAAAGTGAATTTACTATGATAAAATTAATCTTACATGGTGTATTTCGATCAACCTAGGAAGAAATGGTTGGGTGATCTTTTTTGGGTGATAACAGATTCCCCCTAACATAAGAGTGTGAGGAGAAAATCGTATGACCAAAATATGTTGTAGGTTTCACTTTCAAGAGACACTGAAGGGGAGAGAGAGAGAGAGAGAGTTGAAGTGAGACAAGAAAGGATTGATAATGGAGGGGGCGAGACCTACTAATCTGATATAAGTATCCTTTTATTTTGGAGTACATGATCTCAAATGAGGAAGGGGAGGCATACTTATGCCCTTCGAGATAACTGAGTAAAAATAATAATGGTATGCCCGACAATGTGGGTGTTGAGGCAAATTAATTACCTATCATTTAATTGTCAACCCGGGGGTTTCTTAAAACTTGTGAAGTGTGCGTGCACTGTATATGCTAGAAATTAACTTTCAATTTAGATCAATCTAACTACGAAACCAAATAATGACAAACAAAATTCACCTGTTCTAATTCAACAATCAACTCCAAAACATATGGTATCAGTCCCGGGCTGTAAAACTTATAAATATTTTTTGTTGTATGGGGTTGTTTTCTTTCGTTTGAAGGAGGCCCCAGGTTACGGTATCTTTTCTTTCTCCATGTTTTGACATGTTGCCTCCATAGGGAGGAAGTTCGTACAGGTTTCAAACTCCTATGATCAGCAGAAAAGCTCCTTATTGTTGAGCAGAACAGAAACTATCTGAGCCACCAGTGATGGCTTAAGACCTTATCAGCTCGTAAAACTTTTTATAGATCTTAATAAAAAGTTTTGAATTTTTCCTCGGAAAAAAAAAACAATCAACTCCAAATAAATTATAGTACAGCGCGCAAAATTAAAATCTTAATCTTTAAATCTTGCAAGAATGGAAAAGCACACCACTCATTCAGAAATGGAAGAAAAAACAATCATTCATAACCTCTCACACAAGAAAAAATATGAGAGAAAATAAAAACAATTGCTCTTAACTTCTAGGTAGAAAGCAAATAAAAACAATCACGCTTAACCTCTCACGTAGATAAAGATATGAAAGCAAATAAAAACAATTGCTCTTAACTTCTAGGTAGAAAGCAAATAAAAGAAATCACTCTTAACCTCTCACACAGGAAAAGACATGAAATAAATAAATCTTAATCTATGAAATAAATAAATCTTAATCTATGAAAAACAATAAATCTCACACATTGTAGGTGGCCAATCCAAAAGCATGAGAGATGGAAAGTTGAGAGGCTCCAAATGCAAGCATAACCAAATCAAGTTGAACATCACTCATGAGCATGGTGCCAAATTCAAATTCTATATTCAAAACATGAGCATTTCCCCAACTTTACACATGCCTTTCAAAGGAGAAGGCTCTCCTATTTATACAAAAACATAAGAAGATGCCTCATTAATGGAGGTCCATTATTCTCTCCCTAGATCCCTAGAAAATCTCATAGAGTTACAACTCAAATAGGTAATGATGAGACACATATCCTCTTTGACCTTTATCCAAATCTTCTTCCATATCTTGAAGATAATTCGAATTTGAGTATTGCAGGCCACATAAGGGTGCCTTGGAAGCTTCCAAATGACCTACACATGTCATGAAACTCAAGCCAGTTTTAAGTATTAGCAAGTATATTCCATTTTCCTAAATTTTAACCATTTAATTCACTTATAATACTAGAAATCATTAACTTTTGGAAAACACAAAGGTAACCCATATAATTATGAAAATGGAGGCTAATGAAAGGTTATATGGTTATGGAGTTGTGACATGTGAGTGAAATGGTGGTGATAAAGGTGAAAGTGGATGATATTTTGAATACATTTTGGAGACTCTACATTCCCCCCAACTGACATTATTGCATGTCCTCATGCAATCTACTACATTTCTTAATCATGATTTGCTTTTGAATGAGCTTGGCTTATATCATATGTCCTTAAACTTTCATTTGATAGTATTTGACAATATTATTTTGTTTTGCAAATTATTCATTATCATACATTGAATTGCAACATGTTTGGTTCGTTCTCTTGTGACAACCAAATCTTAATTGGTATTGGTTCTTGTGTTTCAATACCTTTTTTCTTTTTGTTGCAGCAAGATTCATTGAACATGTTTAAGAATGCGTAAATCAACCATATATTATGCTCATCAATTAGACATTTATGTGCAAATCACATAACTTTTGAACCATAATGCAGTCATAATTGACTAGGATGAGTATGTTAGGATGAAATGAAGTGATATGGATGTGATAATAAGTTGATGTCCCTTCCCCACAACTAAAGGTGTTTACGTTTTTTTTCAAATGAGAAAGTAAATATGGTGAATTATTTTCCAAAAATTATAATTTTAGTATTCAAGGAATTCTATGATTAAAAGCTAGAAAAGAACATACCTTTACTTTTTAGATAGAGGAGGAATGACCTATTATAGAGTTCTTGTGAACCCAACGTTTCAGACTACCAAGTGAGTCCATCATCAGAGGATGTGTCAATAGATATTCTTCCAAGAATATCTATTGATGCATCCCCTGATGATGGAATCACTTGGTAGTCCAAAACGTTGGGTTCACAAAAACTCTATAACAGGTCATTCCTCCTCTATCTAAAAACTATCCTCACCTGTATGGATTCATTATTTAACAATACCTTTACTTACCTAGGAAGTGGACAAACTGTGCATATGTAGAGAAGTTGTAGCTGTTGCTGGATCATGGAATAGAAAGTAGAATTTCATCTTCTTCTTGGTTGCATAAATAGTGGATGAGGTGGTAAAAGTGGATTCTTTATTTTTGCTGCTAAATCTGTTATATCTGCTACAAAATGCTGAAATGATATAGTCTTCACGTGCTACAAAACCTGATGGTACAATTCTAGTCATGCGAATATATGTGTTGTTGTCGAGCATGAAGAGAAGTCATTGGATTGCCGACCATTGATGAATGTCATTAACCAATGCAAGGCAACCTTGCCATTAATGTCAACGAGTGCCAAGGTACCTAAGTACATATTGCAAAGTGCGAATAGATGAATTGATGTCGAGCCACTTGCAAGATCCAATGATCAAGGGACATTAATGTATTCTCGTGATTATCAGTGAGAGAACTTGTCGTTGATGCATACAAGCCCCAAGGTGCTAATAAAGACTCTAGCTTTGAACCTAGATAATGTGTTGATGTCGATAGGCTAAGACTTGTTAGAAAGGAGGCCTTAATGAATCCTCCATCGTCTAACATGAGTATGGAATGATGATTTTGGAAGGACTATAAATGAAAAATTTTGCAGTGGATCAAGGTTTATTTAATGGAAAGGAAAATAACAAGAGCGTAAACAAGCGAATGGAAAGAAAAAGGAAAAATCAGCATGTAAGTGAGCTAAATGTCTCTATTAATGGGTTAATGAATGGAAATTATGGAAAATGTGAATGGAAAATATAAAGGAAACATGCAACTCTTTTCAAGGAAAATGGTGATGACGATGCTTAGCGAAAATGCTTGGATAGCTTGTGAGCTTGGAGAGGAAAAATGATGGCATTTATGGATGATAGAAATGGATTTAATTGGTTCATGTCTCTTGAAATTGGTCGTAGAAAACCAATCATGCACAATTGGCTTCCTTCAATTCTCCAATTTCCCTGGAACCTGAAAATAAACATGGCACTAACATTGCAATAAAACGTAAGTGTGTTCAAAGAGAAGTGATCAATTTCTTTTTGATACATACGAAAATTTTGCATAATTAACACATTCATGACGTGTTTTCGTTTCAAATGGTTAGTCCAATTTCATAATCACGATAATAAATCCAATTTATAAAAGAAATGACGATATGCACAGGTAAACAATTTCCTCCATTTATGTTTGAATCATAGCATTTTATAAAGATAAAGAAATATTATTTGTGAATGCTTGATGATTCCTGCAAAACAATCTTTGATAATAATAAAAAAATTCAACAATCAATCCCACAAATAAAGCACCTTCATAGTTCTTCTTCTTCCCTGCATCATGCTTGAAAACATAATGATTACACAAAACCAATAAATTTTGATCATGATTTTCTGACTAGAATGCATTTTTGACAAGTGGATTATTGAGTTAAATACATAGCTACAGAATTGTGGTTCAGCTGCAGAATTGCGCAATTTCTGTAGCTAAAATCCTGAATAGACAGTTAAGTACACACAGCGATGCATTTTTGTTATGAACAAATGACTATTCCAATCTTCAAATTGATCAATGTCTCTTTCAGAAAAATTAACAAATATTTTTTTAATTTTTTTTATTTTAATTTTTTTTATTTTTATTTTTATTTTCTATTTCTTGCTTCCATAGGTGTGTAAGTGAATCATCTCAAAAGTTCCCATTTTTTCTTTTCTTTTTTTACTTTGCTCCAATCATGAATTGAATTTCACATCAATTTTTATGACAATTTTCCATGGCAATTTTCTTCAAAAAAAAAACAATGAAATATTTACAAAATTTAAAAAGTGAAAAATAAAACATTAAACATACTAATCACAAAATATAACATATATATATGTACAAACTTAAAATATATATACAAACATTATATTTCATTAATACAAAATATAACAAACATAACAAAATCAAACATTACAATCATTTTATTTAAAAAAACACTACGTAACAAAAACATAAAACATAACAAAAAAACAATCTTAATAAAAACGAAATTTTCCATGTAAAAAAAAAAGCATTTTCATGTGTGAAATCTGAAACATGTTAAAGCATTTTGATTGGGCAGTGTGAATGCATTTGCCACGTGACTTGAACCTCACTGAAAGGAGGAGATTCTATCTGCAGAAATATGCTTTACTGCCAGAACGACTTCCTCCTTCAACTTAGTCGCAGCAGCAGCATACTACAGAGCCAAGTGCTGGCAATGCGCATAAAATTTGTAACTGTTTTCTTTGTTGAAGTTGCTCTCCTTTCAACACCACGACATCTTTCTGATGGACTCAATCAAACTTGATTTGTTTCCACAATTTGCAGGATCAAGGCAGTAAGTAAAAACCATTTTTCCACGTAACCTGGAAAATAAGGCTCTAAAGAACCTGGAATATCTCCAAATTGGTTATGAATTTCAAAAAATCGCTCCTGGGTAATGTAATTAACCTTGTTCTGAGAAAAACCCACGTTTTATTTTTCTGAGATTAGCTTTCATTTGACCAGAAAACATGTTTCAAAAATGATGTTTTTAAGTTTGTTACACATTTCCTCTGCAAGTATTGCACTTGGGCTTTCTGGGTTCGTGGTCTCATTCAATGCTAATGTTGCTCCTATCTTGTCTGGCTGGGCAGAGAAAGTTTCTGTACTCCAGGCTTTGTGATTTCATGTATGCATTGTTGAGGTCTAGTAAGGAGTCACCCAGTCATGAACAAATTGAAGAATGTCTTGCAAACAATTTATGCCGGTGCATAGGTTACAGGCCAATTCTTTGATGCTTTCTGTATTTTTTTCAAAACTGATAATACCTTGTATAATAAAAATGCTTCTACAAATACATCTAGAGATGCAAAGGTCATTTACCCTTCAACAAGAAAACCTTGTGACTGCAGGGAAGGGGTTAGCAAAGAAAGCAAGGACATTGTACTTCTCGTCCTGTCTATAAGCCGCTTTCATTTAGTGAAGCTGATGCGAGCTTTTATGGTAATCGCGAGTCCATTTTCCCACCAGAGCTTTTATCAAGAAAGCCTCGCCCTTTATATTTAACAAGTCCAAGAGATATGGCCTGGTTTCGTCCATTGAAGCTCCAAGATGTTTTAGATTTGAAATCAAGGTTTCCTGATGCAAAGTTGGGGATTGGCAATATGGAAGTTGGTACAGAAACAAGGTTTAAAAGCATCCATTATCAAGTTATGATTGCAGTTACTCATGTACCTGAGCTAAATATTTTGAGAGTCAAAGAGGATGGCCTAGAGATAGGTGCATCGGTTACTTTGACTGAACTTGTAGATACTTTTAAAACATTGTATTGCATAACGTGATGCACATGAGACATCAGCATGCTCAAGCTTTGTTCTTGTGGAACAACTGAGAGACATCAGCATGCTCAAGCTTTGTGGAACAACTGAGATGGTTTGCTAGAAGCCAAATACGCAGCATATTCAAGCAAGATTTTTTTTATTTATTTTTATTCTTTTTTCTAAATGATGAATTTTGGATTTTGATTTTTAAGCTAATGCAAATATTTTCTTTACAGGTCCCATGAGAGCCTAAATTTTTAATTTCTCGATTCTCTTGAAAAAAAAATTGATAATTTTTATTAAAAATTTATGTTTCCCTTATTCAAAAAACATGAATTTTTTTTAATGTTGTTTTTTTGTTATTGAAAATCCAACATTATATTTTTTATTGAAAATATTTGTGATGTTAATGAAAAATTAAAAATTAAAAATTAAAAAAATGCAATCAAATAAATAAAATTCTAAAAGATTTTAAAGTCTAAAAACTTTTTAAAAATGCAATCAAGAACTTAAAAAAAAAAATGCAATCAAGCTTGATTTTATTTTTCCTATTTTATCTACTTGAAAGAAAAAAATTATTTATTTTTTAAGTATATAAATATTTCCAATGGAGCCATTTACGGATTAGACCATCTAAAATGTTCATATCCAAATTTGTGAAATGTACCTGATTGTGTATGAGTACATAAAAAATCATTTTAACCTTTAGATTTGCCGCAAAGATCTCTTGAAAAATGGATGAATGTCGTGGTGCAATCGCGTTTCGATACCATTCCTCAATGTAGTCCTTGTGCTCTAAAGAATGTTTAATATGCATTCTAGATCCTTTCATCCATAAATGGTTAGTATCGATTTTTTTTAGATTTTTATAAAAAATGATATGTAGCTAAATGATTTATGCATCTACATGCTTTAATCATGCATCTAAAAAAAAAAATTAATAACAAATAATAAATTAAAAATTAATTAATTAAAAAAATAAATAAATAAAATAAAATAATAAAACAATAAAATAATATATATATATATATGAACTCTAGACTGGAAGCTAGTTCCTATGCACACTTCCTCGACAACGGTGCCAAAATGTTGAGGCAAATTAATTACCTACCATTTAATTGTCAACCCGGGGGTTTCATAAAACTTGCAAAGCGTGCGTGCATTGTATATGCTAGAAATTAACTTTCAATATAGATCAATCTAACTACGAAACCAAATAATGACAAACCAATTTCACCTATTCTAATTCAACAATCAACTCCAAAGAAATTATAGTACAACGCGCGGAAATGAAATCTTAATCTTTAAATCTTGCAGAAATGGAAAAGCACACTACTCTTTCATAATTGAAAGAAAAAACAATCATTCTTAACCTCTCACAGGAAATGATATGAAAGCAAATAAAAACAATTGCACTTAACTTCTAGTAGAAAGCAAATAAAAACAATCACCCTTAACCTCTCACACAGAAAAAGATATGAAAACAAATAAAAACAATTGCTCTTAACTTCTAAGTAGAAAGAAAATAAAAACAATCACTCTTAACCTATCACACAGGAAAAGATATGAAATAAATAAATCATAATCTATGAAAGCAATAAATCTTAATCTATGAAAAACAATAAATATCACACATTGTAAGTGGCCAATCCAAAAGCATGAGAGATGGCAAGTTGAGAGGCTCCAAATGCAACCATAACCAAATCAAGGTGAACATCACTCATGAGCATGGTGCCAAATCCAAATTCTATATTCAAAACATGAGCATTTCCCCAACTTTACACATGCCTTTCAAAGGAGAAGGCTCTCTTATTTATACAAAAACATAAGAAGATACCTCATTAATGGAGGTCCATTATTCTCTCCCTAGATCCCTAGAAAGACCCATAGAACTACAACTCAAATAGGTAATGATGAGACACATATCCTCTTTGACATTTTTCCAAATCTTCTTCCATATCTTGAAGATAATTCGAATTTGAGTATTGGAGGCCACATAAGGGTGCCTTGGAAGCTTCCAAATGACTTACACATCATGAAACTCAAGCCACTTTTAAGTATTATCAAGTATATGTCATTTTTCTAAATTTTAACCATTTAATTCACTTATAATACTAGAAATCATTAACTTTTGGAAAACACAAAGGTAACCCATATAGTTATGAAAATGGAGAGTAATGAAAGGTTATATGGTCATGGAGTTGTGACATGTGAGTGAAATGGTGGTGATAAAGGTGAAAGTGGATGGTATTTTGAATACATTTTGGAGACTCTACAGTGGGTCTAAGCAACAAAGTACATGATACATGATACAATGAGTCCCATATCCATAATGTGCCTAGAAAAACATAGCCTAATACTGAATGCAATAACATCAATTGAGTTGAGTCCATGAGACACAAGGCCCCTCAAGCTGACATGGTGAGGGGGGATCACAGCCAAAGAAGACCCGCTAAATAGGAAAGCGCTCTAAAGACTTGAATGGATCATCTGGAAGAGACAGACCATGTTGTAAGTGTTGCGATCGATGGAAACCAACCCAGTAAAATCTATGGAACTAGATTAGAAGTTGGATTATAATCTTCTATCATCCAAGAACATGTGGGGTTACCTAAAGGGCCACCTCCTCATGAGGTCTAAAACATCTCACACACACCCAAGAAAAGTTGGTACAATCTGTTGGATCAGTGGACCATCAATTGTACAATTCTCAACCATGTGATAATGAGATGGAGTCGAGCATGGAATAATCAACCAAGTCAAAGGGAAATGAGGATTCCCTTTGCTTGATTTGAGGCACCGAACAATGATAGAAGCTAGAACCAAGGTACACCACCGTCTAAACCACTCTCCCAAAATAAATGTGTTCAAGTCGACGAAAGAGGACCTGCCAGAGTTAAGGAAATGAGGATTTCTCAACAAAGGCACGAGGATCATAGTAATGTGACTAATGGACTGACACCAGAGATAATTATGGAGGAATAATATGAGTGGTAAACTAACGAAGTCCCTTGTCATAGCATCTTATGCATGGTTTACCTGGAAGCGCCTAACTCGATTCCAGAGGGGATGGTTAATTACTTAAACAAAGGCTTTTCATAGACAGCTCAGAATAGCTGGAGGCCAAATATGAGTGAAATGGGATGAATGGGACAGAACGATGAATGATGTACTTTAATAGGATTCAATGGGACTTTGAACAGACTCCATGGTTGCAAGGGTAACTAATCTATGATGCTCTAAACAATGGTGGCTCGATGATGCTTCCATGTGGGGGAGGACCAAAGGGGACCATAAACACATGAGTAAATCATGGTTACTCATGATGAAAATCAACATGTGAGTCGACAAGTGAAAATTTAAACTAGTACCAAAGTACAAGCGGCTCATATGAATAAATTTGGTTTTGAGGCGGCAAAGTGAGACTTCATGGAAAAAATGCCTTCCTGGTGAAGTTTAAAATAACCAAAAACAAAGAGAGACCCATTATAGGGCTCAGTGAGAGATTTTCAATGGTGCTTATGGCTCGTCAAACCAATCTAGGGTTTGGTCACAATGGGTGATGAAAAAACTAGGGTTTTTCCTTTAAAAAGGCTTCTTACCCCCAAATCCATTTCATTTGCACATTGAGTTGTTGGATAATTTGGAGAGGAGGAGAAGGCCCTAAATCTTGGTGAGCTCATAGTGAATAAACCAAGTGATGGACTTTGAATCTACGACTCTCAGGTAAGTGACCTTACCTGTCTAAAAATGGCATTAAAGCTTCTTAGAAGGATGGTTTCTGGTGAAGGATCAAGGTAAGAATAGAATAAAGGAATGAACTACTAGACAAGGTCCAGGACCATCCATTCCAACCAAGTTAAACATGGGGAATGGGTGGTTTGGTATCACACAAAATATAATATTTTAAGATATGGTATCAAATATATACGATATGTGATATGTATATGGTTCATCGAAGAGGTCGATAAGACAAAATATACAAGGAATGAAAGGATAATCAACCATATCTATATCATTGGGGTCTAGGTTGAGAGTAATGTTAATTAATTGAGAAGGTGGTTAGGGGCCATCATGTCTCCAAGCATGATATACTACCCTCTAGCATTGATCCAGATTTAAGTAGGAACGCAACAAATTACAGAGATAACCATATACACAAAGATGCAGCGGAAATAATACTTCATTTCATTAATGGAAAATACTGACATATGCTTACAAACAGAAATGGCAATAAACTAGCTAGGGCGATGGTAGCTTATCTCTGAGAAGAGATGTGATGGCTACATGCCTCTGAACTGTTCTGAACTGTATTACAATGAGGCTCGAAGGCCTATTTATTGTTGAGAAACAAACGAAAACCCTTCACATACCGAAACCTAACCCTAGAAGATGAAACGCCAAATTGTGGGCCCCGTTTGGGTAAATTGGTACATCAATTTCCCGGGGTCGTAACTTTGGCATACGATCTCCGTTTGACGCGTACGATAGCTCGTTAGAAAGATCTATCCGAGTACTACCACTTTGGGAGGTAACATAGGGCTCTGTCGCCCCAGAATTCCAAAAAAACGTCGTTTAGGGCCTCAAAACGGCTCCGGAAGTTCAGGACCCGAAAAACTGCTAAAAATAGTAAACTGTGCTACAATTAAGGAAACTGAAAATGCTGAGAAAGACAATGGTGGGGGTCCAGGTGGACCTGGCAGGTGGCCACCAATATCCACTTGGATCATTCCTCCCCCCTTAGGAAGCAATGGTCCCCATTGCGTTGAGCTCCTCCATGAGATGAGGAAACCTCTGCTGAACTTGTTCCCTGGTGAGCCACTTGCCCTGCTGAAGGAGTTGGCCTGCTTTGACAACTCGATACAGTTGGATATGCTGTTGGCGAGTGTTCTTGATCTGTGTGTCCATGATCCGATCAGTTGCAGCTTGTTTCATGCAATCTGGATTTAATTCTGTGGGTTTGAGCTGTTCTGCAATGTCGGATGTGTCTAGCAATGGTGGAAAGTATGGCCGAAGGCGGTCCACATTGAACACTGGGTGCAGGCCAAGGAATGGGGGAATGCTGAGCTCAAATGCATTGTCTCCCATAGCCTTAGTAATGGTGTAAGGACCATATCGAAGTGGTCTCAATTTCCGATAGGCTCCAGTAAGGCGTTCCTTTTGCAAATGCAACCAGACTTTGTCGCCCACCTGAAACTTGTGTGGCACCCGGTGTTGATCATGTCGCTGTTTGTACTTGGCATTTGATTTCTCAAGAATGTCATGGACCTACTGGCGAATATGTTGGATGCGCTCAATGAAGCTGGTGGCCTTATCTGTTTCGGACTGGACATGAGCTGAATTCATGTGAGTAGCTGCAAGTGGCATGGCCACATCAATGGGGCATAGTGGCTGGAATCCTAAACCCACCTGAAAAGGGCTATGGCCAGTGGAGCTGTGAAGAGCTCGGTTGTAGCTGTGCTGAACATAGGGGAGGCTCTCGTCCCATGTGCGTGGATGCTTTGAGTTATACATGCGCAGAATGTGCACAATCATCCTGTTGACAACCTCTGTCTGGCCATCAGTTTGAGGATGGAAGGCTGTGGACTTCGTGAGTTTGGTGTCCAGCATTGACCAGAGACTGGACCAAAATGTGCTGAGAAACCGACTGTCCCGATCTGAGATGATAGACTGTGGGATCCCAAAGTGCACCCACACTCGTTCAAAGAAGAGTTTAGCAGTGGCTTCTGCTGTGATATTCTTCTTGCAGGCCATCATAATGGCCATCTTTGAGAACCTGTCGACGACCACAAAAACACAGTCATTTCCATGCTTAGTGGAAGGAAGGCCTGACATGTAATCCATGGAGATGGATTCCCAAGGTCGACTAGGGGTAGGCAACGGGGTATAGAGGCCTTGCTTCTTAATGGTCGGTTTGGCAATGGCACAGGCAGTACATGATCGGATGTACTTCCCAACATCCTGTCGAAGATTCGGCCAATAGAAATAGTTTTGCAGTACTGCCACTGTTTTCTCGACCCCGAAATGCCCAGCAGCCCGACTGTAGTGTGCTTCCCAAATCATCTTGGCACGCTCGCTTGAAGGAACACAAAGGTGACCGAGGTGGCATAATAGGGCATCCTGGAGGTGAAAATCTGCAACCTGCCGACCCTCCAAGAGTGTCTGGTATGTGTGGCCGAATTCTGGGTCGCTTTTGTAGAGAAGTGGCCAATCAGAAGTCTCGTGCCCGCAAGAGTTGAGCACGGTGGTTAGCGCCATGATCGGTGGTCGACTGAGGCAATCTGCAACATTATTGGTGCTGCCCTTTTTATACTTGATATTCAAGTGAAACTGTTGCAGGTATGTAGACCACTTCTGATGGCGATCATTCTGCAATTTCCCTTGGGTCTGTATGAATTGCAGAGGTCGGTGGTCTGTGTGGATGACCGTTTCCTTCCCCAAAATGTAATGCTTCCATTGTCGGCAGGCCTGTACAATGGAATACATCTCTTTATCATAAGTGGGGTACTTCCGGACTGTGTCTGAAAGTGTTTCACTGTGATATGCCACTGGATGTCCATGTTGAGTAAGGACTGCCCCAATAGCATAGTCAGAGGCATCTGTCTCGACCTCAAATGGTTGTTGTAAATCTGGTAACGCGAGCACTGGTGCCGTGCAGAGGCGATCCTTCAACTCCCTGAATGCCTTCTGTTGAGATTCAGACCAAAAGAATTTTGCTTTCGCCCCGCCCTTGGTGACTTGACTCAAGGGCCAAGAAATATGAGAAAATCCCAACACAAACCTGCGGTAGAAGTTGGCAAGACCTAGAAAGCTGCGGAGCTCTGTTAGAGTGGTTGGAGAGGGCCAATCCCGAATGACTTGGACCTTGGCTGGATCGACATGCACCCCCTGTTCATCAATGATGTATCCCAGATACTGGACCTCGGTCATGCCAAAAGTGCATTTCTCCAAATTGGCACATAGCTTGTGTTGCCGCAGTGTTTGGAGAACCTGTCGGATGTGGTGGAGGTGCTCTTCCCAACTCTGGCTGAAGATCAGAATGTCATCCAAGTATACTACTACAAAGGAGTTGGTGAATGGCCGCAAGATGTCATCCATTAGCCTCATAAAGGTTGCAGGAGCATTCGTCAATCCGAAAGGCATGACCAACCATTCGAAGAGGCCCTCCTTGGATTTGAAGGCAGTCTTCCACACATCTGAGGGTTCAATTGGTACCTGGTGATATCCTGACTTCAGATCGATCTTGCTGAAATATTTCGCCCCCTTTAGTTGGTCTAGGAGGTCATCAATCCGCGGGATCGGGTACCTATTACGGACAGTGATCTTGTTCAGCGCCCGATAGTCAATACAGAGTCTCCACGTCCCATCCTTCTTCTGTACCAACACTATCGGGCTCCCACAGGGCGAAGAACTCGGACGGATGTGACCTTTCTGTAGGAGCTCCTGAATCTGCCTCTTGATTTCATTGTTCTCCAGAACGGAGCGCCGATAAATTGGTCCATTGGGTAGCGGCGCACCTGGGGTCAGATCAATGGAGTGCTTGACTTGACAGTGCAGAGGAACCCCTGCCGGGGAGGTGAAGATGTCTTTGTACTCCTCCACAATCTTGTCCATTTGTAGCTGTCGTGCAGAGGGACCTCGTTTGGAGGCCGCGGCCACTGTCTTCTTCTTCCCTTGAGGGCGTATCATCAGGAAAACAAATTTCCTGGTTTTGGAAATGATCTTACTGCATTGTTTTGCAGTAATCAAAGAGATGGCGGCAGGTGGTGGTACCTCTGGTATCCTGAACAACTTATTTCCCAATGTAATAATAACAGCACGGGGCCTTGATTCATACACAGCATGTCGCTTCCACAAGTATGGTTGTCCTAGTAATACATCACAAACTTCAAGGGGAGCAATGTCACACAATACCTCATCCGTGAAGGGCTTGATGTTGTATGGAAGGCGACACTGCTGGCTCACGCGAAGATCTCGCCCTTGGTAAAGCCACCCAATGGTGTATGGTTGTGGATGTGCTGTGGTCGGTAAGCCCAACCGCTTCACGACCTCTGCCGAAATGAGGTTCTTTTGACTCCCGCTATCAACAATGAACTGTATCGGGGAGCCCTTGACCCACATCTGGGAGTGGAAGAGACGCTCCTCCTCCTCTGGATCTTCGGGTTCATTTTTCTGGATCTTTGCGGTAGCAACAGTGGCGCTGGGATCCGCATCAATGATCTGCTTCCCTTTTTCATACCCCTTATCGGGTTCTGACTCAGAGTCGGAACATGCATCTGATTCTGAAACCTTTAGCTCAGCCACCAGTGACTGTTTGGCCCGACACTCACTTGTGTTGTGAGTGGAGCTCTTATGGAACTCGCACCATTTTCCAGTGTCCTTTCTCGGCTTCGCGGCGTTGCTCTTTGCTTGCAGCTTCAGCTGGTTGTCTTGGGCTGTCCCGCCTTGGCTTTGTCCTTTGTTCTGTGGTTTAGGGGCACCTTTCCCCTGCTTTGGATTCGCAGATCCAAAGTCTCGCTTCTTTTGTTTAAACTTCTGCTCGACTTTGACGGCATACCGGTATGCTGCGCCGAGCGAGGGGATGTTTAGGAACTGTATTTCTTCCTGGATGTACTTGTGCAGGCAGCCACGGTATTTGAGTATCAAATGTTGCTCCGAATCCTTGATACCCAACTTTGTGCGAAGGGTATGGAAAAGATTGGTGAACTCCGGCACATCTTGGTCCCTTCCCTGCCGCAGCGTGGTCCACTTTATGTATTCATCCTCATAGCTTCCGACAGGGTAGTACTGCTCCTTGATGGCATCCCGGAACGAATCCCAGGTGGGTGCGGCTGAAAATAGTGAGCCAGTACTTTCATCCTTCTGCTCGCAGTAGGTTTCCCACCAGTCCTTGACGTGGGGGGCTGCTTTGAGAAGAGCAAAAACAATCTTTTCCCGACTCGAAAATTCATGAACAGAAAAATAACCCTCTAGCAGATTTAACCATTTATCTACGGCATCGGCGTCTATCTGACCCTCGAATATGGGGATTTCAAAATTAACTTGTACCTTAAAGGGTGTGGCGTTTCCAGAGGAGCTACTGGAAGCCGATGCGCCGCTTCTGGGTAGCCGCTGAAGGATCTGCGCAAAGCTGTCCATCATCGCGTTCCGTTGTCGCTCGAGCGCTTCTTCGAGCAAGATTTTGATGGGATCTCCTGCCCCCTCGTCTTTCTTCTCGTCCGCCATGGGAGGCCGTCGGGATTTGCGAGGCTGGTCTTGCAAAGGTTCAACCAGTTCAAGCCCTAACTCCTTATATCCCGACCTTGTTGGGGACATGCAAAGAAAAACAGAGAAAAAGCAGACCGCTCTGATACCACTGATCCAGATTTAAGCAGGAACGCAACAAATTACAGAGATAACCATATACACAAAGATGCAGCGGAAATAATACTTCATTTTATTAATGGAAAATACTGACATATGCTTACAAACAGAAATGGCAATAAACTAGCTAGGGCGATGGTAGCTTATCTCTGAGAAGAGATGTGATGGCTACATGCCTCTGAACTGTTCTGAACTGTATTACAATGAGGCTCGAAGGCCTATTTATTGTTGAGAAACAATGGAAAACCCTTCACATACCGAAACCTAACCCTAGAAGATGAAACGCCAAATTGTGGGCCCCGTTTGGGTAAATTGGTACATCAATTTCCCGGGGTCGTAACTTTGGCATACGATCTCCGTTTGACGCGTACGATAGCTCGTTAGAAAGATCTATCCGAGTACTACCCAGAATTCCAAAAAAACGTCATTTAGGGCCTCAAAACGGCTCCGGAAGTTCAGGACCCGAAAAACTGCTAAAAATAGTAAACTGTGCTACAATTAAGGAAACTGAAAATGCTGAGAAAGACAATGGTGGGGGTCCAGGTGGACCTGGCAGGTGGCCACCAATATCCACCTGGATCAAGCATGTGATGATGGAGTGGACAGATCATGTATGCAAAAAGTGGGAATGATGCCCCCAGCTGGAGGTGTATGTTGAGTGTCATTGTGGTTTGAGTGATCAAATAATGGATTCAAGCATTCATCCCTACTGGCAGAAGATCCTGCAAAGGATGATGAGGAGATGTGGAGGCATAGGTGCCCCCGAGTTCTGTATGTATGGCGATATCATGCTATGGGCATGTCAGATTTATTTAGAGTAGTGGAATCTAAGCATTATATGATGGATGATACATAAAATGGTTATGCACATTGTGGTTTTGTCGCCATTTGTTGTTATGGTTGTCTTTTTATGGGGAGAATGGATTAATACAATTGGAGAAAGACAATGGTGGATTGTCAATCTCGTTTGGTACTACATATATGAGTCAAAGGGACTGAATTTTTGGGTTCGCATACATGGTGTCATCATACCAAAGAATAGCTTTGGATATAATGAATTGATGCTCATCTATACAACACAAGGGCTGAATAACAACAATGTATAAGGGATTGGGTTGTTGATGAAAGATGTAGGAATGATTATGTGGACCATCCCCATGGTGATTCCAAGTGATATGGTGCTCTAGACATTCTTCCAACTGGGGGATCATAGTGGTACTAGATTCGACACTACCATATACACTAGGAGGATAGGGAATAATTTCTTCTTCTGGGCCCTCAAGAGTGGATATCCCCTTACCCAAAAATTGTGTGGCAATGCAATGGCCACAAGGTGGATGTGGTTCAAATTCATGGATTCAAAGTAAGGGGCGATGGAACTAGTCATCATCATGGTAGACATGGTTCACATGCACATCATCAGAAGAGGTGGAAGGATGACTCATAGATGTGACATCTATCAATGTTGAGACCGAAGTGTCTTCCAAAGAAGGTTTGAAAGAAGAACAGTAGGAAACTCCTAAAGAGTTTGAATAGATCGATCCCATGGATGATGACATGTAGAGAATGAGTGTGGAACTATCCGTGATCTCGACATTAGGAGAAGGAATATTAATGGTGGGTTGATAAACCTCATGTTCTGGCAAAGCAGTGGAGATAGAACCCACAAGTAGAGGGGAGGTGGAACCTGTTAGCCTCCTATACCAATAGGGTTTCATATTTCATGATTGACAGTGGAAGTGCTAAAAATGATCATCTTTGATGATACAAAGGTTCCATTTTTGTGAACAAAGCAAAAAGTTAAAAAAATGTAAAGAGGGTATGCCTTAAAAGAATAATCAAAAGGCAAGAAAAGGAATTGGTCAAAAGAAAAAATAATTGAAATGAACCCCAAAGAAAGACCGGGAAAGTGGCCAATCAAAATGCCACTGCTATCTTGATGGATGGCTCAACAGTTCAAACTGGGCCCTGCCATGTTTTAAATTGCCTGTTTTAGAGTAGGGAATGAGTACCTGTTCAAACAGTTCAAGCTTGACAGATGACTAGCTGGATAGAAAAAGGAAGGAGCCCACTAGCTTAATCTGGGCCCTTGGAAGATATAAGGGTAGATTAAGATAGGAGGGCAGCAAAAAGAAAAGATCATATGAGGGTTTGCAAGTCTAAGTGCACCCTCCCTGAAGTAACAAAAAATGCTAGGTTCTAAGTTGGGTAGGTAGCCAGAAGTTGCAGAATCCTGATCCTATTCAGTTTTGGCCTTGATCAAGAAGGCACATGTTAGCAGTTGCAAAGGTATCTATGCAGCATTTTGAAGGAAAAATATAGAAGCATGTCTAACTCCCCCTGTTTTCCCCCAAAGACTCTCTTTCTAACATCCCATACAGGACTTTAGGACCTCCCTAAAAATAATCCTCCTTGTATTTCTTTTGGAAAAATGCATGACAAGTTTTCACCTTCTTCTCCAACAAGAAGCCACATTTCTTGTGTAAAATCATTCCCCATCAACTTCTAAAATCTAGGTTTACTCACTAAACTTAGCATTTTATCCCTCACTTCCAATCTTTCGTATCCCCAATTCACGTTGACTTCTAACCCTATTATCTAACTCCCTAAGTGGCCCTTTTCCCCTACTACTATATCACTATTGTGAAAAAAGCCCAAAAAATATGTAAATACCCCCCCTTTGGGCATTATAGCCATATTTTCAAAAGTTTGGAGAATGCTACAGAATCAAAGGGTTCTTGTATTTGGTTCATTTTAAAGATTGGGGGATTGGATTAACACTTGGTTAGTTCAATAACCCGTTCCTACCCTTATCCGCTTTGCAAACCCACAACATTGCATTATCCCCGCCATTGTATAAATTTTGTAAAAACCCACTTTTTTCCGCTTTTCCAAAGTTTGTATTTCGGCACGCCTCACCACAAAAAAAAATATTAAAAAATCCCCGTCGGGTCCCGCCGTATCGCCTTCGCACATCCGCAGCCCGTCGTCCGTTGGATCCGAGCCCTCCCATCTGACGGCCCACAATGATTTTCAGACCACCCCTTACATCCTCCCTTTACCGCCCAAAATTTGTCAGAGGGTGACGTAGGGCCGAGGACGCGTGCCCGCCTATTACTGGAGCGGGCGACCTCTGACCATTACCAGGCCCGTACTCTTAGCGGTCCGATAAATACCACTAACCGCTTTTGTTACCACTGTCCCGCTCCCACCCCACGTCATCTCCACATCAGCTCTACCTCACCCCACTCCCCGCCATTCCTCAAACCTGTCTGCCACATCGCCCATCCACGTCACTCCCAACCACCAGCCACCACGTCACTCCTCTGTACCTTGTCGGACCAATGACGTCATGATGATGTCATCCACTAAAAAGGCGCCAAATACCAAATTTTTTATATAAGTGCGCAAAAAATCGTTTTTCCCCTTTTTTCGCCGAAATACGCACTGTACTCCTGCATGAGTGTTTACGTTGCTTATCCGCCAACTTTGAAGCTTGCTCCCTCGCTGCTGGCACCGTGTGTCCACCTGACTTTCAACACCATCGTCATACTGTGCCCAGGTATTTATCAGTTTCCCTCTACATGCCTTGGTCTTTGCATAATTCACTAAAGCAAACAAGAAAAGAGGGAAAACATAAGAATTGCTACGAATCCTCAGTAATTGGAGCTTCATTTCCCCACTATAATCCTAAATTCGCCTACAGAGGTCCCCCATTGTGCACAATTATCACAAATTCACAGCTTATTGCGCGTTTTCTAATCTAAACCATTGCCAGACAAATCCACCAAAAAAGAAATTCTCAGTCCCAGCATTTGCTCTTTAAATCTCTCCTAGGAGCATTTCAACTGAGTTTCACCCCAATTTACCTTGTTCTCTCTGCAAATTGCCCTGCTCATTGAAAACAACTGCTCTGTATTGTTGTGCCCAAAAATCAAGTTCAAATACAATTCCAAGTATCAGTTGACAATGGAGACCCCTGTGGCATTAAACATTGCACCATTGAATGCCCCACACAAGGACCTGAAATGGTTGGCCCTTGCTCACAGAGATTATCAGATGAGAGAAACTGTAGAGCTGTGTAACAAATACCACATAGAAACAGTTTGTGAGTTAAGAAAGAAACACAGAGATGGTACAGACCTCCTGGGAATCTGGAAATCCCATTTGCCAATCTACTATCTCCCTCAGGTCAATGAGTTCCCTGACTTGATTCACCAATGCTGCACAAACTATGACCCCAATCAAAGGGTTGTTCTGAGTCCTTCAGGCTCTGTCTTATTCCATATTACTCCTGAAGCCATCAACCAAATGCTACAGTTTCAACCTACAAAGCCACTGGTTCCTCTTACTATGCAGCTTTTACTAGAGCAGGGTGCCAAGCTCTCCAACTCACAAATTACAAGAATTGGCCAATTGTTTATGCTTCCAGATTTCCAGCCCTGACAGCCTCCCCCTTATCTGCATGTCTGGTTCAATGACATAGGGAGACTGCTAGTAGACATGATATCCTCCATCCTAGGGTTCAAAACCAGTGAGTTTGTGGATGAGACAACATCCATTTTTACCCCAGGAGAGCCCCCTGTTGTCCAGTATGACTATGCTACATTTATAGCCAACAAAATTCATGAACAGTTCATGAACTTGGAGAGAGAGAGGGTATTCAAGTACACCTCCTATATATATCATCTGCTATTGTACAATCAGCCTGATGGCTTTCCTCTTTTTCTCAAGAAACTAGATGCAAAGGGAAACAGAAGATCTGTAATGTTCTAGACATCAGTCTGCCATCATATTCATTACTCACCATACAATTATTGTGAGTTGATTCACCTCTTCATTCACCCAGCCTTGTCACTGCTGCAGAGTTCCCCTCCTCCTAGACTCACTGATGATATGCAGAAAATCCTCCAGCTTTCTAAGAACTATAGCATTGGAGATTGGTACTTTTACCAAGACCACACAGTGATCAGAATATATGGCTGTGAGTTAGCACCATACAGGCTACCAAAGTATGTTCCCATTAGACTCTTTGCACTAGAATACTTCAGGAAGTTCGGCAATGCAGATATGATTCACTTCCATAGCAGAAACAATAAGGCACAGCTGAAAATTAAGCATCAATTGGGTCCATTCATCTTTAATAAGAGGGAAGAAGCTTGGGAAGAGGCAGACAAAATGCTAAAAGGCCTCCTCCTCAAGACAAGCTTTTATTGGGCACCCTATGACCCTAACCATTTCATAAGCCTCAGAAGAATCAAGTATAGGCTTGCCACCTATGATCATTTTAGCATTCCATAAATTGAAAAACATGTTAACCAACTAGAGTGGAGGGAAGGCACCTTAGTGGAGGATTATTCTGAAGAAGAATTAGTAGAAAGAGCCATTAAAACTTTAGAAAAGGCAGTTGACTTGGAATATTTTGGACAGGTTTGGTCTTCAGGCCCTCAGCATCTTGGAGAAGCTACCTCTTCATCCACCGTTCCCTAACAGCCTGCCAAAACAACTGATCAAGCAGCAAACATAGCCAAAGGCAAAACAGTACAACAAGAGGAGTCACCTCCAAATGTGGAACAGCAAGTAGAGCAGCAGGAAGGTACAACCAAGGAACCTGCCTCCACAGAACAGCAAACACAAGAGCAAATCCCTCCGAGGCAGGAGGTAACAGTTGAATCCTCAATTTTACAAACACCTGCTAATGAGGAAAGAACAAGGAAAAGGGATAGGCAAGAGGACACTCCTCTTACTACTTCAATGGACCAGCAAGGCGAAAAAAGACAGAGGCTAAATCCCTTTTCAGAGGAGGAATTACCAGAGAGACCAATTGATACTATGCCCCCTCCTAGCATTGAAACATCGACCAGCTCCTTACAGCAAGGACAGGACATGCCACATGGGGCAGAGGTGAGCTCTTCAAGGCAGTGATCTAAGGCGGACTCTAGCATCAAGCAGCAGTTCATAGATATCAAGAAAAGGAATGAGCCCCTCAAATACCAAATCTACAACCAACTCTTGAAAATGGCACCAACTAATCAGCAGAGATTAATGTCTGCTTATGACATTCAAGAACAAAAAATGACTCTTAGTCATTTCAGGCCTACTATGCAGCAACCTCAAACAGCTGCCGATTATATCAGAACTAATTTGGAAATTTTTGCCAAAGACATCCACCCCATGGATCAGATTGAGCTACACAGGCAAACCGGGGAGATGCTCTATTCCACATTAGCTGATAAGACCCTACTGGCACACCAATTACAAAATTCTTTACACAATACTGCTGCCCAACTTGAATTAGAAAAGGCATCATCTCAAGCCAAGGACAACATAATCAAGTCCTTGGAAGAGATCATTATAGAGTTGGGTCATGATCCAAAGGACCCTAAGGGTGTGCAGGCACTATTAAAGAAAAGAGATGAAGATATAGCAGCTATGAGAAAGCATATCAAGCTGCCAGCTACCCTTCACCCTCAGACTGGAGAGGTGGCAGAGCAAAAGAAGGATCAGGATGTGGTGGCTTTACTCCTAAGTTTATACAAAAGATTGATGGAAATAGAGAGTCCACTGGAGGTAGCATTGAAAACAAGACAAGCCGAATTACCAATGCAGCCAGCACAGACATCTGCAGTAGGTCCTCCCACCGGACAAACATCAGAGGCAGGCCCTTCAACATCAGTACCAGCTACAGGAATATCAGCGCCAGCAACAACACCAGAACAGGGACCCAGCCTCAGCATGCAGAACATGATGAAGGAGCTTGAAGCTTTAGAAGCACAGATGGCTGAACTGCAAGAGACCAAGGATAAATTGGCTGCCATTGAAGAAAAGTATGATAAATCAAAGCAGAGCATAGCTGAAAAAACAAGAGAGGTAAGGGCTCTTGAGAAGAGAATAAAGGAACTGGAAAGAGAGCTCTCTCTTGATAAGGTTGTAGTTGAAATCAAGAAAATCATGTGGGCCAATATTGGTCAATCTATTATAGACCAGTGGCAATATATTGAAACTATCCACGAGCATATGGATCTCATAGGCAGGGCCCAACTAGAAAATCAAAGAGCAAGAGCATCTCTAGGCAATATGCCTGAAATAGCCAATAGGATGATCAATGTCCTTAACAATCGCACTGGCCCCCAGCTGGCAGCAATGGGTATCACCAGCAGAACTGATACCATTTTACTGGTAAAGAGGGTGCTTACCTTGAGAAATCATGTACAGACATTGGACAGAAGGTGCCAAGAAATGCAGGCAGATGTGAACAAATTCATTGAGAAAATTACAACATTACATAACAGAGGTCTTCCCGGCCTGGTAACTAGTGCAGGAAGGTTACTATCTCATGAAAACTATGCCAAAAGAGTCAACACATATGCCACAAACCAGATCACTGCATCAGCAAGTGCCCCAGGGGAAACAGGGCCTCCATCTGGGCAAAGTCTGTATGACAAACTAGAGAATTTATTCTTTATTGTAAATGAGATTAGACATCTTTTTGAAGTGCCTCCAAACTATTACAAATATACTGAGGCAGATGAGACTCTGTGCAAAATCCTAAGACACCAATTGCCTACACAGTAATGGTGGTTGGGCATGATACAAACGTTGCTGTGAAGAAACAGGTTTTTCACCAAATTTTTGTGTATCGATCACAAGTCAGCATTTTCAGAAAATTAATATATTTTCTCTGACTGGGAAAGGAGTGGAAAGGGCCAACTCAGCAATCAAATTTGGCCACCAAAGCAGGACCGACAGATGCAAATGACGGGGCTGAGATAGCCGCACCATGAAAATGCAGTAAAGGGCATATTTCTCAGAATCAATACGAAGCACCTGACAGACCCAGTTTCCCCCAAAAGTCAAAGAACTTCTGACAGGAGTGAACAGTCATTCATTGTTCATTTAAAGTAGCAATAACTACTGCATCTGCTATTCTTGAAAGTTGGTAAAGACAGTTATTGAGCAAATGACTCATCGTTAAGATATTTTGTAAAACGATTGTATATATATCCCCACGCATAAACTTATTGGGGTTGTTGATTTTTCTTCTGAAGAGCTATACTGTAATTTCAGACTTTAATACAAGAAGCTAATGGAATTTCTGAATTTTTGAGTTGTTTGGAGTGTTGTGATGGGCTTGCTTGCTGCTACAGAATTCTTGCGCTATTTCATGTCACAATAAGTTTTCTGAACCATGTTATTATGTATTCCGCTCTTTCATAATCCACTTATGTTGTATGTTTCATAGGCTTAGCATTAGAGAAAAAGAATAGTTCAGGATTTGTTCATTGAACACCCTAAACTCAATCTCTGTTGTTATGAATGTCTTCTTCAGAATTGGTTATGAATGTGAAATTCTTAATTGCTCACATTTACACTGAATCTTTCATAGTAAATACTGTTCAGGAATTCTGATCTGCTCCTGAGTAATATTTCATTTCTCCATATCACCAGTATAGTGAAAGATTCTTAGTTGCCTTCTCACTGGTTGGAAATAGTCCATATTCCACAATTTGAAGATTGTTTCATGAGTACCCATATGGCCCTGCAGTTTCATCACTCTCACTCAACACCTCAAACAACACATAATCACAGACTCCAATGCCCAATGGACTGAAACCCCTAAAGATTACATCTTAGCTGTTAGAAAATATCATTCAACCAAAACTTTAAACAAAATTCAGTGCATCATAACTAGCCTAAACATTACTTAAACAAAGCTAAATTCTAAAGAGAGAGCCCTCTCTGATTGCAGGTAGGCTAGAACCTGTGATCCAAAGATTGGTCTGTGGTTACCTCGGCCGTATTCCCTTAGGAGTCAAAGGGAACAACCTGAGTGCTAACAGAACCATTGTGAGTGGCATCTAGCTCGCAAAGCACTTGAAGTGTTTGTTGGCTTGGTGGGGCCTGACCCATGTTCAGTGTTAGTTAGCCAAACAAATCCCTACACTACTAGCCCTTTCGGCATCAGCCCACAGAGCGCTGACCGAAGTCTCACCCGAAGCAGTATGGGGGGATGTTGGAACTAAGTTTCTGCACCCTGAGATGTTCGTGATGTCAGTTTATTCCTTTTATTATTGCTTTCGCGCAAGTCACTCAGTTCTAGGGCTTTGCCAAACTAGCCCTTTATTCCGCCCTTCAGTACCTCCACGAAAAGGTACGATTGACCTTCGTGCAGCCCTAACCTACAGCTCAGGTACTTTCGCACTGCTACAGTAGCATATCATGCAGATTCCCAAACTAGTTTAAGTGTATTACTTAACTTATTACACAGTCACAATTAGCACCGCATAAACACATATCCTTATTTGTGTTCAACTATCCAATGTAATTACATACATTCGTGCATCACATAAGCATTATAAATGAAATTCGTAAACAATAAGATAAGATGCATTAACAGGAAACAAAGACACAAAATTTGTAGAATGCTTCTCTTTATTGATATCTTCATATAATTATAGACTCTATCTGCCCTGCGCACACAGCTGCAGGGGTCCGCGCACTCATCTGCGGACTTCTACCCTAGGCCTCTGTGCACTCAGCTATAAAGCCTCTACCTACGCTATGACCTGAAACTTAGACTTCTCTCCTTAACACTCAAGGCTTCTTACCTCAAAACTATTGATTACTCCTTAGAGCTTACTTACTTAGCTCTTTTTATACAATCCCATGGTTTGCGGACCATGGGTAGATCTTCTACAGCAGACTTTACTTCACAAAATAAGAGAAAATAACCCTTTATGACTCATGACACCTTCGTGCTCCGCGACCACAAAATGCGAAGACTTTAGAACTTTATTACAAAATTCGACCCAAAACATGGGCTTTTAGCCCCAAAACTGTCCTTGGGGCATCTTGTTCCCAATAGGCCCCCAATGCAAACATCGTGACTCACCCTCGAGTCACTCAGCAGGCGCGTAGATCTTAGCGCGAAGACCTCCCATCTTGTCCTGGATGACCGCAACCTCAGCAGTGCATTGTGCGGCCGCCTGCTTCGCGTCTTCAACCATCTGCTCGGTCATTGCTCCTTAACTGTTGACCTAAAGCCTTTGCTGAGTTACTTGCAGATTCGCAAGCTTTCCTTCAATAGAGGTTGTCACCGTGTAAGCCTCATCTAGGTAGGGCTTCAGTCGTGGCTTCAATACTGCTTCCTTGTGCAGCATTGCATCCACCTGTTCTTTCAGTTGCTTGGCCTCCTGTAGCTTTGCTAGTCTTTGTGTGAGCGTGACGGTTCGCGTTGTGCCTTTGACCTCATCATAGCATTGTTTTAGCTCGCGCGCTTCTGTCTCTAGTCGTTGTACATTGGGGTCCTCCTGCAAGCTCGTCAAGACCTCGAACGACTACTCAAAAAGTTGCGTGTGGTCTGCTACTGCACTGTCAATTGTTGTTACTGCCTCTGTGATAGCGGTCGCCCGCTGCTCCTTTATTTCTGGAAGGGTTGAAGGTTGGGTCTTCAATTGTAGCTCAATGATCTGTAGGTTCAACTCCAACTGAACCTGTGCCATTTATGTACGAGCGTCGTGCACCACTATGGCTAGCTTTCGGACGTGCACCTCGATTGGTTCTTCCTCAGGAATGGCCAACTCCGGGACCATTCGGCATGCCTCCTCGACAACCTGCTTAATATTCTTATTCTGATTGGTTGCCTCGATCATAGCGGCGATGGCAGAGTCTCCCTGTAGTTCCATATGCTCATTGTTAATCTATTCCTCACTAATCACCTGGAGGGCGCGGTGCTCATGGGCCCTCAGTTACGTAATCACTCCATCCTGCAAGAGGTGGAGTGCTTCACCACGGAGCACTGCTAGATTCAACCCTACTTCCTTTAGGGTGATGACAGGGGGCCTGTAAGCTTCATTCTTTGTGGCCAGTGCTCCATCAGGCAGCACTATCATGTTGGAGGTCTTAGCGCACAGCATCTCGGCAACTTCTGAAGTGCCGATAGCAAGGCTTGTGGACACCGTGCCAGCTTGTCATGCGCGGATATGCAGCTCCTGCAAACCTATTTAGATATCCCCCAATATTATTTTTTGTGGCTGCTCAAACTGTTGTAGGGCCTATGCGATGACATTCCGCACCGTGTCACCGATGTCATGCAAATCACCCTCTGTGAGGGTGATTGGGTCCAGTGATGTAGTATCCTTGAATTTCTTCCTGGACCCTTCTTTCTCTTTCTCCCTCGGACGCTTGATGCGAGTGGACGTCACCTATGGGTCCACACAGTGTTGTTCTATCTGCTCGTCCGTCTCTTCCTCTGTCTCGGGTGAAGGCGACCTCGCACCTTTGTTAGAGCCTTGCTCTATTCCACCCATTTTCTTCTTTATCTATTAAGCGGAATCGTGCTCCACTTGGGCCTTGTCAGCAGCCTCCTTCTTTCTCTTTTTGGCTAGCTGCATCATCTTTAGCTTGGCCTCCTCCTTATTTCTCTGCGCGGCGGACTTGCTTCCTCCCACCACCAAGTCTGTTGTAGTGTGCCACTCTGTAGGTCATCGATCAAGTACTGCATCAATGGCATCGTCTGTTTCCAGGTAAGGCAAGTCATACCATTTCTACACAGGGTCCTTCCACGCCCTGATGGACACACGGTGAAAATCTACTTTAAACTCTGTGTAGCCCTATGGTTTGCGATTGATGGCCATGTGGATGTTCATCTTCATCAAGATCCATAAGATATTTTCATCCTTGATGCATTGCGCATTCTTGGTTGCCCATAGCGAAGTGTACTTTGCTGCTTTGAGTAGGTCTAGCATGACCGAAGGGAATTGGCTGTCCTCTGGCAGCTCCCATGCTACCAGCACAATCGATAGCAAGAGCCACGCATA
Organism: Pinus tabuliformis; assembly: GCA_031772625.1. NCBI lineage: Eukaryota > Viridiplantae > Streptophyta > Pinopsida > Pinales > Pinaceae > Pinus > Pinus tabuliformis. The sequence goes on along the minus strand of CM062809.1, from coordinate 850,535,643 downwards.
GTGGAATGTCTTGCTAAGCTCCTGTGCTTCGCGGCACTTCACAAGGAACTCACCGTGGAGATAACCTGCCCAATTGAACTGAACTCCTTCGGCGCACTGGGCCACTACCGCGATAACAGGCGCTGACGCCTCACTTCCTCATCACCTTCCCTGCTAAAATCTTCATATCCACCTTTACAGCAAGGTCACAGATGATGGATATGACATATCCGCGCGGCTTTTTCACCAGCTAAAACTTATCCTTCATGGCCTCTGCAAGGGCCTGCTCACCTCCTTTTCCACCAAATATCATGGCCAGATTCTCTCCTATGTAAGGCAACCGTGTGATCCTATGGATAAACCTGTTAGTGATGGGTATTGGCTCCTCCAGCCACAGACACCCATCATGCACCAAGCATAGCAGCTGCTTGATGACCAGTACTATAACTGGGGTGCAGTTGTAGTGTGGCACCCAAAGAAAGTTGAGCAACCCTGCCTTGTCTACTCCTCTGAGCCACTTCCATAGCTCCAATGCAGTCATTCCGGTATTTATATTGATAATTCGGCACATCAGCTACTTGGTCACCAGGTGTGGGAACTTCTCATGATCAGCCAAGTCCCAATCTTCAAATTTTAACAAAGGAAACTACCCCATGCATGGCCCTTCAAAAACAATTTCATCCGGTAGCAGAGGGGTTTGCAAGGGGACTTTGCTCTCATCGATATCTTTCGGTACCTTGGTCTTGCCCTTGCACGAAGGGACAGAGTGATAGGGTCAGCCCCCTGGGCTTCAACCTCTTCCACATCTACTCCCACATCCTCATCATCCATCAGGATGTCTTCGATTTCTTCCTCTTCCATCTCTATATTGATGGCTTTTCCCTTCTCCTATGTGGTGGGCTTCAGTGGGTTTCTTCTTGGCGATACACACACCAGTATCGCAGGCTACTTGACCTTTTTATCCTTCAGAATCTCCTTGGTTGGGGTCAGTTTTGATCTCGATGTCCTTGGGGATTTAGGGACTTCTGCTAATACTTCGGCAACCTTGAGAGCAGCTTCTTCAGCCTCCATCTCAATTTTCAACACCGACTCTTCTGCTTCAGTATCTATAGCTTTTGTGGCTGCCGATATGATGTTCTGCAATAACTCCTGTGTCTCCTTCGGAAACGTCTCAACTACTGAACTGGCAATCAAAGCTTCAAAGTTCTCACAGTTCATGTGCACTTGAGAGCTCAACAACTCATTTCTCAAAATGCCAAGTGTTTTTCGCTGGACATCCACCTGTAATTTATAAGGCATTTTGAATTCAAATCTGACCCTTCCCCCCCAAATTCGGTTCATTAATGCCAGATTGGCGGCAGATTTTCAAGGATCTGACCCATAAATTCCATCTTAAATGTCGGTCGCCTACTCCATTTGGCCGCATTTCTACCATCAAATCATGAATAGTGACTTTAATGGTCACTTTCCGGCTGACCTGCACGATTTCTCCATGGGTATCACAGCTCCCTTCACGTTGCTGCGAATCCTTTAACATTTCCTTGTTTTGCGCAATCCTTCAATTGCAAAGCTCCCCAACTCGGGTGGTGTAGTTTCTAGTCCTGCGCCTGCTTTCAACTGCCTGGAGCGCTAGGACTGTGTTATCTTCATATAGTCACATGGCGAGACCACCGATGTATGGCTTCAATCAACTTCCATTCACCTTTCCTAGGAAGGGATCTCCATTCAATTTAACCAACTGAACCGCTCCTCCATCGGTAATCTCCTTAATGACATAGGGCCCTAACCAATGCATTCTGAACATCCCTATAAATTTGTCAAACTTACTATCATATAACAAAACCAGGTCATTTACCTTAAAGGTGTGAAACTTAATGTGTCGATCATGCCATGCTTTTTCGCATTGCTTTTGGACCTGTTGGTGAAATCCAGCTAGAAATATCTCTTCCTCAAGCTCAGCCTCTCCTCCAAGGCTCTGCGATCCGTCATATCTGTGAGTGTCGTTATGCGAGACTAGGAAAAATGTATTCCATGGGCATCACTGCTTGAACACCATATACAAGCCTCAAGGGTGTTTGTCCAGTCAACTTCTTGCATGTCGTCTGATAGACCCATAGTACGGTGGGTATGCGCAGGTCCCAATCACTTCGTTGAGCGTTGAAAACCTTGGTCAGTGCATTCTCCAACACTTTATTGAATGCTTCCACTGTCTCGTTAGCCTGCGGGTGATAAGGCATGCTCTTCTAGTGATATACCTGAAATTCCTTTGTCAGCGTGTTGATTGTCTCGTTCAGAAAGTGCGTATTGTGGTCACTCATCAAAATATTTGGACACCCAAATCACGTCAGTACATACTCAAAGAGGAACTTTGCAGCAGTCATGCCTTTGTAATCCTTCACAGGCTATGTCTCCGCCCATCAAGTCAAATACTCTATCGTAGTGATAATGTACCTCGCTCCCATCTTCTTCCCTTGGGGCTGAATGGGTCCCACAAAATCTATCGCCCATTTTTCAAAGGGTTGTAACGTCATCTCTAGATTCAGAGGCAACTCATCCCTCCACAATGGCCTGCCAATCCTTTGACACACATCACATGATTTGCAATATTCTTTTGAGTCCTGATGGAGGGTTAGCCACCACAACCCTGTGCGTAGAATCTTCTGCATGGTCGCTCTCTCCGCATAATGTCCTTCCATGGCGCCCCCATGAGCGTCCTAGAGGACACTGCTCCTTTCAAACTCCGGTACATATCGTCGCAATATCTCATCAGACCCCATTTTTTACAGATGCCTGGCAATGACAGAAAAATCTGTCGTGCGTACTACTAACTCCTTCTTCTGTTGGACGGTGTATCCTTCTGAGGCAATTCATGTCGTTAGTAAGTGTATGATATCCTCAAAATGATCATCCGTGACATGCACTGCAAATAGTTGCATGCAAGGAAATCCCTCCTCCAACTGAGTGGGATCTTCCCCCATTTTGATGCGCGACAGATGGTCTGGTCCCGCGTTTAGTCGTCCAGGATTCACAATAACTTCAAAATCATACTCCTGGAACAATAAAAACCACCTGCAGATTCTCCCCCCCAACACAGGCTTATTGACCAGGTATTTCAATGTGGAATGATCTGTATACATCTTAAAATGGCCACCCAGCAAGTAGTGTCTAAACTTCTGGAGCATGTATACCATGGCTAACCCTTCACACTCGGTGGTGGAATAGTTCTTCTCCAACTTGGATAACCTTCTGCTTGCAAATGCCATAGGATGGTTAAAGTCTCCTCCGCCAACCTGCGTTAGTACTGCTCCTAGTGATATACATGACGCATCGACATGTAGGTGAAACTGTTAAATTAGCAACTAGGGCCCAAATCCATGTGGATCAGTTTATTTATGGCAGCTAATATTTTTATTGGATCCCTCTCGTCGAGAGGTGTAGGATTGATCCAAAGATCATCCGATTCCGATAAGTATTTATGGAGATACGAATTTATTTTGTTTATGTAATTATTATCAAGCCGACCAGCTCTTATGTAGGCTCTAGAAGCCCAGCCGACGTGTCTATTCAACCTCTACGTTTTTAGTATAAATAGAGGAGGATTCGAAGTCATTTGGTAACTCACTTCAAGTGATCTCCTCTCCACGTCTTGGGTTTTTGGAGAAGGAGATTCACACTAGATTACGCCGGCCTAGTATGATGCCCTAACGGAGAACGCAGTCATGAAGTCATACGCTGTGCAATCATACGCTGGAGTTATGTATACGTTGTGCAAGGAGTTATGTATACGCTGGACACACATATATAACGCAGAGGAGGTTCTGGCAGTTATACGCTGGAGTTATGTATACGCTGGACACACATATATAACGCAGAGGAGGTTCTGGCAGTTATACGCTGGAGTTATGTATACGCAGGCAATGGATGGTTCTGAGATTTCAGATGGGTTCGAGTTCTTCTCTTTGATGGTTTAGAATTCTAGCTCGCATTCATTACAGGACAAGAGCTCACATGGTCATATATACTACAAAACCCGACTTCGCACCAAAATGAATTAGTAGTCTTGCACCTCAGGTCTTCATTCGCATTGGTCCTAGACTATATTCTCCTCACTTTGCCTCAAGATTTCTCACGTAGCAACTACAGGCCTATATATAATTCTCTCGCATTGGTACAAAACGCTCAGTCATGCCCTAATTCTCTGCAATGATATTGACACTAATTCTATGTGATGTATTATATTGAATCTCAGTTCAATTCTCTGTAATTAGATGTGAGACTAATCTTGTATTCTAGTATGATTCCTCTGCGTAATGTATTGGTATGGATCTCTGTTCGAATATGGTTTCCTCGGCATATTATAGTCTCAACATAACAGATCTCAGCTCAGTCATATGTGATCCCTTGACGCAGTAGTCCTGACACTGCAATACATGGTTTCGTCTCCAATATAGTCACGACTTTGTCTCTAGCTTCACTAATATGTTGTAAGGTATAGCATGTAGCCGCAGTGATAACAAGCTCGGAAGAACCGCAGGTAGAGCCGCATGCATAACATGGTAGCCGCAGTGATACAGTCAGATAAACATATCTCGGTGCTCTCACAATAGTGCATTCGCAGTCACAGTGAGGAAAAGGTTTTCAATTATACGGTGGCATACATGTAGCAGCCCTAACACAATGGAACAACAGTGAGATGGTGGCATATGTGTAGCAGCTCCAACACAATGAACAACAGTGATAGAACTCTCGGCAAACTATCTCTGCAGAATCGTGTTGATGAAATAAGTTTCCATGATGCACAATATTCAGATCTGTGATCTCAATCTAAATATCAGTACCGTACATTTGCTCAGCATATTAATATGCAGTCACCATGACAAGGATCATAAGCAGTAATGTTTCTGATGGTTATAGTCTCTACATAATGAGAATGATAAAGATGAACAGTCTCAGTTCATGATGAGGAAAGATGCAGTGTAAATGGGCATGCTAAGCAAGGGCAACATGATGATGAATGACGTACATTAGCAAGGGCAGCATGATGATGAATGAAACAGTGGGCAGCATGATGATGAGAGCAGGAGCAGCTCAGTCATCAAGGTTCAATACATGTGACAGTACAACATGGTGTCACATAGTTGTGTGCAGCAAATGGACTACGATAGGTGAAGTCGTCACCTTGGAGAATCAGTTGAAGCAGAATGTCTTCAACTGATCTCATCGCTATACGAAATGATCTATGCTCAGATCTAGACAAGTCAAAGTGTTGACTTCTGTTGTAAATGTACTCTCTCTCTCTTTCTCTGCTGAACTTTGAAGATAAAAGAAGAATTGATCAAGGGTTTCCCCACACGTTGTGGGGTTTGTCCCTGGCTCGCGCCACATCTTGTGTCCTCTTGTCTTGGCTTGTCTTCTGCGTTTTATATTTATGTTCTATCTGCAGTTTATCGTAATGCTGATGTGATTGCTAACTGTGAAAATTTTAATAAATTGCTCTAGCATAGAACATACCCAAAAACTAACAGAAACTCCTTCCAATCTGGGAAGACTACAATCGGTGCGGTGACCATATTTTCTTTCAATACATCCAAGCTTCTCTTACAGTCCTCGTTCCAGAAGAATATGACATCTTTTTTCAACAACTGCTCCGTATGCGCGGTGATCTGGGCATAGCCTTTGATAAAATTTCTGTAATATCCAGTATGTCCTAGGGTAGCGCGCACCTGTTTCACACTCCTTGGTGCTTCTAAGTTAAGTATCACCATGATCTTCGCGAGATCTACCATCAGTCTTTGTCTACAAACCACATGACCCAGTAGGGTCCTGAAAGGAGCACAGAACAAGCATTTCTTCAAATTGAGCATGATCTGGTATCTTGGACAGGTATTTAACATTAGGCACAAACTTGCCACATGGCACTTCACCAGCCCAGACACAGTCCAGTCATCAAAGTACACTTCCAGGAACTTGTGAATAAATTCCTTGAACGCAGCAACGACTATGCGCGAGAAAATCACAGGCGCATTCTTCAATCTGAACAGCATTACAATGTACTGAAAACACCCCCACTCAGTCACGAAGGTCATCTTTCTCCTATCCTCCAGTGCGATTTTGATCTGATGGTACCCATAGAACCCATCAGTGAAGGAATATGCTTCCTGGCCACCTACATTGTCCAACACTTCATCAGTGAACGGAGTCAGGAAAGGATCATGTACACAAGCGTCATTCAACTTCCTGAGATCTACACATATCCTTATTTCATCCTTCTATTTCTTCTCTTGTACCACCATTGGGCTTACCCAATTAGATTCTTCCACAGGCTCAATGATGCTTAGCACAAGCATTTTTTCTAGCTCTAAGTGGACCTTCTCCTTATAATTTGGATTGAGATGGTAAGTTCTTTGCTTAACCGGCTTTGCATCGGGCTTCAACGTGATCTTCATAACACCCAGGTCCCCGATTATCCCTTTTAGATCCGTAAAATTGTTAGGGAATAGATCTTGGTATTCGCGGAGCAATTCAGCGACCTTATCCACCGTCGCATCATCCTAGTAATCGCCAATATTTGAGAATTCGGGCTCTGCCTCTGTACAAATATTTACCTGTTTCATTTTCAGTGGCACGGTTATATAAGGATTCTCAATATGTGGTCCTTCAACCTTGCGATGACCTTCTGTTTGAAGGATGTTAATCTTTCGTAGATCCTCATCCTCTTCTTTAGTGGTTACATTATAGCATTCCAGCGCGTGACTCAGCTGAGTAGTCCAATCAGGTTGAATCACGTCCAAGGGATCCTGCGGTATCCTAAAGATTGTTACTTTTACTTCTTGTAGCGCTTCGTCAATACAGTCAAACCCATCTTCAAAGTGGAATGTCATTATGAATCCTTCACGCAGAATATCTCATTCACCTGTACCATGGTGTAGCTCTATTTCTAAGTTCCAATTCATCGGGATGACATCCAGGGTGTGACAGAACAAGTGCACCCATTCAGGCTAGGGCTTCACTCCATAAGCCTCAACCCATTGGCTAAGTGCGCGTGCAGATCATCCTTTCCTTCATACTTTTCTTTCATTTGTACCTTCGGCTTCCCAAGCGGGTTCTCATCATCCTTCTACACTCGCACCAATCATCAAAGCTACCCTTGTGCGTACCCCACCACCTTGCAAGCGTAGTGCGTAGTGCCCAGTCCAAAGAGAGGAATGCTACTTCTCTAGTACCTCCCTCTCAAATGCATCCAAAAATATATTTACATCATTCAGGCCATCATAAGTCGGTAGATTTCTTACCTCTGACGATAAACAGTGCAGCGACTGGGTCATCATGTTACAACTCAGTGTGGTTACTTCATGTAACCGATTCTGCCAGTGCTCTAGTTCTTCATCAGAGTCTGAGGTGCAGGAACTCTCATGATCCCATGTAATTCGTCCATCCATTGTTGGATTCACCCAATCTTGGTCTCACATTGTTATCTTATAGATACAGTCCAGATCGTCATCGCTCTCATAATCGCAGACTGTTCAGTATAGCAGACTGTTCAGTATAGCGCGATCCTTCAGCAGGATCTAGGGGTACTATTACACAGAGAGATTTCTTCTCAAATACCATCTTTCGCTTCTTTAGGTTGATTACCCCATTCATATCAGTAGCCCAATCAATGCCAAGGAGAGAAGGGTAGGGGTTCCTATCATCCAAATTTTATATTACCTCAAAGTCAGCTAACGTGCTTGCGCCTTCAATATCTACAGTCACCCCTTGTAGTCATCCCATGGGGATGATCTTATGTTGATTTTCCATCCTTAACTGAATCAGAGACCACTGCAGCATGGGTCTTCCCATCTGTTCCCAAGTCTGCTTTAGTAGGATGTTCACGTCTGACCCCAGATCTAAAATAACCTAATCCATTTTATACTCTCCTATCTGTGCGGTCAGTCTCATCTCCCATCCCATCCTTTTTGTATGCTTACCAATCTTTCGTACTACGGGTGGTTCACCCAGAGTGTTTCCGGTGCATCTATTTATGAGCTCCTATAACTCCTTCACAACCTTACTATTATGCAGTAAATTCATGCAAGTCTCCAGGAAGGTTGTAAGCATAGAAGGGTCCATATCCTGATCAGGCTTATCCTTGCTCCCTAAGGTGGAGGTCTCATTGAAGCTCTTCTTTGCTTCCATGAATGTTTCACATGCATGCTCCAAATCGAATTTAGCCTCCTTCGCCAGAGTTTTACGAACCCATGCGTTGTCTTCCGGTTGTTTCCCCTTATCATCTCCTGTTGTAATTCTACTTCGGAGCACTATATTCATATGCGGATCCTCTTCACGAGGCTCAGACCTCATCATCTACAGGTTCTGAGTCATCTGAGGTGGTAGCACCCCTTTGTCGTGTATCCTCGCTATCAACGTAGGACTGTCCTTCATTTCATGATCAAACAGAGTTTAATATTTTCAGGACAGATGCGTAGGGTTAGTGCAATCATGGGCATAGTGTCCTGGTCCTCTGCAATTGTAGTAGATTAGTTGTCCCCGACCTCTGCCAGGTTCTTCTCTTCCTCGGTCTCATCCGTGCCCCTGAAATCCTATTTGCGCCATCCCCACGCTCTAGTCAGGGGCCCGCATTTCTGCCTAAACCCTATAGGTGGGAGTTCTATCCATCATAAATTCATAGCTTCTGCAATTGCACTCATCATGCCCTACTGACCTACAGAAGTTGCAGAACAGTTGTTGTGGCGTTTCTACAAACTTCTGTAGCAAATGACAGTTATCCATCGTATGTTTTCCTACTACCTGACATATATTGCACCATAATGCAGGTCCCGCGCTTGGTCCTTCTTGAGCTTCCATCCTCAAATGAATCCGTCCCCCTCCTGCAATATAGTTAGCAAAGACCGGGCAATGGTCCTTGTCATGTCCTTGACCCTTGCATTTTAGGCACCAGACCTCTTCGCGCACCTCTAGTCAAACTATTATGTCTTGCTTCAAACTTTGCATCTTAAGGCAAATATTTTTCAACTACGCGTGGATCTACTAAACTCCAAGATTTGGATCTTGCATCAGTGTTTCATGCAGTCTCATTGCAATCTCCAAGGCCTCTGCCTGAGTTGTTATCTTCTGTTGTGACAATGCAACCCTTAGGTGTGGCAGGAGCGAAGCCACAAACCACTCGCGGTGTTGTCCATCTGTTAAGTTCATGTTAGCTTCACAAATTTTACACTTCAACCTCCGATCTAATTCCCAAGGTGTCTCGCCTAGTTTCATCATGATTTCCTTGAACCCTATTATCGACAGCACCTGAGACTTAGGCCTATTGAATACTTTATTCAGCGCGGTCTGGATGTCTGCCACTCCAGTATTTAGGTTATCATTAGAGTACTTTATGTACCAGGTTAGAGCACTATCATGCAAAGTACTAACTAGTGTCACCATCTTCATGTGATCATCTATAACACCCTAAGATTCCTATACAACTTTCATGATGAACCAGAACTAAACTGAGTCCTCATTTCCCAAGCCTTTGAACAAAGGCAGCTTTATTGAATTTTCCATACTGAACTGTGGTGGAGGTGGAGGTGGTATGTGTGAAGTCACATGTGATGGTGGTGAATTTGGAGGTGGTGTGGGCGGAGGTGGCAGTCACGGGAATCCCTGTCTTATTAACTAAATAACACTTCACCAAGAAGCTTGCGCTACTCCCTCTTCGTCACCCGATGGAGGTGAAATCAATGGAATATATTTAGGACCCTTTCTCCCTTTGTTCTTGTAAGTTTTTCCGCTTCGCATAGCTCCAAACTTCAAGGTAGTTGCATAACTCGTTTTTTGCACAATAACATCTTAAGCCAGGTATTAAAAGACTTTAAGTACTTACCTCGCCGTTATTTGAAAAAGTGTCGCTCCCCTTCATTGTAGTTGACTGAGGTATCAACCATGAATTCAATCACAAATCCTCCTATGATGCGATCGAGCCAATGATCGACAACGCGGGTGATCTTATCCTCGTATGCTTTCAATCTCTGTACTAACTCCGGGGTGTATTGACAGGCTGCAATTCTCCGCCAACAGCAAGGGGGACCTCCCCGGTGTAAGTTCCTAACTAGAGCCTGCACAATTTGGGATAGGGGTCCCTTCCAGTATGTAGGCCTAGATGCCATTCAGTTTTGTTGAGCTTGCCTCGGAAGGAGGCGAAATATAAACTCAATTGAAAGCATGTACCTCAATAAATACAAGGAAATAATTGACAAATATTTTATGCCACATAAACCATGAATAGCCAGACTTTAAACAACATAAATCTTATGTAAAGTTACTATTAGCAAGCTTCAAATAAGACTCATGTTTGCCCAGATAAAATGCTTAGTAATTGTAAATTAGTTCACAATGATCAAACATTTATGAGAATAAACAAAGGTGCAATCAAACAAATTATACCAATACCAAAGAAATAGTTCACCGACATGAGCATAGAGTTAGTGAATCAAATACCATTCATACGAAGCAACACAAATTTTGGAGTATGAGATAGCATATGAGGAAACCGCACATCAAAGAGCTTTCAGGAACATCCGATCCATCAAGTGAAGAAAATACTCATGGCATTAGAACATAAAAGATCTGAAGAATCCAATAGTGGAAACGTACAAATACTCCTTGTATCAATTAGAAGGACATAAATTCTCTTAAGTAATGTATATATATCTCTAAAACAGTCCTTCTCAAAAGCCCTCCCCTTACAAATGAGGCATGAGGGTATATTTATTGGGTGAGAGTGACTCTTAGCCTACCCTTAACACTTGAACTTCCTCATGACTTTTCATCTACCTGGTGACTTTTGGTATTCCACATGACCTTTCATATTCACAAACATGTTCTATGCTACTGCAGAAGATGGCAATATCTCTCTACCTTCCTTCTACGTTGGACCTAGCTTGACTTCAATATCTATTGTTGACCAAGATCATGCATTTCCGCAACAATGATCCTTTGGGTCATTTTAGAAACAAATAGGCTCAAGTGTCTACATAAATGAGAGGGACTTGCCTTCACCACTTCAATCCTACACATGTACAAAATAATAATCATCAAGAAAAAATGTACTTTGATGAAATATAAGATATAAATATCAGAATTAATACGAACCATAATTTGTAGCCTTGACATCTCTTGCAATTTCATGGTCACAAATCTATGCTTTGATACATTCCATGTCTTGGCATCAATCGTTTCTTTCCTTGACTAGTTAGATTATCATTGTTATATCACCTTTCACACTCCTTTTCATCCTCATTGTACATGATGGACATTGTTGCATTGTGTTGTTTTTAAACATTTGCAAAGGTACTAAGTAAATGGCTGGTTGAGGCCTATATTTATAGTCTTAGGTCGCGCATGTGGGGTTGCATGGGTCGCAGGGCCTGATATAGGTTAGTGTGTGACCTTTGTGACCCATGCGACCTATGCGACCTATGAAACCTTTGCGACCTATGCTATTTGTGCAACCTATGCGACTTGTGTGACCTTGCGACTTGTGCGACCTATGTGACCTATGAAACCTATGACCTATGTGACATGCGACCTATGAAACCTGCGACCTATGTGACCTACAACCTATGTGACCTGTGACTTATGCGACCTATGCGACCTGCAACCTATGCGACCTGCAACCTATGCGACCTGCGACTTGTGCGACCTATGTGACCTTTGCGAGTCACGGAGTCACATAGTCACACGAGGGACTGACGGTAATGAAGGCGACTTTGCGACTTTGCGACTCAGAAGGTCGCGGGGTCGCAAGGTCGCATGATAGTTGAGCGGTTGGAGGTGCGACTACGTGACCTTGCGACCTATGCGACCTGTGACTTATGCAACCTGTGACCTATGCGACCTCCGACCTATGCGACCTTGCAACCTGTGCGACCTGTACGATCTTTGCAACCTATCCAACCTGCGACCTATGCAACTTGCAACCTACGACATATGCGACCTATGCGACCTTTGCAAGTCGCGGAGTCACATAGTCGCACAAGGGACTGACGGTAATGAAGGCGAATTTGCAACTTCGAAGGTCGCGGGGTCGCATGATAGTTGAGCGATTAGAGGTGCGACTACGTGACCTTGCGACCTATGTGACCTGCGACCTATGCGACCTGTGACCTATGTGACCTTGCAACGTGTGCAACCTATGCGACCTGCGACCTACAACCTATGTGACCTGTGACCTATGCAACCTGCGACCTATACGACCTACGACTTGTGCGACTCGTGCGACCTTTGGGACCTATGCAACTTTGCAACTTGTGCAACGTGGTTTGGCTTATGAAAGAGACATGAGTATTTTCTAGACCTTTCTGGGGTTTCCCGTCTTCTGAATAGACTCTTAGGATGGGCGGTAGCCATGGAAAAGGCAGAGAGGCTCCAAAATTTAGAAGAGTTTGAAAATTTTGGAGGGGTTGTTGCAGCGGCTACAAAAATTGGCGATTCAGTGTTAGAATTTGGCATCTCGGCCCACATCCCTACAATAGCTCGAATCTAGATAACGATGCAAGGGAATATTGAACAGTTACTATGGGTACCTGTTACCTTCACCTTTATAGATATGCCTTCTCTTTGTGTCTCATCCAAGTCCTGTTAGTCAGTAAACATCCAATTAGGAGTTCACACGTGCCAATAGTCAATGATGATGCAAAGCATGAGGCAGAGGGATTATTATATTCAGAATTTTAAAATAAGTTTCTAGTGTTGCTCCACTGCTAGCAGGCCTGGATAGTACCCGGTGGAGTCACTCCAAGAAATCACAAACATTGCTCCGCTGCCAGCAAGCCTAGACAGTACCCCAGCAGAGTCGTTCCATTACCTCTCTATGCAAGAAGCCTTTCTCAATCCTTTACCCTTTATTTAACTTCATTTTCTTTTATGTGTAAATTTACACTTATTACTAGGCGTTCATTGCGCTAGGGCGAATGAGGGATCCCGACTTATTTTACAAGCAAGAGAGGTTTTTTCTTGTTTGAAATAAACTAAAAGACATCCTGATTTAGGTTTGCCTTCATGTCAATCTTTCTCATCTCATCTCCAATTAACAAGTGAACAAACAAAACAAGTCATTGAAACAGTCACGACCATGGTGAGTGTTAGCTACCTATACCAATAGGTTTCATATTTCATGATTGACAAAGAAAGGTCCAAATATGCTCTGCTTTGGTGATGCAAAGATCCCATATTTCCAAGAGAAGACAATGTGTGTATATAGCTTGATGTTCACAAAATCTTGGTGGATGGTCCAACAGCCTAATCTGGATCATGCCATGTTTCAATTTTCTGTTGTAGAATAGAGAAAGAAGTCTGTCCAAACTGTTTAATCTTGGCAGACCAGTAGCTTAGGTAGAGAAGTATGGTTCCCAACTGCTTAATCTGGGACCTTGGGAGCAATAAGGGTAGTTCTAGATAGGAACTCAAAAGGGAAAAGCCAAAGAAAAGAAAAGGCACATAAGGGTATGCAAGTCTAAGTGCACCCTCCATGAAGAAACAAAAAATGCTAGACAAATAGATGGGTAGGCAGATGGGGTTGCAGAAATGTCATTCCTTACAATTCAATTTGTGCTAACCTATTCACAAAGGAATATCAATGGATTGAGAAGGTCTTCTTCTCCATCATGTTGCAGCAAAATAAAGAAGCATGACTAACTTCATTTTCCCCTTTTTCACCTTCATTACTAACATCCCTTCAACGGTTGTGTTCATGAAAGAATTTGAGGTTTTATGCTGGTTCTTATTCCTTTGAAAGCATCATTTCTTGTCTAAAAATCTTTTTATTTTGATCTACTCCCTAAGCTAAGTTATCTTCACAAAAAACTTAGTGATTTCACTCCTCATTCACCTTTTCCATCCATATTAACCCCTAACTTCTATCACTAAATCCCTTATGTTCCCCTTCCCCCTACTATTATAACACCATGGTGTATAAATCCCAAGCATTGTATAAATATCCTCCCTTTTTAGCACTATAGCTAAATAAGTTTGTCTAAGGGAGACATTAGTCCACCAGGGACTATGGTCAACCCTGTCATGGGATTGCTCTAACCTCTGGTTGGAGTGATAACCTCCCCCTAAGCCCTCACCTCACCTCTGCTCAAGAATTCCACAAAAACCCCTTCCCTCTTCTTAAAACCCACTTTTTAACCCTTCTCCCCCCCTCAGATTAACCCTTGCCCCGAAAAACCCACAAAAAGCCCTTAAACCTAAATTTCTCCGCCCAAAATATTAATTCGAATATTTTAATATGCTGGCGGGACCCCCCCAACATGCACGATCCGTCGGGAGGCCTGCCAGCCGTCCATCGTTTGCCACCCCCGATCCAACAGTGGGCGGGTATTTCCAGATTTGGATCTGCCGTCCTTTAGCGTCCGGGGAACGGTGGTTTTCCGCCCCGTACATAGGACGCGTGGCAGGCGTCGGGGTTGTTCGGAGCCCCCATCCCCGATACCGCCTTTGCCCAAAGGTGGTGCGGGGAAACCGCTTACCACCCTCCCCGTTACCACCTTCCCTCCTACGTCACCATGACGTCAGACCATCTCCCGCCCCGCGCCGCGTGGCCCTCCACGTAGCCCTGCCACCTTATCCGCCCGCCACCGTGTCCGGCCACGCTGACCTCCACCTCAGCACCCACGTCACCCTCAGTACCCGGGCCCACCATGACGTCATGCTGACGTCATCGGCGGAAAAGCGCCAATAACCCGTTTTTGCCAAAATTGTCGTTATAAATGCCTGAAATAGCCGTTTTGTGTCATTTTCGAGCGAAATACACAGAACTCTTGTCGCTGCTTCGGCGCCAGATTATTCCTGAACCTCCAAATTCGAATTTGCGACCGCCCGAGCTTATCAACTCAGCTACATTGAGCCTTCACAGTTCGGCCCGCAGGCTTTTCAAGCTATTTTATCCAGGTATTCACCATAATTCTCCCATTTCGCCCATACATACCATTTCTCTGCAAATTCACCATTAAAGCACTTGTCAAATTCCAAATTAAACTCTGTCTGCCACCTAAAAGTGAGCTAAGGTAACCTGCATTGCCCCAGCACCATAATTTAACATTAAAACAGTCAATTCGCGGACCAAAATTGTAAATTTGTCCTCGAGGTGCCCAGCATTGTTCCCTTTTGTCGGGTGTAGACCAGCTGCAGCTTTTTACCAAAGTAAATCTCACATACCCTCTGTAAACATCCTCATAAATTCACAATCCCTGTGAATTTACCAGCAAACAGAAAAAACAAGTATGTTAAGCCTGTCACTCAAATCTTTGAGGAACCTTGCAAACTATTGTAATCACCTCAGTTAAATTCAAACTGCATAATGGCTGCTCCTGCACCCTCAGCCCTCAGTGTTGCTCCATTAAATCCACCAAATAAAGACCTAGAGTCCTTGCCTCTTGCTGACAAGGACTACCTCATTGAAGACTTTGTGGGTAACAAGGACTTTCTGCAGACCTTCAGGCAATTGAGAGAGGACTACCTGAATGGTCATGATACATATGGGATATGGGAGTCAAACCTGCCATACTATTGTCTCCCCTCTGTAAATGTTTTTCCTGAGACCATTCGCCTATGTGTTGAAAACTATGATGTGCAGCAAAGAGCCATTAAGTCTCCATCTGGGAGCATATTCTTTCACATCAATCCTGAAACTATCAATAAGATGCTCCACTTTGATCAAACTGAGCTGATGTTCCCCTTTTCCATGAATTATCTGCTGGACACTGGTGCCAAGATGACCAGTGAGGATATTCAGAAGGTCACCAAGACATTTGTGAAACCTGAATGTCAGCCTGCAGGGCCTCCTCCCTACTTGGATGTCTATTTTACTGAGGTAGGCAGAATGTTGCTAGACATGATTGCTTATGTGTTGGGGTACAGAACCAGTGAGCATGTGGATGAAACAATGCTGGTATTGCTAGCTGCTTACAGCCCAGGCCAACCCCCTGCCCGCAAATATAACTTTGCCAAGTTCATAGCTAACAAGATTCATGATCAGCAGTGCAAAGTAGACAGACAGGGTGAATTCAAGTACTCATCCTATATCTACCACCTTTTTATGTACTATCAGTCTGAGGCTTTTCCATGCTACATCAAAAAGCTAGACTATAGAGGGGAGAGAAGATCTGTTATCTTCTGGACATCTGTCTATCACCAAGTCCAAACTTCACCCTATTCCTATTGTGAGTTTGTTGACCAATTTGTATACCCTGTCTCTTGCCTATTGATGAGGTCCCCTCCTCCCAGAATATCAACTGAGATACAGAAAGCTCTGCAGCTTTCCAAAAAGTACAAAATAGGTGATTGGTACCTATATGAGAATCATACAGTCATCAGAGTCTATGGCTGTGAGCTCTGTCCATACAGGCTCCCAAAATATGTGCATATGAGGATATTTGCCTTGGAGTATTACAGGCAGTTGATTCAGTCTGACCTCACTCACTTCCACAGCTCCAAGAAGAAAGCCCACCTCAAGTTCAAACACCAGGTGGGCCCCTTCATCATGAATAACAAAGAAGGATGGGAAGATGTCGACCTAATCCTCAAAGATAAATACAAACTGTCATATAGTTTTCGGTGGGTCCCTTATGACCCTGAAGGCTTCATCACTGCTAGAAGAATCAAGTACAGGCTTCTAGGTTATAGGCATTGTAAATACCCACATATTGAAAGATATGCCAACCAGCAAGAATGGCAGCAGGATACTCTAATTGAAAAACTAACTGAAGAAGAGACAATGTTAAAGAATGTCAAGGAACTAGAAAAAACTCTTGACCTAGACTCTGTGCAGCAGGTACCCTTCAAACGGCCTTATTCAGCAGGAGAAGGGACCTCGGCCTCAAGGACTGCACCAGCCACACAGGCACCTTCCACAGCAGCACCAGCTACAGACAAAGGGAAAGGCATAATGGGTGCTGAAGAAGAAACCGTGAAAGAAAAGTCTGCCCCTTCAAGTGAACAGCAACAAGAACAGCAACCGGAGCAGCAGCAAGAGCAGACTCCCCCTCCACAAACTGAGCCACCAACAGCTCCAATTCTGCAGACCCCAGCACAAGAGGACAGGGGTACAAAAAGAGCCAGAGAAGAGTCCACTCCTGTTAGTGGATCCTCCCAGCAACCCCAGACCAAGAGGCCAAGAGCTGATTCCCCGGAGGTAGAAGACATCACTGAAGAATTCCTTGACAGTTCAAGGAAAAACAGGGAGGGCAGCCAGCACACAGGTACAAGCTCCTTTCAGCAGGAGCAAGGATTACAACTTGGTTTGGAGGTGTCATCCCCCTCCCAGCAGAGCAAGAAGCCCAAAGGCACTAAGGACTTCTTCAAGCAAATAAAGGCACAGAATGACCTGCTGAGGGTGGAGGTTTATAAACAATTTCTCAATACCACACCAGCCCAAAAGGAAAGGCTAATGTCTGTATATGACATTCAAGAGGAGAAAATGATCCTCAGCCATTTCAAGCCTACAGTGCCCCATCCAAAATCAGCAGCAGATTATGTGAAGACAAAGGTGGAGGTCCTAGCCAAAGATATCCATCCCATGGACCAGATTGAACTCCACAAACAGACTGGAGAAATGTTCTATGCAACCTTGGTGGAGAGGGCAACATTGGCCCATGAGCTAAAAGAGTCACTCAAAAATACCAACACTCAGTTGGATTTTGAGAGAATGTCCTCCCTAGCCAAAGATAACAGAATAAAGTCACTTGAGGACATTATTGTTGACCTAGGGCATGATCCTAAGGATCCAAAGGGTGTAAGGGCCCTTATGAAGAAAAAGGAGGATGACCTCAATGCATTAAAGAAGAGGTTAAAGCTGCTGCCTACAGAGCATCCTCAGACAACAGAGCTACAGAAGGAAAAGCAGGTCGATGAACAGCTAGACCTCATAATGCAGTTAAATCATAAAATCATTGAGTTGGAGAAAGAGCTTGAAGGGGCATTACAAGAAAAACAGGGAGAATCTACATCCCAAGCTCCTCCAACTACTTCAACCACTGCAACAACTACAGAGGCAGCAGTGGCTCCCACAACAGAAGCAGCAGCAACAACAACAACTCCAAGTTCCAGCGCAAGTGTGGAAGAGTTGACTAAGGCCATCAAGGAAATGGAGCTCCAGGCAAATGAAATAAAGAAGGCCAAGGAAAAATTGGCAGAATTAGATACCAAGTATGACAAATCAAAGATGACTGTGGCAGAACAAAGCAGAGAAATAAAGGCCCTAAAAGAAAAGATAAAGGCCTTAGAAAAAGAGCTGAATCTGGAAAGTGCCATGGCTGAGATAAGAAGAATTCTGTGGGCCAAAATTGGCCAATCCATCGATAAACAATGGAGGTCAATAAAAACTATACATGAGCAGATGGATTTAATTGGCCAAGCACAAACAGAAATTCAGAGGGCCAAAGCAACACTGGGAGACAAGCCTGAACAAGCAAACAAAATGATAGATTTCTTGAACAGGCAAGAAAAGGAGGAACTGGCAGCCATTGGCATTGTCAACAGGACAGAGGCTGTCCTCACAGTCAAGAAAGTACTCACTCTCAGGAATTATGTACAGACTGTGGAGAGAAAGTGCTTTGAAATACAGGCTGAGGTGCATGAGTACCAACACAAGATGGCAGCACTGCAAGCAAAAGGACTGCCCAGCCTACTAAATGGTACAGGAAAGCTGATCTCCCGAGATCAATTTGCTAACAGGATGGCTGCTTATATTGAAAACCAAATCACTGCATCTGGCAGTACCTCTCAGGAAACAGGGCCTCCAACAGGACAGAGATTATATAATAAACTTGAAGGCCTGTTTTTTATTGAGAGTGAGGTAAAGCATCTTTTTGAAATTCCTCCTAATTTTTACAGGTATACAGAAGCCGATGAAACTTTAATTAAGATTCGAAGACATCAAATGCCTAAGGAAGATTGGTGGCAGGCAATGCTTCAAATTTTGCCACGGTAGCCTCAGTTGCTCGGTCACTGCCATCTCCAGCTCACTAGAAGACAAACAGCAGAAAAAGGTTAGCATTTAAAGCAGCTGAAAAGTGACTCAGCACATGTACAAATGACAGCTAGCCCAAAGGATAAGAAAAAACGCATATCTTTGGCAGCTTATCCTCAGCCGACTCCAACAGCCACCAAGTCAACATTCTCTGACCATTTTGACAGCTAAAGCACTGAAGAGTTATTACAGCATTAACTTTCTCAACTATAATGCTCCAGGAGTTGGCATAACATCAATGAGCCATTAACTCATTTCCTTGATATTTGTCATGTAAATTTTGTATATATACCCCCCTTAGCAACTCATAAGGGGTTGGTAATTTTCACTCTGAGGCAAATGTATTGTACACTTTCAGAATTGTCTAATACAAAGGGTTGGATCAGCTCAGTGATTTCCTGAAATTTTGATGTCTTGCTGATGACCTGCGTGCGGTTGCAGAATTCTTGTGTTGTCTGATGAAATAATAAGTTTTCCTTAATCTCTTTTTGTTTTCCTATGTTCATTAAATCATACTCATGTTTCACTGACAAGCAGTAAAGAAAAAGAATAGTGCATGAATTGTCTGGTTACACCTTGTGCTCAATTTTTACTGCTGTAAATGTTTTTCTTCAGGATTAACTATGGACATGAATTCTTAAATGCTCATGTTTTTATTAATTCTATACTGTGAATGTTGTCTGGAAATTCTTCACTGCTTCTAAATAACACTCTCACTTCTTTAGCATACCAGTTTATTGGAAGATCCTTAACTGCCTTTCATGAATTGGACACATCACACTTAATCACAATTTCAAAGTATTGTTTCTCATACAGTTATCCAGCTCTGCAGCTTCACTACTGTATCAATATAGCACACCAAACAACTAAAGGACCACTGACTCCATTGCCCAATGACGTATAACATTCTAGTAAGAACATACATATCTTGACTGAAACATTATCCAACCAAATACAAAACCAAATCTTGAACATCATAACTAGCCTGAAATTTCTACACAAACAGAGCTAAACCTTAAAGAGAGAGCCCTCTCTGATTACAGCCTGGCTAGAAGCTGCAATCCAAAGATTGGTTAGTGGTTACCCCGGCCGTATTCCCTTGGGAGTCAAAGGGAACAACCTGGGTGTTAACAGTGAGCACAAGGTTCAGGTTAAGGGTATCGGTCATTCAAACTGATTAGGGTTCCCCACGAGCAATCTGTTCTTATCTTCCTTGTAAGTAAATTAGACTCGTAGGAAAGATATCTAGGAGGCAACTTTGATGGCTGGTTCTAAGAGAAGCTACCCATTGGCATGACCATCACAACTTCACACAATCATTAGGGCTCATGTTTAAATTCTAGGGTTTCTGATGACTAGGGAAACTCTCCTAGGGTTTCAACATGTGCGAAGAGGTTGAAGTAATGTAGTTTAAGGTTTGAGAAAAAGGTGTGAGAAATATATTCACAGTACCAAAGGTTCGAAAGCTTCAGGCTCATGGAGGCTCAATCAAGTGGTATGTGAAATAGAGGGAATTTCCAGGTTAGGTCCAAGGCAAGTGTTTGTTAAGCAAGAAAAGATGTATGATGTAATGCAGTGGACAAGGCTTATGATGCAAGGTAATGATATGTACAGAAGAGATAAGCTAATTGCAATTAAAAATACCAATGCAATGCATATGCAGAGGTTTCACAGATTCCATGTAATAATAAGAAAATGCAAGGACATGAGTGCAAAATAAACATGTAGGGAACTAACTACCTACAGTAAAGAAAATGAAGCATGACAAATTTCAATCATAAAGCAAATTCCAATCAGCCAACTAATAAGAAAAACTAAAACCTAGCTAGTCTAAAACCCTAAATCCTAATTTAACCAAAGTATAGGTCAGGTTATGTGAAATCAAACTTCCAATGCAGCCACCGCAGCAGTTCCCAACCTGCAAAAACAAAGATGACAACAATTAGAATTTGTGGAAAGAGTTGTGCAAAACATAACATGTTTACCTGTAAAACATGCACAACAAAAATAACATCTCGTCCATCTATAGGGAAATGTGTCAGAGAATACCTTTCAAGGTGAACTACCACCCAATCCTGATAAACCGAACCACAAGCGTGAAATTTATAGTCATCCAGCCATAACATACATTCGTTTATGCCTAACCCTAAATCCAATGCAAGTAAGGCAAGATGCTGCCGGCTAGTAAAGGCATCTGCCAGATTGATCTAATCAACGACCCTATCATGATGTAGAGGATGACCAACTTGATAACCTTGAAAAGAGGGGCCCCTGTCGGGTGTAACTGAGATCCCTGAGGATTCAAACATAGAAACCCCAATTTCAGAAACCCTAGTTTGAAATTGTTCATGGACTTCGTCAAGGACGTGAGGACCTAACATAACCATCAGCAGACGTTAAAGTGCCTCATTGTCCTGGTTATCGTTGGTTGTGACCAGACAACTATCAGTGAAAATATTTTGGATTGGATCCATTAACTGAACATTGATAGAATGGTAGCTCGACAAATGAGATTCTTTAGATTCTAGAGAATGAACTGAATCAACCGCAAGAGTATCAAATGAAGGGGAGATCAGGCGATTGGCACCCTCCCATCTAGGATATTGTAAGGTATCATTTGATTGCATATGTTGACAGACTGTATTGGCTGGGAGACAATAAAAAATATTTGAGACAATGGCTAGAGCACTCCCCTTAGCAAAAAAAATAGGATAAAGAGGTTGATGCGCCTCAGTTGAAAGGTGATGGAAATATTTTCTCAAAGAGACATTGCTCCAATCAGAGGGCTTCCAAGATGAGCTCGCATCCAGCGAGAAACTGTTGTGAGGAGCGTGATGTGCAGAAACCCTAATTCGACTAGGTTCAGGGGTCTCATCGGGAACGTGGGAACCTGACATAACCATCAGCGAAAGTTGAAGTGCCTCAACTTCCTGATGAGTCCCTAAACATTTGAAAGGTGGGTCATCAAATTCTAGGGGCTCCATAGGATCAACAGCTGGATAAGTAGGAAAATCACTAGAGGCGTGAGTGAATATATTTCCGGAAAAATTAGGATTGCTGAAAAAGGGATCAATGAGAGACCTAGCTTGAGTTGGGCGAGATGCAGGCCCTCTTCCTCACTTGTTAAAGGCTACAAGTGGCAAAGATTCGGCATAAGGGATTTAGACTCTGCATCCCTTTACAGCAAAATCTCTCCCCCATGCACATGATTACAATCAGTGCGAGCGAGATAAGGATATGAATGATATGAAGGAACCGCCAATGCAATAGACCCATAGACTAAATTAGGGTAGGATGGATGTACAGGGTCAGATGAAGGAACACCGATCGGACCCGGACTCACATCCTGCCCATTTACGTTTGCCAAAGAGAAAGATGAATTTAAAAGCCTGATATTCTCCGTGGATTTGATAAGATAGTGAACATTACTTGAGACAAGACTAACACCGTCATGCATAGTTGAATGAGATCCCGGGATATAGTGCGACGTATGTTGAATGGACTCGATCGGAATGGATGTTATGCGATTTTCAGATTCCAAACCAAAAGAATGTATGAGGGATTTAGAGACAAGACCATCAGATCCATTTCCTAGAAAGCATTGTTCATCGTTTGAACCATTTACGGTCATAATATTATTATGTAACAAGTCAAGAGGTGATCCAAGTGGCTATAGAGAGAGACACGAGACAAAGAGGGCTTAAAAATCAAAGTGTTTGGATTATGCTCAACCCAGGAACATATTGTAGATCTCATCATCCTGATCGTGGAGGTGTGAATGGTTTGTCAAACTAAGCTCGTATGCAAAAGATAGAGCTCTTCAAAGTTTGACATGACAGGGGAAAATTGGGGCCCATAGTGTGCCACATGGCATCCCAGTAAGTACGTGGAACCGACATGGCAGCCCATCAGCCGTTAAAACTTGGCGTTCTTTCATTGGTCTCCTAAACCTGCATAGGAGACAAAAATCATTTTAAAATATGGAAAATGGTTATTCATTTATTTATATAGTTATTAATAATGATATAAAAACAATAAACCAAAATTATTATAAGGCCGACAGGCCACAACCTCCCCCCGACCAAATCACAAATCACAACCATAAACAATATATATATATATATATATATATATATATATATATATATATATATATATCAGGGCGGGCGGGCCACCACTGGCCACCGGCGGTGGACCCGTCCCACACCCTATCACCCCGGCCTAATATGCATATGCGATAACAAATCGCCGATGTATATATCGACGAAACCCCGATAAAAGAGCCAATCTTATCATCGCCCCGATATCATATATCGCCGACACACCTTAAATCGCGCAGATCGCCGATATAGATATCGGTGAAACCCTATATCGGGCACCGATATAGATATCGGTGAAACCTAATATCGGGCGCCAATATGAGAGCCAACGACCATCCTAAACTGTCAACCGCCGATTTCGGAAAAGTGCCGATATTAATACACCGATATTGTTGTTTAGTGCGAGGTTTTAGGGGCAGGCTACCCAATGCGGACCCGACCCCCCATTAAGGTATCAATTCAGTACAAAAGAAACTGTTATGTATTATTTTGGGAGGGGCGGGGTTTGACCGCCCGACCTCCTCCCTATTAACCAGCGATTTTTACCAATCCTCCTAACCAATTACCTTGGTAAATTCACCTAGGGTTTTTTATATAAACTCAATAAATTTTACCAGTGCACAGAGTTCGAGGAGGCAGAATGTGGGCATGGATTTCGAGGCAATTAATTAATATTTTAATGATGGAATCATGAATTTTGCAGGAGGGCAGAATTTTCACTTTGTCAGAGATTAACAAATTTTATATGGATTTTACATCTCTCATTGCCATGAGTGCAATGGTTTTGTCCATTTCTTCATCACAGGCCTTCACTTTTCAGTCATTTCTAGAATGCACATGGAACCATGATTTCAGCAAAAACAGGGAACGGAACCATGAGCCATGAATTTTCCCAAGGAGGTGAATTTTTTACATTTCAGAATATAGTCAAGTTTATACTTGTTTTTCATGGTTTTACACAGGGATCGTAATGGCAAGATCAGATTCACCATCTGAGTTGCATATTTCCAGTCCATCCATGGAACAGAACCTTTGAGAAATCTCGGGGGAATCCAAAAGATTCCTTGAGCCCAGAATTCTCAACTTCTCAGAATTTGAATTTTGGACAATTGATTCAGCACTACTCGACGCCACAAATCTGATGGTGTCTTTGGATTTCTTATTCCCTCATTTCTTCTTCTAGTCACTTTTCTAAGTGCCAGTTCAGATGTCCACATTCATGTGCGAGCAGCCATCTTCATATGATCGATGCCTTGAGATCGATGGTCTGATCAGCTTCACCAGTGTGACATCCACTTCTTCAGATGGCCCTTGGTTGTGAGGTATATGATGTGTGCATATACTTCTTCTTTCTGCATTATGTTGCACATATCCTTTATTGATGTTGATGCAGGGTCTTGTTTATTACATGTTGTCATGATTCCTTGCTTGATTTGATGTGGAATCTTCTATGTGATGTACTTGTTGTCATAACTCATCATGTTATGCTTTGAGATCCCTTGTTGTATGTTGTTGGGATAGTCTTGTTGTCATCATGCATGTGTTTTGTTTTGACGTCCCTTTTGTGCCATGTTGGTGGGATGCTCACCATGCATGTTTTTGTGTCATACTGATAGGAGTCTTTTGATTGAGGGTTCTAGTTGTGGAACATCTCTTAAAGCCACCCCTGCGTGAGGGAATTTTTCCTTGTATTATCGCAACATCATCTCGTGTGTACATCACCATTATTGACAGCACTTAATGCAGCGATCTACACCATCTTGACACCAGGGCCCAGAGACGTAGTCCCTCCTAGACGAACTCCGTTATCAATGCTTATGTTTTCATGTGTTGATGATTTTCATGTTCCTCTTCTTTTCCCCATGCAGATGTATTCATTAATGTTCTTTTATAATGCAATTTAACACATCACGAAATTAAAAGGTCTTGGAAGGGTCCTTCTTCACACCTAGACCTGAATCAAATGGTATCAGAGCGGTCTTTGCGTTGATGTGAATTGCAGTGGGAACAATGACAGAGGATGAAAGAGAAATGTACAAGACCATGCTTAAAATTTCCAAGAAAGTGGAAATCTTGTATGAAACTCTACAGAAAGAGGTAGAGGAAAAGAAGCGATTGCAGCTTCAATTGAAAGCCAAAATAGAGGCCATGGAAGAACTGAAGGAAAACAAACATAATCTTCAAACAGAGAACGTTGAATTGAAGATGCATCTACATGAAGAGAAGGAGGAGAAACAAAGTTTGCTACGACAACTGCAAGCAAAGGACGAGGCCTTGGAACAGCTGCAGCATAACCCATGTGAGGTAAAAAGTAGTTCTCCATCTTCATGTATGTTTCCTGATGATGATTTCGTTGTGTTTGAAAATCATACCACAGGAATTGGCTCCAAATTGTTGAAGAGAATGGGGTATGAAGGAAAAGGCTTGGGTGTTAATGGCCAAGGCATTGTCAACCCCATCAAAGTAGAGGAAGTACCCCGTCAGGCAGGACTTAGGTATGTCAGGAAAGAAGTTTGGAAATGCGCTAAGACAGCGAGCGAACCACCAACAACGAATAATGAGAAACCCTCATCAATTCTTTCCAAATCGAAAGAAGGTAAAAGATGTTGATTTCCTTTCGATTTCATCTTCTCATAGAATGATGTCTATTGGAGATTTGGAGATCCCAATTACAGGGACAAACATGAGGCTCCTTACAAGGATGAGGCACAAGGAGAAAGAAGAACTTGGTGTTAATAACCAACGCATAACTCCACCTTTGAAGTTGTGCACGAACATCCATTTGTAGGCTTGAGGTACACTAAAGGAGAGTGCTCGAAGGGGTTAGATTCGTCTGAGACATCGTTGAGGAAAGAGAATGATGGGAAAACATCCCCATCATCCCATGGCAGTTTCCATTGCAGGGAGAGAGCTGAGGCAAGCTCTCATCGCCATACTGACATCAGAAACAACAAAGGAAGGTATAACCATTTTCGATCTTCGAATGTTCATTTTTATTATGATCATGTTGTTAATAATGAACAAAGATCAAGGCATCGAAAAACATGTACCTTTTGTGGTTTACCTAACCATACCTTTTCTAAGTGTTGGAAAAGAATGGTAGCACTCATGAGGCATGAAAGACCCTCTCAACAGCATGAAAAGAAACAGGTTAAGCAGATATGGAGGAAGAAAGCCTACTGCAGTCATTGCGACAGAAATGGCCATCAAAGAGCCACTTGCTGGAAGCTCCATCCAGAGCAGCACCTTAAAGACAAAGCATCGGTGCGTGAACCAGGAAGAGCAGTTGTTCGACAAGCAAAACCACCTCAAGGAGGTGACCCATTCACATTGATAAGTGAAAAATGGTTTTTTTGACATGTTGTCATTTCATGGTCATTCTTTTGTAAATCATTTGTTGCATTTTAAAGTGTAAAAGTGATGATGTGTTTCCATCACTTGGTCAGCAACAATGATGTCTGGTCATGTTTTGAGTCGTATTTTGAGTTGCATGTTAAAACTCTGAAAGTGATGTTATGTTTCCATCACTTGTCAAAACAATAGTGTTTGGCCTTATGTATGTAAATCATGTGTTGCAGTGATGATGTGTTTTCCATCACTTTTTGAAGCAACCATGATAGGTTGGCCTTGTTGTCATAGCTGGGGTATTGCGTCCATCTTGTTGTAAACTTGACCACTGAGTATGTGTTATAAACTCGTGGCAAGTGTGGGACATTTGGACCTTTAGTTGGTCATTTCATTCCAGCATGTAATTTGCAAAACAATGTACTACAGGTTGCAGAAGTAGCAGGTGTCGGCTTGTCACTTAAGGCTCCAAAGAACAAAGGTGAAGGAGATGGAAGTGAGACCTTTTCAGGACGCTTGTGATGCAAACAGCATATAGAGAAAGTGAAGATTATTTTTTCATGCTTTTGGAGGAACAAAATCTCCTCAGTGGGAAGGATTGATCCAAGTGGCTCCAGAGAGAGACACGAGACAAAGAGGGCTCAAAAATCAAAGTGTTTGGATTATGCTCAACCCAGGACCAAATTGTAGATCTCATTGTCCTAATTGCAAAGGTGTGAACGGTTCGTCAAACCGAGCTCGTATGCAAAAGATAGAGCTCTTCAAAGTTTGACATGACAAGGGAAAAGTGGGGCCCATAGTGTGCCACATGGCATCCCAGTAAGCACGTGGGACCCACATGGCAGCCCATCAGCCATTAACACTTGGTGTTCTTTCATTGGTCTCCTAAACCTGCATAGGAGACAAAAATCATTTTAAAATATGGAAAATGGTTATTCATTTAATTATATAGTTATTAATAACTATATAAAAACAATAAACCAAAATTATTATAAGGCCGATGGGCCACAACCTCCCGCCGACCAAATCGCAACATATATATATATATATATATATATATATATATATGTATATTGGTGTCGGCGGCCATAACCTCTGCCAAACCCTCCGAAGGCCTGCCGTAGATAGATAGATAGATATATATATATATATATATATATATATATATATTATTCTATATCAGTGCAAGCGGGCCACCGGCGATGAACCCACCCCACACCCTATCGCCCTGACCCAATATGCATATGCGATAACAAATCGTCAACGTATATATCAGCGAAACCCCGATAAAAGCATCGATCTTATCACCACCCCAATATCATATATTGATGACACACCTTAAATCACGTCGATTTTATCGGTGCTGATCGCCGATATCGATATCAGTGAAACCCTATATCGGGCACTGATATATGCGCCAATGACCATCCTAAACTGTCGATCGCCGATTTCGAAAAAGCACCGATATTGATACACCGATATTGTTGTTTAGTGCGAGGTTTAAGGGGCGGGTTGCCCAATGCGGACCTGACCCGCCACTAAGGTCCCTTGAGATCCCTTGTTGTATGTTGCTGGGATACTCTTGTTGTCATCATGCATGTGTTTTGTTTTGACATCCCTTTTGTGCCATGTTAGTAGGATGCTCATCATGCGTGTTTTTGTATCATACTGATAGGAGTCTTTTGATTAAGAGTTCTAGTTGTGGAACATCTCTTAGAGCCACTCTTGCGGGGGAATTTTTCCTTGTATGATCGCAACATCATCTCGTGTGTACATCACCATTATTGACAGCACCTAATGCAGTGGCCTACACCATCTTGACCGGGGCCCGGAGACGTAGTCCCTCCTGGACAAACTCCGTTATCAGCGCTTATGTTTTCATGTGTTGATGATTTTCATGATCCTCTTCTTTTCTACATGCAGATGTATTCATTAATGTTCTTTTAAAATGAAATTTAACACATCACGAAAGTAAAAGGTCTTGGAAGGGTCCTTCTTCACATGTGGACCTGGATCAAGAGGAGGATGAGAAATCCCACAAACAGTAATCTCTTCCACGAGGGTTTGAGGTTGTTCCATATTCAAAGATATAGGCCAAACAAAATTATGATAAGAATCTGGACACTTTGTAATATGAAAATTATGATGATACTCATGCAAAACGGGACTTGTTTCTAATTGAAAATGTTGTAAAGAAATGAGAACCAATCGCTGAAAATTTATATTCAAATACACCCAGTCAATATCACTTTCAGGAAATTCAAAACAAAGATGCACAAATCTGAAAGCAAAACCCTCTAAAGATTCCTCAGGTTTCATCCTAAGCTCATTTATCCTCTTTAACACATCTTGAAAGTCGTACCTATCAAATGCTTGTTGGAGCTTACCGACGAGTTGCTCGAACGAATGAATGGACATTGTTGGCAACATGTGGCACCATTTCTTGGCACGACCTTCAAGGGTGAGGGAGAGAAATGCACAAGCAAACTCTTCATTGTCGATCTCAAAAGATTCACAAAACTCGAGAAAATCATAAATGTGCTCGTTTAAGGTTATTCCATCCTCACCATCAAACTTTAACTGAGAAAAGTGATGGAGCTACTCCTGGGGGATGGAAAATTGGAAAATAGACAAACCAGATAAACATCCTAGGAGCAAGATTTTGGTTGGAGCCATTAACAGATATGAGACTAAACTGCAGGCTCCAATGGCTTATCTTGTCAACTAGCCCTCCTTCTAGCACCAAATCTGTTGACGGCCTCGATTTTTCTACCAACAGCAAGGGGGACCTCCCTGGTGTAATTTCCCTGCTAGAGCATGCACCGTTTGTGATAAGGGTACCTTTTGGTATGTATGCCCGGTTGCCATTCAGTTTTGTTGATCTTGCTTTGAAAGGAGGTGAAATATAAACTCAATTGAAAGGATGTACCTCAATAAATACAATGAAATACTTGACAAATATTTTATGCCACATAAACCATGAATAGCCAGACTATAAATAACTTAAATCTTATGTAAAGTTACTATTAGCAAGCTTCAAATAAGACTCATGTTTTGTCGAGATAAAATGCTTAGTAATTGTAAATTAGTTCACAATGATCAAACATTTATGAGCATAAACAAAGGTGCAGTCAAATAGATTATACCAATACCAAAGAAATAGTTCACTGGCATGAGCATAGAGTTAGTGAATCAAATACCATTCATACGAAGCAACACAAAGTTTGGAGTATGAGACAACATATGAGGAAACCGCACATCAAAGAGCTTTCAGGAACATCTGATCCATCAAGTGAAGAAAATACTCATGGCATTAGAACATAAAAGATCTGAAGAATCCAATAGTGGAAACGTACAAATACTCCTTGTATCAATTAGAAGGACATAAATTCTCTTAAGTAATGTATATATATCTCCAAAAGAGTCCTTCTCAAAAGCCCTCCCCTTACAAATGAGGCATGAGGGTATATTTATAGGGTGAGAGTGACTCTTGGCCTACCCTTGACACTTGAACTTCCTCATGACTTTTCATCTACCTGGTGACTTTTGGTATTCCACATGACCTTTCATATTCACAAACATGTTCTATGCTACTGAAAAAGATGACGATATCTCTCTACCTTTCTTCTGCTGATCTGAATTTGAAACTACTTGTAAATGTTTTGCAAGGTATTCAATTCAGTAATATACATGTTTAAAAGATGTCCATGTCTTGTAGAAAAGAAACCAATGAAATTTTCAGCTGTTCATGACCCATTTAAGTATAGCAGATTTATTTCCTTTTACTGTTTAACACGCTAAAATGAATTTGTTCTGCAAAATGAATCAACCACAGATGCAAAAGAAGTTGATGAAGCAGTTCACCCTTCCTAGGCTACGTCTTCTGGGTCCAAGGCTCCCAAATGGGCCTGTTCTAGTTTTAATTAAATGCTCAAAATGAATATACAGCTCAATAAAAGTCTCTACAGGTGGAATAGACTGTAAAAACGGATTCAAAACACTTGAATCCTTCAGGATTGACTACTGGTTCACCTCCAATGAGTACCTGCAACCCTATACAGCTCTCCCAATACTGCGCTCTAGTGGCTCCTAGAAATTTCACGGCTCCAAAACCTCTGCAAATGACCTCAGATGGTTGTAAGACTTGTGCCAATGGCTTCAGAAGGTCAAAGATACCCAAAATCAAAAAACAATTCGTCCAAAATGGACTTTCCTAGCAAAATTTATGGCTCATTAAAGATTCCCTCCAGTTTGGCCTAAAAAAACTCCAACTAACGGTAGTTGAGGCCAGTTAGCTCTGCCAATTATGGCGGGACTGCCCAAATTTGGCGCTCCGCCAAAATTTCTGCCAGACTAACCGTAATGGTTTGGTTGAACTGCAGTTATAATAAATAACATGTGAACGGTCCCGACGGTTTTGGGTTTACCTCGGAGTTTGAGCCGAACTGTTCGGGCTAACTATCTGTTTAACTCCGCGTTTATGGGATATGTGACCACGTATCAACATTGACCGTTTGTGTTGCCAGTTGAGTTAGGCCTGCAGTTATGGGGAGAGGGTCCCATGGTATGGGGGCTGGCACTTAAGGGCTGGCCCCCTTCTTTTCCCGCCCAAACCGATATTCAAACTCTTTCACCATGTGATTCTGCACTCATTTTAAATGTGACCATTGTGGCGCCTTGGTAAGGCGCTGCATTCTCCCGTGGGAGGTCGTGGGTTCAAACCACACTTTGACCAAAAAAATTTAACATGCGCACATACCTTGCTGACGTCACCTCGGGCCACGTGGCAGCCTCCGGGCCTGCCACATGGCAACCTGTGATTGGCTGCCCAAAAAGGAATATTCCCTAGAATATTCCAAGGAATATTCTGTGGAATATTCTTTTTTTTTTTTTTTGAAAAATTCAAAAATTAAGGGTTATTGGGCGATTTTGTTTTTGGCATAACTTTCTCATACGGCGACCGTTTTTCGAACCGTTCACGGTGCCGGAATCAGGAGGATGAGCACTTTCCAGTCGTTCAATTTTGAACCAGTTATGAGCACTTTCATTTTTTAGCATTTTACGACACTTAGGACATGAGCACTTGATCACACCTCCCATTGGGAAGCTTTTGGACCCCAAAAGCCTTCAAATACCTGTTAAAGAGGTGAGGGTACAACTCCCTCACTCTGTCTACCTCCATCCACTTTGCCTTGTTCGGTTTGCTGCCTTTGAAACCAACCCGCACATAATCTACATTGCCCCTCCTTGAAGTGTGTGTCTTTCTGTCAAGGATTGTATCTTCTTTCAGCTCATCTAAGAATTCTGGCGAGAAATTTTCTATAGATGGCAGCTGAACAACACTTTCATGATCAGCAATCAAAGGAGGTTCATACAAACGTAAGTTCTCCACATTGACAATAGAATACATTTGCATGTAGGAAGGCAAATCTAATTGAAAAGCATTATTTCCAACCTTCTTAAGGATTTTGAATGGACCATAATGAATATGCTTCAGCTTTTTACCTTCTCCTTGCATACTTTACTTACTAATGTACAGCCATACCTCATCCCCTTCTTGAAACTTGTGATCGACTCTATGCTTGTCGTGTCTTTCCTTGTACTTGCCTTGACTCTTCTCAAGCTGTTCTTGAATTTGTTGATGTATTTGCTGAATTCTTTCAATGAATGAACGAGCTTTGTCAATATCACTATGTCCCTCAATGGCGACATGTTTCTCAAGAATGAAATCAAGAGGTGATTTTGGCAAGTAACCAAAACAAGCTTCAAACGGTGAGGTGTTTGTGGAAGAGTGCTTGGCACGATTGTAAGCATGTTGTATGTAGTGCAAATGTTCATCCCAAAGCTTGGGATGCTTGCTGCAATATCCTCTCAAGAGGTGCACAATGGTTCTATTCACAACTTCAGTTTGTCCATCTGTTTGTGGATGGAAAGCAGTACTTTTCTTCAACTTTGTGTCCATCATCTCCCATAGGTTGGACCAAAAATTCCCCACAAATCTGGAATCCTTGTCACTAATAATGGAAGTAGGCAAACCAAAGTTAATCCATACATGATGAAAAAATAATTCAACAGTTTGTTCAACAGTTATAGTTTTCTTACAAGGCATAAGTATACACATTTTGCTGAAACGATCAACTACTACATATAAATAATCATGTTGCTTTCTAGATTTTGGCAAACCTCCTACAAAATCCATAGAGATGCTCTCCCATGGTCTAGAAGGTACCGGCAAAGGAGTATACAAGCCAAGCTTCCTATTACTAGGCTTGCTTGTATCACATAATGAACAACCTCTTATGAACCTTGAAACAGAATCTACCATGCGAGGCCAATAGCAATACCTCTGTAGATGTGCAATTGTTTTTCTTACACCAAAATGGCCAGCAATAAGAGAAGAATGAGCTTCTCTTATGACATTTATTCTCTCCCCCTGTGGTACACACAACTTGCCCAAATGAAACAGCAAATGGTTATGCATGTGATAGTCATTTTCCTCTACATGATTCCCTTTACTCAAGTTAGCATACACATCTTTAAAGTCATCATCAGATTCATATTGTTCTAACTATCATGTACAATGGAATCATTCTTAAGTAAAGTAACAACACCAATAATAGGCCTTGAAAGCATATCAGCAACTTCATTCAGAGTACCTTTCTTGTACCTTATTACCAAATGGAACTGTTGCAAGAAGCCCATCCATCTGAAGTGTCGTGACTGTTGTAACTTACTTTGTGATTGCAAGTACTGTAAGGGCTGATGGTCTATATGTATAACAGTTTCTTTGCCCATCAAATAGTGTTTCCACTTTTTGACGCTTTGTACCAATGCATACAAATCCTTATCATATGTAGGATAATTTACAACAGCACCATTAAAAGTTTCAGAACGAAAAGCAATAGGCTTACCATGTTGTAGAAGAACTGCACACATGGCATAATCACTAGCATCGGTTTGTATCTCAAATGGTTGTCTCAAATCCGGTAATGCAAGGACCGGAGCTAAACTAATCTTCTCTTTCAAAGATTCGAAAGCTTTTTTCTACTTGCCTCCCCATTGGAAAGCATGCTTCACACTTGTCACTGCATGCATAGGAGCTGCTATAGAAGAGAAGTTAGAGATGAAATTCCTCCAATATTGAGTTGCACCCAAAAAACTTCTTACCTCTGTTGTGGATTTGGGAGTAGGCCAATTCACAATAGCCTCTATTTTAGCAAGATCTATTCTCAAATAAACCAAAGAAGTCTTTCCAAATTCACACTTTGACATTTTAAGAAATAACTGATTCTTCTTCAAAACATCAAGTACTTTCATAACATGCATGACATGATCTTCTCTAGACTTGCTGAAAAATAAGATGTCATCTAAGTAGACAATAACGAAATCATCAAGAAAAGGACACAAGACATCATCCATACCGCATGAAAGTTGCAAGTGCATTGCACAAACCAAATAGCATCACAAGCCACTCAAAGAGTCCTTGTTTGGTTTTAAAGGTTGTCTTCCAAATGTCACTTTCTTCAATTCTTACTTGATGATATCCACTGCGTAAGTCTAACTTAGTGAAATATCAAGCATCTTTCAGCTGGTCTAGAAAATCATCTATCTTTGGGAGTGGGTAACAATTCTTTACCGTTATCTTATTCAAGGCCCTGAAATCAACACACATACGCCAAGTGCCATATTTCTTTGGAATCAATACAATCGGTGATCTACATGGCGAAGTACTTGGCCTTATGAAACCCTTGTCCAACAAGTCCTTGATTTTCTTCTTTATTTCAACATTCTCCATAATAGACATGCGGCACATGCCTATGTTTGGAAGAGGACAATCTGGATGCAAATGGATTTCATGCTGAATCTCCCTCTTAGGAGGCAAACCTGTTGGCTCCTGAAACATCTCATGATATGGATCAACTACATCATACAGATCTGACTTAAGTTTTGGATCACAATTGTCAAATGACTCATGATTCACATCAACCTTGGGCTTAATCATAAGAATAACAAAATTCTTACTTGAATTGACCAGCCTTTTTACCTGTCCTGCATTCACCATCGCTATATTTGTCTTCTTGTGATGAGCTCTAACAATGAACTCCTTGCCATCTTTGAAAAGATGATATTTGTTTTCATGGAAATGAAAGATAGCTTTCCTGTCAAACAAGTAAGGACTTCCCAAAACAATTCCTGCTATATCAAAAGGTACCACATCAAGTTCAACTGTGTCAATAAAATGTGCAGTAATTGCAAAGCGCAATGTGCACTTTCTTGAAACTTGTAAATTTGCATCCTTGCAAATCCATCCAAGTGGATATGGCTTCAGATGTGGAACGGTCTCAAGTTTAAGCTGCTTGACCAAGTCCTCTGATATAAGGTTTGCTTGTGACCCACTATCAAAAAGTGTGTCAATTTAGTATGTTTTGAAATCACCCTCACATGAAACAGTTCAATTCTTTCTTCCTCATTAGGAGCTTGTACATGGCAGTTTGAGGTACTAGTGTTGGCTTGAGTTTCAATTTCTTTTCCCTTCAAGTTTTTCAAACCCATGGCTGCAATTTTGGTTTCATCACCTGAATCATCCCCTAAATCCTGTGGTGTAGATGTAGTAGTAGCAGTTTTCTGTTTCCCTTTGGATTTGTTAAATTGAGGTCTTTTTTCAGGATGTAATTTCCAACAGTTTTTCTCCTCATGTCTTGGTTTAGAACAGTGTTTACAGATCACTTTCTCACTCTCTTGTTTGATAGATGCATACTTTTTGCCTTTTCCCTTGGAGGTTTTCTCTTTATTTTTCCCCTTGGGGGGCTTGTTTCTACCATCTTCAAATATGTTTTTTCCCCTTGCCTCTAAATGGGTAGCTTGGACACAAACCTCGTCCAGGCTAGTAGGGTTAAACATCAAGATGGTGTGTCTAAGGTAGCTATGCAAGCCACCAATGTATTTCATCAAGGTTTCCTGGGTCTGTAAATCTACCCCTAACAAGAGAGCTCTTCTCCTGAATTCTTGGGTGTAGTCTTGGACACTATGACCCTTAAGTTGTCTGAAATTTTGCCAGTTCATAATGGCTTTTTGCATGTGAGCAAGAGGATAAAACTATTTTTTAATGGCTAACAGAAATTCAGGCCATGTTAAGGTAACCTTACCAAATTTCTTGATCTCCTCTTTAGTCTTGGCCTCCCACCAGACCAACACTGCTCCATCCATTCTCAAAGAAGCCAACTGAATCTTTGTGGCATCATCATGCATATTCTGGATCCTCAAGTAAACTTCCAACTGCCTAATCCAGTTGTCAAGATTTTATGCATTCACTTCACCATTAAACATAGGTAATTCAAATTTTACATCAAGCTTCAAAAAAGGTCTTTTTCCAGAGGATCTATGCTTATGCACAGAAGAAGAAGATGAGGATGAAGAGGAAGAAGGTGACGATGGGGGTGGTGGATCACCATTACCTCCATGTCCTTTCTTGGAATGATCATCATCCTTCTTACCTCCTGATGAGCCCTCTCCTTCATGTGGATGTTTGGACCCTTCTCCAGTCAATTTCTCATTTCTTTCTTGGTACAATATCCTCACCATTTCAGTGAGGTCCAAGAAAGCCTTTCTGAAGATTCTTTCTTCTTCTTTTGGATCCATGTCTACAGGAATTTCTCCTTCATGTGCAGACATTCTTGAAGCTTCTGCTGAGACTCTTGAGGGTGAAATTGAAGGTGGAGGTGATGGCTCTCTGGCCTTCCTTGACTGAGGATTCTCTCATTCTCTAGTCAATTGTCCTTCCCCTCTTTTAAGTTTCAACCTGGTAAGCATCAATACTTGCAAGACAATTAGAAGATCTTTGCACAAAAATAATCAAAAGACAACTACACCAAAGATTGACTGAAAGAGCATTTATCTACTTTGCAATTGTATAACAAGATCATTTCGAAGGCTTCCTGGCTCGTTTCAGGCGTTGTCTATAGTTTATTTGACTGTTATTGATACAAAGAAAAAACAACATAGCTCTGATACCAACTTGATCTAAATTTGAAACTACTTGTAAATGGTTTGCAAGGTATTCAATTCAGTAATATACATGTTTAAAAGATGTCCATGTCTTGCAGAAAAGAAACCAACGAAATTTTCAGCTGCTCATGACCCATTTTAGTATAGCAGATTTATTTCCTTTTACTGTTTAACACACTAAAACGAATTTTTTCTGCAAAATAAATCAACCACAGATGCAAAAGAAGTTGATGAAGCAATTCACCCCTCCTGGGCTACGTCTGCTGGGTCCAAGGCTCCCAAATGGGCCTGTCCTCATTTTAATTAAATGCTCAAAATGAATATACAACTGAATAAAAGTCTCTACAGGTGGAATAGACTGTAAAAACGGATTCAGAACACTTGAATCCTTCAGGATTGACTACTGGTTCACCTCCAATGAGTACCTGCAACCCTATACAGTTCTCCCAATACTGGGCCCTAGTGGCTCCTAGAACTTCCACGGCTCCAAAACCTCTGCAAATGACCTCAGATGGCTGTAAGACCTGTGCCAATGGCTTCATAAGGTCGAAGATACCCAAAATCAAAAAAAAAAAATTGTCCAAAACGGACTTTCCTAGCCAAAGTTATGGCTCATTAAAGATTCCCTCCACTTTGGCCTAAAAAAACTCTAGCTAACGGTAGTTGAGGCCAGTTAACTCTGCCAATTATGGCAGGACTACCCAAATTTGGCGCTCTGCCAAAATTTCCGCCAGACTAACTGTAATGGTTTGGTTGAACTGCAGTTATAATAAATAACATGTGAACGGTCCCGGCGGTTTTGGGTTTACCTCGGAGTTTGAGCCGAACTGTTCGGGCTAACTATCCATTTAACTCCGCGTTTATGGGATATGTGACCACGTATCAACATTGACCGTTTGTGCTGGCGGTTGAGTTAGGCCCGCGGTTATGGGGAGAGGGTCCCATGGTATGGGGGCTGGCACTTAAGGGCTGGCCCCCTTCTTTTCCCGCCCAAACCGATATTCAAACTCTTTCACCATGTGATTCCGCACTCATTTTAAATGTGACTATTGTGGCACGTTGGTAAGGCATTGCATTCTCCTGTGGGAGGTCGTGGGTTCAAACCACACTTCAACCAAAAAATTTTAACATGCGCACATACCTTGCTGACGTAACCTTGGGCCACGTGGCAGCCTCCGGGCCTGCCATGTGGCAACCTGTGATTGGCTGCCAAAAAAGGAATATTCCATGGAATATTCCAAGGAATATTCTGTGGAATATTCTTTTAAAAAAAAATTGAAAAATTCAAAAAATAAGGGTTATTGGGCGATTTTTGTTTTTGGCATAACTTTCTCATACGGTGACCGTTTTTTGAACCATTCACGGCGTCGGAATCAAGAGGACGACCACTTTCCAGTCGTTCAATTTTGAACCAGTTCTGAGCACTTTCATTTTTGAGCATTTTACGACACTTAGGACATGAGCACCTGATCATCTGCGTTGGACCTAGCTTGACTTCAATATCTATTGTTGACCAAGATCATGCATTTCCACAACAACGATTCTTTGGGTCATTTTAGCAACAAATAGGCTCAAGTGTCTGCATAAATGACAGGGACTTGCCTTCGCCACTTCAATCCTACACATGTACAAAATCATAAATTAATCATCAAGAAAAAATGTACTTTGATGAAATATAAAAAATAAATATCACAATTAATACGAGCCAGAATTCGTAGCCTTGACATCTCTTGCAATTTCATGGTCACAAATCTATGCATTGATATGTTCCATGTCTTGGCATCAATCGTTTCTTTCCTTGACTGGTTAGATTATCATTGTCATATCACCTTTCACACTCCTTTTCATCCTCATTGTACATGATGGGCATTGTTGCATTGTGTTGTTTTTAAACATTTGCAAAGGTACTAAGTAAATGGCCAGTTGAGGCCTATATTTATAGTCTTAGGTCGTGCATGTGGGGTCACATGGGTCGTAGGGCCTAATATAGCTTAGTGTGCAACCTTTGTGACCCATGCGACCTATGCGACCTATGCTATCTTTGCAACCTATGCGACCTTTGCGTCCTGTGCGACCTTGCGACTTGTGTGACCTATGCGACCTATGCGACCTACGACCTATGCGACATGCGACCTATGCAACTTGCGACCTATGTGACCTGCGACCTATGCAACTTGTGACCTATGCGACCTATGAAACCTGTGACCTATGCGACCTGCAACTTGTGCGACCTTTGCGAGTTGCGGAGTCGCATAGTTGCACGAGGGATTGACGGTAATGAAGGTGACTTTGCAACTTTGTGACTCGGAAGGTCGCGGGGTCGCGGGGTTGCATGATAGTTGAGTGGTTGGAGGGGCGACTACGTGAGCTTGTGACCTATGTGACCTGCGACCTATGCAAACTGCGACCTATCCTCTCATCCCTTCCTCCATGGAACTAATTCTAAGTATGGAAGGCCATTCAATACCACCATTTATGACAAAACCTCCTTCATCTTCCTATAAATTGACCACTCATCCAAGTGATCAGGGGTTGGATTATGTTGAATTGTAAGGAGATAATGTTGCTATGATATTTGGCTTTGAAGAAAGTATTATAATGATACAAGTTTTTCATTCTTTTGATGTGATGTGGATGGGATCCAAGCTGGAGGAATGGCTTTGAATCAAACACCAATGGTTGTATTTCCTTCTTCTATTCAATAAAGTGTTTGAACCTTTCTCCCAGATGTTTGTATTGTTTAATAATTCTTATATGTGTGAATTTTATCTGGTTCCTTTCACTTATATTCAATATATCTTTTGCTTTGATCGATTCTTTGTTTTTTGTTGTGTTTACAGGTACTTCTCAAGCATATTAAGTACGGGAAGGAGCGACAGGATCGATACAAGGGAGACGAGAGAAAAGTGGAACTACAAGTAGGTCTTATCATCTTCTCTCTTATCTATTGCTTATAGGAAAAGACTTTAAAACACTTTAATTGTAGTTCTAGATATAACTACTTATCTAGGGAATTAGTATTTATCCGTAGATACCAAATTCTCTAAAACAAATTGGCAACTCTGTTGGAGAAAATTCTCTTTCCTAATAGCTTATCCACCTCCTAGGACATCCTTGCAGACCTTACTTGTGTTCATAGATTGTAATTTAACTCTTTGCATTGAAAAATTGGTCAAAACTGTGTCAAATTGCCTCCTGAAATGGCTCATTGTAACTAGCGCGAGCTTGTGAGGGACACAGTGCACTGCAGAGCACCCCCAGCTTAGGGACAGTGCTTTGAAGCACATTTTCTCCCATTCAGGGCTGTGCTGATCCTCCTAGGGTCAGTTTCCCACCTTTGGAAAGTGTTTTTGCCAACTTTTCTTGGTTTGTTTGTTTGTTGATTGATCAATGAATGTTATATCTCAGAGGAAAAGTTTCTATCTCCTTGTCTAGCCCTACTTTGATTTGATTGATTAATGTTTCTTTAATGTTTTCTTTGTAATTATCAATCTATATTCAAATTTAGAATATAGTTGATTAATCTTCATTTGAAAGAAAGTGTCATAAAGTCTTCTCTTCCTTCGAATCAGAATTGTCATAAAAGTCCTTGTTCTTAAGAAAGATTGATTGATTGTATATGCATATTTCCTTTTGTTCATATTCACATTAAGGAAATCAAAAATAAATACATGCATGTTGCATTGAAAAAGTTTGTGTGTGCTCATAAGAATAGTGTAGGGAAATTTCATTAGATTTTTCTCTTTGCTCTTTGACCGAAAGAAATGTGATTGCTCTATCCCTAAGTAGTTAGGATTTTCATCATTAAATTGAATAGAAAGAATGCTTATCATGATAGTTGCATTCCTAGGAATTTCAGAATACATCATGTGGTGAACTTGAAAGCCAAATTCCTAAGCAATATCAACTTAAAATTAACGTCAATTTACCTAATGGAGCATTGTCATTAACGAAAACATTTAGTGGTTCTAGGCTAGAGACGTGTTCCGACATCGTAAAACAAAGCAGCTATCGCTAACTTATCTGCAATACATCCCGAGTGTGATACCTCATTCCATGTATGTGAGTATATCGTAGCTCAGCCACATACCTTCGAGTATATAGGGCAATGTTACAGTACGTAAAGTATATGGGAATGCTCTCACTGTGCGGTTTTGCATTAGATGACGCTTATACGGAATGGGCCTCTATGTACCTTCGGGTATATATGGGAGGACAACACTAGGTTGCTATCCATCCTTAGGTAACCAAGTCAGCTGCCTTGTACACTATGATACACCGAACACAGCATTCGGGGAGATTGTCTGCCTGTACTTCTCAGTTCGTCGGGAGGTATTCTGGAGTTCACAGTTTCTTGGTAAACCTTTTGCCTAGATTATCCATTTTTTGTTTTGTTATGTTACTTTGGTTAAAATAAAATTAATTGACCTCGAATAACATCCTCCACGCTCGCTTCTTAGTTTATCTTAGGTTGAGACATATGGCGACAAATCCAGAGTCCGCCGATCAAGGAATTCTTTTTTATGGGAATCCTATTCCTTTTCCTCCTTTCATAAATATTGGTGCTCCTTACATGGCTACATTATCCCTACCGGGATTTACCATTGGCTTACCAGTATGGTTGTTTTCAACCTCCTTGGTTCAAAATATCATGATTTCTCCGCAATCGAGTACACCTCCAACTGGACAAAATCAACCTCCAGTTGATCCTAAAGTTTACCCTTTGCCTTCTTCCTCGGTTGTTTCTTCCTCCCATTCTTCCTCTTCACCTGGTGAAAGTATTGGTACTAGTAACCAGGTGGCTAAGAAGAAGAAGAAAGGGAAGAAGAAGAAGAAGAAGAAGCAAATTCAACAGAGGGGCAACCAAGCAACCATTTCTTTGAATGCAACATCTAATGAGAAACCATTCGTCAAGCCTCACAAAGTTTGATATCGATGCAAACTTTGTGTGGGAGACCATCTTCTTCGAAATTGTCATGATATTCCTCAGATCTTAGAAGAATGGTCTTCTCTTTCACATCACCATGTGTCATCAACTTCTGTAGATCATGTTGGTGACACACCATCAACTAGTGGTAGTAAAGTTCATGGAAAGAAGGGAAAAGTTAAGTTTCCCTGTAGGTTATGTGAATGGAATCACCCCATTCACCTTTTTCTCTATCTGGATGAAGCCAAAAAGGTGTTGGATAACGGTCCTGCTTCACCACAACGACTTCCATCTGGTTACATGGGACTACCCCTTAATCCTTCACTAGTTGATGAATTGACTGACTCAAATCAACCATCGTTCAAACCCACTCTCTCTGAATGTAAATCCCATGAGTCTATACCCTACCCAAAGCAACAGGTCAAGGAAACAGTTGACCCGATTTCACCTTCAGTTAATCGTAGCTTTCCCAAAGAGAGTGAATATGATACCACTCACGTTATTTTCATTTCTTCAGATTCAAATGAGCTTGGGGTCAATCCTCTTATGCCATCAAGACAAGGGGAAATCCTCTTGTTCTCGTAACTCAAGGGGTTAATACTCCCGTCCTTACGGTACCCCCTCCAAGTAGTTTAGTCACTTCCTTTGATTGGAATCGGCTGACAGGATGTTGTCTTCCTTCTTATGTGCCTTTCTAGATCATAGTATAGGTTTGTAATATGATTGTATCTGGCACTATTATAGATCAAGGTGCGTTTATGAGTATCCTTTCCTCTACTACTTGGAAAGGGCTTGGTTCACTGCCACTTGTGCCTATTGCCCAGAATCTGTTGGATTTTAATAGAGGAACCAGTCAACCATTAAGGATCCTCCCTCAATTTCCTATTACTTTGGGGGGGGGGAATCATTTATCTGAATGTGATGGTAGTCCTAGGCCCTTTAGATTACAATTTACTTCTTGGGCATGACTATGTTTATGACATGAGAGCTATTGTTTAACCACTCTTTCGAGTGATTTGTTTCCCACATGAAGGCAGAATTGTCATTGTTGACTAGCTTTCATTTCCCGGTCCAAATATGGCTTCTAGTCAACCATCTTCCCTAAATGTTCCTTTTGTACCAATGGTATCATCCCTACCACATGTTAATTGTGTGGCAACCCATTCCATACCTACATCAACTGACGATCAATTTAGTGATGTTGTACATCATGTACTGGGGGCATTGGAACCAGATCTCTCCTTCCAGAGCATTGTTCTCCCATCTGATGAGAACCTCTTGGAAGTCATGACCTCTTGTGGGTCGTGAAACAAGGAGTCTTAGCATAGTTCCTAGTCTTGTGTCAAGCTCGTTAAAAAATGAAACAAGGAAAGTGAGGATAGTTATTTTACTGTGTCAACCTCATTAAAAAATGAAATAGCTCCCATGAGGATAGTTATTTTACTGTGTAAACCTCATTAAAAAATGAAACAACTCCCATGAGGATAGTTCCTTGTCTTGTGTCAACCTCGTTAAAAAATGAAACCAAGGATATAAGGATAGTTCCTAGTCTTATGTCAACCTCGTTAAAAAATGAAATAAAGGGTATGAGGATAGTTCCTTGTCTTATGTCAACCTCGTTAAAAAATGAAAAAAGGGTATGAGGATAGTTCCTTGTCTTATGTCAACCTCGTTAAAAAAATAAACAAGGAATCTGAGTAGAGTTCCTTGTCTTGTGTCAAGCTCATTAAAAAATGAAACAAGGTCCCCTAGAGAAAAGTTCCAATTCGAGTCTTTGATTAGATCTCGTAAAATCCCAATCGAGTCTTTCACTTGATCTCGTAAATGAACCTTCATTCCATCCACCTGATAGCCACGAGTAGTCTACTTAGGTGAATGTAATGAAGCTTGGGGGTAAAGTTAAGTCACCCTGTAGGTTATGTGAAGGGAATCACCCCATTCACCTTTGTCCCTATCTGGACGAAGCCAAAAAGGTGTTGGATAACCATCCTGCTTCACTGCAGCGACTTCCATCTGGTTACAAGAGACTCTCCCTTTCATCATGTTGGGGGCATGTAAACCAATCTCAAGCATAGTTCTTCATTTCAAGCTTGTGTAAAAATGAAACTGAATCCAAGCATAGTTTGTCATTTCAAGCTTGTGTAAACATGAAAATGAATCCAAGCATAATTCCCTATGATTCAAGCTTGTGTAAAAATGAACAAATCTCCATTTTAACCCTCGTGATTTACATTCTATCAGCCTTTATCATCAGATGAGCCTTGGTTGTTTTCATCCCATCGCCACCATCCCTTTGGCTAATCATATGCTTTCACTTGGTTGTTTTACCCTTTTTGAGGAACAGTT
Source organism: Pinus tabuliformis (assembly GCA_031772625.1). Taxonomy (NCBI): domain Eukaryota; kingdom Viridiplantae; phylum Streptophyta; class Pinopsida; order Pinales; family Pinaceae; genus Pinus; species Pinus tabuliformis. The sequence continues at coordinate 850,491,926 of CM062809.1, read as the reverse complement.
GCAATGAGTGGTCTTATTAGCCAGCCTCTTCACATAAATCAACATGTTTTGAGAAGTTCCAACATCACCGGAACTAGTTGCTATCCTAGACACCACTTGTTCCTCAAAGTGGAGTCCTCTTTAAGCTCTTTTCAAACTCTCTAAACATGAAAATATTGTTGAGCACTTGTCCTTTCCAGCTCGTTAACGGATTGGAAACGATATCTCTCTTGTATTATTTTACGCTTTTTCGGGCTTGAGAGATTAATTTACGAAAAAGAACTTGTGGAGTTTTCGTTTTATCCATTTTCAAACTCTCTAAACATGAAAAGGACCGAATTATATTTGTCATTAAACTTGTTAAAACATCAAATAGCGACAAACTTGCCCATCTAGACAAGACTGAGTTTCACCTTCTCTAAACTCATTAAAACATCACATAGTGATGGATTCACCCGAAGGGTGGAATTATATGACAATCATATGTTATCCTCCTCAAGCTTGATAAAATAAAGAGGTACTGGTCAGCAATGACTGGGGAAAATGGGAAAAAGGGGAAAACCACTTTATGGTAGTTGGTCACTCTTGAACATGACACTTTCACTCCATCACCATGACTATTTGGGTTGGGTTATTAGCTTGATGGTTATCATATTGTTGGTCTATCATACCATCCATCACTTTGTTTTGGGTCAATGCTACCAATTCATTTCAGTGTCACCAACATGTTCAAGAGAAGTCATTCAGTCAAAATTCATCCTTTGCAATACCATAAACCTTCATTTTCATGACCGCCATTCCTAAACCTTGTGTCGTCAGTCAAATTCCATCTCCAAAATCACTACACTCATTTCATGTCATTTATGTGGGATACATCAAGGCCCTCTTGCGACGAGTCACTTCTTGTCGACATCAACACATTATCCAAGAAGTTGACTTAGAAACACCCTTCTAGTACCTTGAGGCTTGCATACATCAATGGCAGGTTTCTCGCTTCCGGCGATAGGTTGACATCAATGGCCTTCGATCGAAAGACTTTGTATGGTGTTCAACATCAAATCATCCATTCACACCATTCAAAATGTACGGCAGTACCTTGAGGATCATTATCATTATCGGTGATTTCTCTCGCATCTGTTAACAGCGTACATCATTGGCTGGTAATCAGAAGGTGTCTTACCATGTTCGACTTTAGATCACATATTCACATGGTTAGACTCGTACTTGAGCAAACGATTGAATGAGATAGAAGATACCAGATCTAGTTTCATCCATCCGGGCTGCAATTTCCAGAGTACTAAATCATATGTACAATGGTTTTACATAGATGGTCATTCTGATTATGGGTCTATATCTGTAGAGGAATGTTTATGTACATGTAATGAGAGTTTATAAGTTCAGCACGGGTATGCCTTCCCTCAGCAATTCATGTAAAATCAAATATCATGATATATGTATTGTAATTGATGCAGGTCACCTTCCACTTCGATACCTCCTCATCACATCGTAAAGCATTTCATTCAACATTGGCATTTTTCTGACTTCATGCTTTAGGGGGCAGTTGTTACAGATCCATTTGGGCACATCAATCCCATCATCCAGATCAATGTTTTAGGGCTCATCAAACCCTAATTTCAGTTTCTACATGCCCTAAACAAGTCACCCCTTTGAATGCCTCCTTCCCAGACAGTTTCATGACTTGAAGACATCCAGAAACAACCTCTAGAGGGACCAACGCAGGCAAGCCCTTGTAAGGGTGCACTGCAGAGTAGTTAAGTCCATGCTAGGGTGCTCTACAGAGCACTTAGGCTTCCTTTCACCTGCGTCGAGCGAGATTGAGCGAAATTCACATAGGGTTTGGGGAATATTCTTATCTTTTGGAGTCATCTAGAAGGTTCCCTCACTTATCAACTCCTATGAGCTTGAAAATGGATGAGGAATGAGTTAAGGTGCATCATATCCTCTCATCCCTTCCTCCATGGGACTAATTATAAGTATGGAAGGCCATTCAATGCCACCATTTATGACAAAACCTCCTTCAACTTCCTATAAATTGACCACTCATCCAAGTGATCAGGGGCTAGATTATGTTGAATTGTAAGGACATAATGTTGCTATGAGATTTGGCTTTGAAGCAAGTATTGTAATGCTACACGTTTTTCATGCTTTTGATGTGATGTGGATGGGATCCAAGCTGGAGGAATGGCTTTGAATCAGACACCAATGGTTGCAATTCCTTCTTCTATTCAATAAAGTGTTTGAACCTTTCTCCCATATGTTTGTATTGTTTAATAATGTTTATATGTGTGAATTGTATCTGATTCTTTTCACTTATATTCAATAGATCTTTTGCATTGATCAATTATTTGTTTTCTGTTGTGTTTACAGGTACCTCTCAAGCGTATTAAATATGGGAAGGAGCAACAGGATCGATACAAGGGAGACGAGAGGAAAGTAGAACTACAAGTAGGTCTTCTCATCTTCTCATCTTATCTATTGCTTATAGGAAAAGACTAAAACACTTTAAATTGTTGTTCTAGATATAGCTACTTATCTAGGGAATTATTATTTATCCATAGATACCAAATTCTCTAAAACATGGGGCCTAACCCAGGTTCAGCGTTAGTTAGCCAAACAATTCCCTACACTACTAGCCCTTCCGGCATCAGCCCGCGAAGCGTGGACCGAAATCTCACCCGAAGCAGTATGGGGGGATGTTGGAACCAAGTTTCTGCACCCTAATATGTTCGTGATGTCAATTTATTCCTTCTATTCATGCTTTCGTGTAGGTCAGTCAGTTCTAGGGCTTTGCCAGACTATCCCTTTATTCCACCCTTCAGTACCTCCGTGAAAAGGTACGATTGACCTTCCCATAGCCCTAACATGTGGCTCGAGTACTTTCACGCTGCTAGGGCAACATATCGTGCAGATTCCCAAACTAGTTTAAGTGTCTTACTTATCTTATAACACAAACACAGTTAGCACTGCGTAAACAAATATCCTTATTTGCGTTCAACTATCCAAGGTAATTACATACATTCGTGCATCACATAAGCATTATAAATTAAATTTGTACACAATAATATAAGATGCATTAACAAGAAACAAAGACACAGACTTTTTAGAATGCTTCTCTTTACTGGTACCTTCAGTTAATTACAGACTCTATCTGCCCTACGCACACAGCTGCAGGGATCTGCGCACTCAGTTGTGGACTTCTACCATAGACCTCTACGCACTCAGCTGCAGAGCCTCTACCTATGCTACGACCTGAAAATTAGACTTCTCTGCTTATCGTTCAAGAATTATTACCTCAAAACTATTGATTACTCCTTAGAGCTTACTTACTTATCTCTTTTTATACAATCCCATGGTCCGTGGACCATGGGTAGATCTTCTACATCCAACACTACTTTACAAAATAAAGGCGGACAACCCTTTATGACTCATGACACCTTTACGCTCCGCGCCCACAAAATGTGGAGACTTTAAAACTTTATTACAAAATTCAACCTAAAGCATGGGCTTTTAGGCCCAAAACTATCGGATGAGCCTCAGTATTGTAACAAGAATGATGCAACTCCCAAGGCTACCGACTTTAATTATCAACTCGGGGTTCGTACAAACTTAAGAGGTTTCAGCACTATATGTGCAGCATACAATGTGTCCTTCATTTGTTGTCATGATGTAATGGAGTGCATGTACTAAAGTCAAATCCTAAACAAATTGCAGAAAATGAAATGTTCAAAATGGAACCTTAACCTATTGCAAGAAAGAAAGTACAAGGAAAGAGATGAAAATTCAATGCTAAATCACACCATTTCCTAATTAACTACCAAGAAACTATGCTTTGTAATAAATATAAATTATGATGAACCAAATTATACTATTTAAGCATGGGAGTAAGAAGCATCAAACATCACTAATGTGCAATTAAAGGGACTAAAATAAATATGTTTTTGTCTTTTTGTCTTTTCATGCAAAATCAAGTATGCAAACTAATTTCCTTTGGTGATGTGGCAAGTGGATTAAGGATGTTGGAGGTTATATGGAAGGGTTAGGAGATGGTTGGATGGTGTGGGAGACCCTTTGGAGGCTTTTGGTGACTTCCTAGAGGTTTTCTTTCAATTCAGCCTCAAAACAGGCCATTTCAGGAAAACCTACAAGATGTGTTAGAAAACTACACGATGATCCTGTAGGAATTACAGTGAACCTACAGGATATAGCCGAGAGAAAAATGTGAGGTGTTGGAGGTGATGGGAGGCCTAGGAAAGGTGTTTTATGGGTATAATGGAGTGGGAAAATTCTCAGAACTCAAAACCAAACTCGAGATATTGATGGATTTGCTCAAAAAGCTTGGAGAAGTTTCCTTGTGAAATTATGAAATTGGGGAGGGCTTAATGACCAAAAAAATCAAATCCAAATTGGATGGGATAAATTTTTATATTAACTAGGATGTCTTAGGTCCCTATTCCAAGTGGAATCACTCAAAAAGACCTCTGTTAACTCATTCTAAAAAAATAAAAAACATTACTAGTCGAAATTCTAGAAATTTGAGAACCAGTGAGCTAGTAAATCTAAAAAATGCCTAGCCAAATCAAGTGAAAATGAAATGGGGTAATTTTTGTTACGAAATAGAATGTTTTTTTGATCTAATGCAAGTGGAATCAATTCAATTGAAGCTCACTAGCATGCTCTAAAAAATTTGCAGAAAATTATTGTTCTTTGCTAAAAAGGAGGTCCAACAATCTAGATTTTGGAATAAGAAGACTAATCCAAGCAAATCAATGATTATTATGAACTTCCAAAGCTTTTCCAAGGATGAAATAATGATTATGATCCTGAAAAATAACTTACATCAACCATTTAACTCAATCCTACAACAAGAAATCGTTAATACTAAATGCAGAAATAGAAAGTAATGAAAACTAGAGATGCATGTGAATAAGCAATGAAAAGAAGGAAAGAAAATGATACAAAAGGGATCTGAGGTTCCTGGGATGGCCAAGACCAAGGAACTCAGAGACTTATGGAGGAAAACAAGATTTAGAAGCTGAACATGACACCAATCTTCATTATTTTCATCAATAGAATTACATCCCTGCAAGAAAATACAATGGATTTGCAAGAATACAAGCTCTCTCCACGATAACACTAATGAAAATCTCCCCCTAGAGAAAAATTCGACTTGGTACTTATACAAAATGATTATAAATCATTCCCCATGAATGGAGGAAGCTTTCCCTGCCAAAATCCCTTGATTAGTGGATCTAGTCCCCAATACTAGGAATTTGCATTAAATGGCATGGAACACATTCCTAGATTTTCTCAATCATTCCCTAGAGGCAAATTCGACTTGGTACTTATACAAAATGATTAAGAATTTATATATATATATATATATATATATATATGGTTGTTTCATGGAGGTTCACGAGGAAGCTCATTGTTGGAAGTTTCATCCCAAAATGAGACCAAATAAGACTTTGACCAGGGAGATGGACGAAGAAGTTGCGATGGAGGCAACGGAGACCTTAAGCTTGCTGCGGCCACAGTAAACTGCATTTTACCCCCTATTTTTACTGTTGATATCATTCCTAGGGTACGTTGTCACTCCCTGCTAGCTGTTGCACTCGTTTCTTGATTGTTGCTTCCCCCGACGGTTACGATTGCCCCGATCCCACTGCAGCATGGATAACATGGAACTTGATGAGGTCGATTACATGGCTGACCCAAACCCCGACCAGCAAATCTTCCAGTGACCTAACCCTACGCCAGCCCTAACCGTTCCCCATAACCTAGCCACCTCATTCTGCACCAGCTCGCCTCCTGTGGTTACCTTACCCAGAACTTCTGCCTCCAACCTACATTTCGACAGTCTCTCCATCGATTCATCGAACCTAGATTTCCTGCCACTCTGCCCAGCAACCCTTCACCTCCTATCCACATGCCCGCCCTCCTCTCTGCCCTTCAAAACCTTGCCTCCTGGTGAATACCTCTGAGCACCTCACCTCCCCTCCACTTTGGAACCTGCCCCTCCAGAAGTTCCCGTGCAGCAACCCCCAACAGATTCTCCATCCAACGTATTAGCGGTAGCATCCACAGCCTTACCTTCAGGGTGCTTCGAAACCCCAATTGTCAAAGTCCATCACACTACACAGGGCCCTCAACAAGAGACATAGGGTACATCTGACCCTCTACTGGACCACCCTATAGTGCCCAGATCAGAGAAAAGGAAGACAAAGTGTGTGAAGGCCTCCGGGAGGGACTTCACCCTCAAGTTCGGCGAAGGTCTCAACATGGGCGAGGTGGTTAACACGGCCAGGAAAGTCCTGGTGGGTAGGGTTAGAGGTGCGCCTACACTTCTGAACAACTCAGTCATTGGGTCAAATAAATCTGGGGAAACACCTTCAAGGACATCCTCGAAGTTCAAATTATTCCATGTGGTTGGTTTGCACTGCATTTCTCTCTGGAAGAATATACCACCTTGGCTCTATGTCGTTTCTAGCACATTGAAATGGCCCCGGTTTTATTGAAATGATGGAACCCGCTCTTCGACCCTGAACGTGAGCAGATCAGGGCTGAGCCACTTTGGGTAAAATTATCGGGGCTCCCACTACAATACTGGTCTGAAGATGTCTTCATCCAAATTGGAAATGCCATGGGTACTTATTTGGATTATGACAAATCTTACATTCAATCCAGGAATAGAACAATAGCTCGCATCTTGGTGCACCTAGACATAAGAGAAGGTCTGGAGAAAAAAATCACACTGCAATGGCGGCATTTTACCATGATCCAAATCCTGGATTACGAAGGTGTCCCCTTCAGATGATGAAGATGCCACAAAGTTGGGCATATTTACAAGGAATGCCCTCTGTTGTGAAAGGGCACTAACCCTTCTATGGGATCTAAGGATGTTTCTGGTAAGCACACTTCCCCCACCTCGTGGCCGACTCCACCAACTATCGTGACAACAATCAGAATGGCATCTCCTACGTATCAGTCTACACCCAGCGGACCTCGCCTCCCCTCCCCGCCGATGACCAGATTGTGCGCTGCTACAGAGGCTGCTCGCACCTTGGGTACTCCTCCTTCCTCGATCTCTGCTTTTATTTCCTCACTTGCATTCACTACATCGCATGTGCACACTGCATCTACATTGGGTGGCACCCTCACCTCCATTCCATGTCCCCTAATCCCTCTATCACTGACTTTCTCCACCACCCCCCATCTTTCCCCCTCAACCTTCCCCCTGTCCCCTCATGCACCCCATCTCTCCCCTCTGATACTCCCCACCCTTACAACCTAAGGTCTCGTCTTTCCACACCTCATGATGGAAAATATGGACTGGGCCTATTACCCTCCCCTTTAACCCACAAGCCCATCCATCGCCGAAAATCACACCTTTCCAAAGCTATTCTAATAGTAGGGGCAGAAGTTGCCTCTGGCAGATAAGCCTCACTTGACCAGGTACTTAGAGCATCGAACACCCATGCACAGTTTCCCCCATGAAGTGGCTCTCTTTCAACTGTAGGGGCATGGCTGGCTTGTCCAAAAAACTAGCCCTCATAAGACTTTTTGAATCTGAGTCCTTAGACATCATTTTCCTACAAGAAACCTTGGGAGAAGCTGACCTCATCTCCCATACACTCAGCTCCCTGAAGCCTGGCTGGTTATTCCAATCCTTGGATGTAATTGGGCGTTCAGGCGGTTTGGCCTTAGGGTATAACCCTCGCACCATAAACTTGAAGACCTCCTGGGGAGGGGACGGTTTTATTGGTATGGATATTTTCTCATCTGAATTGGGAATGGACCTCCACATTATCAATGTATATGGACCATGTCATAACAGAGAGGCATACTGGAATCGACTTCTCAACTTATCGATCATGTCCTCAGAAAATCTCATCATTGGGGGAAACCTAAATTTCTCCACTGGATATGGAGAATCCTGGGGGACCAATGCACAAGTGGATAGGCTCACTGAAACTATGGAGATGTGCTGGAACAGCATCATCTATCGGACATTCCAATGAACAAGCCCCTTCCTACTTGGAGAAATCAGAGAATAGGTGAAGCTGCATTGGCTAGAAGGCTAGATAGATTCCTAATCAAGGACTCTCTAACTCAAAAACTATCCCTCTACAGACAATGGGTGGGAACAGGTGGGATATAGGACCACTCCCCCATATTCTTGGAGATCTCGAGTCCACAAAAAAAAACAGGGGCACCTTTCAAATTCAACTCCACCTGGTTAAAAGAGCCATCCTACATCCAAATGATAAATGATTTCTGGGGACTCCATCTACCATCCAGAGGCGGAACTTTGGTTGAAGGATTCTACTGCAACCTCACAATGCTCAAAAAACTCTCTATTAATTGGGCCAAGGAAAAAAAACAAGAGAGATGATAATACCCTCACTATAGTGGAGCAATCTCTGGCTTCACTACAGGACGAGCATAACAAAGGGTTTGCAACTGCTAATGCCAAGGATTAGCTTATTAATTGGAAAACCAGAAGATCAAAATTCTAAAGGATCGAGAAGAAACTTGATGACTCTGAAGCCGAGCAATCTGGTTACAAGCAGAGGATGAAAACACAAAGTTTTTCCAAAACTATGCAAAAGGAAGAAAAATCTCCAATACTATCTGGCATAGGCCTATGGAAGATGGAAGCATAGCAACTACCTTCGATCAACTCTCGCAGCTGGGGAATTCACACTTCAGAAATCTCTTCATGGCCCCCCAAGAGGCATCCATTGCTAAAATTGTCCAAATTGAAGGGCACTTCCCCAGATATGTTGATGAGGACTCGATCAAGGATCTCATTTCCCCGGTCACACAAGTTGAACTTGAAGGAACGCTAAAATGGTTCAAGAAAGACAAGAGTCCAGGGCCGGATGGATGGACTATTGAATTCTTCCTTGCCTTTTATGAACTCATTGGACATGATCTGCTTAAGGTGGTGGAAGAATGCAGATCAACTGGGTGTATATATGAGGCCATCAATTCTACCTTTATTGTTTTAATCCCTAAATCTGACTCCCCTGCATCTTTCAATGATTTTCGGCCTATCTCCCTCTACAACTGCTTGTACAAAATCATTGCCAAGATCATTGCAAGTCGGCTCCATCCCATCCTGTCTAGACACATCTCCTTCGAACAATTTGCCTTTCTTCAGAATAGACAAATACATGAAGTTGTTGGAATTGCACAAGAAGCCCTACACTTTATCAATCACAAAAAGATCAAAGGAGCCATTCTCAAAATTGATCTTCCAAAGCTTTTGATAAGGTCAGCTGGCTTTATATCAAAATGATCCTCACCCATCTAGGTTTTCCCTGTCCCTTCATCAACTAGATCATGTGTTTTATTAACTTTGCAACCTTCAGTGTTCTCATTAATGGCTCTGCCTCACATTTCTTTCATGCTGAGAGAGGCCTTCGGCAAGGATGCCCTCTTTCCCCACTTCTCTTTCTAATTGTTATGGAGGCCCTCAGCAGACTCATTAAAACAACCAAGAGGGAAGGATGATTACATGGGATACAAACGAATGACCTCTGTCACCTCACCCATCTATTTTTTGTCAATGATGTCCTTATCTTCCTTGATGGCAGCCCGTGAGACTCATCTACTTTCCATGACATTCATAAACCCTTTGCAAAAGCCACTGGCATAGAAGTAAACCATACCAAATCCACCATTACTCTCTCTTATACATCACCCCAGGAAGCCAGAATTGCACACCAACTCTTTCCCTTCCAACAACATCATTTGGAGGATGGCCTAAAGTACCTAGGTTTCCGGCTTAAACCCCATTGCTACTGTATTGTGGATTGGATTTGGCTTGTAATAAAGATTGGGAAGAGGTTGAAAAACTGGAACCATCATTTTCTCTCAAGGGCAGGTCGACTTGTTCTCATAAAATCCATCTTGGAAGCCACCCCTGTATATTGGATGACGTTGGACTGGATCCGTAAAGGAATTCTTGCCCGCATACAAAAGATCTGCTGCAGATTCCTTTGGAATGGATACAAAGAGGGCAAGCCCTATGCATGGGTTGGTTGAAAACAGATCACTCTACCAAAAAAAATGGGGAGGGTGGGGCTTAAAAGACCTCTCAGCATTTGCACATGCACTAGCAGCTAATATGGGATGGTCCTTGCTCACTTCATAGAACCTCTGGACTGCAGTCACATACCACAAATACATCTGGCCTCAACATCTCATGGACTAGATTTGCATCCCAACCTAGCCACGTACTGGGATATGTATTGTTTGGAAATTCATCCTCCATACTATGCCCAGCGTTCGAGAGGGTATTTCTTGGAAAATCAATGAAGGCAATATGGCTCGAACAGGCATGGATCCATGGTCTAGTGCGGTCAACATGCACCATCTACCCCTAGATCTCATACATTACCTGAACCAGAGGCAAATTAAGGTGATCGGCCAGATTGCAGACATGGAGAACAACTCTATTTTTTAACAAGCCTAGTTATCTACATGACACCTAAGCATTCTCGATCACTGGCACCAAAATGGGAGGGTTATATAAATGCCCTCAATGAAGCACATGTTTGCATTACTGAGGGACCTAATAAACTCATTTGGACCCCGGCTGAACACGGGAAATACTCTCCCAAAGTGGGCTATACAAACCTGCTAATGGATCGTAAACCACCTGCTCTCCTAGATTGGTGGAGAAAAATATGGAAACTCAAAGCACCCCCACGAGCTAGACTCTTTATGTGGAATGTGCTCAATAACAAGACTCCCACCGGAGAAAATCTTATGTGCAGATCACAATTTGGGCCGCATTGGTGTGTCCTCTGTACATAGGCAGCAGAGACTAATGAACACCTTTTTTTAACATGCCCTCTCACTATTCAGCTGTGGCAACAAATAATACACCTCCTCACCAAGCAGGGCAGTTGGCATGGCCTCTCGATCACTGAAGCATGGAACAATTGGAATGTTGAGCACATGGACAACAAGTCTCGGTGCTTACCCCTCCTCATTTGCTGGAAGATCTGGCTGACCAGAAATAACATCATTTTCAAGGATGTCTGAAACGATGGCCACTCATTACAGCAAAGATTGTAGCGGCATATCAAGAAATCCCCGAGGAGACACAGACTACTACAGCACAACCACATGCCCCCGAAATTATAGATCGATCCATCCCGTGGGCATATTTCGATGGAGCAGCCCAATCTCATGGATGTGGGGGAGGTTTTCTTTTATACCTATCTAAACAACACCATTACCAAATCAAGATGGGTTTGGGGGAGGGAACAAACAATTTTGTAGAACTGATTACTCTTAGACACCTATTGCATTTTGCACTGACAAACTCATGCAATAATATTCAAATATTTGGGGATTCCAAAATCATCATAAACTGGTTCAACAACATAAATAATTTTCATGCTCATACACTTAGAAACATTCTGGATAAGATTGTGGTTTACAAGGCTCAATTTAACTCTATCATCTGTCAACACATTTACAGGGAACATAACGATGTTGCTGACAAGTTATCCAAGGAGGCCACGACACAACCTAGAGGTATGTGGATGATACAAGAACAACATGGAACAAAACAATATTAGTACTATCATCGGCCATACATTAACAGAACATATCCTCGGATGGACCGGGACGAAAATTTTCGATGGGCATTAACAACACAGTATTATATGTATATATTTATGTTTTTCAATATGTTTATTTTCTACTACAAGCAAACTCTGAACACCCTGTGTGGTGAATATGTACAACGCTCTAATGGTATGGCTTCGGCACATATTTATTTTTGACAGACTTTCGACCTGGTTTCGGCCAACAATTATGCATATGCCTATGGAATCTACTACATGTAATTTTTCAAATTAATGGAAGATTATGATTTTTCCTTGGGAAAAAATGATTAAGAATCATTCCCCATGGATGGAGGAAGCTTGCCCCACCAAAATCCCTTAATTAGTGGATCTGCTCCCTTGATTGGTGGATCTTCTCCCTTGCTTAGTGGAACACATTCCTAGATTTTCTCAATCATTGGAGTTCCACAATTTGTGCCATAATTCCATAATATCTTGTTGGCTTATTATTTATTATTGATCCTCCAGTAGTACAGAACAAGTCCCTAAATTATCTCCTCCTCCAACTCTTCATAATCTACCCAATATTCTCATAATATTCCACAAAAAATAAATAATATTAGGCACAAATATTCAATTATTCATAAACCTTCCTAATGAATATATTAAAGTTAAAAATAAATTATCTAATGCAAAAAGAGAGGTTTAATGTGGTGAAGAATGGTCATAGGCCTTAATTTATGTTTTAAATTAGAGGCATGGGCCTTAATTTATGTCTAACTTAGAGGCCCATCACTATCCTTGGGGGATCCCGTTCCCAACAGTGTCATATTAAGTCAGTTGATCGACAGTGATGATATTTCTATTGTGAGGAAAGTACATCTTGAAAAAGATAGCAGATGCGACAGCGGACATGGCATAAGTGTAACGACGACCCAACAAGATGTTATAATCTAAATGGGCATCAAGGACTTCAATATCGATCAATATTGTCTTTCCATCAATGGTTATGGGGCAGTTGTGATATAAACCGAGGGGTTACGATGGATGACCATTCCAATCATAAAAAGTGATAGTGGATGGTGACAATTCAGGGGAACCAAGATGCTTCCGAGCACTACCATCCATCACAAAGGTGGAGGGGCCTCCATCTATGATACATCGTTGGACAGTGGTGTTCTTTATGGAGATTGGTATTTGAAAGGAAATGGATGAAGGAAGGGGGGATGTTCCACTTTATGAACATAAAATACAATCAAACAATCATCAAGAGGCTCCATAGTGCCTAGAATAGACAATAGAGCTTTCCGCTATGATGGGCACATCTGAAGGACTTCCAGCATTGACATGCAAGCTAGAGATTGTGCCAAGTCATCTACTATGCAATATGTATGGGCAGCTTTAGATGGAGTAGCATCTAGACGTAATGGACCTTTGGGGATCTTAGGAGGGACCTCTACCTTAGGCGTAGGTATTTGGAAGGTGTCATTTGGTGATGATAGGAGCTCAATGGAAACTTTGGGTTGTGACTCAATGGTTGTCTTTGAAGAAGGTTGGTATTTATTTAATTTAGGCTTTTGTGATCCATACCAAGTTTATTGAGAAGATTTTTCGGCGAAAATCACATCATAATTCATTTGTCAATGCGTTTCGAACTTGTCCTGATGATGAACCACACTTGTTGGTTCAAAACACATCGACAAATGAACTATGATGTGATTTTCACCGAAAACTCTTCTCAATAAAGGTTGGTACTATTGGCATGACCGAGTTTGGAGGTGAACTTGTTCGATGTTGACTTTTTAGAATTCAACATGAGAATCTGGTAATTGTTATGGCCATATTGTTAAGGTGGGGTGGTTGTAGTATTTTGTGTGGGTTGGGAAGCCACATATCCTTGATGAGGAAAATTATTCGTAAGCACTATTGGTTGTGATGAAGAAAGAGGGGGAGGAGGAGGAGCGGTGGGATGAGGTCCTCTAGAAGGAGTTTCTTGAACTTCCCATACCTAACGCATCTGAGGTAAAAGGGAACATTCATGAGTATAGTGGTCAAAAAATCTGTAACAAGCAATTTATTGGTTCTAAGAACCTTGTTCTACTTGGGTTATCTTCCATGTTGTTGGGTTGCGGTATTAGGCTAGTCACCCTTAAGGGCATTTGGTTGGGGACCTTTGATTTCCTTGGTTACCTTGAAATTGTTGGTTCCAGTTACCTTTCCCATTATTCCTACTCTTGGGGTTGGGGGATTTAGTATTACTCTGCTGAGCATACACTTGACCTTAAGGAGGTGGTTGATTTTGTGGTAGAGGTGGGGAGACATGGGAGGTTGAGGCGTTTGTGCTGGTGGGGCTAGAGCACTAGGCAGTCCATAAGGATAGTAAGGATTCATGACAACCTATGAATAACCAGGTTGAGAAACAGTTGGCCCTGGCATTCGCTGATGTGAATAGGGATATGAAAATGATATGTTGGTACCTTGGTAAGAGTTGACATGTGAAGGATCGGGAGGGGGATAGTTGTAAGTGGAACTGGTATCCCCTTGGGGTTGACGATAACTCATGGGAGGTATAGTATATGGTGGAGGTTTATGGTGGGAAAGATATCCAACAATATTTTCAGCGACATGAGATTCCCTCGGTGCATTAGTAGCATTAGGTTGAGACAGATCGAGGAGGACAGCATAAACATAACATGATTGAGCATAGATCGTATCATATTTCAAGGCTATCTGGAGAGCTTCTTCTTTAGTTTGAGGGAAGTGGGAGGTGACATATTTACCTATGGGGGCCAAAAGAGTTCTTAGAAACTAATCCATATATACATGGTCTTCAAACTTAGGGGCTCTACACATGCTCCTCTTTCTGCACCATTCTTGTACATGGTCAAAAAGGCGGGTGGAAAAAGTTTGACAAAAAGAGGTCAAGAGTTCGATACTTGTGCCATATCAAAGAGGTAACTGAAAGTAGGAAAGAAAATATTTTGCAAGAGTCACGGAGGTAGAATGGGAGGCTTGTGGTTGGTCCACATAACATTTGGCAGCAGCTCCAGTTAGGGTGCACTAGAAGAGATGAAGACGAATGGAATCGTCGATAATGGAATTTGATGAACACCGCATGTGAAAAGAGTGAACATGATTGGTGGGGTTTTATCCAGGGTTACTTTCAAACTTGAGACTTTCGGAAGGAAGTTTGGTAGGCGTAAGAGGCTAATTGGGATTACAGAGAAGAGGATCATTGATGAGCTGGTTAAAATCAGGGAGGCTCAAACCAACCATATAAGGAAGCAATAGAGGATTACTGACCATGTTGGTAGAAGTTTCGTCAATGGGGTTACCTTGGTTACCACCTTAGTTTCCACCACCTACATTGGTGCCTCACATGGTGGCAGTGCGGGGATGGGAAGATACAAAATCAAAGGAAGAACTAGAGTCAGTATGTGGACTCAATGGAGGAATAGGAGGATGGAATCTAACTCGACGGGGGGGGGGAGTAAGATTTCCTAAAGGAAATTGGGGGCGAAGGCCATGAAGTCTCCACAACGAATTCCGAGGGGGCACAATGGTGTCAAGACAAAGATGACTCAAGATACTAAAGGGTTATGATAAGATAAAAACAGCAATAACTAGCAAGAAAACACCTAATGCAGTGGTGCCAAATGTAAACTAATTATAACAATATACTACTCTAATTCAAGAAAACATGTCCTATCAAATAAAAAATGACCTCTAGCCTAAAGGTGATCCAAATCCTCAAACAATTCCTAGTTTTATTATTTCAGATGGCCTTCCAAGAGACTTATTACTTGACGAAATTTGATCCCCGCAAGCAAAGTTGTCTAGAGAAAGGTGGGGTAGAGGACCAACTATTCCCACAACCAATCTATAGGGTGTTTTCCTAATATTGGCCACTAAGTTAACCTTTGTCCCATAGGGGTGGTCGATTCTTGAGCTTCTTGGTGATCAACCACGGCACAGAATTCCCTAGCCCGGGTTGGTTAACCCCAAGGAGAACTACTCGCACCGTGATCTAGCCTAATCCCCTTTGAATCAAGTTTTTGATGCACTCCATCTTTGGACCGTGGGATGGTAAAGGATTTTAAGCTCCCTAATATGTCAACTTTCTATGTGTCAATGTAAGTGATCAATGGGTGTTATTTTAATCCATCCCATCGATCCTACACCTAACTACAAAGATTGTTTTGGCCCTGGTGCCCAAGTTGGCTTAATCTATGTGAGTTAATTTATTATGGTGTAGTGTTTCAAACCTTGGTTTGGCGGTGTTAACCAAGCTCACATTTGCTTAGGGTGTGTGTGTGTTTGAAATAATGTGTCAAGTGGATGAGTTAATTAAGCATCTTTTGATGATGTCATGTGTTGCTAAAAATAAAGTGTTGAAAACTATAAATAATGTTGAAAATGGATAGTAAAATAAACAACAAATTCAAGCACACAACCCACCACTCAAGAAGGCTATCAAGAAGCTAATAAAGTTAAGGAGAAAAAGCAACTCAAAGACACAAAAAAAATGGCCAAAATATCTAATATCTAAGGGACCAGGATCTAATGGCAAAAGGTTGTTGAAAATGGTGCAGTAAACCAGCAAAAATCAGAGGTGAAAATGATGGAAAAGCATAAGTAAGCAGCTCCAAAACCCATATACACAAGGGGATCCTTAGGGGGGAGGCAACACCAAACTCTAAAGGGAGTAAAATTTTGAAGAAACCTATCCAAAAGGGTTGCAAAATAGTGGACAAAACCCCAAAAAGCAGTGGTTGGAAATGCTACATACTAGACTCCTCAGCTCAACAATTCTCTTCCTAAATGATGGAGGTGTACTCTAAACCCTAGGGGGATTTTTCCTTCCTCAATTAGAAACTACTAAGTGGATATAGGCCTATGGGTGAATCAGGAAATAACATAAACCCTTCCCCACACACACTCAACACTACAGAAACTAACCTGAAAAGTGCGTTGGCACAGTTTTTGGGCTGAAAAGTGTGCTTTGGTTGCAGAAAAAGGGCCAAAAAGTGCGCTATGTTCCCGCTTCTCTCACTCAACAGATCTGTCCCAGAATGTGTCATCTCATACTCGGATGGTACCTGTGATATGCGAAAAGATGCAAAACCCTAATAGAAATAGAAAATTTTCTAAAAAAAAGGGATATATAAAAATAGAAATTGAGAGGGCTAAGAATAGCTGAAAAAACATTGAAGATAGTTGAAATAGAAGTCACCAAGGTTTTGGATTACTACACCAGTGGAGTCACCATTTGTTGATGACTAAGGTGCTACAGACCCAACTGAGTCACCATTTGTTAGTGTAAATATTTAGAAGAAGCGTACCAAAAATGCTTCACTTAAGTCACTGATGACAAGTGACCCTAACAACAAAATATGGTTGCTTCTATGTTTCAGATCTACAATAAAACATGAGAAAAACCCTACAACAAAATATATCTTGCAAACATAAACATATAACAACAATAAAATAAAGTGTAATAACCCAATGGAGGACTTAAATGTATAATAATTTTATTAAAACACCTGGTGAGGAGAATTTACAACATGGATCTGTAGATCCTGATCCATTGTATGGGTCCTTTTGATGTGCTCGTGCTTCAACGATCTGTTTCTACCTCTCAAAAACAAACAAAAATAGTTTGAACTCAAATGTGATGAGACAATAGTGGTGACGATGAGAATGATCAAGGTCAAGAATGAATGGAAAAACCCTCTTATTTATAACAAAGTTTTGAGCTAAATTAGGAATTGGAAAATAATAAAATATTATTGACCAAATCAAAATCTAGTCGTTGAGAATACTTTATTATATTTTTTGGAGAGGGAAAAGATACTCAAAATGGTCAAATGTCTTTATTTAGAAAGTGGTTGAAGTAATTAACAAATAAAAATGATTTATTAATCACTTTGTGAGAATTAAGAAAGGTATGAATTTGAAATATTTATTAAATAATGGTTTAGAAATTATTCCAAAAATAAAAATAAGAAATAATAAACAAATAGTGATTTATTTAATTATTCCAAGGTGATTAATTCAAAGGTGGCCAAAAATAATTAACAATTAACAATTATTTCTAGAGAAAAATAAATAAAGAATGATTTATTCAATTATTCTCATGGGGTTTCACATTTTAAAGAGAAATAATTTAAGAAAAATGATTTACTAAATTATTTCTCTTGGTGAAAGTGAATTTACTATGGTAAAATTAATCCTACATGGTGTATTTCGATCAACCTAGGAATAAATGGCTAGGTGATCATTTTTGGGTGATAACATCTAACATCACAGCCTGCCACTAGGGAAGCCAAACCAGTAGTTAAATTTGAGGATTTTAGTCAAAAAAGAAATGAAGTTTAAACAATTTCATACCCAGTTTTCCATACTTCTTCAAATACTAATAATTTCTAGCTTATATGACAATGTACAAAAATAGCTAAAATGTTGCATATAAAATTGGAAAACGTTAACATAATCAAAGCGTTGGTGCATTGTAGAGAGTGAGAAAGCCATGCATTGAAGAATTGTTAACCATTAGGAACATGTTATGAAGAACTAACCACTTCATTCGGATCCACTGGGGTTCCTATTATGTTTTGACTTTACCACGAACGAGGATAGCCCCTATCCAAACTAGATGAAATGTCATGTCCTGATATTATACTTGAAGATCATCTAACTACATAAGTATCTCTCATTTTCTTGTATTCATCTCAAAAAGGATGTTACCCAAAAGAGCTTTCATATTCTAGTACAGCTCGAGGATTTAGAAGTATTGATTATGTTGACCCCTGGTGTGGCCAATATCGGACACCTAGTTGACCACAAAATCCACAGCTCCAACATCAATGAATTCATATTTATCAACCAAGACTTCATTTGTTGCTTGTTTGATTTCCTCATGGACTAAAAGGAGGTATGCAAATGAAAACAATGAGGAAATTAGTGAGCATGAAGGTAATCTTTAGAGATACCTTCCACCCTACTTGAGGAACATGTCCAACTTCGATCTTGTTGTCTAGAAATTTTGGAGGGAACAAAGAGACACATGTCAAAGCAAGAAAAGAGCAAGGGCACCAAAAATACCCAAGGGAAAGAGTGATTAAACTAGTAGATAGTGTAGAAACCAGTCAAGCATATTGGTGACAAATATTTTTTGTACCTAATTTGCAGTGGAATAGCAACAAAAATAAACACGATCACACAATTCAAGACAAAATTTCTAGGGAACCCAATTAAGAAAACTCTCTACTTGATGATAATTTTATTGATAGAAAAAATTGAGCAATTGATCTCATACAAAATACAATTGTTTCAATATTAAATACACACTTGTCTTTATACTTGATATAAGCTTGAAACCTTTGTAAGATTGTTGATATGTGTTTCCCTCTACCCTGTGCTCTCCCTTTATTGTTGCTTCCTCTCCTTGAAGGTGATAGTGTAAGATCTAACTCTATCTTGATCTCCCTTAACCAAACCTTCTGCCCACTTGGCTCAAACTATTAGGTCCCTATAATACTAGTGATTCCCCTATTACTATTGTCATTGTATCCCTTATTGTTACTATTGTGCCCCTATTGTCCCCATATTGATATTATTGTGCCCCATAGAAGCCCACTATTGTTATTTTTGTGCCCTTATATTATTATTGTTAGGTCAACTTTGGTTATATTGTGACCCCTTAGACTCCTATAATAGAAAGGAGGTTTTGTCATTTGTATCATCCAATAATTGTTCATTTGTGTAATGTAAAGGAGTTTCCCCCCTTGAAGAAGTTGATTTATAAGTCATTGGTATATCTTTTCTACTTTTGTGTGAGTTGGTTTCATAAAATTTGGTATCAAAGCTTGGATTCTAAAGTTTCGCTGCTCCAAACAGGTCACCGTGGAATTTTCGCTATAACTTTTTTTTTTGCGACGTTTCAGAAGCAAACAAAAAAAACCATTTGAGCCGAAATCGCTCGGAACCTCGGGTCCAAATTTCAGATCTTTTCACTATATTTTCGGAGATATGATCCAAGAAAGTTAGAGTTTTTGCAGGATCCTGAATTATATCTCAAATAGGTGACCTGGGGAAAATCGTCATAACTTTTTCTTTTGAGCATCAAATTGAAATTTCATAAGAAGTTATAGAAAGAGGATGGACTATAGTTTTATGTATCAGTTTCAGATCCTAAGGTCAAAACAGTGACACATGGAACTTCGTACATGTTCGCTCTACAAAACCAGTCCATAATCAAGTCATCGTGGGAGATTTGGCATAACTCTTCACTGGAGAATCCAATATTGATCAGACTTGTGGGGCTAGAAAGAGTACTCATAGGGTTACCACAGGAAGCAATTTTAGACCTTGGAGATCCAAAATTACAGAGATACAATAGATTCAATATCGAGCTCCTACAAAGTGAAAAAAGCTGTGTAGTTTTTTTTTAATTTTTGCATAACTTTGGTTTGAAAAATTAGTTTGAAGGAATTCAAAGGTCATAGTGAAGCATTATTATCAGTAATTTATGCCCCAAAGAAAGAAAATGGAAACACCTAGTAAGAAACCTGAAATCTCTAGCATGACTCATGAAGAAGAGGAAGAAATGTAACATGATATATCAAAATTACGATACCAAGTGAAACAAATTTTACTCGCACAAAAAGTAACAGAAGCTAAGATGGATGGTTTAAATAAAGACGTAGAAGCTAAGATGGATGGTTTAAAGAAAGGCATAGAAGCTAAGATGGATGGTTTAATGAAAGGCATAGAAGCTAAGATGAATGACATGGAAGCTAAGATGGATGGCGTGGAAGCTAATATGGATGATTTAAATAAAGGCACGGAAGCTAAGATGGAAGATTTGAAGACAGATTTGACAAAATTTCTACAAGAAATGCTTACTAATGGCGAAAGGATAGTAAAGGAAACTAATGATGAGAACAAAATAAATGTTAATCATGATTTCATAGACTCTAACATTGGACCGAAGAACCACCATGTTCCAAAAATCGATATGGGGAAGTTTGATGGCAAGGATCCCGTAACATGGATACTATAGATGTAGCAATTTTTCGATCTCCATAATGTGCAAAACACACAAAATGTATGCATTGCAACTTTATATTTGGAACCAAATCACTTTGTATGGTATCTATCGCTTTTATCTCGTAAACAAATTGTCAATTGGGTTATTCTTACGGATGAAATGATAGCACATTCTGAGGATACAAAAAGCAACACTTTTTTTAGCCAATTGATAAATTTCAAACAAAAGGGTTCAATGATGGAGCACATTGAGGACTTCCAAAATTTGAATATAAGGGTAAAATATATTCTAAAGGAGCATAGGATTGATGTTTTCATAGGGACTTTAGAGGATAACATCCAACATGAGGTTCGCCTTTGGGAACTTGATTCATCGAAGAAGGCATTCAAGTTGGCAAGAAAAATGGAAAGAAAAATTATGGCAACAAGGAAGCCTACCACTCACAATCATAAAGATGGAAGTGTTTTTCCCCTAGTCATCCACAACCTACAAGGTTGAGACCACAACAATTGGAATAAAAAGAGCAAAACGGTTGTGTTACAGTTGTGATAGCAAATACACTAAAGTTCATAAGTGTGCTGAGAAGAAATTATTTTACATAGATTGTGAAGAGGAGGAAGGAAAGGAACAAAAACGTCAAAAGAAGAGGATATACACAAGAACAAACCCTAGAGAAAGAAGAAATGAATCTGACCATATCTTGTAATGCATTGGCTGGAATTACCACTCCTCAAACTGTCAAGATAGAAGGGCATATCAAGAACAAAAAGGTAATAATGTTGATTGATTCAAGCAACACCCATAATTTTATCCATTGTAAGATAGCCAAGGAATTGAATTGCTTCCTATATCTAGCACCATAGTGTCAAGTGATGGTTGCAAGTGGAGGAACCATAAATTGCTCAGGAAAGTGCCATAAAATCAAGCTGTCCATGGGAGAATATGTATTGAATAGCCCAATGCTTTCCATTCCAATGGGTGGTGTTGATGTTGTACTAGGAGTCCAATGGCTACAATCCTTGGGTAAAATAGCTTTTAATTTTCAATAACTTTTCATGAAATTCTCTTCAGAAGGAAAGGAAGTTGAATTAAGGGGTATCGCAGGGAAATCGGGAAATATAATAAGCTCTAACAGAATAAAAAAGCTTCTAAAGAAAGAACAACGAGGCATAATTGCACAATTATGTTCATTAGAGGTTCTCACATCGAAATCATCTATTTCTCCATATCTCCAAAAAGTCTTGGACAATAATTCCAAGGTATCTAAGACTCCCAAAGGCCTCCCACCTATTCATGATCATGATCATGCTATTAATTTTATTCTAGGAAGTGTTCCTCCAAACATCAGGCCTTAGAGATATCCCTATGCCCAAGAGAGTGAAATTGAACGTATGGTTACAGAAATGCTAGAGGCTGGTATAATTCAACCTAGTCAAAGTTCTTTCTTTGCTCCAGTAGTATTGGTTCACAAGAAGGATGGATCATGGCGCATCTGTCCAGATTATAGGGAGCTCAACAAGCTCACTATTAAAGATAAATTTCCCATTCCTGTCATTGATGAATTATTGGATCAATTGAATGGATCAATTTACTTCACCAAGTTGGATCTTCATTCAGGATATCATCAAATCATAATGAAGATTGAAGACGTTCCAAAAATAGCACTTAGAACTCATGAGGGTCATTATGAATTTTTGGTCATGCCTTTTGGCCTTACCAATGCACCTTCTACATTTCAAGGTTTGATGAATTCCATTTTCAAACCCTTCCTTAGAAATTTGTGTTAGTATTTTTCGATGATATACTAATCTACAGCAAGTCTTGGAAGGATCATGTTCAATATGTTGACAGGGTGCTCAAACTATTGGAGGAGAAACAATTATATGCAAAAAGCTCCAAATGTTTCTTTGGAGTACAAGGGGTGGAATATCTGGGTCATATTGTATCTCATGAAGGTGTTAAGGTAGACCCTAGAAAAATTAAAACCATTAAGGAATGGAAAATCCCCACATCCATAAAGCATCTATGAGGATTTCTCAGGTTGACAGGGTATTATCGCAAGTTTGTTAAGAATTATGGGAGAATAGCATCACCTCTAACAACATTATTGAAGAAAGATGAATTTTCATGGACTCCAGAAGCAATGAAGGCCTTTGAACATCTTAAAGAGGCAATGTGCCAAGCACCAGTCTTAGCTACACCGGACTTCACAAAAACCTTTATTGTGGAATGTGATGCCTCGGGAAATGGAATTGGTGTTGTTTTAATGCAAGAAGAAAGACCCATTGCTTTCGAAAGTCGTCGAATCAAAGGAAAGTATTTACACAAAGCTATTTATGAGAAGGAAATGTTGGTAATACTACATGCACTTAAGAAATGGCGACCTTACCTAATGGGAACACTTCAAGGTAAAAACAAATCATGATAGTCTTAAATACTTTATTAGAACAAAGATTATCTTCAAAAGAGCACCAAAAATGGGTCACAAAGATGTTGGGTTATGACTTTGAAATCATCTACAAAAAAGGGAAGCAAAATGTTGTGGCAGATGCACTCTCAAGAAAGGATGAGTATGTGGAAGCATTTCTTTGCGCCATTTCTATTATCCAACCATATTGGATAAATAAAGCAAGGGATGAATGGAAGAATGAAGAAGAAGTGTGGGAACTCATTCAAAAGTTACAACAAGATCCCAGTACATCTGATACATTTCGCTGGAAAAATGATTCGTTATGGTACAAAGATCGGTTATACCTATGTAATAATTCCCAACTCAAACAAAATACTCTTAGGAAATTTCACACCTCTCCCTTAGGAGGGCACTCGGGATTTCTAAAAACTTACCATAGGGTTAAGAAGAATTTTTTTGGGGATGGCCTTAAATCGGATATTCAAAATTTTATGGCGGAATGTTTCATTTGCCAACAAAATAAAGTTGAAACAATTAATACCCCAGGTCAGCCAACGTTGGGAGGAGGTTTCAATGGATTTTATCATAGGTTTACCCAAGTCCAAAGGAAAGAGTGTTATCATGGCGGTAATTGAAATACTTACCAAGTATGCACACTTTTGTGCATTATCTCATCCATTTAAAGCGAGTATAATTTCTATTGCATTTATGGAAACAATTCAAAAGCTACATGGGAACCCAAAGATTATTGTAAGTGATAGAGATCTCATTTTCACTGGAAATTTTTGGAAAAAAATATTTTTCATAGCTCATCTTATCATCCTCGATCTGATGGGAAAACTGAGATAGTAAACAGATGTTTGGAAGGATATCTCCGTTGCTTTGTATCTGATAAACAGACACAACGGGTCAAATGGTTTCCTCTAACTGAATGGCGGTATAACACTTCCTTCCATAATGCAACAAAAATGACCCCATTTATGGCACTTTATGGATATCATCCACCATCCATCACATCATATTTAAGAGAAAATTATAGGGTTCAAGCAGTGGAAGATCACATCGAGCATCAACAACAAGTTCTCCAACTCTTAAAGGATAACCTCACCTTGGCGCAGAATAGAATGAAACAGCAGGTAGATCAACATCACAGCGAAAGAAGTTTTGATGTAGGTGATTGGGTATTCCTATGGGTACAACCATATAAACAAATGTCCCTCAAGCAAGCTAAGAAAGATAATAAATTATCACCAAAGTATTATGGTCTGTACAAGGTGTTGCAAAAGATAGGTACTATGGCATACAAATTGGATCTTCCTGCAGCTTCCTAAGTGCACCCAGTTTTCCATGTTTCATGCTTAAAGAAGGTTATAGGTGACAAGCTCCCAGTTCAAACAATATTGCCAGAACTTGATGAGGAAGGAAAAATCATATTGGAACCTGAAGCAGTCAAAGAAACAAGAACTCGAAAGCTACGAAATTGATCAATTTCAGAGTATCTCATCAAGTGGAAGAAATTACCCGTTTAAGATTCCACATGGGAGGATGAGAATTTTATACAGAAGCATCCAGAATCACTCAAGCATTGAGGACAACACTTTTTTGAAGGAGAGGAGCATGTTAGGTCCCTATAATACTAGTGATTCCCCCATTACTATTGTCATTGTATCCCTTATTGTTATTGTTGTGCCACAATTGTCCCCATATTGTTATTATTGTGCCCCATAGAAGCCCACTATTGTTATTTTTGTGCCCTTATATTATTATTGTTAGGTTGGCTTTGGTTACATTGTGACCCCTTAGACTCCTATATATAGAAAGGAAGTTTTGTCATTTGTATCATCCAAGAATTGTTCATTTGTGTAATGTAAAGGAGGTTGCCTCCTCGAAGACACTGATTTCTAAGTCATTGTTCTATCTTTTCTATTTTTCTGTGAGTTGGTTTCATAACACGAACTCTCCCTATACTAGGAGTCTCTGACTAAGTGGTTTCCTCCACTTGCCCTAGGCTATGCTCCTAATCATCCTGCTAGTCAACCCAACTACTAACTAGCTTAGACGGAAACTAAGATACTAGTTGAGGCTCCATATTGAGAGCTCTATCTTTTTATTTCTCAACCACCACTTCTCTACTTTGAGCTCTCCCTACCTTGATACTAAAGGTTTCACCTGTCTCAAACAAATTTTCCCACTAGTTTCTCTCCTACTCCTCCAAGATCGTCATCTCTTAGGGTCTTCAACAAACTTCCCACTAGCACTGATTGTTGGAAATGAGTTCACTACTGAGAGGAGGAGGGTGAATTAGTAGTGCTGGTGTTTATTTAATTTTTAAATCACTTTACCAAAACAAACAAGAACTAATAACCCATCATCTAGCACATGACATCAATGAATAATCAACATATAAAACACCATGAAAATCATCAAAACATTCACACAAAAGTGCACAAGTGTTCTAGTGGAAAACCCTCTCCAGGGAAAAAAAACCACCCATTATTGTTGTTGCTCAACTCTTTTATTAATGGCTGAACAAATTTTATATAGAGTAGCTAGCACCCACTAGCTGAAGACTCGACTGCTACAATAGTGTGCTGACATTCATCAACAAGAAGTTCCTACTCACACGACTCTGCAAATAATCATCTACTAGAAGCCTCAACAACCAACGAACCTTGCCCAACATCCATTGGACTATCCAACGACCATCGGATTGGTATTCTTCTCCTCTAATCATTGTCTGCTAGTCTCTGTAAACACGAAGTCCCTACGCCTCCAACTCCTCCATGGAACCATGTTTCAAAATGTTTTAGGCTCGGTTCTCCAATTTTCTCAACGTGAGCAACCCAACAACCTCTCTGATTTGAATAATAAAATATGATATGCACACCCTAATCTCATCTATAAATGTACAATTATCTATGCAAGCTATTGTAGCACTCACTCACTCCAACCATACACTTCCTCCATCAATCACCCAACTCAATGTTGTGACACAAGTATCTTCCAAAATATCCTCAACAATCTCCAAACTAATACCATGGGAAAATACCATGGTTATACCAATGCCCAGGACACTTATACCATGGCAATCTCCAAACCAATACCACAGTAAAATACCATGTTTATGCCAATGCCTAGGACATGTGTACCATGGTAATCTCCAAACCAATACCATGTGCCAACCTACTCCACACATGCCAATACCAAGGTAATGATCTACTAATAATTTAACATGCAATTGAATGCACAAAACAACAAAAACTCAGTTGCAACCACACTCATAAGACCGCATCTGTGCGGTTAAAAGCATACAACCGCATGCATAGCACTGACTCTGTGGCAAGTCTGTGCAGTTGAGGTAGAGTATAGGGAGGGGAAGACTTCTCAACCCATACCTCTACCAACCTGCTCCACCACTCTTCCAACTCCTGCACAATTGTCAAACAAGCATATGCATAAACTCACCTTCCATAGCAACCATACATAACATCTGCACATAAGAAAATATGTCACAAACCAAGTTTCTCCAGTACCATCTATCACACTCATACACACTCAAGCCAATTGCAACACATGGCCAGGTTGACATCAATGCCAACCATCAATCACTGCAACCAACAACTACATCATCAATGCCAACAATCTCCCCCTTTGGCATTGATGGCAACCCTAGCTGAGCCATCCATGAAACTGACCCCTAAAACTGATCTCTGCAAGCACTCCTCCTTTGAACCAACGAAAAAGGGCTCACCTCAACAAACACTCTATTGATCAATCACAGAAAATCCCCCCTAACAATTGTTGGATCTTATCTACAAGTATGATATGAAGCAACAACAACCATAACTCATTATGTTGTGAAGCAGAAGTAGTACACTCAACTCAACAGCTGCAAATGGATGTATCCAAGTAGCAGCAAACTCAATCAATCAATCAACACTCTCCATCATCATCACCAGTAGCATAGCACAACCATCTGCAGTAACATAGTGTGGGAAGCAACAACATCCTCTAATACCATCAACAACAACAATCTTACTAAGCAGCAACAGCATCCTCTGACCAATGCACATTGACCTCACCAAAATCATAGTGGAAACACATACATAGCAACAATCATTATCATTCATGTCCATCAAGCATTAACCTCGATCAATAGCACAAACTACATTACCACCACTCTCAACCAAACAATAGCAGTATATCATGAGTATCAACAATCGAACAACATGAGAAAGAACACTCCCTCCATCACCAACAGCATACCATATCCATCATTATCATCCTCTAACTCAATGAACAGTAGCAGCACCCTCTGAATTATATATATATAAAGCAACAACATATGAGCAAAAAAATATTGGTATACGCCCCCTGAGCATCATCATCATCCTGCGAAGAATTCCTTCTTGACGAAGGCTTCTACCTCATGGAGAAACATACTAACTATTGACTAAGAAACTTTAACATAAATCAAAGGGCTTTAACATTGTTTTACAAAGCTTCAAAGTGAGATACATTGCTATAGCAATCAAATGACACCAAGGATTCCATGGACTCAATTTACCTAAATCAACTCTCACAACTTTTACAAGGATTTTGAAATTAATGACAATGACAAATATCACTTATCCAATAGTGTACTTTGTGCAAATTGACTCAGTTATATCAATTAACTAACCAGCACTTCAAATTCTAACACATCTCCTTAATCATACATCTCATTAAATATTATTCATCAAACAAAATTTCCCCATACATGAAGACCCTAGTAGCTCTATTCAAACAAACCCCACTCGGCCATCCAAAGGATACATAGCCATCAATATTATCTTCCATCATAATGATATCAAAACCTTTTGCATCGATAATGCTCAAAGATGCATATCTAGTGCAAACCACTTTGTTTGCTTATTATATATCCTTCCACGCACTTGAATATGAACCAAAATTATTTCATTGATCTTATCACACATCCTTTCTTCATTACACCAAGTCTTCACAGGTGTGTATGCACTGGTCAATTTGTTACTGATGTATTTGTCCTTAACACCCAACCATATTGAGGAATTGATGTCTAACAATTTCTTATTGATGGTCGAAGGATCATATTCAATCACATTCGACTATCATTTCCATGACATCTCTGTGAACTCCTGCAACTACATGAACTTGTAAGAAACACATCCTCGGTCATAGCCTGAGTTTCCACAATGGTTGCTTTTGGTATTCCTTCAATTGCTTTGTTTCTTATATTGTCATCAGATGAGCATCCTTTTACTGATCTATGGCTTTTTGGGGCATGTGCAATATCAGCAACCAACATCACATCACATAAGTCATGCTACCTGCACCCTATGGGGTTCTGTCACTTCTCGTTTCCTCCGCTTCTTCCTGGAGACCATCTCGACAACACCCTTTTTTGTGTGTTTAACCAAACATTGGGCTTCCTTTTTACAACAATGGACTTTTGATTATTATGGTTGGGTGAATGATGTTATCCATGTGTCTTAATAGCCTAGCGGTGTCACTCTCATATGTAATCTCTCAGACTTGAAACGCCCATCTTTGATCCAAATAATCTGTACATTTTGTAGATGTTATATTCTGGATAGTCAGTAGCGGCTCCAACTTGTCGCCTCTTATTTCTCACTTCAACTGCCTCTCTTACCAAGCATCCAGCCTTGACCTTGACACTGGTCACCAAGCCCATCACAATGCCCACACAAGTATGCCTCATCTGCATCATCGTACAAGAAGGCTCACTCTCCCATGAAAATATCATCAGGTAGAGTCATGCCACTAGCCATAGCCCTCATGACCATAGTGTCATCGCTACCACTGTTTCATTATTCCTGGCTCTCGCTTTACTTCATGGGTCAACGAACCCACTTCCTGGTGGTCAATTCCTACTCCAATTCTTTGTTCTGCTCTAATACTCATTTTTGCTACATTTTCATTAGAACGCCCTTCTTGAGAGAGATTTGATTGGAGAGCCACAGGACTTAATATTTGAGCTCTTCTTTTTCCATCTTCTGGCCTTAAATAGCTTCTGTAACGACACGCTCTCCCATTAGCTACAGTGCCACTTTCACGGTGTTCTTCCATTTTTTTCACTGCCATCAATTCTCGGGCTTGTTTTTTTTGTTCTCCACGACCTTCCGATAACCTTCGTTGTGCCTCTTTCCTCCAGCCTGCATTTTTGCATCGCATGCCATGGATTTCTCAAATAGATTTCATATTCCTTGCTACTCATTCACTGCTAACATGTTGCAACTCAGATCACCAATGCGTCCAGAAGAATTCATGCATTGTGCCCAGATCGATTTATTAACTTTGACCAGATTCAACACCAAAACTGAGCCCACTAGCTTGGCATTTAAAGATTAGATGCATTTTCACATAATAGGCCACCATGGACCATTTGCAGTTAAACATTCCATAAATTGAGTTTTAATAATGAGAATCGATTCTGATGACCGGATCTAGAAGTCGAACCATTCAGAGGTTTAAAAAAACCGTACATGAGATAGATAAAAATGGTTTCACACCATCTAATAAATGCACTCAACTTTTAAGCATATCACCAAAATTGTTAATGCATGCAAATCATAAGGTCATAAATTCAAATGGCTCCATTGTATCAAAAAAAGAACCACCCAACCAATTTAACGTTCTTTGGGCAAATTACTTGATAAAGGCTCATGATACTGTCCATGAGAGCTTTTTAGCTCTACACATTTCTTGTATAACCTTTTAGCCATCGAATTTGAATTGCGTAGTAATTTTCTCAGGGTACACTTTTGTGAAACCAACACACCTTTGTATATGAAACATGTGCATTTATTCCTTCTTCTTTTTCTGACTTACTCTATTAATTTATTTTTAAGGAAAAACTAATCATAGATTAATTTGTTTGGTGTAGATAATTTCTCATCATTGCAGGACAAATAACTCGAAAATTTACATGCACTGGGCATAAACCAATTGATAAACAAACCTTTTGTTGTCCGGTCCTTGTGGTTGCATTTTTAATGCAAATATCATGATGAGACCATATGCCCCCCCGGAGGCCATGCATGCCTTGGTTTCTTTTTGCAACTTTCTGTTGCTACTTCAAAAATCTATTTATATTATCTTTTTATATTTCATTTTTTCTCCTCCATGCTTTCTTCATCTTCAATGGTAGAGTTGGTCCTTTTGTAGGGTTGATCTCGCCACATTTGCAAGCTAATGCCTTGTGGCCATGGCTTCCACACTTAAAACAACTATTATTTAACAATTACTATTTTCTTGCAATATATTTATATTATATTGCTTGATGTCCAAAAATATTGCAAGAAAAACAATACCCATAAAATAAACTTGTATACCTTGGATTTTGATTTATTGGACCATAATAGTTTGGTTACTTCTTTTCTCTTCTGGAGTGTTGCACGTAGTGGCTGTGATTTGCTTGCCTTTGTTTCTGCTGAAAATTTATTTTCTCTCTTGACCTCCTTTGTTGATGTGTCTTCCTAGGGCTTTGTTTGACTTCATTCGTGATGGACTTATGATTTTCTACAATATGGTTGTCTTCTACTTTCTCCTTTTACTTCATGGAGAATGATTCAAAACTGAAACTAGTCTTGATAAGAGGAGATCTTTGACTGATGAGGATCTCATCTAAAATTCCAATACTTTTCTCCAGCTTTCTATATTGAGATAGTTGATTGTTAGCCTTTTCTAATTGGTGCTTCAGTCTAATAATCTCTTCTTTAAGTTCATGCTCCCTTTCATCAAAGATCTGGAGTACTTTCTTTTGGATCTTGTTTTCAACTGTGATTTTTACTATTAGAGCATTATCCTTAAAATGTGTCTCATTACTTGAGCAAAAACAATCCTTACCTTTTTCAGCAAAACGTGACCCACCTTCTTCATAGATCCAATGCAATTTGTCCATTTCTTTGGTTGTTTGACAATATCTTACCTCAGTTGAATCATGAAATGATAAACCCTTCAATATGATTCTTTTGGCTTCTTCAATATGCTCATCTTGCAAACCATATTCAATTGATAGCAAAATGTTCACATTAATAGATATAAAATATGCCTCCAATCTCACCTTCCATAATGGATAATTCGTCCCATCAAGAAATGAAACTCCAGCTTCTACAATCCTATCCATGATCTACCTTCCAATGATGAAGCTTCACAAGAAGGCACTAGGCTCTAATACCAATAGTTGGAAATGAGCTCACTACTGAGAAGGGGGATGAATCAGTAGTGATGGGGTTTATTAAATTTTTAAATCTTTTTACCAAAACAAACAAGAACCAATAATCCATCAGCTAACACATGAAATCAGCAAATAATCAACATATGAAACACCATGAACATCATCAAAACGTGCACACAAAAGGACACAAGTGTTCTGGTGGAAAACCCTCTCCAGGGAAAAAAACCACCTTTTGTTGTTGCTACTCAACCTTTTATTAATGGCTAAACAAATTTTACATAGAGTAGCTAGGACCCACTAGATTAAGACTCAAGACTCCTACAATAGTGTGCTAACATCCATCAATTGAGAAGTTCCTACTCACATGACTCTGCAAATAATCATCTATTGGAAGCCTCCACCTATCCAACTAGCATTGGATTGAGATTCTTCTCCTTTGATCATTGTCTGCTAGTCTCTGCAAGAATGAATTCTCTACGCCTCCAACCCCTCCATGCGAACCACATTTCAAAATGTTTCAGACTGGGTTCTCAAATTTTCTCAACATGAGAAACCGAGGAACCTCTCTAATCTAAATAATAAAATTTGATATAGACACCCTAACCTTAGCTACATATGTATAATTATCCATGCAAGGTATTGTAACACTCACTCACTCCACCCATACACTCACTCCATCAATCACCCAACTGAATGTTGTGGCACCAGTATATGCTAAAATATCCTCAACAATATCCAAACCAATACCATGGGAAAATACCATCGTTATGCCAATACCTAGGACACCTATACCATGGTAATATCCAAACCAATACCACAAGAAAATACCATGGTTATGACAATACTTAGGACACTTGTACCAAGGTAATATCCAAACCAATACCATGTTCCAACCTACTCCACACACACACCAATACCAAGGTAATGATATACTCATAATTGAACTTGCAACTACACGCACAAAACAACAAAAAATCGGTTGCGACCACACTCATAAGACCACGTCTGTATGGTTAAAAGCCTATAACTGCACACATAACACTCACTCCATGTAGTGGAGGCAGAGTATAGGGAAAAAATACTTATTAACCCATGCCTCTGCCAACCTGCTCCAAAACTCTTCTAGCCCTTGCACAACTGTCAAACAAGCATATGCATAAACTCATCTTCCATAGAAACCATACATAACATTTGCACATAAGAAAATCTGTCACAAGTCAAGCTGCTCTAGAATCATCTGTCACACTCAAGTCAACTCCAACACATGCCCAGGTTGACATCAATGCCAACCATCAATCACTACAACCAACAACTGCATCATTAATGCCAACTCCGATATGGCTACTCCATCATCACTACTCTTGGGGACTTCTGGAACTTCCCTATTATCAACCATATCGAACCTTTGATCAGCTAAACTAAGAATCCCATTCGAATCTCCTCCTAACATCCCATGACTCCTTCCATAAAAATTGTACTTGAGGTCTTCAACAAGATTGGCTTCTCACAACAAATAAGTAAATCTACCCACTGCATACTCGCTCATGAGAAACATTGTTCATAACTTTGTTTGTGAATAGTACTATGCTTCCATTCTTTGTGTTGGTCTAGATTTTGTTCACTACTCCTGCATTATATTCATTGATCCTGCCTACCTCAAACATTCTGCTTCAGGACAAGTCAAGCAGATTGGTGTCTAGATTTAGAACCTCTACAAATTGGAGGTTGATGCATGTGTAGCCTTGAACAACAACGTAGAAATTTCCTAGAATAGAGATGTGGTGGTTGAGTGAGAGCAGGGTAGAGTTCTCAAGATGGAGCCTCGACTAGTATCTCAGTTTCAATCTAATCTATTTGGAAGTTGGGCTAACCAGCAAGATGATGATGAGGACCATAGCCCAAGGTGAGTGGAGGCATCTAATCAGTCAGAGACTTCTAGTATAAGGAGAGTTTGAGCCAAGTGGGCAAAGGATTTGGTCAAGGGATCTTAGAAGAGAGTTGAGTCTCCCAACATCAAGAAGCAAACACCCAAATACACAGGGTACATGGCACTTTCTTGTTCAAAGGGAATAACTACAACTCCAGATAATTTGGTAGAGTTGAAGACAAATCCAAGTGGACGAGGTTCTTCCAAGAAGTCGTTCCTCGCTAAGAGGGAGTGTTGAAATTGTATCAAGGAATGGCTTCTTTGACTTGTGCCTTGGTCAAAAATGTTAATTTGAATCAAGTCTCATAGATACTTGAGTTAGGTGTCAGTTAACATGTGTGATGCAGCTTATCACTAGTTTATTGGCAATTAATTCGAGTTAGATGGATTTCAATGAGTTGTGTACTAGTTGATAGCTAAAATTTAGCTATCTAGTGAAGTTAAACTCTAGTGTGTGTCAGTTAACTGATCTCTAATTCTAGAATAGAGATAGACTTGAGTTCTTGAGTTTAGTTGAGTAGTTTGACTCTTGTTAACTCAACTAACTCTTAGTTAACTAGCTGCATCTGCTAAAATTAACCCTAGTAGGTCATGCAATTCAAATTGCATATTGAGATTGGATGAAGGCACATATCTATTTATTCATAATACATAGGTTTTTTTGTAAAGGCTTGAGGATCAAGAAGAGCAACTTCTCTTGGAAATTATGCAAGGAAATAGGAGGACATTCCTATTGTTTCGGGGCAGAATTGTGCTATGAAATAGGATCTCCTAGCCAACCTTATTTGCCTAAGTGTTGGGCAAGTCTTGTGAGGAGTTGATCAGTAGTGTAGGGAGCTTCAGGCTTGAAGCAAATTCTATGTAATAGATTATATTGCTCAATTGATAATACAAGAAAGAGGGTTTTTTCCTACTTGGGTTCCGTAGATAAATTTCTATGTGATTGTGTTTCTATGCATTGTTTACTTTCTGCAAATTTTTGGTAGAGAAATATTGTGTCTTTTGTGATCATATTGCTCTCATTAGCAGTGGCAAGTTTTCAAGGATTTTCTACATAATTTTTTATTATTTAAAATTTATTTAAGCTTTTGTAGGTTGAAAGAATTGAATTTTAGTGAAAACAATAATATAAATTATAATTTTATAAATTAATTTTTTATATAAATTTAAAATATATTAATATTAAAACAATTTTAAAATTTGAAATAAAAGTAGTACAATTATTATAAAATATACAATTTTTTAAAGCATTCAATATCGCTTAAGAAAATGTAATTCTTTTATCATTACATGGATCTAACTTGGGTGGTTAAAACAAAAGAAATCATCATTCCCATCTCAATTCAAATCTCGCTTATGATATGCTTTTCCCTCATTAACCCAATGGAACTAGAAAAGTGAGTGTTGAGGGTGGGACAAGATAATCTAAACATTTAAGCCTGATGGACTAGCATAATTGGTTAAACTTCATCCATGAGGTCTGAGGGTGCTAATTATAGTGCCTTATTTGATAGAGACATTAAGTGAGGTTTGCAACAAAGGCAACCATCCCAATGCTACTTGAGCTAGCCCGCAATGTTGCAAATTGATTTATACATATGCATGTATGTATGGAAAAGGGTGATCTTAGGAGAAGATGGAGGGGTTATGCAAAAGAGGAGGAAGATCAAAGGAAAACTCAAGGAGAAGGTGATAGACAATAAGGTTATTATTTTGTCTGCATGTATTATTTTAAAAGTAGATATGGAGTTAAAAAGTAAAACCTATGGAGAATATGATTTGAAATCTATTTTCAACCTATTTATAGAAGGAAATAGTGGATAAATTTGTAGCTTTAAAGATAGGAGGTACACATGGACTTGGTGGAAGCATTGATTTGGTGGCCAAAGGGCATGAGAGCAAACCTATCTCCAATATGTTGGGGATTCCTCCCTCACTCTACCTAATGCTCTAATGATGTCCTTTGAATGATTGAAGGAAAAGACCCTCATGAGAGACTGGAAGAAATATTAAGATAAGATCCAAGTTGATCTCCCTTACAAAATTAGAGTGGGTACTACTATCAATAGAGGAGATACGAAGAGGTGGAATAATAGTCAAAGGAGTGCATAAGTGAATTGGAAAAGAAAAACTATTAAGGCATCCAGTGTGAAAGAAGAAGCAAGTAAATCTTGTTAATATGGGAGTGGAGTAAATGAAGTTCATTACAAGGGTATATTAGGTTGTGGATCAAATACTACTTATTAAAAAACGACATTAGATAGAAATTTTAGTGTTATCTATATATATATATATATATATATATATATATATATATATCAATGAGTATGTGGATTCAACGTGTTTGGAAAAAAATAGGGTATGAATTGATTTTCCATAAACTAATATGGAGATGGATAAACTTTATTTTCTAGTGGAGAAAGGACAAAGAAATAATTTAATGGGACAAGTTGTGTTTAGATTATGTTATCACCAAAAAATGATCACCTAACAATTTCTAACTAGGCGGATCAAAATACACCACATAAGATTAATTTTACCATAGTAAAATCACTTTCACTGTGGAAAATAATTTAGTAAACCACTTTTATTAAATTATTTTCTTATTTAAATCAAAAGACCTATGAGAATAATTAGATAAATTGTTATTTATTTAATTTTATTTGGGAATAATTATTAAATAATTATTCCTTGTCACATTTTGACTAAATCCCTTAGGAATAATTAAATAAATCACTATTTATTTAATATTCCTTATTTCTATTATTGAAATAATTGTTAAATCATTATTTAATAATTATTTCAATTTCACACCATTCTTAATTCTCGGGAAATAATTAATAAAGCATTTTATTTGTTAATTATTTCTAAATAAAGATATTTAACCATTTTAAATGTCTTTTCCCTCTCCAATAAATATAATAAAGTATTCCAAGTGGTTCGATTTGATTTGGTTAATATTACTTTATTATTCTCTATTATTTTAGATTAACTCAATATTTTGTTATGAATATGAGCATTTTTCATTCATTCTTCACCATGATCATAATCATCGTCACTATTATCGTCTTTTTTCTTTCAAGCTCCCATTTGAGTACTCCACATTTTGTCTGAGTTTTTCACATATTGAGAGAGAAAATCATTTTCTGAAGCATCAAGGACATCAAGGACCCATCCCACGGAGGGGGACTTATAGACACTTTTGTAGATCTTCTTCACCAGGTGTTTTTAATAAAGAATTTATTCAATTAAAGTCTTTCCATTTGGGTTATTGCATTGGATATTTTTACTACTACTTTATATATTGAATCGTCTATACTTTTGTTGCAGGTTTTCCTTTTTTATTGCAGATTTGAATCGCACACAGCCATCAACTTGTTCTTAGGGTCACTTGTCACCTAGTGACTTAAGTGAAATGTTTTCGGTACACCTACCAAGAAATTTCACACTAACAGATTATGTCTTTTAAAGGATGGAAACCCTTATTGAACCCCACGTAGGAAAAGGTTAATATACAATTCATTGGATAAAATAAGATTTTCTACCCTTGGTGTTGTTGTTATCGTGCCAATTTGGTCACTATGTACAAAGATACATGTTTTCTCATTTGAATTGATTTATCTTCATTTAGATCAACATCCTTCACAATAATTCATATGGAACTTGATTTAAAATAAGTTGTTGAAAAAACCTATTTTCCCTTAATAAAATGTGTTTGACCTCCCGAGTGGAGTGAATATGATGAAGCCACTTGTGTGCTTCTCATTCAACCCTTGCTAAGAAAATCCTTTTCAAAAAAAAAAAACCTTTCTCCCATGTAATTCAAAGATGAGATAGTGATCTTAGATAACTGTGTGATGTCAGTTTGCATTCCTTGGGTATTTTCTAGGCTAATTATCCCTACTAATTAGATCTTATATGATAAATGCAGTCTTATGAGGATTGGAGCCTAAAGGAAGATAGTAGACAACAATTGCTACATTGGGTAAGGAGGTCATTATCAAGCATGTGGTAAGTATACAATTGTGTATTTCATTTCTCTGAAATTAAACACTAGGCTACTCTTCAGGCCCTATTGTGTGTTCTTTGTGTGAAGATTAAATTTTATTTAGACCATCAATGTTAATTTTGATTAATTGTAGCAGATTCAATTTCCTTACATCAGCTAATTTTTATCTTGTAGTTAAGATCAGTGATATGATTGTTCAAGAAGAATATTTGATTTTCTAATTGGAATCATGTAATATATTTTGGTTGTAATTTTGAATATATGTTGAAACATTAAAGTAGCATAACCATTCCTCTTTTAAGCATCGTGACTATAAGTGTGATTTTAGTCCTCTTATATACCACCTAAATTTCACAATTGAAAATGAGCTTAAAGAGGGAAATTGAGTAGTATAGAGCTTGGATTTTCTAGTGGTTAAAAACTAAGAAACCACTTGGAAGGCTTTCATACCTCATGCGCAAAAAAAGACTCACAACAAAACTAGTGACTCCGATATGGAGAATTCTCACAAAATCTTCATATTTTTGGGTGGGTTTTCGTTATTG
This sequence comes from Pinus tabuliformis, assembly GCA_031772625.1. Taxonomy (NCBI): domain Eukaryota; kingdom Viridiplantae; phylum Streptophyta; class Pinopsida; order Pinales; family Pinaceae; genus Pinus; species Pinus tabuliformis. Next base: position 850,454,180 of record CM062809.1, on the reverse strand, counting down.
CGCATAATTTTTATATCTCATATGTTCATTGAAATCTCTAATGGTTCTAAACCTCCCATCCTTCTAAGTGCTCTTTCTATTTTCTTTACCTTTTTGAGAATTTAGGATGTTGATTATTATTTTTGGACTAAATCATACAATTCACTTGCACCTTTTTATGAAAGAAATTAGTGATCAAGTCACACCATTTATTAGCTAACATGTGACCAAGTAGTGTGACCACTTATGTGGTTTAGGCTTCCATGATTGGGCTTTCATAAGGCTAATTTGGCCTCATGTCATTTTAGCCTTTTTTGGTTGGGTTTTTGTTTTAAAGCCTCAGAAGTCTTATTATGTGTGTGTTGGGGTCTAAATGCATGTTTGTTTTCATTTTTTTGGAAAATATATGAAAAGATGGTTAGTTCTTTGGAATTATGTTGTTTCTTGTTGGAAACATTGTTGAACTGAAAAAATTGTTTTTGCTACTCATGTGTATCCATGTCTTTGAACAAAAAAGGGGTTTTATTTCCTTTAATGAAAATTGGTGTGAATAACATGGAAAGTAGCATTTCTAATGAACATTGTGTGATCATTGTTGATTGACCTATGTTTGTTAAATGCATTCATTTATAGAATGTGATAGGATAATTTTTAAATTGGAAAAGTGTAAGCATTTCCATATAAAGAAAAAAATCATTTCATTATTATTTTTCTAGGCAAATATTGTTGTGATCATAACATTTATTTGGGTTTATTGATAAGTATTTTGTTTTTTTAGTCCCTTTGATAGCAGGGAGTATAGAAATCGGTTTTTATTCAAAATGATTTGACTTTTATTTCTGATAAAAAAATTGTCTAACGTTTTCAAATGTTTTGTAATATTTTTTTATTGATATCTATTTTAAATTAATATTTTTTGAATTTTTTGAATATTAGAAAACTATTTTCTAATTGGTTACAAAGTTTGATTGGACAAATTACCTGTAGTTGAATGTGACATTTAAAAAAAAATGAAATAAAACTTTAACACATAACACATAACCCCATAACTAAAAATAACATGTAATCCCTGAATTAATTAATGCCATTGAATATTGATCATGCACCCATCAAATCATTAAGAGAAATTAGAGTTTCGTTGTTTCAGTTTATGAGTTTTTGTTTAGCAACTGTGTAAAGTCTTGACAATTTAAAGTTCTTTGTGCTATTTGAGTTTTTAATAAATGGCTTTTGGTTGTTGCATACAAGAATGTCTAAGAGGGTTCACTATTACCAGTAAGATTTTACTTTCTCAACTTTTGCTAGCATGCATTTATCAAATTTGATTTTAGTTAGGGTTTCTAGGATTTTTAGTTGTGTCTCTATTTCTATGTTGTCATTGACATTATTATATGCTTTCTGTAGCAAAATTTTTGTTATCTTTGAGATATTAGGGTTTATGGGCTAAGCCTTTATCATATCTTGTGACTCTTTATCTGATGCATGTTTTTCTTTTAAAAAGACTTATCGTACCTTTTTGAAGGTTTTATGTTCCTAGAAGTTATCTGGTGTTGTCTATATTTGAGCCATGAATTTTAAATATCATGTAGGGTAGAGAGGTGGTTTTAATTTTCTAGTGAAATTATATATATATATATATCTATATATATATATATATATATATATATATATATATATATATATATATATCTATATATATATATATATCTATATATATATATATATATATATATATATATATATATATATAACTTGGCAAGATACTTGCGGTGCAATGGGCAGAATAAGCATAAATCTAAAATTAAATAGAAATCACTGTACATATTTCAAAATTAAATAGAAATCAAATAAAAATGTGGCCTCGTTTGGGAAGTGATTTGCTCTGCAAGGATTCTGTAAACCTGCAAAAACAAGGACGCCAGCCTAATCACCCTACCATCGATACGACAGAGCCTGAATCTGACATGGACAATGAGAGCCTCGAACAGGGGGGAGAGAGATCCCCTCCTACAGCAGTGTATCCACTGGAGAGTCAAGCGATAAACCACACCATCAACATGGTTCCCTTGAGAGTGTCATCCCTAGCGCTGGCCCTGTTCCTAGAGCCCAATGGTAGTCACGAATCCGAGGGCAATGCCTTCCCCGCGCAATTGAGAAGTCGTGATTCGTGATACCAACGAATAAACTAGAGAAGTATCACAGCTATATGAAAGACCATGCAATGATATGCAAGTTTATTGGCATTTGGCCAACGGAAAAGGACCTGATCAAATGGATCCAACAGAAATGGCAGCCAAAAGGCCATATAGAACTCAAGCTGGGAGCCAGAGGTTTTTTTACAGTAATCTTCTCGAATCTACAAGATAAGGAAAGGGTTTTCGAAAATGGCCCTTATTTCTACCATAATGTAGGTCTCTTCATGAGATACTGGGAGGAATGCTACAACCCAGACAAAGAGCAATTCCTTGCGGCTCCTGTCTGGGTTCGCCTCTTTGCCCTACCAGTCAATTTCTGGGATCCGGAAATTCTGGAAGGTATAGGTAACTCAATCGGAAGATTTGTGAAAATAGCAGAGTCTACTCGAAGGGGAAGATATACCTCCTATGCCCGCATCTGTGTTTATATGAATATATTGGAACCCCTCCCAGAGTCAGTGGAGTTGGAATATCAAGAAGAGGTTTGGCAACAACCCCTAGACTATGAGCACATACCGTTTCGTTGTCACTGTTGTCATGAGTATGGTCATATGTACAAATCATGCCCACTGAACCAACCTAGCATGGACGAGTTAAAGTAGTCGTAGGAACAAACCGCACCACAAGATAAGAATGAGGGGTTTAAGGAGGTTCCATACAAAAAGAAGAACACAAAGGGGCAGCAGAATCAAGGATCCAACCATCAAAAGAAAAGGGTAATCCAGAACAGGTTTGAAGTGTTGCAAGAGGAAGGGGAAACCTCAAGAGAGGCAGAACTACCAGAGGACCAGGATCAGGGCCGAGAGCCCACCAAATCAACAACCACACCCAAGAGGAAAGCCCAAACAGAACTGACAGACAAAGAGGAACCAGAACAATCAATTGATCTCACCGCAATGGAGGTCGATGCATCCAAGGAGGAGTTGAGCATGGAGGAAGTAGTTCTGAAAAGGATTTTGAATGAGTGGCAACACCTAGATGAGATATTTATTCCAGAAGACCAAAAGAAACTGTATAGAGAAATGTTCCAGCAATACATGGCTAATCAAGGCCAAAGACAGGTAGATCTGGTGGAGCAACCTGGGATGCAATTGGGAAGTTTGCAGGAGCAACAAAGCCAAAGTAAAGGAGGGAAGAAAAGGGGAAGGAAAAACCTTCAAGAATCAATCCAAATGGTGGGCGAGATGCTAGTTAACTCTGGAAGGGTAATACCGCTATCAGCTGTATTCCACCAACTACACAAAGTTTCTCAATGATAGTAATCTCCTAGAATGTGAGAGGCCTCAATAGCCAAGGTAAGAAGAGATACTTACAAGATTGTTTGAAAAAGGAGAAGCCTTAGATAGTGCTCCTCCAGGAAACAAAGGTATCAGGAGAAAAAATAGAAGAAATACTTAGACAATTTTGACCTAAGTATGAACCAATAGAAATAGATGCAAAAGGGAACACGGGAGGTATAGCCATAATTTGGAACCCTACAGAGGTAATGGTGGATTCTTGGATGGGAATGCCACGCATCTTGTCAGGGCGGTTTTGGCACATCAGAACTAGGGAATGGGTTTTAATCTTTGCGGTCTATGGGCCTCGCACTCCAAGAGAGAAGGAAGATTTCCTCCAGAGCATAGGGAAGCTAAGTCAACTGCATAATGAAAAGCTCTGGCTGATAGGGGGAGACTTCAAGCTGATAACGTCGCTAGCTAAGAAAAAGGGGGAATAATAAGAGAGGAATCGGAAATGGAACTATTCAGGAATATGCAAGCAAACCTGCATTTGGTAGGCATTCCAACTATTAAAGGAATACAAACTTGGAATAATAGGATGGGAGGGGTTCACCTGGTGGCCTCTCGACTGGATCGGTTCTTAGCATCTGAAGGTCTGATCATAAGAGACATCTACTTTGAGGCCTTGATTCTACCATGTATGGGCTCTGACCACTGGCCCATCCACCTAGAGGTAGACTTGAAGAAGGGGCATCACAACTGTCCTTTCAGGTTTGAATCCTACGTGACCCATCCTTCCTTATAAAGTAAAGTATTAGTGGATCTCGAGTTCAAAACAAGGAAGAAATGTCATGCACACATTCCAGCTTCGCTTGAAAGAGTTAAAGTATAAGATTAAGAAATGGAACAAATAGGAATTTGGCCATATCCAACAAGACCAGGAACGGCTCCAGACCCACATGCAACAAGTACAACAACAAATGATAACGAATGGACGCTCGGCCTCCTTAGTTATGGAAGAAGGTATGCTCCTAACCAAGCTTGAGGAAAGGAGGAAGCAGGAAGAGATCTTGTGGAAGAAAAAATCGTGAGTACAATGGCTCTGGGAAGGAGAAAGGAACACACGCTTCTTTCATAATGCTATGATACAACATAGACATCATAATCGAATATTCTCACTACTAGACCGAGGAGGGAACAGATTGGTACAACACGAAGATATGGAAAACATGTTGGTCAACCATTTCCAAAACCTCCTGTCAGAGTTGATCCCTGACAGATCAGAAGTTATTGACAGGATAACCAGGCATATACCCCAGTTGGTCATCAGAGATTAGAACCTAGCACTCATGCGAGCAGTTATGCTAGAAGAGGTGGTAAAAGATTTAGCTAAAAACAAAGCATCGGGGACGAATGGATTCACAGTAGAATTCTTCCAGGAAGCCTGGCCAATTCTAGGTAAAGACATCCTGGAGGTAGTAGAAGAATCCAAACGATCAAGGAAGGTACATCTTGCCCTCAACTCTACTTTTATAGCTCTAATCCCTAAATCTAAGAATTCTGAAGAGCCTCAAGGCTTCAGGCCTATATCCTTGTGTAATTTCATCTACAAAATCCTCTCTACTATCATGGTAAATTAGCTTAAACCAATTCTCCCGACCTTAGTATCCCCGAAGCAGACCGCTTTGTCAAGTGTCACCAAATCCTAGACGGTATAGTCACAGCTCAAGAAGCCATCCATTCCCTCAAAAGACTCTGATCAAAAGGCATGATGATCAAGTTGGACCTATCTAAAGCCTATGACTGTCTGAGTTGGACTTACCTTCTGTGGATCCTGCAAGCCTTTGGCTTTGATCCTAGATGGATTCAGTGGATATCATCCCTTATATCCTCCCCGATTTTCTCAATCCTCCTTAATGGTTCCCCCACCCAATCCTTCAATTCATCCCGGGGGCTTAGACAAGGAGACCTGATATCCCCTTTCTTGTTTATCCTGGTAAAAAAGGTTTGGGGAGATATATAAAAGTGAAGGTACAAGAAGGCCAATTCAAAGGGTTGCACATGTGGGGGAATGACATCCCTTTAACACATCAATAGTTTGTTGATGACATAATGATGTTCTACCAAGCCACCCTCAAGGAGGCAAGAGCCCTCTTTCTTATCCTTCAAGACTTCATGCAAGCCTCCGGAACACAGATTAACAAAGAAAAGTCAAATATTTTTTTCTTTAACACCATTATTCAGTCTCAATCCTTTCTAGCCAGAATATTGGGTTTTCGTATTGGCTCCCTTCCCTCAAAGTACTTGGGTATTCCTCTCAACTTCAACTCCCTTAGAGTTTCAAGAGGGAAGGCCCTTCTTGCCCATCTGCAAAGTCGCCTTCAAAATTGGTCCTTTCAAGCCCTCAACGTGGCGAGTAGAGTAATTCCTTTGAAAGCAATGTTGCAATCAATCCCCATCTATCAACTCTCTAGCCTTACCGCACCCAAAAAATCTTGTACTGAAATGACAAACATTTTTAAGAAATTCCTTTGGCAAGGGGCACAAAAAGCCAAGAAATGGGCCCTCTTGTCCTAGAATTGTTTAAACAAACCCAGACTGGCAGGGAGTCTAGGTCTAAGAGATCCCCACCCTCTTAATAAGGACGAGAAAATCTATGGTGGAGATGGATTCAGGGAGGAAATGATCTATGGAAGTAGATCTGGGAAAGGAAATACATAATGCCATCATCCACGGAAGGGAGACTGAGAATTCAGGGGACACCAAGAGGATCTACAATTTGGAACCTAGCAGCAGAAAACAGGGATTTGATAAGAAACCACAGCTTATGGGAGATTGGGGGGGAGACAAAGCACTGTTTTGGCAGGACGCATGGCAACAGAGGGAAAATTTATTCAGTCGACAAGACCTTGCCGAGATATTCCTATTCACAAACCAGTCTGCAAACCTGACAGTGAATAAGTTTTGGGATTCAGATGCCAGATCTACCTGGCGTGAGTGGAGAAGGAAAGAACATTGGCCCAATGCTCCAGATTCTCCCCAATGGGCAGCATATGACAAGGAGGTCAACTCCAGAAGAATAACGATTTCGAAAGGAACGAATATCCTTCGATGGGGATATAAAAATAAGGGAATGTTTACAATACAAGAAGGATATCAACTGAAAGCAGAACACCAACACCAGCATTCTCCACCCATCTGGGGTAGAATATGGTTGGGGAAATTATGGCCAAAGGTAGCATTCTTCCTCTGGCTGGTTAGTCATGGAAGAGCCCTCACTTGGGACCAACTACAAAAACGAGGTGTTCAGGGGCCTTCTGCATGTAGCATGTGTGGGTCGCAGGTGGAAACAATGGAGCACCTCTTAAATTCATGTCCCTTCAGCAATCAGCTCTGGCATAATCATGAAAACCTCTTTGTTCATTCAAACCGAGACTACACAAGCATTAAGGCTTCAATCGAAAAATGGAGGAAAAGAGTATACAAAATCCCTATTCTCAACAAAGTCTAGGGCATCTCTATTGGATTTCTCCTTTGGGCGGTGTGGAAAGAAAGGAATCAGAGGGTATTCAAAGATAAAAAATAGACAGAGAGGTATGTTTGGCAGGTAATCATCAAAAACATCTGAGAAACCATATTGGTAGAGAAATGTTACCCAAAAATTGGAAAGTCCCTCCTCAGGAAGGTCGTATCTTCACAATCCTCAACTTGTCCTCTCAGATGCTATTTCCTTTTTCATGGAAACTTAAAAATCCCCCCATCCAATCACCCTTGAGAAATATACGACCCCCAGAGGAGTTCTTAAAACTGAACTTCGATGGTGCCTCTAAAGGCAACCCTGGTGAGGCGGGATTTGGAGGCATTTTTAGAGACCACCAGGGGTAGGTAGTCCGATTGTTTGCATTGGACTGTGGCATCGCGAGTAACAATGAGGCAGAATTCAATGTTGTTAAACATGGATTGTTAATCGCAAGGAGGGAATGAATACATAAATTGGTCATTGAAGGAGACTCCACCTTGGTGATAGAAACCATAAAAAAGCTACATCAAGGCACACACTGGGAAAAGATAAGTAAGAGTTGGAGAATAGTGAGGTTAGTCCAGGAAATAGGAGACCTTATCCCAGACATCGCATACCTTATTCCGGTTCATGTATGTCGTTCAGGTAATGTTGCTGCAGATTTCCTGGCTAATTGGGGGTGCAGTAACCCTGGAAAGGATCTGGACGTCTCCAGGGACAGGGTGACTCAAGGTGAAGGGATGGCGGCCCTGAGGGAGATTCTGAAAAGAGATATGAGTGACAACCTAGGCCCCCAATTGAGTGTGACGGGACGTGAGACCCCCGCGTGGATCATCGTAATGCGTAAGCAAGTAAGGAGCAGGGCAAGTGGGCGACCCACCCAACGCGACCACATGCTCCAGGAAATTAAGGGTCTGATGACCCGTAACCAAGTGGCAAGGAGGACCTCGAGCGTAGTAAACTGGGATTTACAAGTGGTAAGTAAGGTGGTTAACTTGGCATTCTGCATGCAAACGTTGTGGTTTCACCTTAGGCGATGTGGTAAGTTGGTGAAGGTAACTCGAGGGACTGGAGACCTGCGCCATCGGCAAAGAATCTTGGATGATAGCATAGGCACGACAGCGTGGCTGGGTAGCTGGTATGTCTCTCTGGCCCTCCTAGTTCATGAAATGGTGATATTGCAGCAAGGCTCGAAGCCAGGATGGCAGGGTCTGGTGAGGATTTTGCATGGATTAATTAGGATTGGGTTAAATTTGTCTTTGGTAGTGTCCGGAATGTCAATTTCAGTCTTTTATGGAAATATGTTGACCCAAAGGAGAATGTATGGGGAGTCAAGGCCTATATTTAGGAAATTTTCTGTAAATTTTGTCACGGAGTCCTATAGTTCTAAGCGTCTGAGGCCCAGATGGGCCTGGGTTGGTAATGGATATGGACACCTTATGAAAGTCTCTCAGACCGAAGGGGCAAGTATGGGGAATTTGGGTCAGCACTGAGCATATGGTCTGCAAGTTCTGAGAAATCCTTGTTTAATTAATGGAGTCAATTGGGGTCATCACCAAGCATCTGGTCTATAAGTTTTGAGAAGGCCTCATTTAATTTATGGAGTTAGAGGCATGGTCGGGCCTAGAATCGATTAGAGAGTCTGAGAGGGGTATGGTATCTATAGATGGTCGAGTCTTCTGTCTGCCCTCAGTCAAAGGACGAGGGTGTCGGGGTTCTTTGTGTGCTCATTCTCCGAAACAGGAAATGGGGAACCATAATGGTCTCCCATAGGAAAGGGAAAGAAGGCAAAACATGTACATGGCATTTGGAAGGTGTTGTGGTCACCAACAACCCCCCTCTTTGTTTGATATTAGTAATAACATCAAGCAAAGGGGGACCCTTAACCAAAAAATCCAAAAAATATTTTTGTTTGAAAAATCTTTTGTATTAACTCCCTAAGAGCTATATCGCGTCGCAAAGGAAAAAGAGGCGCTCTCCCAAAGCGCATAAATACACTGAAAGGGAGCGACGCGAGAACTCATCGCACCGCGTGCATTAAAAGCGCTCAAAAGGGGAAAACCTAAAGAACCGCCGACGGCCGATATGCGACGTCGCACGTCGCAATGTCGCATAAGCAGCACAAAGTGACAAAGCGAAAACCTTGCGACCTTGCGACCTTGCGATATGCGATTTGCGACCATGCAAAGCTGCGACCTGCGATCTATGGTTTGCGACGAATGAGACCATCAATTGCTGCGATACCATTTATTTACATCGCAATCTTCGATGCTGCGATGCAAATCGCAGAAGCCATTCGTCGCAGGCATTCCTTGGCATGATCTGTGAGCCCAAAATTAGGCGCGCACCTTACGGGAAATTAATGATTGTACGCCTGTGTATCCAAAGATGATTATGTTGCGTTTTTCGAAGAGTCAAGTCATAATGGGTGACATGATTATGCATTCATTAGAACTTAATTGCTTTCATGTCAATCTTTTCTTCTGTCTCTTTTCATTTACGTGAACTATATGTCAGCAACTGATATAAATCTATATGCAGGAAACATCTAAGGAAAAGCGCCAGAGCTAGAAAAACAGAGAGGAGATGACTTCGCAGATGGATACCGCATACAGCAGGGCCGCGGATTCCAGAGTATCACTCAACAAATGCTGATGGGAATAGGCTATCTAGGACTCAGAGTCAAAGGCACACAAAAGCAAAGCGTTTATGAAAGATCCTGAGTCCCAAATTGGGTAAAGCAAAAAGAAAAACGCTTAAGGGGAAAGACGTCTCAGAAAAGCCTGGAACAAAGAATGGAAACAAGTTTCAATTGAGAAAATCGTTCAGGCAACAAAATCCCCAGCTCATTGAGTCATTCGCACGGCCGGAAACCGAAATAGCAACAACACAATCAGTTTGAAAGAAATCTGAGTTGTACTAAGTATACACGCCGTGAAGACACTCCTCCAGAAGAACACTTTCAAAAATATCTTCTAGTTCGTTAGAAAGAGGTGCCAGCTCTTGTTATTTCTAATTTTCAAGCTTGAACAAAAGGAAAGGACAAGCAGCCGACTCTTTCACGGCGAACAGCGCATCGCTTACAGCACTAAGGAGCAGATACAGAAATGGTTAGAAATTAGATTCAGTTTTTAGAAATAAATTTGTTTTAGTAAAAGGGCGGTCATTTGAAACCGTTCCCTAAATTTGTGTAATTAAAATTAGCCGGTTAGTAGTATTTAACCCTTCTCGTTGCATTGGAGAAGGGTCCGGAAATTTGTCAAAAAACTTGTCCTCAGAACATGCACTTTTGCACCCTCGGAGGGGGTTTTTGATGAATGGACGGATCGAGATTTATTTATGTTTGCATTTTAATACCTGCTACTGATGTTGCACTTCTGTACTCTTAGTAGGCATTAGAAGTAAGTAGAAATAGATCGTTATTGCTTAAGGTTTGTGAGTATAAAATCAGTCATAAATGGTACTTTTATCTCTTGACGAATTTCTGCTCACATTCTTAGAGTAATATACAGCTGATGTTACCCGGATGCGGGTGACACCTGGTCTCATCCGACTACACGTAATGGGGGGCAGCTGTGATCTTAGGATCGTCTGGCAGGACGGTCATTTAACTCGCCCCTGCCAAGCATTAACGCTGCTTAAGATGGAGCGGATGGCTCTGCAGAAGAAGGATGGCCTCGCGCGAGGCGAATTGATGTTCATGTACGCCGTTCTATGGAGTTTTGGCTCCATTGCCGCCGAAATGCTCAGCTCAGGGTCCTATAAAATGCTGCGCAGGTATCACAGTGGGGATATGAGGTATTGTGAAGTTAATTCGTTTGAGTGTGAGTTTGAGCAGATAGCGGGTGGTAGGGGCAGAAGCCACAGCTTAACTCCCGTTCCATCCGCGTGTTCTGAGCACTCTGTTCCGACTGTGTGTTCTGGGCATTCGCTGGAAAAATGCTTGGTTATGCACCATAATTGGGTAATTGTAATTAGGGAGGAACTGATAGCAAGTTTCATTTCTGAATTGTCACTGTCCATTGTTTGCAAAGTGTGCTCTCCAGGGTTAATGGCGCCACGACAGAGGGGAGTCACAAGACGTGGAGGGGTATGGGGAATCCGCGGCAGGCAAGAGGCCCAGGCAATTCAGCCCGTTGCCATGTTGGAGCCTCCGTCGTCTCCCTCTGAAGAGTCTGACCAGATGGACAGTCAAGTCCACACTTCACGCTGCACTTTTCGCTGCCGGAGGAACCAGACCCGTCTCTCACTGCTCATAACAGTCATTGCTACAGAGGAAGAGGATGATTCGTCCAGCCAGGAAGAGCCTGATAGGGAGCTGGAGCCATTGAATCATGCTCAGGTACCAGCAGTAGGAGAAGATATTGACAAGGAAATTGTTGTTGATGTTACTCTGATGAAGCCTCTTCCGGGCTTGAGCTCGCCTCAGCAACCAACTCATGGTTTGCCTCAGCATCTGGCTCATGGCTCGCCTCAGAATACTGCCAACATAGACACTCAGCCTACCAACAGTCTGGAGATGAATGAGGAGGCTTACAAGCCAGGCACTGAACAAGGTAAGCCGCCAGAGGCTTAGTTCATGTTTTTCTTTGATGCTTAATGAAAGTGTTTTGCAATTTTGAAGGAACACCTTCGGGTTCAGAAGGGTCCAGCCACCGGTTTCATAGTAGGGAGTCCTCAAGAACTCTCAGCTCTTCCAGACTTTTGAAGAATTTGGACTCCCTACCACAGTTTGGTACTTTTTTTTTCAGCAGCAAGCTACACTCTACAGGCAATCTCATATCAATCAAATGTTGCTCTTTTGCATAGTCCTCTTTTTGTAAGCCAGAAGGCCATTAGCTACAGCTATTGTTATGCTCTCTATCATTTTCTCCATATATGTAATCCAGGTTGCCTTGAGCACCTGCAGTCTTCTCTGACAGAGGATGCTCCCTTGCATCTTCAGAGGCCTAGGCCTCTTTGTAAATAATTTTCTTTTTCTTATTTAATAGATTAGCCTTTATCCAGAAAAAAAAAAAATATACAGCTGATGTTGTTTATATGTTAATGTATGAATGAGTGGACTACCATTTGGCACTTTTGTACGGTGGAGTCATTGATTTGTGCTTAATACATGAATAACTGATTATGCGATATGTTGTTTGTTAGCGCTTGAAATTTCACCTCAGGCTGAGAAAGGTAAACCTCAAGGCTACATCAAACCATTTAGCCTCGTAGCTAGCCCTACGGGGCAGGAGAAGGCTCTCTCCGGTCTATCTCGTAAAATCTTCAATTAGGGAGATGACCAATAAAGTAACACTGATATTAGGCTAGTAAACTGATCAAAAGGTTGATTTGGGGTTTTTTGGGTTTTTGGTCGCAAATTGAGGAATTGCAATTTTGGGTGCGGGGATTGGACACGGTTTCTGCAGGGGGTTCCTTGGGGCGAGGTAGGAAACAGTATTGATGCCTTAACTTGAGATGGATGATCAGGAATGAAAGATGAGGAGCTAAAGAGAGAAAACAATGACTTTGAATTCCCTTTAGACAGTAGAAAACATGGAAATTAAACAAATTTAAAAGCAGAGCATGGCTAGCATGAATTCCTACTTTAACACTTCATTTGTTTAATGTGCAGCAGTAAAGAAAGGAAATGAATCACATAACAAAGCTTACAAGAACATTGAGAAACACACCATCAACACATGAGTCCACAAGAATCCCAAAGATGACCGCAAAACCCTGGTCTTCCTTAGCCAAAAATTGCAGAGATACAATGAAAATATACAATGATAGCTTCTCCCTCAAGAGTCCAACCATGAAAATGAGCAAGAAAGTACATAATATAAATGATCTAACCTCTTTCCCTGCCTCCATGGGTCGAGCTCACTATCCTAGGAGCTGTTTGAACCACTTCTAAACTAAGCACTACAAAATAGGCAGTCAAAACAACTTGCCTCTATAAACTTGGAAACCAGTTCATACATTCAATTTTTACCCTTTACATGAGAAAATCTTCTAGAAGTGTTAAACAAGAGTGAAAATATCCAAAAAGTGTCACAATTACATCCAAGAGGACCATCATTAACCTCAGAAAGTCGAAAAGAGTCAAATCTGCAATTTCTGGGCTGAACTGGTCAAATCTGGCAAAATCTGCTCAACGGGTCGCGCCCCTTTTCTCAACGGGTCGCGCATTTTGGAGCTCTGTTTGGGGCACTTCCAGGTGTCATAATTGGGTGCAGGATAGCTCGTTGGAAAGGTTTGTGAGTCTACTTTCCAACCCAATGGGAATTTTTGAATTTGGAGCTCATTTGCCCAGTCAAAACTCAATTCTCCCAAGACTGCTTATGCAACTCAAAAAAGGGGCAGAAAGTCAAATTTTGCATGTATTTTGACCTTCTGGAGGCCCAAAACCCCATAAAAACTCAAGTCCATCCATAGGCATATGTAACTTTGCATGAAAAATCTAGAAATGTTGAGTTTTTGCAAAAAGGAGCTACGATGACAAAGGGTCTCACCAGGGGTGAGACCCGTTGAGGAGCCAAAACCTGTAAATTTCCAAAAAATGCCAAAATTACCCAAAATTCTCAAAAAAATTTGGGATTTGAGCTGTGGCTAGGCTATTGAGTGCCATGATCTTTGAGTGAAGCCTCAGCCAAGATACGGAGGGGATTTGGCCTCTTTCTCCGTTTTAGTGCCTCGGTCAACCGCCTTTGAAACATTTTCATTTTCGCCTTGTAAAATCCACCCCTGCAAATCGGTCAAGGAGGTGGGCTCCTCTCTCCTATGATGGTCACCTTTACCACCCTTATGAGGCCTCCTCTGTACCTCAACCTCTGTAGATGATGAATGGTCATCACTTTGCTCATAAGTTTCGGTTTCTGACATGGTTTAGGAGCAAAGTGGACAAATTGAACTGCTGTCTCTGCCTGCAAAAAGTGCTGAATTCTATGCTGTTTCAAGGGGAAAAAGACATGAGGGAAATGTTAGGGGAGGGATCTTTTAACAAGGAATGGGAATATATAAAGATAACAGGGAATTTCGAGGGAAATTTTGCAAATCATTATGCATATTAGAACACATATTTGTAATAGGGAAATCATTTGCAAAGATCATTACATATGGGAAAAAATCATGTATGAAAGTGAACATGGGAATATGCATACATGTATTAATAGGGGAAGTAGGGAAACCATACACAAAACCTGCTGATATATTCATCAACATTTTCTTTTGTTTTCACATGAATTTTTACACATGTATATGGTAGAGGGAATTAGGATTTTGTATGCTTTGGGAAAGGGGTAGGGTTTTCAGTTTTAATGGCTAGGGATGGGGAAAGATTTGCATTTCATTTATAAGATAAAATGGGAAAAGAGATGAACATATAAATGTAAGTGATAGGGAAAGGAGGGAAGCCAACCTAAGGGAAAAGTAACTTGAAACAACACAAACCCTAGCACAATTTGGTCATGAACATTGCAGCCATATAATGTCCTTTTACTTGCAAAATTTTGATCATAAAAGCATGCCCATGACATCCACCATTCATAACAGCAATTAATCCATGTTTAGAGCACATACCTCGAGCAAATTCAGTGATTTGGAAGAAGATTAGGGAAATTTCCTTGAAGTTTGCAGCCAAGCGGTTCAACGGGTTGCGCAGGCCGCCCAACGGGTCGCGCACGTTGATTTTTTGAACTGCAGAAGGGCTCTGGACGGGTCGCGCACCACCCAACAGGTCGCGCACCTCTCTCGACGGGTCGCGCTTTTGCAGGAGGCTTTTGGAGGACTTCCCGGTGTCAGAATTGGGCGCAGGATAGCTCGTTGGAAAGGTCTTTGAGTCTACTTTCCAACCCAACTGGAATTTTTCAATTTGGAGTTGATTTTACCTATCAAAAATTAAATCTCCCAAGACTGGTCAAAAAGTGCCAAATGAGGCTGCCTCAAGGAAGAGTGTTGTTGCAGTCAACTTTTGATTGCCTTCCTCAACCCCAAATTGAGCTCATGATAGCTCATTGGAAATCTCTTTGTGTCTAGTTATCATTTTACCCATCAAGAAAATCATTTGACCAACCAAGCTAAAAGAAAACTTGATTTTCCCAAGGTCACTTCAGAGGTGTCTTTGATTCTCCTGAGGCAACGGTATTCTTGACATTTCTCTCAAACCATGACACTTGTGTAAAAAGTGAAGGAGGTTTTTCTTCCTTGGCATGTTTTGGACAAAAACCTCTCTCAGTTTTCCAAAATTCATCTTTTATTGCTCTGAAACATCATTTGAGTGAAACTTGTCCCGATGTGTGAAACAAGGAATTTTGTTGAAATGAAGCGAAATGAAGGGGATAAGGGGCTTCTAAATTCTTGGGGAAATTTTTGAGAGTGGGGAGGGATGTTAGGAAGCAGGAGAAAGTGGAATATTAGAGATTGAGTGAGGGGAAGGGGTCCAAAAGGGCGAAACACAGGCCCAACCTAGAAAATTGCCAAGTTGTAGCTAGAAACTAGGGTTTGTGCAAAAATGAGGAATTTGGCGGATCTAAGGGATGGGAAGTGTTTGATAAGGTACTTTAAGGATAGGGGAAGGTGTATGAACATCTGGATACAATTTTTGCCGGTGATTTGACCATCCAAGAGAAATTGCCTTCAAAACCCTAGGAGAGGGAAATGACCTTGCCTAGGCACAACTGAAGCATGAATAAGGTGTAAAATGACTCATTCGACACTAACATGATAATGACAACCCTTTGAATGATGATAGGCTCAGCTGAATGATGACATGGACTGACATTTGGGCAAACCCTAGACCTAATGCCTAGTGACCAAATTTTGCTTGAAGACTCACTGAAATGACAAAATTTGACCTTGACACTCTGAGATCACTTTGTAAGAGCATATTTGATCACTGGAGGAAGGCTGGAAAGACTGACACTAACACTGTTCACAACCGTTTTGCTTAACTTTTTATGCAGGATGGTTCATCTTAATTGATTTATATTCTCATAATAGCTGAATAATCTTCATTACCAGTTATTGTGTGAAATCTTTCTAGATCGCATAATGGAAAAAGTTCTATCCCAGGTTAGCGTAGATTAGATGTGTTGTTCTTGATAGATTAAAGTAGTATAAAATTCAGTCACAGAGTTTAGAATTAAATTAGCTTAGAAATAATTCCAGATTTTCATTATCATATTCTACACACACACACACATCACCAAACTCTACACACACACACCCCTTAGATCGGGAAGCTGGTCCCGTTATCCCCAGTCGGACCCGTTACACCAAACGGGCACGGAGCCGCCAACCAGGTTCCCGACCGGGTGGGTATCCCCCTTGTTGTTGACCCGATTTCAGGGCCCTCAACAGAAGGCAAAGAGTTTAATGAACCCTTTGTGTACACTACCATTTCAGGTCTACCTAAACTACATTTTCCTCCGACTCCAGCACAGTTGGTTCTCGCTTCGGTGAGGACTCAAGTGGTACCGCAGTCGTTGGGCAACCCAATCTACGGCAGAATGGTGAAGGCAGAGGTCGGCATGGGGAAGTGAGGTCGTCGTCACGGCAACAGCCAGCAAAACAGGAAAGGGATAATGCCAATGGCTTCATCTAGTAAGCCCCAGTGTAAAAAAGGAAGGAAAACGGGGGAGGAGAACATGCAAAATCTCATGCATGCTTACAGTGTGGGATCCCCGGCTCAAGTGAAATTTGTCATCTCGACATGGGAGGCGGAATTGAATGCCAAGGCGATTGCAGAATTGATTCCAGCAGAGGACTAGGAACCTTTGGTAATGGACCCTGGACACACCCACGGAAGAATGACTATGTTCAAACAACCAATCCATCTATATTAGGTAATGAAGAGCTTATTGGCAAGAGCTATGTCAAAAAACCAGAATATGGAAGGCCCTCATCAAACTCATCAATCGAAACTAAGCCTCAAGGATATTCAATGGGAAATACAAACAGTATAGGTGCAACAGTACCATCAGAATGTCCACCTTGGTCGCATGGAAAAACAACTACAAAGTCTGCAGCAAAACGAAATGCCAAGGTCGAGTGCAAAGGACCCAGCCCCAGTAGAATCGTTTGAGGATTGACCGAGAAGTCATGAATTTCTGAAAGTTTCTGATATTTTTGTTGTTTTTAATGATCTGGTCGGATAGCATTTACATTGTCAGTAGTGCATATAGATGGGTGATAGATATGGAAGCCTATAAGGCTTGGATAGACATTCTCAAACTGTTTATGTTTTGGACGGCTTATGATGTTGATCGGTGGCCAACAGACCTGGTTTCCTTCGGGCAGGTTGAGGCCACCGGACATATTTTTTGTAACCTGCCTTACATATGATTAATAGAAAGTTACTACCAAGCTTACACATAAACCTAAAACCTAAACGTCGAAAATTGTAAACTTTCCTAGTTGTTTATTATAGAATCCGCGCAATTGAATCCTCGCCTTTCCTTTGATAAATGAATCTTACCTAATTTTTAATGTAATTTTATGCATATCTAACATAAAAATATGTTAATCGACACATAGATATATATTTATTTTATATTTTCTATTGTTTTTAATGTAACGCTACAAGACAACATCTCCCTCATGTACTGGGTTGTAGAGCGCCTCTCAACGCAAAGATTTAATTAACAGACAAAGAGGAACCAAAACAATCAATTGATCTTACCGCAATGGAGGTCGATGCATCCAAGGAGGAGTTGAGCATGGAGGAAGCAGTTTTGAAAAGGATTTTGAATGAGTGGCAACACCTAGATGAGATATTTATTCCAGAAGACCAAAAGAAACTGTATAGAGAAACGTTCCAGCAATACATGGCTAATCAAGGCCAAAGACAGATAGATCTAGTGGAGCAACCTAGGATGCAATTGGGAAGTTTGCGGGAGAAACAAAACCAAACTAAAGGGGAAGGAAAAACCTTTAGGAATCAATCCAAATGGTGGGCGAGATGCTAGTTAACTCTGGAAGGGTAATACCACTATCAGCGGTATTCCACCAACTACACAAAGTTTCTCAATGATAGTAATCTCCTGGAATGTGAGAGGCCTCAATAGCCAAGGTAAGAAGAGATACTTACAAGATCATTTGAAAAAGGAGAAGCCTTAGATAGTGCTCCTCCAAGAAACAAAGGTATCAGGAGAAAAAATAGAGGAAATACTTAGACGATTTCGACCTAAGTATGAAGCAATAGAAATAGATGCAAAAGGGAGTGCGGGAGGTATTGCCATAATTTGGAACCCTACGGAGGTAATGGTGGATTCTTGGATGGGCATGCCACGCATCTTGTCAGGGCGATTTCAGCACATCGGAACTAGGGAATGGGTTTTAATCTCGGCGGTCTATGGGCCTCACACTCCAGGAGAGAAGGAAGCTTTCCTCCAGAGCATAGGGAAGCTAAGTCAACTGCATAATGAAAAACTCTGGCTGATAGGGGGAGACTTCAACCTGATAACCTCGCTAGCTGAGAAAAAAGGGGGAATAAGAAGAGAGGAACCAGAAATGGAACTGTTCAGGAATATGCAAGCGAACCTGCATTTGGTAGACATTCCAACTATTAATGGAATACACACTTGGAATAATAGGAGGGGAGGGGTTCACCAGGTGGCCTCTCGACTGGATCGGTTCTTGGCATCTGAAGATCTGATCAGTAGAGACATTTACTATGAAGCCTCGATTCTACCATGTATGGGCTCTGACCACTGGCCCATTCGCCTAGAAGTAGACTTGAAGCAGGGGCATCACAACCGTCCTTTCAGGTTTGAATCCTTTTGGTTGCGTGACCCATCCTTCCTTGATAAAGTAAAGGATTGGTGGAACTCGAGTTCAAAACAGGGAAGAAATGTCATGCACACATTCCAGCTTCGCTTGAAAGAGTTAAAGTAGAAGATTAAGAAATGGAACAAATAGGAATTTGGCCATATCCAACAAGACCAGGAAAGGATCCAGACCTGCATGCAACAAGTACAGCAACAAATGATTACGAAAGGACGCTCGGCCTCAATAGTTATGGAAGAAGGTATGCTTCTAACCAAGCTTTGTGAAAGGAGGAAGCAGGAAGAGATCTTGTGGAAGAAAAAATTGTGAGTATAATGGCTCTGGGAAGGAGAAAGGAACACATGCTTCTTTCATAATGCTATGATACAACATAGACAGCATAATCGAATATTCTTGCTACTATACCTAGGAGGGAACAGATTGGTACAACAAAGATATGGAAAACCTATTGGTCAACCATGTCCAAAACCTCCTATCAGAGTTGACCCCTAACACATCAGAAGCTATTGACAAGATAACCAGGCATATACCACAGTTGGTCATCAGAGATTAGAACCTAGCACTCATGCGAGCAGTTACGCTAGAAGAGGTGGAGGAGGTGGTAAAAGGTTTGGCTAAAAACAAAGCATCGGGGCTGGATGGATTCACAATAGAATTCTTCCAGGTAACCTGGCCAATTCTGGGTAAAGACATCCTAGAGGTGGTAGAAGAATCCAAGTGATCAAGGAAGGTACATCTTGCCCTCAACTCTACTTTTATAGCTCTAATCCCTAAATCTCAGCATTCTGAAGAGCCTCAAGGCTTCAGGCCTATATCCTTGTGTAATGTCATCTACAAAATCCTCTCTACTATCATGGTAAATAGGCTTAAACCAATTCTCCCTTCCTTAGTATCCCCGAAGCAGACCGCTTTGTCAAGGGTCACCAAATCCTAGACGGTATAGTCACGGCTCAAGAAGCCATCCATTCCCTCAAAATACTCTGATCAAAAGGCATGATGATCAAGCTGGACCTATCTAAAGCCTATGACCGTCTGAGTTGGACTTACCTTCTGTGGATCCTGCAAGCTTTTGGCTTTGATCCTAGACGGATTCAATGGATATCATCTTTTATATTCTCCCCGGTTTTCTCAATCCTCCTTAATGGTTCCCCCACCCAATCCTTCAATGCATCCCGGGGGCTTAGACAAGGAGACCTGATATCCCCTTTCTTGTTTATCCTGGTAAAAAAGGTTTGGGGAGATATATAAAAGTGAAGGTACAAGAAGGCCAATTCAAAGGGTTGCACATGTGGGGGAATGACATCCCCCTAACACATCAATAGTTTGTTGATGACATAATGATGTTCTACCAAGCCACCCTCAAGGAGGCAAGAGCCCTCTTTCTTATCCTTCAAGACTTCATGCAAGCCTTCAGAATGCGGATTAATAATGAAAAGTCAAATATTTTTTTTCTTTAACACCATTATTCAGTCTCAATCCTTTCTAGCCAGAATATTGGGTTTTCGTATTGGCTCCCTTCCCTCAAAGTACTTGGGTATTCCTCTCAGCTTCAACTCCCTTAGAGTTTCAAGATGGAAGGCCCTTCTTGACCATCTACAAAGTCGCCTTCAAAATTGGTCCTTTCGGGCCCTCAACATGGCGAGTAGAGTAATTCCCTTGAAAGTAGTGTTGTAATCAATCCCCATCTATCAACTCTCTGGCCTTACCGCACCCAAAAAATCTTGTACTGAAATGACAAAAAAATTTAAGAAATTCCTTTGGCAAGAGGCACAAAAATCCAAGAAATGGGCCCTCTTGTCCTAGAATTATTTAAACAAACCCAGACTGGCAGGGAGTCTGGGTCTAAGAGATCCCCACCCTCTTAATAAGGACGAGAAAATCTATGGTGGAGATGGATTCGGGGAGGAAATGATCTATGGAAGTATATCTGGAAAAGAAAATACATAATGCCATCATCCATGGAAGGGAGACTGAGAATTCAGGGGACACCAAGAGGATTTACAATTTGGAACCTAGCAGCAGAAAACAGGGATCTAATAAGAAACCACAGCTTTTGGGAAATTGGGGGGGAGACAAAGCATTGTTTTGGCAGGACGCATGGCAATAGAGGGAAAATTTATTCAGTCGACAAGACCTTATCGAGATATTCCTATTCATAAACCAGTCTGCAAACCTGACAATGAATAAGTTTTTGGATTCAGACACCAAATCTTCCTGGTGTGAGTGGAGAAGGAAAGAACATTGGCCCAGTGCTCCATATTCTCCCCAGTGGGGAGCATATGACAAGGAGGTCAACTACAGAAGAATAACGATGTCGAAAGGAACGAATATCCTTCGATGGGGATATAAAAATAAGGGAATGTTTACAATACGAGAAGGATATCAACTTAAAGCAAAACACCAACACTAGCATTCTCCAACCATCTGAGGTAGAATATAGTTGGGGAAACTATGGCCAAAGGTAGCATTATTCTTCTGGCTAGTTAGTTATGGAAGAGCCTCACTTGGGACCAACTACAAAAAGAGCTGGGGCCTTCTGCATGTAGCATGTATGGGTCGCAGGTGGAAACAATGGAGCACCTCTTAAATTCATGTCCCTTCAGCAATCAGCTCTGGCATAATCATGAAAACCTCTTTGGCCATTCAGACCGAGACTACTCAAGCATTAAGGCTTCAATCGAAAAATGGAGGAAAAGAGCATACAAAATCCCTATTCTCAACAAAGCCTAGGGCATCTCTATTGGATTTCTCCTTTGGGCGGTGTGGAAAGAAAGGAATCAGAGGGTATTCAAAGATCAAAAATAGACAGAGAGGGATGTTTGGCAGGTAATCATCAAAAACATCTGAGAAACCATACTGGCAGAGAAATGGTACCCAGACGATTGGAAAGTCCCTCCTCAGGAAGGTCGTATCCTGGCAATGCTCAACTTGTCCTCACAGATGCTAATGCCTTTTTCATGGAAACTTAAAACTCCCCCCATCCAATCACCCTCGAGATATATATGTCCCCCAGAGGAGTTCATAAAAATGAACTTCGATGGTGCCTCTAAAGGCAACCCTGGTGAGGCGGGATTTGGAGGCATTTTTAGAGACCACCAGGGGTAGGTAGTCCGACTGTTTGCATTGGACTATGGAATTGCAAGTAGCAATGAGGCAAAATTCAATGTTGTTAAACATGGATTGTTAATTGCAAGGAGGGAACGAATTCATAAAATGGTCATTGAAGGGGACTCCACCTTGGTGATAGAAACCATAAAAAAGCTACATCAAGGCACACACTAGGAAAATATAAGTAAGAGTTGGAGAACAACGAGGTTAGTCCAGGAAATAGGAGACCTTATCCAAGACATCGCATACCTTATTCCTATTCATGTATGTCATTCAGGTAATGTTGTTGCAGATTTCCTGGCTAATTGGGGGTGTAGTAACCCTGGAAAGGATTTGGACGTCTCTGGGGACAGGGTGACTCAAGGTGAAGGGATGGCGGCCTTGATATGAGTGACAACTTGGGCCCCCGATCGAGTGTGACAGGACGCGAGACCCCCGCGTGGATCATCGTAATGTGTAAGCAGGTAAGGAGCAAGGCAAGTGGGCGACCCACCCAACGCAACCACATGCTCCAGGAAATTAAGGGTCTGACGACCCGTAACCAAGTGGCAAGGAGGACCTCGGGCGTAGTAAACTGGGATTTACAAGTGGTAAGTAAGGTGGTTAACTTGGCATTCTGCATGCAAACGTTGTGGTTTCACCTTAGGCAATGTGGTAAGTTGGTGAAGGTAGCTCGAGGGACTGGAGACCTGCGCCACCGGCAAAGAATCTTGGATGATAGCATAGGTGCGACAGCGTGGCTGGGTAGCTGGTATGTCTCTCTGGCCCTCCTAGTTCATGAAATGGTGATATTGTAGCAAGGCTCGAAGCCGGGATGGGAAGGTCTGGTGAGGATTTTGCATGGATTAATTAGGATTGGGTTAAGTTTGTCTTTGGCAGTGTCTGGAATGTCAATTTCAGTCTTTTATGGAAATATGTTGACCCAAATGAGAATGTATGGGGAGTCGTGGCCTATATTTAGGAAATTGTCTATAAATTTTGTCACAGAGTCATGTAGTTCTAAGCGTCTGAGGCCCAGATGGGCTTGGGTTGGTTAGGGAGATGGACACCTTCTTAAAGTCTCTCAGACCAAAGGGGCAAGTATGGGGAATTGGGTTCAACACTGAGCATATGGTCTACAAGTTCTGAGAAATCCTTGTTTAATTAATGGAGTCAATTGGCATCATCACCAAGCATCTGGTCTATAAGTTTTGAGAAGGCCTCGTTTAATTTATGGAGTTAGAGGCGTGGTCAGGCCTAGAATCAATTAGAGAGTCTGAGAGGAGTATGGTATCTATAGATGGTCGGGTCTTCTATCTGCCCTCAGTGAAAGGACAAGGGTGTCGGGCTTCTTTGTGTGCTCATTCTCCGAAACAGGAAATGGGGAACCATAATGGTCTCCCATAGGAAAGGGACAGAAGGCAAAACATGTATATGGCATTTGGAAGGCAAAGAGTTTAATGAACCCTCTGTGTACACTACCATTTCAGGTCTACCTAAACTACATTTTCCTCCGGCTCCAGCATAGTTGGTTCTTGCTTCGGTGAGGACTCGGGTGGTACCGCAGTCGTTGGGTAACCCAATCTACGGCAGAATGGTGAAGACAGAGGCCGGCATGGGGAAGTGAGGTCGTCGTCACGGCAATAGCCAGCAAAGCAAGAAAGGGATAATTCCAATGGCTTCATCTAAGAAGCCCCAGTGTAAAAAAGGAAGGAAAACAGGGGAGGAGAACATGCAAAATCTCATGCATGCTTACAGTGTGGGATCCCCAGCTCAAGTGAAATTTGTCATCTTGGCATGGGAGGTGGAATTGAATGCCAAGGCGACTGCAGAACTGATTCCAGCAGAGGACTAGGAACCTTTGGTAATGGACCCTGGACACACCCACGGAAGAATGACTATGTTCAAACAACCAATCCATCTTTATTGGGTAATGAAGAGCTTATTGGCAAGAGCTATGTTGAAAAACCAGAATATGGAAGGCCCCCAACAAACTCATCAATCTGAACCGAGCCTCAAGGATATTCAATGGGAAATACAGACAGTATAGGTGCAGCAGTACCATCAGAATGTCCACCTCGGTCGCATGGAAAAACAACTACAAAGTCTGCAGCAAAACGAAATTCCAGGGTCGAGTGCAAAGGACCCAACCCCAGTAGAATCGTTTGAGGATTGACCAAGAAGTCATGAATTTCTAAAAGTTTCTAATATTTTTGTTGTTTTCAATGATATGTTCGGATAGCATTTACATCAGTAGTGCATATAAATGGGTGATAGATATGGAAGCCTATAAGGCTTGGATAGACATTCTCAAACTATTTATGTTTTGGACAGCTTATGATGTTGATCGGTGGCCAACAGACCTGGTTTCCTTCGGGCAGGTTGAGGCCACCGGACATATTTTTTGTAACCTGCCTTACATATGATTAATTGAAAGTTACTACAAAGCTTACACATAAACCTAAAACCTAAACGCCAAAAATTGTAAACTTACCTAGTTGGTATTATTATAGAATCCGCGCAATGGAATCCTCGCCTTTCCTTTGATAAATGAATCTTACCTAATTTTTAATGTAATGTTATGCACATCTCTAACATAAAAATATATTAACCGACACATAGATATACATTTATTTTATATTTTCTATTGTTTTTAATGTAACACTACAAGACAACATCTCCCTCATGTGCTGGGTTGTAAAGCGCCTCTCAACGCAATTAAATGTTTCATTTTAAATGAGTGGTTTTTATAATTTAATTTAGACAAGTGATAATTTTATAGACGATAGTTTAAAAAATATATATTTGTTGCAATTTTAATGTCCTATTGAAATTGGGATCAAGTTAGTCTTAGGCTAAGATTTCAAATGAGTTATAGTTTTAACCTTTAAAAAAATACTCTTTGTAGAACCACTCTCTCATCCACATGCTAATTACCTAGAGAGACGCTCTCTAACCCAGTGTGGTAGAGTATACTGTAATGTTTAG
The DNA here is from genome assembly GCA_031772625.1 of Pinus tabuliformis. Taxonomy (NCBI): domain Eukaryota; kingdom Viridiplantae; phylum Streptophyta; class Pinopsida; order Pinales; family Pinaceae; genus Pinus; species Pinus tabuliformis. The sequence continues at coordinate 850,429,422 of CM062809.1, read as the reverse complement.
CATTTTGACTAAGTCAAATTACATAAAAATAAGTAAATTAAATAAATAAATAAAAATATTAATGTAAAAAATTTAAACATTTTAAATTGAGCAAAATAAAATTTTAAAAATATATATATAAATATAAATAACAAAATATAAATAAACCTATAAAAAAATAATAATAATAATAAATGACCCATGTACTCATGTAAAATATAGCCTATTTAAAGGGGGATTAAACCAACCTAAATCTATCTTAACTTTGGCACCAACCTCAAAGTTTGCATCTCAAAATATTTGATCCCTCTTGGCCCTTGGTAGATCTTGAGTTAAGACGGATCTAGGTTGCTTTAATTCTCCCTTTTAAATAAGTTATATTCCACATAGATACTATGGTTCAATACCGTGGGCTACTTTTATTTTTATTATTATTTTATTTTTATAGGGTTATTTTTAATTTTATTTTGCCCCATTTAAAAGGTTTACATTACATTACATTATTATTTTTTATTTAATCTATTTTTATTTATTTATTTATTTTTATGTATTTGACTTAGTGAAAATATTAAACATTAGGTTACAATATCTCTACCACACCACACTGGTTGGAGAGCCCCTCTCTCCATAATTAGCAAGTCAATGAGAGTGTGGTTCTACCAAGAGTAATTTTTTTAAGGTTAAAAAGTATAACTCATTTGAAACTTTAAAGTAACAGCTCTACCACACTAGGTTGGAGAGCCCCTCTCTCCATAATGGTTCTACTAAGAGTAATTTTTTTAAAGTTAAAATTATAACTCATTTGAAATCTTAAGGTTTCAAATGAAATTAAAGTTTTTTTATAGTCATGATAATTGGTCTTTAATACTACGGTTAAAATATACTGGAATTTGAATCATAAAAAAGGTGATTTTGCATCACGACTTTTCAAAACAAGCATAAACATTAGCACTCAATGTGAATTTTAAAAGAATAAGAATTAGATCAATTCTCATTAAGTTGCTAATTTTATTATTATTGGAAAAATAAAGATAAATTATATAAGTTTAGGAATTTCAAATGTTTTCACTTTTACAAGGAATCAAATGATATTGCAAATGATTTGTTCAAAAAAATTGTGAATGCTTTTTCTTATTTATTTTGGAATTGTCTATAATGCGACTTTTTGGAGATTCCGGTGACGGAATCCGGCGGAAGAAATTGAGGTTAAATCTTGATTTGTTGCAGTTAAAATGGTTTTTTAACTGCATATTTGGATTCAGCACCCTGAAAAACCCCTGAGATGCTTTCATGGTGCAGAAACTAGCTATCAAACTTGCGATTCCAACAAATTCCTGCCGGATTTCGACCGGAAAAACCCGCCGGAAAAGCTTTCAAAAAGTGGCGTTATAGACAACTACATTTATTTTTACAAGGGTGTGGCTAAACAAATTCAACCTATGACAGTAGCCCAATTTCGTCTTCCTCTATCCAACATTTTTTTGACTTCTCGTATGCAGACACTCAAGGAGCTCATTCCAAGAAGCCGATGGTTGGACACGCCCGTTTTCTTGGAAGAGGTCGTTGTCTGCATCAGGTCCAGAGTATGCAGGCGCTCACAGGATGGCACACAAATTAGAGTGCTTATGTTGCTTGCGAGGTCTAGGTATAACGTCGCAAGCTCAAATCCTGCGCTGGACAAGCATTGATGAAATGCATTTTGCACGCAGAACCTGATAGTATATACTATAATGGGTATATGTTGCAGAAACAGCAGAAAATATTACACCGTTGTGAGTGTGGAGGGATTTTAAAGAGAGAACTTAAATGACCTGGAATAACCAAACCAGGGATTTCAGATGAGGAAATCGCCAAGCCAGAATCCTTCTTTCTGTCATACATGTCCTCCAATATTAATTCCAAGATAGAAGTCTTTGTCTCTTCAGTCTTTTATCTGATAGCGAAACTGTCAATATTTTTTGCATTCCATCTGGCAATGTGAAAGTGTCATTATAATTTGGAACTATTTTAGAATTCTGTATGCAATCATGTCTGAGGAATATGAAATTATATTTTAGGGCTTTTGTTTGGAAATTGGGTTGTTTTTATTGTGGGTAGTCTAAAATATATGTTTTTTTGTCTTGAAAGTTATGAAAATTTCGGTTATATTTTGGAAAAATATGGTAGAGATTTTTGTAAATCCAAATAAAAATTGTTAAAATTTGTAATTTTAAGTGCCCTAGACTTGTGTGATGGTGCTGAATCTATTTCTACCATAAAAATAACATTCAAACACTGCACCTATATAAAGAAAATAATGAAAAAAATTTACCCAAATTCGAGCGAATTTTAACCATTCGGACAATTACTCCGCCTCTCCGTTTTTATTTTCTAGAAATGGAATTGTCGAACAATTACTCCGCCTCTCCGTTTTTATTTTCTAGAAATGGAATTATATAACACATAGCAGAACTAGCATTCAAGCACCACTAGCTTAGGTTTCTAGTTTTTTAGACTTTTCTAACTTAATAATTTCACATGCTCGGATCAATAGACAACTCTCAGCAATCGGGGATTAACTGGCTTAAACACAACACCTGGCGTAATCCAATGACCTTCGTTGTAGTTACAAGTTATGACTTAGCTTATGGATATGGACCAAGCATCATAATCAATGATAAATCTATATTGCTTTAATTTTAGTTCTAAAAGCCATCGAGAAAGATAAAGCAACATTTAGAAAAGTTTATATTTAAAATATATTAAAATATATAAATATAATAATTTATGAAAAATTTAAATTTATTTTTGTAAACGAATGCGAAAGGTTGAGAAGATTTTCAATATTTTACGTGGTGAAGATTTTTGATATTTTATTAGCAAATGGGAAGGATTAAGAAGAGTCTAATATAATTTAGACATTGAAAGAAAGAGTGAGAGGAATCTAATAACTATTAAAATTTTGCACATTATTGATGATTTTTGGACACTTTTGATGTCACCATGTGTAGTTGTAATCTATATAATAATAAAAATTATATTTACAATCAAGTGAATTATTTATCAATTATTAAAATATATTATTATAATTATCTATTAAAAATTATTTATCAATTATTAAAATATATTATTATAATTATCTATTAAAAATAAGCAATTTTAGTTGAGAATTATGTTGAATGATTATTTTGGATTTGGTTGTTAGAGATGTGTTGTTATGATGAATATTTTAGGTTAGTGTTGAGGGCCAAAAATGTCTGCTTAACATTGGGGAATAACCACCCAGTGCGGACTTTAAAGCAGCGCTTTTTCCATTTGGAGTGATGGCTCCAACTGGTTTAACTAGGTTCAGTTACCTTCTTCCTATCGCTATTGGTTTATGATATATTTTTAACCACCAATAGACAGGGATATCATATCACTTCTTCTTATTGATCGGGCAAAAGAATGACCCTTAAGCTTATTTGAATTCAGCCAAGCCACAACTAAGATTTTACCTCTTTGAAAGAGGACATAAAAGAATGTAGAACTTAATTTAAATGCAAGCTTATTCTATAATGCAAGCAAAAAGAAACTAATCATAATCCTATCTCAATTAGGCAGATATAGATCTAACCCAACCAAGACCAATATATTTAAAGTATTGGGATTTAAATATGTCTTGTTTATAATGAATATCAAGTTAATGACGTAGTTCCATTAACTGACATTATGGATACCAAAACACATCTTATTGGGACCTCTTAACTGAAATAATAAACCAACAACATTCCAGGAAGTAATTCACAAAAATGATATTGATTATCAAATCAGTAAATCCAATAATTAAACAACACTATGCAGAATTAGTTCGCAACACATTACTATTTAATAAATCAGTTTTATAAGACAGATTTCTGAGTAAATAGTTACTCAGAAATCAGAATTTAATCCATAAGAGCAATGATACATAATAACAATATTGAGACAAATTACCCATATTTACAAAAGTGTACGAACATGGATAAAATGACATATTCATGTTATCATAAAAATGAAACTAGTATTTGAAACAGTAGTATTAGAAATACCAATTTATTGAATCCATTTCTCCGACCTTCATCTCCAACAGTCCTTTACATTGCTTGAACTTCTACTTCCAAAACTAGAGCCACAATAGTGCAAACTCTACCCCTCATACATAATTCAAGATACAAAGGAAAAATCCTCACTAATCCTCAGATCTGAGATTTTCTCTCCTCCCTCCTACAACTCTAAATTCCTATTACATAAGTGCTTTTTGAAGTCTAAAATTGCAGAGGAGAGTAGCCCCTTATTACATTCTGCAATCTATTATTTATAATATTTGCAAAGGAATTCTTGAAAGGAAAGTTTGTTGAAGAAAAAATCTGCCCAATCTAATTTTATTTGTTCAAAATTCCAATCTTTAATTGTTGGAGCATTCTCATTGATTGAGATCTTTTTCCTCCATATCTCTTCTACTATTTTTCTGCAAAAATAAATCAAAACAACTTAAGATGCAAAAATATTAAAATCAAGATATCATTTCTGGCATTTAAAACAAATCCAATCAAATTCAATTTAAATAAATAATTGAAAATAAAATATAAGATTTCTATTGATGCCTGGGATAGTTTAATTGGCTAAGGATATCATTGACGAATGGATCTGCATTCAGAAGAGGCTTGGACAAATGAAAATGCAGAAAATAAAACTCAAAAAATTGATTTTGTTTTAAAAATTCGGAGCTTGATCTTCTGCCTGATTTTTGACCCAATAAATGACCAAATCTGTTAGTGAAACCTCCTCAAAAATGTTCTCCTTGATTTTATCTTTCCAATGAGCCGTCCTGGGCCTCATTTGGTGAAGTAAAACTCAATCTATGAGCTTCCAAAGTTGATGGGTCAAATCTGGCATAAATCTGGAAATTCTATCGCTGGGCTAAAAATCAAAATTTTAATTAAAAATTTAATCCTAAATTAGACTCTAATTATCTGATAATTAATTCTAATTTAATTGTTAATTATGAACTAAACTAATTATTTAATAAATTGTTATTAATTAATCTAACTAACTAATATAATTAACTATTTATAAACTAATTAATATTAATCTAAATAATAATTAAATTTTAATTAAATTAAATTTTATATATTAATTAATTAAATTAATTTAAAAATTACTATTTAAATATTTAAACTAATATTAAATTACCTACCTTACTTCACTCATATTTATAAGAAGAGCTTCGGCGTAAATCACATATAGAAAGACCTTTGTCGACGCGTTTCGAGCCAGCAAGTGTGGCTCATCGTCAGGACGATGAGCCACACTTGCTGGCTCGAAACGTGTCGACAAAGGTCTTTCTATATGTGATTTACGCCGAAGCTCTTCTTATAACTATTATGGATCACAGAAGTCTCAATTCAACAATTCACTCATATTGTAATGCACTTACATAAACCATTTCAAAACAACGAAGTAATATATGAGCCCAAAACGAAAGTCAACGTTTGACTTATCGCATCAGCGGAAACGTTGAGTCGGAGTTCATAAAGCTTGTATTAGTTGAGGACTCCCGATGCGATGGAGCAATCACATTGTAACTCAAACAAATGAATTTTTTAAACTTTGGTTAATGCCCCGTTGTTTTTTATGATCGGGAGATCGGCTATCGAGGGAAGGGAGGTCCTCGGGGTCTTTAAAAGATGCGTCCATTGAAAGTCCCGATGTCATTAAAAGTCCCGATGCGATCCTCCGATTGCGAAATAAGTTTTATATATATTATTTTTTATATATTAAATTTTAATTTAATTTAATTAATTATATTTTATATAATAGTTAATTTAAGATTTAATATTAAATATTAAATATCAATTTTTTATTTTGGTTTTATTTTAATGAAATTTAGTTATGAAATTATCTAAACTACATCCACTTTGAAAATAAAAAATAAACTACAGCCACTTCGATATTCTGGGTTTTCGAGATTAGTAATTAATTTGGAAATTGGAATAAATTACTAAAATCCCGATGCTTCATGATTTAGCTCTATAAGTAAGAAATGAAAAATGTTAGTAATAACTAACTATGGGTTAATATCTAAAATAAATGCATTATTGAACTAATTTATTTACAAAAATGGAATATTGTACATTTTATGCATTTTAACCCAGGCGACATAAATGATTAGACTTCAAAGGAATGCCATTTACAAACTAGTTGACCAAATGATGCGAAACAAGTATCAACGGGAAGCTAATAAAAAATCGATTTTAACAAAGAAATCCAAACAAGAATCTAAAGAAAACGAAAAATTAACGAAAGCGTAGGATAATCAACTTAGTAAAAATCCTAAAAAGCATTTAGCCAAAAAAATTATAGAAACGGTCCCCATTATTTGAAGTGAACAAGTCAAAAATAGGGGGGTTGTGTTTTTACCACAATAGTTAGCATGGATGAAGTCAATAATTAGAATTTACTTTATTCAAGAATTCATTATGGGAAATATTTTTTAAAGGTTCATGGAAAATCTAGCCACAAAATGTGTACAGTTGTAAATACAAATTACAACCACTACTAAATGATGATACATGGTCACCCAATTATGATATGATTGTCTCACCCAACCAGGAGATAATGGTCAATAGATTATGGCCCCAATAGCTTGATACCCTCCACAAAGGTGACATGATGGAGCATCATTCATGTACACTAGATTATTGCTTCTTCTATTTGTGGAAGGAAATGAGCTATATGTTGGAATTACACGCTATGTAGACACTTAAGGGTGGTGGGATTAGGCAATTCACATCGCAACCCCTTGCATTGGGTCAACTTTGTGGAATCCCAAAACAAACCCCTTAGAAATCGACGTGATAAATAATAATTTAGAAGGGCGCATACCAGTGGAATTCTCTGAAGGTCTACTGGATTAATTGGGGATTGCGATGATGATGTTGAGATTGAGCAACATAGGCGACTGAAAAAAAGATTGTCAGCACTAGAGGTCTTTGATTTGAAGTGCAAGGGGATTGTTGGTAATAGTAATAATAATAAGTTGCAGGAGAAGAACTATGGGAGGATGAGCGCCATTGTTAATCAGGTAATGAGAGGATTGGAGTTCCCCTGGAGTCAGACATTGAATAGGACGACGTTGATATCCTCCAAGTAATTTGAAATAGATTTACGAATCCAGGCTTGTGGGAGGTGTCCACTAGTTATGGTATGAAATCTTTGGCTAAATTCTTCTGTTAATCACCGCATTCTCCTTGTGAATTCATGTTTTGGACAATAATGAGGATTACGAATTTTGATAAGTTGTTATAAGTAAAGTGCATTGCCTTGATAACTTGTGTGTTTCTTGATAGCTTGTGTGTTTCTTGATAGAGGGAGAAGATTAACAACCTTGGAGTCCTAATTTTAGTGCATGTAAGCCCTAAAACCTCATGTTGGAACCTAAGCCCTATACTTGTTAGGTGATCACACTCTACCCCAGCTTGGAGGATTATCCTTCTTCAAAGTAAGTGTATGAATGTGGAATGAAATCATAGATGTACCACTGCAATAGTAACTTACGGTTTGGAACGCGACTTATACAACAACCATAGGCTAAAGAGAGGGCCTATGAAGTGTGACGTTGAAATTAGTAGTGATGCTTGTACGGTTGTAACATAGTAGCGAGCTTGGGGAATTACACCCTACAGCCAACTTCCTAATTGGAAAAATCTTTTGGTGTAAGTAACTATATGGGTGTTATCTAACTAGATGCAAAGTGTGAGATCTAGATCTATTGAGTGTGAGCCAATTTCATAGATGCAAAGTCCTTTTAGATGATAAACATTATAATCCTAACAGATTTTTTTCTATATTCTGCAGTTTATGATAAGAGTGTGATTGCTTTTAGTAACCGGCTTATCTTAATTATCATCAACATTATCAGAATTAAAAGTATAGAAATCATGACTTTTACAAGAGGAATAGGGGCATACTATATAGATATTGATTGACTTCTAACCATGCCCCAATTAGCAAGGTTGATATCAATAACATGATTGATGAGACTGTACTTGGTACAACAAACAAAACACATTAGTGGGGCAGCGTGTTCAAATATAATAGATGTTGGGCTTGTTATATACTCATTGTGGAATATAATTTACCAAACAATGTTTTGAAAATTATTAGCAAAAATATTTGAATTCGTGTACTTATAGATATATAAATTTAGCTAAGTATTCTTATCAAGAAGCAATTTAGGTGCATTCAGAGAAATTATTAATGATGCTTGCATTGGAGATTTTGGCATTTATTAAGCACATGCTTTTAGTAGTGATGAGCTTTGTTCATAAATGGTGGGTTATGTTCATGACAATATGATCTTCCAAATATTCCATTCCTTCGGTGTACCTTTGCACCTTTAGGGGCAATTTCTACTTTAAGCTTTGATGGAAAACTATAGATTCATGGTTATTCAATAGTTAATTGATTGTGATAGTTGTAGAGCTTAAAGATCCACTTTCTTGGAGTTGGTGATTAATCTAGAGAGTTAGCATGAGCACTGTTTTTAGTTATAACGTCCACGGACATACGACTAGTTATAATTTCACCATTGTTACTTGAAACAAAGGAAATTATGATTTTTTTTGGAACAAAAAGAGTTCATAATAAATATGAAAACAACAATGAAATTGTAATGTTTGAGAGGAAATATTATTTTGTTTCCTCTTTACCCTTCGTGAAATTAAAATGTGTTGTATGTGCACCTATTTTTTCATGAAAAACATATCTCTAGAAAACCATTGAACACTTACCCTCATTTTGAGGATTGTAAGGGTAAATTAGATTCTTCAAGGTTCAATGCTAATACAACAATATACTCATAAAGAGCTCAACATGTTAGTTGTAGGAAACGATCATGGGTGGGGAGGATAACATTTCCTCTCTCAACCACTGAGACTAAATCTAATTGACTTGTTGTATGTGTACTTTCTTTTTTTTGTAAGATAAGATTTCATTATTCAAGGAATTATAATAGTTTCACAGTTTGTCCTGCTAGTGGCCTGCCACATAGGAAACCAAACCACTAGCAAAAAACCAAGATAGTAGTCCAAAAATAATGAAAGTATACTAGTGTGCCAAAAACTTAGAGAGTTCACAAAGATCCTTGAAGCACCATAAGAGGTGGATAGAAAGAGTTATTAGCTGCCTGTTAACACTACTAAAAACACCAACATACCACAACCTAGCCAAACTAGCTAACCATATAAACATCAGAACAAAACTCATCAAAAAACTAGGTAAAAGTGGCGATGTCCACCTGAATTGGGTCGGTGCACCCTTGACTACAACCACTTAGACCGAGAGCAAGAGATGATTGGATTTCAATGCATTTGAGACAACCCTGATGAGCCTAGGTATTGCAACAAGAATGTTGCAACTCCCAGGGCTACCAGCTTTACTTATCAATCCGGGGTTCATACAAACTTGGAGGTGACAGTGCCATATGCACAAGTAAAAGTGAAGGTCTTGCCTGTTGTCACTGTTCATATGGCAAGAGACCCCAGGGGTTCCAAGCCAGACTTCTATAGGGTCAGAAGAAGCTTGATTCTTTGATGGAAGCAAAGCAAATATATTCTAAGAGAGAGCTACTCTACTGCAATAATGAAGAAAACAACTTGTAATGCTAACTCACACCATAACCTAATTAACCAATTAAACAACTATGCTAAGTAGAATTGCTAAATCAATCACTAACCTAACACTATTATCTAAGTTACAGAATAAAATAGCATCAAACTATACCAAGGTGCAAACGAGGAAACTAAGCTAAATCGGTTTTCAAGCGGAAGAGCAATCGAAGATCGAAATTGGTGAAAGGAGGACGTAAGGACATAGTAGTGCATAAGGACCGTTGGATCGATCAACGAACAGAAGATGGACGATGGAGATCTTATCGCGGGGGCTTAAGTGAATATATGGATGAACAGGGTTAATGAACAGGATGAACGGTAGAGGTCTTATCGCGGGGAATTAAGTGAATGGATGGACGAACAGGGTAACGAAGCAGATGAACTGTGGAGATCGTATCGCGAGCGGTTTAGTGGCTAGATGAATGAACAGGGTTAACAGGAGTTGAATGGCAGATATCTTATCGCGGAGATTAAGTCAAGAGATGGATGGACAGGATTAATCGGAGGGTGGATGGTGGAGATTGTATTGCGGGAAGAAAATGTGCGGAAATGATGGAGTGGGTTTCGAAAGCGGTAAGCAGTTTCTCATGCGCCCTCAAAGTTGTAAGCTATATTTCTAAATTTCACGTGATTAGCCTAACTGAGTGACACGTAGCACGAGAAAACCACTTTTCTCGCATGCTCTCGGGCAGATAACGGTCATGCAAGAATCTGCACGAGATTGCGTGATAGCCGTCAGATCAGGCTAAACAGATCAACGGTGGAGATCGGTGAAGCTAGTTGGCGATCGGGTGACGGAACAGCCATCAGATCAAGCGAGGTAAATCGACGATGGGGGTTTAAAGTGCATAAAGTGTTGAGGTGATGCGATAATCGTCGGATCAGGCGAGGCAGATCGATAGTGGGGATTTAAAGCGCATAAAGTAGGTGGAAGACTTCACGCGAGGTGGCAGTTGGATAAACTAATGAATCGGATGGTGATTGGGCAGGTTTGTTGTGGATCGGATGGTGAGGAAATGATGCATGAAGAACGTGCTGAAGGAGGTTTCAAATGAAAACGACAGAAAAAACCAGTGAGGGTGAACAAGTAACTGCATCAAACAACAAACTCCATAGCTCATGCGAGAACCAGAAACCTATGTTTTTGGGGTTTCTGAAGGGTCTCTTCCTCAAGTCATGGTCCTAGAGGGAGGAGGTGAGGCCGAGACACCTACGACAACCTTGTGGTGATCTTTTCCTGATCTGAAAATGGAATGTACTTGTTTAAGGGTGCAAGGTATCCATTTCCCATAATTTCAAATGTGAGCTATACACTCCAAGTGACCTCTGAAAATGTGAAAACTTCTTATTTCTTATACAGAGATAGACTGTAGGGGCATTCACCGGACATGTCACCTCTAAAGAGAGGATGAGTTCCAGAGGCTACCTGGCCCTCTACAGGCTCTGCCTAAAGAAATAACGAAGTAAACACTTAGAAGTCTTTGACATACACATACTTGAAGTTTGATGTCTTGCGGAATAAGACAAATAACTTTCTGCAGCTGAATAGGTGATTATGTGTGTATGCAAGTTATGTATATTTGTTGTTTAACACTTTATATCAGTTTTGTTTAGCATATCATCTTCAGCAAATAAAGACATCAAAATGATAAAGCAGTTCACCCCTCTGGGCTACATCTGCTGGACCAAACCTCTCAAACTAGGCTTGTCCTCTTGTATTAAAAATGCTACAAAGGCTAATACAAGAATATGAGTGTCTCAAAAGACAGATCTGACTGTAAATACAGAATCAGAAGATAGGAATTAGCTAAACATGCTCTTTCCCAAACACTAAACAGTGAAATTGTACCTTATACAGTACTTTCCCCAATTGGCCCTGATGGCCCTTTAGAATTGCATGGAGAATTTCGAGGTGAAGATGATCTCAATTGGTTCTGAAACCTCTGACATTAGACTCAGAAGGTCGAAAATAGCAAACATAGGCTTTTGAATCACCAAAAATGGATGAACACAGCCCCAAACAGCTCAAGCACTGAAATGGCCCTAGTGGCCCTGAAAGCTTCCCTGAAGCTAAACAGTGAGAATAATGCCTCAACAGGAAAAACAAGTTGTATAAATGGATTCAGAATACTGAAAACCTTCAGGAATGACCTTCGTTCCACATTCACTGGCTGCACATTTCCCAATGCAGCTCCCAAACTGATTTGTCCCTAGTGGCTCCTAGAACTTCCATGAAGCTAAAACACCTGCAAACGACCTCATATGGCTGTGAAAACTATGCCAATGGCTTCAAAAGGTCGAAGAGACCCAAAATCAAAAAAAAATTCATCCAAAACGGACTTTCCTAACCAAAGTTATGGTCATTTACTCCCAACTGCCAGTTGCCCCTACAAAAACTCCAGATAACTTTAGTTGGAGCCAGTTAGGCCCGCCAAATATGACGGGTCCGCCCAAATTTGGTGCTCTGCCAAAATTTCTACCAACTTGACCGTGACTGCCAGCTAACTGTTAGTGGCTTTCAATGCGCATGTGAACGTTCCTGGCGGTTTTGGGTTTACCTCGAAGTTTGAGCCGAAATTTTGGTTGAACTATTTATTTACCATTGATTTCCGCATATATGTGACCACGTATTTAACACATAACTGTTATGTGCTGGCGGGTTATGGACAAGCTCCCGGTTCTGCGCACTATGGTCATATGTGTGGGGGCTGGCCCCCTTGGGCCCCGCCCTTAACCAATTGAAACTTTAATACAAGTTTGTTCCAAACATTAAACAAGTGTTGCCTGTGTGGTGCATTGGTAAAGCGTATGCATTGTGGTAAGGAGGTCGCGGGTTCGATCCTCAATTCGTCCAAAAATTTTGAAATGTGCCACACACATTTATGCTGACGTCACCCTGGGCCACGTGGCGGCCTCCGGGCCTGCCACGTGGCATCCTGCCATTAGTTGCGCCACACACATTTATGCTGACGTCACCCTGGGCCACGTGGCGGCCTCCGGGCGATTTTGTTTTTGGCATAACTTCTGCATACGGAGACCGTTTTTCGAACCCTTTGCGGCACCGAAATCAGGAAGACGAGCTCTATCCGGTCGTTCAGGTTTGAACCAATTTTGAGCACTTTCATTTTTGACCATTTTACGACACTTTGTCCTGAGCTCCTGATCATTTCCTCCTAGCTAACCTGTGAACTGAAAGAAGGCACAAATGGAAGTAAACAAAAGCACAACCAATCTACTCTACACTACTGTAAGTGGAATGCAGCTACTTAAGAAAATGAACAGTTAAACCATAAATCTACGCTATATTGTTGTAATGAAAGTGCAGGTACTTAAGAAAATGAACAGAAATAGAAAATTATGCTAGCATACATGTACAGTAAAGAGGAGCTTTGGCTGCTCGGGTTGGGCCCTAACCCAAGAGCTTCATCCCTCTGAGTTAACTCAAAGCTAACTCAAAACAAAACTCATTCGTTATCAAAACCATGGATTACATAACAAACTGTCACAAGTCTTGTAGCTTAGAAATAAAGTAGAGTTTTACAATAAGAATCTGAATCCTGTTGAGGTCCTAAGCCTCTCTACTTATATATCTGAAGTCTCCAACGACTTCCTTCAAATTAGGGAGGCTTGGCTCCCCACTCAAGATAAACTAGTTTATATCCTTTTCACTTGCTTGGTTGTCTTCTAGTCCTCATGATTTGGTTGTTTGCACTCCGAGCTTATGGAGGAATATTCGAATGGAGGGGTAGTAATTGAGGAGGATTTACCTCCTATAATTCCTCTCCCTTGTCCCATTTGAGTTTTAACCAAGGTATTTTCCATAGTTCCTTGTTTTTATCCTTTATTCCTACATTTTTCCTTGCTTTTATCCTTTATTCCTGCATTACATGCACATTAGACCAAAAAGCAAAATATCCAACTCTAACTCATCTCATAAACAAAATAGAATCAAAATTATGCAATAAGTTGTGAGAATGGTTGGTTTGACTAAGCTAGGAGGTGAATTAAGGCCAATTAAGGCCCATATAATTACCCAATGATGAGGCTCATCATCACCCCCCTACCGAAAGTGTTGCTCATCCTCTTAGCAACTTAGTCAATGTCCATGTCCTTCATGGCTCTGGTAGCCTCTCTGACATCCCATGCTTCTGCTATGGTCTCTTCTTGTTGTTGATAGAAGCCTGCTTTCCTTTCTACTTCTTCCCACTGCCTCTTTTCCTCTTCTTCTTTTCTCCCTTTTAGCATCCCTAGGAGTAGCAGTGGACTGAGTTTTAGGCCTATCCAATTGACCTTCAACCTTTGCATCGATTGCTTATACATAGGTGTCCTGTTGAGTGCCTCTCTCAACCTTTGAGGGAAGTGATATTCTCTGATCTTCAAGCTGTGTGGCAGTGTGTTCCATCTCCTTTAGCAGGCATGTATATTATCATCTCTTAGCAGCCTAAACATATCCTCAAAATGTGAAATTGTTTGCTCTTGGGCAGCAAGATATCTAAGTGTCAGCTGAGGATCATTTGCAGTTAGATTATGGGTACTGATTAGGGCCATGGGATTTGATTATTCAGCTCTAATGAAAAGTGGTTCATTTTGCTTTCTGGCTAATATTCTTTTCATCTTTGCAGCCCTTGACTTCTCATGGTTCATCAATGATGCCAAAGCCATTAATTGTAGATCTCCTAGCTCTTCATTAGGATCCCAAATATTCATGTCTGTGAGGGCCATGTTGTGCAAGTAAAACTCAGCCATTTTGGCCCTATAGTCCTGAAATGTCATGGTGCCCCTTTGTGCCAATGTTTTGAATTGCAGCCATTGTTCTCTAAGGTAAGGAGCATAGGATTTAGCTGGCATCCTACACTGGATGGCCTCTTGTTATTCTTTCTCCTTTGTTTCAATGCCTTCTTCCTCTTGTTGTTCTTTCTCCTCTGTCTTCTGTTTCAGCATCATCCTCCTTCTCTTTTGCTTCATCATGTTCCTCTATATTAGTTTCTTCTTCTTGTTTTGCCTCCTCCTCACTGACAAAAGGACTAACATCATAGGTGAGGATTTTGATGTCATCCTCTACTAGTAAGTCTCTAAAGACTGACCATGTTATAGGGATCCAGAGGTTTTGGAGGGCATCCTTAATGAGGATCCTGATCAACCCATGGTGAGCCAATTGTTGGAAATTCCCTTCCTTTACTTTGTTGCTGGAGTCTATGAGTGATTACATCAAGAAATAGGATATGCCGAGTCTTTGGTGAATTGGTGTTTCTACCCCAAATCTTAATTCTTCAAGCATCCTAAAATGGTAGCCATAAACAACATTGTATCTACCCTCGCAGTGTTTGTGGGTTCTCTCCTATTAAACCCTCCTATCATCTTGCTTGTGGGGCTTGAGGAGAAAATGAGAGGTGTGACGTAAGAATTTTAAATTCAGGAGAAAATAGATTTTCCTGTGTATGTAATCCACTAGCTTTTAGAGCACTTCTAGTTCATTTGCTTGTAAACGGGGATGGATTTTTAGATCCTGCCTCTTTAGAATGGTGATATTCCCTCTTGAACCCTTCTCTGCCTATCCTGTAGGTTGCCTCTGTAGACTGTTTCTGTAGGAATTCTTGTGCATGCTCATGTAGAAATTCTCTTGTAGAACAATGGATCCTTTCTTCCAATTGGTGGCTAGAGTTATGAGAGCTACTTGAGTGAGGGAGTTTCAAGGAGGTGGAATGCATGTAAATGATTTTTTGTTTCCCTTTATACCACCTCATCAATCCCTCTCCTCGAAATCAGTTCCCACAGTTGTTAAATCCATAGTTAACCACTTCTTGTCCTACTCCTCCTCTGTTCTTTGAGTTGACTACAACCACGTGTGAGAGGACACCTTGCTTTGTAGGTGATCACTAAACGAAGGTGGCAAAGTTAACTGGCCACCTTTTCACTTACAAACCAACTACCTCTTAACCTTTACAACTTTTGATCAAATGATGCATATGAGTGAGTGAGTGGGATACTTACCTGTGGTCTTGATGCCATGCTGCAGTTGTTAAAGATCAGAGGTTTTGCGTTGTCTATTTGTTGCATGGTCATTCTTCTTCCTCTTCTGTTGTCTGCTAATGGTTTCTTGGCTTTTGGAGGTGTCTGTGACTGGAGATCGGATGCTGCTATTGTTGTGTAGCTCCTGGATTACCACTTGGCAATGTTTGGTGTCTCCCTTAGAATTTCTTGACCATGTTGCTGGCTAGTGTTGTGACAATGTTGTAATGAATGGACAGAGTGAGTAGGAGTGTGTGTGGATGCAGGGATGATGGTAATGGATGAGGTGAGGGGTTAGATCATGTCTAAAATGAATTCTGGGGACCTAACTGATCCAGGTGGATATTGATGGCCACCCACCAAGTCCACTTGGACCCCCACCATTGTTTCTTTAAGCTTTTCAATTTCCTTAATTGTATCACAATTTACTATTTTTAGCAGTTTTTCAGGTCCTGAACTTCCGGAGCCGTTTTGAGGCCCTAAACGACGTTTTTTTGGGAAAACTAGGAGCAACATCCGTCCATGGACCCATGTTTCTCTTCCCAAAGTTGTAGTTCTCGGATAGATCTTTCTAATGAGATATTGTACGCGTCAAACAGAGATCGTATGCCAAAGTTACGACCCCGAGAAGTTGATGTACCAATTTACCCAAATGGGGCCCACAATTTGACGTTTCATCTTCTAGGGTTAGGTTTTTGGATGTTTAGGGTTTTCCCATGTTT
The DNA here is from genome assembly GCA_031772625.1 of Pinus tabuliformis. NCBI lineage: Eukaryota > Viridiplantae > Streptophyta > Pinopsida > Pinales > Pinaceae > Pinus > Pinus tabuliformis. The sequence goes on along the minus strand of CM062809.1, from coordinate 850,413,041 downwards.
CTCAACAATAAATAGGCCTTCGAGCCTCATTGTAACACAGTTCAGAGGCATGTAGCCGCCACATCTCTTCTTAGAGATAAGCTACCATCGCCCTAGCTGGTTTATTTCCATTGTTGTTTGTAAGCATATTTCAGTATTTTACATTAATGAAATGAAGTATTATTTCTGTTGCATCTCTGTGTTTATGGTTATCTCTGTAATTTATTGTGTTCCTGTTTAAATCCGGATCACTAACCAATCTACCATTCAGGGGATCCTGTAGAAAACACAATCTTCACCTGAATTGAAGCAATGAAGTGAAAAACAATGGAATTGATGGAGGGATGCATGGTAAGGAGTGGAGGAGATGAATATATGTGAGGCAGGGTTCCCTTTGGTTCTTCTATTTGCTCCTTGATTGTCTTTCTCACCCATTTGCAAATAACAATTATGTCTTTTTTTCTTTTTTCTTTTATTATTTTTTTTTATTAAACACCTAAGTTTCCTCAGAGAGGTTTTCACCCTAGATATCTGCCTTGGGTGCCTCAAGGAAGGTTTTCACTCAGGGATCTTCTTACTCTTTTTCCTTTTTTCTCATCCTTGGGCCGCCTCACGCAGTTTTCAACCTAAAGATGGGACTCAGGCGCCTCATGGAGGTTTTCACCTGAATCCTTATTCTTTTTTCTCTTTTTCAATGCCCTGCTGAGGGAGGAGCTGGAACTTTCTCCACCATCATCATTGTCTTATTGATATTGTCAATGAACTCTTGTTTTGATAAAGGCCTCTTGTACATTTTCAATCGGTGTCCATTAACAAGCAATGGAATGGCTTCTTCATCTATAGTTTTGATTTGCACTGGACCATTATCATGGCATCTTTCCACCACATAAGGTCCGAGCCATCTTGTCCTTAGCTTGCCCTTGAAGTCCTGATCTGAAAATGGAGTGTACTTGTTTAAGGGTGCAAGGTATCCATTTCCCATCATTTCAAATGTGAGCTATACACTCCAAGTGACCTCTGAAAATGTGAAAACTTCTTATTTCTTATACAGAGATAGACTGTAGGGACATTCACCGAACATGTCACCTCTAAAGAGAGGATGAGTTCCAAAGGCTATCTGGCCTTCTACAGGCTCTGCCTAAAGAAATAACGAAGTAAACACTTAGAAGTCATTGACATACACATACTTGAAGTTTGATGTCTTGCGGAATAAAACAAATAACTTTCTGCAGCTGTATAGGTGATTATGTGTGTATGAAAGTTATGTATATTTGTTGTTTAACACTTTATATCAGTTTTGTTTAGCATACCATCTTCAAAAAATAAAGACATCAAAATGATGAAGCAGTTCACCCCTCCTGGGCTACATCTGCTGGACCAAGCCTCTCAAACTAGGCTTGTCCTCTTGTATTAAAAATGCTACAAAGGCTAATACAAGAATATGAGTGTCTCGAAAGACAGATCTGACTGTAAATACAGAATCAGAAGATAGGAATTAGCTAAACATGCTCTTTCCCAAGCACTAAACAGTGAAATTGTACCTTATACAGTACTTTCCCCAATTGGCCCCAGTGGCCCTTTAAACTTGCATGGAGAATTTCGAGGTGAAGATGACCTCAATTGGTTCTGAAACCTCTTCCATTAGACTCAAAAGGTCGAAAATAGCAGACATAGGCTTTTCAATCACCAAAAATGGATGAACACAGCCCCCAAATAGCGCAAGCACTGAAATGGCCGTAGTGGCCCTGAAGATAAATAGTGAGAAGAATGCCTCAACAGGAAAAAGGAGCTGTAGAAATGGATTCAGAATGCTGAAATCCTTCAGGAATGACCTTCGTTCCACATTCACTGGCTGCACAATTCCCAATGCAGCGCCCAAACTGATTTGGCCCTGGTGACTCCTGGAACTTCCACGAAGCAAAAACACCTCCAAACGACCTCAGATGGCTGTGAAACTTGTGCAAATGGCTTTAGAAGGTCAAAGAGACCCAAAATCAAAAAAAAAATTCGTCCAAAAAGGACTTTCCTAGCCAAAGTTATGGCTCATTGAAGATTTCCTCCAATTTGGCCTAAAATCACTCCAGCTAACTGAAGTTAGAGTCCAGATAGGCCCGCCAATTTTGGCGCTCCGTTAATTCCGCCGCTAACTGACCGTCGGTTATCCATTTGTCATAATTGTGCATGTGAATGGGATTTCGGGCTCGGCAGTTCTACATAGGATTCTGTGCCCACCTTTAAGAACTGGTGGTTAAACTTACGTGTTAGCCCCCGACTTACGGGAATGTGACCACGTTTCAAAGGGCGCTGACCGTTATAACAAAGTTGCACGGTTTATGGAAGGAGCCCAAAGTTCTGAGGGTAAGGGCATATGGAATGGGGGCTGGCCCCCTTCATTTCCCGCCCAAACGGAAGTTCAAACTCTTTGTTCATGTGATTCCGCAAACATTTCAAATGCGACCATTGTGGCGCCTTGGTAAGGCGCTGCATTCTCCCATGGGAGGTCGCGGGTTCAAGCCACGCGCCCCCCGTAATTTTGATATACGCCATGATCCTTGCTGAAGTCATCAGGCCACGTGGCGGCTTTTGATTGGCCTATCCAAGAAAAATATTCTGCGGAATATTTTTATTTTTTTTTGAAAATTTTCAAAAATTAAGGGTCATTGGGCGATTTTGTTTTTGGCATAACTTCCTCATACAGAGACCATTTTTCGAACCGTTTACGGTGCCGGAGTCAAGAGGATGAGCTCTATCTAGTCATTCAATTTCAAACTAATTCTGAGCACTTTCATTTTTGAGCATTTTACGACACTTGGTCCTAAGCTCCTAATCACATAAGGTACGAGCCATCTTGTCCTTAGCTTGCCCTTGAAGTCTTTATACCTAGAATCATATAACAATGCCCAGTCTCCCTCTTGAAATTGCTTCTCCTTGATATGTTTTTCATGCCAGATCTTCCTCTGAAGCTGAACTATCTCTGTATGTAGGAGGGCCTGCATTCTGAATTCATCCAAGCCATTCAAATGGAACAATATTTCTTTTTGTGCATGACTGAGATCCAAATCTAGTTGGGTTGCCATCCTCAATGTGTTATATTCAAACTCAATGGATAGCAAATCCTTTTTCCCATAGACCAACTCATAGGGTGTAAATCCAGTGGTGGTCTTCCATGTTGTATTATAGGCCCAGGTGGCCTCAACTAGTCTCTCTGCCCAATCCTTCCTGCTGTTGCTCACTACCTTGGTTAAGATGTTCTCCAATGCCCTGTTGGTCACCTCCACTTGCCCATTATCTTGTGGATTATAAGGAGTGGAGATCTTATGCTTGATTTTGTGATGGCTGAGCAGTTCTTCAATCATGCTGGATGTAAACTGGCTTCCTTGGTCTGTGACTAGCTCTCTAGGGTACCCAAATTTGTAGAATACATACTCCCTTAGGAACTCAGCCACCTTCCCTTCTGTTGTTGCCTTAATCGCCTTGGTTTCAGCCCACTTAGTCAAATAATCAGTGCACACAATAATGTGTTGCTTTTGCTTTGAAGGAGGGTCGATATGCCTAATGAAGTCCATGCCCCACTTGTCAAATGGCTCGAAAATCACTTGAGATTGTAGGGGCATTTCATCTCTTGGAGTATGCTTTCCCATCCTCTGGCACCGATCACACTGACTAATGTACTTTTTCACATCCTGATGAAGAGTAGGCTAATAACAGCATGCTTGCAACACTTTGAATGTTGTCCTCTTTGCTGCAAAGTGACCTCCACAAGGCCCATCATGACAAGTCAGAAGGATGTCAAAGACTTCCTCTTCCCTTACATACCTTCTCAAGATTTGATCTCGACCAAGTTTGAAAAGATTGCCCCCAATTCAGGTGAAGGGGGCGCTCTTCCTGACTATCTTGCTATTTTCTTTGGAGGGCAAGTTTGGTGGGAACTGTGTTGATACCAAATAGTTTGCTATATCAGCAAACCATGGGGAAAGAACTAAAATAGCAAACAATGCTCATCTGGTAATTGGTCATCCACCATTCCTTCTTCACCTGTAGGCAGATTCATCCTAGATATAAATTCTACAACAACATTTTCCTTAGCATGCTTATCAACAATAGTTAGATCAAACTATTGTAATAAAAGCAACCATCTTATAATTCTAGCATTCACATCTAGTTTGTTCATTAAATGTTTGATTGAAGCATGATCAGTATGCACAAATGTTTGATAGCTTGTAATGTAATGCCTAAATTTGTTTAATGAATGCATAACAGCCAACAGCTCCTTTTCGGTCACAGTATAGTTTAGCTCAGCCTTTGATAGGTTCTTACTAATAAAATAGATGGCATAGGGAAATTTCTCTTCTTCCTGACCTAAGGTTTCTCTGATGGCTTTGTGTGCGGCATCAGCATGAATATGAAAAGGGAGGGCCCAGTTTGGGCCTCTAAGGATTGGTGCAGTGGTTAACTTACCCTTTAGAATGTCTAAGACCTCTTGACAACTCTTTGACCATATAAACTCAAAATCTTTGGCCAACAACCCAAACAAAGGAGAGGCCAACTTGCTGAAGTCCTTTATGAACCTTCGGTAGTATCCAGCTAACCCTAAGAAACTCCTGACATCTCTCTGCTTTTGTGGAGGTGGGACCCTTTGGATGATTGCTATTTTGTTTGGGATCACCTGCATTCCTTATTGATATATTGAATGACCTAGCACGTCCCTTTAGTCATTAAGAATTCACATTTTTCTGGACTGAGAGAAAGGTTCATTTCAATGCATTTGTGCAATACTTTTCCTAGGTTAGTCAGGGCTTCTTGAAAATCACAGCCATAAGGTGTAAAGTCATTCATATAGATTTCCACGGCATCATGTACTAATTCAATGAAAATACTCAAGACTGCTCTCTGGAAAGTGGCAAGAGCATTGCATAGGCCAAGAAGGACCCTATAGGCAAAAGTACCCCAAGGACAAGTGAATGTGGTCTTATCCTGGTCTTCTGGGCAAATTTGGATTTGATTGTACCCACTGAATCCATCTAGGAAGGAAAAAAACTTCTTCCCTGTCAGGCCATCTAGCACTTGGTCAATGAAGGGTGGGGGAAAATTATCCTTCTTTGTGGCTTTGTTCAACTCCCTATAATCAACACAAATCCTCCACTTACCATTTTTCTTGGGAACTAACACTAAAGGAGAGACCCACTCATTGTCTGAGATAGGGTAAATGAATCATGCATCTAACAGTTTTTGCAGTTCTTCTTTGACTATGTCTTTAAGAGTTGGATTCATTCTCCTTTGTGGTTGCCTGACTGGCTTGCAACCTTCTTTGATGTATATGTGGTGAGTACACAGTGAGTGGATTTCCTTATAACTCCAAGCGAATGCTTCTGGGGTTTCTCTGAACATGTTGCATAGCTTTTCCTCTTCTAAAGCAGTAAGAGATGGATTAATTTTCAAAGTTTTCTCTGGGCAAAATTCTATGTTTTTTACACGGAGTGGGTTGGAATTAGCCAAGCATAAATCAATTGGATGATTGTTCTGGGTTTCCCTTACTTTTTCTTCTAATGGTAGTGTACTAGGAGCTGGACTTTGGAGCAGGTTTTCATTTAAGTCATCCTCATCTTGTTAACCTCCTCCTATGGTTTCTTCTAAAGCATAAAGTTGGGCAGAATAAACCTCATCTTCTTCCTCCTCCTCCAACCATAAAGGTAAATTATGCTCTAGGGAAGGTTGAGTAGGAGGGTATAGGACTAACTGTTTGGACATATGACCATTCTTGATGGTCATATTCCCAGCTCCACAACTAATGTAGCCATCAGTTGTGGCCAACCATGGCCTCCCAAGGATGAGAGGGTAACCAGTAAGCTTAGCCTTAGGTTGGAGAACTAGAAAATCTGCAGGGTACTCCCAGGAGTCAATGGAGACCATCACATCCTCCAAAATTCCCTCAGGGATGACTGTGGAACAGTCTGCAAGTTGCAGAATTGTTGTGGTCTTCCTCAATGACCCTTGGATTGAGCTTGAGCATGGTGTCCTTGGTCATCACATTAATGGCAGCCCCAATATCAATCAAAGTGTGTGGGACAATGGTGCCATTGATGTGCACATATATTACAGTGCTTTCAGGGTCCAACTATTTTGGACATATTACCTGCCCTAGCATTAAGTCAGACAGTTTCCCAATGACATTAATGGTAGGAGCATCGCTTTTTCTTCTTCCTGGATGCTTGAAGCATTTCTCCTTAATCAACTTATTGTAAATGGGAACATCTTATATTGCTTGGAGAAGGGGGATCTTTACACATAGATTTTTCAATTCTCCCAAAAGTTCAGTTTCTTTTGGGGTAGGTTGGAGTGGTTGGGCTAATCTCTCAGGAAAGGTGGGTTTACTTTAAGGTTGCTTTCCTCTATTTCTTCCTCAACCTCCCTATGTGGAGAGGGAGGTTGGTTATCAGGGAGAATTCTCCCATATCTTAGGTTGATCTCCTAGATTTCTACAGCATAAGTTCGGTATGATGTCTCTCCACTATATACCTGTTGAGCCTACCTATTGTTCGGGTTCGTATTTGGCTAGGCGGGCATCTGGGGTTGCTTAGGTGGAGCAAAGTGTAGGAGTTATGGTTGGGTAGGTGATGGAGGCAATAGGGATGGAACATTGTTGAATTGGGGCCTCCACCCCTGGAGTGGGGTATTCCATTAATGTTGTGGTTGAACATAAGGTTGAAATGATTAGCTGGCTAGCTAGGAATGATACTGAGATGTATAGGACCAAGGAGGGGGTGTAGACCGGGAAGGATGAGCAGGGGATCCCCAAGAAGGTATAGTTGTGGTTTGGTTGGGGTTGTAATATGCATGGGATGACCCTTGCATACCCTGATGGTATGGTCTAGGCCCAGGAGGTCTCCTTTGGCTGATGTAGAAAAGTTGCTCAGTGACCCCTTCAGCTCCTTGATATATAATTTTGAGTCCAAGTAAAGAAGGGCACTTGTCTGTGGAGTGCTTTTCTTCACAGACTGAGCAAATCTTAATACAGTTCAATGGAAATTCGTTCCTAGGATGCCTCCTGGTGCATCTAGGAAAAAGGATGGCCAAGGCTCTCTCTGCTTCCTCTTGCTTCCTTTTGATGTTCATGGTGTCCAATTGCAAGGAAAGGTTTGCAGCATATCACTTTTAAAATATTCCAGCATATTTCCAATTTCACCCTTGATGGATGAGTTGGAGGATGATGTACTGGCCATAGGTTGACTACCCCTACCCATTTTCCTGGTTTCCCTAGAATGATTTCTAAAGACATTCTTAATATCCTCATCAGGTAATTGGTAGATATCTCCTCCTGCTATAATATGTATGGTATCCAGAAGATCCTCCCTTACTCCTGTAAGCAGGACCAGCTTCAGTGACTCAGGGTCAAGTGTGCACCTAGCCCTTTTGTAACTGAGCTGGAATCTTTCTTCATAGTCTTATAAGGATTCATCCTGGCCTATAATCATCCTGAAAATCTCTTCTTTAGTGTCCTTTGACCTACAGTAGTCCCTATATTTGTTGTTAAAAGATTTTTGCATCTGAGCCCAATTTGTGATGCTATCTCCAGGTAAACCCATGAACCAGTGCAATGTTGCATCCTTGAGGGTAGATGGAAATAGTTTTAACTTTTGCTCATCATCTGTATAGTCATAGGTTCGGCATATAACAGAACTCAAATAGGAAAGTGTCAGGGTCCTCTGTGGTTAGGCCATGGAAATTAGGTAGAGCAAAGGGGCTTACATTCTTCATCTTAGTGTCTCCATTGGTTTCCCTGATGGGGAAGGCACCCTCAATTCTTTCTCTATTTCCTCTATCATTTCGGTTTTCAACCATTGGTTCAGTAGGAATGGGTTCTTCCTCTTCTTCTTCCCCTGTAGGTTCCTCAAATATGTAAGGTTGCTCACCTAAAGGGTCTTCCAATTCACTGTCACTGAAGAAGAGAGAAGGTTGACTATTGGATGCAGTGGGGGTATTTGACAAGAATTTCCCTGAATTGTCCCTATTCCTACGAGGCATGAAAGGAAATGTTTTTGGGTTGGTTTTTGTAAGATTTTTTTTTTTAAGCTGGAAATTACTCTACAGAAAGGAAATTGTTGATTGAATGAAAAACCGCTAACAAGAAAAACTACTTGTTGAATTGAAATTCTACTTGCATAATGAAATTGTTGATTGAAGGAAGACTACTTGCTGAATTGAAATTCTACTTGCAGAGTGAAAAGGAAAGCAGATAATGAAAAATGAAAGAAAGGAAGCTACTGAAACTACTTTCTGAATTGAAATTCTACTTACATAATGGAAAGGAAAGCAGATAATGACAACTGAAAGAAAGGAAGAAACTAGATTACTTTTGCATAAATAAACTAATGGAAGAAAATTGGAGACTAGAAATAGAAGAAAAGAGCAGTAATCACTTCTACTTTGACACCTCTCGGGCAACAACGCCAAAAAATTGATGAGCCTAGGTATTGCAACAAGAATGTTGTCACTGTTCATATGGCAAGAGACCCCAGGGGTTCTAAGCCAGACTTCTATAGGGTCAAAAGAAGCTTAATTCCATGATGGAAGAAGAGCAAATATATTCTAAGAGAGAGCTACTCTACTGTAGTAATGAAGAAAACAACTTGTAATGCTAACTCACACCATAACCTAATTAACCAATTAGACAACTATGCTAAGCAGAATTGCTAAATCAATCACTAACCTAATGTTGCTATCTAAGTTACAGAAGCAAAGAGCATCAAACTATATTAAGGTGGAAACGAGGAAACTAAGCTAAATCGGTTTTCAAGCGGAGGAGCAATCGGAGATCAAAACTGGTCAAAGGAGGACGTAAGGACGCAGTAGTGCATAGGGACCGTTGGATCGATCAATGAACAGAAGATGGACGGTGGAGATCTTATCACGGGGGCTTAAGTGAATATATGGATGAACAGGGTTAATGAACAGGATGAATGGTGGAGGTCTTATCGCGAGGAATTAAGTGAATGGATTGATGAACAAGGTAATGAAGTAGATGAACGGTGGAGATCGTATCGCGGGAAGTTTAGTGACTAGATGAATGAACAGGGTTAACAGGAGATGAATGGCAGAGATCTTATCGTGGAGATTAAGTCAAGAGATGGACAGACATGATTAATCGGAGGGTGGATGGCGGAGATCGTATCGCGGGAAGAAAACATGCAGAAATGATGGAGCGGGTTTGGAAAGCGGTAAGCAGTTTCTCGCGTGCCCTCAAAGTTGTAAGCTGTATTTCTGAATTTCACGCAATTAGCCTAACTAAGTGACACGTAGCACGAGAAAAACCACTTTTCTCGCGCAATCTCAGGCAAATAACGGTCGTGCAATAATCTGCGCGAGATTGCGTGATAGCCGTCGGATCAGGCTAGACAGATCAACGGTGGAGATCAACGAAGCTAGTTGGCAATCGAGTGATGCGACAACTGTCGGATCAGGCGAGGCAGATCGACGGTGGGGGTTTAAAGTGGATAAAGTGTTGAGGTGATGCAGTAACCTTCAGATCAGGTGAGGCAGATCAACGGTGGGGATTTAAAGCGCATAAAGTAGGTGGAAGACTTCACGCGAGGTGGAAATTAGATAAACTAATGAATCGAATGGTGAGTGGGCATGTTTGTTGCAGATCAGACGGTGAGGAAACGAAGCATGAAGAACGTGTTGAAGGAGGTTTCAAATGAAAACGACAGAAAAACCAGTGAGGGTGAACAAGTAACTGCATCAAACAACAAACTTGATAGCTCATGCAAGAACCAGAAACCTGTGTTTTTGGGGTTGCTGAAGGGTCTCTTCCTCAAGTCATGGTCCCAGAGGGAGGAGGTGAGGCCGAGACACCTGGAGACAACCTTGTGGTGATATTTTCCTCCTAGCTAACCAGTTAACTGAAAGTAGGCACAAATGGAAGTAAACAAAAGCACAACCAATCTACTCTACACTACTGTAAGCGGAATGTAGCTACTTAAGCAAATGAACAGTTAAACCATAAATCTACGCTATACTATTGTAATGAAAGTGTAGCTACTTAAGAAAATGAACAGAAACAGAAACCTATGCTAGCATACATGTACAGTAAAGAGGAGCTTTGGCTGCTCAGGTTGGGCCCTAACCCAAGAGCTTCAGCGCTCTGAGTTAACTCAGAGCTGGCTCAAAACGAAACTCATTCTCATTATCAAAACCATGGATTACATAACAAACTGTCACAAGTCCTGTAGCTCTGAAATAAAGTAGAGTCTTACAATAATAATCCAAATCCTACTGAGGTCCTAAGCCTCTCTACTTATACATCTAAAGTCTCCGGCGACTTCCTTCAAATTAGGGAGGCTTGGCTCCCCACTCAAAATAAACTGGTTTCTATCCTTTTCACTTGTTCGGTTGTCTTCTAGTCCTCATGATTTGGTTGTTTTCACTCCGAGCTAATGGAGGAATATTCGAATGGAGGGGTAGTAATTGAGGAGGATTTACCTCCTATAATTCATCTCCCTTGTCCCATTTGAGTTTTGACCAAGTTCTTTGCCATAGTTCCTTGCTTTTATCCTTTATTCCTGCATTTTTCCTTGCTTTTATCCTTTATTCCTGCATTTTTCCTTGCTTTTATCCTTTATTCTTGCATTACATGCACATTAGACCACAAAGAAAAATATCCAACTCTAACTCATCTCATAAACAAAATATAATCAAAAGTATGCAATAAGTTTTAAGAATAGTTGGTTTGACTAAGCTAGGAGGTGAATTAAGGCCAATTAAGGCCCATATAATTACCCAATGATGAGGCTCATCAAACCCTCCATGTCTTTTTGGTCGAGCACCACCTTGTCTAACATCAAAATAATCTCCTCTTTGGCTTCATTCTTTTCCCTAATAATTCTTCACAACATTTTCATCCTCCTGTAGAGGTTAATAGTCCATAGGTACTATTTTTGTCTACCCCCGGTCTAACATGAAGTCAAGTACCCACTCAATAATGTCCATTAACACCTCTGAATAAAAAAGGAAACCATCTTCAACTGCCACGTCTGCATCAAACTCCTTACGCTCTTCCTAGAATGATGTAGAAATATTCATGAAAGATGTAAGTAAAAGCGCTAGCCCTGGAATGAGCACGAGAACCTCCTAACCCACGTCGACCTTCTTTATCTCATCTACACTATGCTTTCTTCCAGACCATATTTTCATAACCAGACAACCATAATATTCTTCCTCTCTAAGAAATATGTCACGGTCTTGTGAATAGAAGAAGAATAAGGGTCCAAATAGCTCATACTCTCTCACAGTGAAGGTGGTGAGGCAGAGAAGGCTCACGCATAAACAGTGGATGCAGAGCGAGCCCATGCAAAAAGAATAACAATAGGGTGTAATAGCCCCTGGTTGATTTTCCATGTAAAAAAATACAAGACCAAGGTCATGGGACACGTATTCCAAATTGAATGGTGGGAAAAACATCATAGTGGGCATCATTTCGATTTATTAGTGGTTATGGAAATTGGAAAAGGCAAAGAGGCAATAATTGGCATTTAACTATGAGAAATAATGAAAATAGGAGAAAAGGAAGGTGAAGAGAGACATATTTTCATGCTAAGGAAAATAGAGGAAAAATGAAGAAAATATAGGTATCAATGATAAAAAGGTTTTTGAGGATCAGTTCACAACTTCTGTCATTTTAGTTTTGGCTCGCTCATTTCATTCTCTCATACTCTTGCACGCTTAGAGTATTCTTGGATAATTCTTGGACTACTTTGGCATTCACTTGTATTTGGACAAAGAAGGCAAAGGAAATCATGGAGCGCAAGGAAACAGTTGGATCAACAACTATAGTTGGATTGCTTTGCCGATAACAGGTTGCATGTGTGATTTCCTTATTGAGTTTTGGATGCATCGTATATGCATGTGATTCTTTGGTTATGTGTTTTCATTAGCATGGATATTAGCCTGGATTGACAGTGGTTTTAGCATTGCCTTTCCATTTCTAAGATAGCCATGGTGTTGTCGGTTTTTCCACTTCTTCTTTTTTTGGTGCTCAGATTCCTTATGGTTGTGGGTGGGAACAAATGCTCTAGAAGCCCTGGAACAGCTTGGGTTAAGTTATTAGTTCCTGGAGTCATTGGTTGGGACAAACACTCTAGAGCCCTTGGTGAGTTGAATTACTAGTCCCTAGAGCCACGGTTGGAACAAATTCTTTGGAGCCCTGGAAGGTTGTGGGTTGAGTTACTAGTTCATAGAGCCTTGGACATCTTGGGTAGAGACCGATCTGGTTGGTTTTAGTGACTTACAGACCACAGAGGTGGAACCACTGTGGTCGAGATTTGAGGTGGTTTGGCCTTTGGAAGCTTTGTTTTGGTTTTGTTTTGGTTTAATCCATGAGATCCCACATTCATGCTTGAAATATGGCATGGGGGTGATTGGTTGAAAGAGAGATTTGGTTCAGCCCAATCTATGGTCAGGTGGTACATGGAAGTCCCTGACTTCATTGGCACTTTCATATGTTAATAAGAGATATTTTCCTATTGTCATTTATGAGCATTTGTATAGTTATCATGTTGACATTATGGTTGATTTTCCATGATGCCTATGCTAGTTATTTGTGGGTTATATGTTGGTTATATGATGTAATTTATCTATGACTCTTGACATATTTTGATAAGTTATTGATTGGTTGATGAATGCATGGACTAACGAGTGTTATTGAAGCTAGCTAGAGAGGGCTTAGAGCCTTCTTAGTGATTCTCAGATGAAGACTATTAGTTTATGATCATATATGCATTCATGACCTCTAGCTTACATGTTGCCATATGTTTGACGCAATGTTTGTTATGGATTAGACACATTTGGTTCAAGTTCTTGCTTGAATTTTGAATGGTTGGCTTTGTCTTCACCATTGATTGCACCCTAGAAAGTTACAGGAAATTATGGGTAGTAGTCTAGAGGCTAGCCTAAAAAGGTGGCACAGATCCCATAACTGCATGCTCAGAAATGGAGGAATTAGGGCAAAACAGCATGGAAGAAATCTTGTGAGTGTGGTTATAGGCTTCCAACCACATGGATGCAGTGTCAATGGTGTGGTTATGGAGCTAGGTCGAAGAAAAAGGTTTCCAACTCATGGATTGATCACCTGGGGTGGTTTTTAAGCCCTTGAGTGATATGTAGTCCCTGTAAGATGTCAATAAGTGTTTAGTTTGTAGGCCCCACTTCCTTAATTAGAACTTGGAGGCCGGGTCATGTGATAGTAGCCCTCAACCTCACATTTACCCTAGGATCTTGTAAAAGCAAGTAAATGTTGGGAGGGATGGTTACATAGGGGAAAAACCCACTAAGACCTCATCACAGAAGCTCTAAATGATATCAACTTTCGATTGATGCTAAGGCCAATGAATGTCCCAAGCTAAACTAGCATCGAGAATGATGGAGAATTCGTTGCATCCACTTCCCTTGTAGAAATTCCTTGCAGATTCAAATTGCTTCTATAGTTTTCTAAAAAAACACTTGAATCTACTCTACTCATCAGTAGAAACAATTAATCAATCGAGAAATCTTGAAGCATACAAGAGAAAGAATTCAATCACACCTAACACAATAATTTTCTGGGGAAATACATAGCTTAAAACCACTGCTAACTATATATTGAATTAATTAGAAAATATGAGAAGATTACAATGCTTTGCTCAATCCCGAGCAACCTCTACACAATCTCAATCTGTCTCACTACTTCACAAACAAGATCCAGCCAATACTTAGCCAAATCTGCTACCTGCCAAGCTCTTATTTCTTTGCGCAATTTCCTAGGAAATTAGACTCTATTTAATGTGGAAATTCCTCAATTATGAATTGTGCAATCCTCATAGGCCTTCCTCTGACTGCATGCACCATCGGTTTAATTTAGATGATTTTACAAGTGATAGTACATTATCCCTGAACTCCAATCTCAACTAGGTCTTTCTCTATTCTGACATGCATGATTTGATTATGAGTGAATCTTTAGTTTACTAATTGATCAGGGTTGGTTACACCCCACTACTGCGGGTTACATCCCACTACTAGATCTCCCACTAATTCCTCCATCAGTTGGAACTAGTTTAACTGAATTTAACTCAATTAAACTGAATTAAATAATTACAACTCAAAATAAACTCAAACAAGGCTCATAAAAAGTAGGAGACGCTCTACATGACTCAAGTTAGACCCTCAACTCGAATTAACTGAGCCAACTAAGCCAAATTAACTTAGTTAACTATTACAAGTTGTCATGAGATGTGGAATTACAATTTAATTCAAGGACAAATTAAATTAGGATTTTCTTTCTTGATGTTATTTTTAACATTTCTTGTTGCTATTTTCAACATCCCTCTTGTCTTCCCAACTTGAAAACTGCAAACCTTCCTTATGGCCCAATCCCATTCCGTGTCATTTCCACCTAAAGCCATAAACACCAAGCCTCGACCATGTTATCATTTTTTTACACAACATGTGATACATCATCCTTGTTGATTGCATGAGGTGATTATTGCTTCATTGCATCCCACCTTAACCAATCTAGAGGTGTTGTGTACTTAAATACACAATATGCTTAACATTAATGTATTTCCTCTTTATCCTTCATAAAATTCAAAATGTGTTGTGTATGTACTTAATGGCACACTATGTTTAACATATTAAGTGAAAATGTTAAAATATTATTGTTTTGTTATTTTAACCTTCATATATGTTGTTTTTCTTTTTCAATAAAAAATTCTTTATTTATTATATTTCAAGAAGAAACCATGAAATCACATTTAGCACAATCTTTGACGACACCAAAACCAAAAAAATATTATTTGAATCTAGCTCTATTCTACTAAGTAGTAAAGTACCAACAAAATAATGTCTACTGATGATAACATCTAGCTCTAACTCCCTCAAATATTTAATATCCATTATGCAAACTAAATCATCTACAACCCTTTTAGACAATGCATTTAAAATAATGTTTAATTCTAAAAAATATGACAAGAGAAATTCACCATCCTACTCAAATGCTCTTTGACCCTCCTAATGAGATGATCTAGATACAAATTTAATTTTTAATATTATTTGAAATCCAATTGGTCACAATTTGACAATATCTAAACACTTATAAGACATGTATGATCTTTCCAACTACCATCTCCAAAAGCAAAAGGACGTGCTTAACCTCAACCGCATTACCAGATCCAAAACCTAAGTTGCACGAAATGGAAAGGGAATTATTTTGAGAAAGAATAAGACTCCTTATCCATTCTACACTTCCTAGGATTTCCATTAGAAGCACCATTGAAAAACCCCCATGACTTGAGTATGTCAATCTTGGAGTAGCTTGTAGATCCACATATAACTTGAATTCATTCCCCCAACCTATCTAAACGTAAAACTATAATATGATGCTTTTTCCATCACCAACCTTCTAAGCAATATACCTCCCCACCAATGAGAAAGATTTGACCAAGCTTTCAAGACAATAGATACATTAGTATTTGATTTGCTAGGATTCCTAATCCATTCTAGAAGTAATAGTGGGTGGATATCTGTTTGGATCAATACATCCTTCCACAATCCAAAACTTGTAATCACTTTCCATAAAATTTTGGCAACAAGAGCATTGGAGAGATGAAATATGTTCTTGAGGTCCCTTCCCCCTTCGTTATTTGGCCTTGATAACCTGTCTTGTCTAAATCCATCTTCTCCTTTTTTTTTCCTTCAAATCCATAAAAAGTTGAAAATAGTTCTCTTGGTCTAGTGCAAAATGTCTTTGGGAATATAAGTAAGATACTTCCAGTAGACAAGTATGGATTCAAAACAACTTTAATTGACATTTATATGTTCCCTAAAAATAGCCACCTTACATGCCATGAAGTAACCATGTTCTTAATCCTACTATAAATCCATAAACAATCCCAAGATCCATATCATTTGGCTTTAGTTGAAGCCCAACATATTTTTAATTTAAGCTCACTCTAGAAATATCCCTATTAAAAGGGAATATTTTTTTAATACATATTATATGGCATTAAAGACCCATATCCAAATAGCAAGACATCATTGATGAAGAACAAAGGGTTAAAGAGATATGAGCCCTAGCATGACACCTTCATTCTTCCAAACCTTCCTTCATGGAGGAGAAATTTTCTTTAACTTTCAACTATAACAAGAAAGAGGAGGGGTGAAAGAGGACAACCTTGTCTCAAATTTCTTAAAGGGTAAAAGAATGGAGAAGCAAAGCCATTAATCAACAATGAGAAATGAACATGTGAGCAACAACCCTCCATCCAATGGACAAAATCAATAGAAAACCCTACATGTAACATCATCAATCTAAGATATGACAAAATATTCTTATCACAAGCCTTAGATAAAGTCTAGCTTGGCTATTAAGGAGGATTTCCTTTTTACCTTCATTAAGTGTATACCTTCTTGAGCCATGCTAATAGCTTCATGAATTTATTAACCATATAAATATCCAAAATTTTCAGCCAATATAGTAAGAGCACACATTTTAGTCTCCTTACAATGATCTTTTAAATAACATTGTACACAACACTAGAAAGGCATATGGACCTAAAATATGTAAAGTCTTAGCAACTTCTTTCTTTGGAATCATGATCAAGGTAGATTCAAGAACCCCAAAACATTACAAGTGCCCCTAGATTCTGCAATATCCATTAATAAGTCCTTACCTGTCAAATCTAGAAACCCTTCAAAAAATTCAATAGACCAACCATCCATACTAGGACTCTCGTCTTTTTGGAAAGATTTAATAACCACTTGTAATTCCTTCTCAGACAACCTTTTCATAACCTATTATGATATCGCCCCATAAAAATTGGGAAGAAAGTTATTGTCTCAACTATCTAAACTATATTGGCCTCGAGTGACTCCTTAAAGAGATTATTGAAATGGTTCATGCCACTTTTTCCATACCCTTTAAACTATACCTCACATCCCATTTCGTCCTTTGCACATTTTTCCTTATTTTGACATAGCTTTTTTTTGCTTTATTCTGTTTTGTTTGTTTTTCATGTAATGCATTTCCTATGGAAACTTACAAGGCACTTTCCTTCATTCCAAGGATTTTACCTAGGATTTGATTATGTAGAAGCTCAAAGCTTTATAATGTCACTTACGGGAATAGAACTTCAATGGGGAGGATAACACTCCATTTCACACCCATGGGTTAGACCTAATTGACAATGTTTTGACATAGTTGAGAAAGAATCTTTCATCACCTTGATTTATCCATGTTACTCTACACTTTGTAGAAATTATGGTGCATATTTGCAACCGCTCACGAAATTTTAATCAAAATCACAAGACACAAACCTACTCCGCTGCTCTGCGGAATTCAATTCGTAATTTAGAACACCAATCACAAACATGCAATGAGAAATAACACACATGCACACAGTATTTTTCTTGAGGAAATAAATCTGCTAAAAACTCCAATGTATGCTTGCATTAATCTGATAAATAGAGATATATTACAATTTCTTTGCTCAACTGAGCTTAACCTGCAAGTTCATAACCTATCATTTTATTCACTGAGAAACTCTGACCCAAACTTAGTCAAATTCTGCATATGCTTGAGCCCCTATTTCCTTACACAATTCCTAATGAAATAGGATCCTATTCTTTGGAAATTTCCCCATATTTGCTTGCATAATTCCTCTAGGTTGATCACCTGACCAATACAATAGCTATACACTCAATCTAGTCTATAATTAATTGTACACTACCTTGGAAACTCCACCACAATTGGAAAAATCATATTCTTTGCATGCATGAGCTAATTATTAGTTGATCGGTCGGTTAACTAGATGATCTATGAGTTAGAATGATGTCCCACTACTTAACTGACCACCCACAATTTATATTAAAAGCTAGGTCTAGTTTAAATGATTACAACTGAAATTAGCTCAACCTAGCTCCTAAAATTTAGAAATCACTACAAACAACTAAACTTTGTGCCCCTAACCCTAATTAAATGAGTTAACTGAGTGACAAGTTCCATGTTACCTTAGTTAACTACTCCTAGTTGTTTGATGATGTGAAATTTCAAATTTTCTCAATTTAATCAAGGCAAAATCAAATTGAGAATTTCTTACTGCATTTTTCAACACTCCCTCTCAGCAAGAAAGGGACTATCACCACCCTTATCCTACACATGTGGAATGTACTACATGAAAAACCTCTCACTGTTGTTTTTGCTACTGCAACATTTGCAACTGAGAAGTAACCAAAAAAACAATGAACCAATTGTGTTTGCAATTGTCTACTTGGAAAATTGTGCTACTGTTGACTCTACTATTGAGCCTCCTGCCCTGTTGTTAACACTCCTTTGCACTCCTCAATATCTGAATGGCATTGATCCTCCTACTACTAAATACTATGGGCACCCATATCAAGGTAATTATCCATGAAGAGAACACCTCAATGGACCCTTCCCAAATTTTTGCAACTCTTGGACTAAGGATCTACATCGCTCCACCTCACTCTTGGAGGTATAGCTACATATGTTCACTATGCCCACTTGGCTCAAACTGTCCCCCTACTGGAGGTATCTACTTTAGTGGATCTCTCCACTCTTCCTCCTCTTTGCGTCTCTATTTGTGGTTGTTCCACAACTTCTTGAGGCTCCTTCTGAGGTTACATGTTTAGAGGTCTATCCTTCTCCCTCCCAACCACCATATCTCTAGTCTTTGCCTTGCTCCTCAAGGATGTGCATGCATCTTATACCTCAAGTGCATACAGGTTCTTGACTCGAACCCCCATTTGCTTCACCTTTCTGGTAGCTAAGTCTCTCAAAAATTCTTTCCCTTTACTGAAGATCACACCATAGCCACGGTCTTCCAAAACTGCTACAGACATGAGGTTGTTTTTCATGTTGAAAATAGCACCAAGAAATGTTAAAAATAACATCAAGAAAAATCCTAATCTAATTTGTCCTTGAACTAAATTGGATATAAAATTGTAACTCCACATCTTATGAAAAAATTTAATAGTTAACTAAGTTAATTTGACTTACTTAGCTCAGTTAATTCGAGTTGAGGGTCTAAACAGAGTCATGTAGATTCTATCCTACAATTAGGAGCACTAGTTGAGTTTATTTTGAGTTGCAATTATTTAATTCAGTCTAACTGAGCTAAAGTCAATTAAACTAGTTCCAATTGATGGAGGAAATAGTGGGGTGTAACCTGCAGTTGTGGGGTACAGCCTGTAGCAGTGGGGTGCAGCCTATAGTAGTGGGGTGCAACCTACAGTATTGGGGTGTTGCTCATCGAACAGTGGGGTGATGCCTGAAGTGCAGTGTGGTGCTGCCTACAGTGATCAACGAGTAAACTAAAGATTCACTCATAATTAACTCATGCATGTCAAATCAAAAAAGACCCAATTGAGATTGGAGTTCAGGGATAGTGTACTGTCAGTTGTAAAATCATCTAAATTAAACAGATGGTGCATGCAGTCAGAGTAAGGCCTATGAGGATTGCACAATTCATCATTGAGGAATTTTCCCATTAAATAGGGGGCTAATTCCCAAGGGAACAACGGAAGGAAGTAGGAGCTTAGAAGGCTCGGAAATTGTCTAAGTATTGGCCTAGGCTTGTCTAGGAAGCAGTGAAACAAATAGAGATAGGGTAGAGGTTGGTCGGGCTTGAACAAAGCATTGTAATCTTCTCATATTTTTCAGACTAATGTAATATACAGATAGCAGGGGTTTTTAGCTATGGGCTTCCCCAGGAAATAATTGTGTAATGTGTTGAATGAATTACTTATCTTGTATGCTTCATGATTTCGCGATCGTTTTAGTAAATTACAATTAGCAGTTTGAATCTACAAGGAATTTCTACATGGTATCAAATCTAGATTTGCATAAATTTCTAAATGGTATCGGAGCTAAATTTGTAGAAATTTCTACATGGTATCAAAGCTAGATTTGTAGAAATTTCTACATGGTATCAGAGTTGAAATCACAATAGAAGAGAATAATTTGAAGTTGTCTTTGCAGATTGATGGAGCTCTAATTTAGGGAAAATCTAGAAGATCCAATGTACAGATTTCTTAATAGAGCAACAAGGCTGCTAGTGAGTAGATCCATGAGCGAATGTTAGTGACACAAAAAGGAGTTGTGATCATTGATATTGGTAGATTGAGGGGCAAAGAGATTTCCCACAGGGAGATCAAAACTCAAAGGAAGTATAGCTTCATAGGGATCAACCTTATGGAAGCTAGTACTTCAAGATATGGGGAGATCATACTCATTATTGTAGTGTTGTAGCAGCAGCAGAGTAGTAGAAACAACTGTATGAGTATATCATATTTAGCTGATGCATGCAAAGCCTTGAGGAGCAAGGCAAAGGTTAGAGATTTGTTGGTTGAGAGGGGGCCTTAATTACCTCTCAACATGCAACCTCAGAAGTAGCCTCAGCAAGTTGTGGAGTAGCCACAATTGGAGAAGCATAGAAGGAGACCGAGTGGAGACACCCACTCAAGCAAAGACCCCAGTAGGCGGGAATTTCGAGCCAAGTGGGTAGAGGGAGCACATGTAGCCATACCTCTAAGTGAGAGGTGGGGCGATGTGAAGCAATAGTCCCAAGAGTTGCAAAAATTTGGGCATGGTCCATTGAGGTGTTTTTTTTGTCTCATGGATCATTACCTTGCTACGAGGGCCTATAGTATTCAGTAGTAGGACGATCAGTGTCAGTGAAATGTTGAGGAGTGCAGAGCAGAGATGACAACAGAGGAGGAGGGTTAGTAGCAGAGTCAACGACAACACAATTTTTCCTAGTATACAGTTGCAAACACAGTTGATTCAATTTATTTTGTTTTGATGTTTTGTTTGGTTGTAGATGTTGCAAAAGCAACAACAACAGTGACAAGTGTTGCATGCAAAAAATTCCAAAGGTACTGGATCGGGATAGAGTTGAGTTCCTATCTTTTTGAGAGGGAGTGTTGAAAATAGCAACAAGAAATGTTAAAAATAACATCAAGAAAAATACTAATTTAATTTGTCCTTGAATTAAATTGGAAATAAAATTGTAACTCCACATCTCATGACAACTTTTAATAGTTAACTAGGTTAATTTTACTTAGTTAGCTCAATTAATTCGAGTTGAGGGTCTAACTAGATTCATGTAGAGTGTCTCCTATAATTAGGAGCAGTAGTTGAGTAATTCGGTCTAACTAAGTTAAAGTCAGTTAAACTAGTTCCAACTGATGGAGGAATTAGTGTGGTGTAACCTGCAGTAGTGGGGTGTTTCCCGTCAAACGATGGGTTGTTGCCTAAAGTGCAGTGTGGTGCTTCCTGCAGTGATCAAACAGTGAACTTAAGATTCACTCATAGTTAAGCCATGCATGTCAAATCAAAGAAAGACCCAATTGAGATTAGAGTGTACTATCATTTGTAAAATCATTTAAATTAAACAAATGGCGCATGCAGTGAAATGAAGGCATATGAGGATTGTGCAATTCATAATTGAGGAATTTCCCCATTAAATAGGGGCTAATTCCCAAGGGAACAACGCAAGGAAGTAGGAGCTTAGAAGGCCAGGAAAATGCCTAAGTATTATCCTAGGCTTGTCTAGGAAGCAGTGAGGCAGATAGAGATAATGTAAAGATTGCTTGGACTTGAGAAAAGCATTATAATCTTCTGATATTTTTTCTGACTAATGTAATATATGGATAGTGGGGGTTTTTAGTTGTGGCTTTCCCCAATAAATCTGTGTAATGTGTTGATTTAATTCTTTCTCATGTATTCTTCGTGATTTCGCAATCGTTAATTGTTTCCACATCTGGTAGAGTAGATTAAATTCTATTGTTTTAGTAAATTAAAATTAGTAGTTTGGATCTACAAGGAATTTCTACATTTCAATCCTGGTACAAACATAACATGCTTGAGGTAAAGAGGGGATATTGACTCCCTCTTAAAGGTTATTGTACCAATCCTGGTAGCACTAGTGTACCTTCCGTTGAACCCAAATTCAATATGCATATGGAGATCTTTCTCATCCAGGTCACTAAAAAACTCTATACACCCTGTCATTGGGAATGATGCACCTGAATTCAAGTACCACACACTCATCATCACAGTTTTGGCCATGCATGCGATCAGGTTGAAGTCTAACTCGAATTGTGAAGCCAATGTCTCACCTATTGCTCCTATTTTAGACACCTTCTTGCTAGACTTTTTGTGTGGACACTTTGTAGCATAGTGCCTGAACTCATGACAATTGAAGCATTTTATTTTGGACATGTCTTTCTTCTTGCCCCCTTGGCTGGATTCAGCCTCACCTTGGGACTTATGTCCCTTGGCCTTCATTCCTTTGCTGACTAGAGAAAATTCCTCTTCTTCTTCTTTGGATGTTAATCCATCTCTTGTATTCTGCCTTATCTCCTCTTATACCAAATCAGATCATAAGCATTCCCAATTCAGTAATTTCTCCCCCTCATTCACTGAGTCTTGGTAGGTATCCCAACTTTTAGGAAGGCCTAGAAGAGCTAGGCTTACCAAGTTATCTTCTGCAACATTAACACTAGCCCCACCAAGTTCATCATGAACTTGTGTAAATATGCTCAAATACTACGGGATAATGTCATTCTTCTGCATCTTTATATTTCTAAGTTTATCTTTGAGTGTCAGTTTCCTATGGTCACAACTATTCTGGAACATATATGTGAGTGTTTGTCGCATTGCATAAGGAGTTTCTTTCCCATGGAGATTGGTGACATTGTGGCCCTATACTCCCTCCAATATTATTCTCCTCGCATTTTCTACATCCATCTTTCGTGGGGCTAGGTTATGGGCATCAGATTTCGCTAGTTTTGCAACATCTCTATTGATGTATTATAGAAATCCATTATCATCCAATACCACCTCCATGTGATCCTTCAATGAAATGAAATTAGAGTTGTCTTCCAAGGCATACTCTAGCCCCAACCCGTTGAATGTCATCTTCCCAACTCTGAAGAGATCCTGCTACACTGAACTGCAAATTCAAACCTCCTGAGAAACAACTTCAAAATTCCTGCTCTAATGTCAATCTTTCTCTGATACCATGTAGAAATTATGGCATATATTTGCAACTTCTCGTGAAATTTTAATCAAAACCACAAGAAACAAACGTACTCTACTTCTCTACATAATTCAATTCACAATTTAGAACACCAATCACAAACATGTAATGATAAATAACACACATGCACACAGTATTTTTCCTAGAGAAAGCAATATGCTAAAAAACCAAATGCTTGCTTGCATTAATATGATGAAGATAGATGTATTACAATTGATTTGTTCAACTGAGCTCAACCTACAAGTGCACAACCTATCTCTCTACTCACTAAGAATCTCTTACCCAGACTTAGTCAAATTATGCCTATGCTTAAACCCATATTTCCTTGTGTAATTTCCAAGGAAATAGGCTCCTAATATTTAGTAATTTACTCCTATTTTCTTGTGCAATTCCTCTGGGTTGATCACTTGTCCAATACAATAGCTATACACTTAATCTAGTATATAATTAATTGTACACTGCCTTAGAAACTCCACCACAACTGGGAAACTCCTATTATTTTCATGCATGAGCTAATTATTAGCTAATTTATTAGTTAACTACATGATCTCTGAGTTAGATTGATGTCCCACTACTTAACTGACCACCCACTAGTTCTATTAACAGTTAGAACTAGTTTAACTTATTACAATTGAAATTAACTCAACCTAGGCTCTTAAAATTTCGGAAACACTACATACAATTGAACTTCATGCCCCTAACTCGAATTAACTGAGTTAATTGAGTGAATGTCACCTCAGTTAACTACTCCAAGCTTCCTGTTAACGTGGAATTTCAATTTTTCTCAATTTAATCAAGGCAAAATCAAATTGAGAATTTATTGTTGCATTTTTCAACACACTTTTACCTCCACTTTGTTTGTTCCTAATTCAATAGCTTTCTTTTATAAAATTCCTTCAATTTTAGGTTCTTCATCTATGATTCGTTGAAAATTCCATTCACATTAGAGTTGTATATATTTTCTATATCATCTTCCAAGCTCCAAATATGCTCTCAAGAATCATTGAACTTGAATTTTTCCCATTCAATAGTTTTCTTTTTTGTTCTCTTTAAAATTTCATTGAGCTGGAACACTATTAAATTCTCCAATTTATTATCAATATGCCACCTTTCATTTTGAACCAATTCTCTTCACTTAGGGGCCTGTAGCCAATGATAGTTGAACTTGAAAGGCCTTGGGGGTTTTGGAAAAATATCCTTACTTGAAGAAATATAGTAACATGCTCAAAAATCCTCCTTCTCCTATTCACGATCCAATGCTACCCAGACTGCCAACTAAGTGTTTAGCAACAAGAAATATATCAAGTCTCTAAGGCATATCCTAATTCCCCACTATGTTATTCCTCCACACCAATTTTGAATTCAATGTCTCTAAACCATAGAGACCCACATCCACGATCTTTTGGAGGAAAATATTTGCTAAAGGATCCATCCTTCCATATGTCCCTCATGAGATTTTGGGACCTTTACCCCATTATAGAGACCAAACTAGTGAGAGGGATGTCATGCCCTATAATAAATTTCCACCTCTTTTATCTCCTCCTAATCATTTAAGGTGTCAAAATCCACTAATGAAGGGTCCTCCTATGATGTTTCTTCTTTTTCTTGTTGGAATCCTTCTTATTAATTGTGTGCATAAAGGTTAAGGGATTTTTGTTAAGTTTCCTTGGCAATTTAGAAACGAGTCTATGTCTAAAACACAATCACAAACACACTAAAATTCAACAACACTAAGCACTTTTCATAGCGGAAAATGTACAACAATGAATCAATGAAGTACACAAGAAATTTTGCAACCCAAAAATTGCTTGCATTACAACTTTAATACAAGAAACATAGGTATCTTGTATCAGGAATCATGGCCCTTAAAATTAGCCCTGATACAAGGAAACTAGGGCTTGATGTCAACAACATATGACAATCAATATGCCCAATAACAAGGAAAAACTTGAATTACTTGTTGAAGAAGTGCTTACACCATCCCTTTTAGTCCACTTGTCTTGAACACCTAGCAGGTCCTTTTCCACCTCTACTTGCAGAGAATGTGTTGCTCCAATACCTCAGCCTATGTTGCTCACAAGGTCCTTTGCATCTTCAGATTTTATTGCACACTTCAACTCCTCAACCTACCTTCTACTAGTGATCTATGATGCTCCAGGGATCATGGAACTTAGAACTCCAATAATATTCCTTCTCAACTATGACTATGTTTCTCCAAGGTCATAGTACATTAGGCCAACAAATTTTCCCTCTAATAGTCCTCTAGCTGCTTCAAAGGTCACTATATTTAGGGTCTTCATAAACTACCTTCTAACAATGGATTTTCCACATCAAATCACTAAACATAGGGCACAAAACTAACCATCAAATCACAACCACATTGGTCCTTTAATTTGACCATACATAGCCTTCATATTATTTCCCAATCACACGTTTGTTGGACTGCCCTTACCACATTATCTTTGCAACCATTTCACTCCATCAACCAACCCTCTCATACTATCACAAGCCCAACTCCTCTACACTTCTCTTTTTTTTCTCATGTTCAAAACCATAGATGAGATTCAACTTCATTAAGGATTGCCCACACCACATAACCACCAACAAAACACTCTTGAGGCTTAGCTGCCCTAAAACAAAGATCTATAGGCTACTTTTAAGGGTTTCGAACCTCCTCTCTCTATGCAGAATGTTGGCACAAAAATGACATCAAGGAAAGACCCTAGGTTCAAGCACAAGGGGCCACCAATGGTTTGTTGTAGTCTAGAACAACGTTGACATTTTCACCTTACCCCGAGGGATAAGGAGTCTCACCTGAGGCGTGTCGCGATCGAAACTAAGAAGGGTTTAATATAATGTCAGGGATATCTTAACCATTACTCTACATGCGTCCCTATGCATATATTCAGTCTAACAGCATATCAGCATGATGATCACTTTAACATGAGAATAGACTCACAACATATTAAAAACTTTTAGTGGGTCCATGAATCATAACCAAATATACACATAATACCAAGTATCCAGTCTGATTTCTCATTTATATTAATCCAATAGAAGGTTCAGTACATTATACATTCGGCCTCAGCCATAGACAAATACATAAAATACCAGGCTTATATAACATCGTGAATCCTAATAGACCTCAACTCTGGCTTTCCTGCTATTGCTCTGGCCTTCAAGTCGGATCCTGTGGTAGCTCGCACCCTCCTCACTACTCATCCTTAACCAAAACTATTCAACCCTTCTCTCCTTGTAGTCTCCTCCTTTTGTATGATCCTCTGATGTATGCACTGCTAGTTCTATTTGGTTGTCTCTTTCCTCGGCTGCCTCTCATCCGACTTATTCACTCAGCTACCCCTGCTTTATGCTGACACCTTGCCGCAACCGTCCTACAACTTCCTGTTCATATTTCCCTTCCCAGTTGTCTTCTCTACAACTTGACCGTTGTTGCCGCCACTTTTTTTCCTTTCTTCATATCCTCAAAATATTTCAAAATTCAAAACGAAGGCCCCAACAGGCCCCGACCACAGTTCTTTGACTCGTCCCCAAGTCAATCTATCTCGAGTGTTGTCGGTCATGTTGTTGTTTCTGTGGATACTTATGTTAGTGGCTGCTCTTGTTCTTCAATTTGATGACCTACTACTTCTGTTGTCTCCTCTGTCATTGGATGGATGGTTCCTACTCCGACTACTCCTTCTTTTCTTTGTTAGCCTTCTCTCCCAAACGAAGGCCCCAACTCAGGAACGACGGTATTGTTTCCTACTTGAATTCGTTGTATTTGTGGAGGGAAACTTCCCATGAAATTATGATTGAGTCAGCCTATTGGGTGAAGTCTTCTACTGCATTGGACGTTAGTTCACTTGGTCTTTGACTCTACAGGCGGTTCCACTGTTCCTCACTATTATTGCAGACTTCCTTTAGGGCTAGTACTTGTAGTCGGATCGGAGGTCTCAGGTCTCAGATGATCTTTTTATGATATTTTTAGTTTTCGCCAATTCTTCCTCTATCTGAGCGACTTGTGCTTGAATAGCTGTGATTTGTTCATCGATCTTTTGGAGTTGGTCGGAGTCTATGCATTCCTTGTTGTTGACAAACAAGATTTGGAGTTGTTCCCTCATAGGATATACTAGTTGATTCTTTATTGTGAGGCTTCCCGACCAGTCATGAACTTTATCCATTAGGGCGTATCTGTCGGCCAGTGCTTGTTTCTTAGCTGCCACTGCGCTAATTTTTTCATCTATTGTCCGGGCATATATCTCCACCAGATCTGGCAATGTTGATCTAATTGTCTCTAGTTTTTTCTTCATGTCAGCGTTTGTTGCCACCAGACTTGAGCATGTTGCTTGAATGTGGTCACAACAATTTGCCAATGTGCATGTTGCAATGTCCTTCGGGGCTTTTGTGTTAACATCTGTTATCGTCGGCCAGAGTGACTGAAATTTTTCTATCACCTAATCTACCTATGCCTGTAGATCGGTATTTTCCTGTCTTAGGTGATCTCTTTCCTCTGTGACCTCCTGTAGTTGCTACTTCTGTTGTTCATGTTCCCGAACTAGGTCATCATGTTTCCTTTCAGCTCTTTATGCAACTTACTGTATGAATGCAAATAGTTGTGATGATGACCAGTGTTACAAGGTCTCGGTCTACATTGTGTTGGGATCTGGAAAGTTGGCTTGAATGGGTAAGCCACTGGAAATGGATTTTTCAGAGTGGGAAGTGGGAGAGTTTACTGGCTGTGAGGGTGGGGTGAACTAGGTAGTGGATGGAATGATATTAGGTTTGGGAACCAATGGGAAATTTATAGGAAATATTGCCTAGTATTGTTTAGCTCCCGCTAACTTTGGAATGGACGTGACTGGTTCTTCCCCTTGTAGTGGGCTCGACCCGAGAAGTAACGACACTAGCGATGCCATTTCGACGCCATTGCCATGGGTGGACCCTCTAGGTTGTTGGGTTGAGTCTAATTCCATTTCTTTCATTGCTATCCTTGTACCAAGGGGGATGGTTTCCGATAGGGTTATGAAGGTGAAGCCTGTGTGCGAAGAACGTTCCTGGGACTGTGGTGGAATGGCAGATGAATTTTGGGGGTTTTCTTTGACAATGGGCAATGGGGATATCAATTGTCCGACTTCATAAGTGAGGTCGAAAATTTCAATTTCTTCGGTAGTTTTGGGCTTCTTGGTTGTTGTGTTTTTTATTACTCTTTTCTTCGTGGGCTTCGGTATTGTTGGTTGTGATTGAGAATCAAGGCCAACAGTACGAAGTGTCATGGCTAGCGAGGTTGTGATTATTGGTGTAAACATAGTAGAACCTTGAAAAAGCATGGATTGGGTTGTCTTACTTGAAGATTCACCGAATCTTGCGATTGTCTGCCTTATTGAAAACATTTGTTGTTCCATTTGTAGAACCATTGACTCTATGTCTTCCTTGGCTTGTCTCTTTCTATTGCTCCCTCTCGCTTCCCCTGCTTACGACTGTGGCCTCAGTCCTTCAAACAAATACTGGTATTTCCCTTCAGTAACCTCACATGCAACCCCCGGCCAGGACCCAATATTGTTGTGGATTGTTGCTTCAAATAAAACAAATTTTTGTGGCTTCATCTTAAAGGTCTCGAGGTGGACACATATGGGTCTGAGGTACGTGTGTCCATGCGAGACTCCTAACCAAATGTATTGCAAAAATTCATCCAGGAGCGGTTTGGGTATTCTTTCACTTGAACTAATTGTGTCCAACATCAGCTCGTACCATTCAACGAAGGCTGCCTCACTAATTTCCTTACTGCTTGGGTCTCCTGAAACTCTCCATGGCTCATACCTCAGCGCTACCGGTTGTCCTTCAATAATCTACAACATCTCCCTTCCTCTTGGTGGTCTCCACTTCCACATTGCTAAAGTCATCAATATGTATCCAAATATGAAATTAGTACTCCTCCTATAGATATCCTCACAAGCCTCAAAAATCTCATTTAGCACAAAATCTTACCAGTTGAGCATTTGTCCCTTACAACAGTGCTCCGCAACCGAGATTGCATCCAGAGTGCACTCGTTTCTTGCAAAATGCCTCATTTTCTTGCCTACTATTATGTAGCAAGTGAATTTTATCTCAATTTTTCTAATAAGATCAATCTTTTCTCCCCTACCCCCGCACTTTGTCCCATATTTCTCATAATAGTCATTATCTCCTTCCTTCTTTGCTCGTTTTGTTCCTGCTTGGAACGTTGTATTTACTGCATTTCCTCTTGCCGAAAGTCCTGTGAGACGATGGATATCATCCACATGAATTGGATACTCCTTATCAAGCCACAACGATCCTCCATGCATTCTGTTGGCTAGGAGCTTCATGCACTACATCGCAGCCAGTTGTGTGCCGAAAACTGGTAGACTCCTCAGATTGATTAACGTCGATCGTTGTAGACCTCTGAAATCTTCTTTGAACCTGGTTGTCATCGTGCCATCTCCCTTCGGAATTTCCTCTGTATACACCTCCCTCTTTAGCACTGGAAATTGGAAGCAATCCATAAGATCATTGTCCACTAAGGTGGATTTATCATATTTTCCATACGGATTTTCCAACATGATAATTCGCTCATCGATTCTGTCCTCTGGGACTAAAATAATTCATTTTTCCATTGATCTTCGTCTCTGGTAGACAACTATTACTGGAGGCCTCAAACTTCTGCACCTTTGTTGTTGTTGTTCCTCATAGCAAATTTGGAGTTCTTCTGCTACCTGCATTTGAAATTCTCTAGTTTCCAGCATTGTCATGCAAATTAAGTAGACGGAACTTCACACGACGTTTTCTTACTAGACTTGGTAACTAATTACTATGACAACTTTCCCCATGAAACTTAACCATGTTGTGTCGTTGTTGACTGACCTAGACCTTACATTTATGACGTAGAACGGGGAAGGACAGAGTGGGTTGAATCGTTAATAATTTTTTCTTGATGGGGGGTATTTATTAGCTAAATTTGTTCCTAAATAATGAATCCATACAGGTGAGGATAGTTTTAAATAGAGGAGGAATGACCTGTTATAGAGTTTTATGAACGCAACGTTTCGAACTACCAAGTGAGTCCATCATTAGGGGATGCAGATATTCTAGAGATATTCATGATGTATCCATGAGCTATATTTTAAGTTATATATATAGGTTATGAAGGAGTTAATCTAAGAAATTAGGTCGGCCAATCTCCACTTAGTTTGTTAATATTCAGATTTATTTATTTATTTTTATTTATTTAATTAATTTGTTTACTTAAATTAATTAATTTGTTTAATTAATCAATTAGTTTGTTTAATTAATTAATTAATTGTTAAATTAATTAATTAATTAATTAATTTGTTTTAATCAATTCCATAATTAATTAATTAATTTGTTTGAGTAATTAATTAATTAAACAAAATAACCAATTAATTTGTTTAACTAATTAATTAATTTGTTAATTAATTAACTAACTTGTTTAATTAATAAGTTATGATTTTAATTAATTTTAATATTATCAAATAGTTAGTTATGAAATAACCCATTATTTGATTTATATGTTTAATTAATTAATTTGTTTAATTAATCAATTAGTTGTTTAATTAATTAAGATCTCATAAACACCTGGGTAGAATGGTGCACCGTTAACAAGGCCACGAAGGCTGTAAACTTGCCCATCATTGTAAACTGGTCCATCTGGAGGACCAGGAACAAATTGACTTTCGAAGATCGGGAGGCACACTGGCCACTCATAGAAGCTGGCATTATCACTGCATACAATGAACTTCCAGATCCGCCACCCCCAAAACAGCGCAGACTCAACCCTCCTCCAAATATCGATCAAGATACCCCTTGGGCATACTTCGATGGTGCAGCAAATGCACAAAGCTGCGGAGGGGGCATCATACTTCACAAATCCGCGAACCATTACTACCACATCAAAGCGGGCCTGGGTGCCGGAACAAATAATTATGCTGAGCTCATTTCCCTTCGTCATCTGCTTCATTTTGCTTTAAGTCATCATTGCACCAGCATAAACATATTTGGAGATTCTCAGATTGTCACAAATTGGATCAATAGAATATCTACATGTCACTCGCACACACTAAATGTCATACTTGATGAAGTGTTTCAGTTCAAAGAAGCTTTTAACCAAATCCATGTATCTCATATCTACAGGGAACATAACCAGGATGCTGATAAACTTTCCAAGGAGGCCGCGTTGATGGAGAATGGATTATGGGAAATCACTGAGTTTTTGGATCAACAGGAGCGGAAATTTTATCACCGCCCATATATAGACCCGACTTATCCTACAGCGGGTCTTCAGGCGACATAAAATTTGCAGTTTTATTTTGACAGCAGCTATTAGAAATGACAGCATACTATGTATAAACTTTTGTATAGACTGAAGGATGCAAAAATTGCATCAAATTTTGCACAGCATACAGAGAACTGTTAACAAAGAAGCAAACAGTTATAGATAAGCCATTTTTTGAAAATGTACAGACAAACAGTGAATCAAGGCATATGCTTTAACAGCATCTACATATGTAATCTTTCATATTTAATGAAATATTACGGATTTTTCCAGTGGAAAAAAAAAAAAGTTGTTTAATTAATTAATTAATTGTTAAATTAATTAATTAATTAATTTGTTTTAATCAATGCCCTAATTAATTCTCTAATTAATTAACTAATATGTTTGTGTAATTAATTAATTGAACAAATTAACTAATTAATTTGTTTAACTAATTAATTAATTAATTTGTTTACTTAATTAACTAACTTGTTTAATTAATTCCTTATAATTTTCTATATGATTCCTATTGTTTATTTTCTAACTATTTTAATATGAGTTAATACGACTATATGTTTAATTTAAATACATGTGTTACCATGCTGTTATAATTAATAAGTTATGATATTAATTTATTTTAATATTATCAAATGATTAGTTATGAAATAACCAATTATTCGATTTATATGTTTATTTATGTTTTTGTTTTATTGTTTGAGGAGGATGTTATATAATGTTTTCTTGTTGAGTTGATTTATATTTTATTAATCTTTTAATGATAGATGAGGGATTAAATTATTAAAAAGGATATGAGTTAATTATTGGTTCTTTAAGATCTCAAGTAAAGGTTTCCAGGTGTTGCTTAGTTTTAATCCATCATCTCGGTTCAAGTTGTTCTTCCTTTTTTCTATTTCAATGGCTTCTTTGATTTTCCTTTTAAGATAGTGGTCTTCTTTTCTAACTAGTTTGGCTTCTTCCATGCAGATGTAATGAGAGGAGTGAACATGTTTTGCTAAGGCCGATTTTGAGGTCCTATCCCTTCTTAAGTCAGCAGTGTGTTCTTTAATTCTAATGTTAAGAGACCTACCTGTTTCACCTATGTATTCTTTTCCACATGAGCAAGGAATAACATAAACACCTTTTTGAAGGTTAGGGTTTATGGGATCCTTGACTGAGTTGAATAATTGTCTGATGGTGTTGGAAGGGGTGAAGGCTACATTAATGTTGTGTTTATTAAGAATTTTAGTAATTTTATCAGTGGTGCCTTTTATGTATGGAAGGGAGACCTTAGGAGTTGATGAATTTTGATCTTTGATATTATTATTCTTGTTTAATGATAGGTGCATGGCTTTCTTAATGGTATTCCTATTATAGCCATTTAATTCAAACACTTTGTGAAGATGGTTGAGTTCATCTTTTAAATGGTTGGGATCAGATATTCTAGCCGCCCTAGTGGTTAAGGTCCTAATGATGCCAATCTTCTGTTTAGGGTGGTGATGAGAATTTGCATGAAGATATCGTTTTGTATGGGTTTTCTTTCTGTAGACTTGGAAACCAAGTGACCCATCTTTTTTGGTTAGAAGGATATCAAGGAAGGGAAGCTGGTTGTTATTTTCAATTTCAATGGTAAATTTTATATGGTTTGAAAAGGCTATGTAAGTGATTGAGGAATAGGTCAAGTTTTTCTTTTCCATGACTCCATTTAGCAAATATGTCATCGACAAACCTTTTCCATTCTTCAGGGGTGTATGGAAATGACCTGAGAGCCTTCTATTCGAAGTGTTCCATGAAGATGTTGGCAACTATGGGGGATAGAGGAGAGCCCATAGCCACACCATGGGTTTGTTCATAAATTTTACCTTTGAAACTGAAGTAAGAGGATTTTAAGCAAAGCTCCAGAAGATCCACAGTTTCTTTATCCGTGATGTTTCTCATGATATTAATAGCTTCATCAATAGGAATCATAGTATAAAGAGATACAATATCAAAGCTAACCATAAGATCATCATCCTTCATTTCTATGTTATTAATCCATTGAACAAAAGAATATGAGTCTTTAATATAAGAAGGGGTATTACCAAACAGGGGTCTAAGTTTTTTGGCCAGGTGTTTTGCCAGAAGGTAGGTGGGGGAACCTATGGTATTGACTATAGGTCTGAGAGGTATGTTAGGTTTATGGACTTTAGGAGCACCATAAATTCTAGGAATAATGGAACTATTAGGGATGATTTTCTTTTTTGTGATGTCATTCAGAGATGATTCTTTGATTTTCTTAATTACTTCCCGCATAATTTTCTCACTGGGATCTTTACTAATGATTTTATAACAACCATTGTTATTTAGATGTTCCTCCATTTTATTGTCATAATCAATTCTATTCATGATTACAGTTGTGTTGCCCTTATCCGCCTTTAGGATGACTATGTTTTTATTTTTCCTGAGGTTGTTTAAAGCTCTTTTTTCTTCTACGGATATGTTGGAAGTAGGAAGTTTAGAAGTTCTAAGAATCTTAGCAATATCTTGTCTGATTTCTTCACTTTTTGCTATATCTAGGTTTTTAATAGCTACTTCAATATTATTGATGACCTCCTCCACAGGTATTTTGTTAGGGGTTATAGCAAAATTTAGACCTTTTCTTAGGATGGATTCAGTTGCATGATCTAGGAGGACATCTGATAAGTTAATGACCTGGGCATTATCTGATTTTGGTCTTTGATTGGGATGTATGGTTCGAGTTTCTGAATGAGAGAAGCCAGTAGATGGGCTACTGTTTTCTACACTATTTCCCTCCAGTGATCTATACTCTTGCGTGTTATTGTCATTATGCTTCATATCTACTTGAGAACTGTGAGCAATATCATAAGGAAGACCGTTGTTAACTGTTGCATCGAGAGGATGCGTTCTAGTGCTATCTATATTAATTATGTTTCCACACGGTGATTGGTCCTGTGCGTTGTTGTACATGGTGGAGAGATCATTTAAACCCACGCTGCTCTCTTGTTCTGTGCTATTACCTCTCGGTGATCTGTGAGCAAGATCTGTTTTGTAATTAAAAATGGACTGCCTCCTGGAATGCGTGCTAGAGGTATCCACGTTGTTTCTAAAAAGTAGAGTGTTTATGTTTTCTGGAAAATATTTTACGGGCCTCTGTCTAACAGTTTAATTATTATTTACTTATTATAGAAAGGACTAGTCGTACAACGAAAAAGATTGACAAAGCGTGTGACTATTCCTTGACCACAAATGGGTTGCGATGTCATGGCATTGTTGCCGCAACCTTATTGACACCTTTTCTTTATTCTTGAAAATGATAAAATACTATAAAAGACATGAATTGCAAATGAACTTGGTAATGAACTGAGTATGTATTATTAACTACAACCTACTTGTGGGCTTGTCTCTGAGGCCCCTTAACTTAATTATATGGTTGCTGATTTGTGGAAGGGTTTTAGGCGTGCATCGTTCACCCATCCTGGTGGCATTATGTCAGCGAGTTGCACTAGCCTTATTGCTCCAGAATATTTGATCTCCGCAACTATAAATGGGCCCAGCCAGTGCATTTGCAATTTCCCTGGAAACTTTTGGAATTTGTTGTCATATAACAGTGCATGATCTCCAACTCAGAATGCTTTCTTTCTGATATGTCTGTCATGCCAAGCTTTCTGCCTCCTTTGCTCTATTGATTGGTGGAACTCAGTTAGGAATATCGATTCATCCAGTTCCATCAGTTGATCCATTCTTTCTTTTAATGTTGCATCATCTGTCATTTTGGTTTCTTGAGAAATAAAAAGGCTTGGTACTATGAATTCCGTTGGGACCAATGCTTCTCTTCCATATACCAGATGAAATGGTGTTTTTTTGTGTATTCTTTTCATTGTTGTTCTGTAGGCCCATAAAGTTGTTGGCATGTGTTCATCCCAATCGTCCCTGTTGGCTGATACAATTTTCGTGAGGCCTTTCTCCAGTATTTTATTAAATGCTTCAACTATTCCATTGGCCTGTGGGTGGTATGGGCTACTTTTTTGATGTTGAATCATAAAGTTCTTTAGAAGAGACTCAACAGTTTCATTAATGAAATGTGTCCCTTGATCACTTGTCAGGATTTTTGGACATCCAAACCTTGATATTATGCATTCAAAAATAAATCTTGCAACAGTGTCGGTTGTACAATCCTTGACTGGTGCTGCTTCTGCCCATCGTGTGAGATATTCTATAGTCATTATGATGTACCTTGCGTGTGAATGTTACGCTGGTGGTGTTATAAGGCCGATGAAGTCTATCACCCACTTCTCAAATATATGTATTGTGTGAACTAGGTTTAGAGGCATTTCATCTCAACGTGATGTCTTTCCAACTCTCTAACAGACATCACAATTTTTGGCGTATTCCATAGAATCCTTGTGGATGGTTGGCCACCACAATCTTGCGTGCAATATTTTCCTTGTGGTAGCTTTCCCTCCAACATGGCCTCCCGCGACTCCAACGTGACACTCCCAGAGCACTTATTCCCTTTCGTGTTGAATTATACAGCGTCTCAGAATATTATTAAGGCCCATCTTGTGGAGATGTCCTGCAATTAGTTGATAATTCGTTGCCCTTACTACTAGATGTCGCTTCTGTGTTGACGTGTACCCCTCCGGGAAGTACCCTATTGTTAGTAGCCCAGCAATTTCTTCTAAGTAGTCTAGTATTGCCTCTATTCTAAATAAGTCAGCATCTAGTAACTGATCATCTAATGGCCCTTCATTCTCTCCTGACTCCAGTCTTGATAGATGATCTGGCCCAACATTTAGCCTTCCGGGTTTTTGGACTACCTCGAAAGTGAATTCTTGAAAGAGTAGTAACCAACGAAATATTCTGCTTTCCAATACTGGTTTGTTCACCAAGTACTTCAGTGTTGAATGTTCTGTGAAAAAATTGAATGGCGCTCCCAGTAAGTAATGCCTGAATTTTTGTAGAGAGTAAACCATGGTCAGTGCTTCTCTCTATGTTGTTATATAGTTTCTTTATGCTAGTTATAATTTCCTGCTGGCAAAGTACACTGGGTGATCCATATTTCTCTCTCTTGGCTACACCAGTACTTCTCCTAGTGTGATCCCTGATGCATCGATATGTACATGAAATGTCTTATTCCAGTCTGGGTATACAAGGATAGGAGCGCTTACCAGTTTTTCTTTCAACTTATTCAATGCTGCTTGGCAGGCCTCCGACCAAGTGAATGCTTCCGTATTTTTCAGTAACTTCTCCATAGGGGTTGTAATTGATGTGTAGTTCCTGATAAATCGTCGATAATACCCTGT
Source organism: Pinus tabuliformis (assembly GCA_031772625.1). NCBI lineage: Eukaryota > Viridiplantae > Streptophyta > Pinopsida > Pinales > Pinaceae > Pinus > Pinus tabuliformis. The sequence goes on along the minus strand of CM062809.1, from coordinate 850,376,388 downwards.
ATGGCCTAGGGTGGACCACAACTGCTTTACATTATGTGGGGGTTCCATGTTAATGATTGCCACAACCTTTGCGGGATCTACACACACTCCGTCTTTACAAACAATATGGCCCAACAGGGTTCCGAATGGAACTGCAAAGATGCATTTTTTTAGATTCAAGGAAATTTGCAACTGTCTACATCTCTCAAACATGACCCTTAATAAGCTTGTGTGTTTCTTCAGTAAACTGTACACTGTCCATTCATCCATGTATACCTCCAAGAACCTGTGAATATAATCTGTAAATGCAGCTATAACAATTCTTGAGAAAACAACTGGTGCGTTCTTCAACCTAAATGGCATTACTTGATAAGCATATGACCCCCATTCTATTGTAAACATTGTCTTCCTCTTGTCTTCCTCTGTTATTCGAACCTGATGATAGCCTGAAAATCCATCAGTGAAGGAATACGCTTCATTCCCTGCTACATTGTCCAGAACTTCATCACTAAACGGTGTTAGGAACGGATCATGCACACATGCATTGTTCAGACTTCAGTAATCGACACAGACTCTTATCTTCATCGCTTCTTTCTTGTTTTTTATAATGATTGAACTAATCCATTCCAGTTCGTCCACCAGGAATATAAGTCCGGCTTCTAGCATTTTGTTAATCTCCCTCTTGACCTTTTCTTTCACTCTTGGGTTTAGCATGTATGGTATGTGCTTTACTGGACGGGCATTTGGTTTTAGCACAATCTTCATCTCTCCTATGTCCCCTTTTGTCCCTTTTAGTTCAGCTACCGAGGCAGGAAATAAGTCTTGATATTCCTGCAGCAGGTCGAAGATCTCCTTTGCTGTTTGCTCGTCCTAGTAATATCCGACGGATGCCATCTTGGGTTTTGTTATCACTCCAAAATTTCTTTTGAGTTGATGAGAAAGAAATGATAGAGGTAAGCACAAAGCAACTTTGGAGATTAGGATCTAGCCTTCCTAATTCTCAGAGAGGGCTCTCTCTTTATGATTTAACTTTGTTTTAGTTATTTGATTTTAGGCTAGTTATGATTGTACTTGGGTTTTGATTTGGATTTGGTGGTGGGATCACTCACTTAGATGGATAGAAGGATGTATTTTACCATTGGGCTATGGGGTCAAATGTCAAGCAAGCAGGATTGGATCAAGTTCTAAAAATAGCGTCTACAGGGCAAGGTAGCTGAGTTATTTCAGATCTTAAGGCTGGGTGGTGAAGTTGGGTTCAATCGGATCCAAAGAGAAATTAAGGGTTCCTTAGGCTGGATTATGGAAGAAGTGAATGAGGTCAACCAGGATGGGAAAGCAATTAAGGGTTCTCCGATCTGGATATCAGAAGAAAACATAGAAATGATTAACTGTTCAAGACAGAGTGTACTTAAACAAATTCTGAAATAAATTTCCAGTTAATCCATTCACTTTAGATAACATGTAAGTTTGTGAGATACATAAGAAAATAATAATTTTGACAAAGAAAACACTTCATTGTAATAGCTCAACACATGAATCCCGTAATGCAATCTCTTTATTACTCAGTCCAGTCTGCTGACTTGAAAAATTGGTACAATAACCCTTAGGTTTCTGATCAATATAACTCTACAAATGTATAGCAATCCACACTCAATACTTTGAATTATGAAGTATTTATACAAAAATAGTTTACAAAATATCCCAAACTGTCTTGGGAATTATTCCAGGAGAAAGAAATATCTTCCTGCAAGAATATAGAGACAGATGTTCAACTGTTGTATGTTGTCCCTGTTTATTTGGTTGTGTTGTCTTTATGCTCTGATATTTTGTTGTTTATTCTTTGTCTTGATGTTTGTCTTCATGTTGGATGTTCTTTTCACTCTAACCTTTCAACTGATACACTTTCATCTGGCTGACCTGTCACTTTTTCTTTACTGTGCCTTTTTCACTTTGACTGTCAATTTTACATTTTGACAATGCATTTTTATAGCAAGTCATTTAGATTTTCCCACATATTTGTATCTGGTAATTTGATATTTACCATCTTCCTGCAAATCTCATCTGCTTCTATATACTTGGCAAAAGTGGGTCTGTTCACAAAAAGGTGTTTTCCCTAATGTTGGAGGTAAAACAGGTTCTCAAATGTTTGATATAGAACCTTTCCAGTAGGCATCCCTTTCATGGAAGAAGTATTTACCTGATCCCTTGTCACCTCTCTAATTCTTCTGTTGTAGTCTTCTTGTGGCATCAATTTATCATTTATCACCAAGGGATTTGGCAACCCTTTCTGTCTCAAAACATTAAACTTCACCATGAATCTTTCTACTGTCAGTTGCATGGTTTGGCACTTATCTTCCAGGTTCATCATCAAATTTCTCTTGGTGAGCACCTTTTTTACTTCTAGTATTGTGCCAGTTCTGTCAGGTATCTCCAATTCCTGCAATTCATATTTGTTTTTGGAGTTAAGGAAGTGAATGATCCTAGTGGCTTCCTCTGGCATGTCTCCCAGTTCTATTTTAACTCTCTGTATGGCTTCTGTAGCCTCTTTTACTAGGTCACTTTGTTCAAAAATCACTTGAATGGATGGCCAAATATCATTGAGAGATTCAATGATATTGGCCCATAATTGTTCCTTGGCTTGGCCAAGTTGTTCCTTTAATGTCAGCTCTTTTTCTAAGCTCTTTATCCTTTTTTTTTCATTCTAGTTGCCTTATGTACTTCTTCTTTGAGCATAATCTGGGCAAGCTTATACTCATTCTCCATACTGGTTATTTTTTCCTTGAGCTTGTTCATTTCTGTGGTCTGAATGGACATGTCTTCCATTGCTTTGACCAACTTACTTGCCTCCTCACCTATTTGGGCTACTGCTATTGTTGACCCTATTACTGATGTAGATGTTGTGGTAGCTCGTAGTGCTATAGCCAGTAGCGCTGTAGAAGCTAATGATGTTGCCAAGGTGGATGGTACTGCAGTAGTAACTGTTGGGATAACAGTGGCAGGGGTAGTCTCAAGACTAGCTTGTTTTAACTGTATCAAGCTATCTAACTCCTTCTCCATTTCCTTCAGTTGATCATTAAGTTGGAGAACAAGGTCCATCATCTCCTCCTGATGAGTTTGGCTCTCAAGGACCTCTTTTGTCTGTGGGTGCTCTGAATGAGGCAATTTGAGTTATTTTTTGAGAGCAACAATGTCCTCATTCTTTTTCTTTATTAACTTCTCAGCAACCTTGATATCATTGGGATCATGTCCCAGCTCAATCACCAAGTCTTGCAGTGACTTGGTACTGTTGTCCTTGGCCTGTGAGGAGGCATTTTCCAATTTGTATTGTTTTGTAATGTTATCCAATGAACTTTGTAGTTTTCTTGCCGCCATAGCTTTACCTATCAAGGTGGAATAGATCATCTCTCCTGCCTGGTTGTGAAACTCAATTTGGTCAATGGGACGAACATCCCTAGCCAAAACCTCAAAATCTGTTTTCCTATAGTATGTTGAAGTTTTTGGCTACTGGACTGTAGGTTGCATGAATGACATCTCCATTTTTCCTGTTTTGATGTCAAAGGCTGACATCAACCTGTTTTGATTTGCTGGTGTCTGCTTGAAGTATTGGGCATAAGTCTCAGCCTTCAACATCTCATTTCTCAACTTAATTTCCTTGTATTTATCTTTGGTATCCTTCTCTTTATCCACAGGCCTGGTGAATGAAGAAACCTCAACACTGAGTTGTCTCTCAATAAGTTGAGTGTTAGATGTTGAGGGTTGATGTCTTTCTCTAGAAGTTGTTGTGCCTTTGCTTCTTTCCACCATTGTATCAGTGTCAGTAATTTCCACTGAGTCAATGGTGTCTTCCTGTTCAGTTACAAGATTAAGCTTGGGCCTCTTCCTGTAACTGATCTCAAACTATTCATCTGTTGTTTCCATAGCTGAAATGGAACCTTCTTCCCTGTTTCTCTTTGGGTTCCTGTCTTTATTTGCTGGAGTTTGTAAAATAGGAGGAATATTCATTAGTTCTCCTAGTTCTGGAACCCGCATGAAGGAACTTTCATCAATCTATTTTTCTACATCAATCAATGTATTTTCTACATTAACTACAGTATTATCCATGTCTATTAGAGTGTTTTCCAGCCATTCTGATTGGTTGGCAAACCTCTCAATGTCTGGTCTGGGATGATGGATGAAAGGTCCCAATTTAACCTTGATCCTTAGATTATTTATGACTCCATGAGGATCATATTGTCACATAAAACTGTTTTTGAACTTCATTTGCTGCAAAATCTTATCTGCCTCTGGTCCAGCTTCCCTGGTATTACAAATGAAGGGACCCAATTGATTTTTCATTTTGAATTGGATATTCTTCCTAGCTGCTAGGAAATTTACTTCATCAGAATTTATAATCTGCCTAAAGTATTATAGTGCAAATATCCTCATGGAAGGTATCTGGGCAGCTTGTATGGGGCAAGTTGGCACCCATAAATTCTTATTTCTGTGTGGTTCTAGCACAGATACCAGTCTCCCACCTTACTGTTCTTTTCCAACTGTAACACCCTTTTGATCTCTTGATTGATTTTGGGCTGAGGGCTACTGGTCAGCATATTCATAAATGGATGGACAAATGAATCAATGAAATCTTTGTAGGAAAAAACAGTGGAGAATTTCTGGATCAATGGTGTCCAGTAGATAACTGATCTTGGATTTCCTTTGGTATCCAATTTCTGAATGTTGACAGGGAATTTTTCTGACTAATAATATAAAAAACATATGAAATAAAACTAAAGAATACTTGAAAACTCTTTCAGTTGGTAGTCTCACGAATTGTTCATGCATCTTATCTACTATGAACTGAGCATAATTGTAAATTATAGTAGGAGGCTTGCCTAGGCTAAAGATGGAAAGGAAAGCCATGACAACCTCATCCACATGCTCATTTGTGGTATATCCTAAAATGCAAGAGAGAATGGTAATAATATGTCTGCCTCTCTCAAAAAAATGGTGGCAGCATAAGGGGGACTATCTGTGGGAGTATGACATTCCTCTATGATGAAAGTTTGGAAAATTTGGGCTATTCTGGGAAGGTCTAACTTGGTATAGAGGTCTAGCAAGTCTCCAATAGACAGTGGGGTCTCATTAGGGCTTGGTTGGACCTGCAGCATTTGGTTAATGGATTCTGCAGTGATGGTAAACAACACTTGTTGGTCAAGGGTGACAATGGCCCTTTGGCTGGGAATGTAGCAAGCATGACAGAAGTGGATGATTTCTGGGAATGGGTGTACTTCTGGAAACAAATACTTGGGTAAATTAGACTCCCAAAGGTGAATGTCATCGTTCTGGTTCAAGAATTTGTCCTTACTCCAGCAGTGGAGCTTTAGAAGGTAGGCAGGGGAAGCAGTGTCCTTTATTTGGAAATATTTGTCTGCTAATGCAAGGTGGTCGATGTCTAGGTGAGGGGTTTGTAGAGGTCTCACGTCCAGAGAGGTTTGGGAAGCCATAATTGGGTTTAGAGATATGAATTAGGCTTGTAGTGGTTTCAGGAGTGAGGTTTATAAGCACTGGTAGAGTGGGAGGGTAGTTACAGTCTGTAAAAGAAGGGTTTGAGGTATACAAATAAGTTTCTCTTCAATTTAGGCAAGTTTCTTAATTAATTTCAATTAATTAACCGTTCAATTAAACTGTGCGTTTTCAAATTGAAGGGTCGTTCTGGTTTTTCCCAAGAATACCTGGAAATTGATGGTTTGACGTGCAAACTGGGTTCAGTGGAGAATGCAGAGGGTACTGTGGCTTCAACTGTCAACTGGTTGCTTCAATTGGGTATCTGGAGTGTCTTCAGGCAACAGAGGGTGGTCAAATTTGGTCGCAGAGGTTTCAGGGTGTCGCAAATGGCTTAGCATCAGTTTATAGTGAAAATGCAAGAAAATAACGAATTGGAGCTTTTTTCGGCCTTTTAATGGGTAATGGTCACATTTTGGCATGGAAATAATCAATGAACAGTGGGCAGTTTTTGGTTTAGGCAGGGAGGTGGTTTTCTAGGCCATCGCACCGCTTTTGGAGGGCAGGCGGTATTTTTCGTGAGCATGTGATCTAGCCTGGTAATTTCTAGGGGAAGTGTGTGAAACCAAGGGGTAAAGATCAAAATGAGGGGAAAAGGGTATTTATGAGTAAATGAAGGGATAATGGGGAAATTAGCAAATAAGTATGTGGGGGTATAGTGAAATGAGGGGAAATTAGTTAAACAAGCTTGGTGAATATCCTTTCTTTCTCATAAATCCTCCTGCACATGAAACATAGGATTAAGCATGATAAATGTGTTTTCGACTCAGCAACCTTTCTTCTACCTACCCTTTATTTATCCTAACATTTTCTCTTAATTTATCGGGTGCATTTGAGCTTGTTGGTCCTTTATTTCCTTTTGTTTTGACAAGCAAACTATCTAATTCTAACCTTATAACTTCCAATGGCTCAGATTAAACTGATGAGCTCATTCTTATTTTCTACCTAACTACTGATCCGCCAAGGTTAAACAGTTTGGCTAGATCTTCATTCTCTATCTATTAACATGAAAATTAAAACATGAATGAGTCAAGATTAAGCTATTTGACCATCATGGATTGCGGCATTTCTGACAAGCTGCACACAACCTTATTTTGCATAGTAAAGTAAAAAGTAGTGGCATTTGAATTTGCACACTTTCATGATCTATTTTATTTCTTTTTGGGGGGTTTCATTCCTGGTTGCTCTTGGGATTTTATTGTTTATGCCTTTAGTCGTTGATTATCTACCAAGTTCGTTGTCTTTATTTCTTGCTTAATTTAAATATCCTCATTGGTCACACTATACATATTTTTTTGTATTTTTTTAAGGTCCATGTTCCTTTCTTAGACTCTCCTTTCAATCTCTCATTTGTTGAGCTGAAAAGGAATGGCCCAACCATGTTTTTTGTTGCAGTAGGGGAGTGGTATACTTCCTCTTACTTTTATTATAGGATTTATATAGATGGTATAGGGGCATCTTCGAGAGGGGGAATATTGTCTAATTGAACTTGATTTCTCATCTTCTCATTAAGGATCAAAGGGTTTTCCACATTTTCCATAGGTGTTCTCATTTCTTTCACGTTCTCTAAAATGTTGAGGACTTCATATCTATTTCCTTAGGGATCATTACCATTGGCTCTATTACTTGATGGAGATAGAGTTTCAAAGTGTCGTTTTATGACAATGGGTTGGGAGGAGCAGTAGGGACTGCCTAATTTCAATTGCTTTTGAGACTCTTTTGCTTTGGGGAAATTTCAAGAAGAATGGTCATATTCATGGCACATTTTGAACTTGAAAAGGATTTTAGTTATAACCAACCAATTCGATAAAGGACCAGTGCTCCAAGGAGAGATGAATAACCTCTTGCATGCCCTTTTCTAGATCAACCTCAATGTAGATCCTAGCACAAACAAGCATTCTGTCACATGGTTCAATTTAATCAATATGTTTCCCCAAGGCATTGCCAATGCTTATGATGGCTTATTCATTCTAGAAATGTAGAGAGAAAAGTAGTGGTTTAAACCATACTTGAACAATCAATGGAATATCATTATTTGGATTGAAATTTGGGATCCATCGATTGAGATATAATCCCTGGGTTATCATGAAATATGGGTCGCTTATGAAAATAAGATCTTGATTTGATTTTTATTGAAAGCAAAAAGTATGAAAACCTTTCTCACAAAAATATAATGATATCTTACCTTTTATTAGAGGTCACTAGTTCTTGTGGATCCAAGTGTCTAGGGATCCAAGGGAAGGCCAAACCCCTATAAATTGTTCAATCAAGCATGTTTCTGCTAGCCTTAGATCCGTGACAAAGGATTAAACTACATGGACTAAGATCTTATGGATTTCATTAATCTTCTTCATAGAACTTATCAACTAGCATTTTTTAGGCCAAGGACACGTTGAAATAAGGGCATTGAAGGCATTTATATCTAGGGGGGAAGCAACGAATCCTCTAGAGCCAATGTGCATAACAATGATAATTTTGACCCAGCAAGGGATTAGGATTTGCGAAAACTAGAACTACAAAAGGAAACTACTCACACAATCCAACCATAATTAACATTACAAATTTCATTTCAAGAGGGATATTTTTTTTATAAATAATAATAGGGTAGATTATATTGGCAAAAAAAATTTAAAGCACAAATGAGACACTTCCATGAGCTCATGGGAGAAATATTAAAAATGGTTTTAAGAATACACTAGTATGGCAAGACTGGTTACACCTCAATCCTAATACTAAGTTCAAAAAAAAGCCATACAGATACACTCTATATAAAATGCCATTGACATGATAACATCTAGTTGGCATCAAAATATAACTAGGATTGACTTCTAGTCATCTATAATCATCGTTTTTTCATTAGCAACTACCTGCTTAAAATAAAGTCGACAAATTGGGTTGAGTTTGCAATGTCTCCCTATCGCACCATCTGGATTTGTTGCAAATATTTTTTTTAAATTGAAATTTATCATCATATTTTTAAAGTAGCATCACTTCCAATAGGGCTATGTTGACCCTCAAAGCTCCACAAGCAAGTGATAAGGATTGATTTTCCAACTTGTCTCTTTCCTTGCTTAGGTCTTTTAGAACATGTTTGACTTGAATGTGAGGGATCCAAGCAAGTGATCTCAAAATTCTTATGTAAAGATGGTGAATTCTGGAGTCCAAAGGAAATATTCCCAAAGCAACATGATGGATGGAGTTATTAAAGTCCCCTATTATAATTAGAGATCTAATTGGTAAAGGTCGAGCAAGGACAATGCCTTGCAATGGAGCATACATTTCAACTTGGTTATTAGAGGTTATTCTTAGGCTCCATCAGTATTCCAATTCTATCTATCCTTTGGGGCCAAAGAGAACCCCCCTGTCGCACCTGCTAACCATGGATTTTCTCAAATGCCCCATTGAAAGTAATATATGAGAGTTTATTGAGAATATCCAGATTTGAAGTTGTTCTTATATGAAAGAGAGCTACCAAAACTATTTCCTAAGTGTTAGAGGTGATTTTAGAATTTGTGGATTGAATCTAGAATTCCACATTTCTTCATTTCTATTTAATGAATGGGATTGGAGAGCTATATATTTTTACTTTTCATATGCTCTGCTAAGAGGACTTTAGCTTTTTTAGCAACCATTTCAAGTAAAGATAAAGAGTCTTGAAAAATGCCCTATTTTAAGCTTGCAATATTTTCTAAGAAACAAACTTTGGGAGAGCCATCCAAATTCCTTTGAGAAGAGGTTTCACTTTGAAGGAAACTTTATAGAGCTTGTTCTGTGATTGAAATAATTGAAGAATTATTTTTGGACACTTTAGTCGATGGAGTAAACCTTGTAGTACCTCCTTCTATAATTGTTTAGTAAAGTTACATTCTATAAATAAATTCTTGATTGTTTCAATTTCATCGTGGCATAGAGGGCATCTTGATGGATCTTGAATCCCTCTCTTGCTAATATTTTCTACGGTAATGATTTTTATATGAGCTAAAGGCCAACAAAAGTTATTGATCTTATGAAGGTTGTCAGGATTCCATATTTTCCATAAATAGAAAGTGTGATGTATAACACACATTTGTGATTCATATCCTTTCTTTGATATGTAGAAGGACTTTCCCCATCCCCTATTATTAGATCTAGGAGTTGAAAGAGGTGCATAACCAACTAATGCCATCTTGACCTCATGGGATATATACATTAAATGATAAGGGATGAAAATTCCACCCACACCATTGACCACTGTAGTTCCATATTGAGATATTGAAAATGGAAGGTCAACCTTCTTGAGATGGTCATTGCTTGAGAGGGAGGAGAGATGGCTTTGATTCCAAGGGAGAGTTTCCCATAATGTTTTCCCTCTAAATGTTAATTTTATTTCCAATACTTGATATCCATGTGAGCTTATCTTGAAGTACATGAAGAGCAACTTCCATTATTTTATAGATTTGTGACCCTCCTTTTGAGTTGATGGGTTGATACAGACTTCTACTTCTATTTCCGCTTAAGTATTTTTGATGAGTTACCTATTTCCACCAGTTGTAATCTTCAGTGATCAATTTCCATAATAGCTTCCCACCTAAAACATAGTTACAGATGAAACGAGAACTAATACCTCAAAACAAGTACTCAAGCCCAAAAACCCCAAAAAAACATGAAAAAACAACCCAAAAATGAAAATTGTTTATTCGAGAATGATGTTTTTTTAGGGTAAATTTTCAACATTTTTTTAAATGGAAGTAAAAACCATTTTTTTTAAATGGATGAAAAAAACACCCTTAAAAAAATTGTTTATTCTGGAATAACAAAAAAAAAATCAGGTTACAATTTTGACATTTTTTAGCAATGGAGTTAAAGAGAAAATATCCAGACTTTGAAAAACTGTAAAATTCCAACAATTCTCGGACATGATGTTAAAGATAAAATATCATGTCTCGAATCCTGATAATTCCAACTATTTCCATCCATGTTGTTAAAGATAAAATATCTTGACCCTAAAAACCTTGAAATTGTAATTGTTTTTTACCATAGCATTAAAGATAAAATATCATGACCTAGAAAAACATTAAAATCTTGGAAATTTTTCAACCATGCAATTAAACCAAAAATTATGACTACAAAAAATTCTTAAGTTTTCAAAATATTTCAAGCATAACATTATGGAAAAATTTTATGACTAAAAAAACTTTAAAAATGAACCCCTGAATGAAAGAGTTATTATACCAAGGGTAAAAAAAATTTTAAATGTTAAATGTATAGTGATTTTTAAATCTTAGCCTAAGACAACTTGAGACATTGCAAAAAAAATTTAAAAATCAACTATCAAATTGACACGGAGTGTAGGTGAGCTCAACCCATTGTAATGAAAACTTAAAGACCAACCATGAAATTAACACATTGTGGGGCAAACTCGATTCATTATAACGAAAAATTTAAAATCAACTATCAAATTGCACATAATGGGATGAGATTGCTAGACAAGCATCGACACAGACCCTACAAAATATATATATATATATATATATATAAAAGATACATAAGAAAACAAAAATTCAAATATTGAAAAATAACAAGTAATAAAGCATAAAAAACATAACAAAAAAAAAATCAAATATAAAAAACACATAGAAATGCAAAAATTCAAATATTGAAAAAAATAAAAATAAAAATAATAACAAGTAATAAAACATGACAAAAAAATCAAATATAAAAATATATATAATAATGACATATAAAAAAAATAACCATACCATGTAAAAAAACAGTAAAATAAAATAAAAACCAAATAAAAAATACAAATTACACAATTACAAAAAAAAATACAACATTAAAAAAATTAAAAACTTGAAAAAAAAAAATCCCCCTGCCCACCCTAAGGCCCAACCAGCCAGGGATGGCAAGGGAAAGATTCATGACAAAAAATAAATTAAATATCATCACATAAACAAACAAACAAACAAAAACCAAAATTAACTTGAAAATTAATTTTTTTAATAAAAAATAAATAAATAAATAATTTTATCTATATATATATATATATATATATATATATATATATATATATATATATATATATATATATATATAATTTAAGGAAAAAAACAAACAAACAAATTTTTTAAGTTAAAAAATAAAATAAAATCATCATTTAAAAGAAAAGGTTAAATAATTACCAAAATAAAATCAAAATCAAAATCAAAACAATTAAAAAAATTAAATTTAAATTTAAATTTAAAATATTTAAATTTAATAAATGAAAAAAATATATATATTATAGAATTTAAATTATAAAAATAAAAATAAAGAAGTTAAAATAAAAAGTATTTAAAAAAAAAACAAAAAACAAAACAAAACAACATTAAGAAAATTTCAAAACAATTAAAAAAAAAGAAACAACAACAACAACATTAAAAATTTAATATATATATATACATATATATTTGAAAAAAAAAAAAAAAGTGAACCCTCCCCTCCCCTCTCGCCCTCCTCCCCTCGACACCCCACCCGCTCCCTACCCCCAGCCCTCCCCTACTCCTCCCCCTATCCCACCTCGCCCCCTCTCCCTCACCCCCGATCTCTTGGCCGCAAGTTGGGGGCCTAGGCGGGCAGGGACGGTCGGTTAGAGAGGGCCAAGGGGTAAGGGAGAGAGGGGGAGAGAGGGGAGGAGGGAAGAAGGGGGAGGGGAGAGTTGGGGGAAGGGAGCGGCTGGAGCGGGGGACGGGTAGGGTGGAGGAGGCAAGGGGGAGTGGGGTGGGATTTGGGTTGGGTGGATGGGAAAGGGAGCGAGGGGGAGGGTTCACTTTTTTTAATATTTTTTTAATAATCTTTTTAAAATTTTAAAATTTAAATATTTTTTATATTTTTATTTTTCAATGTTTTTAATTTTATTTTGTTTTGATTTTTTTTTTTGTTATTTTCTTTTATGTTATTTCTTTATTTTTATTTTTTTTATTTTGTTTTTAAATTTTTATAATTTAATTTTTTATTTTTGTTATTTTCTTTTAATTTTATTTTATGTTATTTCTTTATTTTTATAATTTTAATTTCAAAAAATAATTCTTAAATTTTTATTTACTTATTTTTTTATTTAAATTATTTAATTTAAATATTTTTTAATCTTTTATTTTAATTGATTTTATTTTTTTATTTTAAATTTTTTTGGTACTTATTTTAAGTTTTTTATCTAATGAGGTTTTTATTTTTTATTTTTTTCTTTAAGTTAAAAAAAATGTTTTTAGATTTTATTTTTTAATTATATTTATTTTTTTGAAAATTTTTATTTTTTTTAATTTATTTTTTTAATAATTTTTTATTTATTTTTTGCTGTTTTCCTTTAATTTTTTTTTTTTTTACAAGTTATTTTGGTTTTTTTTTTTTTTTACATTTTTATAGGTTTTTTTTTTCTTTTATATATATTTTTTGTATTTGATTTTTTTGTCATGTGTTAATGCTCATCAGCGTTTTTCAAAATGAAGATGAAAATCACTAACAAAAAAAAATGTTCACACCTGATACATTAAAAAAATAATAATAATAAAATTAATTAATTAATTAAGTGTCAAAAGTAAGCCCTCTAAAAAAATATGTTGATGTTGCATAAACACTTTTCAAAATCAGCATGAAAATCACTAACATTTAAAAAAAAGTGTTGATGTTGCATCAACACTTTTCAAAATCAGCATGAAAATCACTAACATTTAAAAAAATGTGTTGATGCTCCATCAACACTTTTCAAAATCAGCATGAAAATCACTAACATCGAAAAAAATGTTCATACTTGATACATAAGAAAATTTAAAGTGCCAAAAATATGCTAAAAAAAAGAGTGTATTCTAGCATCACCACTTTTCAAAATCGGGTGATTTTTTGTTACCTCAAAAAAATGGGTACCAGTGCACTTTCTCGTTTGATCGGTAACATGTTCTAAAGGCAAGTTCATCAAGGATGGATATTTCACAACTAGTCCACCACGATTCATATGAGCTCTAATCATTGCCCAATTGACCAAACCATATCTTTTGGTATTTGTGTTCCCACTTTTCCATAAGACTTCCTTAAATCTTAAGCATTAGAATGTCTAACATGCACAAGGGCAAGCATTATAGAGAATTTAAATATTGGAAACATCGATAGGACCACCTTTAGAAGAACCAGTTACCTAGCCAGATTTAGCCATTAAGCCCCCTATGAAGAGAATTTTAATTTTATCTTATCTAAGACTGTATGCCAAAAATGAAAAGAAGTCTTGAGGTTGATAGGGATTCCTAAATATTTGAAGGATGACCATTCATCTTGGGTAGGTATTTGGAGTTTGGCTTATATGGATGCTTTCTTACTAGAGGTAGTATTCCATGTGAGAATAAGGCATTTACTTTTGTTTACAAGACCCCTTGAAGCCTAAATGAATTTTTCAAAAGTGTCGTTGAATGTGGAAACTACAATTGTTGAGACTCTGCCCAATTAAATGTGTTAGCAACTCGTTCACTACGATTACCTCCTTGACACCTCTGACTATTTTGATTCAAGGGAGTTACTAATTCTTCTTTCATGCTCTAGCTTTCTGCTTAAAGAATCAATCATCAAGATATAAAGCAAAGGAAACCCCTGTCAAATACCATGAAAGGATTTTAAAAATCCCACTATCTACCATTAATGAGGGCTAAAAACCAAGGCTAGCTTATGCAATAGAAGATCCTAGAAATAAATTTAGAGCCGAAACCATATTTTCGCAGAACATGAAATAGAAAACTATGTCTAACCCATCAAAGGCATTAGCCATGTCCAACTTTGTAATCGTTCTTTTTTCCCCTCACTACTTGCTTGAGTGAATGGTTTCTTGTACCAATACTATGTTATTAATTATTTGATGCTTTTGAATAAATATGCCTTGATTTTCAAAGATTAGCTTTGCCAAAAGAGGTTTGATATCATTTTCAATGTTACTATCTCATAGTAGACATTATAGAGAGGAATTGCTCTAAATCTGTGAAAGGAGGTCGAGTTAACTTCTTTTGGAATTAGCGCTCAAGAGGGATCTTAAAACAATCAAAAGATTCATATTTTTTTTTAATAATTGAAGTAGGTAAAAGATTACAATTATTAGGTTATCGGCCTAGCCTCTACTATAACAAACTTACGACCTTGGCGTGTCACTGCATCATTATATGGGAAAAATCTAGCCACCTGAAATAGCCTATTAAGGGGGCAAACTTTTGCTCCTTCCAGATGCCTCTAGATATCAGGTTATTAATTATTTCTACATGTCTAAAGAAGACAAGTTCTTAGCTAATCATAATTAGTTTAAAGTCATACTCCAAGTCCAAAAGGTAGCTTCAAGCTCGGTATTATTGATAAGAAAGCTACTATCCCATACTATTATCGTTGAAGCTACAACATAGAAGTCACATGCTTTCAAGTAGCATCTAGTCCTAGTCATGCACCAAATACTAACCTAGTTGGAGTTTAACCACATCTTTATGAAGAATAATGTATTGTATATATACACTGTATTTAATATTTTGAAATAATTTGTAACTATTTTAATGTATTAATATGATATGGAATAAAATAACTAAAATTTAATATGGAATAAAATAACGAAAGAACTTTTCTTTTGTAGGTCAAAAAATTATATTAATTCTTCAAGAGATTACATTGTGATAGTTCCATAATCAAAATTCCTCCAGCCTCATTCCTACCAGACTTGTGTTCTAGGAGGTAATGGAAAAAACAGAGAGACAACAGTAAAAGAAAACTAGATGACTTCATGCATACTTCCCATAGTGACCAAAATAGTTTCAAAACCCATAAACAACTGACCAACATCACTAGACATCAGTTTTACCTAGATTAGGAGTATCTGACACATTTCCAGGTGGCGGAGGTTGGAAAAAGGCCTCATGCATGTGCACTTCCATATGTGTCAACCTTCCTTCCAGGCGGTCCTATCTATCCTGAATCCGATTCTGCCCATGTTGGAGTGAAACCAACCTATCCATCATGTGCCATTGTTTATGCTGCAAATCATTCATAAAGGGTATGAGCCAATGGGCATAGCAATAACAATTATGACCCAGCAAGGGATTAGGGTTTGAGGTGAGCATCAAAATCACAAAAATCTAAGAATTGCAAAAGGAAACTACTCACACAATCCAACCATAATTAGCATTGTGTCTTTGAGGTTTCTGCGAGTCTCATGACTATGTAGATTATCTTTCGGATCCATCGCATTCAATTTCTTTTTTATCGATGTTTCCAACCAGCAACGGTGGTTCATCTTCAGGATGTGAAAGAGTTATTGAAAGACTGATCTCATTTTTCCAAATATATAGAGATGTATGAGATGCTTAGCCGACAGATATTAGGATTTATTAAATTATTTTTAATTGTTCTATTTGTTTTGTAAATTTAATTGTATTTTTGCGATATTTCAAAATTATTATGGAATTATTATTTTTTCATTAGGGTTATGGTTATATTAATTATATTTGTATTAATTATTTCATATTTTAATTCTATTTATTTTAATTAATTTAATTCTATTTATTTTAATTAATTAATTATTTTAATTTTAATTAATTAATAAAATAAATAAATAATTAAAATAATAATTATTTAATTAAATAATTATTTATTTATTTTAATAATTAATTAAAATTAAAATAATTAATTAATTAAAATAAATATAGTTAAATTAATTAAAATAAATAGAATTAAAATCTGAAATAATTAATACAAATATAATTAATATAACCATAACCCTAATGAAAAAATAATAATTCCATAATAATTTTGAAATATAGCAAAAATACAATTAAACTTACAAAACAAATAGAAAAATTAAAAATAATTTAATAAATCCTAATATATGTCATCTAAGCATCTCATACATCTCTATATATTTGGAAAAATGAGACCAGTCTTTCAATAATTCTTTCACATCTTGAAGATGAACCACCGTTGCTGGTTCAAAACGTCGATCAAAAAGAAACTGAATGCGATGGATCCGGAAGATAATCTACATAATTAGCATTACAAATTTCATTTCAAGAGAGGTCTATCTTTTTTTTAAATAATAATAGGGTAGATTATATTAGAAAAAATGTGTTAAAGCATAAATGAGACACATCCATAAGTTCTTGGGAGAAATATTGCAAAGGGTTTTAAGAATACACCAGTATGACAAGACTAGGTACACCTTAATCCTAATACTAAGTTCCAAAAAAAGTCATACAAATACAAGCTATATAAATGCCATTAACACAATAACATTTAGTTGGCATCAAAATATAACAAGGATTGACTTCTAGTCATCTATAATCATCGAATTTTCATCAACAACTACCTCATTAAGATAAGGTTGGTGAATTTGGTTGAGTTTGCAATGTCTCCCTATCACACCTTCTGGAGTTGCCACAAATAAATTTTTTAAAATTGAAATTCATCATCATATTTTTAAAATGGCATCACTTCTAATAGGGTTATGTTGACCCTCAAAATTCCACAAGCGGGCGATAAGGATTGATTTTCCAACTTGTCTCTTGTTTTGTTTAGGTCTCTTAGAACATGTTTGACTTGAATGGGAGGAATCCAAGCAAGTGATCTCAAAATTATTGTGTAAATATGGTGAAGTGTGGAGTCCAAAGGAAAGGTTCCTAAAGCAACATGATGGATGGAGTTATTAAAGTCACTTATTATAATTAGCGATATAATTGGTAAAGATCGAGCAAGGATGATGCCTTGCAAGGGAGCATACATTTAAACTTGGTTGTTAGAGGCTATGCCTAGGCTACATGAGTATTCTAATTCTATCTATCCTTTGGGGCCAAAGAGAACCCTCCTCTCGCACCTGACACCCATGGATTTTTCTTAGGTGCCCTATCAAAAGTAATATATGATAGTTTATTGAGCATATGTGGATTTGAAGTTCTTCTTATGTGATAGAGAGCTACTATAACTATTTCCTAAGTGCTAGAGGCGAATTTAGAATTTGTGGACTGAACTGAGAACTCCATCTTTCTTCATTTCAATCTAATGAATGGGATTGAAGAGCTTTATATTTTTACTTTTCATATGCTATGCTAAGAGGAATTTAACTTTTTTAACAACCATCTCAAGTAAAGATAAAGAGTCTTGAAAATTGCCCTATTTTTAGCTTGTCATATTTTCTAACAAACAATCTTTGGGAGAGTCATCCAAATTATTTTGATAAGAGGTCTCACTTTGAAGGAAAATTTATAGAGCTTGTTCGATGATTGAAATAATTGAAGAATTTTTTTTAGCCACTTGAATCGATGGAGCAATCCTTATAGAACCTCCTAAAATTGTTAAGTAAAGTTGCATTCTAGAAATAAATTCTTAATGGCTTCATTTTCATCATGGCATGGAGGGCATCTTCGTGGACCTTGAATCCCTCTCTTGCTAATATTTACTGCAATAAGGATTTCTATATGAGCTAAATCCCAACAAAATATATTGATCTTATGAATGTTATCAAGATTCCAAATATTTTGCCATAAATCGAAAGTGGGATGTAGAGCAGACATTTGGGATTCTTATCCTTTATTTGTTATGTAGAAGGACTTTCCCCATCTCTTGTTATCAGATCCAGGAGTTGAGAGAGGTGCATAGCCAACTAATGCCATTTTTACCTCATGGGAAAAATACATTAAATGTGAAGGGATGAAAAAAATTCCACCCACACCATTAACCCTTGTAGTTCCATATTGAGATATTGAAAATGGAAGGCCAACCTTCTTGAGATAGCCATGGCTTGAGAGGGAGGAGAGATGGATTTGATTCCAAGGGAGAGTTTCCGATAATGTTGTCCCTCTGAGTGTTATTTTTCCTTCTGTTACTTGATATCCAAATGAGCTTATCTTGGAGTGCATGAAGAGAAACTGTCATTATTTTATAGATTTTTTACCCTCATTTTGAGTTGATAGGTTGATCCATGCTTCTACTTCTATTTCCACTTAAGCATTTTTTACGAATTTCCTATTTTTACAAGTTGTAATCTTCAGTGATCAATTTCCATAATAGCTTCCCACCTAAAGCCAAGCTCATCAAGGATGGATCTTCCACACCTAGTCCACCATGATTCATATGAGCTGTAAACATTGGCCAAATGAACAAACCATATCTTTTGGTATTTGTGTTCCCACTTTGCCATAAAAACTTCCTTAAATATTGAGCATTGGAATGTCTAACATGCACAAGGGTAAGCATTATATAGAATTCAAATATTGGAAGTGATAAGAGGACCGCCTTTAAAAGAACCAACTACCTAGCCAGATTTAGCCATTGGGCCTCTTATGAAGAGAATTTTGATTTTATCTGATTTAATATTGTATGCTAAAAATGAGAAGAAGTCTTGAGGCTGACAAGGATTCCTAAATATTTGAAGGTTGACCATTCATATTGGGTAGGGATTTGGAGTTTGGATTGTATCGCTACTTTCTTTCTATAGGTAGTACTCCATGTGAGAAGAAGGCATTTCCTTTTGTTTATAAGACCCCTTGAAGCCTAAATAAATTGTTCAAAAGTGTTGTTGAATTTGGTAACTAAAATTGTTAAGAATCCACCCAATAAAACATGTTAGCAACTCACTGAGTATGATTAACCTCCTTGACACCTCTGGCTATTTTGATTCTAGGGAGATTACTAATTATTCTTTCATACTCTAGTTTTTTGCTTAAATAATCAATCATCAAGATATAAAGCAAAGGGGACAGAGGACACCCCTATCAAAGACCATGAGTGATTTTTAAAAAGCCCATTAATCTACCATTAACCAGGGCTAAAAACCAAGGGGAGCTTATACAAGATCCTAGAAACAAATTTAGAGCTAAAACCATATTGTCACAAAACATGAAATAGAAAACTATGTCTAACTCAATCAAAGGCATTAACCATGTACAACTTTGTAATCATTATTTTTTCCCCTCATTGCTTGCTTGAGTGAATGGCTTCTTGTAACAATACAATGCTATTAATTATTTGATGCTTCTGAATAAATCCGCCTTGATTTTCAAAGATTAGCTTTGCCAAAAGAGGTTTGATATCATTTGCAATTTTTTTTTTACTTTCTCATAGGAGACATTATAGAAAGGAATGTGTCTAAATCTGTCAGAGGAGAATGGGTTAACTTCTTTTGGAATTAGGGCTTAAGAGGGATCTTATAACAATCAAAAGGTTCGTCATTTTTTATTAACAATTGAAGTAGGTAAAAGCTTATAATAATTAGGTTATCGGCCTAGCCTCTATTGCAACAACCTTGAGACCCTAACGTGTCATTGCAGCATTATATATGGGAAAATTCTAGCCACCTGAATAGCCTATTAGTGGTTGTAAGGGGAAAACTTCTCCTCTATCTAGATGCCTTTAGATATTAGGTTATTAACTATTTTTATATGTCTAAGGAAGACAAGTTCTTAGCTAACCATAATTAATTTAAAGTCATACTCCAAGTCCAAAAGGTAGTTTCAACCTCAGTATTAGTTATAAGAAAGTTATTATCCCGTATTGTTATCATTAAGCTACATCATAGAAGTCATGTGCTTTCAAGTAGCATCTAGTCCTAGTCACACACTTAAAATCAAATACTAACCTAGTTAGAGTTTAATTGTTTGCTTAAGAAGAATCATGTATTGTATATATATACTCTCTACTTAATATTCTGAAATAATTTTTAAATATTTTAATGTATTAATATGGTATGGAATAAAATAACTAAAATTTAACATGGAATAAAATAATGAAAGAACTTTTTTTTGTAAGTCAAAATTTTCTATTAATTCTTCAAGAGATTACATCTTGAAAGTCTCGTAACCAAAATGCCTCCAGCCTCATTCCTACCAGACTTGTTGACTAGGAGGTAATGGCAAAAACAGAAACACAACAATAGAAGAAAACTAGATGACTTCATGCATACTACCCATAGTAACCATAATAATCACAAAACCAAAAAAAAATCAACCAACATCACTAAACATCAATGTTACCTAGATTAGGATCACCTGACACATTTCTAGGGGACGAAGGTTAGCGAAAGGCCTCATGCACGTGAGCTTCCATATGTGCTAGTCTTCCTTCTAGGCGGTCCTGCCTATCCTGAACCCACTTCTACCCATGCCGAAGTGAAACCAACCTTTCCAACATGTGTCATTTGTTATGTTGCAAATCATTCATAAAGGCTATGAGCCAATGGGAATAACAATAACAATTATGACCTAGCAAAGGATTAACATTTACGGTGAGCTTCTGAACCACAACGATCTAAGAATTAAAAAAGGAAATTATGTTGAAGAATGTAACTA
The DNA here is from genome assembly GCA_031772625.1 of Pinus tabuliformis. Lineage (NCBI taxonomy): Eukaryota > Viridiplantae > Streptophyta > Pinopsida > Pinales > Pinaceae > Pinus > Pinus tabuliformis. Next base: position 850,355,563 of record CM062809.1, on the reverse strand, counting down.
GTGTTAGTCTTCATAATTGTATTTGCTAAAAAGAAAGAAAAAGAAATTTTATTGTAAAATAAATTGACTTATTAATGCATGCGTTTCATGCTTAGGTCAATGAATTTTAGGTCAAAGCCTCCATTGAATGCTTCTAGGTTTTGTCATGAGTTAATAGAGACATTATCATTTTTATCAGACCCTTCTTGGGCTTATGTATCATGTAAATAGAATTATTTTTTAGTCATAAGAGTAATTTGTCACCTCCACACCAAGTCTACCCTGTCCTCATGAAGTAGGACTAGATTAAGGTTATTCGACCCAGCAGAAAGGTTATATATAGAGGCAACTCGACTCATTTGAAGGAAACACTCAACAAGTTCAATCTATAAGAGAAAAGAGGCAGAAAAAGAAGAGCAAAGTTGCAAGAGAAGAAAGGAAGAAGTTGGGAAAACTAAAATTGATTTATTGGGCATCTCTCTCTCTCACGCACGAAGTTTTTGGGATGAAGCCGAGATCGAAATTTCTGAACTTACTGCAGATCCGAAATTTTGTAGCTAGGGGCCGAAGTTCTATATTGAAGCTACATCTAAGAAGCTGACACATGGAGACTTACTGCAGGGATCATCTACTAGAAGGAAGCACTGACTTGGTGATTCGAGGAGGTCTTTGTCTAGGTCTAATGGGTTCTTGGATTGTTTCATCTTGATTTACTCGTGGAAGAGTTGGATTGGGTTTTCCCCTAGATAGGGATTTTTGTCGGGAATCACAATTATTGTTAGACCAAAACCTGCAGGTGTTAGTCAACAATCGTATCGCTGGAGATATGAATCCACGAGATCCGGTTAGTCCATGCCGCGAAACACACGAGAAGAGTTGGTTTGTCCAATGTCCAACAATCTCCCCCCCAACGCAAGGCGGGTGTGTATCGAACTTGTGACCTATGCTCTCATACCACTTGTTGGGAATCACGATTGTCGTTAGACCAAAACCTTCATGTGTTAGTCAACAATCGTATCGCTAGAGATAAGGATCCACGAGAGGCGGTTAGTCCATGTCACGAAACACACGGGGAGCATTGGTTTATCCAATGTCCAATAGTTTTTCCCTAGCTAAGAGCCTACATCTTGTGTCCCTTGTTGTGATCTTCATTGTTTGGCATTTGTATTGATAAAAAGAGCATTATAAATTAAAAGAATAACTAATAAGAAGAAAAAATAAATCACAAGAAAATGTCAAAGTCTAAGAGAAATCTACCTAAAGAACCTAATCTATATGATGCCCTGTATTTCTCAACATGGTATCAGAGCTTGGTTCATTGGTATTTGGGCAGTTAGAAGATCACAAGTACTTCAAGTCAAACAAAAGAAGTCGTTATCATAAGGTTGATCTCCTTAGAACGAAATTTTGAACATGATCATAAGCCCTAGTTATAGTGATTAGGCCACAGATATATACAAGAAAACTGAGGTTTGTTGAAGAGCATGTAAGCCCTATTCTGGAGTACCAAAGGGCTAACCTAGCAGCACATTCAAGGCCGAGAAATTTATCAAGAGGAGAGAAGTACTATGCATAAGGAACAAGGTTTGAAATGATTACCAGTAGATCCGAAAACTTTGTGATTCGAACTCCAAAACACTATGTCTATTGGTGGGTAACTGAATCTCATTTTTGAGGATTAGAAGAAGCCTTGTAAAGCCAATGAGGGGATATATTGATTATAAGAAAATATCGAAATGGTTGGAGGGCTAATAGCATTTCTACAATAGGAGTCGAGTCTCCTACTAAGTTATGGGCATAGGTATATTTTAGAAAGCTTGATTTGAAGCTTCAATCACTTGGAAAGGGAGCTGAAATGTTCTAAACTCAAATACATTGTTTAGAGGGATTATAACTTAGCCACAATCATATTGTGAGAGGGTCGAGACCCATACTATAGACCTGTGCACATACAGTCATAGAATGAATTACTTGGAGGTGCTCTAAGCCTATCTTGGAGGATTATCATCAAGCTACAATCACCTTGTTTAATTCACAGACCTATGGAGTGGCCTAGAAGACAAGAGCTTGTGGAGTTGTAGGTATGTTACAAAGCTTGAATCATCTCAATTTTAAGGAACCGTAAAGAAAAACAAACTTAGTCTCAAGGAAGGAAGAAGTCTACAACAATAAATAACTTGTCTATTTTGCACTTATGGAAGAAGCTTCGAGGCTCTTATCAAAAGAAAGGTAAGCATTATTTCTCTCCTATATCTTTAGTTTGCAAGAAGAACAATAAATTCAATGGAAGGCAGAGGTATGAAATTCTTGAGGTATGTATATCATGGTTCATTTGTTAAAAGGTTAATGTATTAGGATTTAGTTGTTTATATGATCCTAGGATTTGTAATATTATATATAGGAAATGAGAACAATACACTTGAAAAACCTCATTCAGAAACCCTATCTTATAGTGTCTAGGATTTATAAGTAGTTCAAGTTATATGTCAATTCATGGAAAGAATGAAATGGAATAAGGTCTAGGTTTTGTACTCAAAATTCTAGGAGCCAAAATCATAGTCTTGTACTTGCATACTTTTGATAGTGTTTGTCAATAAAATTATTGCACGAAAACTTGCAAAAAGTAATGATTGGATTCACAAGAAGTATCCAAAAGAAGAATTATAAGAAGTTTCTGAGGGAGTCCTTCAATAAATAACCATACAAGGTTTGTAAGAGCAACTTTAGGTATGTATAAAGTTTTTCATCAAAAGGATATGATCATTCTCCATTTAAAATTTGCTTTACATTACTAACATCTTTATGTCTAGGATTTTGAATCATAAAGATTCTTGTTGGGGCGATTAATCATTAGATTGAATCTACACTCATTATACTATTAATCATTAGATTGAATCTACACTCATTATACTATCTCTTATCATTTGATCATTCTTAAACAGTCACCTTGTTTAATTCACAGACCTATGGAGTGGCATAGAAGACAAGAGCTTGTGGAGTTGTAGGTATCTTACAAAGCTTTAATCACCTCAATTTGAAGGAACCATAAAGAAAAGCAATCTTAGTCTCAAGGAAGGAAGGAGTCTACAACAATAAAGAACTTGTTTATTTTGGACTTATGGAAGAAGCTTCAAGGATCTTATCAAAAGAAAGGTAAGTATTGTTTCTCTCCTATATCTTTAGTTTGCAAGAAGAACAATAAATTCAATGGAAGATAGAGGTATGTATATCATGAGGTACATATATCATGATTCATTTGTTAAAAGGTTAATGTCTTAGGATTAGTTGTTTATATGATCCTAGGATATGAATATTATATATAGGAAATAAGAACAATACACTTAAAAAACCTCATTTAGAAACCCTGTCTTATAGTGTCTAGGATTTATATGTAGTTCAAGTTATGTGTTAATTCATGGCAGGAATGAAATGGAATAATGTCTAGGTTTTGTACTCGAAATTCTAGGAACCAAAATCATAGTCTTGTACTTGCATACTTTTTATAGTGTTTGTCAATAAAATTATTGCAAGAAAACTTGCAAAAAGTAATGATTGGATTCACAAGAAGTATCCAAAATAAGACTTATAAGAAGTTTGAGAGGGAGTCCTTCAATAAATAACCATACAAGGTTTGTAAGAGCAACTCTATGTATGTATAAAGTTTTTCATCAAAAGGATGTGATCATTATCCATTTAAACTTTGATTTACATTACTAACATCTTTATGTCTAGGATTTTGAATCATAAAAACTCTTGTTAGGGTGATTAATCATTAGATTGAATCTACAATTATTATACTATCTCTTGTCATTTGATCATTCTTAAACAATCACCTTGTTTAATTCATAGACCTATGGAGTGGCACAGAAGACAAGAGCTTTTGGAGTTGTAGGTATGTTACAAAGCTTGAATCACCTCAATTTGAAGGAATCGTAAAGAAAAGAAATCTTAGTCTCAAGGAAGGAAGAAATCTACAACAATAAGGAACTTGTTTATCTTGCACTTATGGAAGAATCTTCGAGGATCTTATCAAAAGAAATGTAAGTATTGTTTCTCTCCTATATCTTTAGTTTGCAAGAAGAATAATAAATTCAATGGAAGATAGAGGTATGTAATTCTTGAGGTATGTATATCATGGTTCATTTGTTAAAAGGTTAATGTCTTAGGATTTAGTTGTTTATATGATCCTAGGATTTGCAATATTATATATAGGGAATGAGAATAATACACTTGAAAAACCTCATTCAGAAACCCTATCTTATAGTGTCTAGGATTTATAAGTAGTTCAAGTTATATGTCAATTCATGGCAAGAATGAAATGGAATAATGTCTAGGTTTTGTACTCGACATTCTAGGAACCAAAATCATAGTCTTGTACTTGCATACTTTTGATAGTGTTTGTCAATAAAATTATTGCAGGAAAACTTACAAAAAGTAATGATTGGATTCACAATAAGTATCCAAAAGAAGACTTATAAGAAGTTTCGGAGGGAGTCCTTCAATAAGTAACCATACAAGGTTTGTAAGAGCAACTCTAGGTATGTATAAAGTTTTTCATCAAATGGATATGATCAATCTCCATTTAAAATTTGCTTTACATTACTAACATCTTTATCAATAGGATTTTGAATCATAAAGATTCTTGTTAGGGCGATTAATCATTAGGTTGAATCTACACTCATTATATTATCTCTTGTCATTTGATCATTCTTGTGAAACCCTAACCTTTAGGGTTCACTATAAAATCCTGGCCTCTTGATGCTAAGGGTATGTCAATGTTAATAATGAAACTCTACTTTTGAAGTATAGGGTTTTGATGATGTCATGGTAAAAACCCTAGTCCTTTAGGATTTGTTGTTAATGTCTAGGTTGTATAATGAAACCCTAGATCTTCAGGGTTTGATGAATTAGGGTTTATGAATAAAACCCTTGTAATAGTTATAGTAAGATCTTAGAAATGAAATCCTAGATGTATATTCTTCTGTATGATCTGAACCCTTGTCTTCTCAAAATTATTATCTAATTTTGGAATTTGATGTTTGCATCTAGGGTTTACATCATAGAAAGAAATTGATATAATGAAATAACAATGAAACCCTAGAGATGAAATGTCAATATGCTAACTTAATTGTTTTAGTTTTTTAAATCTAGGGTTTGAAACAAAAACCTTGTAGAGATTGATATTCTAGGGCATGATAATGAAACCCTAGAAATATATTGTTTTTTTATTATTGATATGATTTAGTCTTAACGATGAAATCTAGGTTTGCAACAAACCCTAGAAGATTTTGACATATAATTTTAAAATAACATTGTTGAAACCTTATTATTAGATTAATATTTTGATTAAGTTGTTGATATCTAAGGCTTTATGTCTTGAAGATGGAATCAGGTTTATGACAAAACCCTAGCAAAATGTTGAAGTCTAGTATACACAAGATATCACCCTTATTAAGTATGAACATAACTAGGTTTAGGTATTTAATGTCTAAAAGCTTGAATGTTTCGATGCTTCCATTGTAATTTTATAGCTCACTTCATGCTTTTGTATATTTGTATTTTATTGTACTTTCTATTAAAGTTTTGCAGGTACATAATCTTCAATATGTTGAAGATGATAATAATGATGAGCATGATAAAGGAAGCTACAAGAATGATGATGGTCAAGATGACCTTGATGCCATGAAAAATAAATGAAGCCTTGAAAGATTGAAGTCTCTCCAATGTTATAAAGGAAGTTGTTGAGTTGAGAAGGAGCTTGGTTAGAAGAAAGGGTATATCTCCTGAGTTAAGAGGGAGGGCATATTGAATACCTTGAACAAAGAATGAAACTGAAGAATGAATGAAAGTATTACAAAGAGATTTGCAAACAAAATACTTGAGAAGTACTGAGGTTGTATTTGTTGCTACTGAAGAAGTGAAAGAGGAAAGTTTCTGACAAGTTGTGTTTGGATAACTTGATGATGATATAAGTAGCATGAGAATGATTAAGGACCCCAAAGGTTTGTGTTTACTTGTATATATACTTGAAGGTTTATTACTAATTAGGATTGTGATTATGCAGGATCTCTCCATAAAAAGGTTTAACGTTTGAAGCATGCTTGAATTGGTGGATATATGGTTTAGTTGATAAGGAGAGATGAAGCATCTTGTGGCAACAAGATGCTTAGGAGGACATATGGCCTACCTATGTGTTGATGTCTAGATCCCAAAGTAGTGAGGGTGGTGTTGGTCATGGAGATACAACCTTGGATACGCACCTAGATCCTTGGGATGGTGTTAGAGCTTAAAAGCCTTATGGTACCTAAAGTGACTAAAGCTTGAGTACACCTTAGTCCCACCCGATTACAAAACCTTGGTGAGAAATATAATCTATAGCACTATGTGTTATAGGACTCTTCATAGTTCATATCATTTTGATATCTTCCATGTACCTTCATGTAATTATGAATACATCGCTAGTTAAGAAGGAATGTTGAAGAATGTAACTAGTGTCAGTCTTCATAATTGTATATGATGAAAAGAAAGAAAAATATTTTTTATTGTAAAATAAATTGACTTATTAAAGCATGGGTTTCATGCTTGGGTCAATGAGTTTTAGATCAAATCCTCCATTGAAGGCTTCTAGGTTTTGTTATGAGTCAATAGAGTCGTTGCCATTTTTATTAGACCCTTCTTGGGCTTTTCTATCATGACAAAATAATTATTTTTGAGTCATAAGAGTCGTTTTTCACCTCCACACCAAGTTGACCCTGTCCTCATGAAGTCAGCCTAGATTAGGGCTATTCAACCCAAAAAAAAGGATATATATAGAGGCAACTCGACTTATTTCAAGGACACACTCAACAAGCTTGATATATAAGAGAAAAGAGGTAGGAAAAGAAGAGCGAAGTTGTAGGAGAAGAAAGGAAGAAAATGGGAAAACTAAAATCAAGTTCTTGGGCATCTCTCTCTCACACGTGTGAAGTTTTTGGGCTAAAGTTGGGGCCAAAATTTATGAACTTACTACAGGTCTAAAATTTTAGATTGAATTCGTAACAACCCTAGGTTAAAAGTTCATGTAATAGAGTTAATAAAGGCAAAATAAGACCAAGGTCATGGGACATGTATTCCAAGTTGAATTTTGGGCAAAGCATCCTAGTGGGCATCACTTTTTGTTTATTATGGCTAAGGGGAAATTTGAAAAGGAATTGGAAAATGATTTGAAAAGGAAAAGTGGCAATTATTGGCATTTAATTATAAAAATAAATTAAATTAGGAGAAACGGAAGGTGAAAGGTCACAGGTTGCATGTGAGGAGGAAATTGAAGGAAAATACAGCAAAAATGAAGAATTAGAGCCATCAATAATAAAAAGGCTTATGAGGATCAATTCACAACTACCGTTGGGCTAGCCTTTTGTCATTTTTGTTTTGGAATTAGTCTCAGAGAGAAGAAGAGCACCAAGAGGAGAAAGAAAATAAGCAAGTAAAGGAAGGACAAGAAAGCAAGGTCAACCAAGAAAGAGTTGGATGAAGCGGCTTTAGCGGGAATAATTTCAGGTAATAAGTTGCATGTATGATTTCCTAGCTGGTTTTGGCATGCATGATACATGCATGTGTATGTTTGGTTCATTTGTTGTCAATGACATGGGTTTTGCCTAGTTTAACAGTGGTTTTAGCATTTCCTTGCCTTTTCTGGATACCATGGTGTGATGGGTTTCATTTTTGGTTGAGCTTTGGAATGTCGAAAAGTTTTGGATCTGGGTGAGGTGGTCTCAGGAAAATCCCAAGGGTTGGGGGTGGAGATGGTTTTCTTCGGGAAGCCCCCAACAAGTGGGTGGAGACAAGAAATATCCTCAAGGGATGGTGAAGGAATTATGGGCATCCAAGTTTGGTTTGGTTTTTTGATCTTGGGACTAGTTTAGGTGAGATCACGGTAGTGTGAGGGTGGATATGGTTTAACCTCTAGATTCCCTTGGTTTTTTATGTCTTGGTTTATCCCATGAGATCCCACATTCATGCTTGGAATATGGCACATGGGTGATTGGATGAAAGAAAGATTTGGTTCAGCCCAGTCTATGGTCGGGTGGTACGTGGAAGTCCCTGATTTGGTTGGCTTTTTATATGTTAGTAAGAGTTGTTTTCCTCTTGTATTTTATGAGTAAATATACTTTTTATGATGTGGCTTTAATTGCTATTCTATCCTTGTTATTATTCTGGTTATAAGCATGGTTTTATGACAAATTCAAGTTATGGCTCTTATCATATTTTAATTGGTAAATGAATAGTTATTGAATGAATGACTTAATATATGTTATTGTAGCTATTGTGAGAGGGCATTAGACCTTCTTGATGATTCTCAGATAAGTTTCAAATCTCTATGTTCAGATATGCATTCATGACCTATATATTTCATGTTCACTATGTGTTTGACAGAATCACTGTCATGGTTATGTCGGGTTGGGTTAAGTCATTTTCTAAATTTTGTGTCAATGCCTTTGTCCTAGTGACATTTATCATTTATGAAAGTCTCATTAAGTTCTGGGCAGTGGTTGAGAGTCAGGCCCTAAAATGGTGGCTCAAATTTCGAGGTCGCAAGCTCATAACTGTGTAATTTAGACTGCATTCGCTGCGAGGCAGGGTCATTAGAGTGTCTGGAGGGTTACAGTTGTTGGCTTGCCTTGTCATGGGAGTGAATGGGATCTATATCATTGAAAGGAAATCTAACTCAGGGTTTGGGCACCTGTAGTGGTTGTTTAGTTCCTAGGGGTCCTGTAGCACTTAAGGGAATTCAGTCAAGTTTCAGGTTGTCGATTCCACTTCCTTAACTGTACATAGGGAGTTGAGTCATGTCATAGTAACCCTTAACTCATGTTTACCCTGGTAGATTGGTGAAAGTGGGTAAATGTGGGAGGTGGAATTACAGAAGTTGCATCTGAGAAGCTCGCACTTAGAGACTTGCTACAGGGATCATCTACTGGAAGGAAGGGTTGAATTGGTGATTGGAGGAGGCCTTTGTCTAGGTCTAATAGGGTCTTGGATTGTCTCATCTTGATTTACTAGTGGAGGAGTTGGATTGGGTTTTTCCCTAGATAAGGGCTTTGCCCTGGCTGAGTGCCTACATCTTGTGTCCCTTATTATCATCTTCATTGTTTGGCATTTGTCTTGATAAAAGGAACATAATAAATTAAAATAAGAAGAAAATAACAATCACAATAAAATCTCAAAGTCTAAGAGAAATATACCTAAAGAACCTAATCTATATGATGCCCTAGATTTCTTAACAAACTACTCACATAATCCAACCATAATTAGCATTACAAAGTTCATTTCAAGAGGGATATTTTTTTTGTAAATAATAATAGGGTAGATTATATTAGTAGAAATATGTTAAAACACAAATGAGACACATCCATAATTTCATGGGAGAAATATTGCAAATGGTTTTAAGAATACACTAGTATGGCAAGACTCACTACACATCAATCCCAATACTAAGTGCCAAAAAAATCCATTTTTATTTGGAAAAACATGGGTTTCATGCTCAAGTCTAGGTCAAAGCATGTTCTTCATGCTTCTAGAGCTTTCTAGGTGAAAGAAAAAAAAATTTCATGTATTATAGTCCCATTTGGACTCATTGTAACAAAATAAAATAACTATTTTTGAGTCAAGAAAGAAAATTATCCTCCAATACCAAGTCGTCCCTAACAAGGACAAGTCGTCTTAAAGAGGCCTATTCGACCACCTCAAAAGGCTATAAATAAAAAGAACTTCGACTCATTTGGGTCACTCACATAAGCAAGTTTGATCTGTAATAGCGAAGAAGAAGGAAGAGTAAAAAGACAAAAAGAAGAAGAAGTCGAAGAAGGAAGATCTCTTGCGAACTCTCTTTTATGTCCACACGTGCGAAGTTGTCTAAGGTTTTTGTGCGAGTTGTAGGCGCCAAAATTGCAGACTGGAATTGCAGACCTTGATACAGAGTCGAAACTCCAAGGTGAAGCTAATTTGATCTTCACTGACTTTGGAAGAACTTAGTTCGTTTGGAAGAGATCTTGTTGTTGGGTTGGCTTGGTGCTTCAGAAGAATTTTTGCCTTTGGTCTTGGGTCTTGGAAGTTTCATTTTGAACAGATTCTATAAGAAGAGAAGTTTCTTTCTAGGTTTTCCCCTTAGAGGGGTTTTGCCTTGGCTTGGAGCCTATATCCTGTGTACTTTGTCCCTTTGTGATCTTATTATTTTTGGTAATTGCTTCATGAATAAGAAATAAAAAGTAACAAAAGGACAACTAACATCACAAGTAATTATCAAGTAAGGAAAGTCAAACATAATCTACAATATTCTTTATTTCCTAACATGGTATTAGAGCTAAGGTGCAAAAAGGAGACTAAAGATCACATCCTTGTTGGCACTCTCTCAATGGCAAGGACTATGAAGAAGTGCTTCAAGTTTCTTGGGAAACTCATTCTAACTATCAAAGAAAACATCTTGAAGATCATCTCCAAGCTAGAAAAAGACGTGATGGATGGAAGTTTCTTCTCCGCTCTCTCTTGCACTTTCAAGGATGATAATGTATGGGTTATAAATAGTGGAGCTTCCAAACATGTGACATGTGAATGTAGTCAACTTCAGACTTTGTCAAAAGGAACTACTTCTAATTTAGTCGAACTTGGAGACAAGAAGAGCTATCTAGTGAAAGGAATTGGATCTACCTCGTTAGAGCTAGAAACCAGTGGGAGCATTCATCTCAATAATATACTATAAGTTCCAGGTTTGAAGAAAAATCTATTTCTTATCTAGAATATAAAGGTGATAGGATCGCTTTTGTTGATGGCAAAGTTTTGGTTTAGGGACTTTGTATAGACTACTTACCCCTCTCCCTCATGCCCTAGTACACTTAGATGTTAGCCCTTCTTAATTATTGCATAGAAGGTATAGACACCTTCACTACAAAATTTTGCCATTTCTAAATCAAATGGTTAATGGCATCCCTGAATTGAAGGAAGGACATGAAGGAATATGTAACAAATGTGTTATAGGCAAGAATGTAAAGAAACCCTTTGCAAGAAATGATACTAATCAAAGGAAATCTTAGATTTCATACACTTTAATTGTGTTGTCCTATGGCAGTAAAGTCTCTTGGAGTTCATCAATATTATGTGGCATTTGTTGAGAAATCAATGCAAGTATATTAAGGTTTGATTCCTCTTTCTTGTTAATTCCTTGTGAGTTATGTTGGCTTCTTTTAATTATTTATTATCTTATCTTTCATCAATCAATTACCATATTATGTGTCTATGAAGATCACAAAAACAAAAGGCACAAGATGTAGGCACTATGCCAGGGAAAAAACCCCCTCGAGGGGAAAACCCAGTCAAAATTCTCTTCCTTAAATAATTTTCTTTGAGACTCTTCAACCTAGACATAGATAAAACCTTCCCTCCACACCAAGTCAACCCTTCCAGATCTTCAACCCCTTTTCAGTAGCACTTCCACCCCATCAACTTCAACTATGCAACAACTTATGACGTCAAGCAACAACTGGCAGCAACAACACTTGGAAAACTTCGATATTCCAAATTAGGGCACGAAAGAGAGAGAGAGAGAGTAGCACCAAAACTCCAATTTCTTCCTTCTCTTTGACCTTGACCCAACTCACACTCCTTTTGGCTTCTTTGATCCACTTCACACTTTTTTTGGCTTCTAAAGAGATATCGAACTAGCTTGATATAAGATACTCCAAATGAATTCGATCTCCTTCCTTTTATAAACTCCAGGTGAGGCCGAATAGGTGTCCTTTAGGCCAACTTGATCTCCATTAGGCTGACTTGGTGTGGATATTACATAAATCATATTTTACTCAATAATAAACCTTTTTACATGATTCCAAAGCCCAAGAAGGGTCTCTTTAATTGTACAATGACTCTATTGACTCGATATTAATCCTAGGAGTCCACAATGGGGACTTTGACTAATATAATGATGACCCAAGCATGAAACCCATTCTTTAATAAGTCATTAATACTATATATATATATATATATATATATAATTCTTTTTACAAGTACATTATGTTGTACCTCTTAATTGATAATGGTTAGCTATCAAGCTAGAGCATCTAAGATAATTGTTTTGGGGTTTGTTTTAATTTAGAAGACCAATGAATGAAACAGATGTAACATTGTAATGCCTAACATTTTGAATAATATTAATACCAAAGCAGAGGGTTGCTATAAATTCTCACAAAGTGAAATAGCTTGAATAGTGGTGAGCAGAAACAGAAAATAATATGATTATCACAATCTTCAAACAGAAATTTAAATAATCATAAGTATTAAAACCTTTAAACTATGTTCATAAGGTTCAAGAAAATATGCTTATGCTTACAACAAGATGCCGATGATTTATTGATTCAGAGGGAATTAATTAAACAAATAGTTATTTAATCCATTCTCTTTATAGATTATCACTTCATAAGCTTATAGGAATATATTGAAACACAATTATTCCTACCTGGTTATCCCTGTAAGACATAAGAATATGAATAGAAACATAATGTGTAATACTGGAAAAACTTACAGGAAACACAAATTGTGTAAAATTGAATTCATAATACTTTGCTTTGTATTAAGGGTCTAGGAAAGCTAAGTACATCAAATGTTTACAAATGCTTCATTAAGGGTGCAACCCTTCTTCAATGGTCAACCCATAATAACTCATGAAGAGAGTTATTTATACAATAATAGAACTAAGAAAATATACTAAATTGTTTTTACAAAAATAAATTATTATGAAATCAAAATAAAGAGTGCTAGTTGATCTGACACTATTTTGATGTTGTGTTGTTGGTGACTATCACTAAAAAAATGAAAATTGTTGGAGTTGGCTAACTGTTCCTCCAAAAGTTGAATGTTGTTTGATTTTCACGCGGGATGTCATTTAACTTATGACCTTTCATATGTTTGTCTTTATCTACCTCCTTTGTTTTAACATTTATTGTGCAAATTGTTTGTTTTAACATTTACTTTGTAAATGTTTCCTTCTGCTCTATCTTTGGTTTAAAGCTGATTTCTGTTTGTACAGGAAAATCATTTGAATTCATTTCTCGGGAATCTGGAACAAACAGGTTTTTAAATCAATATCAAACTGTTTATTTGAACTTCTGCCCTTCTGCTAATCACCTGCAAAAATACAACAATTGTTAAGAAAAACACAGGCTGATAGGGAGGGCCACAATGGCTTTAGGGAACAAGATAGTGTATAGACAGAGTCCTGGCAATGTTTGGAAGGTAATCGGAGGCCCAATTTGGTTGCAGAGGCTCAGGGTGGTGCAACCAAGGTTAAACAGGTTTTACTGAAAAACAAGCGAAAAGAGTGAAAACAAGGGTTTTCGCATTTAAACAGTTAACTTTGGTGCGGAAATTCATAATTGTGAACAGTGAGTGGTTTTGGCCTACGCGGGGAGGTGGTTTCATTGCTAAATGCACCGCTTTTGGCCGTGGGGTGGTTTTTCTCCGAGGGCACGTGAGTTAACTTAGAGCTGCCACGTAACCACAAGGGGCCCGAGCAAAACCACGAATCTCGCACACTCTCGGATGGGTAAAGGTCGGAGATCGGGAGCGTGTGATATGGATGCACGTCATTAGATCTAGGGGTGAAAGATGATAAAGCTGCACGAAGGGCAATCAGTGGAGATTAGCGGGGCTCGGGAATAATCACAAGTGATTTGTAATTAATTTATTGAATAAAGCAGTGATTAAACATATCGCGATGGGTTTAGGAGTGGGACCGGAGTTAAAGTTAAATAAAGCGGAGGGGGGAATAAAAACTTAGGACAATGGGGGGTTTTATGGGTTTTTAGGGAATTTACAAGCGGAAAGTGATTTTTTCAAAGGGGAATGGATTTCACACTAGGAAAAAGGGGTTTTTGGGTAGGAGAATGAGTTTGGAGGGTAAATTGCTAGGAAAATGTGTGAAACCAAGGGAAATGGTGAAAATGAAGGGAAAAGAATATTTTAACAAGAAATGAGGGAAAAATGGGGGAAATTAGCAAATAAGTAGCGGGGGTGAAATGGAATGAGGGGAAGTTAACCAAATCAACTTGTGAACATCCTTTCACTTTCATGAATGCTCTTGTACACTTAAACATTGGATTAAGCATGATAAATGTGCTTATGCTTCAATCAACTTTGTACTTCTGCAATATTTCTTCTACCTACCCTTTGCTTATCCTAACATTTTTTGTTCACTTAATTGGGTGCATTTAGGCTAGCAGACCCTTTTCTTTCCTTTTTCTTTTGAAAAACAAACTATCTAATTCTAAACTTATAACATCCAAGAGCTCAGATTAAACTAATCAGCTCCTTATTATTCTCTACCTAACTATTGATCTACCAAGATTAAACAGATTGGCTAGATCTTTATTCTCTAACTATAAACTTGAAATTTAAAACATGAACTAGTCAAGATTAAATTATTTGACTTTCATGGGTTGTGGCATTTATGACAAGTTTCACACAACCATTATTTTGCATAATAAAGTAAAAAGTAGTGACACTTAGACTTGCACACTTTCAGAGTTTATTGCTTTTTGCTTTTCTCTCTAACCTAACATTTTATTTTTGCCTTCATTTTTTAAGGCATCTATTCTAACATTTTCTTTGATATGGACATATTTATCAAAATATTTCCTAACATTTTTATTCAGTATTATTTTTGTCCATATCCTAGCTTCACATATTTTTGAAAAATATTTTCATTTTTTGGACTAATTTATTCTAACTTATCAAAACCAAAAATGCTACAACACTGGCTCCATCTGGGGACTACTTTCTCCTGTAGAATGCAGAGAACCTGCAGATCCATGTGCCTTCCCCTCGGGCTATGGAGTCTTTTGCTGTAAAAAAATCACGCTAATAGCTTGAAAAGTAAAAGAAACCAGAGTTTTTGCAATGGTAGGAATGAAATCTACTTCAACTTCTCAATACTGAATGTAATGTTTGAGAAACCTTCCATTTTAGGATAAGTGGAATATAGCCCCTTAAGGTTTTGTAGCACAAAAGTGTTACTTCCCTTTACTTCAGCAATTGCTAAAGGTCCAAACCACAGGTTGTCAAACTTGCCATGTTTTCCCTTTTCTTCTCTTCCGGAATCCTATCTTATAACTAAATCACCTTCCTTGAAGTCCCTTTCCCTGGCTCTTCTGTCAAACAGGCTCTTCATGTTATTATGATACTTTTTCAATTTGTATTAAACTTCATCTCTGTTTTCATTTAGTTCAATAATCTGATTTATTCTCCTTGAAAAATCATCAGGTTCGTGTGTTGAATCCTGCAGGAACTTTAAAATAGGGAAGGCCAAATTGGTAGGGAAGATTACATCTTTCCCATAAACTAAGTGGAAATGAGATTTTCCAGTAGATCTCTTTGGAGTAATTTTGTTTTCCCATACTGCATAAATTAAATGAGAGTCCCAGCTCTTTTCATGGTCTACTAGAGTGTCTTTTATTACCTTCACCAGAATTTTATTGGAGGATTCTGCAAGGCCATTGCCTTTTGGGTAATATGGAGTTGAATGATGTAACAAAATCTGATATTTCTCGTAAACCTCAATCATTTTAACACTAGAAAAAGTTGTTTCATTATCAGAGACAATTTTTGTTGGGCAACCAAATCTAGACAAGATGTTCTCTTCAATAAATTTGATTACAACTGAATCAGTAACATTTCTCACTGGAATTTATTCCACCCATTTAGTGAAGTAGTCTCTTGTAGTGAGGATCCATCTATGTTGATTACTTGAAGTGGGATGAATCTCTCCAATAAAATCTAATCCCCATTGGAGAAAAGGTTGTGAGACTATTGATGGAACCAGTGGAGAGCTGCAAATTTTTGCTTACCCGCAAACATTTGACAAGGAACACAACCTCTAACCTTTGCTCCTACTTGTAAGAACAATGTTGGCCAATAAAATCCTCCCCTTAATATCTTATATGTTGTTGTTGTCCAAGCATAATGTCCTCCACAAAATCTTGTATGAAACTGGTCAATGATTCCTTCAGTTTCTAATTTTGTTAAACATAATAACAAAATATTTAGTGGGTCTTTCCAGTACAAATTTTCATTTATAATACAATACTTGACTACTTTCAGTTTGAGAGTTTTACACTGGCTTTTGGAGAATGATGTTGGATATTCAAAATGGATCAAGAAATTTGCAATGTCTTGGTACCAATCTGACAACAGAAGTTTGTCATTAATGTATAAAGGGTGGATCTAATCTGAAGGTAAAGGTTCTTGTGGATTCTTTTCTTCGGGATGAAGGGAAGGTTCTTGTGGATTCTCCTCTTCAGGATGAAGGGAAGGTTCTTGTGGATTCTCGCCTTGTATCTCTAAAACAGAATTGATTCCGAGCACTTTACAGTTGGATTCAAATAGAAGCATAGATAATCCTTAGCCTTTTACTAGCTTGGTAGTTTTGATAGTTAGATCAAACTCCAGTATTTGAGTGATCCATCTACCTCTCTTTCCATCAATGTCTAGTTGAGTTAAAATGATTTTCACAACACTGTTAGGAACATAAGCAGTATTAGGAGAATGTAGGACATACATCCTGAATGATTTCAGGGCTTGAATAAGGGCATAGGCTTGCTTCTCAATTATGTCATACTTAAGCTCTACATCTCTCATAACCTTACTAAAAAAGGCTATGGGTTGGTCATGGGAATCTTCATTCTTTTGTAGTAGAACAATAACAAGGGTTGTTTCTGAGGCAAAGGAAAAGATACTAAATGGTTTAGTGCAATCAGGGCTGGCCAAAGTGGGAGCTTCAGATATAGCTTTCTTGATCTGATCAAAGGCATGCCTGGAAGAGACAGTCCATTTAACTTCATGAAGAGACAATCTCAGCATAATTTGGGATGAATCTCCTTAAAAAATTAATCTTGCCTTGAAAATCTTGAATCTCCTTCTTGTTTCTTAGTAAGGTCAATGTTTCAATGGCAGACACATGCTTGGGATCAATCACTACTCCTTCTTTTGAAATTACATGGCCTAACAGTTTTCCTTCTTTGATAGCAAACAGAGACTTTTTAGGATTCAATGATATTCCGAATTTTCTACACTTGTCAAAAACCTTCATCAAGTGCTTTAGATGTTTCTGATCAGATTTAGAAAAAACAGTTATGTCATCAAGATAAATGACCACAAATTTATTTACCTGACCCACAAAAGCTACATCCATGGTTCTCTGAAATGTTGCTTCAGCATTGGTTAAGCCAAATGGCATTCTAGCATACATGAATGTACCCCAAGGTGTAGTAAAGGTTGTCTTCTCTCTGTCTGTTGAATCAACATTTACCTGATTATAGCCCGAAAAACCATCAAGGATAGAAATTCTTTGTGCTCCTGAAACCATTTGAAGTAACTGATCCATTTTGGGCAAAGGATAGTTATCCTTTAATGATGCTTTGTTCAAATTTCTAAAGTCCACACAGAGTCTAATTTCTCCATTCATCTTTATAATAGGAACTAAATTTTCAACCCAACTAGAATATCTAAGAGGGAGAATGATCTGGGCATCTAGCATTTTCTTAATTTCCTTTTTTGCAGTTGGTAGAAGAGCTGGATTGATCCTCCTAAGTTTCTATTGATAAGGAACTACTTCTGGCTTTAAAGGAATCTTATGTTGTATTAATGAAGTATCATAGGTTTTTAGGTCAGCATAGGTCCATGCAAAAACATCCTTATAATTTTGAAGTAACTTAAGATATTGATCTTTGATCTCAGGATCTAGATATGCACAGATTTTGATGTTTTTAATATCATCATTTGTTCCAATATTAATTTATTCTATGTCATCTTGTGAAGAAATGGACTGAGGGTTTCGGAGGACATCATTTTGATCAAACAATTTTTCTAAAGGAATGAGGCCTTTGGGAATAAAATTGTTAGACAATTGAATAATTTCATGATCAAAATTTTTTGAATTGAAATTTGAAGTATATCACTTCCATTTGTATTTTAATTTATTTCTCTTCTATCTTCATCAATTTGTAGAACTGAAAATTCATCTATAACCTGCAGAAAAGATTTCAAATGTTCGTCATTTTCAAATATCTACTAGCGTTTTAGATTGTCTGGGATGGATGGTCTGTACTTGACTTGTATTTGATAGAGTATGTTGGTCTGATCAGGAATTTTAAATGAACTAGCAGAAACAACTAAGGCATCTGCATGAATATTCTGATTTCTTGGAATATAAGTCAAATTACAAGCATCAAAGAAGTTTTCAACTGAATCCCAAACTTCATTTCGATAAGACCTAAGTGTAGGATGCTTAGTCTGGAAAATATTTCTCACTTGTTTGACAATAAGTTCTGAATCAGTAAAAACACTTAAGTTTTGAACCTTTATGCTTTTGGCCAATTGCAGTCCCAAAAGGAAAGCTTCATATTCAACCACATTATTGGTAACTTCGAAGTCGAGTTTGCATGATTGGGTGATATTTTCTTTTTCTAGTGAAATTAAAACTACCCCAGCTCTTGCTCCATCTTTTGTACAAGAACCATAAAAAAATAGTTTCCATACATCAGTTTGATTTGGTTCAGGACTTTCAATTACATCTTCTATTTTAACTTGAGTTTCATGAATTTGATTTGAAGAGAGTTGAAAGCAACCAAAATCCTGATCAATTGCATAAATGGGATGGTTCCTTGGTTGGTCTGTTTTGCAAACAGTGTGCACAAATCTTACCTCTCTATATAACCTTAGTTGTTCTCCCCCATAAACTGGAATAGTGGCATAAGACATATCCATCTGAAGAGTTCCCCCTAATTTGGCATAGCAAGACCTAGAAAGGAGCATTCCAAATTTGGGAGGAATATATGTGACAACTATATCAAGCACTACACTTTTCACTGGAATTTGGGCAAGGGCGACTACTAAATCCTTAATCAATCCTAAGCAGGGCAGTCTTTTAGAATCAAAGGTGTACAAGTCATGATAGGATCTAGTTATGTCAAGTTTCAAATGGTCCATGATAGTTTTTGGCATGAGGTTATGTGATGCTCTAGAATCAAGCATACAATTATATAACATGGAATCATTTGTCTTAAGAGTTACATAGAAAGGAGGCACTATTTCATCTATCATATCTGAGCTAGGACCAAAGACAACTACTGGTTTTTCATCTTGCAGACTAATGATATCACTTTTAGCATCAACCAAGGTGTTTTGTATCCATTTGGAGACTTGATTTTTATACCCAGGGTTTTTGGAAAGTTCTGAAAGTGGAATTGGGATTTTAACTCTTTCTAACTCTTTTTCAACATTAAATGTAGTCAAAGCATTTTTATCATTTTGAGCAGTATCAGTTGACTGATTTAATGGTCGAATAACAATTGTTTGAGTTTCAGCAGCTTTGGTACGAGGTTCAATTATTGGAGTCTCCTTAGGAGGTCTTCCAGGGCTGGGTCTAGGCCTAAGATCATATCTCTTTTCCAACTCTGCAATTAAAAATTTAGAGAAGGCATGGCATTTAGAAACCTGTGAGGATTCTTGATCTTCTTGAACCTGATTTTGTTGTGAGAGAGGAATAATAACTGTTTGATTAGAAGAAGTATCAATGTTATAGATATCTTCAGTAATAGTCATAGTATTTTCATCAGGTTGCTGGTCATATATCAGTAAAGGAGTGGGAACCTGTTGATCATTACTACGTCTCTGAAGAATTTGTAATTGTGGATTCCTTCTATACTAACCTTGATTTTGATTTTGGGGTCTAGTAAATGTTTGTTGAACTGTCCTAGGTTGAGTCTCAATCTTGGAAATTCTATTAGATAGTTTTCTAAGAAGAGAAGTTATTTCATCTATTTTATAATCTTCTGTTTTAGTGTTAGAAGAACTAGAGGAACTAGAGGCCTCTTAAATTGATTTGAGTTTTCTTTGGGCCTTTTCCTCTTTAGCTTTCAAGGAAGTCAAAACAACACTATTTTCTTCCACCTCTATAGCATTTGTTTGCATATCTTCAAGAGTTCTTGAAGTTCTCTCTCTTAGCATTATAGCAAAATCATCGTCAAAGGCTTTAGAAAACCTAGACTTAGCTGCTGCTACAGGGGGTTTACAATCAGGGGGAATCTTATGATAAAGTTTATTGAACCTTTTGATAAAATCTGATACAGGTTCACCAAAGTTTCTTTTAAGTTATTCAAACTCAGTCAGAAAGTAAAGAGGATCTTTCTTTACACCCCATTGATTTTTAAATATGTTTGTAAGCTCTTCCCAATTTCTAATGGAATTTACAGGTAACTGCCTAAACCAGATTCTTACATTTCCTTCAAGTGACTGTACAAACAATCTCATGTAAACATTTTCTTGTTCAATATTCATGTTGTCTGCAAAGTCTAGAAAAGCTTCAAGATGGTCTTCAGCTGAAGGACCAGTTTCTCCATTATACCTGGGAAGGTATTTCAAGTACCCAGCTAGGAATGCATCATGGTTAGCAGGTAAGACTAAAGTTACATATCTAGCCTGTACAATAGGTTGGAATGCCATAGTAGAAGGTGGTGTATGAGGTGTTTTCGTGGATGAAGAAGAGGTAGAAGAAGGTGATTAAGGGGGTGTGTGACTATGTGGAGGTGAAGAAGGAGGGGATCTCCTAAACAACTTTAAAGGAGTCTTAAGAACTAACTTTGGGACCGCTGAATGAATACCCTCTTTTATTTCAAATAGTGGATTTGAATATACAGAGATGGTATCTTCAAGTTGTTCAGAAGCAGACGCTTCAGGTTGTTCAGAAGTGGAAGGAAATGAATAAGTGGTAGGCGATATGAAATATGTGGGTTTGTATTCAGGTAAATGAACACCCAAGTCAGACTCAATTTTAGGTGATCCTGGTGGTAGAGGAGGTTCTTGATGTGTTTCAAAAGAATGAATGAGGAAAGCTGAATCTAAATCAACTATTCTATCTAATAGTTCAGAAACCCTAGGAGGTATTTGTGTCAAATCAGGATCGAATGGAATATTACTAAAAGTATCAAACGATACTAAATCTTCTGACTGCAAGGCTGAAGAGGAAGAAGAAGATGGTTGATGTCTCCTTTTAGAACTAGTTTTTCTCAGAAGCTTTTTCAGGATCTGACAGAGGATTAACTAATTCAAATTTCGAATGAGATATAGTATGCTTAAAAGGTGCCAGTTTGGGCTAGTGGAGTCGCCAAGTGAAGGATTTTAACCTTTCTAGACCTTTAATCACCTTAAAGGAATAGAATGAATATCGTTGCCCCATGAAAACTTAATGGAATTCGAATCCCCGACAACGGCACCAAATTGATGTTGTACCTCTGAGTTGATAATGGTTAGCTATTAAGCCAGAGCATCTAAGATAATTGTTTGGGATTTTGTTTTAATTTGGAAGACCAATGAATGAAACAGATGTAACACTATAATGCCTAACCTTTTGAATAATATTAATACCAAAGCAGAGGGCTGCTATAAAATTTCACACAGTGAAATAACTTGAATAGTGGTGAGCATAAACAAAAAATAATATGATTATCGCAATCTTCAAGCGGAAAACTAAATAATCATAAGTATGAAAACCTCTAAACGATGTTCAGAAGGTTCAAGAGAATATGCTTATGCTTACAACAAGATGCTGGTGATTTATTGATTCAGAGGGAATTAATTAAACATACAATTCATTAATCCATTCTCTTTATAGATTATCACTTCAGAAGCTTATAGGAATAGATTGAAACTCAATTATTCCTACCTGATTATCTCTGTAAGACATAAGAATATGAAGAAAAACATAATGTGTAATACTAGAAAAACTTACAGGAAACACAAACTGTGTAAAACTGAATTCAGAATCCTTTGTTGTATTAAGGGTCGAGAAAAGCTAAGTACATCAAATGTTTACAAATGCTTCATCAAGGGTGCAACCCTTCTTCAATGGTCAACCCATAATAACTCGTGAAGAGAGTTATTTATACAACAGTAGAACTAAGAAAATATCCTAAACCATTTTTACAAAAA
Source organism: Pinus tabuliformis (assembly GCA_031772625.1). Lineage (NCBI taxonomy): Eukaryota > Viridiplantae > Streptophyta > Pinopsida > Pinales > Pinaceae > Pinus > Pinus tabuliformis. Next base: position 850,333,573 of record CM062809.1, on the reverse strand, counting down.
TATATTATTATGAAATCAAAATAAAGAGTGCTAATTGATATGGCACTACTTTTATGTTGTGTTGTCGGTGACTATCACTGAAAAAAATGAAAATTGTTGGAGTTGGCTGACTGTTCCTCCAAAAGATGAATACTATTTTATTTTCACGTTGGATGTCATTTAACTTATGACCTTTCATCTGTTTGTCTTTATCTGCCTCCTTTCTTTTAACATTTACTGTGCAAATTGTTTGTTTTAACATTTACTGTGTAAATGTTTCCTTCTGCTCTATCTTTGGTTTAAAGTTGATTTTTGTTTGTACAAGAAAATCATTTGAATTCATTTCTCGAGAATCTGGAACAAACAGGTTTTTAAATCAATATCAAACTGTCTATCCGAACTTCTGGCCTTTTGCTAATCACCTGCAAAAATACAATAATTGTTAAGAAAAACACAAGCTGACAGAGAGGGCCGCCATGGCTTTAGGAAACATTATAGTGTATGGACGGAGTCCTGGCAATGTTTGGAAGGTAATCGGAGGCCCAATTTAGTTGCAGAGGCTAAGGGTGGCGCAGACAGGGTTAAACAGGTTTTACTGAAAAAATGAGCGAAAAGAGTGAAAACGAGGGTTTTCGCATTTAAACGGTTAACGGTTAATGGTTAACTTTGGCGCGGAAATTCATAATTGTGAACAGTGAGTGGTTTCGACCTATGCGGGGAGGTGGTTTCATTGCTCATCGCACCACTTTTGGCCGTGGGGTGGTTTTTCTCCGAGGGCACCCGAGTTAACGTAGAGCTGCCACGTAACCATAAGGGGCCCGAGAAAAACCACGAATCTCGCGTGCTCTCGGATGGGTAAAGGTTGGATATCGGGAGCACACGATATGGATGCGCATCGTTAGATATGGGGGTGAAATATCTAACGACTATCGCGCGATAAAGTTGCATGGAGGGCAATCGGTGGAGATTAGCGGGGCCCGGGGAATAATCACAAGTGATTTGTAATTAATTTATTGAATAAAGGGATGATTAAACATATCGCGATGGGTTTAGGAGTGGGACCAGAGTTAAAGTTAAATAAAGCGGAGGGGGGAATAAAAACTTAGGACATGGGGGGTTTTATGGGTTTTTAGGGAATTACAAGGGGAAAGTGATTTTTTCAAAGGGGAATCAGTTTCACGCTAGGAAAAAGGGGGTTTTCGGTAGGAGAATGAGTTTGGAGGGTAAATTGCTAGGAAATTGTGTGAAACCAAGGGAAAGGATGAAAATGAAGGGAGAATGGTATTTTAACAAGAAATAAGGGGAAAATGGGGGAAATTAGTAAATAAGTAGTGGGGGGTGAAATGGAATGAGGGGAAGTTAACCAAATCAACTTGTGAACATCCTTTCACTTTCATGACTGCTCCTACGCACTGAAACATTGGATTAAGCATGACAAATGTGCTTATGCTTCAATCAACTTTGTACTTCTGCAAAGTTTCTTCTACCTACCCTTTGTTTATCCTAACATTTTTTCTTCACTTAATTGGGTGCATTTAGGCTAGCAGACCCTTTTCTTTCCTTTTTCTTTTGAAAAGCAAACTATCTGATTTTAACCTTATAACATCCAAGGGCTCAGATTAAACTGATAACCTCCTTATTATTCTCTACCTAACTACTAATCTGCCAAAATTAAACAGTGTTTCTATATCTTAATTCTCTAACTATAAACATGAAATTTAAAGCATGAACTAGTCAAGATTAAACTATTGACTATCATGGGTTGTGGCATTTATGACAAGTTGCACTCAACCATTATTCTGCATAATAAAGTAAAAAGTAGTGCAACTTGGACTTGCACACTTTCATAGTTTATTGCTTTTTGCTTTTCTCTCTAACCTAACATTTTATTTCTGCCTTCATTTTTTAGGGCATCTATTCTAATATTTTCTTTGATATGGACATATTTATCAAAATATTTCCTAACATTTTTATTCAATATTCTTTTTGTCCATATCCTAGGTTGACATTTTTTTGAAAGATATTTTCATTTTGTGGACTAATTTATTCTAACTTATCAAAACCAAAAATGCTACAACACATTACATAATGACTTAAATACATTTATGAAGACTGGACCTAGTTACATTCCTCAACACTCCCTCTTAACTAGGGAGGTATTCATAATATACAAATATAATGGAAGATCTCATACTTTATGAACAATGAAGAGTTTAGGCATCGTAATGCCATGGACTAGATTCTTGACCAGGGCAATCTATCCATTAGTCTCTCAACAATTTAGGCACCGTAATGCCACAGACTAGATTCCTGACCATGAAATCGATCCAAGTGGGACTAAGGTGGACTCAAGCTTTTAGCCTCTCTAGGTACCATTAGGCTTACTTGTTAACCACCAACCCTGGGACCTAAGCACGTATCCAAGGTTGAAGCTCTACGACCAATGCCACCCTCCCTACTTTGGGACCTAGACATCAACACAAAGTGTAGGCCAGATGTCCTCCCAGGCAATACTTCACTTACAAAGCCTCAACAAATCTCTCCCAATCAAACTGATCGATAACCAGCATGCTATCAAAACTTCGATATATTTACCTGTATAAACACAACCCAATCAGTAATACGCTTTCAAATGTACATAATCAGATACAAACCTCTAGGTCTTCTAGACAACTTGATGTTGCTTCTCAACTTTCCATAGTAGGACTTAGAGCTTTCCCAATGAATCTTGACAGAATATTCCTCAACCATGCAACTTCCTTTCCTACTTCTCATGCAACAACATATTTCATAAATCAATCCGGATTTTCTTATCTTAGTAGCCTTTCAAAATACATTCTCAAATTTTCTTCTCTTACTGATGGCCTTCACTAAAACTTACGGTTGTTAGTCCTGGCCTAGTGCATGACACATGAAGTAGAGAACCATATCTGTCACTCCCCCTTAATCAGAGAGGATCTAATCATTCATGTACAACGACTATTCTCAACCATCCTCTTATCCTAAGGAGATTTCTTTCATCCATGCTCCTTCTCAATCTAGGGAGATTTCTTTCATTCAAGCTCCCTCTTAACCTAGGGAGATTTCATCCAGGTTCCCTCTTAACTTAGGGAGTTCTACTTCTTCTTTACAACATCGAAGAATCTTTCGTGGCTTCCATCCTTCTCATCAGAGTTATAATTACCATCACCATTCACATCATGCTTATCACATCAACTTTTCTTTACCAACATCTTCACTATCTTGAAGATCATGTACCTTCACAACTTAGATAGCAAGTACAACCAAATCTATAGAAGCATGAAGTTAACCATATCAAAATCACAAAAGCATTCAACTTTATATATATCAAATGCCCAAAATTACAAACAAGAGACAAATACTCTTCAACATCTTTCTAGAGACTTTATCATAACAAATTTCATTACATCTAGGGTTTCAATTTTACTTCCAAAGGTATGACATACCCTACTACAACATATAAAAAACCCTAGAAACAATTCAAACAAATATATATCTACAAAGTATCTAACAAATTTCATAATTCCTATGTTAGACTTCCCACTAGGGTTTCATACAAACCCTAGATTTCATACATGAGATTTACCAATCAAAACTAATCACAACTCAGTCAACAACATGACTAGCTTCCACTAGGGTTTGTTGCAAACCCTAGATTTTCTTAATCAAACATTAATGAAAACTAAAACTCATATTTCAACAAACTTACACAAATATCAAATTATCACCTTGCCATCATATATCAAAGATTTTAATTATACTAAGGTTTAACTCCAAAACCCTAGAATGCACAAATATTATCATCTTAGAGAAACAAACTTCAACTAGGGCTTAGTTCCAAACCCTAGGATTCATGACCACCGAAAAACATGTCAAATCATACATCTAGGACTTCATCATCATGCACAAACATTCCATATCATGTGTTAATCAAACCCAACTTCTTTATATTAGTAATCATGATGGATAGCAAGTCAGTGATAACTTTTATGATTACTAATATAAAGAAGTTGAGGAGTTCAAATTCTAGTCCGGTGGATCCTTGATGTATCTGGTAAATTCTAGACCTGGCATTTGTTTTGTAGTAAATGTCCTCAATCAATTTCAAATGGAGCCAAGACATGGCCATTGGATAACAACCAAACACATCCTAAGATATCTACATGGGACAATACATCACTGCCTTTGATATGTTGGCGATGAAATTAAACTCATAGGATATACAAATTCTGATTGGAGTGGCATCGAGACAAATGGAAGAAGCACTACATGTGGATGCTTTAGTTTGGGATCTTCCATGATCTCATGGATGAGTAAGAAGCAAGATATTGTTGCTTTGAGTAGTGTTGAAGCCGAGTGTGTTGCTACAAGTGAAGTTTCCAGCGAAGTTGTTTGGATCAATAAGTTGCTATCAGATTTATTTGAAGGACCACTAAGCCCTACATGTATACATTGTGACAACAGAAGTTGCATAAAGTTGACAGAGGCCCGATGTTTCATGCTAGGACAAAGCATATAAATAATAAGTACCACTACATCAAAAGTTTGGTACGAGATGGGGTAGTGAAGCTACACTATATTCCTACAAATGAATATGTAGTTGATATTATGACAAAAGAATTACTAAACAAGAAGCTTGAATATTTAAGAAGTAAGTTTGGTTTGGTGGATTTCTCTTCCCTAGTTGAGAGGGAGGGATGATGGACAATACATTTTTCTCTTTATGTGTCATGCACTACACCACAACTAATAGTCGTAAGTATTAGTGAAGGCCATAAGGAAAGAATGGGGTCCAAAGGATTGGATAAGCATCTGAGATTGGAACTTCTTGGGGATTATAAAATCCAAGATAGAAGTGAACCTATAGACTGATACTCTTTGAGGATTAGATAGGGCATCCGAGATAAGAGTAGTCGAAGAGGACTGATATTCTTTGAGGATTGGCAATCCAAGATGAGAATAGTCCTAAAAGGACATACCTGATGAACATCTGGATGGGGTATGTGCCTTTAGAGGTAGAGTGGTATCTCATGTAAAGCCTCCAAGCATGATGCTCTCATCTAAGTTGAGCTTGTTAAGTTAAGGCCTTGTTAACAATGCTGGTTGTAGTATAGATGTTTAAAGATGGCTTATAATTCTCACTTTTCTTATGAGAATACTTAAAGTTTGATATTCCTTGTACTTCATGATGGGATTATGAATACCTCCCTAGTCAAGAAAGAGTGTTGAAGAATATAACTAGTTTCGGTCTTCATAATGACCTTTGTAAACGTGACATTGTATATTTATTTTAAAAAGAAAAGAAAATTTTATTTATAAAAGCATGGGTTTCATGCTCAAGTCTAGGTCAAAGCATGTTTTTCATGCTTCTAGGACTTTCTAGGTCAAAGAAGAATTTGTGTCATGTATTGGGTCTTGGAAGTCTCATTTTGAATAGATTCTATAAGAAGAGAAGTATTCTTTATGGGTTTCTCCTTGGAGGGGTTTTGCCCTAGCTTGGAGCCTATATCCTATGTACCTTCTCTCTTTGTGATCTTCATTATTTTTGGTAATTGCTTGATGAACAAGAAATAAAAGTAATGAAAGGCCAACTGACATCACAAGTAAATGTCAAGAAAGGAAATTCAAACATAATATAAAAGATTCTTGATTTTCCAACAATTACATCGTGATAATCTTATAATCAAAATGCCTCCAACCTCAGTCTTACTAGACTTGTTGGTTAGGAGGTAATGGCAAAAATAGAGAGACAACAGTAAAAGAAAACTAGTTGACTTCATGCATATTGCCCGCAGTAACCAAAATAATCCCAAAACCCAAAAACAACCGACCAACATCACTAACTATCAGCGTTACCTGGATTATGCGCATTTGACACATTTCCAGGTGATAGAGGTTGGTGAAAGGCCTCATGCACGTGCACTTCCATATGTGTCAACCCTCCTTCCAAGTGGTCATGCCTATCTTGAACCCGCTCCTGCTCGTGCAAGAGTGAAACCAACATATCCATCATGTGCCATTGGTTATGCTACAAATCATTCGTAAAGGATATGAACTCAATCTGGCAATCTTGTCGATCCCAAGCTAATTTCTCTACTAACAGTGTGACCCGACGCAACTCAACTTCAATAGAGTCAAATGAGGGGGCGGGGGGGGGGAGGTCCACTATGCCTGGAGAGTTAACATGTTGTTGGTCCACCTCCTCCCTAATATCCCTTTGATCCATTAGATGCATCGTTCCCATACCTCGAGGGCCAACACCCTTATGGGCATGACCCCTTTGGCATTACATCGCCCTCCACTTGCCCCACTTTACCAGAATTGTCGGGGCCTCACGCCAAGCCACCATAGGACAACGTCTCGACAAGTCCATCCCTTAGACTTGCAACTCGTAATTTCTAACTGATCCTTGAACCACCTTTACCCTAAACACAACCCCTGCTCGACCACCTTACGCACTGAGAACTATCGAGCTCCAACGACCCATATCCACCACCCCAGGTCACTTGCCCGCCCACAACAAAGAATCCTCACATGCACAATAAACTCAGGGTGACTACCAGAATATGTAGGCGAACACCACTAAGGGTAACAAAATCAACTAGCTAATATCTCCATGCAAGAAAATCATCAAAGGGGCAACCATAAAAATTTACCTGTATAGTAGCAATTTTATGTTGGAAATAATACTGAGAGGGGGGGGTGAATCAGTATTATCAAGTTCTTTTAATAAATCTTCCTTATTTATACTTTGAATTATTTTTGCATGTCAGTACCATAAAATAATGAGCATGAACAAGAAAAACAGATAGTCACACCAAAGAACACTAGATATAAGGTGGAAACCCAATGTGGGTGAAAACCACCTGCTGCAATATGTCTCTATCTTATTTCAAATTAGAAACTCCTTTTACAATGGTTTTGTACTGGTGCAATCCTTTACCAGTACGCAGGCTGCAACCTGCAGAGAGCTACAACTCTCTCTCGTTTTCCAGTCTCTCCTGGAAGGGAGCTACAACCCCCTACTTCTTTTCTTTCAAGGACCACTTTTCATAAATTTTCAAACTGGATCCAAGAATATCAAATAATCATCAAGTACATGCAAATTACCCAAACTCCTTATATAATCAACCAAGAGTCACCCAACTTCTTAGAATGATGTAAACAGAACGACAGTACCAGAAATATAAACCCAGAACTCTGCAGCAATAGATAAAAGATAATCAGCAAATGTTTTTAAGACAGATCCGCAAATTTTTTTTATCTGGCCTGCGTGGCTCCGCACTTCACCTTCTGCTCCCCTGCGTATACCCGTAGAGAGCCTTCTGCTGCACTGCGTATCTACGCACTTGCACCTTCTGTCACGCTGCGTACATATATTGTAGCTCCGCACCTGCGGCTTCTATCGCACCGCGTACCTCTACTGTAGCTCCGCACTTGCGGCTTCTGTTGCGCCGCGTATCTTTACTGTGCCTCCGCACCTGAACCTTCTATCGCACTGCATACCCACGCACTGCGCCTTCTTCTGCTGTGCGTACCCACGCACTGCGCCTTCTTCTGCTGTGCGTACCCCTGCACTTGCACCGTTAATTACCTGCGTACCTCGGATTAGGGCCAAATTGGCAGTCCACCAGTGTGCCACAGATAGTCAAATGCCCAGATCTGATCATGCGCCCGAGAGATCACACTTCATAGATTCACTTTCAACTTCACTTTTATATAGATCAAGCTTTTAAACCGATAACCCAATATTCCAGATCTTAGGATATTCAATTTGCAAAAGATACATTAGCCAAGTGATCTCCTTCCCTATTTATAGTCAAGCCCTTATTCACACCATGGGACAAAACCATCAATAACCAATACAAGGGATCCAAACCGGGGCTAAATTAGATCCTATACCACGGGCCAAAACCATAGAATCAAGAACGGCGGGCTAAATACCACGGGCCAAACATAAGAAACCCCACGTGAGCGCGCTTCTCTGCCTTGAAGTGAGTGAACTGGGGGTCCGCACCTCATGAACGGGTAACCTGCAGGTATGTACGCACTTTATCTATGATATTCCTGCGGGTCCGCAGCTTTTGTACGGTGTACCTGCGTACCTCTTATTTTCCAACATATTTTGAGAGCCTGAACAGAGCATTGCCACTTAAGAGAGTTGCCATCAAGTACAACACCTGTAACATAGAGCCATACCAGAATCATAATGCCAACAATCTCCCCCTTTGGACTTGATGGCAACTTCAAGATCTTCAACGTCATTCTCCCCCTTTGACATCAAGGGCAAAGGGTTATGCTCCCCCTAAGAACATGCTCCCCTGACTATAAACCAGATCTGCAAAGAAGAACCATAATCCACCAAACACCATAAGTGACCATGAAAGAGATAGAGACATATTGCAGCAATATTCAGACCAGCATCCATGATCTCCTTCTGTACTTCCTCCATAATGCCAACAATGCATTATATGCTCCCCCTGAACCTGTGCCATTCGATCTTCGATCAATCCGCAACCCAGCACCTGTACGCATATACCCCAGATGAGCCTTGCGTACAACCAACCATCAGAAGAGATTCAACAACAAGATGATGCATCAACAACCCCCAGCTTTTGCCTGAGGTATTCAAAGGTCTCCCTGGGCAATGGTTTGGTGAGTATATCAGCAACTTGTTCCTTAGAAGGAACATACTCCAACTTGACCTTTCGTTCAAGTACTTGTTCCCGGAGAAAATGATACTTGATCGGTATGTGCTTGGTCTTTGAATGCATGACTGGGTTCTTTGAAATGCTGATTGCACTTGTATTATCACATAAGATGGAGATGGGTGGTATACAAGTGATTTGAAAATCCTGCAAGGTCTGCATCATCCAAAGGAGTTGAGTGCAGCAAGATGCAGCAGCAACATATTCCGCTTCAGCTGTAGACAAGGCAATCGAACTCTGTTTCTTGCTGAACCAAGATACTAATCTGGAACCCATAAAGAATGCACCACCACTTGTGCTCTTCCTGTCATCCACGCTTCCGGCCCAATCTGCATCTGTATAAGCATGAAGTGTGAGATCTGTATCTCTAGGATACCATAAGCCATAGTTTTGAGTTCCTTGAAGATATTTTAAGATTCTCTTTACTACCTGAAGATGAGTTTCCTTTGGATTTGCCTGAAATCTTCCAACTATTCCTATTGCATGCATTATGTCTGGTCGGGTACCTGTCAAATAAAGTAGACTTCCAATCATAGATCTGTAGGTTGGTTGATGCACTGCTGCTGATTCATCATTTACACTGAGGCTACATCCTGTGACCATGGGTGTACATACTGGTTTTGCATCTTCCATGCCATATTTCTTCAAAATCTGCTTGAGATACTTGGTTTGAGACAAAAAGATCCCTCCTTCTTTTTGTTGGATTTGCAAACCAAGAAAATATGTCAGTTCTCCCAGCAAGGAAATTTCGAATTCTTTCTGCATTACCAAGGAAAATCTTTGACTCATAGCTTCTTCATTGCTGCCAAAAATAATGTCATCTACATACACAACAAGTATTAGCAATTTGTCGTTTTCAATTTTTATATAAATATTGCTATCTGTTGATCCTTTTGAAAAACCTTGTTGATGAAGATATTTGTCCAAACGATAGTACCAAGCCCTTGGAGCTTGTTTGAGACCATAGAGAGCCTTTTTCAATCTGCATACAAGATTTGGATCATTTCCAAGAATGAAACCATCTGGCTGCTCAATGTATACTTCTTCTTCCAAGTCTCCATTCAGAAAGGCTGATTTCACGTCCATTTGAAATACTTTGAAGTTTTGAAAGCTTGAGAGAGCAAGGAACATTCGGATGGCCTCAAGTCTTGCAACAGGAGAGAAAGTTTCTTCAAAATCTATTCCTTCTTGCTGCGCATACCCTTTACAAACAAGTCTGGCCTTGTTTCTAATTACTTCTCCATTTTCATTCAATTTATTTTTGAAGACCCATTTTGTCCCTATAACATTCTTATCCTTTGGTCTAGGAACTAACTCCCAAGTGTTGTTCTTTTCGATCTGCTCAAGTTCTTCATCCATTGCTTTGACCCAACATTCATCTTTGCATGCCTCTTTCACATTTTGTGGTTCAGTGGAAGAGAGTAATGCCAAATAGCTTGAAGCTTCTGCAATTGTCCTTCTTGTTTGTACACCTGCTCCTTTCTGCCCCAAAATCTGAGATTCTAGATGATTCTTCTGAACATATCTGGATGGAGTCTTCTCTTCTATCCTTATCTGCTCCGCTGGTTCTTCTTGAGGTTCTTCTTCTTCATCATTCTGTATTTGAGGGTAGTCTTCATCATCTTCTTCGATATCTTCATGATTTACTTGCCTAGGAATGTATCCCTTCTCATCAACCACTACATCAATGTTGTCAACAATTCTTCCAAGTCTTTTATTGTAACACTTGTATGCTTTGCTGTGTGGAGAATAACCAAGAAGAATGCCTTCATCTGCTCTAGGTTCAAGTTTGCCAAGTTGCTCATCAGTATTCTTAATATAGCATTTGCTCCCAAAGATTTTGAAGTGCTTTACCGAAGGAGTCTCACCATACCAGAGCTCATGAGGGGTTTGAGTGCTGTTCACCCGGACATTTGTTTTGTTGAGAATAACAACCGCAGCATATGCAGCTTCACCCCAGAAAGTTGCGGGAGTTCCAGACTCATCAAGCATAGCACGAGCCATTTTTTGGACTGTTCTGTTCATTCTTTCCACCACTCCATTTTGCTGAGGAGTTCTAGCTGTAGAGAATTCTCTTCTTATCCCATGTTCTTCACAGAAATCGAAAAATTCATTTGAGGTAAACTCCCCACCTCTGTCGGATCTGAGGCACTTAATTTTGTATCCTGATTCATTTTCAACCAAGGCTTTAAAGGATTTGAATTTTTCGAATGCTTCATCTTTGTGCTTCATAAGTCCTAACCAGAAAAACCTGGAGAAATCGTCAATGAATAATATCAAGTATTCTTCTCCTTGAGGTGTCCTTTTCCTGAATGGACCACATACATCTGTATGTACTAGCTCAAGAGGCATGCTAGCTGATCCTTCCTTCTCCAGAAAGTTAGTTCTGGTTTGCTTTCCAAACTGACATGATTTGCATATGGTGTTGTCTGGAATTTTGATATCTGGAAGACCGCGAACTGCCTGATATTTGCATGCTTTCCTTATTTGTGAAAAGCTTAGATGCCCCAACCTCCGGTGCCATAACCAATGTTCATCATCCTTGCTTAGATAGCATTGTTGTTGTCCTTCTTCAAATATGTATAGATTATTTGGAGTTCTTTCACCTTTGATCACTGTTTTACCTGTATCAAGATCACGAACAAGACATCCATTTGATCTAAATATCACCTCGGTTCCTTGATCACACATCTGGCTGACACTCAGATGATTATGCTTCAATCCATCAACATACAAAACATTTCCAGCTTTGACCTTTTCTTTTAACTGAGCAGTGCATTTTCCTTTTATAGCTGCAGGAGTATCATTACCAAAAGAAACTTTCTTTCCTTTTTCTAAAGCAGAATATGATTCAAGTTTTTCTTTATCACCTATCATATGCTTCGAACATCCACTATCAATGTACCATAGATTTTCCTATCCCTCTGCATAAAATGCTATCCCACATCTTTATGTTTGTGGTTCCTTTATTCTCCATGTTTTGGTGCTTGAGGCTTGTTCCTTTGTCTGCTGAAACCTGCTCCTGCATTCAGAATCTTCATGACCAAAGTTATTGTAAATGGAACATTCAACTTCATTTTCAAGAGCCGAAAAGTTGTTATAGGTCCTTTTTGTAATCCCGGTCATACTTCTTTGTTTTTGAGCTTCTCTAGTCATGATTGTTTTATATGCAACACATTGAGCTGCTTTGTGACCAAAGTTATGGCAAGAGAAGCATTGTCCATTGAAGAAACTTCTGCGGTTATCAAATCTTCCGGCCAAATGATTGTAATTTCTATTGTCATTCATTCTTGAAGCAAATTGAGAGGATTTTACCTGTGGCTGGTTGTAGCTTTTGTTCATCCTTAAGACGGATTGCCCCTGGTTTACCTGATAGTCTTTGTTTGTTCTTGATGTAATTCGTCCCTGCTTTACCTGGTGATCTCCATTGTGCTTTTGCGCATTCCTTCTTGCTGCATCAAGATAACTCTTTGAGGTGGATGCTTGAGAAGTTTCTCCATTATACCCCAGACTTGTCTTGTTTAGTGGAGAACGCTGTACATTGATGATCTCATCCAGAGTTTCAAATCCTTTGACAAACTTAAGACTAATAGCCTTTGTTTTCTCAATATCTTTTCTAAGACCAACAATTTCACCTTCTAACTTTTCAAGATATTTTTCTTTTTCATCAATTTGAAATTGTAGAGTATCAATGATCATATTCTTTTCTTCTATACATGTCTTGAGTCTAGAAATTTCTTCATGAAAGCTATCCACATCTATAGCATCCATGTAATCATCATCTTCAAATGCCATTAAAAGTTTATAGTCATTACCTCGTTCATCTTCATCACTATTTGATAGACCATCACTATCTTCATGAGTGTAGTAGCTTTTCTTATTTGCATTTTGTTTCTTGTTCCATCTAGCAGGTTCCTTTCCTTTGTCAATCTTATCCTTATGAGGACATTTCACAGCATAATTACCTACTCTTCCACAAGCAAAGCATTTAAAAGGTAACTTACCTTTGAACCGTCCAGTACCCCGTTGAAGATTTCTGACAAAATTTGATTCTTCTTCTTCTTCTTCTGGCACGTGACTTGCTTCATAGTAGTCTCCTTTGCCTGAAGCCTTGAAAGCAGCTTCTCTTCTGTCTGATGGACCTCCCTTTCTCATTTCATAAGCAGTTAGGATTCCGTGTAGCTGAGACATAGTAAGAGTTCGTGGGTTTTCCTTTTCTTCTATTGCAGACACTTTAGATTCAAACTTGGGGGACAATGATCTTAGAACTTTTTCAACCACAATAGCCTCTTTTATTTCTTCACCCAAGTTTTTCATGCAATTAACAATCTCGTCTACCCGAAGGAAATAGTTAGCCACACTTTCATCATTATACATTCTGAGATTCTCATACTGAATCCTGAGGGTTTGAAGTTTAGCACGCTTTACCTGTTCATCTCCTTCGTAGCTCAAGACAATCTTGTCCCATATTTCTTTTGCGGATTTACATTGCATAACCTTCACGAATTCTGTTTGAGATAAGCATCCTAGCAGAGTATTGACTGCTTTAGCATTTGTTTCATATTTCTTCTTTTCGGCCGAATCTGTAGGAGTAGCTGAAGGAAAAGTGTAGCCTATATCTATGATATCTCAAACTTCTGTACCAAGAGATTGAAGATAGGCAGTAACTCTTACCTTCCAATAATTGAAGTTTGTCCCATCAAAAATTGGTGGCCTGATTGATGCTTCCCTCTCGTAGTTGCTCATGATGAGTGATCTTCCTTCAAGCGATCAAGCTTCTCTGAAGGACCTGCTCCGATACCAATTGTTGGAAATAATACTGAGAGGGGGGGGTGAATCAGTATTATCAAGTTATTTTAATAAATCTTCCTTATTTATACTTGGAATTATTTGTGCATGTCAGTACCATAAAATAATGAGCATGAACAAGAAAAACAGATAGTCACACCAAAGAACACCAGATATAAGGTGGAAACCTAATGTGGGTGAAAACCACCTGCTGCAATATGTCTCTATCTTCTTTCAAATTAGAAACTCCTTTTACAATGGTTTTGTACTAGTACAGTCCTTTACCAGTACGCAGGCTGCAACCTGCATAGAGCTACAACTCTCTCTCGTTTTCCAGTCTCTCCTGGAAGGGAGCTACAACCCCCTACTTCTTTTCTTTCAAGGACCACTTTTCATAAATTTTCAAACTGGATCCAAGAATATCAAATAATCATCAAGTACATGCAAATTACCCAAACTCCTTATATAATCAACCAAGAGTCACCCAACTTCTCAGAATGTTGTAAACAGAAAGACAGTACCAGAAATATAAACCCAGAACTCTGCAGCAATAGATAAAAGATAATCAACAAATGTTTTTAAGACAGATCCGCAGTTTTTTTTATCTGGCCTGCGTGGCTCCGCACTTCACCTTCTGCTCCCCTGCGTATACCCGCAGAGAGCCTTTTGCTGTACTGCGTATCTACGCACCTGCACCTTCTGTCGCGTCGCGTACATATACTGTAGCTCCGCACCTGCGGCTTCTATCGCGTCGCGTACCTCTACTGTAGCTCCGCACTTGCGGCTTCTGTCGCGCCGCGTATCTTTACTGTGCCTCCGCACCTGAACCTTCTATCGCACTGCATACCCACGCACTGCGCCTTCTGTTGTGCGTACCCACGCACTGCGCCTTCTTCTGTTGTGCGTACCCCCGCACTTGCACCGTTAATTACCTGCGTACCTCTGATTAGGGCCAAATTGGCAATCCACCAGTGTGCCACAGATAGTCAGATGCCCAGATCTGATCATGCGCCCGAGAGATCACACTTCATAGATTCACTTTCAACTTCACTTTTATATAGATCAAGCTTTTAAACCGATAACCCAATATTTCAGATCTTAGGATATTCAATTTGCAAAAGATACATTAGCCAAGTGATCTTCTTCCCTATTTATAGTCAAGCCCTTATTCACACCATGGGACAAAACCATCAATAACCAATACAAGGGATCCAAACCGGGGCTAAATTAGATCCTATACCACGGGCCAAAACCATAGAATCAAAAACGGCGGGCTAAATACCACGGGCCAAACATAAGAAACCCCACGTGAGCGTGCTTCTCTACCTTGAAGTGAGTGAACTGGGGGTCCGCACCTCATGAACGGGTAACCTGCAGGTATGAACGCACTTTATCTATGATATTCCTGCAGGTCCGCAGCTTTTGTACGGTGTACCTGCGTACCTCTTATTTTCCAACATATTTTGAGAGCCTGAACATAGCATTGCCACTTAAGAGAGTTGCCATCAAGTACAACACCTGTAACATAGAGCCATACCAGAATCATAATGCCAACATTTTAGGTGTCCCAAAAACCAGGTTGCAGTCGTCCCACACAATGAAAGTTGCGGCAGACTCAAACTGCACTAAATTTCCACTTACCACTTCCAGCCATAGCGTCCCAAGGTCCCAAGTAGCTACACTCTGAACCAACACCAAAGCCAACAAAGCACTAAACTACCCGCAATCATAACCACGCTTAACAATTTGTAAACAAGGAGCAATGAATGGCTTGAGAAGTAAGCCACCCCGCACACCTAGAGAAATTACACCCACCACAGTCTTTTCCCTCATCTCCCACAACCCACAAATGAGCCTCGTGACCAAGCCAACACCGTTAAACACAAGAACCTCTCCATAACCTTCTCCAAGCACACACTAGATGAGGCATTCCCAACACGCCTTAGAAACATTAATGGCATGTGGTAGTGGGATTATTGTCCTTGTCCTATGTCGCCATTCATCCATTTGTCATCCCCATCGAGGAACGAAAGAACTTTTTAACTTCTATTTTTGCTTCTCATTTTTTATTTAAAATTCAATTATTTTTTCCAAGAAATATGTAGAAATTCCCACTGTAGATCACCTGATAATGCAATATACTAAAGCGATTATGATGATTTATAAGTGGATTTGGACGGAGGAGAGCACGACAGAGAAAAAACTAAGGTTTGAAGGAAAACTATTCAAACTGCAGCCTGAGTACAAACTCTGGAGGAAGACAGAGCCAGAGCGGTAGAGCTTCGCAGAAGAGGGCAGATTCTGACCCTGCAAATGGAAAAAGCGGGGTCCATAGGGACCCCATCATATAAACAGGTAATAATGCACAAAGAGAAAACTGCACCGGAAGGAGTGCAAATATTAGGCTCTGAGAAGTTAGGCAAGGAAGATGCGACCAACAAAGGAAAGAGAAACAATGAGAGTATAAACACCAAGAAACAGAAAGGAATCATAGGAAGCAATAGTACAACAAACAGAGAGAGTACAAACCCGGTCCTAGCACAGGTTACACAAGGAAATGAGCCGGAGGAGGCACAATCAAAAGAAAACGAGGATCCAAACCAAGCCAAGGCAGGACAGGAAGGAACAACGTCAGCAGCCAAGAAGAAAGAAAACCAAGGACCATGCAAGCCCAAAGCCACTGATACCCTAAGGGTAATAATTTTTTATCTGAAACTTCAGGTGTACCGTGACCACATGGCAAAACATGCAGTTATCTGCAGGTTCATGGGCTTCTGGCCAACAGAACGAGCATTATGCATGTGGATAAAGCAACAATGGAAACCAAAAGGAGATGTAAGGCTACACTTAGGGGCCAAAGGATTCTTTACAGTGGTTTTTTCCAATTTATAAGACAAGGATCGAATATTTGATGGAGGACCATATTTCTTTGCCTCAGCAGGTCTCTACATGAGACCATGGAAACCCAACTTCACGCCAGAATAGGAAACCTTTAAACAGGTACCGGTCTGGATTCGCTTATTCTCCCTACCAATAGATTATTGGGGACATGCAGCACTGGAACAGATCGGCAAGAAACTAGGAACCTTCATTAAAGCCTCAAAAGCGACACTACAAAAAAGATATACCTCCTGTGCTAGAATCTGTGTGGAAATGGATGTCTCGGGAGCACTTCATGAGGGCCTATGGTTGGAATATAGAGACGAAGTGTATTTTCAAGCTATAGACTATGAACAGATCCCATTCCGCTGCAGGAAGTGTCATGAGCATGGTCATTTGATCAGAGAATGCCCAATGAACAAAATGGCGGAGAATACCAAGGAGAACAAAGGAGATAAGAATAAGGAAGCCTTTGTGCAATCGAATGCAAGACAAAGAGCAAACAAAAAACGACTAAACAAGGCAAGCACTTCCCTCATAAACACAAGCAATGCTTTTGAGGTGTTAGAATCAGAGACGGAGTCAGAGAACAACAATACAGAGAGTGAGATATTGAAAGAAGGTCAATCCAAAGCCACAACAGGAACAAAAGAACCAATTTCTAAGCCAACAAGCAACACACCACACACTCAGGGTCCAACAGAAGGTTTAGAAGAAGATTCAGAGATGTTAACCAGCGAAATAGGGCTTGAGGATATGGAATTAAGTGACATGCTCGAACAAGAAGGTATGGATCTACCAAACATGGTAGAAGACTGGAAAAAGAAAGGAGTGGAACACATTTCAGAAGAGGAGGTAAACAGAATTAACAACTTATTCATAGAAAGACAACAAGCAAAGCTGGATTTGCAGAGAAAGAGCTTGGGAACAACAAAAGGGCTAGGGATAAGAATGCAGGCACTGCATCAAACCTCCACCAACTCAAAGCACCAGCAAAAAAGAGGAAGAAGGACTACCAATGAGGCGTTACAAGAACTGGGACAAATGCTCCTAAATTCAAGTAAGATGAAAGCCCTTGAGGCGTTCACATGAACCTCCTAATTTGTTTTCATTATGAAAGTACTTTCATGGAATGTTAGAGGGCTAAATAGCCTTAAAATACAGCGTTTATTAAAGAAGAAAGTCCAAAAGGAACAACCAGACATAGTATTTCTGCAAGAAACTAAATGTTCCAGCCAAACAATGGCCAACATTAGTAAAAACTGAGTAAACGAATGGACCACCTAGAAACAACAAGTAGTGGATGGGAAGGGGGTATGGCCATTCTTTGGAATCCACAGGTGATACAGCTAGTTTCTTTTGAAGCAGCCAGATCTCATATTTCAATAGAAGTCCAAATAGTAGGGAATCCAGAAACATATTTATGCACAAATGTCTATGGACCTCAGAAACTAGAGGCCAAATTACTATGGCTTAGCACTCTATCCAATTTGCAGCTAAGATATCCTCAGGCAAAAGCTATCTTCGGAGGAGATTTTAACATGATCACTGCGCTCACGGAAAAGAAAGGAGGTGTGAGAGTGTTGAACAGGGATATTGAAGCTTTCAAAGACTTCATTAACTCGGCCAAGCTGGTAGATGTCCTCCCCAAGAGTGGAGCCTTTACGTGGAACAACAAAAGAGGAGGTGATAGGCAAATAGCCTCTCGACTGGACAGATTCTTAGTAACAGAAACCATTCTCTTGGAAGGGATCACTGTAGAGTCGGACATAATGCCGAGTGGAGGTTCAGACCATTGGCCCATAACAATGACGGCGGCTATCCAAGGCACACCTAGGAATAAGCCATTTAGATTTGAAAAGTTTTGGCTCAGTCATCTGGAGATCATTTTGAAAATTGAACAATGGTGGAATGAACCGTTAGGCATAAGAGGAACAAAAATGTTCATTCTACAAGCTAAACTAAAAGCATGGAATCAGGAATTCTTTGGTAACATATTTAAAGAGAAAAAGAAACTAGAGGAAGAAATGGAACTAATTCACAAGGATTGGATTCAAGGAAATATTAACCAAGATTTAAGGAATATAGAACAAAAACTAATGCAAGACTGGCAGGCCAGATGCCAACAGGAGGAAGTGTTATGGAAGTAAAAGTCCAGGATACAATGGCTTAAGGAAGGTGAACAGAATACTAAATTTTTCCATAAATCGGCCATTGATCATAGAGGGGCTAATAGAATATTAAGCATCAAAGACGAGCAGGGAACCGTGGTTCAGACTCATCAGGAGATCTCGAGCCTTCTAATAAATCATTTCAGCCAGATTGCTAGGGAACCTGAGATTGACAGAGAGGAAGCTATCAATGAACTAGTAACTGCTATCCCCAAGCTCATCAATGAGGAGCAAAACAAGGCTTTAAATCGAGAAATCACCTTGGAAGAAGTAGAAGAGGTTGTGAAAGATATGCCAAATGGTAAGGCACCGGGGCCGGATGGCTTCACCATTGACTTCTATAAAGCGTGTTGGGAAATCATTAAGTCAAAGGTTTGGGAAGTGGTAGAGGATTCTCGTCGATCCTCTTCCATCCTCAAATCCCTCAATTCGACATTCCTAACCCTTATTCCAAAGGAGGAGGAAGCCAATACTCCGGCAAAGTTTCGACCAATTGCACTGTGCAATGTATTGTACAAGATTATTAACAATGTAAACTTTGAAACGAGAACTGATACTGTTACCCGTTTTGTAGAGATAGCAAAAAAGTGACCCGATTTTGAAAATGGGTGATGCAGAACACACATGTTTTTTTAGAGCATAGTTTTTTGCACTTTCATTTTTTTTATGTACATTGCGTTTTAGAATGGTAGTGATTTTCATGCTAATTTTTAAAAATGGTTATTCTACATCAAACCCTTTTTTTAAAACACCTATTTTTTGACTTTAAATTTTCTAATGTATGAAGTGTAAATAATTATTTCGTAACCCTTTTTTTAAAAGACCTATTTTTTGACTTTAAATTTTCTAATGTATGAAATGTAAATAATTATTTCGTAAATTTAATAATTTTGGAAGTGATCTTCTTCTTCATATTTTCTAGTTTTTTTTTTATTTTTATTTTTATTTTTGTAGTGGAGCTTTTATTGATTTGCATATTTAAAGAAGAAGGTCGATATTTTACATTTTCGATATTCTACATATTTATACATCATTAATTAAATTTTCAATCCACATGAAATAATTGTCTCTAAAAAACAAATATAAAAACATATATAAAAAAAACAAAAACAAAAAATAAAAAATGTTAAAAAAAAATTATATCATAAACCATAAAAGAATTTGGAAAAAAAAAAAAAAAAAACAAAATTATAAAAATATATATATATATATATAATTAAGTAAGTAAATATTGAGAAATAAAAATATATATATATTAACAAAAACTAGGAAAAAAAAAATAGTAAGAAACTAGTTTAAAGAAAAAAATAGAAAAATAACGAAAAAAAATTTAAAAAAAAGAAACAAAATTAAAATATATATATATATATCAGTAGAAATAGAGAAATTAAAAAAAATATTAGAAAAAACTAGGAATAAAAAAAAAACAAACTAGTTAAAAAAAAAAAAAAAAAAAAAAATAGAAAATTAACGGAAAAAAATCAAAAAACTAGTAAAATTAATATTAAAAAAACAAAAATAAATTTAAATTATAAAAAAATAAACCCAAAAAAATGGTTATTTTTTATTAGAAAAAACAAAAATATAATTATCTTTTATTAAATATACCCATTTTATTTAAAAATAAATAAATAATTTTTTTTTTTAAACAATATTGTCTTTTATTTAAAAAAAAAAAAAATTTAAACAATTTTTATTATTATTATTTTTTAATTTAAAAATTCAAATTATTAAAACTACATTTTATATTTTCAAAAAAAAAAAATTAAACCTACATTTTATGTTTTAAAAAAAAAAAAAAAAAAATAAATAAATAAATTAAATTTACATTTTTTTTAAACCATCTTTATAAAAAAAAAAAAAAATTATAATGTTTTTTTTTAAACACTATGTTATTTATTTCAAAATATAAATCATTAAAAAAAAAAAATTAAAACAAATTTTAATTTTTTAATTTAAAATTTAAAAAATTAATATTTTTTTTAATTAATATATAAAAAAATTAATTATAATTATGTGTGTTATAAAAAAATTAAAAAAAATTTATTAAACTTTTTTTATTTTTTATTTATTAAAAGAATTTTTTTAAAACATATTACAAATTTTTAATGCATATTATTGTTTTATTTAAAAAATAACGGCCCCCAGCCGCGCCACTACCGGGCGGCGGGAGGTCCTTGGGTCGATTCCCGGAATCGACCCACGGCCCTCCCGCCACCCACTGGTGGCGTGGCCGAGGGCCCAAGGGCCTGCACGCATATGTAGATTAATGAACTTTGTACAATTAATCAGTTGGAAATGCTTTACTTCACCTAAATTAATTCCATGTTCCACCAATAACTAGATAGAGACCTTCTGAGTGATGAAAGCATGGCTTCTTTGGATAACTGTGAAGTCAGGTGTTTCGAGCCTCACCTAATCGAAATGAAAATAATTTATTCTCTCTCCGAACGAGAGCATCTATTTTCTGTACGTCATGACAACGACTTTAAGATGCAAAATACCATTTATTACACCAGGCGATATCCTTACATGATTAGGATATAGGGGATATTTTAATTCTGTAATTTTTAAACTATTTTATCAATAAACATTGGTTTTTTTACATAAAATCATATGAAGGTACTCCAAATATTTGGCGACCGTAAAAATTGCATAGGGTTTATAATGAATTTTCCTATAAGTATTTACATCATTAAAAAAATGAAGCCTTAGCGGGAGGAGTAACTACCCATTTATAAGCGAACACAATGACAGGTGGTAGATAATTGATGTTACCCGCCGAGCTGTCTCACAACCAGGTTTGACCATGTAGCGCATCAATTCTCATGTCCGAGATTGGAGGCCTAAACACGACAACGGGGCATCATGGTTGGGTATGATGTTACGTCGTGACGTGATGACAAAATATAAAATAATTCCTGCTAAAACAATTCACATTGAAAAATCACATTCAACAGAAGTCACATTGAAAAAACGGAAAACAGAAGCCGCCCACTGCAGATATCATTGTTTCGTACGTCCCACGCCTCGAAAATGGAAAGGTCCAAAAACGCCAGACTATTTCTTCGTCGTCTCTTTCTAAAGCAATAAATTTTAAATTAACGAGTTCAATAGAATCTCCTTGAGAAATTACTAGTCAGAGTTAAGGAAGTCAATGTAAGGTACCGAACCGAACAAAATCTCATTGACATAGGTGGATGTGGCAGAGTGGTTGACATGAAGGAATCTGAGATTTGTAACCCTGGTGTGATCAGCGGTAGAAAAGAAGAAGAAAGATCTCAGGCTCGAAATCCTGGCGTGATCGACGGCAGAAGGGAAGAAGAAGAAAGAAGAGCATTAATGGCGGATCTGTCAGACAATCCCATGGATTCGTCTTTAGCTACTGGGGACTGGGAATGGGACAATGTAATTTTGAACCTCTCCATCGGCTCCCCCCTGGTTGACAATTTGCCTTGGCAGTCCGAGGAGCTCTCTGCCATCCTAAACGAATGTTTATTATCTTCCCAGGCCCGCGGAGTCCATCTGACCACGCAGGAGGAGAATTCAGTCCCCGGGAATCGATCGCATGGGACGGAGGAAGAGGAGGAGGAGGAAACCAAGTCTTGACTGATTCGCAAACGGGATCCGCGGCTTACCTGCTCGAATTTCTTAGCGGGCCGGGTGCCGTGCTCTTGCCCCGAATTGGAGGACAGACATAAAAACAAGAATGCCTTTAAAGCTGCCCGATTGAGTTTTATATTTTTGCAATTGAGTGCAAGGGGCTGCGTGCAGGCCTTTGGGCCCCCGGTCGCGCCACCAGCCGGAATCGACCCACGGCCCTCCCGCCGCCCGCTGGTGGCGCGGCCGGGGGCCGTTATTTTTTTTATTTTTTTTTATTTTTTTTTCTCGGCAAACTTAACTACTATTGTATTAATATGTACATAAAAAACTATACAAGCAAGGTGTCTGGCAGCCCAAGGCTAACTGCGGCACATGGGTGCATTTTCAAACAATTACAACTGCCCTGTTGGGCCTTAAGATGTTGCAACATAATACTAAGACTTTCACAAAACAACCCACGCAGGGGCGAACCAAAACTGACCTCCGGCCCAATCCAACTATGAAACGTTAAGACAAAAAAACTGGAACTTACAGAAAAGAACCATGCAATCCCACAGGAGTTGCGCCCCACAGTAGTGTATGTCCCCATTGCCATAGTATAAACCGCAAACTGATCCAGACATAACATACACACTGTCCTCTGTGTGACACAGAAAAAAACGCATTTATGCTTACCCCGAAGCTCGACAAGAGTGCAGAAGACCAAAACACAGAACCACCCTCCGAAGTTATTCCTCCGACTCCACATCCATTGCTGCCAGGTTATGCACCGAATCCGCCTTCTCCATAACTTGAGGCGGGGCTGAGGCCATAGAGCGGTCCGAATTGCTTTCCTCTTTCTCTGACTCCGCCTGAGGCAGTTTCCCTTTACTGGTTGCCGACCCTTCCTCCTCAGAAGACGGCACCTCCATGGGGAGTTTGCCTTTGTCAAGCACAACATTCTCCTCCGCCATGACCAGAGAGGAGTCTTCAGCATGCTCCTCCTCAGTTCGAGTGAACAGCACCGAGATGTGGGCGTTAAGGCCTGGAGTGTCCTCAGACCTGCCCAAAGAAAAAATAACAGAGCCAGAAGCAGGTAGCTTTTGCTCCCCACTGCTCGAGCCTCCGACTTCCATAGATTGACAGGGTTGGATAGGATTGGCTCCCATCCGCCGGTGACAATAGCAACAGCAACAGTGATGGTGCGTGTCAGCAGCTGGAGGGCGAGAGGATTCTCCACACCAAGTTCCTCTGTGGCAAGGCATTCTCTCCCGCATAATGACCACCAGCAAACGTTTTTGCCCTTCCCCGCCAGACGACGTCCGATGATGAAGCGGCCCCTTGACAAAGATAAGCTTATAAAGGCTGTGTACCAGTGCGAGGAGCTCGTCCAAATTCTGGTTCGCTGCCCAGCATTCCAACCTCTGCTCCGCGCATTGAGGATTATCCCTCTGCCTGAGCCTATAACCATGATAATCTCCCGTCTCCAGGCATCCTCCCTTCTTAAACCGCCCCTCAAAACCAATGAAAAGACCCGCCATTAAAACCTCCCGCATGCTAACAGCACTCTCCCCCAACGCCATTAAGTTAGCACAGAGTCCGCATAGGTTGATGGGAACCGGCGGCTATGAGCATTTAAGGACGAAGGGCTATCACGTGGCAGCCCATGGCTGTCATGTGGCTCGTTGCTGCATGTCAAACTGTCACCCGCATCCGGGGTTTTTTATTTTATTTTTTAAATAAAACAATAATATGCATTAAAAAAATTTAATATGTTTTAAAAAAATTCTTTAAAAAAAAAAAAAAAAAAAAAAAAAAATTAATAATAGTTTTTAATTTTTTTATAACACACATAATTATAATTAATTTTTTTGATATATTAATTTAAAAAAAAATTATTAATTTTTTAAATTTTAAATTAAAAAATTAAAATTTGTTTTAAAAAAATTAATTTTTTTTATGATTTATATTTTGAAATAAATAACATATTGTTTAAAAACAAAAGTTATAAAAAAAATTAAAATTTAATTTTGATTAAAATATTTTAATAGATTTTTTTATTAATTTTTTTAATAAATTAAAATTAATAATTTTTATTACTACTAATTAATGAAATTTTTCTTTCAAATTAAAAAAAAAAAAAAATTACATTTAAAAAAAAATTACCTTTAATTTTTTTTGTTTGCTTTTAAATAAATAATGAAAATTTAATAAAAAAAATTATTTATTTATTTATTCTTAAATCAAAAAGACATTTTTTTTAAGTTGAAAATGTTCTTTAATTTTTTTTATTGGAAAATACCTATGTTTTTTAAATTTCGATATTTTTTTAGTTTTATTTTTTTTAATAATTTGAGCTTATTTTTGTCTTTTTAGTTTTTTCTAAATGTTTTTAATATTAATTTTACTAGTTTTTAATTTTATTTTTTTATTAATTTTCTATTTTTGTTTAATCTAGTTTGTTTTTTTTTTTTTTTTGCTAGTTTTTGTTAATGATTTTTTTAATCTTTATATTTTTACTTACTTAAATTTATATATATAAATTTTTTATTTTTTTATTTTTTTTCCCAAATTCTTTTATGATTAAACAATTTTTTTTTAAAAAAATTATTTATATTTTGTCTCATATATATGTATTTTTACATTTATTTTTTAAGTAATCATCATTTTAATCTTAATTTCACTAATTTTTATTTTTTATTTTTGGTTAATTTTCCATTTTTTTTTTTGTTTTTAATTTTAATTTTTTTAGTTTTTTGTTAATGTTTTTTTTTATTTTTCTATTGTTACCTACTTAATTTTATAGTTTTTTAAATGTGTTTTTTCTTCTTTTCCCAAATTTTTTTATGGTTTACATATTTGTTTTTTTCCCCAATTTTTTTTAGATATGTTTTTTTACTATTTATTTGTTTATAATTTGTAATTTTTTTCTAGTTTTTTAATTCTTATTTTCTATAGGTTAATTTTGTTTTGTTTTCTTCTTTTTTTACATTTTACATTTTTATGATTGATTTTATTTTTGATGTTTGATTTTTTTTGTTTTGTGTTTTTTATTTTATGTTTTGTTTTTAGTATATATTTTTATTTATGTTTTGTTATTTTTATTTTTTATTTTTTTGTTTTGTGTTTTTTCATTGTTTTAATTTTTATTTTTATTTTTATTTTTTGAAATTTTAATGTTTTTGGGGGCCATGATAAAATATTTTATGCTATTATTTTGAAATGTTGAAATTTCACCCTTGAAAAAAAAAATTGTTATCCCAGCATCAACACTTTTCGTTTTGAGGGTGTTTTTTGCACAAAATTTACCATTGAGAAAAAAAAAATGTTATTTGAACATCAACACTTCGTTTTGAGGGCGTTTTTTGGACAATTTTTGCACCAAAAATTGATTTTCACCGTCATTTTTAAAACATGTTGAAAATTTAACTTGGAAAAGAAAAGGTGTTATTCCAGCATCAACACTTTTCGTTTTTAGCATTATTTTTGATGTTTTTTCGGGGTTTTTTGGCCAGAGTTCCCGTTTTGAGTTTATAGTTCCCGTTTCAAAATTTACATTGTTTATTTTTAAAGTCATAGCCAACAGACTAAAACCAATTCTTCCTGGAATCATTTCGGAAGAACAATTAAGTTATGTAGAAGGGACAGATAATGGATAACATCTTACTCGCTTAAGAGATGATTCACACTCTCCGAACTCAAAAAAAAGTAGGCATGTTAATGCAGTCGAACCTATCAAAGGCTTATGATAAAGTAAACTGGAACTATCTGGAGGCTATTCTTGAAGCCTTTGGCTTTGGAAAACAATGGGTGGTATGGATCTTAACCTTGGTTAAATCTACCAGATTTTCAATCCTGGTTAATGGAGCTCCAACAACCCAATTTACTCCCTCTCGAGGTCTACGACAAGGAGACCCCCTTTCTCCTTTTTTGTTTGTTATTCTAATGGAAGGGCTAAGCCGGATAATCAGCAGAGCAAAAGAGGAAGGAATTATTCAGGGACTACAACCCTTCCCCTCAAGCCCTGCAACTACACATCAACAGTTTGTCGATGACACAATGCTGCATGGGACGCCCTCGATTAAAGAAGCTCATGGCTTCAAAAATATACTCAATTGCTTTAGTATGGCCTCAGGTATGGAGCTTAATCTAGCTAAATCTTCTATTTTCTTTTTCAATACGCACCTTGTTGTCCAGAAGAATCTCTCTAACATCCTAGGTTTCAAAAGATGCAATCTTCCTTCAAGATACCTCGGCATTCCGCTGACTGACAAACCCTGGCAAAAATTGCATTGGGAAAAAATTATTGCTAGCCTAGAGAAAAGATGTCATCATTGGACGCACAGAGCCCTTAACTTTGCAGGTCGTCTAGTCCTCACCAAATCCATCCTTCAGGCTGTGCCGCATTACATGCTCTCCATTCTCCTGGCACCTAAAGGTGTTCTTCAGAGAATTCGTTGCATCCAAAGAGAGTTTCTTTGGTCGGGCAATTCAGGGAAGCAGAAGTGGTCTCTAATGGCATGGGATAAGATATGCAAACCCAAACACCTGGGCGGGTTAAATCTGCAAGACCCCCTCACAGTCAACCGTGCATGTGGAGCCAAATTATGGTGGAGGTGGCTAAAGGAACCCAATTTACCCTGGGCCAAGCATTGGAAAGCTAAGTATGCAAATAACTACAGCATGCAAAATTTGATTAGGATGCAAGAAACCCCTAATGGCTCTCCAATTTGGAACCTTGCTAGAACTAATCGACACATAATTCAGGAACAGAGCTCTTGGGAAATTCGATATGGAAAGCGGGCCTTGTTCTAGGAAGATACGTGGCAACAATTACCTAAGCTGGAAAGCCCTGAATTTGTCAACATTCAAAGAAAAAGCCAGGAGCTAGGGAGAACGATAGTAAACCATTACTGGAAACCAAATGAGAATGACCAAGCATGGAGAATGTGGTTATTCAATGATACAGACACATCGGAAAGGGAAAACAACAGTATAAGAGCTTTGAAAACAGAGCTAGACAAAAGAAAGATAAGAAATGCACTGGATGCTGATACACTACGTTGGGGAAAGCTCGAGGGGGGCAACTTCTCACTCAAAGAAGAAAGAGTCTACATAGAAGAAAATGAACATAAGGAAACAATCAAGTGGTACAATAAGGTGTGGGATGCACAACTTTGGCCGAAGATTAAAACTTCCTTCGGCTCTTGATGCACCGAAGAACGCTTACCTAGGAGAACCTTAGGAAAAAAGGGTTCATAGGCCCCTCACGTTGTCCCCTATGTGGAATTGAGGAGGAAACCATGAATCACCTCCTCAATACTTGCGAATGGACAGACAGCCTATGGAATTGGATGGAATCCATATTTAACAAGACGAATAGGGTAAGAATCTCAATTTAGGAGAGCATAGAGAATTGGAGAGACAATATTTCCAAAACCCACATGGTTAATGCAATTTGGAAACTCATACTAGGGTTTATCGTATGGACGGCATGGAAAGAGAGAAATAGAAGAGTATTCCAAAATGAAACCAGAAACATTGAACTTATTAAAGGAACAATTCTGCATAATGTAAGAGAAACAGTTCTTACCAGAGGAAAAGCTGAACAGAACAAGGATTTCTCAGTAGATGACTTGTGGATTCTGAAGGCGTTTGGCATTGAGATAGGAACCATAACTGCATCTTCAAATCAGCTACAACAACAAGGCACAGTCATGAATGCCTGGATTCCTCCACCGTTAGGATTTCTGAAACTCAATTTTGACGGGGCTTCTTGGGGGAATCCGGGACCTGCAGGTATAGGAGGGGTGTTACACAAAAATATCGTCACCATGATTATTTGCAGTCAGTATGGGTCTATCATCACTTGTATTGTCCTCCTAGGCAAGTCTCAGACCTCAGCTCTTCAAGTCAAGCTTTGAAAATAAGAGAAAGACATTAAAAATCAATGAAACTCTAATTTCGCACTTTCTCTCACTGTTACCTGCGGTCCCGCACCTTCTGTTTACAAAAACTGCGGACCTGCCCGCTCTGTCCCTAAAGGTGTGGGTGCGGACCCCTGTGAAAGTCAAAAAGGTGCAAGTTTATTCTAAAAAAACTCACTTTGGGTTAATTCTAGATGATTCTAGAAGGAATTTTGACGTGGATTTGCCGCTCTTAGGTGGTTCATGCATCCCAAAAGAGAACGAGCTAATCCCTTGATGAGAGGAGCTATCCCTTTGAAGGAGGGCTTTATCCCTTTGAAGGAGGACCTAGTAACTTCCTTCCATTGCACTATAAATTCAGGCATTGGGCTGGTTGCTAGGGAGGTTAGAAGCTGAAGATTTTTGAGGGTAAATGCTGGTGAAATTAAGAGTTCATAGTTGAGCTTAAGAGGAGAGATCACATACCTTTTTGGCTTCATTGGGAAGTGAGTGAAACTTGTCAAAGTAGAGGAGACTTCTTGCTGGACCCTGGGAGGAGCTTGCACAACGTCAAGGCACAGGTTGTAAAGTTCTTCTTCTTTTGAATTAATACAATCAAACTCATTTTTCTCAACAAGTATCTCATGTTATTTGTTTCATGAACTCCTTGACTTTCATGTTAAATATGTTTTATGATATCGGCTTTTCAGGTTCTATTTAATTTGTTTGCTTGTTTGTGTTTGCAGATTCGCGACAAAGGAGCTCATTTGGATCGAAGGAGCAAGGGCATCCACAAACTTACGTTGGACCTAAGGTAGGCCCTAAAACACTTGTTTGCCTTTGTTTATAAACGCATATTTAGAGAAAGATAGTGTCTGGTTGGTTTGCTTGTCATTAGGTCTTCTTTAGATTCTAGGAAGGTCTATCTTGTCCGCAAGATCGACTTATTCCGTGTGACAAAATGGCGACTCCACTGGGGACTTGATTTTTTCCTTGTTTTTACTTTGACCTGAGAAACTGTGTTTTTGTTTCTGTTTTTGGCTTGTTGTGTGTAAAATTGGGTAGAGTTTGTAGATCCAGGGTTATTTTTCGTTTTTCATAGCTTTGGGAGAGGACTGCACCCTAGCCTTTTGACACAGTGCGTACCTATCCGCACCTTTGCTTTTAGCATAGAGCGGGACCGCACCTGTGTTAACTGTGGACCTGCGAACCCTGTCAAAATTTTGAAAAAACTAAGATTTCCTCTGTTAGTCAACTTAGTTTTTGTTTAGAAGTTATTATCTACTGCCCAGACCTGCATATAACCTGTCAAAAGCTTTCCTTAGGTTGATTTCATTAGTGTTAGGGTTTTAGGTGAAATTCCTAGGAGTTTTGCTTGTTGGGCTTGTTTTTCATTTTGGTTGTGTAGTGGCTCTGAGCTTAGAAGCTGTAGGGACCTTAGATCACCTTGGTCTCTACCAACCTTCTTATGAGTCTGACCATTTATGAAATCTCCCCTTGTTGAGGAATCCGCTTTGTGTTTTCTCTTTACAAAACTTCGAAAAGCTTGTGTTTAAAAGTTTGGATTTTCATTTTCAAAAAGAAAACAAAATTGGTTGTTCTTGACTGATTTATGATTCTGCATAAATTGGTCCTTAGCTTACATCTAGCTAAGTAAAACATCCTTAAAAAATACATCTTGTAGGCTTTGACTTCAAATAGGTTTTTATAATTTATAGATCTCAAAGTTAGTCATTTCCATAGTTTTGAATGTTTTATAAAAAATAAAAATAAAAATAAAAAATCTCTTTTGAAAAAAAGTTTGCTTTTTGTAGTGGTTGAGTGCTTTGAAACGAAAAAGGGAAATTTTTGTGAAATAACTAGTTGTCTCGTTTTGAGTGCATTGGAAAGGAAAAAGCTCTTCTTTTAATTTGTTTCTTAAGAAAGATTTGTGTTTACAAAGCATTTGCATTTTCAAACTCTTTCTTAGTTTAGAAGTTCATCGAAAAGAAAAAGATTGTTTAAATCATCTTAGGTGCATTTTTAATGATTTTGAGTCGAGTCTTCATACCACGAGTTTCATCTCCGCACCTTTTGTCTTAAACAAAAACCAATAAAAAATAACGCTTAAAGTAAAATTCATCTAGCAACATTTTTATTTATAGGGCTATGATACACCAACTTAGCTTAGGCTAGTGTCTTGGAGTAGGAGAGTAATTAACTCTCCAAGACAGTAAAAACAAACAAGTAGCTATATCTTGTGGTAGGGAAGAAATCTAATTGTTGCATTTATGCTCTGGGAAAGCTCCTCTTAAAGGAGAAGCACGAGATCGTGTCCGAACCAGTGTGGGAATCAATCCTTCCTCATTGGGAACGACGCCAGATATTCACGTATTAAAAACGGTAAACCTTGGATTAACCATTGTCGAGGAGCCTGGGGTCACTTGTTGGTAAACCTTGGATATGTCAAGGAGCCTTCAAGGGAATTGAGCTTGCTACTCTGCCCTTGCGTGCGTATCGGATCGTAGACTGTTCCCCCAGGTATATTTGTTTCAGTTGGTAACCTTAGTGACCATATTCTTTAGGATTCTTCCTGAGGTGACAGTGGTGGGAAGATCCCACTGTACCTGGAGCAGATGTCGGCTAGACTCACTTGGATTTTCTGAGGGGTTCTCTTCACTCGAGACGGTTAAGTGGAGGAACTTGTGCCAGTCTATTCATTAAGCAGGTTATCGGGGTAACTGTTCCAACCACCATTTCTATATTGAACTCTGCGACGTTGGATTTCATCACCAACTAGTGTTTTCAGTACAGAAAGTTACTGTTTGTGTGTGTTTGATCTCCTAGATTCTTTAAGCGTGTGATTCAAATTTGTTTGGTTCTTTAGAGGCTTTAGGTGGTTTTCATTGAGATTTTACTTTGTTTGCGTGTGAAGTAGTTAAAAGTTTTTAACCGTGCCTAAATTACCGAGGAAGTCACATAGACTTCGGGGCCAACCTCCTGAGTTTTCACAGAGCCAGCTTGAAGGCTTGAAAGTCCTCGTAACTCCTAGAGACAGTAGAGTTGGGTCACCTGAAGAAGGAGAGTCTTCTTTGATAGTACATCCTGATTTTCAAGCGTTAGTAGCAGATTATAATCCATAGTCAGTGTCTGTTTCCGAAGTTACTGGTAGCTTTTCATCTACTAGTGATATAGGTGAGGAACCTGAAATATCTGAGCCTGAAAGTGAATTTGTTGCTACTCCGACATCGGGGTTTGCTTCTCCAGCTTCTAGTGGTCCTGGTTCACCTAGGGTAGAAAGAGTAATCACCCAAGATCTTCCTTATGGACTTATAGCTATTGAAGAACTTGCTACTCCGGAAGAAGAAGTAGGCATCCATATCCCTAAAAATCAACCTGTTATTGAATTAAGGGAGCGTGAATCAATTTTTTACAGTCCACCTAGGAGCAGTACTTGGTATCTGTCTTTGACTAATCTCTTAGAAAACCCAGGGTTAAGTTTTTCACCACCTCGCGTTCCTTATCACCCAACACCTAGAGGTTATTATCCCCCATTAAATATGTCAAGACAGTCGTCCATGTTTACTCAATCGCCCAAATCCTTATTGTACGGCGGTCCTTCTGTTCCCTCTGGGTATCAGTCACTTTCTGGTACTTTTTCGGGAGCATCTCCTCAACCCATTGAGCAAGGGTTATTAACTGGAAGCAATGGTACTAAGCCGTTGAGCGTAGAAGACATTCTCATGATGTCAGGTTCTATTCCCAATCCTCAACCTCAAAGTGGTCAGTTACCGCTTGGGGGGCAGCCTCAATTATCGCCTGGGGGGCAATCTCAAGGTACCCAATTTGCGTCTGGGGGGCAACCTCAAGGACAGTACATACCTACGGGACAGTACCTTCCTCAAGGTCAACCCCAGACTCAATATGTACCCCAAGGTCAACCCCAGTATCAATTTATACCTCAAGGTCAACCCCAGTATCAGTACGTGCCTCAAGGGTATCAACCCCAAGGTCAATACTCGAACCAAGGTTTCCAACCACCCTCCGGTCAATCATATGTTCAAGGAACGGGAAATGTACCTTTAAATTATATATCCTACCCTCAACCCGGTTATGGTCCTCAATATTATCAACCTGTTATGGGTCTGTACCCTGGAATGAATATAGTGTGGGATCCATCGCAAAGTCAACAGGTGTTGCAGCCAAATGTACAGTTGTCATCTCAAACTGGACAACCCTTAGTTTCTGGTACACCCCAGCAACAGTCCAGTCTAACATTCAAACTTCTGTACCTTTGGTAGTTTCTCAGCCTGGGCCTAGTACGCCTCGTACCCCGCCTCAAACGACTGCTACAACTGCCGCAACATCTGTTCAATCTACCCCACCTACTTCCGGAGTATCGACAGCTCCGGTTTCTACTGTTCCTGTATCTACTCCTCAGACATCTTTCCCACCGTCTGGATCTACGATTCAAACTTCGGTTCAGATGCCTGTAGGACAACCAGGTTCAAGTACGGTTGTCACAAGTCAACTACAATTCACTTATCAACCGTACCAGGGACAGTACCAATTCGATCCTGCTGTGCAGCAGCCAGTCTATCAGTATCAACCGTACCCTGGGTACACTTATCAACAACCTCAACAACCCCAGTACGGTCCAGTTAATCCTGATTTTCTGGGAGGATATAATATCCCAAATGCAATTCCTATTACAAGTTATCCTGGATATCCTCCTCCTGGGGCTGGTATCATGACCCAGAGTTTTAGGGACCCTAATCGTCAGTTACCGTTTATCGCAACTTTGGACTTACTTGACTTGTCGCGCCTAACGAACGATCCCATTAATTATCTTCCGTTTTGGCCGCCAATGCCGAATAAGTTAACTAGTGACATTCCTAAGTTCGAAGGTAAATCAGGAGAGGACCCGTCGAACCATGTGATGACTTACCACCTCTGGTGTGCGTCTAACTCCATCTCAGATGATTCAATCCATCTAAGACTTTTCCAGCGCACTCTAATTGGTCTCGCGGCCAAATGGTACATTGAGTTACCACGAGGCACTTTTTATAATTTTAGTCAGTTAGCTACCTCGTTTTTAACTCATTTTCAGTTGCCAGTCCAATATGATAATGGCACGGAATTATTAACTTCGTTAAAACAATCGACATCCACTTATATTTCAGATCATATTCATGAGTGGAGACGTCGACGGAGTTTAGTGAAGGTTTTTATTCCGGATCAGATCTTGGCTGAGTGGTTTGTAAAATCTTTGTTGCCAAAGATCACTGAAGATGTAGCTAAAGCCGGATTTGTTACTGAGGAGCAAGTAATTGCTCAAGCACAGTACCTTGACTTGGTCTATACTCAGTCAGGTACGTTACACGAGAAAATCCCTGATCTTCCCAAGCAAAATCAAATCACTGCAGCTCCTTCGAGATCTCATGCCGCCGATGGTATGATTGGTACGGTTAACACTAAAACTAAGAAGAAGTCTTCCAAGAATTCTTCTCCTATCATAACCTTGCCTGATTCCCCAACAGGAGATTCTTCTGCAGAGATTTCCGCCGATATTCACATTGTAGAGTCATCTGCAGCCAAATCAAAATCCGGTGGGAAGAAGAAAGGAAATAAGAAGAATAAAAAGGACAAAAATTCAAAGGAGAAACCTGAAAAATCGGAATCCAATGATGAAAAGCGCAAACCTCGTTATCCTTGTCTCATTTGCGACGATGAACATTTTACAAGAGACTGCCCTCATCATGCAAAGGTTGCGAAGATTGTCAAAGGTTCCCAAACTCCTGCTGTTTTGAAGGATCCTTTTCCAGCTCAAGACGGTAAGATGATAGGTTCTTCCTCAAGTGCCAATGAAGAACCCATACTGATGATGTCCCATGTTAGGATTGCGACTCGATCGCAAGATTATGGTAGTAAAAGTCCTAATGATGGTAAAGAAGCAGAATCTTCTCATTCTAATCGATCAACCTCAGCTCTCGGTTCCCATCCACTATAGATCGAGAAACCTAATCCAGACTTGGTAATCAAACCGCCCGCCAAGGGTATACTTCGAAAGTTAGCTTTCAATCCACATGCGAGAGCGGCTCAGAACTATAACATTGTTGAGGACTTAGCTATTTCACCCTCAACAATGTCAAATTGGAGGTGCTGCAATCATGCCCAGCACAACGTAAATTACTTTTGTCGGCTATAGGAGCTATTGACGTTCAGGACTCGAACCTAATAATTTTCGATCTAGAAAATAGTACACCGCGTTTACCTCATCAAATGGCTTTCCAAATTCCAGTGATAGTCAAAAACAGGCCTATTCATCGGACTGTAATTGATGAGGGAGCCTCAACGTGTATTATGTCGATACAGTGTTGGAGATCGCTTGGTTATCCTTCGCTAAATCAATCCCTGACAATTCTAAAGGCCTTTGATGGCCGTGGGTTTCATCCTTTTGGCATTCTACAGGATTTGCCTATAGGGGTTGAAGGAAAAACCGTTAATCTAGATGTGGAGGTGGTTGATGCCCCTCTAGATTACAACTTTCTCTTGGGTCGAAGTTGGTCTTACGCTATGACAGCGGTTGTTTCATCGGTCTTTCGAGTTATAAAGTTCCCTCATAATGGGAAGATCGTAACAATAGACCAGTTGGCTTACTTTTCATCCGACCCAGCCTCTTCTGAAAGTATTCAGCATGTCGGTAAAACGACTATCCCGTATAAGGATGTTGGAGTAGGACTAGTTAAAGATGCTGGTTTACTGGGAACTTTTCCTTTTCCTCCAATCAACGCATCGTCTTCATTTGCAACCATTCATATGATTACGTCAGACACCGTTGTTTATGATGATCCTTGGATCATTCCTTCTGAATCTGAGATAGACTCGTTTGGTGATGTCATGCCTTTGAGTCCATATGAAATTGCGTATGAGGCCGTGCAATCGTTTACCGACCCATCTTCAACCGAAATTGACTTCATGAATGTGGTCCGTGAGGAATCACTTTTCACATCAAGCTCGGATTTAATCACGTTTTCTGAACTTGTTCACTCTGATGAGAAAATTCGTGAAATCCTATGTGTAGATGATTTACCATGGGAAGATCTCCATCACAGATCTTCGTTTTTACCCGAGAATGATCGTTTTGAAAATGATTTTTCATCAATTTTTACGACTGAATATGTTAAGGAACCTTAGAATCCAATGAAACATCCTGATTCTGAGTTAAATTTGGGGAACATCTCTCGAACTATTCCTATTGACATTTCGGTTAACCCTGGAATTGTTGAGAACATTCATATAGGTGCCTCGTGTACAGATGACGAAATTCAAATATATAAGGCCCTATTTCAAGAATTCTGCGACGTGTTTGCCTGGTCCTATGAGGAAATGCCAGGAATTGATCCCGCAATTGTTGTTCATGAGATCAAGACTTACCCGGACGCTAAACCCGTCCGGCAACGTTTGCGTCAGATTCACCCAAGAAAAGCTGCTGCAATTAAAGCAGAAGTTGAAAAATTACTCAAAGCAGGTTTCATTTATCCGATCCCGTTAACGGATTGGGTATCGAATATTGTTCCGGTTAACAAAAAGCAAGGAACAATAAGAATATGTATCGATTATAGGGACATTAATCGAGCTTGTCCAAAGGACAATTACCCAACTCCCTATATCGATCAAACCATTGATGATTGTGCCGGCAGCGAAATATTCTCCTTCATGGATGGTTTTTCCAGATACAATCAAATCAACATTCTACCTGCCGATCAACAAAAAACGGCTTTCATTTGTCCATGGGGGACATTTGCTTATTGCAAATTACCTTTTGAGCTCAAGAATGCCAGAGAAACTTTTCAAAGGGCCATGTCTTATGCGTTTCATGACATCAAGCACATTGTGCAACCCTATCTCGATGACTTGCCTGCTCATTCATTACATCGAGCTGATCACCTCGTCCATTTACGAGCAATCTTTATGAGGTGTAGGCATTATCAGATTCGGTTGAACCCACACAAATGTGTCTTCTGTATAGAAACGGGACGATTGCTGGGATTTGTAGTTTCGAAAGTCGGCATTCGCGTCGATCCCTCGAAGGTCGAAGCTATTGTCAAATTGCCTCCTCCTTCGAGTCTTCGCCAACTCCAAAGTTTGCAAGGGAAAGCAAACTTTTTACGACGATTCATTCCTAACTACGTCGAGGTTACAAAGGGTTTTACCCGGTTGTTGAAATAGAATACTCCATTCTATTGGGATGAGATAGCTCAAAAATCTTTTGATGCACTCAAACACGCGTTGACCCATGCACCGTTATTGCATCCTCCCAACTACAACCAGGATTACTTCTTGTATCTCGCCGCCTCTCATTCCACCATTGGAATGGTCTTAGTTCAGGAAGATGAATTCAGAACTGAGCATGTGATATATTACCTTAGTCGAACTTTAAATCCAACTGAGCTAAAATACTCACATGTGGAGAAATCGGCATTGGCAGCTGTTCAAACTGTCCAACATTTTCGTCACTACATTTTACTACGTAAAACTACAGTAATTTCGGATTGCAACCCTATGATCTACATTTTGACCAAGCAATTGCTAGGGGGAAAGTACTCTAAATGGATCGTTATCCTACAGGAGTTCGAATTGGAATTTGAGAAATTTAAGTCTAAGAAATCTTTAGTCTTTGCGGAGTTAATTTGTGATTTCCCGCGTACTGATACGGAAACTGTGGCAGAGGAGCCCATTGCGGACGAATCCTTGTTTCTAATCAGTACTTTCGATCTGTGGTATGGGGATATCATCGTTTATCTCCAGACCCAATCCTTTCGTCCAGAAATATCAAGGTCAAAATGTCGGAAAATACGATTCCAGTCCCAACAATACAGAATTATTGGAGATACTCTTTATTGCCGTGGGGCGGACTCTGTTTTTCGACGTTGCTTAACTCACGAGGACGCTGAAAGGGTTCTAAATGACTGTCACTCTAGAGCGTGTGGCGGTCATATGTCTGGGTATGCCACAACCCAAAAGATATTGCGCACTGGCTACTTCTAGCCATCTTTATTTAAAGATTGTATTACTGCGGTCCGAAAATGCCACAACTGCCAAATTTTTGATCAAAAGATGCGCGCTCCACCTGCTCCTCTCCACCCTATAATTGTCGTTGGTCCTTTTGCCAAATGGGGTATCGATTTTATTACATGTAACCCTCACTCGGCCGGGGGCATGCGTATATCATCCTTGCGGTAGATTATTTTACCAAGTGGGCCGAGGCGATGCCTACATTTGAGGCAGACGGCAAGACAGCTGCAATTTTCGTGTTCAATCATATAATTGCTAGGTTTGGTGTCCCACAAGCGATAATCACTGATCATGGCCGTCATTTTCGAAACGTTATAATGACCGAACTTACAGGCCAGCTTGGTTTGTGTCATGATAGTTCAACCCCTTATTATCCACAAGCTAATGGTTTGGTTGAATCCATCAACAAAGTTTTAGTCATTATGATCCGACGAATCATTGGGATTCATCAGTCGAATTGGCATAACATGTTATTTTCAGCGCTTTGGGCGTACCGAACTTCAATAAAAACATCAACAGGGTTCACTCCTTTCCAACTAGTCTATGGTCTGGAAGTTGTGCTACCCATTGAATGCGAAATCCCGTCACTGCAAATGGCCATCGAATTACTTCCAGCCACTTCCGAAGATGAAAAGTGTTTGTTATACTTGACGCAATTAGATGAGAATCGACGTGATGCTGCATTGGCGATCGAGACTCACGCAAAACGTATGAAAGCTCAGTATGATCGAAATGTGACCCCTCGAAATTTTTCGGAAGGAGATCTAGTCTTAGTTTACGATCAAGCTAATGATAAATTAGGCGTTGGAAAATTCGTTCCTATGTGGCATGGTCCCTATGTTGTCAAGCGAAAGCTAGCAAAAGGGGCCTATGATTTGGTAGACTTTGACGGGGACTCTTTGGGTAAACCCATAAATGGTCTTTACCTGAAGAGGTATTATGCTTAAAGAATGGGTATGGAGATTTTTAGTTAGGATAGTTTTTCTTTCTAGCTGGTGTGTTTTAGTTTAAACAGTGTGCTTAGCTTAGAGAGTGTTGTTTCGTCATTATTCCTGCTTATCTTGGTTTTACTCTTGATATTGCAGATGTTGATGCCTCTCCAAACATACATTGGTTTCGCTGATGGTGCTTGTCGTAATACACGGAACATTTCTTCCGCAGCTTGGGTTATCTATTCGCCCTCTAACGAGTTAGTATCTATGCATGGGGTAAGCCTCGGTCAAACAACGAACAACATTGTCGAGTATAGTGCAGTGATTGAGTTATTACTTGAGTCTATTTCATTTGGGATTCAGAGTTTGATAGTGAGGTTAGATTCTAAACTCGTTGTATTACAACTTAATAGAGTGTATGCCATTAGAAATCCAGTATTATTAAGATTATTTTTTAGAGTGCATCTCTTGGAACGTGAATTTGATTATATTGAATATCAGCATATTCCAAGATCTTTAAATACATTAGCAGATGCAATTGCTTCTCGAGTGTTAAGTAGACATTTGCAATAATCATACATGTAAATTTAAAACCATTCCATAACATGATTTACAAGATAAGCCGGTAATAGTGATATATATATATATATATATATATATATATAGGAGTGTGTCAAAAAATACATCGTCCTCGATCATAGGTTGAAAAACACCTTATGATCGGCAAAAATGATAAGTACAAAAAACAAAATGTCATATGTGCCCACAATAGGCGATCATCCTATCACTGGTGATGATCTCGATAAGAAACCACTGCACGGGCCACCTTGCAAAGGAACCTCCTAAAAGGTCCTGGGACCCCAATCACATAGCGCTGAAGTTGACGAGGAATGTCATCTATAGTGGTCTCCGGAATATCTCCTATCAAGCGCTCGAGATGACCCTGTAACTCGGCCAAAACCTCTGCTGATTCGTCCTGTGGGGCTGGCGCGGCTGCAGCTGGTTGTTTCCTCTCGTAAGGCCGGAGAGTGGCTGGTCGCTGTGGACCCACATCTGCATTTGAAACTTTTGCTATCAGTTTTGAGACGATGGAAAAATAATAATAAAAAAAATTAAAATAAGGAAAATGTTGAAAATGATTTTACCTGAGTCATCCCACTGCTCTCCTGGTGGAAGAGCCATGTCTGGGTCGCCACGAAAATCTACCCTAGCGTAAGGGAATTCCTGAACAGAAAAGACCTGGTTTTCCAACCATTGGAAATACTCAGATTTGAATCGAGCAACCTCTGTCCTCTCGTCCGGGTGACGGGCCATAACTGCGACCCATCGCATCAGTTTGGGCTCTCAAGGAAGCCCAGCTCCAACAGTAAGGTGCTGTGGGATCAACATGGGAACCCTCTCCAGACCAAAACTCATAACCAAAGCCCCATAACCAAAGGTCTTTAGTTGTCCGTTCTTGGCCCTGGTCAGTTGGCCTTTCACATTGGCCAACACAGCATCGCACCAGTTGAAGATGGTGCCTCGAAAGCAATCAAGTGTCATACGCATCTGGGATCCGGTGGCAATATGTAATGCGGCACTCCCGCAAAGTTTGGTGACAGTAAACACGATCACCATGAGTTCAGGACGGGATATGGTTTTTATGTCTATCCCTTTGTCTCTAGCCTGGCTGTTGCAGAACTCTAGCTGGAGGCTATCGACAGACTGGCCACCTAGCCTAGCCCCAAACAGAGTCAAGTCTTCACCTCTCTTAGGCAAACCAGTCAAGAAATATATGTCTGCCGGCTCGATTTCAAGCTGATGGCCACCAATGAAGAAGCATTGGTCCTGTATGCTCCATCTGTCAACCAGCCACTGTAAGAAATCTACCTGAGCCCTCATGCCAGGAATGGCCCAGAATTTGTACAAGCCGCACGCCCTCAAAGCATCAAGTGAAGGTTGATGGTTCCATGCGGCAGCATCCACGTCCTCATGCTCTCATTCACGCCAATCTAGCATGATGTACTCTCTGCATCAAGTAAAAAGATTAATTAAAATGCTAGAAATTATTTTGTTTGGTCCAATTTTGAGAAATTTTGGGTTAAAAACCCTTGCGGCGGGGACCGCACCCTCCGGGTTAGACACAGTGCGTGGGACCGCACCTTGTCTACATGGAAGGTGCGGACCCCTGACTTTTTCCCAATGGAGAAAAAGTCGGGGTCCGCAGGCCAACAGTGGTACACCTGCGGGCCCCCGCGCGCGGGTTTTTAGCCTAAAAACCCTCCAAAAAATAAAATGAAAGACTAAAACAAAAAATGAAACGGTTAAAAATGAAGAGTAGGATGATGTGGATTACCTGGAGAAGACGGCGTTCGATTCCGACGGTTGGATTTTCCGCAATCTTCACGGGAAGTTTTCTGAACAAAAGCACTGTTTTCTCACCCAAAACTCAAACGGTAAAAATGAATTGACGAAGGCCCTTTTTATAAGTTTTTTGAGTAAATAAATTGCAAATTTGTTTATGTTTCACTTTGAAAATGTATTTTTGCAACATTTTTATCCATTTCAAACAGGTATGAGTAATGTTTGCGTTTTGTTCAGGATAACAGATTATTCAGGCGAAATTTATCATTTTCGACGAAAAAATATTTAGAGTCACCTTTAAGCTCTTTTATGACTCCTAAAACATGAAAATATTGCCGAGTTTTTCTTTTAAACTCGTTAAAATGGAATTAAAATATGGTCCACTTACAGCTCTTTTCTGACCGTAAAAACATGAAAAGATTGTCGGATTTTTGTCGTTTCAAATTCGATATTGGTTATAAAACGACGTGTCGTTGATCGCTTTTTTACTTTTTCGGGTCAAGGGCACTAATGATGAAAAGTACTCCTTGGTCGTAAAAGATCAAGCGGTTCTCTCAAGTATTATTTTATACTTTTTCGGGCTTGGGAGACACAAATTTACGAAAAAGGTCAACCCTGGAGTTTTCTTAAGTTTTTTCAGACTCTCTAAAATTGAAAAACGCCGAGTTTCTCCTATACTAGACTCGTTAAAATTTCACAGTAAATGACCTGTTCAATTACAAACAGGAACGAACCACTCCTTCTTAGGGTTCGAATTTAAACTAAGTTGGACTCATTCGAAGGATGAGCTTATAATCAAGCGAATGTTATCCTCCTCAAGCTTGTCAAAAATAAAGAGGTACTTGCCAGAAATGGTGAGGGAAAAGAGAGAAAAATGAGCCTGTTTGTCATACTTTGTAACCACTCTTGAACACGACACTTTTATTCACCTGGGTTGGGAAATCCTTTGCCTAACAGTTGATCAAACCACATTGAAAGTCTTCAGCCGGTTTCTGGGTATTAACTTTGGGTCAATTGTCACCAAGCCATCTATCGTGTCGTTATCTGTTCAAGAGGTCACTGCCAATAAGCCATTCATCTGCAAAATATCCGTCATCTATCTTGACCATCCCTGAGTCAGTCCTTGCAACTAAATTTCTTCAACTTGATCTATGATTTCGTGTTGTGGGCTTGCCTGCGACGGATCGCTTTCTATCGACTTCAGCTCATTATCTAGAAAGATGATCTAGAAATCGTCAGTACCTTGGGATCTGCATACCTCAATGGCAGGTTTCTCGCCTTTGACGACAGGTTGCATCATTGACCTTCGATCAAAGGACTCCGTGACATGTTCGAAATCAACACATTTATTCACATTTCATGGATTGTACTAGGTACTTTGAGAGCCATTGACATCACTGGTGGTTTCTCTCACACTTGTTAACAGTTTACATCATTGACGGGTAATCAAGTGGTTTCTACCATGTTCGACATCAACACATTCATTCACATGGATAGAATCGTACTGTTTCGGGAAGTAGAAATGAAGACCCTGGATCTAGTTTCCACAATCCAGGTTGCGAAGAATTTTGTATTCATTATATAATGGACTATTCATAAACACATGGCTGCGTCCATACTATGTCCACATGAGTCTATACTTGTGATGTTTTACAAGATCATTCCTGTATCAGAGCAGTAGTTAGTTTTCTAAGTCAGTTTTGATTTGAGTATGGGAATGCCTACCTCAGCGATGATATGATCTCATATATATATCTTGCATTAAATGTTTTTACAGGTTCTAACCGGGCTCTCCACAAGATGATCCTCGAAATGATAAAGTACTTCACTCTTCCTAAATGATAAATGAAATCCTCATCTACTACAGACTTCACACTTTAGGGGCAATCTGTTACACAAAAATATCGTCACCATGATTATTTGCAGTCAGTATGGGTCTATCATCACTTGTACTGTCCTCCTAGGCAAGTCTCAGACCTCAGCTCTTCAAGTCAAGCTTTGAAAATAAGAGAAAGACATTAAAAATCAATGAAACTCTAGTTCCGCACTTTCTCTCACTGTTACCTGTGGTCTCGCACCTTCTGTTTACAAAAACTGCGGACCTGCCCGCTCTGTCCCTAAAGGTGTGGGTGCGGACCCCTGTGAAAGTCAAAAAGGCGCAAGTTTATTCTAAAAAAACTCACTTTGGGTTAATTCTAGATGATTCTAGAAGGAATTTTGACGTGGATTTGCCGCTCTTAGGTGGTTCATGCATCCCAAAAGAGAACGAGCTAATCCCTTGATGAGAGGAGCTATCCCTTTGAAGGAGGGCTTTATCCCTTTGAAGGAGGACCTAGTAACTTCCCTCCATTGCACTATAAATTCAGGCATTGGGCTGGTTGCTAGGGAGGTTAGAAGCTAAAGATTTTTTAGGGTAACTACTAGTGAAATTAAGACTTCCTAGTTGAGCTTAAGAGGAGAGATCACATACCTTTTTGGCTTCATTGGGAAGTGAGTGAAACTTGTCAAAGTAGAGGAGACTTCTTGCTAGACCCTGGGAGGAGCTTGTACAACGTCAAGGCACAGGTTGTAAGTTTTTCTTCTTTTGAATTAATACAATCAAACTCATTTTTCTCAACAAGTATCTCATGTTATTTGTTTCATGAACTCCTTGACTTTCATGTTAAATATGTTTTATGATATCGGCTTTTCAGGTGCTATTTAATTTGTTTGCTTGTTTGTGTTTGCAGATTCGCGACAAAGGAGCTCATTTGGATCGAAGGAGCAAGGGCATCCACAAACTTGCGTTGGACCTAAGGTAGGCCCTAAAACACTTGTTTGCCTTTATTTATAAACGCATATTTAGAGAAAGATAATGTCTGGTTGGTTTGCTTGTCATTAGGTCTTCTTTAGATTCTAGGAAGGTCTATCTTGTCCGCAAGATCGACTTATTCCGTGTGACAAGGGGTTCTACGGAATCACAAAGGCGAAATACAACATATTTTCAGCCAAGCGCTGGGGGAAGGAACTAATAATGAAATGGAATTTGCAGCATTAGAGCAAGGATTAAGAATTCTCAATTGCCTGAAAACAGGAGCCATCGTGGTGGAAGGGGATTTGCAATTAGCCATCACAGCAGCAAGGAGAATGCAGGCAGGGGCGCAACCGA
This sequence comes from Pinus tabuliformis, assembly GCA_031772625.1. Lineage (NCBI taxonomy): Eukaryota > Viridiplantae > Streptophyta > Pinopsida > Pinales > Pinaceae > Pinus > Pinus tabuliformis. The sequence continues at coordinate 850,290,058 of CM062809.1, read as the reverse complement.
GCAAGGTCACGAAGCATTGGAGACTGGCCAAAGTGATAGAGCTCATAGCAGAGCACCTCTTGTTATGAAACCAGCACACAAAAGATAGAAAAGATTGATGAACGCCTTAGATATAAGCCTCTTCGAGGGGGCAACCTCCTTTACATTACACAAATGAACAATTCTTGGATGATACAAATGACAAGACCTCCTTTCTATATATAGGAGTCTAAGGGGTCATAATATAATCAGAGCTGACATAACAATAATAATGTAAGGGCACCATAATAACAATAGTGGGCTTCTATGGGGACTACATGGGTACAACAATATAATAAGGGGGTTGTACTAATAACAATAAGGGGTTACATTGGTAGTATAGGGGCCTAACATGCCCCTCTCATTCAAAAAGTGTTATCCTGAACACTTGAGTAGTTCTTGATGCTTCTATATAAAATTCTTGTCCTTCCATGTGAAATCTTCAACAGGTAAGTTCTTCCACTTGATGAGATGCTTTGGAATTGATCGATTTCGTAGCTGTCTACTTCTTGGTTCTGTAAATGCTTCAGGTTCCAATATGCTTTTTCCTTACTTGTCAAGTTCTGGTAATATTGTTGGAACTAGGATATTTGGCAACTTTTGAACGAGTTCCCACCCTGCTTCACCATTCTTCAATTCATACCTTCCTTTGTTTATCAAATTTGGTTGGGTAATTGTACCAACCTCTACCATTTCTACAACCATATGTTCAATTTCACTCCTTTGGGCATATGGATATCTATAAGGCTTGACGTTCGGAGGAACACATCATGGAATAAAATGAATAGCATGATCGTGGTCACGAATACGTGGGAGACCTTTGTGAGTCTCAAATACCTTGGAATGATTGTCCAAGACTTTTTGGAGATCTGGAGAAATACATGATTTTGATGTGCGAACAGTTAGCGAACATAATTGTGCAATTACGTCTTGTTGTTCTTTCTTTAGAAGCTTTTTCATTCCGTCAGAGTTGATTATATTTCCTAGTTTCCCTGTGATACCCCTTAATTCAACTTCCGTTCCTTCTGAAGAAAATTTCATAAAAAGTTCTTGAAAATTAAAAGCTGTTGTACCCAAGGATTGTAGCCATTTGTTAGGGTCCCACCCTAACCCCCTTATTTATGTCATGGGATCACGTCATAGTCAAGAGTCAATAAAGCCCATATTAATATTTGTAAGTGGTTAACCCGCAATTAATGATGGGACCACAGTTAGTTGCAAATGGGCGGTAGTATTAGATAGATGGTAAATGGGTGGTAGTATTAGATAGATGGTATTGATAAAACCCACGATATTGGCTCATGGTATTGCATGTATGAGTCATATATAAAGGATAGAGACTCCCTGCGAGGAGCATCGTGTCTTGTTTGTAATCGAGATCTGCTCTATTGGAGGTTGCCCCCTCGAAGAGGCCTGTGAACATTTCTCTCTGAATAATAAAATCATTGCTATTCTGTGTTCTGGGTATATTTTCTTCGCATATTCTGTGTTCTCGGTATCTTTTCTTCGCTTGGGTATTGCTTTGCAGGTTAAGAGCATAACAAGTGGTATCAGAGCACTTTCCAGGGCTCGGTGGGATCTCCAAATTTTAGCAAAAAAAAATTTTGGCTAGAGACGTGTTCCGGCGTCTTTAAACCACGGGATTTGTCGTTAAGCGCATAAATCTGCGGATTTGGGGAGGCATGCACGCAGGAAATACAAGAGGTGGTCACGTATGTTGGACTCCCTTGTAACCCCTGTGGGTACCCCTTCGAGTAGTAGCGCATTAGACAGAACCGCGCACGGACTGTCTTCCACGTACCCTCTGGGTATATAGGAAGCCCCCTAGCTCCCTTGAAACCTCGCCATAGATAAACCTTCGGCCGTCTTGTGGCTACAGTACACCGAGAACAGCACTCGGAGAGATTACTCGCCCGTACGATAGGGTAGTCGGGTTGTACGGCTAAGGGTACGGTCGATCCTCCTTAGTTAGAGCCCTGAAACATTGGGCCGAGTACTACTGTCAGACCCTTATGTATATTGCGATCTGTAGCACCTGACACTCCCCAAGACCATAGTTCCCTTTCTATCGGGGGATCAGACATCATCTCTTCCAGATCAGTAGCAGCAGTTGTTCCACCATTCAGATCTCTCAGATCCACCAGATCGGATCTTCCAGATCAGCAGCAGCAGTTGTTCCACCATTCAGATCTCTCAGATCCACCAGATCGGATATTCCAGATCAGCAGCAGCAGTTGTTCCACCATCCAGATCTCTCAGATCCACCAGATCGGAGTAGTTGTGAAGGGTTCCTGTACCTGGATATAATTTTCGCAGGACTTTTGGCGGCATTGACATTTTGAGGATTTGGCGACTGCAGTCTGAGATCTTCCGGGGCGCTTATTGGTGACCTAGCCCATCAGTATCAGGACGACGAGCTGAGCAAGGTGGTACCATTCAATTTCTTAGTAAAAATTTTTAGGCGGTCCCAATTTTTCATCAGGTTGGTGTATGGTAGAAACTCGCGCTCAAGCGATGGCCAATGAAAGGATCGACAAAATTGAAAACTATGTCAACTCCCTCCAAACTGCGGTGAACAAGATCGAACTTAACCTTCAAGGAATGAGTGACCACATAGAACTTGAGCTTAAAGGAATGAGTAACCAGTTACAGGAGGCATTCTCAAAGGGCAAGAAGCCAGCCCACGAGGAGGCGTATAATGGCCATGAATACCATGAGGGTGAGTCTAGCCACTCTTCTCACGTTTGGCAATCCCATCCACCACCCAGTCAGCGACCTCCCAAGTTGGATATGCAGAAATTTGACGGTTCTCACACGTCCGCATGGCTAGCACAAATGGAGCAGTACTTCCAATTGAATCATATCACAGATGAGGGGACTAAGCTTATGGTTGGCACCATGTACTTGGACAATGAACGATGGCAATGGAAGGAATGGCATCAGCGTTGCAATGGACATTTTCAGAATTGGGCCCAATTTGCCAAAACTCTTCGCAGTCGCTTTGAACAGGAAGACTCTTTTTTGGGGCGTCTCACTAAGCTCCGACAGACGGGTACAGTGGAGGAATATATTACTGCTTTTGAAGCCTTAGCCTTCCGCACTAAGGGTCTCACAGATGAGTTCTACATGGAATGCTTTATCAGCGGTCTTAAAGAAGCCATCAAAGCTCAGGTTCTACTCCACCACCCTCCCACATGGACAGAGGCTTGCCAGGTAGCCCGTAAGGTGGAACGTGCATTAACAGCCCAATCCAGTCGCCCCAACTTCCCCGCTAAAGGTCGTCCCTCACAAGCTCCCAATATGACTCAGACACTTAAGATTCAAAAGGTGTCACCTGTGGAAATGGCCGAAAGAAGGAAGCAAGGACTATGTTACTACTGTGATGAAAAATATTCCCCGGGTCATAAATGCAAAGAGCACAAGTTTTTTCAAATAGATGCCACTGACTACAGCTCCACAGAGGAAGATCCACCACTTGAGGAACCGGAGGTGATAGAAGAAGATAACCAACAGGAGATTGTATCTGATGAACCAATTATTTCGCTGAATGCATTGGCAGGAATTTCTTCCCCTCAAACTCTCAAAATCAGGGATTTTCTTAAACATCGCCCAGTAGTAGTCTTGATTGATAGTGGAAGTACCCATAATTTCATCCACTAAAAGATCGCTGAAGCAACACATTGTTTCGTCCGGGCAGTTTCTAACTTCCAAGTCCAGATTGCAGATGGGGGCACAATGAAATGTGAAGGTCGCTGTGAAAATGTCAAAATTCAAATGGGGGATTATCAATTGAAAACCCACATGTTTGCAATACACATGGGGGGTTGCGACATTGTCCTCGGCGCGGAATGGCTCCGCACTCTTGGGCCAATCACAATGGATTTCCAGGAGTTATATATGAGTTTTAAGCAGAACAACTCCACACATACCCTCCGTGGACTACAGGCGGGAGCCCCCTCTATCATCAGCTCGCATAGGATGGAAAAATTGTTAAAAAAGGGCCATCATGGAGTGGTAGCTCAATTTAATGCCATCCAGGTAGTCGACACCATGCCCCCGCCAATTCATCCTGAGATGCAACAGATTTTAAATAAACATCGGACTGTCTTTGACAAGCCTCATGAGCTTCCACCCTCGCGAGGGGAACATGATCATAGCATCACATTGGTTCCAGGGGCCCAACCCCCAAATGTGAGGCCATACAGATATCCGTTCACCCAAAATAATGAAATAGAAAAAATCATCAAGGAATTGTTGGAAGCAGGTGTCATTCGTCCCAGCATTAGTCCTTATTCATCTCCAGTGGTCATGGTCCTCAAGAAAGATGGGGAGTGGCGGATGTGTCCAGACTTCAGGGTCCTCAATAAGTTAACAGTCAAAGATAAATTTCCCATCCCATTGGTTGACGATTTGCTGGACGAACTCAATGGGGCTCAATTCTTCACTAAGTTGGATCTTCGCTCAGGCTACCACCAAATTCGCATGAAGGAAGTCGACATTCCCAAGACAGCTTTCAGAACTCATGAAGGCCATTATGAGTTCCTGGTCATGCCATTTGGTCTCTGTAATGCCCCTTCTACTTTTCAGAGCCTTATGAATCACCTCCTCAAACCATATCTCAGAAAATTTGTCCTTGTCTTCTTCGATGACATCCTCATCTATAGTGGCACTTGGGCGGCACATCTTCAGCATGTAGATCTACTCTTGCAACTGCTCCACACGCATAAATTATTTGTCAAGATGTCTAAGTGTTCGTTTGGCATGGAAGAAGTTGAGTATTTGGGCCACATTGTGGGGCGTGAAGGTGTCAAGGTGGACCCAAAAAAGATCTAGGCAATGCAAGAATGGCCTCAACCTAAGACCTTGAAAAGCTTGAGAGGATTTTTGGGTCTCACAGGCTATTATCGTAAATTTGTCCGCAACTATGGCCGCATAGTGAAGCCCCTAACGCAACTCCTAAAGAAAAATTCCTTCTTCTGGAACGAAGAAGCACAACAGGGATTTACCGCTCTCAAAACCGCCATGTGTTCCACTCCTGTCTTAGCACTACCGGACTTCACCAAATCATTTGTCATTGAATCTGATGCTTCGGGAACAGGTATTGGAGCAGTCTTAATGCAGGAAGGGCGACCATTGGCCTTCACCAGCCAACAACTAAGTGGGAGGAATCTGGGCCAATCTACCTACGAGAAGGAAATGATGGCCATCTTACATGCAGTCGAGACCTGGCGACCTTACTTGTTGGGGCGACGTTTCCAAATCCGCACAGATCATCACAGTCTTAAATATTTTTTGGAGCAACGCCTATCTTCCCCACAACAAAATAAATGGTTAGCCAAAATGCTGGGATATGATTATGAGATCATTTACAAGAAAGGGAAAGACAACAGGGTAGCAGATGCATTGTCGCGCCAATTTGAGGAGGAAAGTACTCTGCTCGCAATTTCACTCCCCATTCCAGACTGGATTGCAGAGGTTCGCAGGGAATGGTTTTCACATCCCGGGCTCTCTCAACTCATTTCTCAATTGCAGGTAGATCCTAATTCCAGCAAGGGCTACTCGTGGCAGAATGATATTCTTCGCTACAAGGACAAAGTCGTAATATCACCAACATCCACCCTCAAAAGTCGCATTTTAGCAGAATTGCACTCATCTCCCATTGCAGGACATTCGGGCTTTTAGAAGACATATGCTCGCACCAGAAGATCATTTTTTTGGGCCGGCATGAAACAGGACATCCTTACTTTCGTAGCAGAATGTGACGTCTGTCAACACCACAAAGGGGAAACCGTCCACACACCAGGCACATTACAACCATTGCCCATTCCGACGTCAATTTGGACGGAGGTCTCCATGGATTTCATTACAGGTCTTCCAAAGTCTGGGAACAAGTCAGTCATCATGGTGGTTGTGGAACGACTGTCAAAGTATGCTCATTTCTGCGCCCTACCCCAACCATTCACACCCACTTTGGTTGCTCAAACTTTCATGGATCAGATCTTCAAATTGCATGGCATGCCCACTTCTATTGTGTCCGACCACGACCCAATCTTCACCAGTAATTTTTGGCAGGAGCTCTTCAGAATACAAGGCACTCAACTCAAACTCAGTACTTCATATCATCCGCAAACAGATGGTCAAACCGAAGCAGTCAACAAATGTCTAGAAACCTACCTTAGGTGTTTCACTTCAGAAAAACAACACCTTTGGGTACAGTGGTTACCTCTGGCGGAATGGTGGTATAACACCAACTATCATGCCACTACCAAAATGACTCCCTATGAAGCAGTCTATGGACAACTTCCGCCTTCCCCTACTTCTTATCTCACGGGGTACTCCAAAGTACAAGCCGTGGATCAACTCCTACAACACCGCGCAACCATGCTTGCCCATCTGCGCAAGAATCTTCATCAAGCTCAGAACCGTATGAAGCAACAGGCTGACCAACATCGCTCAGAGCGCCAATTTCAAGAAGGGGATCAGGTCTTTTTGAGGCTGCAACCATATAAGCAAACATCACTCAAAGACAAGGGTTGCCAAAATCTCTCTCCAAAATTCTACGGACCATACCAAGTACTTCAGCGCATTGGAGAAGTGGCTTACAAGTTGGCTTTGCCACCTACAGCAAAAATCCACCCAGTTTTCCATGTATCATGCCTCAAGAAAGTGATTGGGAACAATTGCCGAGTTCAAACTAGTCCACCTGAATTGGACGAAGAAGGGTCAATCTGGCTTCAACCTGAACAGGTTCTAGACACACGAGAGAAGCACCTGCGCGGCCGCATGCTTAAGGAGGTCCTCGTCAAATGGAAAGACACCTCTCCGGAAGATGCAACTTGGGAACCAACCACTATTCTTCAGCAGTTTCCACAGCTTCAGCCTTGAGGACAAGGCTAGTCTTAAGGGGGAGGGCATGTTAGGGTCCCACCCTAACCCCCTTATTTATGTCATGGGATCACGTCATAGTCAAGAGTCAATAAAGCCCATATTAATATTTGTAAGTGGTTAAACCGCAATTAATGACGAGACCACAGTTAGTTGCAAATGGGCGGTAGTATTAGATAGATGGTAAATGGGCGGTAGTATTAGATAGATGGTATTAATAAAACCCACGATATTGGCTCGTGGTATTGCATGTATGAGTCATATATAAAGGATAGAGACTCCCTGCGAGGAGCATCGTGTCTTGTTTGTAATCGAGCTCTGCTCTATTAGAGGTTGCCCCCTCGAAGAGGCCTGTGAACATTTCTCTCTGAATAATAAAATCATTGCTATTCTGTGTTCTGGGTATATTTTCTTCGCATATTCTGTGTTCTCAGTATCTTTTCTTCGCTTGGGTATTGCTTTGCAGGTTAAGAGCATAACACCATTGGACTCCTAGTACAACATTAGCACCACCCATTGGAACATAAAACATTGGGCTATTCAATAAATATTCTCCCATGGATAGCTTGATATTATGGCACTTTCCAGAGCAATTTATGGTTCCTCCACTTACAACCGTCGCTTGACACTCTAGTGCTGGATCTTGGAAGCAATTGAAGTCCTTGGCTATCTTACAAATATTAAAATTCTGGGTACTACCTGAATCAATCAACACTATTACCTTTTTCTTCTTGATATGTCCTTCTATCCTCATAGTTTGAGGAGTGGTAATTCCGACAAATGCATTACAAGATATGGTCGGATTCATTTCTTCTTTCTCTGGGGTTGGTTCCTAGTGAGTATCATTTTCTTTTGATGTTTATTGATACTTTTCTTCCTGATATTTCATTGTTTGAACCTTATTCTTTTTGATATGTCCTTCTATCTTGAGAGTTTGGGGAGTGGTAATTTCTTTAAATGCTTTACAAGATATGGTCAGATTCATTTCTTGATGCTCGATGTGACCTTTTACTTCTTGAACATTTTTCTTCTTGATATGTCCTTCTATCTTGATGGTTTGAGGAGTGGTAATTCTGGGAAATGCATTACAAGACATGGTTGGATACATTTCTTCTTTCTCTGGGGTTGGGTCCTAGCCGATATCCTCTTCTTTTGATGTTTCTTGATCCTTTTTTTCCTCCTCTTCATACTCTATGTAAAATAATTTATTCTCAGCACACTTATGAACTTTAGTGCATTTGCTATCACAATTGTAACAAAGCCCTTTTTCTCTTTTTTCTTCCAATTGTTGTGGTGTAACCCTTGTAGGTTGTGGAAGGCTAGGAGAAACAACACTTCCATCTTTATGGTTGTCAGGGGTAGACTTCCTTGTTGCCATAATTTTACTTTCCACTATGTAACAAAGCCCTTTTACTCTTTCCAATTGTTATGGTGTTGCTCTAAAGAAGGTGTTGCTCTTTGTATCCTCATAATGTGCTATCATTTCCTCCGTAAAAATTGACCACGTAACAAGTTGTTTACGAGAACAAAGCCCTTTATACCATAAAAATTGATCCGATGCTAAATATGAAGATGCAATACATAGTGGTACACCATGTAGATCAAAATATTGCTCCATTTGAAGTATCCAATTTACCGGATCCTTGCTATTAAACTTCCTCATCTTGCTTTTTCTTGATTTTAGGAGCTCGATCTTGAATTGACTATAACTCTGTAGTTTCGGATATTTAAGTTCTGAAATTGTGACCTGCAAGAGCCCTCTGCGTCCTCTTTCCAATGCCACCAGTCTGATCCAAGCTGGATTCTCCAGGGAAGAGTTATGCCAAATCGCCCACAATGACCTGATTATAGACTAGTTCAGTAGAGAAAACTTGTACAACGTGCCACGAGTCACTGTTTCGACCTTTGGCTCTGAAAAATATATACAAGAAACTACAATCCGTCCTCTTTTTGTACCTTCTTACAAAATTTCAATCCGATGCTCAAAGAGAAAGTTATGAAGATTTTCCCCAGGTCACCTGTTTGGAATGTAATTGAGGAGTCTGCAAAAAGACCAACTTCCTCAGATTATATCTTCGCAAATATAGTGCGAAAAGCTCTGAAATTTGGACCCGAGGTTCAGTGCAATTTCATCTCAAATGGGTTTTTTTAACTTCTGAAACGTCACAGAAAAAAGTTATAGCAAACATGCCACGATGACCTATTTGGAGCGGCGAAACCCTAGAATCCAAAGCTCTGATACCAAATGTTATGAAACCAACTCACAAAAAGATAGAAAAGATAGATCAACGCCTTAGAATTTAGCCTCTTTGAGGGGGCAACCTCCTTTACATTACATAAATGAACAATTCTTGGATGATACAAATGACAAGACCTCCTTTCTATATATAAGAGTCTAAGGGGTCATAATATAATTAGAGCCGACATAACAATAATAATGTAAGGGCACCATAATAACAATAGTGGGCTTCTATGGGGACTACATGGGTACAACAATATAATAAGGGGGTTGTACTAATAACAATAAGGGGTTACACTAGTAGTATAGGGGCCTAACATGCCCCTTTGACGGAATCATACTACAGGCAGTGAGAAGAAAGGCAAACGCAGTGGCGGATCATCTGGCCAACTACGGGATCGAAAACCACTTTACCTACCAGGACACATGTTGGCATGAGGTCACATGCACCGAACTTCGAAGTAAGTGCTCACTTCTCTCGAGACAAGACATAAGTTAACGGAAGAAGTGGTGCAGGAGTACGAAGAATTTTGCCTTAATTGAAAATGAAGATAACCAATCGAAGGGACATCAGGCATCAGACCCATGAAGGACGTAAGGAGGAGTGGGAAATCATCCACACAAACATAGCCCATCAACCGAGGTGGACTACCAACAAAAACTATTATCAGCGCCATCAGCAAATCAAAGGGCAGGACAAATGGCATTCAACTAATAGGTTCGAGTGTGGCAGAGTTAAGACTAAGGATACTCATGATGAACAGGAATTGGGAATTTACTACAACAGTTATTATGGGAGGATCAGCACCCTTTCGACGGCGAAGTGGAAGACCTGGGGCCAGATCTGGCCGCCATCTACTATATCTACAGCCTCCCACCACAGGAACGGCACACAGTCTTCTCACTTCTTGCGACATAACAATCGCTGCACCAGAAGAAGTTTAAGTGTTTCGGCATTTTGCAATAGCAGGATGGTGCGAGAAGGTAGTCGAAATGTTTTAGAAAACAAGGACCTATGGGAGGCCTATGAAACCAGGACTACCCAAAGAGAAAAGCGGAAAATCGAGGAGATAGAAGCGGAGGTATTAGAGGAGGAAGAACAATTGGAAGAGCAAGATCTGGAGAAGGAAATTGAATGGCTTCATGACCTGGGTACTACAACCACTAGAGCAACCCAATTTGTTCGCACTAAGGCTGAATTTTGGAGAATGAAAACCATGCTAGCCAAGGCGCTTAGCATGTAGGGCGAAGAGATCAAAAAAGTTCATCAGTCAACCTCCTGCAGTTCAACAGAGCACATGGCTAAACTAGATGTTGTGGAATTCAATCTAAGCGCCCTGTCGCAGGAAGTCAGAGTTCTTTCGAAGAAAATGACTGTCCTCATCAGTCTTCTCAGGAATTCCATACTTCAGGGATCGTCAGCTGCGATGGAGAGCATGAAGGAAGCAACGGATACTAGTCAGGGAAAGCAGACCACGCATCAGCATAATCCTCAGCCTGAGAAAGGGACTGCAAAGGCAGGCCCAAGTAATCCCAGTAAAGATTATGTCGTCCTAAAGCTGTAACAGCTTCTCTGGTTTAGTTCTCTCATCTTGTTTTGGCATGTTTTGTTCCTGGTTTCTAGACTACTGGTTTCTTGTTACTGAGAAGAGCATCCTGGTCTTCTTTCTGTCTTTTGGTACCATTGTTCAGTCACCCAGTGTGATGAACTGTTTTGTTGTTTCAAGCCCTTCTCTAGGCAATCCTGCGTGGTTAGCCTTGGGCTCAGGAAATCATGTTTTTTGCGGCTCATAGACATTTCGAGTGGGCAAGGAAGTCTTAGTTATGTATGTGCATGCAGACCATTTTGTATGTTATGTATTTGATGAATTAATATAAAACTGCTGACTTACACAAAAAAATGCAATATACTAAAGAAAAATACTTGATCTACTTCTACAAAAAAACTTGCGGAAGCTTAATCGATTTTGAGCTAGATCAATTAGAACACATATAACAGAGAAGAAGAAATCAAACACATGAAACACAGAAGAATACTCTGGGGAAAGCCTCAGCGAAAAACCCCGATCTATGTATTATCATACAAGTGGAAATATGTCTGGATTACACAAAGCTTTAGCTCACAAGCTATCCAGCTCTCAGTATAATCCCTCTATTGTTCATAGATAGTCAAAGGCTTCTCACAAACCTTCTCCTCTGCCCTCCAAGCCTCCTATTTCCTTGCGCAGTTTCTCTTGGGGTCCAATGCTGCCACCTGTGTGAATTCACCTCTCGCACCGCTCACTAAACTCAGAAGTAATTGCGCAACCCTGAAGGAGATAATTCCTTATGCATAGATGAGTTTCCTATATAGGAAAAATCCTCCAACTGATAATACATTGTCCCTTCCTCTGATTTCAACTGGATCTCTGACTGAACTGACATGCATGAGTTATTTATGAGAGAATATTCAGTTATCTGAAGTGCAACAGTTAGATGCATGCATGCATTAACTAATTGAACTCACAATTAGTTCAACAAACTATTTGAACTAATCTAACTAGACTTAACTCAGTTAACTGAGCTAACTAATTACAACTCAAAGTACAACTCATCCTGATCTCCTTTAATAAAGGGATAACTTCCTCAATCAATGGAGAAACTGTTGCATGTCTTCATATAGACTTCATGTTTGATTTCCTACAGCTAATTAACTCAAGATGAATTAATTAATTATTTTACAAACAATTGCTAAGATCAAATTCAAATTTTACTTCTCAATTTTAGTTCAGGGACTAACTAAAATTGGAATCTATCTCGAAATACTATTTATAGCAATGATATTTTTAGCACTTCCATTTTTCATTCCTTGTTGCTATGTCCAAAGTACATTTCTATTTTTAGCATTTCTTGTTGCTATTTCCAACAAAGTAAAATAATGATATAATTTTTGAATTCACGCTTCTGTGATCCATAATATGTTTGACAAAACATCTTTTAGTAAAAATCACATAGGAGAAAATCTTGTCAACGCGTTTAGAATCAACTAGTGTGGTTCATCTTCACGACAAGATGATGAACCCAATCTAGGCATCAAAATAAATAAAAGTAGAGAAAAGCTAACTAGCTGTTAGATTATAACGACTAGTTTGACTAAAAAATTGTTATTAATATTAATAATATAAAAATTATTCTATACTAAAAAATAATTTATTACTATAAACTATTCAAACTAAAATTATTATAAATAATTATATTAAAAATAATATTTATTTATTTATTATTATAAATAATATTATTAATAAAAATGATTATAATAATACTATTACTAAACTAAACGAGACATACAGTAAGATTATAACTTTTAGTTTGATTCAAGAACGTTATTAATATTAATATTAATTAAAATTATTCTATAATAAAAAATATTTTATTACTATAAATTTCTTATAAATAATATTTATTTGTAATATTTATAAATATATAGAAAGTAATTGATAAAATTTTTTTATTATCAATAGTGTTATTTAAAATAATTAGTAATAATTTTTTTATTGATGATGGTGGTGGTGGTGGTTAACGTCCACTGAGACCAAAATTTGTTCTATCGAACCTAAAGAAACAAATTATTTAGTTTGATTTAATATTTTATTCCTATGCTCAAAATGCTTGAAGAGAAGCCTCCCGAGCTCACTATAATTTTGACATCGTAAAAGGCTAGGAAGGTTAGTATTGCAACAAAGATTACGAAACTCGTATCTAATGTGATTGTACGCAGGGCATTCTAAGAGGAAGTGATTTTCATTCTCGATGTTCATATTCTCACAGAAATGGCAGATCCTTTCCATTCATGGTGTTTTAGGAACTGCCCAATGACCTGTTTCACTATGGAGCTCACAAGAGTTCGTTCTAATCTTGGCTATATTAATTTTCTTCTTTGAGCTAGTTAAAACAGAGAGATACTTTTGATCTTCTAGGGTGGGGTTGATGACCTACTTATAATATCTTAATTTTCTTTTCGCTGCTAAATCTTTCTCACACCACATTTTTCTTTGAATTTAGAAGTAAAATATTTTTAATGTTATTAATGTTTTGCAATGCAACATTCTCGTCGATCTCCCAATGGTTTAACCAAGCCCTTGTTTGAGCCTTAGGTGGTTCTCGCTAGAATTTAAATCTAGCTTAGGAAGCCTATGGTCTCCTATGTTATTAAGTTTGTGCTTGTACAACAGAAGCCTAGTCATAGCTAGGCTCTTGATAGGGGAAAGACCCACTTCTAGAAGGAGAATAGGAAAGGGTGTATTGCTTTTAATTTTGAGGTTATACGTTATAAAACGCTTATGGATTTGCTCAATCTTTCTCCACAATTCTCTAGAGACGCTGCAACCCCAAACCTCACATCCATATAAGATAAAATGAGTGACTAAAGTTTCAAAGAGGAACTTATTTCTATCCCACATTACGAGGTTTGTCGTTTTACAATTATTTTCAAGACCAAAATACGTTTTCACCCCCCATTAATCATTTTCTCAATGATATAGTTCGAGTTGAGCTTGTGATGAATATCAATTCTTAGGTACTTGTAAGAAGACACTTCCTCCAAGTTACTATTGTCATACATAAAATTAGTGTAAGTGTCCTTCTTGGATTTGATAATCATAACTTTTGTTTTGTCATCTTAATGGTCATACCCATGGTAGAGCAGAAATCTTTAAGGAGTCTAAGTTACTTATCAAGATCATATGAACACCTTGCGAGAAGAACAATTTAATTTTTTTTATTAAAAATAATAATTTTATTATTATTATAAATTATATTATTAATAAAATTAATTATAATAATAGTATTACTAAACAAGATATATGATAGGATTATAGCTTTTAGTTTGATTCAAGAACCATTATTAATATTAATATATAAATTTCTTATAAATAATATTTATAAATATATAGAAAGAAATTGATCAAAATAAATTTATTATCAATAGTGTTATTTAAAATAATTAGTAATAATTTTTTATTATTATAAAAAATATTATTAATAAAATTGATTATAATAATAATATTATGAAAAAACATATAAAATAAAGAAAATAATAATTTTATTATATATATATATATTATTATTTTTTTCAAATTTTTATTAAAAATAATAATTTTATTATTATTATAAATTATATTATTAATAAAAAATAAAGAAGATAATATTTTTATTATTATTATATATATATATATTATTTTTTTTCAAAATTTTATTAAAAATAATAATTTTATTATTATAAATTATATTATTAATAAAATTAATTATAATAATAGTATTACTAAACCAGATATATATGATAAGATTATAACTTTTAGTTTGATTCAAGAACCATTATTAATATTAATATATAAATTTCTAACCATTATTAATATTAATATATAAATTTCTTATAATTAATATCTATTTGTAATATTTATAAATATATGGAAAGAAACTAATCAAAATAAATTTATTATATTATTTAAAATAATCAGTGATAAAAATTTTATTATTATAAAATATATTATTAATAAAATTGATTATAATAATAATATTATCAAACAAAACATATAAAATAAAGAAAATAATATTTTTATTATTATAAATAATTATATATAATTTTTTTTCTATATAATATTACTTAAACATCTATTGGGAATTTGAAGTGGCGACCTATCGCAGGGAATGTCTTAACAGTACACTCATTCACCATCTATTGGGAATTTGAAGTGGCGACCTATCGCAGGGAATGTCTTAACAGTACACTCATTCACCGTCAATCCAAAACTCCATGGGCCATAAATATTTATATTAACAAACAAATAAAAATTTATTTATTTTTTTGTTATTATTATAGAATAATTTTTGTTAACATTAATAACAACGATTTTGAGTCAAACTTACTATATGTCTTGTTTAGTAATATATATTTTTTGGTAGGTAACCATCCACCGGGGAATTGAACCAATGATCTATCACAAGGAGTGCCTTAATAGTGCACCCATTCACCATCAATCCAAAGCCCCGTGGGCTTTCTTGTTTAGTAATATTATTCTTATAATCAATTTTATTAATAAATTATTTATAATAATAAATTTTTTTATTACTAATTATTTTTAATAACACTATTTATAATAAATTTATTTTGAATATTTTATAGTAATAAATTATTTCTTACTATAGAATAATTTTTATTTTAGAATGGCTCTTGAGTCAAATTATCTCCGGCTAGTTAGCTTTTCTCTACTTCTATTTATTTCGATACCTAGATCAGTTTCTCATTTTGTCTTAAAGATGAACCACACTAGTTGGTTCGAAACACGTCAACGATATTTTCTGCTATGTGATTCTTTTATTTTTCCAAGGAAAAAATTAGCAACTTTCCATTAATAAAAATGAAAAGTTACATAGGGTAGATACACAAAACATTCAAGAATTGTCCTAGGGGACCACTTTATGTGCTTGACACACACATAGTAGCAGAGCTACAAAAAAATAAAAAAATAAAATTACAATTTGCCACAAAAAAATAAAAAAATAAAATTACAATTTGCCAGATAAACTAGACTTTTCTTTTTTGCCTTTTTTCTTTTTGACTTTTTGCCAAACCCCAAGTGATGGAGTAGTAGTAACAATTGCCAACGCAATATTTCTGGTAATGTTTGGGGTTTCTTTATCTGAGTTTGAGCTCTCAAATACGTGAGATCGCTTAGTTCAGCCTGTGCCTTGATTGTTGTTCTTTCCCTCGTATTGGTTTTCAAGGATCATAACTACTACTGAGTTTATTGAGGAATCTTCGGCGAAAATCACATAGAAAAAACTTTTGTCGACGTGTTTCGAACCAGCCAGTGTGCTTCATCGTCAGGACAAGTTGAATGAGCAGATCTCACTTAGCACATTAAATAGATAGGGCAGAGAATCCCATGACTAACCGGCTAACAACCAACAGCTAGAATTGACTGGATAACGGCTAGTTTGACTTTGATAAAAGGTAAAATAATATATATATATATATATATATATATAATTTATTATTATAATTAATTTTAATAAGAATCTTTATTTTTTTTTGTTTTTGATATTAAAATTAAAATGTAAGGGACAATGCTAGAATAAGTAAATTAATATATATATATATAAATCACTGTAAATATATTGATGAATATAAATTAAAGTGAATTAAATTAAAAATTATGTAAAATAAATTAATTTCAAAAATAATAGTTAGTTATAAATATAAAAAAAAGAGTAATAGTTAATTATATTTATTAAAATATATATTTTTATAAATATTCGCCAAAGCGTTAAAAGAAATATTATAATATTAAAAATTAAAATAGTATAATAGTTTTAAATTACAAAATAGATTAATTCTAAAATTAATTTATGTAAAATAAAATTAATAGACAAAGAGTTTACTTTGAAAATATTAGTTAGTTATCAATACCAAAAATAGAGTAAATTATATTTATTAAAAAATATACATTTTTATAAATATTCGCCAAAGAGTTAAAAAGAAATATTATAATATTAAAAATTAAAATAGTATATTAGTTTTAAAATATAAAATAGATTAATTTTAAAATTAATTTATGTAAATTAAAAATAAAATTAACAGACAAAGAGTTAAAAAAAAAAACCAACAAATTAAAACAACTAATAATTTAAATTAATTAATTAATATTAGTAAATTTATAATTACATCAAGTTTAAATAAATAGACACAAAGTTTAAAATAAATCAATAAATAATAATAATGATAAATAAGCCAAAAAATATATAAAATAAATAAATAAAGATATAAATAAATAAATAATAATAATAGAAAATAATAATAATAATAATAATAAAATAGAATAGAAATCACAAACCTAACAATAATTAAAGGAGGGAAAGAAAGAAAACAGCTAGGAGGAGAGCGCTGGGACCCAACAACTACTAATCTTCCAGGCATCCTCTCTATTAAGATTGTTCGGCCTTTTTTCAATCTCAAGGGCTTCCCTAAATTTCCGGTGATGGAATTGGGACACTCTAGCAATCACACTAGCCTTCTCGATACAGACATGATGATTGGTTTTCTCCACATGTTCTGCTAACGCGGAAGATTTAGTTCTCATATGCTTGAGGTCCGCTGCGTGCTCACTAATCCTTTGATTAATGGAGCGACCAGTCTCACCAATATAGGGGGTCCCACAAGAACAAGGAATAATATAAACTCCTTTCATGTCCTTGGGGTCGATTAGGATTCTCTATTTGTTTATTTTGTTCCTCCTCCTTCTCTTCTCCCTCCTCTTGAGAGCCTTGTTGTTTTTGTGTCTCCAGATGTTGCTAGGTCTCATCCATTTCTTCATCCTCATCATCTGATGATGAAGGATCTGGGAATTGCCATCCTTTTTACTTTTGCAGTCTCTTCTTTGTTATTTTCTTTGCTTGTTTGCATGTGTTCTGCAAGTGCCCTGTTTGATGGCAAACCTGACATCTAAAGGCAGTGTTTTCGAAATCTAACCACTGTGTCCACTTGAAGTCTTGATGTGTTAGGTGAATACAATCTGGAAGACCTTTGCTTAAATCCATCTCCACACAAATACGAGCAAAAGTGAAGATCCCTTTGTCCATTCTTTCTCGATCCATATTTAGGAACCTTCCCAAAGAGTTTCCAATGCCTTCTAGGACCTGGTGGTGCCAAAAAGGGAGCGGAAGGTTATGTAGCCTTACCCAAACCGACAATTTTGTAACCACCATTAAGTTTGCATCAAAACCAAGAAACCACGGGGTCACAATCTCTGGTCCAATTGAGGTAGATCCACTCATTTAGATCTTCAGATTTGGGCAATAACCCATTAAATCAACAAATGATAGCTTTTGCTTGTAAAATAATGAAGAGACCACTTACTTCTGGTAATTCTATAGATAGATTTGGGGCTTAACGCATCCTTGAACGAAGTCGGACCCTTATTTGTCAAAGATGATCTAGCTGGTGTGCTTGCTCCTGGGGCACCTCCTTTTAGTCTTAAATTCTGGATAATGGTAGAGTTCCTTTGAATATCATAGTCTTTCAAATGGATTTCATCCTGAAGCACTTTCCCAGAAAAAAATCAAACTTTGTAATAAAGCAGAAATACCTGTCACATTTTGGGCATTTTATTTAGATCTCTCACTAGATCCATTCCCTGGACCCATAACAATATTGATTTTCCATTAATGGTTTTGATAAAAACCTGAAACAAATCCTCTAGAGTTGGGTCTGCTCCTCTGCTACTGCCATGGGGTTTTGTCCCAGTTTGAATTAGTGCTGATTAGCTCTGCGTTTGATGGTTGGGACCAAAACCCCAAGTTGCATGCGACGTTGCTCTTCTCGACCTTTGCTTTGCCAATGCCATTAGTCACAACAACGACTTTTATGATCGATGTTCCTCCAACCCTGGTTGCAATGCCTTCAGTCTAGGATCCAAGCGCCATGAGAACGGGGGGTTCCATTGAATTGTGCTCGTAGCTGATGGATTTTTGCTTTGCATGCAACACATAAGCATGGCTTATCCATGGATTCGCTATTGCAGGTATGCAGACTGTACCAAAGGAGAAAAACACATTGACTACAACCCATCTCTCCGCCCATAAACGAATCCAAGGATTTGGACGAGAACAAAGTGTGTATGTAGACTCTGAAAACGATCTCTCAAGCAGTGGAAACCATCACTCCGTCACTAACAAGAAGATCCTGCCATTTGTGCCGTCGCATATGGTCCTGTGAGTTTTTTGGGAAACACCTTCAGATGTTGAGCAGACCTGGAATAAATCGTCGATTCAAAAATCTACCCTCCCGCCGGAAATGACCTCCTTTGCAACTAAGCCGCGTGGATATAGTCGTTCCAGTAGAGAGACAAACAATAATGAGCTTAGACCATCCGGAGTAGTGGACAGGGCCACATCATGGGCGGAGACAAAGATTCCAAACGTAGTAGAGTTGAGTCTTGCCAAGGCCGCGACTTACGTGGCAACTTCGGAACGCAGTGAAAACCTAACAACACGCCTCATCTCATACGTATACAAAATTTATACCATTAAGCCCCCCTATGTGATTACTTTTCCAAGTTAACCATTAACTTTTTTTTTTTTAATTTTATCTTTTTTCAAAATTTGGAAATTTAATTAAATTAAAAATCTCCTTCTTTAAAGGGATATACACTCTTTGAGAACTGAATTGGTGACATTTTTGACCAAATATCTTAACAAAACATCCATTTACCACCAATCCAAAACTATACCAATAATTTTAAATAAAAATTACTCTTAAATGTTCAAATAATCTTAAAATTTCAAAAATATATATTTAAAAATTACTTTCTCACAAAATTTTGAGTCTTACAAACCCTTCTATAGATTTTGCAATTTTCTATTTAGAATTATAGAATTTGAAAATTTTGAGTAAAATTTACCAAGTTATGGTGAGACATTGTATCCAACATTTCTACATAAAATTTTAATAAAAAAATTATTAATAAAAATATATTAAAAAAAAGGAAAAACAAGTTTGCCATGGTAGCAATGTTTATTCTTTCTTTGAAGGGGCCATGATTATGCTTGGTGTTTCTATTTGACTAAGAGTTTATTTTCATGGAACGTAAGGAAACAATTTAACGTTCGAGGACCTAGAGACATATGACAAGAGTGAAACCTTGCCCCCTTACAGACCACCAAGTGGTTATTCTAGGTGGCGTGATTTTCCTTGAATAATGGTGATGAGTCAGTTTCCATTCGCGATAACAACGAGGGATGATTGTTCTCACTACTAGTTTGACAACTGACCACTGATGGGACGTAAGGAAATAATTTAACGACCCAAGACCTAGAGGCATTTGTGAGGAGTGAAACCCTGCCCCTTTATGGACCACCAGCGGGTTATTCTAGGTGGCGTGGTTTTTCTTGAATAACGACGATGAGTCAGTGTGCATTCGCGATAGCGACGAGACTACTATTTTGACAACTGACAACTGATGAGATGTAAGGAAACAATTTAACGACCCAAGTCTTAGAGGCATTTGGGGTGAAACACTGCCCCCTTATGGATCACCATTGGGTGATTCCAAGTGACATGGTTTTGCTTGAATAACAATGATGAGTCAACCTGCGTTCGTTATAGCAGCCAAAGATGATTGTCGTTACTACAAATTGGACAACTAAATTATATAATAAATTTTCCTGCCGTATAATAAAAATTATTTATCCTTTAAATTCCACCAATACCCCTTTTTAAACCTCTAGGCGCAAGATCATGCTCGGTTCCCATGTCTTATCAATATCCCTATTTCCCTTTTTCAAATAAACCGGTAAGCCGAAGATCATGATCTGTTCCCCATGGTCTTATCGCTATATCATCTCGCATCAGGTTCCCATTTACGTCAACACTTTCGGTATTCCTTATACGCAATAAATACCTCTGGGCTCATTTGGGATGGAGTCCTTAAACCCTTCATTCCCGTTTGAAGCCCGTGTGTTTGTACAATGGCACAACCCTGCATTGGGTTTTCTCCCGCTCAGCGCTCTTTATGCCCAGTTTCGTGCCCACAACCATCCATTCAATCCCTCCAGCGTTCCTCCATCTCCTCTTTTCCTTCTGCAAGATTCCCGCGCTCCCAGCTCATCTTCTTCTCCAAACACACAGCGTCCTCTGCTCCAGTCAGATGCAGCAGCAACGGTAGGAGCGATGGCGAATCGAAACTTAGACGTCGGCCCGACTACATCCCCAACAGGATTGACGATCCCTGCTACGTTCGCATATTCGATACAACTCTCCGCGACGGAGAGCAGTCCCCTGGCGCCACTATGACGAGCAAGGAAAAACTCGATGTCGGCAGACAGCTGGCGAGGCTGGGAGTTGACATAATCGAAGCTGGGTTCCCTATAGCCTCGCCCGATGACCTAGAAGCAGTGAAAAATATCGCCAAGGAGGTTGGCAACCACGTCGACAACGATGGGTACGTGCCCGTTATCTGCGGACTGGCGAGGTGCAATAAGGCCGACATCGATGCCTCCTGGGAAGCAGTTAGATATGCCTTGCGACCGAGAATTCATATTTTCATCGCCACCAGTGATATACACCTTAAGTATAAGTTGAAAAAGTCCCGGGATGAGGTTATCAGCATTGCCAGAGATATGGTGATTTATGCCCGCAGTCTTGGCTGTAATGATGTCGAATTCAGCCCCGAGGACGCTGGGAGGTAAGCCACACAGAAACCCTGGAAAACCGAAAGTGCATTTTGGAAGAAAACAAGAATATGTAAAGAAAACCAATGTTGAAACTCCAAATATGATTGCAGCTGTCTAAGAAAATGCAAAAAGTACTCTCCTCTATGGCCATTTCATTCATTTTTAAATTTACTTGTAGCTGGCACAGCTCAGGGCTGAAACGGAATTTCCTGCTTAGGCAATTGCTGTAAACGATGACTTGGAAGATGCCACTGCATAAATTTTCAATCACCACCATGGCTTAGAAAATACCGCTTAGAAATTTTGAATTTTGGAAGGAACCAAGCTCGAACGTCGGGCGCGTTGGCTTAAAATGGTTATGCTTACACATCTGTTTTGGCAAGTCTGCAAAGAAACCCAATGTTCGAACTTCAAATTTCACTGCAATTGTCTATGAAAAACAGCTCTCTTCTATTGCCATTTTTTCTTTTAATATTTATTTATAGCTGGCACAGCCCAGGGGTGAAACCTAATTTCATGCTTATTAAGCAACCGCCATCATATCACGACTCGGAATATGCCACTTATAGATTTTCAACCACCGCAATAGCTTCGAATATGCCGCTTATAAATTTTTTTATTTTGGCAAGAAACAAGTTTAAATGTTGGGCGTCTGGGTTTAAATGTTTATGCTTACACAATTTTTTTGGGGAATCTGCAAAGAAACCCAATGTCGAAACTTCAAATTTCACTGCAGTTGTCCATGTAAATGCAGAAAGATTTATCTTCTATTGCCATTTATTTTTCTTGTAATATATATTTATTGCTGACAGAACTCAGGGCTGAAGCCTAATTCCATGCTTATTAGGAAACCGCCATCATATCATGACTTGGAAGATGCCGCTTATAGATTTTCCATCGCCGCAATGACTTGGAAGATGCCGCTTATAAATTGTCATTTTGGCAAGAAACAAGTTTAGACGGGGTGTGAGTTTAAATTTGATGCTTATACAGTTTCTTAAGGAATCTGCAAAGAAACTCAATGTTGAAATTTCAAATTTCACTGCAATTGTGCAAAAAATGCAGAAAGATCCCTCTTTTGTTGCCATTTATTTTCTATTATATTTACTTATAGCTGACATAGCTCGGGGCTAAAACGTTATTTCGTACTTATTAGGCAACCGCCATAATGCTATGCCTTGGAAGATGCCACTTATAAATTTTTAGTCACCACGGCTTGGAGGTTGCCCCTTATCAATTTGAGGTTGCCCCTTATCAATTTTGATTTTGGCAAGAAACAAGTTTGAATGCCAAGTGCATGGGCTTAAATTTATATATTCACACAGTTTTTTGGTGAATCTGTAAATAAACCCACTGTTGAAACTTCAAATTACAACAACAATGTTGATGAAAATGCATAAAGAACTCTCTTCTAGTGCCATTTCTTTTCTTTTTGTATTTACTTATAGCTGGCACAGCTCAGGTCTGAAACATAATTCCATGCTTATTAGGCAAATGGCACCATATCATGATTTGGGAGATGCTGTTTATAAAGTTCCAATCATGGACACAAGCTTTGTTGGAACTTGGGAATCTGCAAAGATACCCAATGTGGAAAGTTCAAACGTCAAACTTGACTGCAATTTTGCATGAAAATGCAGTAAGAGCTCTTTTGTATTGCCGTTTCCTTTTGTTGTATATTATCTTATAGTTTTTATACATCAGTGTTGAAATGTAGTTCTTTGCTTATTAGGCAACCACCATCATACTATGATTTGGAAGACACCACTTAGAAATTTTCAGTCACCACTATGGCTTGGAAGATGTTGCTTATAAATCTTCAATTTGTTAAGAATCAAGTTGAAATGTCAGGGGTGTGGGCTCAAAAGATTATGCTTACACAGTTTTTCGTGGAATCTGCATAGAAACCCAGTGTTGAAACTTAAAATTTGACTGCAGTTGTCCATGTGCATTTAAAAATGCAGAAACAGCTCTCTTATATACCAAGAACTATCATTTCATTTCTTTTAAATTTTCTTATAGCCCAGGATTGCAGGGTTGGAACGTTACTTCATGCTTATATGCACTCGCCTTCTTACCATGTCTTGGAAGATGCCACCTATTATTTTTCAATCATCACCATGGCATGTGAGAAGTGGTTTATAACTTTTCATTCATCACGATGGCTTGGGAGGAGTGGCTTATAAGTTTTCATTCATCACGATGGCTTGGGAGGAGTGGCTTATAAGTTTTCATTCATCACGATGGCTTGGGAGAAGCAGCTTGTAAATTTTCGTTCATCACCATGGCTCAAGAGCTCAAGTTTGAACTGAATTTGAATATGAACACTGACTCTAGGTAATTGAAAACAGAGCCTAAAGTTTGATCATCAAGGGTGTAGGCCTTAAAGTTATGCTCACAGAGTATTTCTGGAAAATATGCATAGAAACCCAATGTCGAAACTTGAAATTTGACTGCAATTGTCCATGAAAAAGCAGAAACATCTCTCTTCTATATGAAAAACTATTATTTTTCCCCTTATATTTGCTTATAGCCAGTGGAACTCAGGGCTGGAACTTGACTGCATATTGGGCACCCACAATCTTACCATGTCTTGGAATATGCCAGCAATAAATTTTCAATTATCATCATGACTTGGGAGAAGCATCTTGAATCTGAACACTAACTCTAGGGAACTGAAAACAGGGCTGAAAGTTTCAAACATAATGCCATGCTTATAAGTTATTAGGCACCCACCATCTTACCATGATTTTGGTTATGCCACTTATAAATTTTTAATGATCAGCCTGGCATGGAAGATGGCACTTGTAAATTTTCAGTCATGGCTCTGATTTGAGAGCTCAACTTTGAACTGAATTTGATTCTGAATAACGTTAGTACTAAGGAATCGGTAACAACAAATCCACAAATCAGTTGCCTGTTTCACAACAGTGCTGGCCCAAAATGCTTAGCAGACGGTTGTGTGAGATTTATGTTGCTTTTCATTTCATTAGTTGTCATATGAGATGGTGGGATTTTAGCACGATTGACCTCATCTGTCCATTTTATTTACATAACTCCATGCTTATTAGGCACCTACCATCTTAACATGACTTGGAAGATACCACTTATAAATTTTCAATCTATCATCATGCTAGGAAGTTGCGGGTTAATTTTTTTTTGGTCGTTACCATGGCTTGAAAGCATAAGTTTGAACTGAATTTGAATGTGAACACTATAATGCTAGGGAATCAAAAACAAATAATCCACAAATTAGTTGCCTGTTTCAAGTTTTCACAACAGTGTTGCTTCTCATTTCATTAGTTGTCATATCAGATATTATTTTAGCCCAATTTATCTCATGTATTTATTTCATTTACAAAATTAAATGATGAGAGTGAAATTTTACGTAGTTCTCTCAGAGATTACATATGAGTGAATCAGGGAAAACATTTCCTGCGGACTGGAATCGTTAGTTCTCTCAGAGATTACAGAATCCAGATGAGTGAATCAGGAAAAACATTTCATGCAGACTAGAACTGATGACTGGTTTCCAAATCATTTTCAGTGAACAGGAACCCTTCTGGAGTCTGCTCAGATGTACCCGGAAAAATCTGGTGGAGTTTCCTTAGCATTTCTAAAACGTGCTGGCAATATCCGGCAGTCTTTTCACCTTATTTTTGAAGCTTCAAAATGGAATAACATACCATATACTAATCTAGAACAGCCTGATAACCCTAACATGTAAATTAGGCATAGTTGCCATAACATTTCTAAAACTTGCTGGCAATTTTCACCTGTTTTTTTCACATTTTTTTGGTTGAAATTCGAATGCAAGGTGTAATTTATTAACATGATAATTACTTGTAACTGATATATATGTTTCCTTTTAGCCTTTACTTTATTCAGTTATGTCATCAAGAAACTATACATTCAAAAAGCATAAGGAAAGTAGAGAGATCATAGTGCACAAGAGACAAAAGACACCAGAGATTAGGCCAGAGGCCAGGGAGAAACCCACAAGGGGAAAACCCATCAATCCTTTCCTTATAGAATCTTTGTCAACAAGAGAAATCCAAGTCATAGACAAACTGACCCGTAGGCCTATTACCCAAGTGCCAAGTCAACCCTCCACTAGGCAACAACTGTTCACAAGCTTGTCAACAGGATGCCTTATGTCACAGAAGTACAGTGCTTCAACAAACTTGCATACTCCAGAAGTACAGTGCCACACAGAATTTGAACACCACAGAGCCACAGGAAATTGGTATAAGCCTAAGAGAATATCACAAGCAGACTTCGGCCTTCTTATCTGTTGGAGCGAGGGCTAGAAGAGGTCAATTATAGCTTCTGTTTTCGTCCTTCAGTAATCCTTCATCATTATGGATGAGATGTAAGTGTGTGACGATGTCTGATTGAGAGATTCGAATGGGCTATAAATAGTCTTCTCCACAAGCGAATGGGTGCCACATGTAGCTGAGCTGACTTGAGGGGTAGGAGGGCCAACTTGGCATCTTCGTGAGACAAATGACACTTCAAAAATTTAATATTTATTTCTTTTGCAAGGGACATGAAGAACAAGCCCTTCTAAATTTTCTTTTGACTTATAAGAAATTCTCTTGACTCTTTTAACTCTAAGCATGAAGAACATGCTTTGAAAAAAATATAAATATAATAAATACATCAATGACATTATGAATATTGGACCTAGTTACAACTTCAACACTCCCTCTTAATTAGGGAGGTATTCATAATGACTCAACATGATAGTCTCAAGTTGAAATATTCATATAAGAAAGGATCTAGATTGATAAGCATCAATGATGATAACATCATCATAACCAACATTGTCAAATTACCAAGGCCTTGACAAGTATGCTCTATCTCTTCGAAGCACATACTCCACCTAAGTTCGCCAAAGTATGTCCTCACAAGACCATTTCCTAATCCATTGTCACAATACTTGACACAAGGAAATATCGGTCCTCTGGACCATTCTTATACCAGATCAATGTACTTGACTTATGACTGTTAGTCTTGGTCACAGTACATGTCTCAAGAATGTCAGTCCATGATGCTTATCCAATCCACCATTCTCCCTATCCGTGTTCATGTACTAGACTTATGGTTGTTAGTCTTGGTCATAGTACATGACACATGGAGAACAAGGGTGTCCATCTTCACTCCCGCTCAAAGTGGGAGGAGATATCCACAAGCCCAAGCTTATCTTGGAAGTGCTCACACTTCCCTTATATCAACTACTTGTTTATCCATGGAGATTTCCCGTAGCTTCTTGGCTCCTATTTGTACCATACTCTCAAATCATAAAGCTCTTCAACCTTCCATGAAAAACTAGGTTCTTTGACAATCTTTATGGAGTATCACGAGCGAATCCAGCAAGTCATCAAATAGTCCATCAAACATTTTATGGAGCCAAACTTCTTCACATCTAATTGTACAAACTGCCATATCTTCTGCTTCTGTAGTGCAGCAGAATCCTGCTTCATGCTCTTCCAAGAAACCATACCAGATCCCAACCATCAATAGTATCTCTACTCATCGTCAACATTGCTAACCCAAACGATGTATCCCGAAGTCCCAAATTGTAGTGTAAGATCATGTTAAATTCTGCTTCTAGCTCCCTTTGAAATCAATATGTTTTCACGAGTCCTCCTTTCCCAAAGTACGAGGTCTTATTTAATCATGAGGTTTCTACTCAAAATCCCGGAGTAACTCTTCTAATTGAGGCAATCATATTAACAAGATCCTCTCTTGCTTCCATGCTACCTGTTGAGAAATCAAGGGCAATATATGGATTAGAGTTTTTAAGTAGACTTCTCTTAGACTTTGAAATTTTCTTGTCTTATTAGTTCTTTCAATTTTTCTGTTCATCAAGACAAATGCCAAACAAAGAAGATCACAACAAGGAACACAAGATGTAGGCTCTTAGCCAGGGAGAAACCCAATCCAACTCTTCCACAAGTATATTCAAATCAATATGAGACAATTCAAGACCCTTTAGACCTAGACAAAGACCTCCTTCAATCACCAAGTCAACCCTTCCTCCTTGTAGATGACCCCTGTCAAAGTCTCCAAGTGTCAGCTTCCCAGTTGCAGCTTCAATCCAGAATTTCGGCCCCCAATTACAATTTTTTGGCCCTGAGCTTCAAAATTTTGGACATGCAGTGGATTCAAAATTTGAGCCCCAGCTTCAGCCCAAAAACTTCGCATTGCCTCTCTATATATAGCCTTTCTGCTGGGTCGGATAACCCTAATCTAGGCCGACTTCATGAGGATAGGGCCGACTTGGTGTGCAGGTGACAAATGACTTTTTTGACTCAAAAATAATTCTTTTTACATGATACAAAAGCCCAAGAAGGGTCTAATAAAAATGACAATGACACTATTGACTCAAGACAAAATCTAGAAGCCTTTAATGGAGGCTTTGACTTGAATATCATTGACCCAAGCATGAAACCCATGCTTTAATAAGTAAATTTTTTTTACAAAAAAATATTTTTCTTTCTTTTGATCAATTCAATTATGAAGACCGGCATTAGTTACATTCTTCAACACTACCCTCTTGCTTCCATGCTACTACTTCAAACTGCTCTCTCTTTCTGTATTCATGTTCTTCCATAATTCAGGGAATTCTTAGTGCTTTGCTACATTCTTCCATTACTTTTTTCTTGCTGCCAGAGCCTAGGCAACCCTTGCCATTGATCTACAATCCTCACTAGGAGGTCATGAAAGTGTTGAAATTCTAGTAGAGAAATGACTAGAATAGTTTTTCAAAATTTGATAGGTACTTCTATTGATGTAAGTTACTTCTTTATCCTTTCATCAATAAGTAGGATATGCATGAAAAAATTCAACCACTGATTCTTCAACAAAAGCAGTAAATAGAGATCACAATGGACAATGAACAATAGACAATAAGAGACAAGACACCAAGATTTAGGCAAAACCCAAAAACTTTTCTTATGAGAAAGAGAGATTCTGTCCATCAATAGTACATCAAAATATCCCAACAATTCCGAAATGATTAACAACATAGTACTTATCAAAGTCTGATCAAAGAATGAGAGAGATGTTACTTCTAAGTTCTGTCCAATAGATTGATCTACACAAGGAGGCCGAAGTCTAGGCCTGAGGTCACTACAACAGAGGTTCGAGATTATCCACTGAGATAACCAATGAACTATAAGAAGATATGCCAAAAAGGGTCTTGGTCACCCTTAAAAAAATGTCACAAAGGAGTGAGCTTGTCACTCCAATTTTTGGCCCATAAAAATGTATCAAAATGGAGGTAAACGATGATCCTTTGTCACTATAGCACGATCCCTTTGAGTTGAATCAAACCGCAGTTAAGAAATACTTGAAGATTTCTTCACACTTGAGAATATAGCCCCGAAATAGAAGACCGAATTCACTTTTGACCTCAGACTGAATTGTGCTTAATATGATGGCCGAAATGATTGTGAACGATGCCCAATTTATAGTGGCCGTGTGAGGGCTAATTAGCCCTAATAGAACTGACATGATATGCTTGCAATGGGCCGACTTGAGGGCTAACTATGAGTTGACTTGAGGGCTAACTATGAGTTGAATTGAGGGCTAGCTATGAGCTAACCTTTCAAGTTGTGTTGTAACTTCGATCTCCAAAACCAAGAATTTTTTCAGGCTGGCTCTCTTTAATCTATGTCACAGGGTTCACTGAACTTGAAGGTTCAGGTTCGAAATTTGGCGAACCTGAAAAAATTTGAAGTTCATTCAGGTTTGCCGAACCTGAACGGCAAACCTGAACGAATTCGAACTTAATCGAACCTGAAAATCGAACCTGAACGAATTCGAACTTAATCGAACCTGAACGTACTTTAACGCGAATTTCAACGATTTTTTTTGAGGTTCGATGGTTTTTTTTGGCGGTTTTATTTGCCTAGAATATAAATGAACTGTAAAATATAAATACCTTGAAATCTGGTTCTCACAACATCGAGGGGGTGGAGAGCAGCAACAGTGGTGAATCAACGACTGCCCCTGCCGTTGCATTCTCCCACTGCCATTGCATCCTTCTTCCTCTTTCCTGCTCGTCTATTTGGCGAGCAACCCATTCGAAACGGACATTAATGTTCTGGTGTTAATAAGGAGACAAGCAAATTCGGGTAGGTTATAATATTCAAACGTCCGAAAGTATCCATACTGGCATCATATATTAAATTCAGGGTAACTCTCTGTTCTAGGACTATTCCCAATATTATAGGTGGTTTTTTTAATGTATAAATTTTACATGGGTTTTACTGAAGAAAAAAAAATTACATGGTTTAAAATGCAAATAAACAATATTTAATTATTGTCTGAATTTTATTTGTATGTTTTTATCAAAATTGGTAAATGATATAATTTAAAAAGATGTGAGGATAGAATAGCAGTTGTATAATTTTTTTTTTAAATAATAATAATCTTGTGTTATATTTGTATGTTAAATATGTATTATTGTAAAATGTGTATTAATTTTTAAATATTGTTGGGTTTTATATTTGTTGATGATTTTTCATTCCTTTGGGTGCTATATATTGTTGGTGTCGTATAAGTGTGAATGTTAGTGTTATTGGTATGCATAAGACATTAATGTGGGTTACAAAATGTTAAGGTGAGTTTGTGTGTGTGCACAATGAGATTTGGCATGCACATCTAGGATTCAATGCATCAAATATTGTAGAAGTATCGTAGGTGTTTGTCAATAGTGCTACATTTTGGACCCAAGTCTCTAGCTCATGCACACAGTTGGAGGGTATTGTAATGGTCAAGATGGAAGAGATTGACATGGAGAATGGTCACTTCTTGGTGTGCACGAGGCTATACATCAAAAACTAGTCACTACACTAGCAGTAAGAGTAGTCATTGGGGCATTTGAAGGTAGTGGTCAAAGATGTGAGTTAAGTATAGCACTACTTGAGTCATTAAACTAGGAGTTAAGGTAGTCATGGGAGCATCTAAAGGTAGTATCAAACATGCGAGTCAAGTATACACTACTTGTGCACACATAGGTAGACCAAATCCCACCTCCATGTTCTTCTCGAAGCTTATCAAAATTTCAAGGATTATTCCATGACCAATTGGAAAAATCTTTATGCTTGTATTGGAAAAGTGTAAAGTCCATATCTAAACCAAGTGTATATTCATCTGTTTACATTTAACTAGATGTTAGAATGATTACATTATTCATGTATGTTTACTAATAAGAATTTGTATTCATGTGTTTATGGATCGATTTTGAATTTTCTATTATTTTGTTATATATATATATATATATATATATATATATATATTGAAAAATATGTATAGTCGAACCTAATGCTGAACCTCATTCGAACCTGATCGGAAAATTCGAATTCGAATCGAACTTAATCATTGTCGAACTCAAACTGTGTGACATAGTCTGTAATTCTGTTCACAGGCTTGTCAACAAGATGCCCTACGTCACAGAAGTACAATGCTTCAAGAAACTCACATACTGTAGAAGTACAGTGCCACAGAGAATTCGCACACCAGTGTAACAGGAAATTCGTATAAGCCTCAGATAATATCAAGAGCAGACTTTGGCCTTCTTATCCATTGGAGTGAGGGCTAGAAGAGATCAATAATAGCTTCTTTTTTCATCCTTCAATAATCCTTTTTCTTCTTCATTGTGGATGAGATGTAAGTATGTGATGATGTCCAATTTAGAGATTCAAATGGACTATAAATACTAAATAGTCTTCTCCACAAGTGAATGGGTACCACATTTAGCTGAGCAGACTTGAGGGGTAGGAGGGCTGACTTGGAATCTTAGTGAGACAAATGACACTTGACAAATTTAATATTTATTTCTTTTGCGGGACATGAAGAACAAGCCCTAAATTTTCTTTTGACTTATAATAAATTCTTTTGACTCTAAGCACGAAGAACATGCTTTGACAAAAATATAAATATAATAAGTACATCAATGACATTATGAACACCGAACCTAGTTACAACTTCAACATTTTTGAAGCTCCAAAATTGAATTGAAAACCATATGCTAATCCTAAAATTGCCTAGTAACTCCTGCATGTAAATTAAAAGGCATTTGAAATGAAAAAAAACCTCTTTTAAAGTCTGATTTCTCGAAAGTTTAGACCAGCAAAATAAGAGCATTATAGCAGGATTTTTGGGCAGACTTTACTTCAAAATTTTTGTTCCCATTTCCAGAAACTGTTTCCTTTCTCTGATACTAAGGAACACATATCTGCATCTTCAATGAAACAACAGGGGTGCATTAAATGATTGGATGAATGATAGTTCTCTTAAAGATTACAATTCTAATGAAACAAGGGTACGTTGAATGAATGGATGATTGATAGCTCTTTCTTTTTGATGCTCCACAATTGAATAAAAGACCAAATTCTAATCCTAAAACTGCCTAGTAACTCTAACATGTAAATTGAAAGGCATTTGAAATGAAAAAATCTCTTTTAAAGTCTGATTTCTCAAAATTTTATACCAGCAAAATAAGAGCATTATAGCAGGATTTTTGGGCAGACTTTACTTCAAAATTTTTGTTTCCATTTCCAGAAACTGTTTCCATTTTCTGATGCTCAGGGACACGTATTTGCATCTTCAATGCAACAACAAGGGTGCATTAAATGATTGGATGAATGATAGTTCTCTGACTGTTAAAGATTACAATTCTGATGAAACATGGGTACATCGAATGAATGGATAATTGATAGCTCTCTTAGAGATTACAGATCCTATAGCTGTGATAGAAATTACCTATGTTACCAGGAAACATGGGTTCCGGTTCAGGGACGGGTACAGGGTCGGGTGCGTCACTTTTTGAAACAGGGTACGTGGGTTCGTCGGGGGTATATTATAATTTATATATATTATATATTTTATAAATTATAATATATATGAATTTTGAAATCTTCCAACTTACAACAAGAAAAATAAATCATTTAAAGACTTAAACATGAACATTCACTTTGAAATTTCAAATTTGATATCAAGTGGAAATTGCAATTTACATATTGAAATGAAGACAATAACTCCCTTCAAGAAGAAAACCAAAGTAGATTATAAAATTAATATATCTGTTTAAAGAACTTTAAACCATAAAAACACATTCCTCACATATGGATACTACTGAATAAATAAAGAACTTAGTATTGAAGTGTTGTGTTGAGTGTGATGAAACATTTATATTATATGGGTATTGACATTGTGGAGAAATTTATCAGAGCGGAAGAAACACAAGGAAATTAGCGAATGCTTAAGATAGCAAAACTGTTAAAATTGGAAACTAGGGACAATTCCCTCTTTGATCAGCTCCTTTGAGGAAGATAATTGTGGCATTGAATTCCTCTTTTCGAGAGGACCAAAATCGACCTAAATAACACCGAATTTGGGTAAGGAAAAATATTTATTTATTTAAAAGAAATTCTACAATTCATAACTTTATTAAGGCGGGAAAATTGAAAATTTGAAATTCAAATTTGCCTCCAATTGTCAAAGTCGGCTTCACCTCCATAAGGACAAATTGTTATATATATAGGTGTCCTTCATCCTCATTTGGACACAACCATTTACACTTTTCTCTCTCTGAAATAGCCTTAGAAGGAAGGAAAGCTCCAGCGAAGAAGGTGGGGATAGATTGATGTCTTGGTTGGGCTGTCTAAAGGACCAAGTTCCTCAGGAAGAAGGCTGAGCCTGTTAAAGGCTTGTTTGGACTGTTTTGTGGGTGGTTCTATGACTGCAGCAGGTCAATATTGTAGCAGAAAGGAAGCCACATTCAGGAGGGGCACTTGTATGTTGTTTGGGGCACCGCAGCCCTAGTTGCGTACTTCAGGCAAGTTGCATGCCTGGATCATCTTGGACAAGGGGCCGAAGGACTGTTAGGAGGCCGCATGCCCTGGAGTACTTTATCAGGAGGCCATGCCACTTGTTTTGGGGCTGGTTACTAGCCCAGATCAACAGCGAATTGAAGCGAGGTGTTTGAAAGATGGCCGCAGTCAAGGAAGAGTTTTGCAAGGCAGATCAACTAGAAGGAAGGGTGTCTAAGAGCAGTGAAAGATGACTTTTGTAGCTTGCTAACTCTAACCAGAACACCAGAATACAAAAGCTTTTACAGCTGTATTTTTCAAGTCTTAGAGGGCACAAATTGTTTTCTCCAATATTGCGTTGCTGAGTCAACTATGTATCTAAGGAAGGGCATTGTTATTGAATCTCCAGATTGGCAAGTCAATCTTGACCTTGAACTATTGTACTCTCTCTTTGCTGCACGTTTGCTATTAATAGTAAGAAGAATTGATCAAGGGTTTTCCCCATCTTGGAGTTTTTCCCTGGCTTGTGCCAATTCTCGTGTTCTCTTGTCTGAATGTGCACAAAGCACTAAAAATGGGGCTGAATAGCAGATTTGAGGACTATGCTTTCCTTCTGTGTTTTCTGGACCATGAACCTCATTATACTGCCTATATTCTATTTCTACTGCTGCCTAAGTCACCTGGTTCTAGTTGTGTTTGAGTTCATTGTCTTTAAAGTTAAATATTTACTTTTTTGTAATCTTGGTAGAACTACATCTTCATCATGTCCAACTTCTCACCCTGATTGGGGGGATAGCACAAGATTTCAACCATGACTTCTGGTTCGGTGAGACTTCATTTCCACGGCCATTGCCAATTGAGCTACCCCAAGCGGACAAAGTTAAATAAAAATTTGATAGTGATAAATTAAGTGATAAAATTCAAATTCGGTATTAAATTTGAGATACTATAAATTTGAAAATGTCAAAAAAAAATTATATATAATAAAATTCAATGCTTGAAGGTTGAGGCTATCGCTACAATAAAATCAATACAATGTAATGAAATATATTATAAAAATAAATTAAAAAATAAGAAAATTAAGGCATTAAAAAATATAAAAAATATAATGATGATGATGATGATGATGATGATGATGGTTAACGTCCACTGAGACCAAATTGGTCTATCGGACCTACAATTTTCTTAATTTTTACTTGTCTGGCTCCTTGTCTTTCTTGGTGAGATTGGTGTTGTAGCTTTCTTTCTTTTCTCTACGGTCTTCCAACTTCCTTTGTCTTGCATCTCCTTCATCTCTTCTGGTTCTTGGGACATTGGTGTCTTAGCTTCGCGATCTATAGTCGGAGAAGTTTGGTTTAGGAGATCTGCTTTGCTGTTAAATGAAGATTTATTTTCTGCGGTATTCAAATCCTCATAACTGTTGATTTGTTGGGGCGGGCTTTCTCCTTGCTTGCTTTGAGAGTTGTTTCCTTCTTCCTTGATTTCTTGTGACTCAGAGTTTTCTCTAGAATATTCTTCTTTGATGACAGTGTAGTGTTCTTTTTGTGCTCCTTCCCACCATGTAGATCTGTGGTGGTTTTTTCTACCAAAATTTTTCTCAGAGGCTTTTGGGCAATTTTTGGCTAGATGCCCCGTCTCAAAGCACGATCGACATCTAAAGTTGAAATATGTGGTTGCTGTTGAAGCATGCGCTGTTGGACTGCCATTGTAGGTTGTGACTTGTGAGGAGTCACTGAGTGAAGGATTTGTTGTAGCTGTTGAGACTTGGGAGGGGATGGGATCTATAATTGTGAGAGAGGGCGGGACAAGGGAGGGGTCAAAATCTGTCATTGTGAGAGAGGGCAGGAGTTAGGACTCAAGAGGGTACTCAAAGGTCAAATGATGGAACCAATGAATGAACTGGAGGAAGGAATAAACTGAGCTTTATGTTTATTTTTTTTAATTTCCTAATCTTCAAAACATCAAACATCAACGAAATTGAATGTGACGCAATCGATTTCCAGGTTAATATATGAGATGTTAAATTTGAGTTCAATTTTGGCTTGCAATTCACCTTGAAGTTTGGCCAACTTCAAGGAATTTATTCGGATTTTCTTGAATGAAGTTGGCGAATTTTGAGCCTGAACATTGAAATTTGTCGAACACGGTGACTTAGACTGCTGCTATGTAACTGGGCATCATTACTATGGGTGCTTCTCTTCCTCAGTAGATGTCAACTATCCTTATAATTAGAGAAGGTGCTCTAACATATCAAAGACATGCATGGTGACGAGGGTAGAAAGCAACTTTTGCAGATCTGAAATAGACATTGTTACCTACAAGGAAAAAAAATCTGCTATAGGTGCCCACTGCAATTGCCTTCTTTCAAGAATATTTTCCAATATGTTCTAGAGCTGACCATAGGCGTTGTTACCGCTCAAACTACCAGGGGTCCTAGGAGGGGATCCTATAGAGCTTATACTAGGTCAAGTGGCAACAATGGAGCAATAACCCATTGTCACCTCAGTTAAGGCTCCTTGCTCTTTACAGACTTTCACCAATGGGAGGAGACCTGATATAAGAGGAATCACCAGGATAAATGGACCAATGAATGGATGGAAAGTGATTCACAAGAGAGACTCAATTAAATAGCTTACTTGCTTGAGAAATAAGGTGATAGGCTCTCTAGGAAGGGCTAAGAGGACAAGTGAGCATAGGTTTGGAGGATATGCCTTAACAAAGGGTTCTTATACCTAAGAATCCTTGTGGAGAAATGGATTCTATGTGAACCTTGTGAAATGTGAGTTACAAAGTTGTGGGACCGCAAAGAACCCAAGTGGGCCCAAACTAGGTTAAGGGTATGGAGTTGATCAATCAAAGAGGGGCTTGACCTAATTAGGGAAGAGAATATGATCAAGGAACTAATTTTATTTTGAGATTTGAATGCAATGTTCCAAGTGAGGACACTAACCCAAACCAACCTAGGGAAATAATTGGTTTTATGGCTAGGGTTTGCTCTATCTTGAGATTCCACTGTCGGATTTGCCTCAAACTTGGAGGACCTCTAGAGAAGAACCCAATGCAGTAGTGGACCAAAATCAAGGGCTTTGGATGGCTACAAAGAAATTCACTTGATGCCCTAGGTGACCTACTAGGGTTAGGCATAGAAGGAGAAGGAAAGGCAAGATAAATATAATTTTAGGTGACCACCAATGGTTGATCTATGCCTTGATAAATTCTAGCCATGCTGGGCACTTTTTTAAGTCAAAGGGAAAGAATATACATTTGATGTGTCTCATTGTTCCTTGTATCTCAGTGGAACAATTGATGAATATCTAATAGAAGAAGAATTTGGTTGGGTTTTCCCCCTCGTGGGGTTTTGCCCTGATCTTTGACCTAAATCATGGTGTTTCTATTTTGCATGCTTTTCTTTTGTTGATTTATTGTTCCGTTGCATTATAGTTCTCTCTACATAATTACTAATGATGTTATAATGATAGGGTGATTGTAATATGTTAATGATGAAAGAGTTTGAAAATGCAATTATCTAAAACAGGGAACAATCTAGCCCTAAAAACTAACAACACATTTTTAGCAAATAAATAGTGAGGGTGGAGGAAATTTCTTACAACTTAGAGTTTAGGATAAACCCTATAATGTTTAACTTATGTGCCTATTCCAAAAGGTGATGCCCATTGAGGAGTTCACATAAAGGTTGCAAGTACATAAAACATAAGCTCTTCAAGTCAAAAGATTTTGGAAACGTGGCCTTGTTTTTCCAAATCTTGAAACACCCCCTAGATGTTTTGAAATGTTCTTGGTGGTTTCAAAATGTGTTATAGTGTTTTTGTGCATTTATAGCCAATAAATTTTGAGGGTGGAGGAAGTTTCTTACAACTTAGATTGGGATGAACCCTATAATGTTTAGTTTATGTGCCTATTCCAAAAGGTGATGCCCATTGAGGAGTTTATGTAAAGGTTGCGAGTAAAGGGCGCATGGTAAGACTACCTTTTGACCTAGTGTGCGACATCTTCTACATATTAAACCATTATTTGAACATTATTATTCAACTAAAGTCAAAGTCATATTGAAGTTTTGAACCTTTTAGAATAATATTCAAGCAAGGAGAGTAGAAATACAAGCATACTATTGAAGCCTTTAAAATAATATTTTCTCTTCAAGTAATGTGGTGGGGGGGGGGGATTCTTCACAATACATAAACCTTTGTTGGCCGATAACTAAGAAATACCAATGTTTGATCAAGTTTCCGGTAGCATGGGAGTAGGGAAACACACATGTGGGATGTGTGGAGACACCCCCAAAGTTTAGGGAAGTTCAAGGGGGATGGGGGGATATCATGTTCCCTAGCATGGGGAACCCTATCTCTAAAATTATAAAAATAAAAATAAATATCCCAACAATAACAATTCATCTCGTGTAAATTCATCATTATGCAATGTAATTACTGAATTCAAATCTGTAAATGATATAAACATGATTCAGATTCATATTTTTGAATGAAATACATTGATTTAGATTCATCATTCTAAATAGTACTCAACAAACTTGTAGATATTGAAGACAAAAATCACTTTGAAGTGAAATATGAGATAACAGATTAAGTATTAGAAGCCTTAATGTGTTTTTATTTTTATTTATTTTTAACTTGCTTTCTAATTTTTTTTCTTTTTTTCTTAATTTTAGAGGTTAGTAGCAAAAAATTGGGGGAATGGGTGGTGAGAGAGCACCTAGGTACCCCACTTTTCTAGTGGGGGCACCTAGAAGATCCCCATTTTGCTAAACACATTTCTCACATTGTGTGGAACGTTTTGGTGTGTGTTTCCCCACATTTTGAAAAACAGGGATGTAGTGAAACATTTTGCAAGGCGTCCCCTAGTCTCGTGAGTGTGGGAAGATCCTAGGGGACACATGCTTGTGGAACATTGAAAAATAGTCTCCCAAACTCAAATCCATGTTGCAATTGAAGGCCATGTTTGTCTCCCCACAAACTCATGTTGTTGAAGCTTTTCTGGTTCAAATTTGAACTTATTGGGAATAATGCACATTAATAGTTAGATAATCACATTGAGTCATTAGATCATTCCCCATTTGTCGTAGACATAAGAGAAGCCCCCAGTCTCCATTGTTGTGATGATTGGTCTTGGTTGTCTCAACAACTTTCACATTTTAGCTTATATCAAACAACATGTTCTAATTATGGTTGATCCTCATAGTTCATTGAACATCCTAGAGGAGAAACATGCTTAGATTGGACATGCATCTCGATACTTTTGAATGCTTTCTCATTAACATCTTGAGGGACAACCATGTTTAATGTGAAGGTGTAGTCCATAATATGGAACAAATTATATCCTCAAGGACAACTTCAATGTTACAAACTTTGGAGGATAAGGTGTTGTCTTGGATATTCGACGACTATCTTCTTAGAGAAATAATCCACTGATCACTAGGAGAATTATATTCACTAAACAACATGGTCATGAATGTACTATCAAAGTTTTGTCACCTAAGCGCTGCAAGATATGCTTGTACTCTATGGAGGTAGAACTTCCTTACCAATCTCAAATTCTAGGCATCCTTGAATTGCTACAAAATAAGGGATGGGCATTTTAAAAATTCTTCTTAAGTGCAACTTAACGAGGGTATAAAACTTGCTATTTGAACCCTTAACTAAGAGCTTTTAGAAGTTTGAATTTTGAAAGCTTGTGGAAGGAATTTGGGACATGGTGTTCATCAATTGTTGTAGTTAGTTCCCAATTATGTTAGCAATATAATTTTTAGCATGAGTATTGCTTCTCATCGTAGGACCAATGACTAGCTAAAGGTAGCAACATAGGTGCATCTTCAGAGTTAAACAAGGGAAAATCAAAATAATTGGAAGGAAAATCATAATGGATGCATGCAATTTCCTTTACCTTTTAGATGGTCTTGTACAATACCTTGTGGTTATTGACTGAAAAATGCTTCTTTTGTCATTCCATACACAGACATAGAATTGAGATTGGTGTAGTTAGCTGAATTAGTACTTTTATGAATTCATGATACACTTGCATTGTATGGAGGTAGAACTTCCTTACCAATCTTAGATTCAAGGAATCTTTGAATTTCTCCAAAACAAATTATGGGCATTCTATAAATTCCCATAGAACTCCAACTTGACAAGGTTATGGAGCTTGCTATCTTGATCCTAATAACTATAAACACGTTTATAGGTTTGAGATTGAAAAGCTTATGGGAGGACTATGGGACGTAGTGTTCATCAATTGTTGAAGTAGGGATCCCAATAATGTTAGTCACTTGGAACTTTTTAAATTGTTATGGGCCTTTGTTAGCATGAGTATCGCCATTCACTGTAAGACTAGTGGCTAAGTAGATGTGGCAACATAGGTGCATCTTCAAAGTTGCACAATGGACAAACAAAGTAATTGGAAGGAAAATTGTAAATTGATGCATGCAATTTCTTTTATCTTGTAGATGGTCTTGTACAATGCCTTGTGGTTATCAACTGAAAAATTCTTCTTTTGTCATTCCATGCATTACACAGAGAATTCACTTTGGTGTAATTGGTTGAATTAGTACTTTAATGAGTAAAGTGGTTTGGGGTTCAAATATTTGTCTCTCTTGCGATAGTGACTCTCTCATAAAATAGGTTGAGACTTTCTTTTGTATCTTCATCTTGAAAGCATTTTAGACGTGAAAAGGTGGTTGGACTATCAAATTTTGGCAATTAAACATTTTTCTTACACAAGAGGAGATGCTTATTTTCCCTTTTCTAAGCTATTTCATTGCATATTTTGGATTTGTAATGTGGCAGAAACACATCTTTTAAGTTATTTCAGGATAATTTCATCTTGAGTTCTTGTTGTTTAGGTCTTTTAGCTTTGGGGACAAAGCTTCCTAAGTGAAAGGACATGTTGTGTACCTATTCACATCTTTATTGTGCTATTTAATATGTAAGCTCATAATATTGTAATAATGTTTTAGTGTTAAGTCATTATGGAATCACATTTTAATGATTGTAGAAGGCCACTTTCATGTAACAACAAGGGCTTAATTACTCATATCAATAACTTGGAATTTAAGATAGGGTTTCTCTTTTTTTTGTATCAATAGCGATTTCCACTTTTTTTGTAACTTTTTGCTCGAGTATTCTAATCATCGATGTTTTCATTTGAGAGGCCCGCTTTATACATTTGGGGTTGCAAGTGGAAGACCCTCCCATTGTTTTATGTGCTTTTAGTTTTTAATTTTTTGTCATTTTGAGTTTTACTATTCTAATTGCTTTTATAGGTTAAGAGTAGTGCCATTTAATATATACTTTGCAACTTTGTTGAGTTGTTTATGAAATTTGTAAAAGGATGGTGATTGATCATAGTTGCAATTTAGTGCAAAATGTTGGCAAAGTTGTCATTGATGGCAAAGGGCGTTGAAGGTTTCTTGTGTTGGTCTAAGCCACAATTGATTTAAGGTTTAAGAGATTAAATGATGCATGCATTCCAATGTTGAATGAATCAGAAGTATGGATGCTCGTTATTGATATCAAAGGTATTCAATATTAGAGGTATTCGTCATTGATGTTGTTGAGTATGTATTGTTGCTCCTATATATGTATTGTTTATCATGTGAAATTGTTTGTGAGTATGATGCTTGTTAGAGGTATGGCCTTGCTACAAGTGCAGATGTTGTGATGTAAATGGTTGTAGATTTGGAATAAACGCAGTTTAAAGCCTAGCTATCTGCATTTGCAACCCAGATTGATAATGGATAATCAACGTGCGCAACCCAGATTGACAATAAGTAAGCAACGTCCGTGTCCTGTAGTTTGCAAAAGGAAAACCTCGTGCTTTCCAAATGAAGTTGCATTGTCTTGGCATTGTATTGGCTTATGCAATCATTACAGTTAGCTGATGTTACTCTTTTAAATAATATTTGGTGGACCTTTAATTTTGTTTTGATATTCAAAATTTGAAAAATGTGAAACAAATAGGTGGAATACAAAGAAATTGCATTAGAATACAAACACTCAACTAGTTAAATAAAAATGAGTTTTTCTGGAATGTAGTTAGTTAGAGAGTTGCTTGAATTATTGTGAGACCAAGTTCATGGATTGATTGGGAAGGAGAGTGTTAGGTTTAGGTATGTTCTATGCTAGAGCAATTTATTTAATTTCTTTTCCATATTAGCAATCACATCAGCATAAAGTAAACTGTAGATAGAACATAAATATAAATCGCAAAAGACAAGCCAAGACAAGAGGACACAAGATGTGGCGCCAACTAGGTACAAACCCCACAATGTGGGGAAACCCTTAGATCAATTCTTCTTTTATGTTCATCAAAGTTCAGCAGAGAAAGTGAGAGAGATAGTACATTTACAATAGAAGTCAACACTTTGACTTTTGATATCTGCAGAGATCAGTTGAAGACATATTGCTTCAACTGATTCTCTAAGGTGACTCCTTCACCTATCATAGTGCTGCATCTCGTCCATTTGCCACACCTTACCGTGTAGCACCATGCTGCCCCATCACAGTGCTGGACCTAGATGACTGAGCTGCTCTCATCTTCATGCTGCATCTTCCATGGTCTCATTCATCATCAAGCTGCCCATGCTTATGATTACATTCATCATGATGCTGTCCATGCTCCATGTATCATTGTTGCCCATGCACATGATCTCATACACCATGCTGCCCATATACATCATGCATCATGCTGCTCTGCTCATGCACATGATCTTATTCATCATGATGCTCATGATACATCATTATGATTTCACTGTGATTGGGCTGCTACAACGTCCTCATCACACCTCCTAGGTTAGGTTATGACTGCCCCTCAGAGACATCCGAGATGGTGACCTTGCTGCTGCCTTAATTTGACTGTGGCCAGATTACTCCTAGTTGGACTGCGGATGAGGGCTCTTTAAGAACAACGGATCAAGCCTGTGGAGGACACTTAGGACTGCGGATATGATGCATATAGAGCCCTCCTTGACTGTGTTCAACATGTCTCTATAACTGCGTTTGTATTCCTTGAATATTGCATAAGGTCTCCCTCTATTAACTGCGTAAGGTCTCCATACTGTGCATACATATTTTTACGTATGTGTCTCTATTGCCAGCGTACTGATCTGCGTATTAGGGCACTATTACCAGCGTATATATATGTATGTTTGTACTGCGGCTGATCTGCGTATTAGGGCACTATTATCAGCGTATATATGTCTCCATTCACTGTGGATAAGGTGTCCATATTTACCTGCATATATCCTCATAATGAACAGCGTGTATTGATCTCTATTGCTGTGTATATATATCGCCATTGCTGCGTATATGTATCTTCATTGCCTGCGTGTATCACTTCTCCATCTAGGACTTCTTCCATAACGAACAACGTATATTGATCTCTATTGCTTTATTATGAACAATGTATAAGTCTCCTTGATCTGCATTGGATTAGGGCATCCTTCATTAGTGTCTCTCTTTCTCCAAAAACCCAAGACATGGAGAGGAGATCACATAAAGAATGTGTCAAATGACTTCAAGTCTTCTCTTATTTATACTAAAAACGTAGATGATGAATAGACACGACTATTGGGCTTCTGAGTCTACTCAAGTTGTTGGTCGGCTTGATAATAATTCCATAATTAAAATTAATTCATATCTCCATAAATACTTATCGGAATCGGATGATCTTTAGATCAATCCTACACCTCTCAATGAGAGGGATCCAAAAAAAATATCAGCTGCCATAAATAAGCTGACCCACATGGAGTTTCGCTCTAGTTGCCAATTTAACACTCCCTCTCAACTAGGGAGAACTCCATTTGCTGATCCATATGTCCGATTGTACTATCTCTGTCATCAGTGCCCTGCACTGCTCTGCCCAGCTCTACTGGCTCAGCTCAGCTCTGCTCTGTTGAGCTTTGCTGGCTCTGCTCTGCTCTGCTGACTTTGCTCAACGCTGCTGGCTCTGCTCAACTCTGCTCAACTCTGCTTAGCTCTTCTTAGCTATGCTGGCTCTGCTCTGCTCAACTTAGCTCTGCTGAACTATGAAGAAGAAGAATTGATCGAGAATGTCTCATACCATTCTCCACTGACCCGA
This sequence comes from Pinus tabuliformis, assembly GCA_031772625.1. Lineage (NCBI taxonomy): Eukaryota > Viridiplantae > Streptophyta > Pinopsida > Pinales > Pinaceae > Pinus > Pinus tabuliformis. Next base: position 850,246,777 of record CM062809.1, on the reverse strand, counting down.
AGTCAGTCTCAAAGTGCGTACCACTAGTCACAGACCAGTCTCAACCGACCCAAAGTCAGCGTTATCGTGCGTACCACTCCTACCACTGGTCCCAGACCAGTATCATCAGTCTCAGAGTGTGTACCACTGGTCCCAAACCAGTCTCAATCGACCCGAAGTTAGCGTCATAGTATGTACCACTCTCATTGGTCCTAGACTAGCCCTACACTGACCTGAAGTCAATCTCAGAGTATGTATCACTGGTCCTAGACCAGTCTCAACCCACCCGAAGTCAGCGTCATAGTAGGTACAACCCCTACAACTGGTCCCAAACCAGTATCATTGATCCCAGATCAATGAAGGTCATCCTAGCATAGGGAGTACGGTAGATACAACGATGCGTCCATCGGTACTACTGTGGTCCCTATCCTCATTTCCCTGCTCATTGACCAGATGAGAGGTACTTCCCATGAGTCCCAGACTACATGGGTAGGATGCTTCGATAGGACAACTTAGTCAATCCTCTCCTCACAGGAGAACTAATCATCCCGCTACACAATCGCCATGGAGAACACATCATCCAGGCCTCATAGGAGAGCTAATCATCCTGTTACATAATCGTCATGGAGAACACATCATCCAAACCTCACAGGAGAAGTAATCATCCTGCTACATAGTCGTCATGGAGAACACATCATCCAGACCTCACATGAGAACTAATCATCCTGCTACACCAGAGAGTGAATCATCCTGTCTCACAAGAGAGCGAATCATCTTGTCTCACAAGAGAGCGAATCATCATGTTCACAGGAGAGCGAATCATCATGTTCACAGGAGAGCGAATCATCCTGTCCCACAAGAGAGTGAATCATCTTGTCCTAGTGCGCACCACCAGGGGAGGGTGAGTCATCCTGTGGTCGTATGTTGCTCCAGTAAGAACCGCAAGCCCCCAGAGCTCAATGTATGCAACATGTAGGACCCTTTTACAAGGGTCTCTTGACGACTCCAAGTCGTTTGGGAAAATCACAAATTTAACCTTTCCCCGGGGCTTTGACAAAGTGTAGTGACCTGTACATCATCTTAATGCAATGGAGCCTCCTTTCTCATCGACTTACCATATCCTAGATAAGGCAGTATCTAATGTCTATCTGCTGGAGCAATCGTCGAATACAGGATTCCTCAATAATCGAATCCCACCTTTGGTTGTCACAGAGAATCATAGTGGTATTCATCATGTGTACTCACTGAAGAGTTTCCACAACCAGGCAACTTCATACGAGGTCATACTTGTAGTTATATATCCGGTCTCGGCTATACTTATAACAACCGACTTTTGCTTCCTGCTCATCCATGATATTGAAGCAGAATCCAAAGAGAACTAGCACTGAAAAATGCTCTAGTGATCCTCCACACTGCCTGCCCAGTGAACATTCGAATACTCATGTAGTTTTCATATTTCCGACAGTTTATCTCAATCCATGAGAGATTGTGCCTCGAAGATATCTTAGAAGATTCTTGGCACCAATCTAGTGAGGCTCAACCAAATATGAGCTCATCATGCTAAAACATATGTCCGGAATCCAACTCCCTCTTACTTCTGCAAATGAGAGGGTCTGCACATGTCAGAAATAGTTCGTCCATATAAGGTGCCGGTATGAGAGGTCTATCATCCATAACTTTCGGGTAATGGTTTGGATCAGTTTCACTCCTAGTGAATCTCAGCTTCATCAAATAACTATCAATCCTCTCATACTACGCCCGGGGTGTTTTGCTTCAAGCCATAGAGGGATTTCTTCCACCTGTATACATGAGATTTCTGTTCATGAATCTCAAACTCCACAGGTTGTTCTAAACCGGTGAACCTGCTACATGAGGGGAATGGTCCCCTTGTAGGATTTTCCTTCGGTACATCTCAGATATGTACTCTCATGCTCCTTTTGAATTCAGGGTTCCCTGTCACCATCTGACTCACGGACCCCCGGTGCTATGTGTCAATGGACATGGTCCTTAGTGGACTTTCTGTAACTTAACACAACCCTCAACTCAAAAACATCTTTGAAAATTCTATTTTCAATCACGTACCTTTCCATCGACGAGTGCCACCCTGAAACCTTTGACTTCCATTTCCGAGATGGACACTAGGTTCTTGCGATCAAGTACATAAAAGAGATTCTGGGGTTCCTTGCTTTCTTTGAAGAGTCGACCATTTCCTTGATGACCTGCATTACTTGTCATTCCTCTGATCATTGAAGATGTCTCTGGAATGATTATTATCTTCATCAAGAGATGTGTCCCTGTCCTTCAGACACTCCTTCGCATAATGGACGAACTTATTTGAAGGCATTTGCCTTTCCTTCCACCCTTTGATCCGAACTTCCCAATGAAGTGATCTTTATGTAGGTCATCAGAAACTTCCGCTGCGCCATTCTGATAATATTCTCTGCTTCGACTTCACCCTTGGTGAATTAGAAGAGGGATGAGGAACCCATTGATCCTTTTGTCCTGTCCCAACTGTCTTCGATGATTGCTCTTTCACTCTTGCTTGGGCATTGTCTTCTCCTTAGCTCTGATACCATGTTAAGTTTAGGTATGTTCTATGCTGGAGTAATTTATTTAATTTCTTTTCCATATTAGCAATCACATCAGCATAAAATAAACTGCAGATAGAACATAAATATAAATCGCAGAAGACAAGCCAAGACAAGAGGACACAAGATGTGGCACCAGCCAGGTACAGACCCCACAATGTGGGGAAACCCTTGATCAATTCTTCTTTTATGTTCTTCAAAGTTCAACAGAGAAAGTGAGAGAGAAAGTACATTTACAATATAAGTCAACAATTTGACTTTTGATATTTGCAAAGATTAGTTGAAGACATATTGCTTCAACTGATTCTCTAAGGTGACTCCTTCACCTATCATAGTGCTGCATCTTGTCCATTTGCCACACCTTACCGTGTAGCACCATGCTGCACCATCACAGTGCTGGACCTAGATGACTGAGCTGCTCTCATCTTCATGCTGCTCATCATGCTGCATCTTCCATGGTCTCATTCATCATCAAGCTGCCCATGCTTATGATTACATTCATCATGATGCTGTCCATGCTCCATGTATCATCATGCTGCCCATGCACATGATCTCATACATCATGATGCCCATATAGATCATGCTGCCCATATACATCATGCATCATGCTGCTCTGCTCATGCACATGATATTATTCATCATGATGCTCATGATACATCATTATGATTTCACTGTGATTGGGTTGCTACAACGTCCTCATCACACCTCCTAGGTTAGGTTATGACTGCCCCTCAGAGACATCCGAGATGGTGACCTTGCTGCTGCCTTAATTTGACTGTGGCCAGATTACTCCTAGTTGGATTGCGGATGAGGGCTCTTTAAGAACAGTGGATCAAGCCTATGGAGGACACTTAGGACAACGGATATGATGCATATAGAGTCCTCCTTGACTACGTTCAACATGTCTCTATAACTGTGTTTGTATTCCTTGAATATTGTGCATAAGGTCTCCCTCTATTAACTGCGTAAGGTCTCCATATTGTGCATACATATTTCTACGTATGTGTCTCTATTACTAGCTTACTAATCTGCTTATTAGGGCACTATTACCAGCGTATATATATGTATGTTTGTACTGCGGCTGATCTGCGTATTAGGGCAATATTATCAACGTATATTTGCCTCCATTCATTGTGGATAAGGTGTCCATATTTCCCTGCATATATCCTCATCATGAACAACGTGTGTTGATCTATATTGCTGTGTATATATATCGCCATTGCTGCGTATATGTATCTTCATTGCCTGCGTGGATCACTTCTCCATCTTGGACTTCTTCCATAACGAACAACGTATATTGATCTCTATTGCTTTATTATGAACAACGTATAAGTCTTCTTGAACTGCGTTGGATTAGGGCATCATTTTAGGGCATCCTTCATTAGTGTCTCTCCTTCTCCAAAAACCCAAGATGTGGAGAGGAGATAACATAAAGAATGCGTCAAATGACTTCAAGTCTTCTCTTATTTATACTAAAAACGTAGATGATGAATAAACACGACTATTGGGCTTCTGAGCCTACTCAAGTTGCTGGTTGGCTTGATAATAATTCCATAATTAAAATTAAATCATATCTCCATAAATACTTATCGGAATCAGATGATCTTTAGATCAATCCTACACCTCTCGATGAGAGGGATCCAATAAAAATATCAGCTGTCATAAATAAGTTGACCGACATGGAGTTTGGCCCTAGTTGCCAATTTAACAGAGAGAAAGAGGAAGAGGAGCAAATGCGAAGCAGAATTGAGGAAAAATAGATAGAGATAGAGTATAGAACATAGACAAAGAGATGGAGTTATTCAGAATTAAAGACCATGCTAGCCAACATATTAAAACTTTCATTTATCGGGGGATTGGTGTCTCCTTTCAAGTAGTAGTTTGAAAAAGAACAAGTTGGAGCTTGTAAGTGAAAGTGGGTGCTTATAGCAAGTCATAGCTTGCAAAAGAAAAACGAGGTTGAAGCCTCATGTAGGTAAAAGCCTACAAGAATTGGTGTAAAAAATAAGAGTGGGTACTTCTAGCAAGTTGTAGCTTGTGAAATAGAAGAGAGGTTGAAGCCTCCTCTAGGTGGGTGCCTACAAAAGCTGATGTAAAATGGGAGTGGGTGCATGTACTTACGTCACAACAACAGGTTTTTCCCTTTATGGGTTTCCACTTATATCTGGTGTCTACATGTGTTGCTTTTATGTGTTGATTTTTATGTTGTGGTTTAATGTTGTTCATAAGTTAAATCTGCTATTCATATGAAGTATCGCTGCTTATCTAATAGTTTAGATAACTATTGAATATAAAGTAAAAATTGGTAATTGATAACCATGAATGTACTATACTGATTCACCCCCCCTCTTAGTATAGTCAAGTTTCCAACACAAAATGGCTAAACAATTTGGTAAGGGTCATACATGTTTTTTTTTAAAGTGTAATTTTGCGAATAAATCGCGTGCTAAGGTAAAAGCTTAGAATCTAAGAAGATATAAAAATGGTGACTAATCATAGTCACAAAGGTTGCAAATTGGTGCAAAATGGCCAAACAATTTGGTAAGGGCCATTTATGCTTTTTTTTGTAGTGTAATTTTGTGAATGAATCGTGTGCTAAGTTAAAAGCTTAGAATCTATGAAGATATAAGGTCGTGCAATTGTTGATTGATGAGTTTACATGTGTACTCAAGGACATACCTCTTGGGTTGCCACTGGACAGGGGTTAAGAACATATCATCAAGTTGGAATTAACATCCAAAATGGTCATTGTTCCTTGATATAAGCATTGCAATTTATGTAAGGATGAGAAAGATAAAATAGTCCAAGACTTGTTGGATATGGACACATAGTGGGAAATTCTTTTGTGCTTTGATGATGTTGTCAAGGAAGGTTGTGTTGAAAATTGTAACTAGGTTTGGTCGTCATAATGACCTAATTGTAATAATGACATTCTATATTTTTTATAAAGAAAGAAAAAGAAAAAAGAGATTATATTTTATTTTGGAGCATGGGTTTCATACTCAAATTTGAGTCAAAAGCATGTTCTCTGTGCTTTTAGGTTTTCTAGGTCTTCTTAGGATAAAGAATATTATTGGTCATGTGTCATAGTCCCATTTGGACTCATTGTATTAAAGAAAGATATTTATTTTATCAAGAAAAAGCCATTTTGTATCCTAAGACCAAGTCGGCCTAAAGGAGGGCTATTCGACCCCCTTAAGGAGGCTATAAATACAAGGAGTTCGACCTCATTTGACACACTCATCAAAGACAAGTTTGATTGACAATAGCGAAGGAGAAGAAGAGCTAGAAGGATGAAGGAAGGAAGGAAAAAGCGAAGTTTCTTGGGTTAAATCTCTCTCTTTCTCTCTTTAGATGTGCGAAGCTAGGGCTTTTCTGATGCTGGAGTTGCAAGAGGTCGAAATCCCAGGGCCGAAATTTTGAGAAGCAGTGGTAGGGCCAAAATTCTAGGACAAAGTTGTAGTAGGTCGAAGTTTGGAAGTTGCGTTTGAGAAGATCTTGTTGGGGGTTGACTTCGTGCTTGGTAGGATTGTTGGTTTTGGTCATTGGTTCTTAGAAGTCTCTTTGTAAGTAGATTCTAAGCAAGAAGAGAAGCATTTTTCTAGGTTTTCCCCTTGGAGGGGTTTTGCCTTGGTTTGAAGCCTATATCGTGTACTTTGTCTTTTTGTGATCTTCATTGTTTTGGTAATTGCTTAATGAACAAAGATCTAATAAATTAATAAAAGGCCAATGCATATCACAAGTAATTATCAAGTTAAGGAAAATTGTCTATAATACATAAGTCTACTGATTTTCCAACATGGTATTAGAGCAAAGGTACAAGAAGGAGACTAAAGATCACATCTTAGTTGACACTATGGCAAGGGTTATAAGGAAGGGTTTAAAGTTTCTTGGAAATCTCGCTAAATCTATCAAGGATTGTCTATTGAAGATCATCTCCAAGCTGGAGGTTTGTTCTCTGCTTTATCCGACGCTTTCAGGGACGAGAATGTATGGGTTATTGACAATGGTGCCTCCAGACATATGACAAGAGAATGCATCAATTTCAAACCCTATCTAAGGGTAACTCATCTCATTCAATCGAACTTGGAGACAAGAAAAGCTATCTAGTGAAAGGGATTGGATCTACTTTGTTGGAGCTCAAGTTTGGTGGAAGTATTCACCTCAACAATATTCTATATGTTCCAAGTTTGAAGAAAAACTTACTTTCTATTTCTTGTCTAGAGGATAAGGGTGATAGAGTTACTTTTGTTGATGGCAAGGTTTTGGTTTGGGGTAAGGGCTCTAGTATTAATGATGCTAGGGTGATTGGGATTCGTGAGGGGACATTATATAGAATTTTTACACCTCTATCTCATGCTCTAGTCCACTTGGATGTGAGTCCTTCCGAACTATGGCATAGAAGGTATGGACACCTTCATTATAAGATTTTGCCATCTCTAAGTCAAATGGTCAATGGCATCCCCAAATTGAAGGAAGAACATGAAGGAACCTGTAAGGGATGTGCTCTAGGCAAGAACGTAAAGAAGCCATTTGCAAGAAGTGATACCAGATCTAAGGAAATTTTAGATCTCATACATTCAAATGTATGTGGACCTATGGTAGTTAAGTCTCTTGGTGGGCATCAATATTATGTAACCTTCATTGATGATTTCTCAAGGAAAACTTGGTTATACCTCCTCAAGAACAAGGATGAGGTATTCGAAAAGTTTCAGGAGTTCAAGAATGAAGTGGAGAATCTAACTGAGAGAAAGATCAAGACTCTAAGGTTAGACAATGGTGGAGAATACACCTCCAAAGAGTTGATAGCTTTCTGCAAGGAAGCTGGGATCAAGAGGGAGCTTATCGTTCCCTATAATCTTGAACAGAATGGCATGGATAAAAGGAAGAATAGAACTATTGAAGAATGTGTCAAGGCCATGCTACATGATCAAGATCTCCCTCAATTCCTATGGGGAGAAGCATGTATGACAGTTGTGTATTTGCAGAATCGAAGTCCTCACAAAATCCTCAACAACATGACTTCAGAAGAAGCATTTACTGGAAAGAAGCCAAGTGTGGATCTCCTTCGAATATTTGGGTGCTCCGTGTATATTCATATACTTGAGGACAAGAGAAAGAAGTTGGATCCTACCAGTGTAAAGGGCATCTTTGTTTGGTATAGTGCTTCATCAAAGGCGTATAGAATCTATGTTAAGGAGGATTGTCGAATTGAAGTAAGCAAGGATGTTATCTTTGATGAAAGCATAGCTTATAAGAAATCGAAGGATGTTCTGGTTGACACTAATGAAGAAGAGATACCTATCTTTGAAGATATCTCAAAGGACAATGATGGTCAAGATCAAACATCTACTCAAGAAGATGTTGAAGGTCCCAGTGAGCTGATCCAACAAGTGATTATTCTAGAAAGTTGAAAAAGGCTTGCTTGGTTGAGAACTACTCTACAAGAAGCAAAAGGACATACGACATCAAGGACCTTCAGGGAAAGTAAAAGACCAAAGAGGTATTCTGGGTATGCTGCATATATGACAAAGCTTATTGAAGTGGAACCTTCCTCCTATGAAGATGCAGCTAAACATCAAGAGTGGAGGAATGCAATGCAGGAAGAATACCAGTCCATAATGAAGAATTATGTTTTGGAAATTGTCCCTAGGCTAATTAACAAGTCGATAGTCACTTAAAAATGGATTTACACGATAAAGCACACTGCAGATGGGAGCATTGATAAATACAAAGCAAGGTTTGTAGCAAGAGGCTTCTCACAGAAAGAAGGAATTGATTACGAGGAAACCTTTGCTCCCACAACTAGATATACAACAATAAGATTGCTTGTTTCGTTGGCTGCTACTATGGGATGGAACATCCATCAAATGGATGTCAAGACAACTTTCCTGAATGGGACCATTGATGAGGAGGTTTACATTGAGCAGCCTCAAGGATTTGAAATAAATCAGAGGGAGACTCATGTCTGCAGGTTGAAGAAAGCTCTATATGGCTTAAAGCAAGCACCTAGAGCTTGGTATGCAAGAATGGATGCATACCTATTGAGACTTGGTTTTACCAAGAGTATTGCAGATCCTAACCTATATATCAAGGTGGTCTAGGGTGAACCAATTATCATACTCTTGTATGTGGATGATCTACTAGTCACAAGTGTAGAGCATCAGATTCAGGAATGCAAGAAGCAGTTAGCAGCCGAGTTTGATATGAAGGATCTTGGGATTATGCATTATTACTTGGGACTAGAAGTATGGCAAAAGCTAGGTGAGATATATCTTGGTCAAGGTAAATATGTGATCAAGATACTTCAGAAGTTTGGCATGATGGATAGCAAGCCTATGATGACTCCTATGATTACCAATCTAAAGAAGTTGAGGAGTCCAAAATGTAAAAATTTCTGTTTTCCCACCCCGGTTTTCAGTTTCTCCTTATTTCTCCCATGTAGTTAAATGCCCATTCCCATAACCATACATTTAACAGACTGAAAAAAATAAATATTGCTGAAAACACAAATTCTGGAAATTTTTCAGAATGCTGGAAATTGCAGAATTAAAAATCAGCAATTAAAAACAGCCATTAAAACACATTAAAACACTGATATTTTTGGTCAACTTGACCCTGGAAAAACCCCCTACAACTCTTGGGGAAAACCAGTTTGAGAGCTCTTCTTTAGTTCTGAAAATTGTCTTTTTACAGTGAGAATTATTCAGCAAAAAATCAGCAAGCAAATTTACAACTTATCTCCTTTCCCGTGCCTCACAGCAATCTGGAAATTACAGCAAACAGGACAGCAATAAATGCTGTACGACCTCCGTTTTGTGTGCAGAAAAATCAGCAAACTGCTCCTCGATTTTTGTGCAAAAATCTGCCTTTCACTATGTGCTGAATCAGCTGTACAAATCTGCTCAACTGCTGCCTTGGAATGTGTGCCAAGCTGCTGTCTCCTTCTCCTTCCTGCTCAGAAATCTCTCTTGCTCTCTTGCTCTCCTTCTCCCAATCTGCTCATGAAAGAATGAATGACCTTTTCCTCCTTTTCCTCCTTTAATATAACTCCAAGTGACTTTTGGGTGATCCAAGTGACTTTTGGGTGATCTCTAAATCCAATGGCTGAAATAGATTTAGATCAATGGTTGAGATTAAATGCTCATTTAAATCTCACTTTCTATTTTTTAATTCACCCCACTTTAATAAAGACCCACTTAGTCATTTATTTCCAAAGTCACTTTTCCTTTCTAATTTTTCATTGACTTTATAAAAGTCACTTTAAAATTAGACTTAATAACTTTATCACTTAAAGTCACTTTTAAGTTAGATTTAACTTTATAAAATTATAAAGTCACTTTAGGAGAAAAATTAAATTCTTTTGGACACTTTTCCCTAGGCCAAAGATCAAAGCCTAAGGGAACCACCTGTCCTCCGGTACCAAATTTCAACACAAAATCTAGTTTGGTGGATCCTACTTGCTACGGACAGTTGATTGGGTACTTGATGTATCTTGTAAAAACGAGAGCGAACATTTGTTTTGCAGTGAATGTCCTCACTCAGTATCAGATGGAGCCAAAACACGATCATTGGATTGCAGCTAAGCATATCCTAAGATATCTACGGGAACTACACATCACTGCCTTCAATATACTGGTAATGAAATCCAACTCATGGGATATACAGATTCAGATTGGGGTGGTAATGAGATAGATGAAAGAAGCATAACAGGGGAATGCTTCAGCCTAGGGTCTTCCATGGTCTCATGGATGAGCAGAAATCAGGATATAATTGCTTTGAGTAGTGCTGAAGCTAAATATGTTGCTGCAAGCGAGGTCTGTCGGGAAGAAGTTTGGCTCAGGAAGTTATTATCAGACTTGCTTGAAGGATTGCTTGGCCCTACACAAATACATTGTGATAATGAAAGTTGCATAAGATTGACAGAAGACTTGGTGTTTCATGCTAGGACAAAGCATATAAATAATAAGTACCACTACGTCAGAAGCTTGGTATGAGATGGGGTCATGGAGCTGCACTATCTACCTACAAATGAACATGTAGCAAACATACTGACTAAAGTGTTACCAAACAAGAAGCTCGAGTAGCAGACATATTGACTAAAGCGTTACTAAACAAGAAGCTTGAGTACCTGAGAGGTAAGCTTGGTTTGGTGGACAACTCTCCCCTAATTGAGAGGGAGTGATGTTGGATAGTTCTTGTCTTTATGGTTCATGCACTAGACTAGGACTAATAGCTGTAAGTCTTAGTGAAGGCCATAAAGAAAGAATGGAGTCTGGAGGATTGGATAAGCATCTTAGATTGAGACTTCTTATGGATTGTAGAATCCAGGAAAATAAGTTGTTGACTGATACTCTTTGAGGATAAGGTAGGTCATCCAAGATAAGAGTGATCAAAGAGGTTTGATATTCTTTGAGGATTCCGGTTTGGTAATCCAAGATAAGAATTGTCCTAAAAGGACATACCATTGAACATCAGTATGGGGTATGTGCCTTAGAGGTAGTGTGGCAACTCACATAAAGCCTCCCAACATAATGCTCTCGAATAAGGATGAGCTTGTCTAGTTAAGGCCTTCAAGGGTAGTGTTGGTTATGATAAAAATGCTTGACAAAAGATGGCTTATCAATCTAACTCTTCTTATGAGAATGCTTCAATATTGAGATTCCTTGTACCTTGTAATGAGATTATGAATACCTCCCTAGTTAAGAGGGAGTGTTGAAAATTGTAACTAGGTTCGGTATTCATAATAACCTAATTGTAATCATGACATTGTATATTCTTTATAAAGAAATAAAAAGAAAGAGAAATTATATTTTATTTTGGAGTATGTGTTTCATACTCAAGTTTGAGTCAAAAGCATGTTTTTCGTGCTTTTAGGTTTTTTAGGTCTTTCTAGGATAAATAATATCATTGGTCTTTTGTCATAGTCCCATTTGGACTTGTGGTAATAAAGAAAGATATCTATTTTATCAAGAAAAAAACATTTTGTATCCCAAGACCAAGTCGGCCCAAGAGCAAGATCGAGTCGGCCTAAAGGAGGGCTATTCGACCCCCCAAGGAGGCTATAAATATAGGGAGCTCGACCTCACTTGACACACTTATCCAAGACAAGTTCGATTTGCAATAGCAAAGGAACAAAAGAGTTAGAAGAATGAAGGAAGGAAGGAAAAAGTGAAGTTTCTTGTGCTAAATCTCTCTCTCTCTCTCTCTCTTTTCAGACGTGCGAAGCTAGGGTTTGTGTGAAGCTGCAGTGGCAGGAGGCCAAAATTGCTGGGCCAAAATTTTGAGAAGCAGTTGCAGGGCCGAAATTATAGGACGAAGTTGCAGTAGGTCGAATTTTGGAAGCTGCCTTTGAGAAGATCTTGCCGGGGGCTGACTTGGTGCTTGGTAGGATTGTTGGCTTTGGCTGTTGGGTCTTGGAAGTCTCTTTGTAAGCAGATTCTAAGCAAAAAGAGAAGCATTCCCCTTGGAGGGGTTTTGCCTTGGCTTGGAGCCTATATCTTGTGTACTTTGTCTTGTTGTGATCTTCATTGTTTTGGTAATTGCTTGATGAACAAAGATCTAATAAAGTAATAAAAGGCCAACGCATATCACAAGTAATTATCAAGTTAAGGAAAATCATCTATAATACATAAGTTTCTTGATTTTCCAACATGATGGTTCCATCTTTATGTTGTTTGATAGCTAAACCAAACAAGTGGACCAAACCAAATAGATATCCTATTCTGTGTATAGATGAACTACTTGCTAAACTACATGGGGCAACAATGCTTGTGAAGATTGATTAGAGAGTGTGCTATCAACACTAAGTAGATAAGTTGACTAATTCAAGGTAGTTTTCTAGATTCATCAAGGCCATTGCTAGTTTTTAATTATGACTTTCAGGCTAACTAATTCCTTACCACTTCCAAAGGTATGATTTGTTAGGATTTTAAACGTATTTGAGGACTATTTTTTGGTTTTCTTTGAAGATATTCTCATTTATAACAAGAGCATGGAAGACCATTTACACCACATGGAATTGCTATTAAAACTCTGTCAACCTAACTTTTTTAGTTAGTTGACATGAGAGAGAGAATGAGAGAAAACAAGATATCAAGTCTAGTAGTTGTCATATAACACAAAATTTTAAGGAGCTTGACATCATTAAATACTCTAGTTGTGTCTGTTTAGTTTGGGATCAGTTGGAATATGTTTCAAAAGAACATCAAACTATAAAGAGTGTCGAAGTGTAATTTGGGATAAATGGGACACAGTGCCCCTCATTGGCCCGAGGCTATAGAAAAGGTTTGGTGAAGACCAAAAACTTCATCCAAGATTAGACATTCAAAACTCTTTTGTCAAAAGTTACTTGGTGTTTCTTAAATGCAAGGTTGGAGGGCTGTGTTGTTTATGAGAGCAGTTTTGGCCTTTTAATTGTCAAGATAGGGAAGCTGTGTGTGCTTTATAATAAAGATGGTTGAGATTCAATTTCACAATTCGGTAGAATTAAGGTGCACCCGGGAATCCTTAAAAATGAAATTAGCGTACATCACTCAGTGTTGAAGGTATGGCAACAAGCTGTTGAACTAGCTAGGTGACTTTCAAGGGAGGGAGATGTAAATTATAAAACTATAGCGAAGGCCATGGTTGAGGCACTTCCTTTAGTTGAGGCAAGTATAAAGAATCACCAGGTTGGTCAGACAGGCTCTATAGATCCCAAGAAATAGGGGCCACAATGGGTCATGTTTAAGTGTGGAGAGGTTTCACTAAACTTTCATTGTTTGTTGTATGTTTCCTTGTAAGGGTGCTTTCGCCAAACAACTCAATGGATCACAGAAGCCTAAACTCTATTAACTCAATGGATGGTTTTAATGGGTGTTTTTAGGCAGGTTAGAGAATTATTCCCATGGTTGGTTTTCATAGGCTCTCACTTGTGTTGTCTTATCAATTGGTATATTTCTCCCAAATGGTGCTATTACACCGGCACCTAAGTCACATGACACGAGGACATGAGACACGAAGGACATATTATATATATATATATATATATATATTAAAAAATACTAAAATATAGTGCTTGATCCATATAGATATGAATCATGATGATGTCTATTTAGTATTTAGTAATTTACTAGTTAGTTTATTAATTTACTACATCAATGATGTTCACAGTTCAATGTTCATTGTTCATGTTATAATTTTTGTTATTAACTTCAAACAAGTTTGATCATGTTCAAACTTCACATAAGTTAGTTTATGAGCTATAAATTTATATGTGTTCAAACTTCATTGTTGACTAGAGCGTTAATCGAGCTTTCCCTCCCTTTAGACCTCGAAGGTGTAGTGAGCAATGAGCACATGATGGGGAGCTGGGATTTTTATTTCAACACACGATCTATACATGGTCACTCGTGTATAATTAAGTTATGTTCCGTAGGCTATAACACAACTTACAAGAAATTTAAGTGCTCCAAACTCTTAGCAAAGCATGCGAACGGTCATCTCCTACATCTCCAGGTCCAGGTCGATGTGAAGTTGTGAGAATTGCGCTCGAATTTGATGGAATTCTTCACACTGCACAACAAATTGGATTCCAGCGACGAGCAAACTCAACTTCGGTGGTGAACAATGACAAAAAATACACAAAAATAAACCATGTTGCAGGTTTTAAATGTCACTTTTCATGGGACACGTGTCCTAAGAACCAAAAATGTTAGGGCACGTTTTCGACACGTCCAAAACACGTGTCTCGATTGGAGGACACGAAGAAAAAAGTTTTCGACACGTTTTAGGGCAGTTTTTGTGTCCAAACGTGAAATACAGGACAAGAGACCCTGAGGGACGTGTACTGTGACTTAGGCTGGCACGTATTAAGTGTTCTTTATATATATTATATTTTTACTTTCCAAATTCTGTATTGTACTTCTGTTTAAGAATTATCCTCTTAGTTATAGCTTGTAGCTTTACTAATTAATCAGACAAGTTTAAGTTCATAAATTTTTGAGAACGCGGGACATAAAAGTATATGTTAATGAAAAATGCAATACTTCAGGTTGAATTAATTTTTCAAATCCTTCAAACATTTCCCTTTTCTTTATCTTATAATTTCCCTTTTAGTTTTCTGGTAACATGAATGTCCCTTGAGTAAATTATTTTTATTAAATCTATTAGACATGACTTTTACTAGGGTCTATGTTTTGTGGCCTTTTTATTTTTATTTTTTGAAGAAATTTTTTTAAAATGAATTTTGAAGGAAATTGTCTTATATATTATATTTCATTTTTAATAAAGTTGAATTTAGATCTTGACACATCGTTCTTTTGAGATATTGATTTGAAGGGCACACAAATTGATCTAGTGCCTTGTCTTTTTGCCCTAGGTCTGATCCTGAATTTCTTTACCAGATATTGGGGGAAGTTATTAAGGCAGGGGCAACTACATTAAATATTCCAGATACTGTGGGATACACATTGCCAACAGAATTTGGGAAATTGATTGCTGACATTAAAGCCAACACTCCGGGTATTGAGAATGCAATAATTTCAACACACTGCCAGAATGACCTTGGTCTCTCTACTGCTAACACTTTGGCTGTGAGTTTCCTTTGGACTTATGCTTCACAATAAGTAGTCATTTGAAAGTTTGTAGTATTTTGCCTTAATATCTTTTCTTATTCTAGGTGATATGAATCCAGGGTGCATATGCAGGGGCAAGGCAATTAGAGGTTACTGTTAATGGTATTGGTGAAAGAGCAGGGAATGCTTCATTGGAGGAGGTAATTTTCGTTGGTTCTGTATGTAATCTAAAGATTGCTCTGCCATAGATGGATTAGGGCCACCAGAAAGTACGTTTGCAACCCAGTATTGAACTTTACTATGTTCTTGACTTGACCCATGTTGTGGATTATAAAAATGTACTAGTCTTAGCATTCCTGTATTTTGCATTTTGGTCTCCCCATATATTTGACTGTTGTGTGCCTTTCTATTCTAAGAATATGTTTCATTTTTCTGTCTGCTTTCTTTTTCCAAGGAAAAGCTCATGAATCCCCCTTTTTTCCACGGAATATCTAAAGCTCATGAATCTCCCTTTTTTCCATGGAATATCTATATGGAGTACAGCTCTTCCACCAGCCACAATAGCGACTGGTAATCCTGAGTTGAATCTATGACCTATGACCTGATATATCAAAAAATGAATTTGGAAAAAGTTCACTAAGGCGTTTAAATCCTGTTACCGATTTAACATAGCCTGTTATACAAATGCTATAAAAAATATTTCATGGAGACAATGGGATAACTACTCTGTGTTGGTAGCATGACATAAGTGGTACTAGCATGTTGAACAAAATTAAATATCAAATGTCAATATTTATCTTTTCTCTTTGTATGATTGTTAAAGGTTTTTTTGGGTTTACTTTTCTCATTTAATTGTTATATATGGACCTCTACAGGGTTCGTAGACCCAAGTGGTCAATTTTTCAAGTCCAAAAGTGCCCAACATTTTGAAAAATAAAAACAATTTAGGAAATGTTTTGAGAATGTTTTAGTTTAAAAAGCATTTCCTGGAATTATACCAGAGGTGCTCTCTCTTACTAATTAGATATTAGGATATTTTCGCATGTTTTGAAGTAACAATAAAATATTTCTTTGAGATACGGAGTTTTTATTGTTAACAGGCAGGCCTTGTATATTTGCACGAAAATATTTTGGGAGGAGTCAGATCACATTCACATGTGGTGAATGCTTGATGGTCGATAAAATACCAAAATAGTAGTTTTTATCATTGAATGCTAATGAAAAATTACAAAGGCTACAGAGGGAATTTAAAAATCTTTAGGTAGTAGTTTTGATGATTTGCTAGTTAAATGTAGGTGGTTTCATACCACCACTTATTATTGCTGGCAACAAATGTTTAAAGCAGTTTAGTTCAATTTTGACCAACTTTTGTATTTAGCAATGTTGCATGACTTCTACTCGACAAATACTTGGCAAATAGCAAAAAACTAAAAAATATCTCATTTGTTTTGCATAAAAGAGAAACTAATGGCATTTCCAACACATACAAGTTATAAAACCGTGGTTTACACAAGAATTCATAACATCACCTCATAAAATATGATCATGTAAGTTGTATCATAACACAATTGAGATTTGTATTCAAAATTTTTACAAGCAACCTGATAAACAAAATAACATATGGTAGCAAATTGCAAGTTCTCCATGAACCATAACAGAAAACCAAAAATTGACAATGTTTCCATGTGCATTGTCATGTCTTATTCATCAGCATGAGGACGCCTAGATAAGTACTCAAGGAGCTAGTGCCAACATCAGTGGGCTCAAACAAACAACTGTGAGGCAGGTGTGTTTGAAGTTTCCATTTGAGAAAATGGCAGACCAGAGGGATCCTGTGTCTTTTTATCAAGCCAACTCAAATTATTAGTAGGGAACTCCTCCACAACCCATTCAAACTCTAGATCAATGTCATCTAATGTATTTGGATCTAAGTCCTTTGGATGCATTTGTTTAGTGAGCTACCGAAGGTTGTAATAGATGTAGAGAAGCTACAGCAACCGCTCATGCTCCAATCTATTACGCTTTTTGCTATGGATGTGCTCAAACACTGACCAATTGCGCTCACATCCTGAAGCGCTGCAAGGATGGCTTAGAACTCTGATAGCAAATTCTTGCAATTCTGGTGCCTTAGTGCCACAATCTATCCACTAATTGGTTGTAAAAAGCAACAAAAAAGTTTAGCGTTGCAAATTGCAATGCCAAACCTAAAGAATTTATAGAATTTAAAATTGAATCTTACATGGTATTTTCCTTTCCCTAAGTCGTATGGTTGAGCTAAATCCAAACATTCCAGATGCTTTCTTGTACATATCTCGTTGTAAACTGATTTTGTCTTGAATTTCTTTGCTCGGGAACATCCACTCAATGCATAATATGACACCTCTCATCACCTCAGGATCTTTTTGAATATTAGACCTCTCATTATAGAATATGCTTGGATTTAGATATGCTCCCGTTGCATGCAATGGTGAATGTAGCTACCAGTCCCACCTGGAACCAATAATTTCCCATATAGGGAGATATTTAAATTAATCCCCCCTATAAAAAGCCTTGATGGCCTATTTGGCCCTGTCCATGCCCCCATAAATGTAGCCCATTGGAGGCTTGTCTCCATCCATGATCCTGAAAACTTTCACAAGTGACTCAGTTAAGCTAACAATCTCAGTGACTTTATCCCACAACTCGTCTTTGAAGATAGACACCTTCACAACCATGGCATTTGGTTTTGTGCAATATTTCCAAAATAGCCATTGTTGGCTACAAAACATCCCTCTCAAAGCTTTGTACTCATTCAAAAGGCTTTGGAGGGAGAGGAAATTAGTGGCAAACTGTGTGATAGCGGGCTGACTGAGCTCACCCTCTGTGAATTCTCTCATAAGACTCAACACCCAAGCATGGTTATAAATGTACTTGGTTATTTGTTTGCACTCTACAACAACATCTTGCACCCACGACAACTTTCCGATGTCCTCCAAAATCAGGTCTATGCAATGGGCAACACATGGGCTCCAAAAAATGGTAGGATATTTTTTGGTTAGCATTATTCTAGCTGCCACATAATTTGCAGCATTGTCCGTGATTATGTGGACAACATTTTTTACCCCAACTTCCTCCACAACCTTTGACAACATTGAAAAAGTCATACTTGCATCCTTTACATGTGAAGATGCATTAATAGACTTTAGGAACATGGTTCCTTTAGAGCAAGGGACAATAAAGGTGATGATTGTTCTACACTTCTAATCTGTCCACCCATCTGACATAATTGTGCACCCAGTGCTCTTCCATGAGTTTTTGATGCTGTCCAACTGTGCCTTAACACATTCAAACTCCTCATTAAGGCCTTTCTCCCTAATTGAATTATAAGAAGGTGCTCTGTGACTAGGGCCAACACATGCAATTGCATCTACCATTGCCTGAAAAAAAGGTGACTTTACATAGTTAAGTGGGAGGCTATCATCATACCAAAATCTCCTCACTGCCATATCTGCCTCCTTTTTTTCATTAAAGCTTTCCAAGCTTGGCTAAGATCCTAGACCAGTGCGAGGAAGGAAGAAAGGAGATGTTATATGAGATGCATTTCCTACAACATTTGATGAGGTAGAACCTATAGGAACATGCTGACCTTGTGACTATGTTTGAGATCCACCCATTGTTGTAGCCTCACACTTCATTCTTTCTATCTTAGCATTCTGTTTCTGAATGGCATCCAAAATAGCTCTCATTTTCACTGTGACTTCTGGAGGACAATGATGACAAATTGTCGCATCTCTACCCACTATTCTAGCCCGGTGTATTTCAATCTATTTATGCCCCCAGACACCACAATGGGACAAAAGTTGCATTTGACTCTCCTGCCAGAATTGGGATCTTCACGGGTAACACATTCCCAGGCTTCATCAAGAGGCCTTCTAGACATGGATTTAGCCTTAGAAGCTGTGGAATTATGGATCAAGAATCAGGGATCAGGGTGACAATCTGATTTTAGATAGAGAAATTTTATTAAAAAAATTTAAATATTTTTAATTGTAGAGGTCTGCAACAAAAAAAAGTCCCCACAGAGGTTTGTAACAGCCACTGTGTCGCTGCAGCAGCCACACTGTGGCTGTTAAAGGCCTCTGTGTGTCTGTCTTAGGGTGGTAGAGGCCTGCAATAGGCCCTTTGCCTGCACAAGGGGCCTGTTGCAGGCCTTTTTAAATTGCGATTTTTTTTGTAAGCTTGGCAGGACTACATCTTCATCATATCCAAGATATCACCCCGATCAGGGTGGGGAATTAAACCGGCGACTTTACATCAAGGAGTGCCTTTATAGAGCAACCGATCATTGTTTATCCAAGACCCTATGGAAAATTTTAAATTAAATTTAAATCCTAATTATTTTTCCAATATTTTTCTGTGGCCCTGAGACAGCCCTGCAGGGCTTGTTACAGTAACAGGCTGAATCATAACAAACTAAAAAAATAATTAAATTTAATGAATCATGATTTAAAATCTAATCTAATTTAAATATAAGTTTTTAATTTAATCGAACAATTTATTTATTTATTTATTAAATTTGTAATTCGGCCACTTCGGCGATACTCATGCTATTACAGGTCGCCGCGGGCCTGGCTCAGGCCTGCAGAAGAAGCCTTCTACGACCCTGAGACAGGGCCGCAGAAGCCTGGAACAACTTGAGCGCGGCCCCAAATAACAAATTAAAAAATTTCAAAACAAATTGATTCGATACTTACTTGGCTTTGTGATCATTGTTGGATGCTCAGTAGATTGAAGCGAAGGCGCTGTTGATTGTCACTGCAAGATTTTGAAGTGAGTGACTCCTCAGCATGCACAAGCCCTCTTTAATAGAAAAAGGGTGGGAATGACAACTATTGATCATGAAAATCAATTATGGCAGGAATGCCGAGTCACATCGAGTGAGGCGAGTTAGGCAAGTTACGCGTATCAGGGGCCGAATATGGCCGAGCGGTTCATTTGGTAGCAGACTCGGCCCACTCGACAAGTAATTGCTGTGTCGTGCTACACTGGTATTTAGTGACAAAGAGGAGTTGGAATTTTTCATGCATAAGCTTAAATACTTTGTAGTGTACTGTTTTTCTCCTCCTTCCCCAGTTTATAGAACTGTTGCACGTAAGTTTTTGATCCAAAATACTTGTTTTTTTAGCTTGTGCATGTGATTCCACTTCTTGGAAGAATTTCTAGAACTAAAAATGTCTTAAAAATACTTGGTGTTTAGAATATTTGTGCATGTGATTCTACCTATTGGACATATTTCTTATAAGTTCCATATTAGTTATTTTAATTACTGAAAGATTGCATTCAACAAATTCATTATTTTGGATATTTTTAAGGAAAAACACAACTTCGAGATATTTATTTTGTGGTGGTATTGGTATGGGACAAAAAAATTAATTTGTAGCACAAAGGATTCAAATTTGTGATTTTGGGAGATTGATACTTGTTGCATATAGCAAACAGGACATTTAAACTGTTGCTTACATACCTATGAAATTAGAGCTTTTGAAAAGAAGTGTTTCAACGTTTTGTAATGAGGTAGGATATGCTTCCTTTGGGAGTTGAGAAAGCGATGACTTGTTAAATGTAGGGCACTTGATAATGCTGAAATTTGATAGCTAGAAAATGACCTTTGTATCGTCTTTTGATTGTTATGCCTATATGGCTTTAGATTTACATTTCAAACTTTGTCCATTCTGAGGTACATATTATCTAAATTGTTTTGATATGTTGAACATCAAAGCTTTGGTATAAAATAACAAAGCTATGGCTTATTGAAGTTGCCCTTCAATGAGAAATGTTGAAGGGTTGAAATGATCTGCTATCACATTTGTGGGACCCAAAGGATCAACAAACTCCCTTTGCAAGATCTGTGACAATATTGATGTTTAATAGTGTGATGCATTCCATGGCTCTCTAGTGACTAGGGTTTGGGCTATAGTTGTGGGTCAACTTTATGAATTTCCTTATGAGTTGAGTCGGGCTAGGGGCTCTATTTGTGGTCCCTTTTTGTGTCATCACATCATTCATTGCAATGGGATGGTTCCTCAATCCATTACCCAGGCAGAGTGTGGTGCGCATCCTTAGTGTCTCAAGGTCATATTTAGACTTGTATCTTTCCCTCATAGAGTTTGGACTTTGGGTCAGTCAAGGCCGAGTAGGGATTCATATCCCTACTTCGCTCTTTGCTCCACCTCGACTATTGCCTCCATAGGCTCCTAGAGGTGTATTTATTGTTGGTTTTTGGAGGTTTATAGGTTGCCATTTAAACATGCCATGATCGTGGTGATCTGAGTGGACATCTATATGGAGTAAATTAGGGAATTTGGATAACACTTTTGTAGGCTCTTGGCCCTAATATATCTATTCCAAACACTTTTTTGTGGCTGGGAGAGATGACCTTATTGTGAAATGCTCATCTATATGGAAGCAATGGATGGACGCCCTCAAGGACCTCCTTAGGCAAGTTCATATTGTTTATGATCAACTTTGGGTTAAAATGGAATACCACATCTCCATGGTCCTAATCTCTCAACTTTGCCACTTATGGATGGTGGAGTTTAAGGAAAATCTCATCTTTAGATGTCACATTTGTTATGAAATTAGGGAGCGGTTATATTGTATTTATGGGATTTAGGTGGCTTTCCCTCCACACCTTTCCACTATCCATATTAGGGTTTATTTTTTTTCTTTTCTTTAAGGGAGCTTTTGGGCATAAATTTTCATGCTTGTGTAGACCTCCCCAGTTTGAGCCGCTTTTGGGAGGATCACCTACTTCTTCCCTATTGTCTTGATTGATTAGGGAAGCAAGCGAAGAGTGTAGATTCATGCTTCATTGTATACCAGGTTTGTGAGACCTCACACTTCCTTCCAACTCTCTCCCCTTGTTAGATTTTTGAGTTCAAAAGTGTGTAGGCCATGTTTGGGGGTGCTTCATGACATTTGGGAGGCCTCAAAAAGATTTCAGATGTGGTTGACTCCTCTTTCTGCATTGTCCTTAAAATTTGTTAATTCCTCTTTTTTTCTTCCAGTAGCTTCACCTACAACTTCTGGGACTAATTCAGATACCCAAAATTTTCATTGCTATATAGTGTCTTCAACCTTTCTCCCAATTCTCTGAGCAGCTTGCCATCTTTCTATTTTTTTTTATCCTCCTCCATCTTTAACCATTTTTGATTTAGTTTGAAAGGGACAGCTAAATTTTCTTGCATAGTAGCTACTTCTAGTACAATTGGATATTGGTCAGATTCTCCTTCAGAAGTGACCCACTATTTTACCAGGGTAGCTTCGTCTAGAAAGGCTTCAGATATTAAAAACTAGTCAAGCCTCTTTGTGATTCTATCATTCACGGTTTTTTTGTTTCTCTAGTTGGGAGACTTCGTCTGGGTTCCTTAAGTAGTATCTTGAAAGGCAATCTATGTGAGCCACCAAACCTCATATCTCAGAGGCTCCTAAAGTGAAGTTTAGGTCTCCCCCTATCACCACAAGGCTATTCTTGATGCATTCTTGTTTGAAAAACTTGTCCCAATTTTGCAACCTATTTGAGTACAACCCATAAACATTCAGAACTAATATTTCTTTCCCTTGCCTATGTAGAAGATCTAAACCCCTAAACTTGAGGGAATATCCCAAGAGATAGTTAGGGTAACTGATTTTGTTCCCACTAAATCACCCAACATCGTTAATAGAGTTGAAATCCCACCCACACAAAACTTTGGAAAGTTTTTGAATTGTTCTTTCTCCTTTGGACTTAATTTCTTGAAGTAGGATAATAGAGGGTTTTAATAACTAATAAACCCTTGATGGTCATTTTCTTAGAGGGATTGGTTAATCCCCAATAGTTTAATGTCAGAAAAATCATTTGAGGCCCTCTCAAGGGAGCATTTACTCTAAGGGCCCCTATAATTGAGAGCCATTTCGCACATTTGATCTTTGAAGATGCTTTTTTTGTGCCATGGATAGGTGGGACTTTATCTCTATGGTTAGGTTTTCGATCTGTCTCATCAGAAAACCCTAACTGTTAGATTTCCTTAAAACACAGTGACTAATTTGCAATTTTCTAAGTATAAAACTAGAAATAGAAACAATTGTTGCACTGGAAAACTTTTATTATAAATACACTAGGTTTTCTTGCTTAGCATGCACAAAGGAAAATAAATAAATCAGAAGACAAACACATTCGTCACAAATAGAATACAATATGTACCCAAGAAACCCCAACTCTGGCAAAATCCCACAAGTTTTGCGTGTCTTTTTATTATCTTCAACAAGAGAATTGTCTTCAGATATTTACAACAAGGGAAAAATTCCTTTTCTCCACAGACAAACAACTAATATGCTTTGAGATAGATCTATCACCCTCTCACGCACTAGATCTGTCGTAGGGCCACACAAATCTGGCTATGTGTGAATAGTACAAACACACAAACTTTCCTATCCTCTGCACATGTGCGAACTGGACGTTGTGATAATGGTTGTTTGAGATGAGGAAATTCGATTCTCACTCGATTTCTCCTTCTCAGTTGATGAAACACTACAATTTGCTGAACTCAGGTCGCTTCCTCTCGTTGATTTGACACACTGCTTTTGCTCAACTGACGTGCCACTTACTCATTCTATTTCCTCTTATAATTTTGACCCAAACCCTAAAGTCACTTTCAACTGTTGAGATTGGATCGCGATGAAGGGCTGGGATTAAATCATAAGTTATCTTAGGAAATTTTAATTTTTCTTATGTCCAACTTTAGGAAATAGTTAAATAAATAAATATTCTGCTAACATGGTTGTCTTGGACTCTTGTGGGTCCCTCTACTAGCCTTAGCACTATAGGCAAGTAGAACCCTTCTCTACTCTCAACGCTCCCTCTTTTAGTGGAAGGTGTTCTGCACGACACCCAACTTCTGTTTGAGGTAAACAAATCTGCTGCTTAGCAAAGCCTTGGTCAGAATGTTTGCTGTCTACTCCTCTATTGGTACATATTGGAGTGAAATTATACCTCTCTAAACAATATCCTTGATGTGGTGATAACGTATGTCCTATGCTTTTAGTGATCTTGAAACACTAGATTCTCAGAGAGTTTGATGCAACTTTAATTGTCACAGTGGATTAAGGTAGGCTCCAACTCTTATTTAAACAAGCCTATGAGAAGCTTCCTCAACCAAATAGCTTCACACTTTGCCAAATTGGCAGCCATGTACTCAGCCTCGGCTGAACTCAATGCAATTTATCTTTGCTTTTGGTGAAACCAAGAAATCACTGTTGATCCAACATTGAATGTGCATCCCAATGTGCTCTTCCTGTTTGTGGAGCTCCCTACCCAATCTGCATCAGTGAAACCCTCAAGCCTCATCTCATCAAGCTGTGAATACCACAATCCAAACTCTACTGTCCCCCTGAGATATCTCAACATGTGCTTAGCAGCAACCCATTGTGCTCTGATAGGCTCAACCATAAACTGACTCAAAGAGGTAACTTCAAAACATATGTCTTGCCACGTGTTCACTAAATACATCAACGACCCAATCAATTGTCGGTAAAGTGAGGGATCTACTCTCTTCGATCTAGATGTATCCACCTTCCTCCAATTTGTGATTTGAGGCGTGATCATGGGCCTACAATCCTGCATGTGAAACCTCCTTAGAATCTTCACGACGTACTTTCGCTTCCCCAAGAAAATCTTGATGTCACCTTGCTAAATCTCAAGCCCAAGGAAATAGTGCATCAACCCCATATCCTTCATTTTAAACTGTTGGAAATACTAAGAGGGGGGGTGAATCAATGTTTCTTAGTAATTAACACTTTTTAATCTTTTTTTTTTTTTTTTTCAGAGTGATAGTTAATCTTCATTTATTATTATTGTTCTTCTTTAGATAATTATAAACAATAATCAATAGTAGACAACACTATACAACAATGCAGAATGATAAAACAATGGACACACAAATTTTTAGGTGGAATACCCCCTCCGTGTCAAAACCACCGAATGATTCTTAGTAATTGTCTTCCTCTCTCTTTTAAAAGAAAGTAATTACATCAAGTTTTTAGCTACAACTAAAAGAGGCTCCAATCCCCTAATTTACAGGCCACAACTTGTAGGGCGCTACTACACTCTAATAACGTGATGCAACTGGAAGGACGCCCCAATGCCCTGTAAGTCAAGCCACAACCTAACGAGTGCCCCAACACTTTGTTTACCGGCTGCCGTTGGAAGAATTGTCACTTTACTTTCAAAATTTTTATTTCATGATTAAAGTTATTCATAATATTTATCATCTCAACAAACTGAGGTAACTAAGAAAATTTAAAATTAAAATGACCAGATTAATTTGAAACATATTCAGCATATTTAAAATGATTATATTTAATATTAGATGATTTTACATATTATTGATAAAATCAATCATTTGTTCATTAGGCTTTCTTTGGCCGCACACGACTGAAACCATCCTAGATCCATCTTTACTCCAGATCTATCAAGCGTCGAGAGGGATCAAATTTCTCGAGGTGCAAACCTTTCCTCAAGTTTTCCACTCAAAAAAGAGGTTTGCACCTCAAGAGATTTGATCCTTATTGGCACTTGATAGATCCGGAGTTAAGATGGATCTTTTATTTTTGACTCAAAAATAACTCTTTTTACATCGTTCGAAAGCTCAAGAAGGGTCTCATAAAATATGCAATGGCTCTATTGACTCTTTATTAATCCTAGGAGTCCTCAATGGGGACTTTGACTAATGAAATAATGACCCAAGCATGAAACCCATGCTTTAATAAGTCATTATAACAATAATATTCTTTTTACAAATACATTTTATGAAGACCGAACCTAGTTACATTTTTCAACACTCCGTCTTAACTACAAAGGTATTCATACGGAAGATCTCAAACTATATGAACTATGAAGAATTTAGGCACCGCAATGCCATGGACTAGATTTCTGACCAGGGAACTCTATCCAAGGTCTCTCAATAGTTTAGGCACCACAATGCCACAGACTAGATACCTGACCAGGGCAATCTATCCAAGTGGGACTAAGATGGACTAAAGCTTTCAGCCATCAATTTTACTTGCTAACCATCAACCCAGGGATCTAGGTGCGTATCCGAGGTTAGAGCTCTATGACAAACGCCACCCTCCCTACTTCGGGAACTAGACATCAACACATAGTGCCGACCAGATGTCCTCCCAGGCAATGTGTCTCACACACAAGGCCTCAACAAATCTCTTCCAAACTTTTATTGTCATCAACCAAATCAACAATATCAACTATACCAAGCATGCTTCTAAGATATTCAAACTTCTTATTAGGAAGAGACTTTATTAGTATATCAACTACCTGATTGTCTTTTGGGACATATTGTAGCTTCACGATCCCATCCTGCACCAAGTTCCTAATATAGTGGAACTTATTGTTGATATGCTTCGTCCTAGCATGAAACACAGGATCTCTAGACATCTTGATACAACTTTGATTATCACAATTAATCATAGTAGGATCTAGAGGCTCCTCGAACAAATTTGTCAGAAGCTTCCTCAACCATACAACCTCCTTTCCTACTTCACATGCAGCCACGTACTCTGCTTCAACACTACTCAAAGCAATAAGATCTTGTTTTCTACTCATCCATGAGATCATGGTAGATCCCAAACTAAAGCATTGTCCGGTAGTGCTTCTCCCGTCGGTCTCACTGCCACCCCAATCTGAATCTCTGGAGCTAATCAATTTGACTTCCTTGTTATTGCACTTTAGGAAGTGATGTATCGTACCACAAAGATATCTCAATATTTGCTTGGCAGCTATCCAATGATCACGACGAGGTTCCAAGTGAAATTGACTGAGGATGTTCACAACAAAACATATATCCGGCCTGGTATTTACTAGATACATCAAAGAACCTACCTACTGACAATAGGAGGTAAGATCCACGAGACTTGAGTTGGAGCTCCGCAACTCTTGAGATTGGTCATCATAGGAGTAGTCACGGGCTTGGAATCCATCATCCCAAATTTCTGCAACAACTTGATGATGTACTTTCCTTGCCCCAAATATATCTCCCCTGAATTTTGCCATACTTCCAGACCTAGGTAATAGTGCATCAGTCCTAGATCCTTCATCTCAAATTCAACTGTCAACTTCTCCTTACGTTCTTGTATTCTTCTCTCCACACCTGTGATGAATAGATCATCCACATACAATAGAATAATGAATGGCTCATTATTCACAACCTTGATGTAGAGATTAGGATCATCGGAACTCTTTACGAACCCAATTATCAGAGTGTATGCATCCATTCTTGCATACCATGCCCGAGGAGCTTGCTTCAAACCATATAGGGCCTTCTCGAGTCTACAAACATGAGTGTCCCTGCTATTTTTTTTCAAAGCCTTCGGGTTGCTCAATGTATACTTCCTCATTGATGGTCCCATTCAGAAATGCTGTTTTCACGTCCATTTGATGGATGTTCCATCCCATTGTAGCAACCAACGAAACCAAAGTTTTAATGGTAGTATACCTTGCAGTGGGTGCAAAGGTTTCTTCATAATCTATGCCTTCCTTTTGAGAAAAACCCCTTGCAAAAAATGTGGCCTTGTATTTGTCTATGCTTCCATCAGCAACGTGTTTGATCTTGTAGATCCATTTCGAGGTGACAACCGATTTGTCACTAGTTCTATGAACAATTTCCCAAACCCCATGCTTCATGAATTATGGTCAAGGGGGTGTCCCCTATTGAGAAATCAATGTTAGTAGAATTAGGGTTAGATTTCTCTTTGTTGATAATTACTTGTGAATTATGTTGGCTTCTTTTTCTTATTTGTTATATTATCTTTCATCAAGCAATTACCAAATATTGTGTGCATGAAGATCACAAAAACACAAGCCACAAGATTTAGGAACTTTGCCAGGGCAAAAATCCTATTTAGGGGAAAACCCAGTGAAAAATTTCTTCCTTCAATAGTTTTCCTTGAGACTCTTCTACCTAGACAAAGACCTCCTCCACACCAAGCCAACCTCTCCTTCTTTGATCCAACCTTCGACCTAGCAGTAGCAGCACTTTGACCCTAGAACTTCGACTTGGCAGCGTCCGGCATCAACAACACCTTCGACCTAGACTAGGAGACTTCGATCTCCTAAACTAGTGTGCACGAGAGAGAGAGAGAGAGGCACCCAAATTTTGATTTTCTTTTCCTTCACCTAGACCAAACTCACACTTCTTTTGGACCCTTCCTTCAATATCGCACTTCTTCCCAGCTTCTAGCTTCCAACTTCCAAAGATCAAACTATGCTTGAGAGAGTGAGATGCTCAAATGAAGTCGAACTGCCTTTTATATATAGCCTTCCAATGAGGTCGAATTGCCTTCCTTGAGGCCGACTTGGTGTGGAGGTTACATAATTTATCTTTGACTCAAAAATAATCTTTTGACATCGTTTGAAACCCCAAGAAGGGTCTTATAAAATATATAATGACTCTATTGACTCTTTATTAATCCTAGGAGTCCTCAATGGAAACTTTGACTAATAAAATGATGACACAAGCATGAAACCCACACTTTAATAAGTCATTCTAACATTAATAAAAATTCTTTTTACAAATACATTTTATGAAGACTGAACCTAGTAGTTACATTTTTCAACATGTCAAGTCTCTGATGTATATCTCAAGTCAATTATAAGTGTCATGTTAAGATGTCAAGCCAATGGCAATGTATCACTGTCAGATACAGCTATCATGAAGTCATGTATATGTCTCTTGCAAATCTTAGCTTCAACAAAATTTTGCCAAATACAAGTTCAGTAGTGCATCTTCAAGGTACAACAATGAAACATATTCAGCTTGGCTAACTGTAGCTCAGAATGAGATTTGTGCAGTTATCTATCTTGATGATACAGTGTTTAATTCATAGTTCAATGCAATTCTGCCACACTTCTCATCTGTATGCAAGAGATGCTACAACTAATGTGTGATTATCCTTCAAATGCGCACGGGTCTGTAGTTTTAGATGTTTCAAAGGGTTCTACTTCAACAATTGGTGCATATAGTAGCTGGTATGGTGGAGTAATTGTTTGGTCACGGGATTATGAATCAATTCCAATTTTGTAGGTTTTATGCACAGATTGGAACCTCTTCCATTCGTCATCAGCATTCAACAATAGTGTTTTTAGTATTTACCAACAATGTACAGTAGTATATCAAAACGTATTTTGATCTATACACACACATCAAGCTGTGTCTCTGCTTACACTATGCATCTTGACATTCAAGGAATCTACAAGTCATAAGTCAGCAAAATGTGGTACCCACTTGCTCACTGTTCAATATCAGCCCAATCATTACACATAACATACACTGCTTTTTATACTTAAGCGGTAAGCTTTGGATTGCTTTAGATACAAGACACACCACCAGTCAAACTTAGAAATATCTTAAAGAACTGAGTCCTTATGACCATTAACAAACCAATGTGAACATACTACATATCTGTCTATGATGAATGCAGAGATAACAGTCACATATATCTCAGATACATATTTCTTAAATAAGCAAACTGTGTTATTGCAATGGCAGACAAGATCCTAGAGCTCAAAAATATGACTAGTGCTTCAGAGTTCCGGCTTAAACTTTATCACTGACCTGTGCCATTGGAGGGCCGAAAATCCGAAGAGAAATTGTTTCAGACACTTACTTAGACCCGCTAGGGTCTACAGGCTGCAATAATTAATGCATCTCAAGAGACTTCACAGATCCTTTTGAAAATGAGTTGACGTCCCTCGAGAAAGCCATAAGAAACTGTGGATTGATCCGAATGAGTCCCACAGAAATGTGGCAAATAGCTAATGAAACTCTTGTAGAACGTGACCCCAAAATAATATAAACTGAAAATTCGACCTCAAGATATTTGATATCCCACAGCCGCAAAATATTTCAGAACTAACTTTAGATGATGTGCATTGCATTCATATTGAAGGAATGGCGTATATTTATAAAGTTTAAAGGGCAACGAATACCATAGTCTTAGGAGAAAATTAGAGTTTGTCGAGAAGGACGACTTAGGATTTTTGTTTAGGTTTTATTAATTTTAATTTAATTTAATTTAAATAAAGTTGAACCTTTATAATTCGATTTTGATACTTTAGAACTTAATTCTAATTAATTGTTTTTCTTTTTCCTTTAGTTTTAATTTTAATTTTGATTTTAATTGTCCTTTGTCCTTTGACTCCCTAATGTCATCCCTCTTCATCATGGTGTTGAGGTTTTAGCCCACAAGATGGGTAACTGTCTATACGAGCATACCATGCTCGTGGATCTTGAATTTGCAAATGCGAGTCTTTTTGATGCATGTCTCAACCCCCTCCGACTCCTCGATATGAATCTCTTTGTCAACAATCCCATTGAGGAACACTATTTTAATGTCCATCTTGTGGATCCTCCACCCCATCTGTGTTGCAATAGCCTTGATAGACAAATATATGGCCACTAGGACAAAGGTCTTGCCATAATCGATCCCCTCTACTTGAGAACCCTTTTTCCAGAAACGTTGCCTTATACTTCTCAGTGTTCCCATAAGCCCAATGCTTCATCTTGTAGACCCAATGAGAGCCCACCACAGAATTGCCATCTGGCCTCGGGACCACTTCCCAGATACCGTTCTTCATGCTGGAGGCATACTCCTCCACCATGAAATCTCTCGACACCTTTTGAGTGGTTGGTTCCTGATAATTGGAAGGCTCGACATCCAACAACTTTGTCATACACACCATATATCCGGTGTACCTCTGTGGTTGTCTACTCTGTCTAACCAATGTTCTAAGAGCACCAACTTGCCCCTGTGCCTCCTAGATCAACTGATCTTCCCATCTTGCTCTCCTTCTCCCTGTGTTGGGAGTCACTGCCTAAGTTGGCTCCACGCTCTCCTTTAACTGCGTGTCCTCCTCGTCCTTATGCTTCCTAGTTGCTCATTAACATGTAGAGTTGTAGTCTGAGGTGCTGGCTGAACCTCTTGCTCGGGAGCTTGTTGCACCTCCTCCTGCAGTGTAGCTTGCTCTCGCTCTAAGGACTTACTCAAATTCCTTCCCTCCTCAAATTTCACATCTCTCCTAATGACTGTCTTCTTGTGTGTTGGAATATACAACCTATGCGCCTTGGATGTCTCACAGTAGCCCACGAAGATGCCCTTCTCTATCGTTGGCTCCAACTTCTCCTTCGTCTCCTCTCTAACATGGCAACACACAAGGCTATCGAATATTCAGAAATGTGACATTTGATTTCTTCCCTGTGAACGCCTCCTTTGGTGTAACTTTGGCCCAACACTCTGTGTGGGGTCTGGTTTTGCAAGAAAACTATTGTATTGCATGGCTCGACCCAAAGAAACTTGGGCAGCCCCTGGTCATGCAACATGGCTTTGACTGCTCCAACTATGGCCTTGTTCTTGTGCTTTGACACCCCGTTCTGCTGATGATTGTATGGTGTATTCAACTCCCTCTTGATGCCCTCCTTGGCATAGAATTCCTTGAATGTGTTTGAGGTGTACTCCCCACCATTATCAGACCTTAGCGCCTTGATTTTCTTACCAGTTTGTTATGAACCAAGGCCTTAAACTCTAGAAACATCGAGAAGACTCCATCGTTCTTTATCATGAAGAATATCCAAGTATTCCTGGAGTGATCATCTATAAAGGTGACATAATACTTGTAACCACTAAGGAATGCTATAAAGAAAGGACCACAAACATTTGAATGAACAAGGTCTAAGACACCCTTGGCCTTGTTATCTCTGCTAGGAAAATATGGTTTGGCATACTTGCCAATTGTGCATTCCTTCCATGCTTCATGTTGATCCACACTGCACTATGGTAGTCTTGTTGGTATCTCCTTGGGTATCTTTAGTGCTCCATGGTACAGATGCCCCATGTGCTTATGCCATAACTCCCCAAGTTCGCTGCCTAAGTCGCGCCCCCCTCTGTTGTTTAATGCTGCGACTGTCTCAAACCGCAATCTGTATAGGCTCTTGTGTCTAACCCCGATTTGCTTCGCCACCTTGGAGTTTGAGGGTTTTATAAAAACCCTACCTTGTTTGAAGGTCACCTCGTACCCCTTATCCTCCAATGCTGAAATTGAAACGAGATTCTTCTTGAGCCCAGGTACGTAAAGGACATCTTTGAGATAAAGAGGGTTTCTTGACTCCCTCTCAAATCAGACTGTACCAGTACACTCAACTCAGTACTTTCCGTCATCTCCCATCTCAATGTCAAATTGCATGTCGCTTTCTGACAGGTTGATGAAATACTTCTTATTTCTTGTTATATGACAAGATGCATTTCTGTCCACATACCATAAATTGGTAGCCACTGAACTTGCCAGACAAGCAATGAGTGAAAAATCCTCAAAATGAGAGTAGAACTGATCAATCTCTATAGAGGTTGCTACTTGTTCCTTCCTGGACCCTTTCTTCTTGTTAGGGCGTTTTGTAGCATAGTGCATAAACTGGTGGCACGAAAAGGATTTGATCTTGGTGAGATCCCTTTTCTTCTTCTCACCCTTGGAACTTGTCTCTCCATCACCACTGCTCTTCTTGCCCTTGGATTTGCTCCCTTTGTTGGCTGGAGCGAAATTTTCTTCATCTTCCTTGGCCTTAACATGTGACCCAACTTGTTTGTAAATCTCCTCTTGGACATAGTCTACCCATAATCACTCCCAACTTGGAAGTTTTCCTGGGCACATATCACATCCCTGAAGGCTTGCGACAATTTGGGAAAACCCAATATAGCAAAATTTACCAGATCCCTATTTAGAACTGTTTCATCCACACCAGGCAATTCATCCTTTACTTTGGAAAACTTGGTGAGGTAAAACACCACTGAATCTGACTTGGACATTTTAATATTCTTGAGCTTATTCTTTCGCTATTTTCTTCCCAGTCAGGTGAGGAATAATGTGATCTTTGACTTCCTCCAAGATTCTTCTTGCCTTGACATCCATCTTGTTATGCTGAGCTAACTGCTAAGGATCAAAGGGTGCGGCTGGGACATTATCAATAGAATCCCATACTTGTTACTCCTCCAACACCACTGCTATCCTTTCACACCATGAATAGAAGTTGGACGCATGATTGAATTTGTCTTCAACTCTAAGACCGTGATACACCATATTGCCAAATCACATTGCACAAAACAAATCACACTGCCCATAAGCAATGTGTACTGCCCAGAAACCCTAGTGGCCAAATCGATCTGATAAATTTGCTCCCTTTGAATCACAAAATTTGCCCTTGAAGATAAAATTGTGTTTGGTCTTCAATAAGAGGCTTTGCTTTGATACCATGTTAGATTTCTTTAAAACACAATGATTGATTTGAAATTTTCTAAGTATAAAACCAGAAATACAAACAAATGCTGCATTGGAAAAGCTGTATCGCAAATACATTGAGTTTTCCAACTTAGCATGCACAACGTCAAATAAATAAATCAGAAGAAAAACACATTTCTCACACATTTCTCACAAGATATACCCAAAAAACCCCAACTCTGTGGGAAATTTGCAACTTTTGTGTCTTTTTATTATCTTTAGCAAGAGGATTTTGTTCAGAAATTTACAAGGGAAGACTTCCTTTTCTCCAAAGACAAACAATTGATATGCAGTGAGATAGATTGATCTCCCTCTCACACACTAGATCTGCCGTACTACCATGCAAATATCGCTATTTGCGCCTTGTGTGAATAGTGCGGACGCACATGCTTTCCTATCCTACGCACATGTGAAAACGAGAGGCTGCGCTAATCATTGTCTGAGATAAGGAAATTCGATCCTCACTCGATCTCTCCTTCCGAGATGTTGAAATATTGCGATTTGCTAAACTCTGGTGTCTTCCGCTCGCTCATTTGACACATTGTTTGTGTCAACTAACTTGCCACTTACTCACTCTATCTCCTCTTATAATTTTGACCCAAACCCTAAAATCACATTCAACGGATGAGATTAGAGCGTGATGAAGGGCTAAGATTAAATCATAAGTTAACTTAGAAATTTTTAATTTTTCTCAAGTCCAACTTTAGGAAATAGTTAAATAAATTAATATTTTGCTAAAGTGGCTGTCTTGTGGGTGCCTTTGCTAGCCTTAGCACTATCGACAAGAAAAACCCTTACTTCTCTACTCCAATCAACACTAACCTCCCAAACACTTTCCTTGGGAAGTCGAGGGTTCCTTTAGACATAGGTCTAAGGTTGTATTTGGAGGATTCCTTGTGAAAATTCCTTGAAACGTAGCAACTGGAATTAATTCTCCTAGCTGGTTATCAGTTTATTAATTTTCTGGTTAATATTGAAATAGTCACACTGCAATTTCTTCACAAAATAAAATATTGCGGAAGATAAACTGGAAACTGTGAAAATACTGGAACACACACATACAAGAATGACAATTATTTTTGGACAAATGTCCTCGGAAAACCTAATGTGGGAAAACTGGTGCAACAACTGATGGTTTTATTATTATGCAACAGTGAGAAATTTTGAGTACAACTAGATGCCCAAAACTGGCAATCCTCTACAGGAGAAGCTGACCACAAAAATTAGTGAGGCAAATTTTGTCTCACTTGGCACTGATCCAACTCCAAAACTGGCACTTCCTGGGTTCCACGAAACCCCTGCATCAGTGTCTGCATCACACCTGCGCTGGCTCTTGTACTCTCTGCATGGAAACTGCAATTGATCAAGCCATCTGCCCGACTTAGCCCTTGAGAATGACTTGTTGACCCCTGCTGGAAATTCTCCTGGGCTCCAACCACTGAATCGACCCTTTGAATGGCCAAATCAAACTCTACCTCTGAAGCTTCTGTGCATGCCCCGCGCAACCACACTGAGGAAATTCGACCGTCCTGTAGTTGACTCTCATGAACTGGAAGACTTCCTCTGGACTCACTGTCTCTGTCCCTCTCTGTCTCTGCGTCCCCTCTCTGGCTCGAACTATTTTGGCAGAATGTTGCTCTCTCGAAAATCAAACTGCCCAAGGAAACTCACTCACCAAGTGTGTTTCTCCATCTACCCATCGACCTTTTCTTATAATCCGTAGTTGGGACTCCAACAACCACGATTAAAACTTAATCGATGGTTGAGATCATCTTCAAGTCGATCCGTGTGAGTTTTTAGAGAATTTTCACCTTTCTCAATTAATTCCTATTAATTAACCTTTTTTCCTAAGTTAGACTTAGGAACTTTTTAATTATGGTCAATTAATTTAATTGAGCCATCTCTATGTGGAATTTCCAGAAACGATTTTTGGGTTTTGGAGAACTCATGTGTTTTAGCCTTTCCATAGAGTTTCGAGACCAAAATACCATCTGATGCTACAAAAACTAACATTCCTAGGGCGCAAAAATTTGAGAAGGGCTTGCAACTATATTCCTTGCCTAGGGAATGTAGATGTCCATGCTTGGACAATATCTTTTGCATGAGGACTTTCAATCGTAAGTAAAGGAATGAGAGTCTGGGAGGATGGGTTTTTGATACCTGCTAAGCTAGGCATGATTTCACTAATAGATTGCAGTCGTTTAGATTCTAGAGTCTACTTGTAGCCCTCAAGATCATTGGATTTTCATCTTCAGGGAGAAGATATTTGGGTGACTTACCCAATGCTAGCTTGCCAACTTTGTTGTCACTAGCCGCATCCAAATTGTGTACCCTTGAGGATGATGATCACTCCTTTGTTTCTAGTGGGATAACCGGAGGATTCACACCAATGTCATGAGAACCGAACCCTCTAACCCGAGAACCGGTAAAAAAAACTGGACCAAAAAGCCGGTTGACCAAAAACATATATAATATTAAAATTTTAAAGAAAAACATATATATTCATATGCATCCATATGAATCCAAATCATTTATGCACAAATAAACAAATCTTCTCATTTTTATAACATGTAAGAGTGCACATAACCAAAATGGCATTGAGTGCAATCCATCTTTGAATAAAAATACATCAACAAATAGGCTCTAGATGGCCTCTAACATCCAAAAGAAATGATGCTACAACAAATACCTACATACTGTTGTCACTCAGACTGTACATGCACTGTGACAATGACTCAAGTCGGGGGCTGTCATCCTGATCCCCAACCTCTCCGTTCTAGCTGTCTCCCAACAACATGCTATGGGGGATAGTCCCTATGCAAATGTGAAGATGAAGGACAAGCTGGCAACCAACAAGTGTGGGAGACACGATTGAGTGGCTTGGCTACTTGGTTAAATTTAGGAAGATCTTAAGGATTAGATTAAATTCAAAGATGAGACTAATGCCTTATGGAGTCAAAACTCTTGCTTATTATAAATTAAGACCAAGTAACCAGATGGACAACCGTTGCTTAGATGCTTTACTAACCTATATATGATGCAAATCCTAAAACCTAGGTGTGATGCAGGGATCTTGGTTACTTTTGGTTATATGCTTAATCTAAGTATAACCTTCCCTTAACTGTTTTGAACCTAGGCTCCAAGGTAGGTTGTGGGAAGGAGGCCAACAAGAAGCAAGCAAAGACTTGATTAACGATACCTTTTGTCAGGCTCGTATCACCCGATGCCTCCGTCGCTGCAGAGATTGTGGCTCTGATGATTGCAAGGTCACCGTGTTAACCATTGAAGAGTTACTGAGCCCCTCAAGCTAGATGAGAAGGGTGGCCCTAGAAGTCCATCATCTAAACTTATGCTTGGAGGTAAATTATTAATGCAACTAGGAATATAATGCTTATGCAAAGAATGTGAGTGAATTTTGAATTGAGATTGCTTAATCTTTTAAGTACTTAAGTTATGATTAGATTCTTATGACAAGAGTACTTAATGATGAATTATAAAACAATCTTACAACCAAGAATGTGCCAATTGACTTAGTGCCAACATATACCAATCCACCAGATGCTTAACCAATGATGATAATTTAAAGCACGCACTTAACAATTAGCCAATGATTATCAAGACAAGATGCAAATGATTATCGATAATCTTTTGCCAATGATGATTTTAAGACGAGATATTTGATTAAGCTTAGATACCAAGATAACCAAATAGATTCGTCAATGCTTTAGATCACAATTAGAACAAAATGCCAATTTATCACTTGCCAACTCAATATAAGAACAATATGACTTATATCAATATGCCCAAAAGTAGTCAAGAGATTTTAGGATTGGAGTTTTTTAGTGAGTGTTATTATTAGATGTGAACTTCATCAACTCACAACAACAAGTGTATTAGTGCACCGTGAAACAATTAGAAACCAACTTGTCATAAAACAATGAAACGCCTTGTACCCAAATCACATTCAAGTGAGCAATTATTAAACTCTTAGGACAACAAGAAGTAAATCACTCTAGATTAATAAATGTAAGAACCCAATATGATCAATGAAACATTAAGTGACTTGCAAAGTGAAAAGACAAGATAGGCAACCTTATTATGATGAATTATTCAGTGCTATATCAGATCTGAAATCACTTATAGCTGCAGTAAGAAAATGGTACAAACAATGAGCTACTAGTGCAATAACTTGTGCCAAAATGTGCCCAAAAGTTATCAAATGCTAAAACAAGTTTGCAAATATGAGATTGTGAGTTTTTTAGCCCTCTTAAAATGCAGTATTCAGAGTATATCAGATCTGATCACAGTCTCATGCAGAGATATCAGTCACCACAAATTGAAGATTTAGCTCAAAAAGATTGATGCTCAAGATGCTTAGATGTTATGACAATATGCTAGATGTCACACCAATCAATTTTATGCCTCTTGAATATGTTTCTTCAAAATATATCAGATCTGGTCTATTGATTATGCAGAGATATTTCAGTCAACAAACAAATAGATCTCAGCTAAAAAAATTAATGCCCAATTACTAAAACACTAGTAATTTTTTATCATGAATTTCTTAGTCTATTTAGACCACTTATAGGTGAATTTTAGAGCATTTAAACTTGAATTTTATCACTGTTATGAATGATTCAGAGAGCTGTATCAAACAGTGAGTGAAAACAAGAGTTTAGCGATCAAATCCTAGGCCCAAGGCCTTGAAGATCATTTGCCTAAGTTGACAAATTTTTTTCCAAATGACTTGGTACCTGAAAACACAAAACTTGAGCCAATTTCTCTTGCAAAACCCCTACCAATATTCAGTGCAAAAATTTCAGAGATGAAATGAAGGCAAGGAAGAGGGCTAATTGAGGCCAAGAGAGGATGAGGCAGGGAGGAAGGTTGAGAAAAGGCCACAAAAGGCCTACGGCTAAAGTCGAGAGGCCTAATAGGCCTCACGACAAGCCTAAGAAGGCTGTTGTTGAACAAAAGAGGGGATGAAAAGGCCCATAAGGGTTGTGGCCTAGGGTTTTAGAGCTCTTAAGGCTTGCGACTATAGGTCGAGGCCTAAATTAGGCCTGCGGCTAAGCCGCTAGGCAACAAGGAGGAGGCCAAAGGGGAAGAGGATGCAGGACGGGGGGGTGCAAAAAAGGAGGATGGAGGGCTGGACAGAGAGGAAAGGGAGGGACAAAGGCAAGGGAAGTCCTTGTAGGGCCTGCGACAAGGGCTAGAGGGGAGGTCGACAGCCAATGGAAGGACCTGTAGGACCTACGACAAGGGCTAGAGGGTTGGTCGAGTGCCCTAAGGATTACAACTAACCCTAAAAGGGCTAGAAAGATGACGTTGGGCCTCAAGAAGGCTAGACGACTAGCCTGAAGGAAGTTGCCAGGCCTCAAGGCCCTAGAAAATTTCAAAACCCTTGCCAAAAAACAAATTTGCTTTAGATCTTCATTTTTCCTGCAATTTCTTCAGTGGATGACCTTGCAAAAACTTTTAGTCCTTGTAGGGCCTGCGACAAGGGCTAGAGGGGAGGTCAACAGCCAATGGAAGGACCTGTAGGACCTACGACAAGGGCTAGAGGGTTGGTCGAGTGCCCTAAGGATTACAACTAACCCTAAAAGGGCTAGAAAGATGACGTTGGGCCTCAAGAAGGCTAGACGACTAGCCTGAAGGAAGTTGCCAGGCCTCAAGGCCCTAGAAAATTTCAAAACCCTTGCCAAAAAACAAATTTGCTTTAGATCTTCATTTTTCCTGCAATTTCTTCAGTGGATGACCTTGCAAAAACTTTTAGAGGCTAGATCTTACCCTCAAGGGCCTAGATCTAGCTCTAATCCAACTATTTGCCTTTGATTTCACTTGCACAAATGAATTTACAAATACCCAAAACCCCAATATATACAAAAATTCAAAATAATTTCAAAACCCCAAAAACCCCAATTACAAAACAAGAATTAGAAAATAATTTACAAAATTATATTATACAAATTCTATTTACAAAATGTACAAATATACAATGCTTAGAGAGAATTTGAGAGATAAATTTTTTGAAGATTTTTGATAATGGCTAGATGTACTTTGAAAAATAAATGCAAGCTACAACCTTAGCGAATTTAGAAAAACCATAAAAATATTTGAAGTCCAAACAAGGTCAACCTGTGCCCATAATTTGTGAACTTGAAGCCCAAGGGCTGGGGAACCTGCAAACACTATATAATTCCTCAAGCATAAGCCGTTAGAACAACAATGAATCAGATTATCTAAGATAAAACCAAACCTTATCAATAGAATGTTCCTATCATCTACAATGAAATAACAATTTAATTAAAAAAATTAAAAAAAATATAAGAATGCCCATACCTAACACATACCACAAATCAGTAGAGCATAGACACCATGAATTGCACCCCAAAGTCTTTATTATGATTATTCAAAAACGTTCCCAGTGGGAAAAATAGCTTTACATCAACTTTTTGGTAGAGTTACGTTAGCCAAAAATCAGATGGCTTGAGACACAAATAACTTATAATTTATAGATAAATCTTCCAAGTGGAAATATAACGGTTAGTTGGGTTGATCCTCGTCAAAATAATCTTGACCATCAATAAATCCTTGATCAACTTTTAATCTTTGTTATTGAAATAATTATTTTTGAAGAATTTTCAAATTTCTCATTAAAACCATTTTTTATTAGCTCAAAAATAATTAATTGTTTTGAGCTAATTTCCTCAAAATTTTGATTTTGACTTAACCACCATGGTCCAAGGGTCCATTTTTTCTTGAATTTCCAATATTCCCTTGGTGGGGTACTTCTAAAAATTAATATCTTTAAGACCCACGAATTTTTCCACTGGGAGAATTTAATTTCTCTAGCAATTTAGTTTTTGACTCTGATTAATTAATTAATTTTTTGGCTTAGGATGAATTTTATTTTTGCCAGAAAAATTAATTAATTGACACTTGAGGGGATTAATTATTTTTTCACCCTCAAATATTTTAGCCATGGTGATTAAGTATGAGGGACCATGCACTAAACTATTCTTTTTACATAAGCTTTTACATAATTCAACCCTCAAAGGGGGAATACGCATTCGTTATGGACCCTCAAAATACATACCCAATTCTGTGACAAAATATGATTTGGTAGACCAAGTGACTTGTAATAAGATAATTTAGCTAATTAGCTTAAATTATTCTCAATTCATTTTTACAGAAGACTCGACTAGAACACTAGGACTCACCTAAGACTTTGACGATAAATTCCATCCTAGCTTTGGGGCGAGGCTAGAGGAAAAACTCTACCGATCATCCGTGTTTAGAAACACATCCAAATCAGTGAGATGAAAAACCTCCTAGGATGAAATTAGTCGCCAAAAAAATATGCTTATTTAGGCTGTTACATGCATACATGATTTTACTAGCATCATTTACATTACAAAATTGCCGAATGGGTTTACAATGACTCAAGAGTTGATGGCTGATGATCTCGATCTTTGAAGAAAAATATGGTACAACTGCTTCCTTGGAACTGAGACAAAATGTGTGCAACACATACCATCAAAATCATTGTCTATATTGGGATCTTCGACAAAAATGTCACCCTCTAAGCATTAAAATAAGATAGAAATAAATGGCATGTCAAGTCAAGATTCTATTTGAGTGATGGGTACATTTTTAATAAGATCATGACAAAGGAGTTCAACAACCAATGCCATAACATCAAGGTGCATAGAGGGCTTGGTGCTATTGTTTAAATACTTATTCCATACCCTTGTACATGACAAAATCTAATGGAAACATTGGAATCCCCCCAATCTTAAAATCCTGAATAACTATTAAATCTGTTGGATTTCAAGTGAAATCTAAATTTCTATATTCTTCGTTTGAAATCCAATGAGGTCGGAACCACACTCAAACATCCCGAGTCATTTCAAGGTAATGTTAAAAATTTAAGTAAAACGATGAAAATGAAAGATGAAAGAGAATGTCACTTTTTCTTCAGGAATTTAACATTACCATGCATTGCATAACAATACTAGGGCCATAGCTTTGAATAGAAGGCAGGCCCACTCAAATTGTTTTCTTTTTTGTTAAAAATGTCTTTGGTCAAATTGTATGAAAATGATCGGTTCGGTACAAAAGCGGCTAGTTTAGTGAAAAATGGCTGGTCTGGTATCAAACGGCAAGTTCCATGACCAAACAGGTTGGTTGGGTACCGAACTAGCCAATTTCAGTTCCAAACCCTGAAACGAACTGGTTTGGCCCCCAAACTGGTCGGACCAGTTGGTTCTACTAGTTTCGGTCTGATTCTGATAACATTGATTCGCATTGAGCCTTTTATTCCTAGTGTCCTTTGGTTCTCTCTGCGTCCACATCTTCCTTTGATAAAGATACAAACTCATGAAAAGGTAAAGTTAAAGGTCTTGTTACCCACCAAAATGGGCAACCCTATAAGAGAAATTTTCTCCCATTCATTTACATGCAGTCGGCTAGGCAGTGACCCAAAGCTTGTGTAGTTCTAGACTAAGTTTGAGGCGGTTAGAAGTTGGTCAAAGGGAAGACCAAGTCACAGTGAATTGTGTTTGAGAAAGCAACTTGAGGATGTGAATTTGCACGAGTGCAAGTTCAGTGATAATCATGCAGTGAGACAACAGTTGATGAGCAATAATGGTTGAGTAAGAGGACAATGACAAGATTGTTTAGTTGTTGAGATTGTTCAATATTGTTGTAAGTGGGTCATTATCCTTGTTACGAGAACCCACATCTTTTAATCTTCATCTCTATATCATCTTCTTTAGGGAGTTGTTGCTCCTTTAGGCGGTGGCCCAAAAATAAGGGTGTTATTACCTCCTTCCACTAGTGGTTGGAGTTGATTTTTGTAGCATTGGGAGGTATTCCCGCTTGCCAAGGAACCTTTCAAATCAACAAAAATAAATATGATTATTCAAGGAAAAATCAATGTTTTGTAATTGATCATGTAGGCTTCAAGAAGCCTAGGTCGACCCCACCATTAGAGGTGACCCTTGGCACGAAAGGGCACCCATTTGATCAATATATAAACACAAGAAGACATCCAATTCGGCCAACTGATCAACAAGTAACAAATCCTCTGAAGTAGACACACGAGCGGACAAAAGGACAAAGTAGACAAAAATCGAAGTTTGATCAAGATTGACTCTTGATTGAATTTTTCTGTTGCCTGAATATTTGACCAGGACATTGGCTACAGGATGAAATTATCTCTGAACTTTGACGTTAGGACCAAAGATCTTAGGAGGCTGAAATTTGGCCCTGTTGACTATTGTTGACCAATGTTGACATGCATGGACTTCGCTTCTTTGAAGGGTTTGACCAACTACTGCAGTTTGGAATTATTTTGACCAGTTTTGATTGGTATTTGGGCTTGAGAATTGACACAGATTTCTAGAGAATATTTATTGTAAACTTTTGCTAAAGACCTTAGAAGAAAAGTTCGTTGGGTTTTTCTCAAGGTTGGGTTTTCCTAGGGTAAATTTGTGTCTCTTATGTTTGAATATCTCTCTATGATCCTACTGTTATCATTGTTCTATTGTTGAGAATTTCTATGTATAATTGCTTAATGATTCATGTGACATAATATAATTTAATATAAATCATTAGGAGTAATTATCAAGATTAGAAAATCAGTTCTTGTATTGAAAATTCAATAATTGGTAAATAATCAAGGGTTGTAGCTCCTTCCAATAGTGGCTGATAAAACCAAAAGTTGTAGCTTCCTTCAAGATAAAAATAAGTTGTTAAGCTAAATCTCGTGTACTATTTTTGTAGTTTAATTCTTTTGATGTTTTGTGATCTTTAAATTGTTTAAAATTTATGAAATACTAATTTACGCCTGCTCTCAATATTTCCAACAGATTCCACAACCATGATTTGGGCACCTGACCCATAGGTACCAGGGTCTCTAGAGAAGCATACTGCACCCACAAGTGAAGTGTTGACAACCATGGGACTCCAAGGGTAGAGCATCACAAACACCCTTGGGCACCTCCAACACCCACAACGTTTTGGCATTTTGCCTTGCATTTGATGACTTTTTGGGATGATGCACTTGAATCTAGCGTACCCCTAAGTTGGTCTAGCACTTTGAGGGGTATGGTAGCTGATCCATGGCCTAGATGAGGATGGGCTCACCCCTTGATGCATGGGAGGGCTAACATCACCTTGGAAGCCCTCAACATTAGAGCAAAGAC
Organism: Pinus tabuliformis; assembly: GCA_031772625.1. Classification (NCBI taxonomy): domain Eukaryota; kingdom Viridiplantae; phylum Streptophyta; class Pinopsida; order Pinales; family Pinaceae; genus Pinus; species Pinus tabuliformis. The sequence goes on along the minus strand of CM062809.1, from coordinate 850,203,090 downwards.
TTATGCTATGGCCATTTGGAGACCCATGAGACCACCTTTGGCGCCCCAATTTGGATTTTGGGATCCATAGAGTGATTTTAATAGGAACCTACCAACTACTGCAGTTTGGAATTATTTTGACTAGTTTTGATTGGTATTTGGGCTTGAGAATTGACACAGATTTCTAGAGAATATTTATTGTAAACTTTTGCTAAAGACCTTAGAAGAAAAGTTCGTTGGGTTTTTCTCAAGGTTGGGTTTTCCTAGGGTAAATTTGTGTCTCTTATGTTTGACTATCTCTCTATGATCCTACTGTTATCATTGTTCTATTGTTGAGAATTTCTATGTATAATTGCTTAATGATTCATGTGACATAATATAATTTAATATAAATCATTAGGAGTAATTATCAAGATTAGAAAATCAGTTCTTGTATTGAAAATTCAATAATTGGTAAATAATCAAGGGTTGTAGCTCCTTCCAATAGTGGCTGATAAAACCAAAAGTTGTAGCTTCCTTCAAGATAAAAATAAGTTGTTAAGCTAAATCTCGTGTACTATTTTTGTAGTTTAATTCTTTTGATGTTTTGTGATCTTTAAATTGTTTAAAATTTATGAAATACTAATTTACGCTTGCTCTCAGTATTTCCAACAGATTCCACAACCATGATTTGGGCACCTGACCCATAGGTACCAGGGTCTCTAGAGAAGCATACTGCACCCACAAGTGAAGTGTTGACAACCATGGGACTCCAAGGGTAGAGCATCACAAACACCCTTGGGCACCTCCAACACCCACAACGTTTTGGCATTTTGCCTTGCATTTGATGACTTTTTGGGATGATGCCCTTGAATCTAGCATACCCCTAAGTTGGTCTAGCACTTTGAGGGGTATGGTAGCTGATCCATGGCCTAGATGAGGATGGGCTCACCCCTTGATGCATGGGAGGGCTAACATCACCTTGGAAGCCCTCAACATTGGAGCAAAGACTTATGCTATGGCCATTTGGAGACCCATGAGACCACCTTTGGCGCCCCAATTTGGATTTTGGGATCCATAGAGGGATTTTAATAGGAACCTAAGGGCCAACCCTCGGAGGATGTTTTTTAGAGGCTTCTACACCTTGCTTGGACTCAAAAGCCTCAACGAATGCCACATAAAGCTGTACGCATGGATGACGTCAAAATTTATAGCCCTACGACTCACAGTTTGGGCAAATCATGTGATTTTTGATATAAGCTAGTGGGTTGTCTTGTAACCTTATTCGTCATTGTGACTTAGCTTGTTTTCCTCGGGGCTACTAGGCTAATTAGACATCATACCTCCTCATATAAATGGAGAGGATCATTTTGTTCATCATCATCATCATGTGATTTTTGATTTAAGCTAGTGGCTTGGCTTTTAACCCGATTCATGATTGTGACTTAACTTGCTTTCCTAGGGGCTTCTAGGCTAATTAGACATTGTACCTCCACACATAAATGGAGGAGAGGATCATTTTGTTTATCGTCATCATCATCACTTATGAATTCAACCTCTCTTCATAAGAACTTTGTCCTCCTTTCCCATTGGAGAGATGTGGTCTGTAGAGAAAATCTTGTCTTAGAGCTATTGTCTTGCCTTTGGAGAAGTTATCTTGGATTGATAATTGGATTGTATGTGTATATTATATTGTAAGTGCCATTTTTATTGCAAGTTTGTGATTTTTCATGTCTAATGTTTGGAATAAATTCATGATCTAGGTTAGCTTTGTACCCTAATTTTGTTGAAGGTCAATTTTGTGGAAGCTAGGTCATATTATCACATGCATTACTCATAGTATGATATGTGAATGGCAATTTTCTTGGTGATCTCATGTCAGCTCTCCCAAGTAATTTTCAATCCCTCACAAAGATAATAGTTAAGATTTTGATGTTAGGGCATCAAAACATCCTTACTCCTTTACAAGTTTTAGCCAACCTTAAGAGGTCATAGACTCCATCGACCTTAGAACTAGGCACTAGCGATCATTTGTTGGTGATCAAAGCAAGTTTTGTTGGTAAAATTTACTCTTCTTTTTCTCGAGCCTATTTTGGCCACTTTAAGGCCAAGCAACCAACTAGGGCTTTTAGAGAGAATTGTTTGGGAAGAGGAATTTTTGGTGTTGGAGAATCTAAACATCAAGAGTATAGTGGTTGCCACAATATCACTTCTTTTGGTGGGCATTCACTTCAATTTCATCTACAATTTCCTTTGCCCTAATTGTTTGGCTTGGAGTAAACCCTAGTTTGGTTTTAGCTTCAAATTGGGAGCTTCTTGAGGGTTTCTTGTACCTTATCCTTGTTGGAATACATTGTGGGAAACCCTTTCTTAGCATCTTGATCTTTGGGCATCCCTTCTCTCAACCTATCAATCAAACACTAGGTCTTGTATTTCCCTAGTTAGCTCTCTTCTTGGAATGCAAATTTCTTCCTCTTGGAGCCTTGTGCCTAAATCGTGTCATTCTCTTGGAGACCTCATTGTGTCACTTCATACATCAAACCTAGAAGACTTTTAGGTGACCTATACCACGACTCCTATTGGTGAAAATCCATGAAGAGCAAGGGGTTTTGGCTATGGTGACAATGGGCCATCACCGCATTGTTGTCACTTAGTCTAGTGTTAGCCTTGTAGGTTGCCCCTCTCCTACGCCCGCTAGATTTTGCTGCAATAGGTCTACCTCGTGTTTAATGACCATGTCTAGAGTGGGATGGCAAACATTTACCTCCTATTTAATGACCATTTCCTCTGCCAATCCCTTGTGTGTCTCTTAGCCCACCAATACCCTTGCCATTCCATAATACTTGGTGCCTTGGAAGGAGTAGTCAACTTTCATAGTATGAGCGAGGGGATTCTCGAATCCCAATATATTCAAACACATCCTCAGATCATAAAACAAGAGGATTACTAGAATGCAAAGTTCAGTGTGGAAAAAGTCCCGAAAAAATCGGGATTTATTCCTAAAATTGCGATTTTTTGGGCAAAAGGATTAAATCGGCCGATTTTTTGGCGATTTTTTCATAAACGAAAAAATCGCGATTTTATCGAAATAATCCCGATTAAATCGCGAGTCGATGGAAAAAATCGGCATGAAATTTTTTTGGTGGATAAAGAGCCGCAAAGGGTTATTTCAGTTTAGTTTTTGCTGTGCGTTTTCATTGCTTGCTGTTTTGGCTGCTGTGGAGAACCGAGAGAACGAGGGTTACATTCCAAATTGGCAAATCCACCTTCCGTTTGCAACTGCCATTGCGTGGAGAGGAGCCGGCAAGGTATGTAAATTGTGACCTCGTTGATAGCATTTGCCAAGTATTCAACTGTTCAACATTGCCAGTAGTAACACCTGCCATACTGTTTTAAGTTCAAATGACATGTACGTAACCCAAAAAGATTGAAATCAAATGTAAATCCTTTTCTATTTATTGCTTTTCATTTCCCTTTACATTTAAGTTACTTACTGCTGACAAGCTTCAGGTCTATTCGTGTTCAAGTTTCAAAATATTCCCGTCAACATAGTCGCTTTCAGCTACATGTCAATGTATCCATTGTTTTTCCCATAAATGTTTTTTATATTACAATGTTAGACAACAGAACTACATTAAATAGGACATCAGTGGGCTAAGCTCTCATGTTGACCACCTCAGTCAGCATATGCAAGAAGAGTTGACATGTCAAACTTGGCACTGATCTCTAGTGAATCTATATCTGAACTGAAAATATCTAGTATAGCAGGCACCTGGTGTGCTAATTCAGCCTTCAAACCTGCGATTTCTTCTACATTAAGATTGGAAGAGTCACTATCAAGTTATCAACTCTACATTTTCATTTCCATAAAAACAAAAGTCCTGCATGAATTGGTTCTACACACGTTAAAGGATTCTGGTGGTTGATTTCTCAATTTTGTGGGTTTGAATTCATCAAAAGGAAACCTGCTGATGCCTGTTCCATGGTAGCTTTCCTCACTTGCACTATGCTAATTTTTTAACAGATTCATGGAGTCACATTAATGCCTATGAATCTGTTAGTGGGCAGTGTAGAGTAGCACAGTTGCAGAAAGGGCATCAAATCACTGTGACTGGTCACTGAACAACATTTAATATTTCCATATTTTGGGAAAAATATGATCAAATTTTATGTGATGTATTATTACCTATGGATTCTTGTCATATATTATTGAGAAGTCCTTGGCAGCATCACAAGCATAACGGTGCATGATGACAAGTAAAATACCATTTCACCAGAAAAGGATGGTAGGAAGTTCAGAATCGGAATCCATGATAGACTACAGTTGTAAAGAAAATTTTAACTTTTAAAAAGAAGCCAGTTAAAAACATTTTCGCTGTAACAAGAGGCAACATATTAACTATTAAGCATAACTTATATGATAACTTATATTCTTATGATGTACATTTATTATATTTTTTGTTGATATTTTGACTCTTGAGAGTTGAGACTCAGACAGGACTCAAAATTCAGGAGTTGATTCACTATTTTGATATGTGATGTAGCACTAGACTTCATATACATATTATATATTAGCTTTCTTTACATGTTTATGTGGAAATGCATTTATTTGATGTTGTGAATACTCTAGATGCCAAAAAAATAAAAAAAAATGAATAATTTTGTGTTTTTTTAATTTTGCTGACTTTTCGCCGACTTTTTCGAAAAACTCCTGACTTTGCCGAGTTTTTCAACTTTTGGACCCTTGCCGAATTAATCCCGACTTCGACTTTTTCCACATTGATGCAAACCCAAACTGGAATGATATCAACATGAGCGGTTCTGGCATTGAAATCTACATGCCAACTTTTCAAAAGTAAGTTTTGGGAACCCTACTTCCGCTTGCTATGCAAGATATTGTTTACCTCAGCCATAGATTTGAAAACCCACACTAATCATTCTTTTGCCAAAGTTATAATGCAGGGAGGGTATCCCACCATAGGTTCAATGTTTGCCTTGGTCCACTCCTTAGGATAGTCCCTGTTCATTTTCCTACTAGGAAAATTTTGAAATTTACATGCCCTCTAGCTATGGTATGTGCCCTAGCTAGGAACACAACACACTAGAGAAGCCCAACACAAAAACACTTTGCATAACGAAAAATATAACAACAGCGAAATCAACAACAATACACAAGAATATTGGCCCAAATCTTGTTTCTCATTATTCCATCAATAAAAAAACATTAGGGCTCCCATATCCGTGATCATGGCCTTTCTTAAACCTTGATACAAACTAGTATACATAGAATATAATAAAATACACAATCTTTCCTTTGACTGTTCTTGGGCTTGAGATCTGATCCTTTAGATCTTCAATTTACCCAATAAAATCAAATGCATACCTGAGCTAGTGCCTTCAACTCACGGTCCTTGGATTGTTTGTAGTCCTTTGTAATCAATCCTTCTGCAATAACGCTACAACTTCTCGATCTGTTAGATCTACTTCTTTAGATCATAGATCTGATTTTCTTCTTGTAGACTTGACCTTCCAACACTTAGATTTGACCTTCTTCTTGTAGATCTAACCTTCCAACACCTAGATTTGACCTTCCAGTGAACTTGACCTTGTCTTAGTCTATCAAACATGGCCTGATATTCCTCGTTGTGGCTCCTCTAAGGCATATCTATGTCTAGGTCCTTTAACCTCCGTCTCTCCATAAGTGAAAGTCCTCTACTTGTGCGTCTAAGCCTTTCCTTTGGGCCTCCTATTTATAGCTTTCCTTTAGGTTATTTGGGGAACCCTTGTTCCTTTAGGGTTTTTCCCACACAACCCTTTAACCATAAATTAGAATCTAAAATTAATTACTTAGGTCCTGTTGACCACTATGTATCAACGACCCATAGCAGTACACCCCCTTTTTTCACAAGAGGGATAACGCCTGATCGATGTGTTTGTGCCATTCAACTTTCATCATCAACCTGGTTGTCATGTTATAATGTAAATCCATTCTGCATGTATATGATGTAAATAATCTCAGCAGATCTGTGTTATGTATGTAATTGCCTAGGTAAACCTATTTTTCTGGTGACGATCTACATTCTGGGAGGTTTTTTGTCTCACCGATCCATTCTTGGATGGTCGACAGAGTTTTCCTTCAGCCTTACTCCAATGCCGGAATGAATTTTGTCACCAGGATCTTAGGCGAGTCCTAGTTTTATAGATCGAGTCTATGTAAAAGTGATTTGGGAATAATCTTAACTATTTGGTTATGCTATTTTATTACAAATTGCTTAGTCCGCTGGATTATATTTGTGTCGCAGAAATGTGTAGTCTGTGAGGGCCTATCTTAGAAGGGTTTTCTCCCTTGTGATGTAAAAGATATGAAAATGATGATGTAAAGTGTCTTGAGTGTTGGAAAAATAATTTATCCCCCTCATAGATTAATTAATTAAATTTTTTGGCCAAAAATTAATTAAAATCCTAAGCCATAAATTTAATTAATTATAGGTCCTAGGTAAATTTAAATTTTCCAAAGGCAAAATTCGTGGGTCCTTAAAATTCAAATTTTAAAAGGTCCTAGGACTAAGGTAAATTAATTATTTTGCTAAATTTTAAGCCTTTGGTCCATGGGGTTTAAGTCAAAGTCAAATTTTTGAGGAAATTAACTCAAAATTTTTATTTTTGAGTTAATTAAAATGCATTTAATTGAAAAATTCGAATTTCCTCAAGAATTTAAAATTTCGACGGATGAGATTAAAAGAAATTTTAATCCTCATCAACGGTCGAGATTGCTTTGACGAGGATCACCCGAACTAGCCGTTGGAAGATTTATCTTTAAATAGGAGGTCATTTGTCAGTCAGTTCATTCGATCTTTGGATCGTGTACTAAGCTCTCAAGCTCTCTTGTATAGCTTTTTGAATTAATGCAAAAGTCTTTGGGGTTTCAACATGCTGTAGTGTTCCTCTTCATAAATTTATGGTAACATTGTTTTAGTTTCTGCTCAATATTATGTGAAAACTATCAATCAATAGCTCTCTTACAATAATCTGAATACAGGTATCTTATTCAGTTTGTTGGATCTAGAGTAACATTTTAAATTTTGATTGAAGTAGCAGGTATCTTTATTTCTTCAGAATTTTATTGTTGTTCTATTTCTCTACTTGATTTGATGGTTGATCTAGTGTTTGCAGAAGATCTCTTAGGTTCTCATTGAGTGTTTGGGGATAGTTATCGGTTGGACTAGCCAACTCTCAACACATATTTTTTGAAGAGCTTACTTCATATAAGCCTCAGGATTTATCTAATGATAATCTTTTTTTTGCAGGGTGTTTTTGGGCTAGTACCTCTCTAAAATTTCAAATTTTTTTAAATATTTTGTGGAAATTTTGATAGATCTGGCTATTAAGAGCCTTAGATTATCAACTCTAGGAGTGGAGTTGGACTCATACTCCTGAGATCTGATAGATCTGTAAATTATTTGTATAGATCAGTTATTTACTTGTGTAGATCTGAATTTTTGTAACATAATTTTGAATTTTAACACTTGGGTTTTTGGGATTTTCTCTATTTTGTACGTATTGGGTATTGGGTTTTTTCTCTTTTTACTTGTGCAGTGATAGATCTGAGAAATCAACCAAGTAAATCTTCACATCTGAGCTAGATCTAGACCTTGGAGGGCAAGATCTGGGCTCAAAGATTGTTTGCAGGAATAGATCTGAGAAATCAACCAAGTAAATCTTCAGATCTGAGATTTTTTCTAGCAGATCTGGGGGTTTTGGTACAGATCTAAGCCCTGGAGGGCAATATCCCAAATCTTTTTACAAGGTTAGCCATCAAAGATTTTGCAATAAATCTAAAGATCCAAAGCAATTTTTTTGTTTTTTTTGTGTGTGTTTGTTTGTTTGTTTCAGAACAAGGGTTTCAAGTTTTGGGGCTCCTAAGCCTAGATCTGCCTTCTCCTAGCCCAACGCTAGTTCTATTGGGCCTAGTGCTAGCTTTCATTGGCGCTAGATTTCCTTGCTCCATTTATGATTTGAATATTTAATTTTTTGAAGCTAATCATTGGTGGGCTTTTGCAGAAAATTTGGTAAAAATTTGTGTTTCACGTATTGAATTTTTTTGACAACTTGGGCAAGTGATCTTCAAGGGCTATGACCTAAGGGTTTGATCTCTAAACCATCTTTTTCCTCACTGTTTGCTACAACAGTCATATACCTTTCTAATAGTGGTGAAAAACACATCTAAGTGGTTTGAAATTAACTAAAAAATTGCTAAATACATTAATAAGTCATTTATGTTTGATGTGTATTAAGAATTTGGCCTAGATCTACATTTTGGGTCACTCTTATATCTGAATAATTCTGTTTCTGAAGTCTGAAATATAACGGTGGAAAAATTTCATGTGGGTTAACCTAAAATCAGTGCTTAAGTTGTTTAATACATTAAGGAATTAATTTCTTGAGTTGGGCATTCATTATTAGGCTTATTTCATATTTTAATTGCTGGCTGTAATAAGTATATCAGATCTGATATAATTCCGGAAATCACATCATAATAGGCTGAAAATTTTTGATAATTCATGTGCGCAAGTTTGGAAAAATTTCGGTAAATTTTTGGCATAAAGATATCATTGATAACTTACTGCTTTCATTGTCATATTGCTGCTGTCATAAAGTTTTTCTTACTGTTGTCCTAAAAATTAATTTCTAAAAATTAAGTACTCTGTCATGAAATTGTGATAAAATGCATATCCTTTGTTTCATAAACTAAGTATTTTTTTGAGCATCTGTTGACATTGATATTGTAAAATTTTCTGTTTCCCACCCCGGTTTTCAGTTTCACCTTATTTCTCCCATATAGTTAAATGCCCATTCCCATAGCCATACATTTAACAGACTGAAAAAATAAATATTGCTGAAAACACAAATTCTGGAAATTTTTCAGAGTGCTGGAAATTGCAGAAATAAAAAATCAGCAATTAAAACAGCCATAAAAACACATTTAAACTCAGTGATTTTTGGTCAACTTGACCCTGGAAAAACCCCCTACAACTCTTGGGGAAAACCAGTTTGAGAGCTCTTCTTTATTTCTGGAAAATGCCTTTTACAGAGAAAATATTTTCAGCAAAAAATCAGCAAAACAGAAATTTTTCCAGCAAGCAAAACTTATCTGTTTTCAGCCCAAACGACAATCTGAAAACTGCTGGAAGAGCTGTACGGACCGTACGGATGTACAGACTGTACGGACGTACGGACTATACGGACCGTACGGACTGTACGGACTGTACGGACGGCCGTACGGACTTGTACGGACAGCCCTCGGGAAAAGTGCAGAAAATCGCCTCCTCGATATTCGTGCTGAAAAATAATTTTTTTCACTATTTTGCTCACAAAAACTGCCTTTTTCTGCTTGTTCTTTATGCTGTTCAGATTTGCTGAAATGCTGCCTTGGTGTGTGTGCCAAACTGCTGCCTCTTTCTCCTCCTTGTCCAGAAATCTCCCTTGCTCTCTTGCTCTCCTTCTCCCAATCTGCTCATGAAAGAATGAATGACCTTTTCCTCCTTTTCCTCCTTTAATATAACTCCAAGTGACTTTTGGGTGATCCAAGTGACTTTTGGGTGATCTCTAAATCCAATGGCTGAAATAGATTTAGATCAATGGTTGAGATTAAATGCTCATTTAAATCTCACTTTCTATTTTTTAATTCACCCCACTTTAATAAAGACCCACTTAGTCATTTATTTCCAAAGTCACTTTTCCTTTCTAATTTTTCATTGACTTTATAAAAGTCACTTTAAAATTAGACTTAATAACTTTATCATTTAAAGTCACTTTTAAATTAGATTTAACTTTATAAAATTATAAAGTCACTTTAGGAGAAAAATTAAATTCTTTTGGACATTTTTCCCTAGGCCAAAGATCAAAGCCTAAGGGAACCACCTGTCCTCCGGTACCAAATTTCAACACTCCCTCTTACCGAGGAAGGTGTTCCTCACCACACCCATCTTGTCTCTGAAGTAGACATGCTTGCCCCGTGGTAAGGCTTTGGTAAGGATATCTGCAACCTGCTCATCAGTGGAAATATACTCAAGCTTCACAGCTCCCTTCTGAACATAGTCTCTGATGAAATGATATCTGATCCCGATATGCTTTGACCTGTCATGAAATACTGGATTCTCCGTGAGTTTAATGCAATTCTGATTATCACAGTAAATCACTGAAGGTCTCAACGGCTGACCAAATAAGCCAAACAACATCTTGCGAAGCCAGATGGCCTCACAACTAGCTAGACTGGCTGCCATATACTCTGCTTCCGCTGAACTCAGTGCTACTGACTGCTGCTTCCGGCTGAACCATGACACTACTGCTGAACCCAACCCAAAACAACACCCTGAAGTGCTCTTCCTATCAGAAGCACAACCTGCCCAATCAGAATCAGTGTATCCTGCCAATCTCACTCCATCTCCCTGCTTGTAGTCCAGACCATAATCCACTGTCCCCTGCAAGTACCGCAAAATGTGTTTTGCAGCCACCCAGTGAACCTTCCTAGGCTCACACATAAACTGACTCATCGTGTTGACTGCAAAACAGATATCTGGTCTAGTGTTGACCAAATACATCAAGGAACCAATCAGCTGCCTGTACAATGTGGGATCCACCAACTCGGAATCCGAAGCATGAAGCTTCTTCCAGTTGGTGATCATCGGTGTCGACATGGGTCTACAATCCTCCATGTGGAATCTACTAAGGATGTCCACAATATACTTCCCCTGCCCCAGGAAGAAATGCCCCTCCTCCTGCCACACCTCCAAACCCAAAAAGTAATGCATCAAGCCGATGTCCTCTATGAGTCTCTCTGCACCTGTAATGATCAAGTCATCCACATACAGCACCAGAATGAGAGGCTCCTCACCAATCACAATAAAGTAAAGGTTCGGATCTGCCTCACTCTTTGTGAAACCCATCCCCTGCAAGTATGCATCTATCCTGGAGTACCAAGCTCTGGGAGCTTGCTTCAGGCCATAAAGGGCCTTCTTCAATCTGCACACATGGGACTCCTTCCCATGCACCTCAAAGCCCTGTGGCTGCTCAATGTACACCTCCTCCTGTATGAAGCCATTGAGAAATGCGGTCTTCACATCCATCTGGTGGATCTTCCAACCCATCTCTGCTGCTATCGATATAATGGAGCGGATCGAAGTATATCGAGCCACGGGAGCGAAGGTCTCCTCATAATCAACTCCCTCTACCTGGGAGAACCCTTTAGCCACAAACCTCGCTTTGAATTTCTCAATGCTGCCATCTGCAGCATGCTTTACCTTGTAAAGCCATCTGGAAGTAACCACGGATTTGCCCTCAGGCCTCGGCACCACCTCCCAAACATCATTCTTCATGATAGAAGAATACTCCTCCTACATGGCCTCTCTCCAGACCTGCTGGCTAGCTGCCTCCTCATAGCTAGAAGGCTCAGAGTCAAGGATGCTGGTAACCATCGCCATATAACTACAAAACCTCTCAGGTGGTCTACTCTCTCTGACCGGCCTCTTCGGCTCAGCAACAGATGTGGCATCTCTCAAGGTGTGTCCTGAAGCCACTTGGGCTTCCTCTTCCCTGAGCGCACTTCTTCCACCGGAGAATGAAACTCCTCCTCCTCATCATCATCAGTAGCCTGAACTCCTGACTGTCTGTCTGCTGTCCTCCTGCCTGCACCTGAACCTGTAGAAGCTGAGGTACCGTGTGAACTGTCCATCAGTGGACTCCCTAGTGAACTGCTCTGCATGCTGCCCGGAGCACCACCCCTCTGGCTCGATGAGCCACTGCTCACTGACGAACCTGACATCCTCATAGATGTACCTCCGGATCCTCCTGATCCCTGCCCACTGGATCCCTGCGACTGACTCAACTGCTGCTGAGGGTCTGGCTGATCCAGATACTCTAACTCCCGTGACCTCCTAAAGGCCCTGTCCTCCTCGAACTTCACATCCCGTCTGACAACAACTCTCCTCTGTGCAGGAATGTAAATCCGAAAGGCCTTTGAGGTCTCACTGTAGCCCACAAAGATACCCTTCTCTGCGGTGGGCTCTAGTTTGGTCCTCTTCTCCTTGGGTATATAGGAGTATGTAATGCATCCAAAGATATGAAGATGACCAAGATCAGGCTTCTTCCCAGAGAAAGCCTCCTCCGGAGTCATGTGCCCCAAGGCACGATGCGGACTCCTGTTCTGCAAGTAAACAGCTGTGTTGCAGGCCTCTGCCCACAAGAACAATGGTAACCCCTAATCATGTATCATGGCTTTGGCAGCCTCTATGATGGATCTGTTCTTCCTCTCCGCAACCCCGTTCTGCTGGGGGTTGTAAGGAACAGTGAACTCCCTCCTAATGCCTGCCTCCGCACAATAGTCAACAAACTCTCCAAGGGTGTACTCTCCTCCATTGTCCGACCTCAAGGACTTGATCTTTCGACCTGTCTGAGTCTCCACAAGAGCTCTGAACTCCTGAAACCGCTTGAAGACCTCACTCTTGGTCTTCAAAAAATAAATCCAGGTCCTCCTAGAGTGATCATCAATGAATAAAACATAGTACTCATATCCACTCAAGGAAACATGAGACATCCGACCGCTCACATCGGAATGAATCAAATCAAGTATCCCCGTCGCTCTGCTGTCACTGCTGGGAAAAGGGGATTTGGCAAATTTGCCCATCGCACAACCTCTGCAAGTATCAAAGTGATCAGTACTGAAATCTGGCACACCTGTAGTGATCTCCCGCAATGTCCTCAAGGCTCCATGATACATGTGTCCCATCCTGCGGTGCCAAATCTCACACAGCTCAGAACTGCTAGCTCTGCTGTCGGTACTACTGCTCAATGCCAAAAGGGGCTGAAATGCAAACTTGTACACCTTTGCATGGCGTACACCTATCACTCTCGCTGAATCAGCTGGAGCGCCCCTGGGATACATCAACACCTGTCCTCCCCTGAACAGTACGTCATATCCTCTGTCCTCCAAAGCTGAGACGGATATGAGGTTCTTCCTCATCCCTGGCACATAAAGAACCTCTGACACCTTCAAGGGAGGTTTGGACTCCCTTTGAAATGTCACTGTCCCCACCCTGACTGCTCTAACAACTCTGTCATCACCGAGTACTACCTCAATATCAGTACCACTCTCTGAAAGCTCTGAGAAGTACTCACGGACTCCTGTCATGTGACGTGAAGCCCCACTGTCCACATACCAGATACCTGTAGATGCTCCGCTAATCGAGGGAAAAGCATGCTCCCTCTGAACCTGTGTGGCAGGTGATCCTGCACTAGAGGACTCACATGTAGTGAACGCAAACTCCCGGTCAAAACGACCTGCAAAGTCCTCAATCTCAGCTGACGCTGCCACATCCTGGGTCTTCCCCTTCTTCTTCTTCTTCTCCGGACACACAACTGCATAGTGTCCCATCTTCTGACAATTCCAACACTTCACTTTGGAATAGTCCTTTTGTGAGTTACCCTGTTTACCTTTACCTTTGCCTTTGCCTCCACCACCGCTTGTGGAAGCCTGCTTCTTCCCTTTGCCTTTCTTGCCTCCTGCCACCAGTGCTACGTCCTCATCCTGCTCAACTGGCTTGGCTGCCCCAAGCTGTCCTTTCCTGATCTCTGTCTGAATGCAATCATCCCAAAACCTCTCCCATGTGGGAAGGGTCTCACGTGCACAAACCCCATCAGCAAAGTTCAACCATGAACGGGGGAGGCCATTCACTGCAATCCGCACCAACTCAGTGGGTGGAATGGCCTCTCCAATCGCTGCCAACTCATCTCTCACATTGGTAATCTTTGTGAGATATCCAGCTGCACTATCATTACCCATCTTAATGTTCTTCAGCTTCTCCTTCAGGACCATCTTCCGGTTCTCATTGGTACTCTGGTAGAGATTGGACAATGCTGTCCACATCTCATGGGCATTGCTCTTTCCTCTCACATGAGGAATGCAATGGTCTTTGATTCCGTCTAGAATCAGCCTCTTACCCTTATTGTTCTTCTTTTTATACTCAGCCAACTGAGTAACATCAGTGGGCACAACAACAAGGTTCTGTGCGGTATGCACCATGATATCCCAGACTTCTGCCTCCTCAAAGATACTCTGCATTCTCTCTTTCCAAACGCTGTAATTTATATGCCCATCCAGCTTATCCTCCACCCTCAATCCCAATGACATCCTGCTGTCCTAAAACTGAAAAATAGCACTGCTGTAGTAAAGATAAAACTGCTGTTTATGAAAAAATCAGCTTGCTGGAATTTCCTGAGTGAAAAATCAGCAACTGTAATTTTTCCTTTTGCTGTCCCAAACTGCCCTTCAGCACTCAAGCTCTGATACCATGTAAAAATTTCTATTTTCCCACCCCGGTTTTCAGTTTCACCTTATTTCTCCCATATAGTTAAATGCCCATTCCCATAGCCATACATTTAACAGACTGAAAAAATAAATATTGCTGAAAACACAAATTCTGGAAATTTTTCAGAGTGCTGGAAATTGCAGAAATAAAAAATCAGCAATTAAAACAGCCATAAAAACACATTTAAACTCAGTGATTTTTGGTCAACTTGACCCTGGAAAAACCCCCTACAACTCTTGGGGAAAACCAGTTTGAGAGCTCTTCTTTATTTCTGGAAAATGCCTTTTACAGAGAAAATATTTTCAGCAAAAAATCAGCAAAACAGAAATTTTTCCAGCAAGCAAAACTTATCTGTTTTCAGCCCAAACGACAATCTGAAAACTGCTGGAAGAGCTGTACGGACCGTACGGATGTACGGACTGTACGGACGTACGGACTGTACGGACCGTACAGACTGTACGGACTGTACGGACGGCCGTACGGACTTGTACGGACAGCCCTCGGGAAAAGTGCAGAAAATCGCCTCCTCGATATTCGTGCTGAAAAATAATTTTTTTCACTATTTTGCTCACAAAAACTGCCTTTTTCTGCTTGTTCTTTATGCTGTTCAGATTTGCTGAAATGCTGCCTTGGTGTGTGTGCCAAACTGCTGCCTCTTTCTCCTCCTTGTCCAGAAATCTCCCTTGCTCTCTTGCTCTCCTTCTCTCAATCTGCTCATGAAAGAATGAATGACCTTTTCCTCCTTTAATATAACTCCAAGTGACTTTTGGGTGATCCAAGTGACTTTTGGGTGATCTCTAAATCCAATGGCTGAAATAGATTTAGATCAATGGTTGAGATTAAATGCTCATTTAAATCTCACTTTCTATTTTTTAATTCACCCCAGTTTAATAAAGACCCACTTAGTCATTTATTTCCAAAGTCACTTTTCCTTTCTAATTTTTCATTGACTTTATAAAAGTCACTTTAAAATTAGACTTAATAACTTTATCACTTAAAGTCACTTTTAAATTAGATTTAACTTTATAAAATTATAAAGTCACTTTAGGAGAAAAATTAAATTCTTTTGGACATTTTTCCCTAGGCCAAAGATCAAAGCCTAAGGGAACCACCTGTCCTCCGGTACCAAATTTCAACAGATATCGAATTGCAAAGTTGTTTTTGTTCTCTTTGAGCTAAATTGCATCAAGAAGATTTGAAATAAGCTGGTGTTTTAACTATAGTATCTTCAAGAGTTCATTTTCTAAGTCTTCATCTAAAAAAAGGCGAGCATTTCATTTGGGTAATTGAGGGCTTTTACGGCATAAAGTGTTTTCCCATTCTCGAGTCTAACTTCATCTCATCTTCCGGTGCATTTGCATATAAGTTAATTTTGCATAGATAAAATTTATTTCCAAGCATAAGCTTGGTCGATAGACAAATAGATCTTCATCCGTCTTTTCTTGAGAAGCTTGTTTTAATAGTACTTAATATGGTGACCTTACAGTCGTCAGAGCCACAGTTCTCTGCAGCGCTGGAGGCACCGTGTATGTTATAATTTCAGGAGAGATATCATTAATCACACCTTAGTGTACTTCTCCTGACCTTCTCTCTGACAATTACTACGAAATCATGCTCAACACAGAAATGATTGTAGGGTTCAAATTTAAATAGGCATTTAACTAAAATTAACCAAGATTCTTGCATCTCACATTAGTTTTAGGATCTGCATTTCATATAAAATAGTCATTCATATAAGCAACAATTGTTAATCGATTACTTGGTCTTAATTTCCCTAGCAAGATCGTTGACTCCATAAGGAACTGGTATCAATCGTTTAAAATCTAATCAAATCCTATAAGTCTTACTAAATCTTAATCAAGTACTTGATCGCTTCACTGTGTCTCTCGAATTGGCTGGGTCCCAACTAGTTCTTCTTCATTCCACTTTTCCATAGGGTCTACCCCCCTTAGCTTGCTGTAGGGTGACAACTTAAATGGAGAGATTGGATATCAGAGTGACAACCACCGATCTGAGCCGTTGTTGCGGTGCCTAGACATTCTGTGCGACAAGAGGTCCCAAACCCACTGCTTTGGGTTCAAAACCCCAACTTTGGGCAATTTTCTAGCTAACTAATTTTGGTGGGTTTTCACCATTCAGAAATACCTTCCTAGCTACCCAAATTCGAACACTCCCTCCTACTGAGCAAGGTTTTTCCTTTACCCCTTGAAATCTTCGGTTCCATGACTTTCCTTGCATAACCATGACTGTCCTTGCATGAGTCATGAGTTTCCTTATGTAGCCATATCTGTCCTCGCATGTGCCACGACTGCTTTTGTACTTGATGAAGACTTAACTTGCATGGTGCATGCCTTTCCTTGCATGCAACATGACTTTTCCTTGTACCACCACGAGTGTCCTCACTTGGTTCGTTATTGTCCTTACATGCACTGAGAACTTCTCTCTCTTGAACTTGGAGATTCAGACTTCCATTGGGCGACTGATTTTTCTTTGTAGTCTCCCTCTAGAGCTAGACTCCCTCTGAGCCTACACAACCTCCATTGGCTCACTCTACTTTCCCTCTCGGAAAGCACTGCAACTGAACTTGTGTCCTTCCAAATTCAGTCTCGAGCTGCAGTCGAACACTGGGTCGAATCAACTCTAGATCACCCAACTCAATTCTGCAAGCGATCTCATCCTCCTAGGTTAAACACTTCATGTGCACATGGCTCCCTTGTCGGATGTGCAACTCCACAACCTAATGAAAATAAGATCTCGCCATCAACCAACCATCCATTGGAAGCTACCTTGTCCAAGCAAATCACCTTCTCTGTTGTACCTCTTGCTCCATGTCTAGGCAATTCCACAACTCCCTCTTAAGTTGCTTCTTGTGCACACTTTCATCCACATGCTCTTCAAAGTAGCTATGATACGATGTTGAAATTTCCAAGCCCTCTAGATTTGGTATGTGCCCTTACTAGGATCACAATGCACTAGAGAAGCCTAGCATAAAAACACTTTGCAAATTGGAAAATATAACAACAACGAAGTCAACAACAATACATAAGAATATTGGCCCAAATCTCATTTCTCATTAGTCCATCGATAAGAAAACATTAGGGCTCCCGAACTAGGGATCATGGCCCTTCATAAACATTGATACAAACTAGTATACGTAGTATGCAATAAAATACGCAATCTGTCGTTTGACTGATCTAGGGCTTGAGATCTGATCCTTTAGATCTTCAGTATGCCCAATAAAATCAAATACATACTTGAGGCAGTGCGTTCAGTGCATGGTCCTTGGATTGTTTGCAATCTTTTGCAACTAGTCCTTCTACAATCACGCTACAACTTCTCCATCTGCTAGATTTGCTTCTTTAGATCACAAATCTGAATTTCTTCTTGCAGGTTAGACCTTCCAACACTTAGATTTGACTTTCTTCTTGCAAATCTGACCATCCAACACTCAGGTCCAACTTTATTCTTGTAGATCTGACCTTCTAGTACTCATATCTGACTTTCTTTTTGCACATCTGACCTTTCAGTAGTCATATTTGACTTTCTTCTTTCAAATCTGACCTTCCAGTTCTAAAATTTGACTTTCTACTTGTAGATCTGACCTTCCAATACTAAGATTTGACTCTTTTCTTGCATATGCAACTTCTCTAAGGCAGATCTGTGGCTAGGCACTTTAGCCTCCTTGTTTACACAAGTGAAAGTCCTTCTCAACTTGTGTGTCTAGGCCTCTTGTTTGGCCTCCTATTTATAGTTTTCTTTAGGTTATTCGGGGAAACCTTGGTCCTTTAAGGTTTTTCCCACTTAACCCTTCAACCATAAATTAGAATATAAAATTAATTACTTAGGTCTTAAACCCACTGCTTTGGGTCCAAAACCCCAACTTTGGGTAAATTGCCCAACCGACTAAGTTTTGGTGGGTTTTCACCACTCGAAAATACCTTCCAAGCTACCCAAATTCCAACAGAAACTCGCTAACAATTGTCGATTCTTCCAATTCCATAACATCATTGAGCCTAGTACTGGCCCCTATGTTTAGGCTTTTGTATGTGATTATCATGCTAATTGAGTATGAACTATGTGAATTCTTGGTCCACAAAGTTGTGCGTGAGTTGTGTGGTGTAAAGGCATTGACATGCTGTCATAATGCAATTTTAGTCCATGAAGATACAAGTGTGTACATGTATATGTGTGTGTACTAACCCTGCCAACCTCTGATACGAATAAATGGAATTTCCTAATAGGTCTGCTCCTTTAGGAATGAGGTTTTTGTGTGTTTATTGAGGGTTTTTGGTAGTTTAAATTGTATGCATGCGAGACTGGTCTTAACTACATAAAAACATTCCCAGACAACATATATTGCACAACCATAGAAATTTATTTAAGAATAGAATTGCATATACATGCATGTTCATTTCTCTAATGACTTATGGTTGTACTTGGAAAGTTGGAAGCTAACAATAGATTTGGAATTATTGGTGACTTTATCAACGCGCTTAGGTATCTTGGATGTCTGTTGTTGCATGTAGACAGGTAGCTACAACATTGTTGATTTGGCTCCCTGTTCCTTTGATCTAAGCTTCAGGCACTAGATTTCTGACAATACTCCTTTATCATTGCCGCGACACTCCTAGATCTTGCTGGTCGCAATTCGTCTTTTATCCTTCCTCAAGCGCACGACCTCACCCTTGGCAATGTGTGATGAATGCAATCACTAGATCAGTCCGAGAGGAAAACATTGTATTTCAATGTTGGATTAGAAGTCGACCCTGGGAACCCCCGATCACCTTGTTCTCCTTCACTCGATACCACATATAGGCACAAGCAATAGCTCGAGATCCCCTCCTGCTGAGGTTATTGACCTTGTTAGTCACCATGAGCGGCCTCCCAACCCGTATGCCCCCCCCTATCACTTGTGTAGACCCCCTACAAAACTAGGTGACTTCCATGGGCATGTGAATTGTCACAAGCAGGGAGATTGTGGCCTACAGGCAACCTGATCTTCTCCTAGTGGACCATGTCAATGGGTTATTCCTTTGCCTGGTCGCTGAAGCGATTACGTGTAGTGGCACGAGTTCCCCAAAACCCGCAAGGTAACACTTCACATGAGCTAGATAAGCCTCTCCAACGCAATCCGCCTTGGTCTGCTTATAACATGGGACCACTTTCATGTGCGTCCAATATGCTCACGAATCCTCACGCTGCTGGTTAATCCTCTGTCTTAGATCCATTGTTGCGGCCCCATTTCGGTTCGTCCTTGCACCCACGAGCTAGCAAAACAATTATGCCCACTATCTGTGCTTGTCCCTCTTCCACCAAATGGTGCGATCTAGCAACACTATGTGTCAACAAAGAGTCCCTTGACCAGATTACTTGAATCCAATGAATTCTTGTCAACTGATCTCATTCAATGTTAAAGCCAATGTTGCAAACATCGGGATCGAGATAAAATCGGCAAGGGCCCGGAAAACCAAAAAATCGTAAAAATTGGGAAAATATCGGTAAAAAGCGGCAAACATTGGCTAGGCCAAAAAATTGTGATTTCAAGATAAAATCGGGATGTTATCGAGATGTTCGCAGCACTGGTTAAAACAAGATGAGAGATTTGAGTGATCCCTCCACTAATGAGCTAGGGTGGGTAAGCGTCCACTGAAACCAACTTCCCTCCGAGGGTTTTCATCCAAGTGAGACATTTGACACTGAGCTTTCCAATCCAATCTTCGAAAATAACAATGCATAGTGATGAGAGGAAAACCAATTTTTCCTCTTTTAAACCCCTTTTTTCAATTTCCCGCCTTTTCTCCAATTTGAATATATTTTCTCTTTTCTTTCAATTTTTATTTGCTTTTCTAATGTTTTCCCCCATAACTTTATTATTGTCACTTTAAGATGTCACTTTATAAAGTCATCATGACCCATGATGTTTTATTTGCTAGTTGACCCCCTTTATTAATGTTTCTCCTATGACTCTAGCCCACGGAAGCCAGGAATGAGCTAATGAAGTCGTCTCCCTTCTGATCATTAGAGAGGGGACATCACAGTATGATTTAGTGTGTGGAGATTTGCGTTGTTGTTAAGATGTGGATGCAAAGGAAGAAAAAAGTCAAGGACAAAGAATTTTCAGAATGTGAATATTTTTACTGTTGTTTAGATAGGTGTGAAGCCAGATTGTACTTATTTCTATTTTTATTATTAATGTAAGTAACTTAAAAAAAAATAGAAATCTTGTGTGTGTTAACACTTTTGGTAGCATGTTAACACTTGTGAGTGTTTCCTTCCTTGGACTGCTTAGAAATAAGAATTCTATTAAATTATTTGCTTTTGATTTTGGTCCTGGTTCTCGGCTGCCTTATGATTAATATTTTCCTGCTTCGAAAGAGATATAGATTTTGCTTGCATTAGGACTTTAGGATCTCAGCTTGAATGGTTGTACAATTTTTGGCAGTTTGTGCATTTTACAAGAAAAGGTATAGTCCTGAATGTGACATTGAATGGTCTTTGTTGTATGCTGGGTAGTAAGGGTCTCTGTGGAAGAATCTGTGCTATGGATTCACTGTCTGCTATAATTAGTTATTTGTGCATACTCCTCTGAATGTGTGACATTAAAAGGTATTTGTTGCATGTTGGGTATTAAAGTCCTTTATGGAAGGATTTGTGCCATGGATTGACTCCACTATAGTTGGCTATTACTAAATGTACATTGGTTATCTGTAGGTTGTAATGGCTATAAAATGTCGTGGGGAAGAACAATTAGGGGGCCTTTACACTGGAATCAATACACAACAGATAACTATGTCGAGTAAGATGGTATGAGCAAGCCTGTTTTCCTAGTTATCATTCTGATAGCAATTTTTTGTACTATAATTTTTTTGTATACAGGTGCCATTTTATTATTTTAATGGAACTGTATCTTTTTGTGACCAGGTATCCGAGTTTACTGGAATGGTTGTACAACCACACAAGGCCATTGTTGGGGCAAATGCTTTTGCACATGAAAGTGGTATCCATCAGGCAAGTGAGCTTATTTTATTTCCCCAAATGTCTTTTTGACATGTTAAAATGTGCGACATGTGAATTGTTCTCATATGCACAATTATACTTGAAAGTTTGAAACCTCTGGAGGCTGGAAACCTCAGTTTTAGCCATTTATAGTCTGTGTATGAGGAAGGCATTTATGGTAATTCTACAACCATCCTACATTGTATTGTTTCTCCTCACTAGTGAATTCTGGTAGTGTGCACCAAGTTAACAAGTTGAATGTACTGAGGAATACATTCATGATTCACCAATGATCAACTTTTTGTAGCAGCTAAAGTTTTAAGAGAACAATATTTTGGTATCACAATGAGTTGGATAAATCCAGCCGTTATATGACTGTACTGTATCCTACTTTATATTGTCAAGGATTATAATGTAATATCATATACTCGCCCTGGAGCATATCCTGAGAGTAGTTTCTGGAAGCATATAGATTGACCTTTCAGATCAGTTCTTAAAGCTAACATGCACACTATTCCCTTGTTCTTTGTTCTTTGTCATTTCCCTTGTTCCTTATTCAACATCAACTATTTTGCTGTGACATCAGAGAAATGATAAAGATAACTCTTATTTTATTTAAAGAAAATAACACGTTTCAAAACCCTGCTAACTCAAAAAGCAGAATCAACCCTTCATGAATGTAGAAACTGATCATTGGTGTAATGTCTGCCGGCTTCTCCAGTGCTTGATACTATCAGATAGCTTTTATTTCAGAAAATCAAAGCAGATGTAGATTGGAAGGACGACTACACCTGTACAACAAGCCCACAAAAAATGTTTATATGTTAACCCTTCAATTGCATCTTTTTTGGGCCTCAGATTTCTTCCGTTGCACTTGTCTAAACTTGAATTCTTCATGCAACCTCGCTCTTTGTGATTGTTTACTGTCCCCTTGTTAGATGTAAAACATTTTCTGCAGTCACTATTTGTCCTTCTGTTTTTCCTGTTAAGTAGGGGAAGAAATCCACTTTGACAAAAGTAGGAGAACTAAAATAGCTGGTTAGGATAGCTAAATAGGTACCTTGAACAAATCACATACCAGCTCAAATCTATGATGAGCACTTTGAAATCAGTTTGCTCATTATGCTTTGTAAATATTGGAGTCGTTGTGTGTGATTTCATCCTGTAGTCCTGTTTTCTAGCAAAATGTTGTCTTTGGCACAATTTGTCTTTCAATATGTTTTAACTCCCATGTAGCAATTAGAATAATGTCTTCGGGAGTTATGTGAGGTGTGATCTGAAAAGGTACAAAAGACCAAGATTTGAATCCAACGAAACACTGAGTTTTGGGGTGCATGAAAAGGACAAGGCTCCATGGAGGATCGATGCAATCTTTTTACTCCAGAAGTGGCTTAGAACAGTAAAGGTGTTGGATTGGATTATGCAATGCTCACCCTGTTGATATTTCAAGTGTTCACAGAAACTAGAAACAATTTCCCTCAACAGATAACTACTTCCAATGACTTGTTAGCATCAATTTATATATAACAGCCAATATCATTAAGCAGTTATACAGAAGAAAATTTCGACCATTAAACATGAAAGCACAGTAAAAATAACCATTAGACAATGAGACAAGAGACACAGAAATTAGGCTCAAGGCCAGGCAAAAACCCACAAGAACCTATAAATCTTTCCTTATGAGAGAGAGAGAGAGAGTTCAAAGTGTTGATTTTCTAGTGCATCCAAGACTAGTGTAGTTTTTCAAAATGGATAACTACTTCCAATGATATGTTCAGTATTCTTTTTGCCTTCCAATCATAAGCAGTTATACATGAAAGACTTCAACCATTCACCTTCAACAATAGAGCATTAGAGATTAGAATGAACACTAAAACAAGAGACGAGACACTAGAAATTAGGCTTCAAGCTAGGGCAAAACCCACAAGGGGAAACCCAACCAATCTTTCCTTATGAGAGAGAAATTCTGTTCATCAATAGTACATCAAAGAATATTCCAACAAGATTCCAAATCTGACAAAATCAGTCAACGAAGAGAGAGAAAGTCAACCCTGGTCAAAGTATATGTCTGCGACAGTAAGGCCGAATTTCGGCCTGAGGAAGCTCTGAACAGGAGGCCAAAATTTGGTCAAGCCTCAGTCAACAATCTTTGTAATTCTCTGTCAAAGGAGAGAGGGTTGTCCTGCTGTAAATAGTCCAGAACAGAGGCAAAGATTCGGTCAAGATAAGTCAACAAACCACCTGCATTATTCGGCCTCCAAGCACAGTCAAACCCTCAGTCAAACAGATCCAAAACAGCCCAAGTCAATGGAAATCAAAAGAGGTCAAAACAGAGATAAAGAAGTGGGTCAACACTGGCCAGAAATTCTCCTTTGACTCCTTTGCATGTGTGGATTAGCCTCTATGAATTTCAGATGAATGTGTGTGATGAGATGATGCCAAAATGAGATCCAACGATGTCTTATTTATATGAGATTGAGGAGGTGCCTTTTCACACATGTCAGCCGACTTGACCTTTACGAGGTTGACTTGGGCAAAGGCAAAAACATAAATTTCCTCCATTGCTTGCCAATGAAAATGCCGACCATAGCTACCCAAATTTTCAACACTCCTTCTTAGCTAGGGAGGTACTTTTCATTCTCTCTCAAAATCAATTTCCTCGACGAATCCAAAGGTCTCTTGTGTTGAAAATGTAGTGAGCAAGGTCTTTTGGCTTGTGCCTTAGCTAGTGAAGACCTCGAGTTGTCCTCATTAGTTAGACTTTAGTTAGGATGAGTTATTTACAAATTACCGGAATAGTCATCAAGATAGCATGCGTAGAGTTGGAGCTTCAGTTAAGAGGAATTCTTCATCAGTTTGACTACAAGATTGGGTGGCAGTTACATGCTCAGTTAGAATGAGTTAGTCATTAGTCTTGATTGAAGGAAGGATGAGTTAAGAACTCCAGCGTTAATTGGAGTGAGAACTAGTTCGACTCAGGTAACTTGTCAATCACAACACAAGTTCTAAATTTATACTTGCCTAATTTAGTGTGGATTGAATCTATAAAGAGGAGGACGAAGGCACAAGGAATCATGCATTTTTTTTGTGCACAAAGCTTTGTGACGAGACAAAGCTCATAGGTTGTGAGAGAGCCTTGTTTGTGGAGAGTGCAAAAAGCTTGCGTCCTAAGTAATAGGAGATCACAAGTGTGCTAGGATTTAAGAGATGGGATCAAGGGTTTTTCCAGGGCAAGTCTAGGCTAGATCAATAGGAGAAAAGCTTTGTTCTCAAGAGATAGATTGCTTTGTATTTGATCTATTTGCTCAGTCAATAAATACGACATCAAGGAGAGGGTTTTCCCAGTTGGGTTTCCCAAGAAAAAATTTTGTGTCCATTTGTGTGATGTGTTTTTATCTCTTTGTTTCTTTTATTCCGTTGCTTCTATTGTTGAGAAATTTTGTGTCTTGGTATAACGAAGTTGGCTTCAGATTTGTTCATTCAAGCAGTTGCATAATCTCAAGGAAATTCAACATCTTAGCTCATAGCCTACGAGACAAACACAAGTACAAGATTCTCTCTTTATCAAGTTCAATTTGCTCGACCAATCCACATGTCTCTCGACACACAACCTAAGGGAGAGATCATCAATCTCATCATAAGGAAAGATACACAACATCCAACACATCCCACAAGCCATAACCCCATGGTATTTAGGCCAATTTCCCACTTACTAGTGGGTCCAAACCAAACACATGCACATGGTACATTTTCCCAACCATACACAAGGTCTCTTGGACCATAGCCTAAGCGAGGAATCCCTATCTCAATCCCTAACTATATAGTCTCTTGGTTCATGTACTAAGGGAGAGAACACAAAATCAATCCATACCTCAGAACTACGCTCCCTGACCAAACACACTGGCCTCCCGGTCCATTGAGCTAGGGGAGTGACAATCTTCCCGACCAATCCATAGGTGATCCAAGAGGATCTCGTCAGATCATTGCACAGGTGTTCAAGTGTCGTCGTCAGTGTTCAATGTCGTCATCAATTCAGTTCGGTGTTTCCAGCTTCAACAGTGTTGGTTATGGGTCAGGTTGTTCAAGTAATATGGTTTTCATGGCGTTCAGTTGATATGGGTTTGTACCTGGTTGTCGACTTGTGTTCATCGACAGTTCTGCCAGGATTTGGTCGACGACATGTGTCTTGTCGTTGCTTTGCAGGATTTGGTGTCGACATGGATTTTGTCGTCCACTCATAGGCTGATCATCGACATGTGTGTGTCGCTCGTTGCAGAGGTTCGATATGGTTCGTTGTCAGGTTGTCATCGCAAATGCCACTTGTGTCGACGACGTGTATTTGGTTTCTAATGTCGCTTTGTGACATTTGGGGACAAATGGGTTTTGTTCATCTATTTTGATGTAAAAGTCCTAAAAAACCCTAACCTAATACATTACAATTCCAAATGCATTAAAAAAGAACCATTCCCTAAATCTTAACTCCAAAACCTATGTTAAATGCAACAAACATAATACGTTGAAATGTGTATTAAAAAACCTAGTTCTAAAAACCTAAGTCCTATTACCTAAGTTCTATGTCCTAACCTTCGTATTAACCCTCATCATAGTTTTAAACATTACAAACAAACAAAAACAATGTAAATACAATAAACAATCACCTTAACTGCAGTCTAAATTGTGTCGGGAAGTTTAGCATGTGAATGGAAGCAATGGAGTTAACGATCAATTGTAAACAGTCGGAGTTTCACCGCAGCATGGAAACCGTCAGGTCTTTGCAAACTGCAATAGGTCATGTGAACAGGTGGGGGTCGTTACCGTGGCAGTCAGGGGTCAGTTCACCGTAGCGGAGACTGCGGAGCAAACCGCGATATGTGACCGCAACATCGCCATTGCCAGCTGACAGCAGAACCGCCAGGCGATAACCACAGTCAATTAACGACAGTCACATAGGCTGTCTCCCCCTCCGCCCGGTTAGCCTGACCGCCAACGGTTGTGGAGTTATTGTAATGTTATTTTGGGTTTGTTTGTGGTTTGTTTGTTGAAACTAATTCGACCACCATAGAACCTAGCCCTAGGTGTCAAATTACAACAAGACTGAAGCTAAACCTAATCAGATTGCAACCAAATTCATCCTGTATTCAGCCAAGGAGGTTTCAATGTATCTGCAGGCCTTTAAAAGGTAGTTTTGCTTCATTGATGAGGGGGTGGTTTTTTGACTTTTGCTTGCAGATTCTAGAGGTCATAGGTAGTTTTGTTTTCAGTGTTACGGGAGCATCCGGAGTCGGAATTGGAATCTGTAAGAAGCGTTGGAAAGCTGGTTCAGAGGGCTATCTGATGACAGTGATCAGAAGTGCTTGCATGCACATTCAGACTGATCAAATCTCTGTGTAATCAACACCTTCTTTTCATTCCTAATAAAAACGGTTGCCCATCTTGAAAGCGGACCCAGAGACGTAGTCCATCAGGGATGAACTCCGTAATCAATTTCGCTGTCTGGTATCGCTGTGTTTTTATTGTTTTCACTTCTGTTATGCATCTATCTTGTGTTTAATCAATTGTCGTAAAGTCTTCTTCTCAAGTAGTTTTCCTCGATTTCTGTGCTTTGAGCTAACATTCAAATCATTAATGGTTAATCAATTCTACATCAGTTTAAGTCTATGATCACATTCAGATCATATAATTTGGTATTAGAGTAGGTTGTGTTTGTAGAATTTGCCATTGAATGTTAACCAGGTCAAAGTCGCAACGAGGAGAAGGAATCCTTGAGCAGATCGATCCAGAGATTGGAAAGCGACGAGTCATTCATAAATCGACCATGTCAGGACTTGATGCAGGTGAAAACACTGAAACTAAGATGAGTGAAGAACAGTTTCAGCAAGCATTCTTGACTATGCAACAGAGTTTGGGAGAATTGTACGAAGACAAGAAGACGAGAGATGCAGCTTCTTCAAAGACATCGAAGAAGTACAAAGGTAAAGGGAAGACTGATAAACCACCTTCACCTCCATCATCTCCATCATCATCTTCTTCTTTTTCTTCTTCCAGTGCAGAATCTGAAACATAAAAGAAACCTAATAAAACATCTCTTTTGAAACTTGATGTGAAATTTGAGTTTCCTGTTTATGATTATAGCGATAAAACTAAAATTCAGTTAGCTACACTTAGAATGGGGGGAACAAATTTAATCTGGTGGGAAAGTAAAACTTAGATAGATGTAAAGCGTAAAGGAAAGGTCATCTCTTCATGGTCTAAGTTTTTGAAAGCTCTTAGGAAACAATTCTATCCTTTAGGATACATGCAGCAAGCTGTGATTGATTGGCAGCATATAAGGCAAGGTAAAGGGCAGAGTGTTCAGGAGTTTACTCAGGAATTCAGAAAGAAAGCATTGGTGCTTGGTATTTCATTGGATACACATGAAGCTTTGTTAAAATACATCGGCAGTTTACATTCATATTTGCAGCATATTTTGTTGATGTTTAATCTTGATGATATTTATGAGGTGTGTGTTCAGGCCATACATATTGAATCAGGTGGTAAACCATTCAAGTTTTCATCGCAGTCATCAAAAGAGTTGGAAACCAAAGATTCCAGTGACAGTAAGGGGAATAACATTTCAAAGAGAAAGAAATCAACGATTGTTTAGAAGGAAATACCTACTTGTTCTCATTGCCAGAGAATTGGTCATGACGAATCTAAGTGCTGGAAACTTCATCCAGAACTTAAGCCCAAAAATTTCCTTAAGGAGAAGGATGAAAAGAAGGCCATTGCAGTAGTCCAGCAAGATCTAGGTTCAGATTCAGGTGATGAAAGGAGGATAACCGCCATGGTTACGACAAGTAAAACTTCTAACACTGGTTCAAGTTCGAAAACTATTGCATCTTCGTCAAACATAAATGCTTCAAATGAGGATAAAGGAGTTGAATTATTTAACATAAGGATAACTTCTAAGCATACAAAGATAGATACAATGTTGACAGTGGATGATAGGCGAATTTAATCTCTGAATATTTAGTTAAAAGTTTGGGTTTGGAAACATGGAATCATCCAAGAGCTTACCCATTAGGATGGCTAAATAAATCAACTCAGATAACAATTACCAAACAGTGTTGATTAAGATTTTCCATAACAACTAATTACATTGATGAAGTGGAATTAGATGTGGTTCTAGTAGACATGTGGAGTTGTCTTAGGAAGTCCTTATCTTTATGACCGTGACGCAGTAGTTTACAGGAGAGAACATAAATATCACCTTATGAAAGTTGGGGTTGAATTTATTGTTAGGGCACATCAAAGTAAAAATCACTTGAATGCAGTTAATGTTAATAAGATGAAATGATTAATAAGTTCAAACAAGCAGTTTGTAATCATGTTTATAAAGGATCAACATAATAATCAACAAGATTCTTGTTTAAGTTATGTGATGAAAGGAGATTTTGGGGGTATACCAATTTCCCTTTTTTTTATAAAATTTCGATCCCGAGGCCTGTGGGTTATGACCCACAAACCTATCGGAACCGTCATTCATTCGCTTAGGCCCTAAGCCTTTAAACCGGAAGAACCCAACTTAATCGATTTTTCGTTAAAAATCGGGACGACACCCCTTTAACGCAACACACACAGGAAACATAGAAATGAAGTAAAACCCCGATTGAACTCTTGGGCCGGACTTCAAAATCTATAAGCCCGCATCTATAATTATGGTCGGGTCTGCACTCCAAGCCATTTCCTTCCCGCTGCGCTCTTCAATCTCCGATCTCTGATCGGCCCGATCTCCGTTGTCCATTTTTTCCTCCGATCCAACGGCTATCGGCGCATCGCTTAATCGACATTCCATTGCGCTGTTCTCATCTCTGCGATTAGAAATTAAATCACGACCATCGATCTGGTGCTCGATCTGATACTTGTCATTAATTTTGGATGCACAAATTGCACGACAATCCTCTACCCTCGATCTGCGCTCAATGGATCTGACGACTGTCATGGATTTTGGATAGACAACAAGCACGAGGATTAACCGCCCGAAAAGCGGTTTCCTGTCTCCTCCTCGTGGCTATGTGTCCTTCGCTAAGTGGAATCGGGTGCCAACCGGAATTACCACTTATCTCTTGTGACCTCGCCCGAAATACCACCTTCTGTTGCGAAACCACTTCTCTCGCGAATTAACTTCCGCGCTTTTCCGCCATGCGATGATCATCGATCTATTCAATCGGACGGTTCCTTCCTGCACCCAGACCGCCATCATTATGCAACTCAGCTTGAAGATGGTTTGATTAAAGAGATAGAAACTTGTTCAATTCTATGTAAAACCAAACATCTTATTCATAAGCAGGGATTACAACATGAGTTACAGTTTGTGCCTAAAGCTTCTCTTCCTAATGTCAAAATGAATCAATTTAGTTTAAGTCTGGAACTTAACAGTTGCAGGGATACAGGTCAATATTGGGGAAGTCAGTGTTCAATTTCTCTTGTATTGTGTCGCCATGTCATGTCTCGAATAGTTTGGAAACCTCTTTTCAAGTGGAGAGGAAATCTATTTGTTTTCATATCAAAGCCTTTCCAAAAGCAGTGTCAAAGCGTCTAATCGGAACTTATGCATCATATGAAAATGCTAATCAATGGAAACATCATTTAAGGAATAAGGACAAAGTGATTCAAACAAATCAACAACTAAATCAATACTTTCTGAATCAAACTAAGTTGCAGCAAATTACACCTTATAGTTAGATAGGTTCATTGCAGCAAGTTCACTTAGTAATCAGAAATAAGGAAAGTATGTCAATTCAAGTAGTTGATTTGATGTCCAAAGTATCTTTGATTATCTCTCTCATTCCGCAAAATGGATTGTTTATACATGTTGATGGTATTAAACAACATCCAGTAGAGACTGTTTTCAAAGACTCTGAATCACTAACTCATGGTTCTTCATGGAAAGAATTCCATTGCCATGTTGATAACAGGTTGTTTGCCCATCGTCGCAAGTTGTTCATACTATAGATTGATGAAACAGGTTACCGACTCCAAAGGTACTATGGTCAGCATTATCAGGGTCATCACTTGCAAGTGATTGGTCGAATGTATTGGTACATCATCAGGTCAAGGTGGAAACTGAGGGAGTTTTGCCCTCATCGACTTTTTGTTTAGTCAAACTTTTGTGGTCCAAAAGCTTTCAAGTGGAGAGGATTGATCTAGGAGGATCTCGTCAGAGCATTGCATAAGTGTTCAAGTGTCGTCGTCAGTGTTCAATGTTGTCGTCAATTCAGTTTGGTGTCATTAGCTTCGACAGTGTTGGTTATGGATCAGGTTGTTCATGTAATATGGTTTTCATGGCGTTCAGTTGATATGGGTTTGTACCTCGTTGTCGACATATGTTCATTGACAGTTCCGCCAAGATTTGGTCGACGACATGTGTCTTGTCATTGCCTCGCAGGGTTTGGTGTCGACATGGGTTTTGTTGTCCACTCGCAGGTTGATCATCGACATGTGTGTGTATCCCATTACAGAGGTTCGATATGGTTCGTCATCAGGTTGTCGTCGCAAATGCCACTTGTGTCGATGACATGTATTTGGTTTCTAATGTCGCTTTGGGACATTTGGGGACAAATGGATTTTGTTCATCTATTTTGATGTAAAAGTCCTAAAAAACCCTAACCTAATACATTACAATTCCATATGCATTAAAAAAGAACCATTTCCTAAATCTTAACTCCAAAACCTATGTTAAATGCAACAAACATAATACATTGAAATGTGTATTAAAAAACCTAGTTCTAAAAACCTAAGTCCTATTACCTAAGTTCTATGTCCTAACCTTGGTATTAACCCTCGGCATAGTTTTAAACATTACAAACAAACAAAAACAATGTAAATACAATAAACAGTCACCTTAACCGCAGTCTAAACCGTGTCTGGAAGGTTAGCATGTGAACGAAAGCAGTGGAGTTAATGGTCAGTTGTAAACAGTCGGAGTTTCACCGCAGCATGGAAACCGTCAGGTCTTTGCAAACTGCAACAGGTCATGTGAACAGGTGGGGGTCGTTACCGTGGCAGCCGGGGGTTAGTTCACCGTAATGGAGACTGCGGAGCAAACCACGGCATGTGACCGCAACACCGCCACTGCCAGCTGGCAACAGAATCGCCGGGTGATAACTGCGGTCAGTTAACGACAGTCACATGGGTTATCTCCCCCTCCGCTTGGTTAGCCTGATCGCCAACGGTTGTGGAGTTATTGTAATGTTATTTTGGGTTTGTTTGTTGAAACTAATTCGACCACCATAGAACCTAGCCCTAAGTTTCAAATTACAACAAGATCGAAGCTAAGCCTAATCAAATTGCAACCAAATTCATCTTGTATTCAGCCAAGGAGGTTTCAATGTATCTGTAGGCCTTTAAAAGGTAGTTTTGCTTCATCGATGAAGGGGGTGGTTTTTTGACTTTTGCTTGCAGATTCTAGAGGTTATAGGCAATTTTCTTTTCAGTGTTACGGGAGCATCCAGAGTCGGAATTCGAATCCGTAAGAAGCGTTGGAAAGCTGGTTGAGAGGGCTATATGATGACAATGATCAGAAGTGCCTCCATGCACATTCAAACTGATCAAATCTCTGTGTAATCAACTCTTTCTTTTCATTCCTAATAAAAACGGTTGCCCATCTTGAAATCGGACGCGGAGACGTAATCCATCAGGGACGAACTCTGTAATCAATTTTGCTGTCTGGTATTGCTGTGTTTTTACTGTTTTCACCTCTGTTGTGCATCTATCTTGTGTTAAATTAACTGTCGTAAAGTCTTCTTCTCAAGTAGTTTCCTCGATTTCCGTGCTTTGAGTTAAAATTCAAATCATTAATGGTTAATCAATTCTACAACAGTTTAAGTCTATGATCACATTCAGATCAATAGGTCTCCTAGCCGCAACCTAAGGAAGATTGTCCATCACATGATCTTATACAGTCAATGCTCCGTCTCACTCAGAGAGGTGTTCTCAACAACTGTAAGTTGTTCTATGAAATAAGCAAACTTCATACGAGACGACGACTTTGTCAACACATCAACAACCTGTTTATTAGTAGGGACATATTCGAGCTTCACAACTCCCCTTTGGACAATATTCCAAATATAGTGATACTTAATACCAATGTCCTTCGACCTATCATGGAACATTGGGTTTTCAGGAAGCTTCACACAACTTTGATTATCACAATATATAATGGTTGATTCCAACACTTGATTAAACAAACCAACAAACAATTTTCAAAGCCATATAGCTTCGTAATAGGTAGAACATGCAACCATCTATTCAACTTCAACCGTACTCGGAGCAACACAAGTTTGCTTTCTACTAGACCATGAAATTATAATCCTTGGAGAAATACACAAAGGAACCCTAGAGATCCTGATCTTACCATCCAGGTCGTAGATCCAGACTCTATACTATCTTTCCCCTCAGATCTGGAGCTGCACGACAACAAGAAAACACCCAAACGATATATACAATGATAAAATAAAAAAAAAACCACAAAAGCCCAGTTAGATAATTACAATAATTACAAACTGAAAGCTCTAATCAGCTGCACATAAATTATTATTATTATTATTTTTAAATTTTGAATGGAGGTGCTAGCTCGAAACCCTCATGCATCACAAAATGAAAATCTTATGATAAGCCCAGAGCTTATTTAGCTGGGCTCTTTAGGAAATATAGATTGGGAGTTGGCTGGTCTAACCAAAGACTATCCCTGAATGCCCGATAATCTATCTCAAGATTTTCTTTCAAAACTGAATCCAACCATTAAAATAGAGTGAGAAAATAATAGTTAAATTTAGACAAATAGAGATACCTGCTATTACGTTCAAAATTAAAATTATTATTCAAACCCTAGCAAATTGAACAAGATACCTGTGCTCAGATCACTCTTTTGAAGCTATTATCAATGGCTTTAGAAAAAAATATGCATGAAATAAAACATCTTACAACATTCCCATGAAGAGTAACACCAACAGAATTTAACCCTAAAGTCTTTCTTTATTATTCAGAGAAAGATTACATCAGAACTTCTTGCTAAGCGCACGACTCAGAGATTAGAAAGATCGACTGTCAAATGACCTCCTATTTAAAGATAAATCCTCCAACGACTAGTTCAAGTGATTCTTATCAAAGTAATCTCGACTGTTGATGAAGATCTCATTCGTCGAAATATTTTATTTTAGAGGAAAATCGATTTTTTCATTTAAATGCATTTTAATTAACTCAAAAATAGATTTAATTTCATGAAAAAATTGACTTTGATTTAACCCCAAAGATCAAAGGTTCAAAATTTATCAAAATAATTAATTTACTTTAGTCCCGGGACCTCTTAAATTTTATTTTTTTAGGACCGACAAATTTTTCCTTTGGAGAATTTAAATTTACACAGGACTTAGAAATAATTAAATTTCTGGCTTAAGATTTTAATTAATTTTGGGCCAGAAAATTCAATTAACCTATGAGGGGATAAATTATTTTTCCAACAACCAAATGTTTAGCCATGGTTTTCTAATTATGAGGGACCATGCACTAGACATTTTATATCATGATTTACATATTTTTTACATTGCAAAGGGGAAAACCCATGTGTAATAGACCCTCACAGACTACTTAGTTTTGCGACACAAGTATAATCCAGTAGAGCAAGCGATTTGTAATAAAATAATCTAACGAAATAGTTAGGATTATTCCCAAATCATTTTTACATAGACTCTATCTTGAACACTAGGACTTGCTTAAGGTACTAGCGACAAAATCCATTCTAGCTTTGGGGTAAGACTGGAGGGAAAAGCTCTGCCGATTATTCGAAAATGAATCGGTGAGACAAAAAACCTCAAGAATGGAGATCGTCGCTAGAAAGGTAGGTTTGCCCAGGTCGTTACATACATGACACGGGTCTGCTGAGATTATTTACATTATACACATGCAAAATGGATTTACATAACATCTTGGAAGTCAGGCTGTTGATGAGAGCTGGACGGTACAGACACATCGATAAGGTGCTATCCCTTTTGCGGAAAAAGGGGGTGTACTACTATGGGTTGTTGACACGTAGTGGTCAAGGCCAAGCGTACTAGCTAGGGCTTGGTGCAAATCCTTAGACAAGGTACATTTATGGGATTGGAGAGCGTAAACATCAAAAGGAGGGTATTTGCCACAAAATATCTTCTTTTACCCCATATTTACCCAACGTTGCCCCTAAACATTGGATAATGGGTTTCCCCCTTTATCGAAGACTATAGCCTATGGAGCTGGATAGGCTATTTCGTCCTCCCTTAGCTAATTAATCCATAGGGAACTTTTTTTTTTTTTTTGGACAGAAGTGGTTATATTGTGATTATATTCCTCCTGGCCTAAATGCCGAGTGTCTGAATACAATGAGGATGTCTAAATCCTGAAAAGTCTCACTAATGGAAGTGAGAGTGTTATTTTGACTTGAGATCTTTTTCCTAGCTTGGATTTCTATTGATTCTATATCAGATATTTTCCCCCATTTGGATATACAGACAAATTTTTTTAAGATCAAGCAGTAAAACATGGCGGACCTCGGCTTATGGGATGGGTTCCCATGATTCTTTTCCGTCTTTCAGCTTGACCCCGACGGAGAGGAGGGCTGCTTTATTTGCTTCTCTGTCCGCTTCTTTATTGTGAGCTCTCAAAACATGATAGTAGTTCAGCTTCTGAAAGTTGTTTTCTAGTCCCTTAATTCTGGAAATCATCCTGGCTAGATTAAGATCAGCAGCAGAGGAGTTAGAGGCCATTGCACTTATGATGATCTGAGAGTCTCCTATTACTGTTGCTTCCCTTATGTCTAGCTCCTTTAGAGACTTAAGGCCTTGCAGGAGGGCCAAAGCCTCGGCTTGAGTGCTGGTCATGTGTCCAAGCCCCCAAGCATATGAGTGAATTTTTTCTCCTGTTGAGTTTAGGACGACACCTCCAGCACCTGCTCTGCCCGGATTACCCTTAGCTGCCCCATCGAAGAATAGAGAGTGCCTAGATTGCGAATTGAGCCAGTCTTGGAAGTCTGCTTCCGGTTTTCTTATTTGCCAATCTTTGAATGGAAGTGCATTTCTGATTGCTGGGAGAAATTGTAATCCAAGGGAAGAGCCCCAGGCAATATCTTGATGGCTGAGACTAGCATCGTCGTTTATTTGGGACAGGCATTCCTTTATTTGGCACTTGATCTTAACTTCAATGGTCTTGTGGTGCTGTCTAGCATTCCTAAAGGTTCTTCTGTTGCGTTCCAGCCATAACTGCCAGCAAATGACCTTTGGTAGAATGGCCCAAGTTGATTTGATTAGTTGATTTTGAGGAGGGCCAGGGTATTTGAATGCCCAGCTAGAAAATATATCAACAATGGAGCGAGGAAGCAGGAAGGCGGGATCCAATGAGTGAAGGAGGGTGCACCATATCTATTTGGCGAAGCAACATTCCAGGAATAAATGCGTCGCTGTTTCTAGTTTCTACACTGTTGCTGCACAGAAGGCAAATGGAGGGGCCGTTATATCCCAGTTTCTGCTGTCTGTCGAAGGTGAGGATTCGACCATGGCAGAGAATCCAAGCAAAGATATCAGTTTTGGGCCAAGCTTGATATCGCCAGATCGCTTGCCAGGGCGCTGGATTTGAGGGAACGTGCGGTCTCTCACGATGTTTGGCGTAGCCCTCTGCGACTGAATATCCTTTGACTTTCTTCCCCCAACCGACTGCATCATGTTTTTTCCTGTTCATGGGCGCAAGACCGTGGAGGAGGCCTGTCATCGTGGCCCAATCATCGATCAGGCGATCTGGCATTTCCGGCCTCTTCCAGCCGATCCATTCGTTGTCTTTCCAGAGGGAGATGTCCCAGAGAGTTCGCAGCTTCTCTCTTTCCATCCACTCCCGCAGCTCTCCCGTGGGCACTCTGTCGCTGATCGGGTCAGAGAACATGATTTTATCGGTCCAGATTTTGATTTTCTTACCGTTTCCAGGGATCCAATAGATGTGATTTTTGATCAGGGAGGCGGCCTTATCATAAAGCTTGAGAAACTGCGAATTAGGCAAGCGAATGACTCTGTCTAAGCAGCTGGAGCGAGGGCCACAGAAATATTTTTTTCTGAGAGCTGTTTGGGCCCAGCCAGGATTGGGCGCGACAATTTTCCAGATGACCTTTGTCGCCATTGCTACATTCAGGTGGCCTAAATTTTTGAAGTTAAGACCTCCCTCCCACAGAGGCTTAGATATGGCTTCCCAGCTGATGAGGGGTATTTTACTTTCATTCTGCTTTCCTCCCTTCTAGAAGAATCTCCGAATATGTTCTTCCATTTTTTTTAATATGATTGTTGGAGCTAGCATCCCTGCAAATTGAAAAATAGGAAGGCTAGTGAGCACTGATTTGATGAGGACGGATTTGCCAGCATAGTTGAGCCAGGTGAAGCCCCAGGCCTGAATTTTTGACTGGAATTTTTCGAGCTGGGGTAGCCAATCTTTGCTTGAGATTCTTTTGTGGGCAACAGGGAGGCCCAGGTACTTAAAGGAAGTCCATGAGGCGGAGGCTGCAAATCCCAGGCACCTGGAGATGGCAGAGAGGAGTCTGGGCGGGGTATTCCAACTGAAGATGTGGCACTTGTTCTTGTTGACGACGCTGCCTGAGCCCTTGCTGAATTCTTCCAGAACTGATTTGAATTTGGAGGCGGAGGAGAGAGAGGCAACACCCAAAAGCAGGGTGTCATCCGCGAAAAGAGCATGGTTGATGTTCTTGACTCCTCTTGCTATACGCAGTCCCATAAGATCTTGATCTTGCATTTTTTTCTCCAGCAGAAAGCTGAGAGCTGAGGCTTGAATGACAAAAAGCAAAGGGGAGAGTGGGCACCCCTGCCTGAGCCCTCTTGATGCTTTGAAGAAGTCCGTAGCTCTTCCATTTACGAGTGGAGCAATCCATGGCTCCGAGATGCAAGCCCAGATCCAATTAATGAAGTTTGATCCAAATCCAAACCTGTTCATGACTTTTAACAGAAAACTATGGTTTACACGGTCAAAAGCATTTGCTAAATCGAGTTTAATTACCATACCTTGCTCTTTTCGTTGAAGACTTGAGTGGATTGCCTCCTGAACAAGGGTGAAGTTGTCCACTATCTGCCTCCCTTGGATGAAGCCTCCTTGGTTCTCCGGGATTATTTTGGGAAGAATGTGTTTCAGACGATTTGCTATGACTTTTGTGATTAGCTTATACCCAATGTTACATAGAGAGATCGGCCGGAATCTACTGAAATTGCTGGCACCTTTTTCCTTGGGTATGAGGGCTAAGAAGGCAGAGTTTGTGCTGCCGCCTATTTTCTGGGAGTTCTGTGATTTTCGAATCATTTTGATTAGATCTTTTTCAATAATGGACCAACATATTTGGAGGAACCTGGCTGAGAATCCATCTGGCCCAGGGGCCTTGTCCGGATCCATGTCATATAAGGCTTTTTTGACTTCATCTTTGGTTATTTTGGCCTCCAAGGTTTTGTTCATTCCAGGAGAAATTGTAGCTGGGATCAAGTCTGACAGGTCTGATGCTTGTTGCTGAACCTTTTTTGCGCTATACAACTGAAGGAAATGGGCGTGGGCTGCCTTCTTTATGTCTGCAAACTCCTTGTGAGTTTCGCTATCCACCTTGATCTCGGAGATGGTGTTAAAACATTTTCTGCTCTGCGCTTGTTTATGGAAAAATGCAGTGTTTCTGTCCCCTGATTTGAGCCAGAGGTTTCTTGATTTTAGTCTCCAATATTCCTCTTCAACAAGACAGGCCTTATGGTAATGCTGTTGCAGATGGGCTTCCTTATCAAGCAGATCCTTAGTGACTGAAATGTCTTCCATATGAGTTTGATGAATGTCAAGGGCGGCTTTGATATTTTTTCTTTCTATATCAGGTTTGGGGAGATTTTTGGCCCAATGTTTTAGAGCTCTTTTTACCCTTCTGAGTTTTTCTTCCCATATATAGAAGGGGGATCCTTTAACAGGTTGGCTCCAGCAATCCTTAACTAGCTGCATGAAGTCTGGCTCCTTGACCTAGATTGGGCTGAATCTGAAGGGAATAGGTCCCAGATCAAGATGAGCTAGAAGGTCTAGCTTTATGGGTTTATGGTCCGAGATACTGTTAGCGAGAATGTGCATTCTAGGTTCTAATCCAAGCAACAAGTATGAGCTTTGAATAAAGAATCTATCTAATCTAGCAGCAATATGACCTGGCCCTATTCTTTTATTGGACCAAGAGTACTTACCGGAGGAGGGTTTGATGTCCAGCAAATCCCAGTCTTGCATGAGATCCTCCGCCCATTCTCTTGCCGGATCACGAACAACACTGCCACCCCTTTTTTCAGATGAGCTAAGGGTAAGGTTGAGGTCTCCGGCAATGATAGTGTTTTCCAGATTCATAAGATCTGCTTGAAGTCTTATCGAGTCCCAACATGCTTTTTTTTCCCCGGCGTTGACTGGGGAGTATACATTGAAGATGCAGTGTATTTCTTTAGTGTTCAGATTTTGCATTTTCAGCAGCAACCATTGTATGTTTATAACCTCACTGATGACTGCAAATTTGTTAGCGTTCCAAAGAGTACCAATCCCTCCCGAGGCTCCCCTAGCGGAAACTGCTCTAGCTTCACTTTTGAACCAAAATTTCTTGCTTGTTTGAAGGAAGACTGAGTCTTCCAGCTTGGTCTCCTGGATGAGAAGTATATCTGGGGTTTCTGTTCTTATCAGGCTTCGCATGGCTTCTTCCTTGACTTTACTCCCCATACCTCTGCAGTTCCAGGAGATGATCTTCATTATTTATGTTTCTGGTGGGCTCCCTTGGAGCCTTGAGTCTGGCTTTTTGGCATCCTAGGCTTTGAGGCTAGCAGTTTTTCCAGAGTTGGCTGGCTGCCTTGTAGTTTTTCCTTGTACGTCTCCTCCTCTCTTTTTTCTCTGTCCGTTTTACGGCCTCTCGTGGATCTTCTTACCGAGGCTTGGGACTCTCCTATTTCTCCTTCCTCCTCTGAGTCATCTGTGTTCTGCTCTTCTTCATTGTCTTCATCATTCTTGCCTTTGGAATTTTCAGCGTTTGTGTCTTTGATGGAGGCTGAAGGTGTGCCTTTGCTTGAAGAGTCTGGGTTTTGTTTTTCCGTCTCCTCTGTGGGTTCTGTCTCCTTTTGAGTCTCTGCCTCCTGAGTTTTTTCTTGATGCGAGCTGAGGGGATCAAACCTGTTTTCTGAAGATGGAGAAATATGATGAACAGTTGGCTGATGGGATCCTTTGCCGCTAGGTCCTCCCGTCTTCTTAGATTTATGACGCTTGGTTTGGTTCCATCCGTCCTCCTTTCCCTGCGTGGCCTCGATGTTGGATGGGCAGCCTCTGGCGAAATGGCCATACACGTGACATTTCCGACATTTGAAGGGCAGCTGCTCATAGTCCAGCTTCTGTAGATGCGTCCAGCTTCCTACATTTATCGTGATGGCCTCAGGGAGCCCTACCTCCAGATCTACTTCTACGCAGATCCGGGCGCAGTCATATTGATCCTTGTTGTTCGCTTGATCAATAAATTTCCCCAGGGCGTTTCCAATGTGACGCAGAGATTCCCAGTTCCAACAATGGACCGGGAGGTTCGGGAGTCTAACCCACACCGGAAGTGCATTAAGAACATCGACTGTTGGGTAAAATCCGGGGTCCATTTGTTAAGGTACAGTCCCCGAGGACCCATGAAGTAGGGACCGTTTCGGAAGATCATGTCTTTGTCTTCCTTTGCAGTGAATTCGAAGAGGAAGTACCCTCTCCCCAGAAAATAAGAAGTAACGTTTTCTCTGATCAGCGGCGCCCAATTTCTGGAGACCCAGCTCTCCGTGGATTTTGGGGACGGCCAGAGCCCCGTAAACTGGCCGATGAGGGCTCGTTCGGACAACGACAGCGCAACTTGCATCGGGGTTTCAGGCGGGAGGGAGATTGCTGGGATATCATCCAGTTTTTAAACAAATTTCGAAGGTTCAAGGGTTTTCTTCTTAGGAAGCCCCGCCAGAAGGCGGCTGAAGGCCTCCGAGGGCGAAAGAGGCGGAGGAGCAGATGGGGAACCCTGGGGGGAGCCCATAGTCTCCATGATCTCGAACCTTAGAGAGAAGGCAGACAGATTCCAGTGCAGATCTCCATAAAGCAACCCACCCTCAGGATCTGGCGGATCCGCCCTCAGGGAGCAGAGACTGATCGCGCACACAGGGGATCGGCCTCCAGGTCTGCAACAAATTCTGATCAGTCCGCTGGGATCGAAGCCCTCAGTAGAGGCCTGTGAGGGCTGAGGCAGCACGATCACCCGGTCGACTCTCTCCAGATCGCTCCAAAAGACAGATATTCAATCCATAGGGAACATTATAGAAAGCTAGGACAACAAATATAAACTGATTTAGACCCTTTTGAAGCTTCCAACCTACAATAATAGGAATTTCGTACAAGTTGGAAACTCTGTTGCAGGGGTTTTGTTATCAAATCCACTTGGTAAGAAACCATAAATTTATCTAGCCTATATATGGTAAATAAAGATAACACCAAATTGAAGATTTAAAATGATGTATATATCTGGTAACTATTACAACGATTTATGAGATGAAAACCTACTTGTATAATGCCCTTGTACATCTTTTTCTGCAAAATATGAAATGTATGTGGTTGTAAGAAAACATAGATTTGGAAAGACAACTCAATATACCTGTGAAAAAATGTGTTTGAAAGCTCAAAACATACGTATATTGATCCCTTGGATAAATTTTGAATTTATGTTCAAAATCCCCAAGGGTTACTAGCGAATCATAATATATAATTAAAAAAATGCAAGCCAATACATGCTTTTTTCTTTGTTGTGACTAGAGGAATCGTCAACTAGGCTGTTTTTAAAGTCGCGTGACATGGGGTCATTTTCAACCACTACCACTATAAGCCCTAGGTGACTATGTATGCCCCTTTCGTAAGCATGGGTAAATCGGGGGGATTTGAACCTCGAATCTCCTGGTACATGACACTCCATTTTCATAGCCATTGCCAATTGAGCTGCCCCTTGAGGGTTGCAAGTCGATAAATGTTTAATTGAAACACAATAAAAATAATTATGGGTTTTTTAAATATAGAGTGGTTGTTGAGAATGGTTTTGCTTCACCACAATTTTACCTCTCAAATGCTAGGTTGCGAATCACTTTCATCCTTAAGATGGTCATGCAATTTGGATAGTGAAGCGAGTTTGGAGTCAATAAGACTACATCACTTTCATCTATGTTTAAGATCTTTCTAACTTTTTGAATCCAACCAAGAGTGGCCTCTCGAAAATACCTCCAATCTCTGGGTCAGCTTTGTGACAAGAGATATTTTCCTTCGGTTGAAACTACCTCCGACAAGGGTTTGTCCAACCTTTGGTTCCAATTGCTCCAACCTACAACAAAAGAAATTGAGAGGACTAGTGACTTGTCTACTCTCTCCACGTGGCTATGTAGCTTGTTAATGGAT
Organism: Pinus tabuliformis; assembly: GCA_031772625.1. Lineage (NCBI taxonomy): Eukaryota > Viridiplantae > Streptophyta > Pinopsida > Pinales > Pinaceae > Pinus > Pinus tabuliformis. The sequence continues at coordinate 850,161,283 of CM062809.1, read as the reverse complement.
TTTCCCTCCAACTTTTATATGATCTTTACTAATTATTTTATTATCTTATTAAAGCTCTTTTACAACATCAACCAAGAAAAAATAAAATTAAAAAGAACTGAGCCACGAAATGAACACAATTGATTGCAACAAAGAGTTGTATTATGGTGTAGTGTGATCTCATAGTTCAACAACAACTTGATAGATAGGAGGGGCTAACATTTTATAATTTTCTTAGTAATGACTAGTTGATAATCTCTCTCCCAAAAATAATAATTTTAATTGTCATCCACAACCCAGAGACTTAGTAGATATCAACAAATATTTTTAATTACATTTCTTTTGTCCACAAGGAGAGTTCGACTTGGTCCATTTGACCCTTGGAACGTCCCCTTTACTTTGACCTCAGGAAGGCAAAAGATGATGAATAGTAGCCCAAACATGCCAAACTTCCACCTTATTTTGACTCAACGACTATCCTTCGCTTAGTTTTGCTTGATTTGGTCTATTGGAACTTGACTTGGTCCAAGGAAGCTTGATTTGTTTGAAAAGAAGATGTCTTTGATTTGCAACGATTACTTTTTGTCTGCAGATGGTCCAACATTCTACCGTTTGATTTCAAACAACTAGTTTGACCCCCACTTGGAATAAGGGAAGGATGTCACCTTGCATTGATGGTTGATCTCCAATGCCTTTGAGAATTTACAGATTCTTCTACATGGGTTTTGTCTGGCTAAGTTTTCACATTATGATAGCTTCATATTTATTGTTGGTGGATCCCATGTTGTATAAGTAGCTAATATGTTCCTCGATGTATTTGGTAAATACTAAACTAGATATTGAAGGACACATGATGCATTACTTGTTGGGTTTGGAGGTGTTGTCACCTAAAGTGTACACCTAGGGCGCAATGCTCAGAGTAGGGGCTGTCACTCTAATCCCTACTCACTCCATTTGGACTTTCTCCTAGCTAAGTCAAGGTGGGTAGTCCCTAAAGATGATGACAAGGGGAAAACTTGTTGGAATAACAAGTCTTAGGAGACTCAGGGCAAGATCACTACCTCTCGAAGCAACTTTAATTTAATTAGCAAGTGCGTTTATTAAATGAGCAAAGTAAATCTTAACAAGATGAAGTAATTAAGGACAATGAGACAATAACAAGATTAACAAATATAGATCAGTGCTTAATGGACATTGCTGAAAGTAAATTTTATGACTTGCACAAATATGAAAAGCTTCAAGTTACTAAATAAGTAGTGCTGCAAGTTAGTATGATGGATCACGACAACTAGAAATATGAGCAGTGAACAATTTAAAAGCAATTTGCAAGGAATTTATGATCTGCAATTATAAAGTAAGCCCAAAATTCTACTTATAATGACCAAATTGATCCAAAATGGGTTTTGGATAAGCTCTTAAGTCTAAGTGTTCCTCATAGACGAAAATGAATGTCCAAGGAAGTTCCTGGACATAACCCCATTGCAGAGATCTTTTCATTCTGAATCTACTACAAGTTGAATGGGCAAGAATGGACTTAGGATGCAGAAGTTATCGCTCAAAGAAGATGCCCTTTGTTCTTTGGAAAAAGAGGCAAAATCCCCTAAAAATGGCAAAAAACCCTTATAAAGGGAAATCACATTGGAAAAAACGGAAGAAACCCCGATTAGCCGATCCGATCAATCGGAACAGAGACAGGCCCGCATGCGATATCGAGACCCTGGACTCGGCGATTGCGATCATGCGATATGCTGATTGCCGATGATTAGATCGGCGAATTGGCATCAGCAATGGCATAAGACAAGGGACGAACCCCCAGGGCTATGCGACGAGCGATTGCGATATATCGCATCGCAATGTCGTATCGCGACGATAGTACATGCACATGCGATCGCCAGACCTGATGGGTTTTATAAACCCGACATCATAATATTTGAGTTCCGGAAAAAGGGACTTTCCCGTGTATAAGAGCGTTTCGGCATAAAAACCGAAATACAAAGGAAAAAGCCCCAAAGCAATACAGTCAGACCCGAAGGGGAATTAAAGGTGCGATATATAAAATTTGAGTTCCGATAAGGCGGGATTTTGGGCGGGCCTTAGGTGGAAAGTGGTATTGGGCTGGCTCCGCCTGAGCCCACACACTGGTCGACACATGGCTGGTGGGGGAGAGAGAAAAACCGCCTTTTCGGGCGGGTAACCTCCCTACTCCTCAGCCGCCTGAAATTGAATGATGACCGTTGGATCGAAGATCCTGTAGATCAACGATGGGGATTGCGCTAGCGGTAAAGGGCAGACTCGAAATGATTATAGGGTGGATGCGATACATTTTCAAATCCGATAAAAAGGATTTTGTCGGGTTTTTCATTGTTTTTCCTGTGTATTTGGGATTTCGACCAATACACTAACGTGATGCGATATAATGCCTAATGGCAGACCCGATAGGGATTTAGGGGCGATTGAATGTAATTTCACGTCCGAAATACACGTCCGATAGTGTATTTTGCAGTCTTTCTCTGTGTGATGGGATTTTCTCAGTTTTCGGGTTTTTGCCTATGAAACGACCCTGATTCCTTCTGTAACCACTCCTGATCATCATGCCACGCTGCAACAGGTGTTTTTACAGGCAATGATGCATTTAGAAGCCACAAAGCCGCAAAGCCAGATGGCCAGTCGAACAAACAAGGAGCAGGGAAGCCGAAGAGGCACAGAGAGATGATGATATGCAGAGAAACGACTGAGGTAGCCAAAAAGCTGGGAAAAATACGTCAAAGGAGGCAGAGAGCTCAATTGAGAAAAAGGCAGAAAGTTGAAGGCAGAGAGCTCAATTGAGAAAAAGGCAGAAAGTTGAAGGCAGAGAGCAGAGAGAGAGCGAAAGCTATTGCGCAGAGCAGCCGAGGGAGTCACTTGGAGGTCAAGTGAAAAGCCAGAGAGCTGCAGAGAGCCAAAGAAGCTAGAGCCGAAGAGCCAGAGCCAGAGCCAAAGCCAAGAGCCAGAGCTAAGAGCCAGAGCCAGAGCCGAGAGTGAGAGCAAGAGCCGAGAGCCAGAAAGCCGAGAGCTTCAAGAGCCAGGGATAAAATGGTGTCTAAATCCATTGTTTCTGTGTAAAACAGTGGAGTTGAGCCAAAAGCTTGTAAAAAGGACTTTGCCATAATCTTAGAGAGCCTAGTTGAGTTGACTAGAGGTCACGGAGACGTAGCCCAAGAGTTTTTGGTGAACTCCTAATTAAATTGCTGTTCTGTGTGTTTTGTTTTATTGCTACATTGTTTACTGTTATATATATGTTGTATCAGCATAACAATAGAATATTAAAAGCACACAAACAATTCTAAAACAGGCATAAGCATACACCTTATTTTCAAGCACATATTTAATTCCGCATTGGTTAATCATAAAGACTTGGGAATAAATAAGCTTTGGAAGTGGGAGAGGTTCTTGTAAGTTAGACAAGAGGCCTAAGTGACCCATTTTCAGATCAGGTGGTATCAAAGCTTGAGATTGATTAACCACGCTTTCAAAGAAGGTTAGATCAGAATGCTTGATTGACAGAGCAAAGATTGCTTGTCTGAAAGGTGTTTAAACAGTTAGAGGTTGATTGTATGCTTGTTGCAGGCTGACTATTGTTTAAGTTTGCAGAGGTGAAGGGAAAGCTATTGATAGTTTAGTCCAGGAAGGGCAAGAAGGAAGAAGGGCTGAAGGCATTCTTCTATCCCAAAGGACTTGAAAGCAATCCTTGGAGCACAAGAGGTTTGTTGCGAAAGGTTGTTGAATAAGCTCTTTATTAATCTTGTTTGAAGTTCTTTTGTTCATTGGTATAATGACAACTTCTACAAGTGAGTCTTCGAATTCTTTTTTCTTCATCGCAAGACTCTTTGATGAAGACATGAATCAAGACTTGTCCACCATGATGGATATGGTGAGTGAAATGTATGAAGATGGAAGGAAGAGCAGCATACTTAGAGAGCAGTTGAATTCCATGAAGGAAGAGAAGTAGTTGCTTTCTGACAAATTGCAGCAAATGGAGAGGCAACTTCATATTGCAAATGTGAACCTGGAAAGGATGCATGAGTTGGAGACACAACTCTTTGTTGCCCAAGAAGCCTTAGTCAAGTATCAGCTTGAAGAAGAGGTAAACCTTTCCAGTTTGTCTTCAAATTCCTCTAAGAATGCTTATATTGGTTCTTTTGAAAAACATACCAAAGGCATAGGTTCCAAGCTAATGTCCAAGATGGGCTATGAAGGAAAAGGCTTGGGTAACCATGCACAAGGTATTGTTGAACCAATAATAGTTGGGGAAAGGCCTAAGTATTTGGGTCTTGGCTATGGACAGTCTTATGGAAAGAGTTTCAAAGTTGCCATGAAGGCCATTGAAACAACGCCAAGGAGTTGCATTGCAGAGTGTGAAGATTGTATTCAGGAGGAATGCAATGGCTTGAAACATCATTTGCAGGATGCAGGTGTTCAGAGGCACACACTTGAACCAGAGAGTTGAGGAGACTCTGACAACCTTGAAGAGACTGATGGTGTTCCAAAGGGAGCCACTTCTTCATTTGCTTCACCTCCTCATGAAGGCAATAAAGGTGAAAGAGGCAGGTATAAATCTGGCTCTAATCATATTTCTTATGATTTTGCAAAGCATGATAAATTTCCTCATAGATATGGGAAAAGAATTGCATGTTCCTTTTGTCGTTTGGATAACCATAATGTTTCTAGATGTTGGAAGAGAATGGCCACATACAAGAAACTTTTGAAGGAGAAGAAGCAAGAAGGCAAAGGTCCATTGGACAAGGCAAATCATGTTGTCAAGAGGATGCACATGCAGTGCACTTACTGCCATAAGCAATGACATCTTGCTGCAAAATGTTGGACACTGAATCCAACAATGCTTCCACCAAAGCTGAAGAAAGTGGAAAGAGAAGATGGCAGGCATGGAAAGGAAGATTCCATGACTGATGTGTCTCAGGATGATTCACATGTTGATGCTGATGTGCAGACAAAGGTAGTACCTTTGAAAGGGATTGGTAAGAAACGGTTAGAGTTCTTATCCGATTAAGGTTGCATGTCTATTGATGCATCTATTTGCATTTCTTTGTTAATGAGGATGAAAGTTGCAAGATTTTACGAAGTAGGTAAATGGAGAAGTTGAGTAGGAGACTCACTTTGTTGTTGCAACATTATATTTTATTTCAGCTTCGAAAGTACAGTGTGCTTAAGCGAAAGTTGAAAGATGAAATGCATGCGTGAGAATATTGTGCATAAACACAGGGATGTTGATGTTGTCTTTGTATTTGAACATGTATGTTTAATTAACTTGAAGGGTTGGTTGCTTTGACATGCATGTGATGATGAAGTGTTTCATCTTTCGAAAAAGAGTCCTAATGGTCTTTTTCTACATGCTTGACTTGAGGGGTCATTTGTTTAAAGGCATGTTCTGTGGGCTTGTTATCTAGTCCATCATTTGTATGCAAATGTAAGACATGGAGGTGTTCACCAGAGGTGAAATCTGTTTCTTTTGTTGAAGCAGGAGTTTAGGCCATCTAATTGTTGTCTGTATTTCTGTTGTTGTTGACAGCTTTTCAAACAGATACAAATGAAAGATGAACTTCACATTTGTTTGAGCCACCTTGGATTAATGATCAAGGCAAAGAAGTTCAAACCACCTTCGATGACCTTTTAAGCAGAAGTTCTGCAGGAAAGCAAGGAGGAAGACAATTCTTCCCCGGAAGACCAGCCCATCCACGAAGGGAAGTGGTCAGAGACTTTGGTTTAGAGGCACTATGCAAGGCAAGTGTGTGGAGGTAGAAAGAAGAAGGTGCTGTTACTCTTAGGTTCTGTTCAGATTAGTATATCAGTCTTTTGGAGACCAAAAGTTCTTTTTGTGGGAAGGCGTAAGAATGGACTTAGGATGCAGAAGTTATCGCTCAAAGAAGATGCCCTTTGTTCTTTGGAAAAAGAGGCAAAATCCCCTAAAAATTGCAAAAAACCCTTATAAAGGGAAATTGCATTGGAAAGAGGCAAAAAGGCCAGACTTAAGTGGAGGCGGAAGAAATCCCGATCGGCCGATCCGATCAATCGGGTTAGAGACAGGCCCGCATGCGATATCGGGACACCGGACTCGGCGATTGCGATTGTGCGATACGCTAATCGCCGATGATCGGATCGGCGAATCGGCATCGGCGATGGCATAAGACAAGGGACGAACCCCCGGGGCTATGCGATGCGTGATTGCGATATATCGCATCACAACGTCGTATCGCGGCGATAGTACATGCACATGCGATCACCGGGCCCGATGAGTTTTATAAACCCGACATCATAATATTTGAGTTCTGGAAAAAGGGACTTTCCCGTGTATAAGAGCGTTTTGACATAAAAACCGAAATACAAAGGAAGAAGCCCCCAAAGCAATACAGCCGAATCCGAAGGGAAATTAAAGGCACGATATATAAAATTTGAGTTCCGATAAGGCAGGATTTCGGGTAGGCCTTAGGCGGAAAGTGGTATTGGGCTAGCTCTGCCTGAGCCCACACACTAGTCGATACGTGGCTGGCGGGGGAGAGAGGAAAACCACCTTTTCGAGCGGGTAACCGCCCTACTCCTAAGCCGCTCGAAATTGAATGATGACCGTTGGATCATAGATCCCGTAGATCGACGGTGGGGATTGCGCTAGTGGCAAAGGGCGGACCCGAAATGATTATAGGGTGGATGCGATACATTTTCAAATTCGATAAAAAGGATTTTGTCGCGTTTTTCATCGTTTTCCCTTGTATTTGGGATTTCAACCAATACAATAACGTGATGCAATATAACGCCTAATGGCAGACCCGATAGGGATTTAGGGGTGATTGAATGTAATTTCACGTCCGAAATACACGAGTGTATTTTGCAGTGTTTCTTTGTGTGATGGGATTTTCTCAGTTTGAGGGTTTTGCCTATGAAACGACCCTGATTCCTTCTGTAACTGCTCCTGATTATCATGCCACGCTGCAGCAGGTGTTTTTATAGGCAATGATGCATTTAGAAGCCATAGAGCCGCAAAGCCAGATGGCCAGTCGAACAAACAAGGAGCAGGGAAGCCGAAGAGGCACAGAGAGATGATGATGATATGCAGAGAAACAACTGAGGCAGCCGAAAAGCTGGGAAAAATACGTCAAAGGAGGCAGAGAGCTCAATTGAGAAAAAGGCAGAACGCTGAAGGCAAAGAGCAGAGAGAGAGAGCGAAAGCTACTGCGCAGAGCAATCGAGGGAGTCACTTGGAGGTCAAGTGAAAAGCCAGAGAGCTACAGAGAGCCAGAGAGCTGCAGAGAGCCAAAGAAGCCAGAGCCGAAGAGCGAGAGCCAGAGCCAAGAGCTAGAGCGAGAGCGAGAGCGAGAGCCGAAAGCCAGAAGGCCGAGAGCTTCAAGATCCAGGGATAAAATGGTGTCTAAACCCATTGTTTTTGTGTACATTGAACCAAGAGCTTGTAAAAAGGACTTTGCCATAATCTCAGAGAGCCTAGTTGAGTTGACTAGAGCTCACAGAGACGTAGTCCAAGAGTTTTGGGTTTACTCCTAATTAAATTGCTGTTCTGTGTGTTTTGTTTTATTGCTGCATTGTTTACTGTTATATATATGTCGTATCAACATAACAACAAAATATTAAAAGCACATAAACAGTTCTAAAACAGGCATAAGCATACACCTAATTTTCAAGCACATATTTAATTCCGCATTGGTTAATCATAAAGACTTGGGAATAAATACGCTTTGGAAGTGGGAGAGGTTCTTGTAAGTTAGACGAGAAGCTTAAGTGACCCATTTTCAGATCACAAATGCAAGATGAGATGCAAATGTTAGTGTAAATGCTTCAATGAGATACACTTATAACAATGTGCTTCAAATAAATGAAATCCCAATTTATAATCGATATTACTTCATGTTCAAAAGTAAGATTAGTTAAAGGCTATGAAACCGGATTCGTCCAAACCCCTGGACGAATCCCGAATCGGACGAATCGGATACGATTCTGTCCTGACACGTGTCATGTTGCAAGGACTCGTCGTGTCATATGCTGGTACGTCGTGTCCTGGGCGTGTTCAAGAAATGAATAACGTGTCACGAATTTTGGAATCGAGTCCTGGTTTCAGATTCGTTTTTCGGGCTGCTGCTAGGTTTAAATGCGCTGTTGTCTGTCCCATTTGACGGCAATTGCAAAGGAAACATCGATTTGGCAAAGACGCAAAGGTTTCATTCACCGAATCACCAGTTGCAGCGAGGAGCGGACCGCATTGCAGGTTAGTTTGCAAACCCGATTCACTGTTTTCGTTTTTGGCTGGCTCTTGCTGCCTGTAGCAGCCCTTGAGGCTTAACGCAGCAGCCTCACAGCCCTGTAGCAGCAGAAACAAGAACTCATTTATACAATAGACTTCTACATTGCTGAGAGTCGAGACTTATTTTTACTATAGAGCGATGCTGTTGTGCGATGCTACTGTATACATTTGATGCCACGATGCCACTGTAATAGATGTAATGACTTGTAAGTTTTAACTGTATTCCTATTGCTATAAGTGTATAGAACCCTTATCACAACAATACTGTAATCATCAAATCTGAGATAGTTCCTACCACTGTGAGGACCGAATCAAAATCCCTGAGATAGTAACGAATCTGTGGACTGGTTACCTTTATAGTACTGAAATGTATGACTGTGCAGTGTGATGCAATCCAAACTGTCATATCCTTTGCTGCCACTGTAATACGAACTGTAGAGGGATCCAAATTCCCTACTTATCCAAACTCTGTCTTGAGTTCTGTTCTCTCATCCAAATCACAGAGATACCCGGCTTCTGTTCACTGTTCTTTATCACGGAAACTTCAGAGGAGTCTGAACTATAACTGTGATAATGCAAGGTGTCTTCACACCTATTTATAGTGGTTGGTCCCATGTATTAAGCCGACATGAGCTTTCGAATAGATGTATGTCCAAATAAGCTGAGCCAAAATGAGTTTCTTATGCATATTGAGGCCGGCATCAAAAGGTGGATTTAAGTATATATTCACGTGCAATGTCACTGTGCGATCCTTAGAGTGAATCACTGTAATGGTCCTCAGAGCTAGGCACTGTAATGATGTCACATAGTCAATTTTTTTGTTACAGCCGTGACTTGATACTAATCAAAGGGTATGTAATTCACATGCGTTTTTTAGGCAGTGTAAGTATCACTGTGGGTACCTGGCACATATCTGAGACCTATGCGTTGAACTGTAGTCTGTCAAGAAATGTGATTCAATGATGTACCTGTCCGTGGATCAGCACATTCAAGACTTTGAAGACCTAGTGTGAAGCCTACAAATTATGTGAATTCAACGAATAAGTAACTTCTGCACACAATCTCAATTCTGCACCAGACTTATATTCACTACAAGTTCTGCTCTTGACTACAAAAATACTCAGACCTTGGCCTGTCCTGGCAGTGTAGAACACTGTCTTTTATAACACTCAGACCTTGGCCTGTCCTGGCAGTGTAGAACACTGTGTTTAATTTTTTATACAACAACATAGAATACATTATACAGCCAGTGAGCCACTGCTATATACTATAAAATGAACTTGATTCTTGTTCATTTCTTTTGCTGTTTGCATTTTTAAATTTTTACAGCAGTTTGACTGTTTGTTCATTTTTTTTACAGGTTGAGGTAACATGGCTCAATCAACGGCAGGGGCAGCAAGGAAGGGCAAGAATGTCATGGGTAGAGATGCTCTTCCTCCCCCAATATCATCAGAGTCTGCTGCAAGTAATCTTGAGGGAAGAGGAGTTAAAGACAATGAAAAATATCCATTGTGGAAATATGTCGCAAGAGAGGATGGGCCAAACAGCAAGGGAAAGGGAGGAGGCAATGTGCAATGGAAATGCAGCTTTTGTAACATTTCTTTCACAAGCACATATCACCGTGTGAGAGCACATTTGTTGGCTATACCTGGTAAGGGGATTGGAGCTTGTAAAGATATTCCTTCACAAAAGAGAAAAGAATTGGAAAAGGAGTCCCATGTTGGTATGGAACATGTGGCACTGGCTTCAAAATCAAAAGCACCCAAGGGCAAGAATGAAGACCCCCTTCCATTTTTGAGGAAAGCCACCACCAAATTTCCATTTGAGAGTTCTACTTCTACTGGGGGACAAGCATTAAAAAGAAGATCACTTGGTCCAATGGACAGGATTTTCCAAAAAGAGAGACGGGAAGAGCTTGATCTCACCATTGCCTTCTTCTTCTATCAAAACTTCATATCATTTAATGTTGCACGTTCACCTTTATTTGTTGAGATGTGCCGAGCTCTAACTCAAGGGGCTCCAGCAGGGTATGTGCCTCCTGGGTCAGAGAAGCTGAGAACCACATTGTTGACGAAGGCAAAAAAAGAGGTGCAAAAAATGCTCGAGCCTATTAAGGCATCATGGCCAACATCTGGGGTTAGCATTGTTTCTGATGGATGGACAGATCCAGCACGACACCCAATCATCAACTTCATGGTGTCTTCCTTGAATGGTCCAGTTTTCCTGAAAGCAGTGGATACACTTGGCGAATACAAGGATGCACAATTTATGGGTGAGTTATTTATTAGAGTTGTTGAAGAGGTAGGTGTTGATTCTTGTGTGCAAATCATTACAGATAATGCACCTGTTTGCAAGGCGGCTGGCATGATTGTGGAAGCTAAATATCCACAAGTGTTTTGGACACCTTGCATTGTCCATTCATTGAACTTAGCATTGAAATCCATTGCTTCTGATGTGCTTTGGATTGGAAGCATTATTGAGGATGCAAGACATATCTGTAACTTTGTGCAAAATCATACAAATGCCCTCACTATCTACAAGGAGTACAGCAATCTATCATTGTTGAAGATTGCTGATACACGGTTTGCATCTTCATTCATGATGTTGAAGAGGTTGAGGGAGGTCAAGACTGCTCTTGGGTCCATGGTTATTTTTGAGTTTTGGTCTTTTTGGAGAAAGACAGATCAGGCAGCCTCTAAAAGAGTGAAGGACACGGTACTAGATGATGCTTGGTGGGAGAGGGTAGATCTAATTATTCGGATCATGGACCCTATCATCTCTTTGCTTCGAGTTGCAGATACAGACAAACCCATCCTAGGAGAGGTTTATGAGGGATGGGATTCCATGATTGAGTCTGTGAGGAGCATTATTCTACAGAGTGAGTGCCCCCCGTATGAGACATCACCAGAGGCCTTCTGCGATACCATACATGATATTCTTGTCCGCAGATGGGACAAGAATTGTACACCTTTACATTGTTTGGCTCACTCATTGAACCCCAAATACTACAGCCATGAGTGGCTGAATGGTGGACCTTCCCGCAGATTCCCTCCTCACATGGATGGTGAAATCTCACAGGGGAGGAAAGAGGCATTGAAGCGGATTTATCAGGATAGTGCATTGCTTGCTGAGGTGGAGGATGCCTTTGCAGAGTTTTCCACTGGCACTGGTCGATTTGGAGGTTATGATTTGATTAAAGACAGGGGGCTTAAGAAGCCCTACTCTTGGTGGGCAAATCATGGGGCAACAAACCCTCCTCTTCAGCAGTTAGCCATGAGGCTCCTCTCTCAGGTGACTTCATCCTCTTGTTGCGAGAGGAATTGGAGCACATATGGGAATTTGCATACTGTGAAGAAGAACAGGCTTGAGCAGTCCAGGGCAGAGACAATGGTGTATGTGCACACCAACCTTCGTCTTATTTACAGGCAGAGGGAAGAGTGGTTGAGGGGAAAGACAAAGATGTGGGATGTCTTTCCTGAAGATATGGGTCTGGACACCACTGTTGAGTTGGCATTGGCCAACATGGATCTCGGTGATCCAGTGCTAGACCCTATTAGTTTTGATGACTTAGAGGGGTCAACCTCCATACCAGTAGATGCAGAGGCGACTATGGATACAGGGGAGGAGGAGGATGCAGAGGAGAGTAGTGGGGACCATGATGATGGGGACAGTGATGCTGATTCTGATGCTGATTGATGCCTTGAGGCTTGTATACCTATAGTTGTTTTATATTTTCTATTTCTATTTGCCATTGGCATTGCACCAACACTACCTATGTAACAGATTTTGATTTGATGACTTAATGAGAAAACTACAGTTGTCAGTGTGTTTATCTTACTATCTTGTAGTTGTAAGTTGTCTTTCAGTTATGAATTATGAATCATGATTTAAATTTTTAATAGATTTATCATTTATGTGACCAGTACCACTGACATTTATTTGAATTTTGTATGTACTATGCATGCTAATAGCTATAGATGAAGATCTATGTTTGAAATCAATAAATTTGTATCATTAATTAAAATTTGTGTAAGAAATATGCTAATAACTAATTTTTAATATATATATATATATATATATATTTTTAAATATATATATATATATATATTTTTTTTTTTAAAATATATATATATATATTTTAATAAAATAATATATAACGTGTCCTAACGTGTCTTGTTCCGGGGGTCAGCGTGTCCCGAATCCGACACCACGAATCCCGAATCCTACGTGTCCCGAATCCCCGTGTCAGGTGACTTAGGTTAAAGGCAATAACCAAATGAAGCAACAAGAAATTACTCAATGAAACAAGAGATTGCAATTAGAGTTAGGTGTTGGAGCAACAACTCAAAATGCCTTTAAATAAAAGTGTTTTTAGGCTGAAACCAAGTAATATTTATGATGAAAGTACAATTAAAAGATGGCAAATGAGATTGCTAATCAAATAAGATTGAGAAAATAGAACATGTTATGACAACAATAAGCTAATAGTGAATCATTTATACTCAATGTGTTATTTAATGAGTAGTAAACCTTCAGGATAACAGTAAGAAAAACTTTAGGACAATGACAAACAAATGTTATGACAACAACAATATGACGATGAAAACATTGAGCTACAAATGCTATCTTTATGCTAAAAATTTACTGAAAATTTTCCAAACTTGTTCACATGAATTTTCAAAAATTTTCAATGCAATTTCCATAATTATATCAGATCTGATATACTAATTACAATCAGCAAATAAAACATGAAATACGCTTAATGATGGATACCCAACTCAAGAAATTAATTCCTTAATGTATTAGACAATTTAGGAACTGATTTTAGGCTAACCCACATGAAATTTTACCACTGTTATATTTCACACTTGAGAAACAGAATTATTCAGAGATAATAGTCATCCAAAAATGTAGATCTAGGCCAAATTTTTGATACCCATCAAACATAAGTGACTTATTAATGTATTTACCAATTTTTTTATTTTTATTTTTATTTTTATTTTTTCCAGTTAATTTCAAACGACTTAGATGTGTTTTTCACTACTATTAAAAAGGTATATGACTGTTGTAGCAAACAATGAGGAAAAAAGGGTTTAGAGATCAAACCCTTAGGACTTTAAGCCTTGAAGATCACCTGCCCAAGTTGCCAAAATTTTTTCAATACCTGAAACACAATTTTTTACCAATTTTTCTGTAAAACCCACCAATGATCAACTTCAAAAAAGTAAATATTCAGATAAGAAATGGAGGAAAGAGAATCTAGGGCCAATGAGGGTTAGCACTAGGCCTAATAGGGCTAGTGTTGGGTTGGATGAAGGCATTTCTGGGCTTAGGAGCCCCAAAACTTGAAACCCTTGTTTTGAAAAAATTATTTTCATTTAGATCTTCAGATTTGTTGCAAAATCTTCAATGGCTGGCCATGCAAAATTTTTGGAGATTAGATCTTACCCTCAAGGGCATAGATCTAGCTCTAATCCAACTCTTTCCACTTGATCTCACCTGCACAAATGAAAATAAGAATACCCAAAACCCCAAAATAGACAAAATTTTTTAAAAATAACTCAAACCCCAAAAACCCTAGCTGCAAAACCAAGATTAGAGAAATAAAATAATTTACAAGATTTATTTTACAAATATGACCAGATCTGTACAAATAATATACAGATCCACTGGATCTGAGGAGTATGAGTCCAACTCCGCTTCCAGATTAGTAGAAATATGCTTTTCTTAGCTAGATCTATCAATTAAACTCAGTATATGAAAGATAAATACTTATAATGAAGCATTAGCCGAGAAACCCTGCAAGAGAAACTTCGTTAGATAGACCCCGAGTTTCAATCATGAAGGCTTTTCAGATCTTATATCTTGAGAGTTGGTTGGTCCAATCGAGGACTTTCCCTAACGCCTAAGTTTTTCGAATACAATTGATTTTTGCACACTCAAGATCAAGCTGTCATATCGATAGAGATATAAATTAACAATGTAATCTTAAAGAATTAGAGATATCCTCTAATTCAATTAAATTAAAATGTTATCTTAGATCCAATAACTTACGCAAGATACCTGGGCAATAAGTCATTTCATGAAGGCTAGTAATCAACAACTTATAAAAATTATTCAACAAAGCATTAAGAACTATATTACCATAAGAAGCAGAAGATGAACATTACCATCAATGAAAACCCCAGTCTTTGCATTATTATTATTCCAGAAAAATTACAAGAGAGCTTCAAGCGCTAGTACACGATTCAAATATCGGATCTTTTGTGAGACAAATGACCTCTAATTTATAGATAAATTCTCCAAACGGCTAGTTGGTTTGATCGAAATATTTATTTTTTGAGGAATTTTCGAATTTCTATTTTAATTAGATCAAAATTAATTATTTTGAGCTAATTTCCTAACAAAATTGACTTTGACTTAACCACCAAGGCCCAAGGGTCCAAAATTTATTGAAATTTTCAATATTTCGTTGGTGGGGTACCTCCAAAAATTAATCTCTAGGACCCACAATTTTATTTATTTATTTATTTTTCCTAAGACTTAAATTTGATTCTAATTAATTAAATTTCTAGCTTAGTATTTTTAATTTATTTTTGCTAGAAAATTTAATTAATTGACACGAGGGGATTAATAATTTTTTCCAACCCTATAATATTTTAGCATCATGGCTAAAATATTATATACTTAAGATAACTACATTTCAACCCTCAAAGGGGGAAAACCCATTCGTTATAGACCCTCAATTATTTTACTTAATTCTACAACTCAATATGATATAGTAGACCAAGTGATTTGTAATAAAATAATTTTGCCAATTAGCTAAAATGATTCCTAAATTACTTTACAGAAGACTTGATAAAAAACACTAAGACTCACTTAAGATCTTGATGATAAAATCCACTCTAGCTTTGGGGTGAAGTTGGAGGGAAAAACTCTGTCGATCATCTGTGTTTAGAAACACATATGAATTAGTGAGACGAAAAACCTCCTAGGTTGGAAATCATTACCAAAATATTAGGCTTACCTAGGTTATTACATACATATGATCTTACTAAGATCATTTACTTTACAAACTGCAGAATGAGTTTATAACTCTGATAGACTGATGATCTGAATGCTTGAACATGATGGAATCCCTTTGCGAAAAAGTGTACTGCTATAGGGTAGTTGACACAGAGTGGTCAACAAGAGGTTTGGCAAAGATCAAAGGGAAATTTTCCTTGGGTAGGCTAAGTATACATTTGAGATCCTAAAGAGGTTTCAGATGGAGGACAAACTTATGGCCACATCCATGTGCATTAATCTAAAGAATATGATAGCTTCAAAATCACAGTTGGTGGAGCCCATGTTGTATAAGTAGCAGATAGGTTTCTCGATGAATTTGGTAAACACCAATCTCGATATTTATTTTGTTATGAGCACTTTAGTCAATTCACGGTTGGAGCCTTAGGGATTTGTGGTAAACGGGAAGGAGTCCCATGTTTGCAGGCTTAATAAAGCCTTGTGTGGACTCAAGCAGTTACCGAGAGCATGGTATTCTGGGATCAATTGATATTTGTAGAGTATTGGATTCACCAAAAGCAAGGCTGATCCTAATTTATATCACTTTTTTGTTGGCATTGATATGCTTTTGGTGATACATGTTGATGATTTGCTTTTTAGAAGTATTAAGAAGCTCACTGCAGGGTGCAAAGCAAATGTGGCATCTAAGTTTGAGATGAAGGGCATCGATGTGATGCATTACTTGCTCGGTTTGGAGGTTTTGTAGAGACAAAGGGAGATTTTACTTGGGCATGATAAGCACACAGTTGACATCCTAAAGAGGTTTTAGATAGAGGATTGCAAACCTATGGTGACAACTATGTTGTAAGATTCGCCTCCCTCAAAGGATCAAGAGGTGGAACCATGTCTCCTACAAATCTGCCATCAATCCTCCTCCTGCCATTTTTTGGCGATTCTTGGGAAATTGGATCCACAGGGGCCCGATCCATAGATCTAGAAAGGATTGGTTGCGGATTCGTGGAGGTCTAGGTGTGTATCTGCTGTGGATCGCGAGCGGATCAGAGAGAAGTTGGACGGTTCACACGGTTCTATGAAGATTTTTTGTTTTCAGAAATTTCGAACTATTATGTAAGGAACTATGCTTTTCGACCACTCCCAAGTTGCCCCTTGATGTGCCCTAGACGCCTCCTAGATACTCCCTAATGGTAATGTTAAATTCTTAAAATAAAAATAACATTCTTCTTTATCTTTCATTTTCCTTCATTTACTTAAATTTTTAACATTACCATGAAATGACACAGGATGTTTGAGAGTGGTTCCAAGCTCATCAGACTTTATATGGAGAAAATTAAATTTCATATTCCATTCAAAATTCAACAAACATTAACAGTTTTCAGGATCAATGGGATTGTGGCATTTCATTGGATTATATCATGTATGATCACATGTGATTGACATTTAATCAAGAGCACCGAGCCCTCTATGTACCCTAGTGTTGGTGTTGTTGATTATTGAATTCCTTTGTCATGAACTTAGCAAAAATGTACCCTTCACTCAAAGTCAAAGTCATTGATCAGGGATGTTAAGCTTTATATATCATATTATAAGGCTTGGATTAGGTCGTTTGATCAAAATTGGGCAACGTTGACTAATATCCCTAGAGAATAGAAGTAGAGGCAAAGGCTAGACAAAATAAGAGGAATCTAGATTCTAGATGGTTGATGCTAGAATAATTAATCATTGATGTGCACGTCATATATATCTTGATTATGTAAAAATATGCATTTTTTCATGTCTTCTACAACTAATTTGGTATTTTGGATGTTGTTTTTGAACATATATATCATGGCTTGGATTAGGTCGTTTGATCAAAATTGGGCAACGTTGACTAATATCCCTAGAGAATAGAAGTAGAGGCAAAGGCTAGACAAAATAAGAGGAATCTAGATTCTAGATGGTTGATGCTGGAATAATTAATCATTGATGTGCACGCCATATATATCTTGATTTATGTAAAAATATGCATTTTTTCATGTCTTCTACAACTAATTTGGTATTTTGGATGTTGTTTTTGAACATATATATATATATATATATATATATATATATATATAGTAGATGCCTCCAAGACGCTTTGCTTCATAGATTTTTGGGAAATGATGCTTCTGCGGATCCCCTTCTGAAAATCAACCCCACTTCGTGCAACATTGGCCACAACCAATATATGACCACACTCATTATCACTAATCTAAAGAAGGTGACAACTTTAGATTCAGATTTGTTTAACACTAAACTAGATATATGTTTTGTAGTGAACGCCTTTTCCTAGTTCATGGTGGATCCAAGGCATGAGCATTGGGTAGCAGCATAATATGTGCTCAGATAGATGAGGGGCGTGGTGCAATATGGTCTGATATATCTTGGTGATGGTAATATGAAGTTGCAAGGATATCTAAAATCAGATTGTGTAGCCAGTGAATAGACAGAAGAGTAGCTTAGGGTGATGCTTTAGCTTCTGATCAACAATGGCTTGTTGGTTCAACAGGAAGCAAACTTTCATGGCGCTTAGCAAAGGTAGCTTGTTGCATGAAACTCCTAATCTGCCCACGTACTAATAATGGAAATTGTCAAAAACTCGGAAATGCCTCGGAAACTTCTTGGGAAACAAGTGCCCGTAAGGAGCATGGTACATACATGAAGTCAAAAAAACCCTAATATATGGAAAGTAAGACAAAATTCATTAATTCGTTTTTGAACATACCTACAAACTAACCTATCATTCTTATTTTATTGCAAGAGTTTCATCCGAAGTACATTTTGAGGTGTTCTTGTTTTCAAATCTTTTACACTCATTAACTGTGATAATCATTGTTGTATCAAACTCATTGGGAATCCAATGTTCCATGACAAGTTCAAGCACATGGAGATCATCATACGAAAGTGGTTTCAGATTCCAGAACGGAGCAATGAAACTCCAATATATTCCCACAATGCAACAGGTAGCTGATGTTCCGACCAAGTCCTTGGCAAAAAGGAAGTATGAGGCATTCAGAGATAGACTTGCATTGGTACACAATTCCTTCCATTTTAAGCAGTGTTGAAAATATAGCTTTGGCAAGGTCTTTAGTACAGGTTCAGAGTAAACATGCTAGAAGCTGTTTGAGATACTTTGAGAAGTAACTCAATTATGTATTTCACTTTAGGAAAAACTTAAAAAGTGAAATGTCTTATATTTAGCTGTTGAGTCTAATAAAATGTATTTCATGCATTTATGACTTAGATTAGAATTAATCTCAACTGTGGATCTCATGAAAAATATAATGACAAGTCAAGATAAAGAGTTTAAGCATAAAACATTTTTTTGGTCGGACAGGTTGAGCAACTAGGGGAGAGAAAGAGTGTAGGGTGAATTAGGAAGAGGAGCTGGCTGAATAGTTGTAGATTCAGATGGTCCGTACCAATGTTGTAAACATCGGCATCGGGATAAAATCAGCAAGGTTTCGAAAAACCAAAAAAATGGGAAAATATTGGTGAAATTCGGCAAACATTGGCTAGGCCAAAAAATCGTTATTTCGCTATAAGATTGGGATGTTCGCAACATTGGTCCGTACAACAGCAGTTATGTACAGTCATATGGTTCAGTTCAGTCCAACCGGGCCATATAATAGTTTTGTGCCGTTCTCCTGTTGTTTCAGCAGGCCACACCTCTCTTAGGCAAGCCATACACCTTGTTCAAGATGAGTTATTAACCGTGCCTCTGTTGGGTTTTAGCAAACTGTGGAGGTTACCTTGTAAGTGTTGTCAAAGGAATGAAAAGCTGATTTGAAGGAGAAATTCTTATATATGCATTTTATGTTTTGACTATTTATTTTTCAGCTATTGCGTTATTGATGCTATGGTTTGAAATTAATTTCTATGTTATTTAAGGTCAACACTTTATTGTTTAATTGAGATCATAAGGACCACAGTAATATGGGGTTGGAAATTTGTACACTTGGTGGCTTAGCTGTAGCTGCCTGCTTAATCATATCATCTTCATTGCAACTTCTAGCACTTCCTACTTGATGGTTTGGTCACAAACAAAACTTTCTTCCTTTTCATTGTCGGCTTGACACTATTGAGAAAGAGAAATTGCTAGATGTTTAGTTTAAACAAGGAGTTTCCAAATGTTTAGTATAAATGTTAAATGAACATGGAAAAGTATATATAGAGGCATTAGATTAAGTTAAGTGATTTTTTTTTGGTTTATTTTTAATGGTATTTCTGCAAAGAAATCATGGGGTGTGTACAGAAGTTGCCCCTCTTTTTGGGAGGGGGCATCACAAGGCCATTTTTTTTCTGAAACACATCCTCCATACTCGCAAAATGTTTGGCCCCGTGTTTTGTAGAGTTCCATAAAAAGTGGAAGTAGCGAAATATTTTACCAAGTACCCAGTCGTCTCAAGTATGTAGGGAGCCTGGAGCATTAGGAGTGCATCCCTGACCCTAGGGAGCATGTGCTTGTGTAACAATGCAGTTATGAATATTCCTTGAGGGGTTGAACATTGCAGTGCTGCGGTCATTGAATGATACATACACATTGCACGCTTAGCCAATACCCACAGGCTTCAACTAGTTTTTAAATTGATTCACTTGTATGACAGGTGAGAGAGCAAGATCAGATCTGAAGGGAGAATTTCCCATATTTTCTTTCACCAGTAGAAGAATGAATCCGATCCTAAGGGTCAATTTCTTTATACCATAGATTGATGCCATATGAATATACATTTCTTTATACCACTCTGTGACTGATTGATGAAGACATGTTTTCAATTGACACAACCAAATTTTGATTGAAATACATGTTTCTTTACCCAAATCTCTTATTGATTGATGATGATGTGCTGGAACATTGTTAAGACAACTGACAATATCTGTCACTATGATGCTGCCTTCTTTTTGAATCAAACATCATGTTTGTGGTTACAGGTTACAATGGCCTCATCTTTATTTTAATTGGTTCTGTCTAAGTTCAGTTGGGTGCTTGTGTGCTAGATTTGTGGTAGATTGCATAAGGATTGATCCGGAGTCCATTTAGGTTCAAGTGAGTTGAGTTTGGAACTTCTTGCATACAGTTTGTTTGTCTTTAGGTAAATGAAAGTATACCCATGACCTTTTTAACTTCTGATTGTGTTTTTCCCTATATGATAATATACATAATGAGCCAATGAAAAGCTTTCATTTGGAGCTACTCTGATTCAGATTAAATGGTCCCCACTACAAACCCTTGTTCAGTTTTTGAGTTTGAGTAGGAGCTTGTGTTGGTTGATCAGTGATATCATTTTGACATTTTGCCAATGCAATCTTTAAGTAGTGAACTGTCCAAGTCTTGGGGGAACTCAGGCATCCTAGTCAATTGTTGTATGCTGCCATGGTGGATTACTATACTTTTAAATAGCATCACACACAACACAAAAAAGAGACTCTAGGAGTACCATAACACAACATTAACATTGATTCAGGTTTTCACAGAAAGGTCACACAAGTACTTGTATTTATGGAACCATGAACTCCTTGTAGGCCCCACCTACTTATAAAATTTGGATGGATCCCATCAGTGTACCTCTTTCATCTACTTTCAGTTATCTTCCTTTCTTATTCTATTGATATTCCCTTGCGCAACTAATGAGACTCTCCATTCAGACTCTTCATTCTTTTTTCTCATATTATTTATCACTTCTAGACCTTAGGATATTTAATATATAGGACTATCATGTACGTGATCGCTTTTTCTCCCAGGATGTACAACTATCAGCTAATGAATAATATTTCTCCCGGGATACACAAATATCACCTAAGTGATTATTATTTCTACCAGGATACACAACTATTACCTATATGATCATTATATCTGAATAAAGGTGATATCAATTCTTTTGGATCGAATTAAAAAGGTGGCTTTTGTAACATGTTTTGTCCTTTGGCAATTTGCAATAATGCAACTTGTGTTTTATAAATGTTACTGTCTTATCCATCTACATTCCTAGGTACTTCTTTGTATTTAATTCCTCCCTTGCATACATTTGAAGCATACTTGATGTTGTACTGATGGACTCCAAAATAGATTAATTTGCTTTAAGAAGCTTAGTTTTCAATGTTGCCACATTTGCATTTGGCGGTCTTGCAGGATGGAATGCTCAAGTTTAAAGGTACATATGAAATCATGTCTCCAGCAGATATTGGTTTAAAACGAGCGGATGAATCTGGCATTGTCCTTGGAAAACTTAGGTACATTTTCATCACAACAATCCATAATACAATTCCAATGTTTGTTTTCAGAATCATTACATCTTTCCCTTTTATCCTTTCCTATGAACTGATTTCTATCAGACATTTCTCTAGTTTTTTGTGTGCATCAGGGTAGAGGTCATAATGGAGCCTTGAATGTAGAAAGCATATAGAATATATATGCAAATAGCAATTTTATTAATAATGAATTGTGATAATCACAAGTACAAATAATGCAATATCCAATTATACAATTTTAAGTTGAAATGGGTCGATACGTACAACTATATGCCATATAATGATACATCGATACACCACCCTTTGAGATGACATAAAGGTTTTATATCAGAAAAAATTAAATTAATTTTCTTATATACATCATTGGTCATACATGATAAGAAAATTAAAACAAGAATTTTGGTTGCAAGCCTCTTGTACTGCTTAAATAGCCTATGTTTGGCCTTATGCTTCCATTTTCTATGAGAGTTCTTTAGCATGATCTGACACCTAATCTTTAATGTCACTATTAGTATCCTCTAGCCTTTTAGAGGTGCCTCCCCAACCAATCTCTACTACAAATCCGCTTCCATTTTGATCCGAAATGGATCACTATATTAATTCGCCATATATTTTGGTACTTCTGAAGAAAAAAAAACTGGAGCTATTGATTTCTAGGGCCCATTTTAGGGACAAGTGTTGAGCTATGGTAGCTCGGGAGGTATTCTTCATTAGCTTGGTGCCTTAACTTGTGGAGAACATTAATCAACATTGTGGATATTTACTGAAGTGGAGTAAGTTTCAACTTAGGAAAATTGCATTTGATGTGTTATACTCTTTTGTTGACTTATTGGGCCAAAGTCTAAGGTTATGGACATAAATAATTTAGTGACCAAGATCTAATCAGAGCCATTTATCTCAAGAGGTGAGATGAGGGATGATCTCAGCCTTCCATCTCTTTGGAGATCTAGGATTTGATTAGGAGGCTCAAGGTAGCTTGATTGAAGTCATCTCCATGAGGTGAAGGCACGATTTGCTGAGAGAGAGAATGACTTGGTGGTGGAAGATGGAGGAATTTATTGGGAATATTATCTGCAGCCAAGCCAAGTGAAACAGGGCTGCATTAGTTTGGTGACGCAGGCCGCACGAGTAGTTATGGAGGCCGCACAAGCTGCGTGACACAGGTCACATGCGCAGGGGGACACATACCTTGCACAGGGTGACGCAGGCACTACGTGGGGTTTGATTTTTTTTTTGAGTTTGGTGAGGCCGTATGGCTGTGTATTTGCTATGGGAATAAAGAGTTGAGGCATGCAAAAATCCTAGCCTTAAGCCTAGATGACTATTAGTTCATGTTAAATATTTGGCCACTAGGAAAGGAAAGGGTTTCTATTTTTGTGGTACACATTACTATTCCATAGTTGAGTAGAGCAGTGAAGTGTGATATGGAATAGAAAAGAGGAAGCAGAAAATGCTGTAGTAGCCATATAGGGCATAATGTCAATGGCAACTCCATAACAAATTCACCTCTTTGTATTTGCATTTTCATATTTGAGAAGAAAGGGTATATCTTATGTTCATAGCATTGATGGTGTGGTATGTTGTTTTAACTTCTTTTATTTTAGTCTTAGCCTATATTTGTATTTAAGTGCTAAGTTAGCAACATTAAATTTTACTGATTCTTAATTAAAACACTACATAACTGAGAGTTTGGAAAATTTGTAAGATCTGCTGTGACGAGTTGTTTGTTGAAAATGGTTGTTATTGATGTCAAAGGCTATCCAAATGCAAGAGAAGATTACATAGCCAAATTGTCCATTCTGAGACCTTTCTGACGATATATGGAACAGCCTCTAACTAGTGGTTGAGGTGATATGAATTTTTGAAGTTTTTGCCTTGCCAAACACAAGTCGCCCCAAACATGGATAAGTCGGTCTAGTCATGGGCAAGTTGGCCCTGTTTGCGGGGTCAGTCACAACTCGCTCAAGCAGCTTGAATCTGTTTAAGCAAGCAAAGAGAAGGAGTTGTGAGTTTCATACCGCATGAACCAAAAGTGAAGAGAACCTGAATTAGAGAATCTTTCTGTGGAAGGGTGTTGGCACATCTTTTGAAGGGTTTTTTCCATTGTTCTTGGGGACGGTTTGGGTTTGTTTGAGGTCTGTTTGAGACCATAAGCCTTTGCTCCCCTTCTAGCTGTGGCTGCTTCTAAGGTTATGCGTCTCCTCCTTAGGCTAATGTTGATCACAATATGAGTAGCTGTTGTGTGAAAGACCTCTTCTAGGTCTCTCATATAAATAGCTCTCTAATTGATTGACCTCTCCTATCTTCTCTGAAATACTTTAGGCCAGGGCAGAACAACTATTGTTGAGGAGCAGGCCAAAGTTTTTTCTTAAGGGTTCTGGGCATAAATGTTTACATTTTTATGACTGGTTTTCTGCTGGACATTCTAAGGTAGAGATCTGTTTCTGATCGAAGTATATTACATATTTGATTCACTGCGGAGTTCCTTCCATTCATTTGGTTTGCCTCTGCTCTTCTGGTTCTTGAGATCACATGGTTCAACTAGTATGATCTCTCCTATATGACAAAAAAATATTGTAATTGCTTGTTCTGGCAACAACTGTGGCATGAACTGTTCGTTAGTCAAATATAATTTAATGTTGGCATGCAATTCTAATATTTGATGCGACATTGTCGTTACACAGATTCTCTCTATTGTAAAGTCTATCATGATCTGTTGCAATAATTGACAGATGCCCATGTGAAAGTTTTGGCATGATTAAGGATAAGTTAAGTGATTTTCCATCATCTATACTTGATTACCAATTGAAGCAAGGTGGTTTACTATTTTTGGAAAGTCATGCTTGAAATGATAGACATGACATTATATTTTTGGAAATTCACTCTAGAATTGTTAGAAATGAGATTTCATTCAAGGAAGTTCATCCCTTAGCTGCCAATTTTCAACACTCACTCTCAGCTAGGGAGGAATTTCTTTCTAAAACAAGTATCTCTGCTTTGGAACTTATTTTTTTACAATCTAATGAAGAAGAATCATCATAGGGGAGATTCATCCGTCACTCTATATTCACATGGGGGGATTACCACTTCCCAACACATGACAAGGATCCCACACAACCAAGTCTGATCTCTGCTTGGGGGGATTACCACTTGTCAAGGATCTCACACAATTAAGTCTGATCTTTGTTTGGGGGCATGCCAACATTAAATTATATTTTACTAACGAACAATTCATTCCACAGTTGTTGCCAGAACAAGCAATTACAATATTTTTTTGTCATATAGGAGAGATCATACTAGTTGAACCATGTGATCTGAAGAACCAGAACAGCAGAGGTGAACCAAATGAATGGAAGGAACTCTGTAGTGAATCAAATATGTAATATACTTCGATCAGAAACAAATCTCTACCTTAGAATGTCCAGCTGAAAACCAGTCATAAAAATGTAAACATTTATGCCCAGAACCCTTAAGAAAAAACTTCGGCCTGCTCCTCAACAATAGTTGTTCTGCCCCGGCCTAAGTATTTCAGAGAAGATAGGAGAGGTCAATCAATTAGAGAGCTATTTATATGAGAGACCTAGGAGAGGTCTTTCACACAATAGCAACTCATCTTGTGATCAACATTAGCCTAAGGAGGAGATACATAACCTTAGAAGCAACCACAGCTAGAAGGAGAGCAAAGGTTTATGGTCTCAAACAGACCTCAAACAAACCCAAATTGTCCCCAAGAACAATGGAAAAAACCCTTCAAAAGATGTGGCAACACCCTTCCACAGAAAGATTGATGAGGAGTATCCTTAATCAATCTTAATTGATCAGTTTTTACTTAATCATCAATATTATTATTATTTTTTTTTGCTGAAGCAAGAGACTTTCCTTCTATTTCGAAAACCCAAAAGTATAGTTACAATAAGTACAAAAGGCTTGCAGAATTGTGGGCCTATCAAACCATCAAGAACGAACAAACAAAGATGAGACCCACTAAACCAACTCAAGTCCAAACTAACAAACACACTGTCCCCACGTCAACAAGGAGACCCAAGGTCAAAGTCTGCGTCACCTCCCGTACAAAACTCACAAAGAATGAACAAACACGCGACCCCACCAACTAGCCCGATGAGATCTGACCGTCGATTGCCCCCGCCAGAAAAGGACGATGCGGAGAGATATCAGAGAGCTAAGATGCGAGGTCTTTAAGGCGCGACCCCACCAACTAGCCCGATGAGATCTGACCGTCGATTCCCCCGCCAGAAAAGGATGACGCGGAGAGATATTGGAGAGCTAAGATGCGAGGTCTTTAAGTCGCGATCAAGGGTGGTTTTAAGACCCCCCCGCCATGTGTAAAGAGCTGAGTGGAATCGCTCTCAACGAGCGAAAACCACTTACCATCCGGGAGCCTTGCGATCAAAAGAAAACCGCTGCTAGCCTGGTTTTCCGTGCCAAAAGAAAAAAAGCGAGGGAAAATCATAGAGGGAGCTGACCAGCCTTTCCACCTGTTGAACTCAACAAAAAAGCTAGCTACCGAAACATTTTGAAACTGCAGAGGAAACCTTGTGTCGCCTCTCAAGGAACGAAGGAGATAAGGTCCCATACCCCTAAGGAAGTTAACACCTATGCAGAGAAAGCCCTATTTCAAGGAGCTGACCGCCGAATTGAGAAAAAACAAGCAAAAAGAGCTTTAATCTTGGCCTGCCCCTCGTGCCCAACAATCGAAAATTTCTTTGTCCTCTACGGCTTGAGCCTCGCAGAGAGCTTTTAGCCTGCTTGTAGGCATCTCCTGCCATTTCATTTCTATTCTGCAATCTGGATTAGTCACTCCTAGGTTGGCCAGAAGATCTGCAAGTTTGTTGGCCTTCCGCCGAACATGGTTGAAGCTAACCGTTCGTAGACTTTGGAGATGTTTTTGGATTCTCTGGTACACTTGTATTAGTCTCCATTGTTTTGAGACTCTTTCAGGTGTTGTACCATAGCTGATTTTCTTGACTGCATTTATAGAAATTTCGGAGTCTGCTTCGATGAGAACATTTGAGCTGTGATTGAGTTTAAGAAGCTCTAGACATTGTTCCAAAGCCATTAATTCAGCCATGTTATTGGTAGCTTGGCCTAAATGACAGTGGAAGGCAAAAATTATTTTTCCATCTTCATCTCTTAACACACCTCCATAACCTGCAGTCCCCGGGTTGCTTTTTGAAGTCCCATCAATATTGCATTTTAGATAACCATTTGGAGGAGGATGCCAGAACTCCTTTTCCCTTTCCAACATTCTATTTTTTTCCTCAGACCATTGAGGATGATCTCATGGACACAGTCTCCTTTATCTGCTTTAAGATCAATTCCATCAGGCAAAGAGGGGTAGTTTTTTCATCCTTGAAAATTCTTTTATTCCTTTCTTTCCAAGCATTCCAAATAATGAAGCTTGGTGTAAAGGTCCAGGCCAAATTAAGGATCTCATTCTCTGCAAAGTCTTTTCTCCACTCGTTCAGGGTGTTAATAATGCTACCTTTGTCTCTGTCTGTCTGCTGAAAAATGCTTTTGAAAGAATCCCACAACGAGGAGGTGTAGGTGCAACTATTGAGAATATGCTCCATAGTCTCTTCTTGAGCCTCACATAATTGGCATCTAGAAGGCCCCATCACCCCCCTCTTCTGAATGTTATCCCACGTTAGTATTTTCTTGTGATGAACTAACCACATAAACAATTTGATCTTCATCCATCCTTGGTGATTCCAAAGCTTTTGCTAGGACCTAGCCAAAATGCAGGGCTCTAGGTTAAGAGAAATTCTTTTAGCTTCCTTAATATTAAAGATTCCTTCTTTGTTTTGGCCCCATCTTAACTGATCTTGTCCATCTATAACCAGAATCTTCCTCTGTTCCAATATGTTCATGAGTTCTTCTGTTTTTGCTTTTATGGGGTTGTCCACTCTACAATCTATTTTCCTCCAGCTTCTCCATTTCTCAGTGTCCTGAGGAAGATTCTAGAAATCCCTGACTTTTATTAGCCCTTGGAGATCAGTTTCTTGCTTGATGCCCAGAAAGTCCTCCCTTAACAACATCGGTTCTTGCTGCCATTTATCTTCCTAGAAGAGAGCCTGATCTCCTGCTCTGATTTCCCAGAAGCTGTTGTTTTGTACCAGGCCTCTGTTTTCCCAAGCTTTATTTCAGATGTGAGAGCCTTTTATGTTCCCTGACATTCTGATGAGCTCACTCGTTTGCCAGGAGCTTGCATATTTCTCTTTCTAGGTATTAGCCCATTGCGCCCTGGTTCTTTAACCCATCTCCACCAAAGTTTAGCTCCTAAAACATTACTTAGAATCTCTTGATCATCTAAGCCGAGGCCTCCATGACTTTTGGGTTTGCAAATTTTATCCCAAGACACAAGGGCCCATTTCTTTCTGGTTTCCTCCTTGCCCCAGAGAAAGTCTCTCTGAATGTTCCTGAATTGCTGTAAGACCCCTTTGGGAGCTGGCCGGGTTGATAAGAAGAAAACAGGGATAGATTGAGAACTGTCTTCGTTAGAATCAATCTGACAGCAAAGTTCAACGCCCTATAAGTCCATATTTTGATCTTGTCTTGCATCTTATTGAGCATCAGTTCCCAGATACTTTTGTGCATTGGTTTATCCTTCAGGGGGATACCTAAATATTTTGAAGGGAGGACCTCCCTTTGGAAGCCCATAATTCTAGATATGTTCCTTTGGATAGCAATGTTAGTGTTTAAGATTTTTTTTTTGATTTGGAGAGATTGACTTCCATACCTGAAGCCGAGGCAAAGTCATTTAAGATTTTCTTGTATGCTGTAGCTTCCTTGACTGTGGGGATGCCCTGCAGCATGGTGTCATCCACAAATTGCTGATGAGTCAAGGCTTGGCCGTTCTCCGTTAAATGGAGACCCTTGATCTTCCCTAAGACTTTGGCCTTTTTAATGGTTCGGCCCAATCCTTCCATCATGAGAATGAAGAGGAAGGGAGAGAGTGGGTCACCTTGCCTGAGGCCTCTAGACGGTGTGAAGATCTCTGAGGGCGAGCCATTCACTAGAATTGAAAAGCTGGGTGAAGTAACCAAAGCCATAACCCATCTGATCCAGTCATGATCAAATCCAAAAGCCGAAAGGACCTTTTTGATGTAAGTCCAGTTCACCTTGTCATACGCTTTTGCAATGTCTAGTTGTATGATCATATCGGCCTGCCTTTTGCTAGTGAGAGAGTGAACAACCTCGTGAGCCTAAATAATATTATCCAGGATTTGCCTTCCTTCAACATAACTAGATTGCTCCCTAGAAATCAAAGAAGGAAGAAGAGGTTTGAGTCTGTTGGCCAAGATTTTGGAAATAATTTTGTAAACAACATTACATAAAGCAATGGGTCTGAACTTATCAGGAGTCAGGGCAGAGTCCTGTTTGGGGATCAGGGAGATGAAGGAGTTGTTGAGGGCTTTCAGAATGGATTTACTTCTTCTGGAGTCCTCTACCACTTCCAAGATGTCCTGTTTGACCACATTCCAGCAAGCTTTGAAAAAATCAACATTGAAACCATCTGGACCTGGAGCTTTGCCATTCTGCATGTCTTTGATTACCATACCGACCTCTACTTCGGTAACTGGTTTGTTCAGGTTAAAGCTATGTTGCACGGGTTCCCGCACCCAGGGGTGGGGTTCTCGAACCCGTCTCGGGTTCCCGCACCCAAGTACCGGATTCGGGTACGGGTTCTTCCCAGAAGAACCCAGAAGAACCAGGTTCTTCCATGAAGAACCGGGTTCTTCCATGAAGAACCGGGTTCTTCAAAAAAAAAATTTGGGTTCTTTTCCTTTAATGGGTTCTTGGATTCTTGGGTTCTTCGGGTTCTTTGGGTTGGGTTCTTTTAAAGTCTTGCCAGAATGAATGTCACAATTTCTTGCTGTTTCGGATTGTCTGCAACATGAGCAACAATTGTCAGTGTACTTTTATACACTCAATTTGCCTCCTACAACTGCGGCATAGTCCCTCCTCCTTGTTGTTGTCAAACGCTGAGCTGTAGGCTTGATAACAGCTCACTGTTTACACAAAACAGCTCACTATTCACTAAGGAACAGACCTCGGCCTCCCTATGCAGACCCCTGTACCCAACCAAAGCCCTAAACAGAGATGACAATGCCACAAACTTACCTCTACTCAGCCCAGACTTGTTAAATTTTTAATTTTTTATACTATATACTATAATATGAGAAGTATACGTTTCAGTTCTTTTAACCTGAAATAGTTGCAATTAGATTAATAAAACACATAAAATCTTCATCATTTTTTGCATTAATGAATGGCATTACATAAATGCATTCATACACTGAATATAGCTCTGTGCTATTATTTACAATATAAACCATTCAATGAGAATGTATTTCAACTCAATCATCTACACAACATTCAAGCCAGTTCATTATCTACCCTCTAACAATGGTGTTGCTTGCCCTTGCAATGTAATTTCACCATGGATCAACAAAATCCAATTAAATGGTTCAGAATTTGTTCAGGAAAAAGTAAAACAGTTCACACTATATATATTTTAATTTTTGAAAAATTGAATCATTACATTCACATATAAATTCTGTGGTTTTTTTAAGGCTTGTGGCTACATTAAAGTATAAATTATGGCTGCTGGCGGCATATATTTCACTGCTGTCCCACCAAACACACAAGGCAGCCCAATAAAATAAAGTTTAAAATGGTCTTTGAGAACTCAGAATACTTTAGGATTTTTGAGCGTACTCCTGAGTTTGTAGGAAACTTGGCTAGTGTATCTCAATCAGCTGTGTGTGACAAAATCTGTCCCATATCATGATTCATGTTAATATGTAAACAATGAACAGTTTTTTGGTGATAAATTTTGAAATTTCAATGTCAATGTTGAATGTTCAATGATGTGCATGTTTAAATGATTATCATTAAAGTTTTCTTGTTTAAAGTTGAAAAAATATACAAATTCAAATTTCATATATATTATTAATTATAAATTTATAATTTATAAATTTATAATTTATAAAATATAATTATTAAAATTTAATATTATTATATTACCCGATGAACCCACGCACCTTGTTTCCAAAAATGCCATCCCCGTCCCTGTCCCTGTTCCCGTCGCCGAACCCACGTTTCCTGGCAACATAGGGTTAAAGTTATCTTCTTTTGACACCATCCTAGGAATATTCTTTATAATTTCCTTGATGTGTTGGTCTCTGTCTGGATTATTTTCATTTGTGATGCCTCTGAAATATTGAACCAACACACCTTCAATATTCTTGTGAGAGGTCTGAAGCTCCCCATCAACATTCAGTATTGAGGAAATTCTATTGTGCGTTCTATTGGCAATGGTGGAACGGTGGAAAAAACTAGTGTTTCACTCGCCTTCTTTGAGCCATTGCACTCTTGACTTTTGTCTCCAAAAGATTTCCTCCTGTTTGCATAAATTCTCCCAATCTAGGTTGAGTTTTTCAGCTTGCTCACTTTTGGTTTTATCAAAACCATCTGTGATCATTGCTTGGTGTAGTTCCTGCAGTTTGATCTCTACTGATTTTTTGTTTACAAAAATGTTACCAAAATCCTTCTTGTTCCATTCTTTGAGTTTGATTTTTATGTGCTTTAGTCTTTTATGGAGGAGGAACATTTTGGAGCCCTGAACCTGAAGATCTTTGGACCACCATTTTTCAATGTTGCTGATGAAGTCTGGGTGAGAGAGCCAAATATTCTCAAATCTGAAGGGTCTGTTTCTGGGAGCATCAATTCCCTTGATTTCTAATTGAATCGGCCAGTGATCCGAGCCTCCAAATGGGAGAATACTTGTAGATATTTCTGAATTTGTGAGCATCAGCTTCTCGGAGATCAAAAATCTGTCTAATTTGGAGGCAACCTGAGCATTGCCTCCTCTTTTGTTGTTCCAAGTAAAAAGACCGTTATGCATTTCAGAGTCAACCATTTTCATGTCTTCTGTGAAAGAATGGAATCCTACTGAGTCTCTACTAAGGATTCTGGTGCCTCCTTTTTTTTCCGAAAGAGATTTAATCATATTAAATTCTCCTCCAATGACCCAAGGGATTTCCTCATGTCTGCTTTTGAGATCTGCCAGGAAGTTCAGAAATCTAAGCTTCTCATCAATTTTTTGAGGACCGTATACATTCATAACCAGAAAGGTCTCTGACATTCCCATAGGTTGAATGATAGTTGATAAGTAGTTTCTTGTCGCCTCTGCATCTACAATGCTGATTTTTTGGGGGTTCCAAAGGGTGAGAATGCCTCCCGCTGTTTTCTCTGCTTTGACTTCTAGAAACTCAAATTTACTGAGCCATTTGTTATGGATTTCTTTTATTTTCTGAATGGAGCATTTTGTTTCTTGAATAAATATTATGTCCGACATTGCTAGTTTTATTCTATTACTTAGCATTCTCTGTTTTCTTTTACTACCTAGACCTCTGATATTCCATGATATGAACTTCATAATTAAAGATTTGTAAAGGAGTAACTGGTTAGATCTTTCATCTTACCTGAATCTATCATTAGCTTTCCGCACTCCATTTTCTGCCTCTCTTCTTGCCTCGATTTCTAGTGGCTAATCCTGGAATTAATTTCATGGTTTTCACTCCTCTGTGCTCCTGTTTGTGGATGTTTGTACCTTTCTCCAGTCCTCGTTCCTGAGTCTTCCATAAAAACAGCTGATGTATCCTGTTGCATTCTTCTTGAGGCAGAGATTCTATTCCTCCTTTGGTTCCTTGCCTCAGGAATCCTTCTAGATCCAAGTTTTCCTTGTCAAGGATTTCTTGTAGTTCATGATCTTCCAGATCTGTTTCACTTTGGGTCATTTCCTGGTCCGTTTCCATTTCTGTTTCACTTCTCATGGCTTCTTTTTGAGAGTCAATATCTGGAGAAAGATTTGTATCCTCTTTTTTTTCTTTTTCCTTAGCATCTTCCTCCTGATGTTGAATCTCTCTTGTGCTTTCTTCAGGCTCTTCTAGCACTTGAAACTTATTCTGACTACCCTTTCGCCCCTCAGTGTGTTGTTGTTTTGGCCCCTTTTTTCCTCCCCTTCCTCTGCTAGCCACTTTCTGGAAGCTTTCAGTATCCTTCATTGTATTAGGTTTTTCTTTGTTATCTTCTTTGCTGAGAGGGCAGTCTCTTAGTAAATGCCCATGTTCATGGCATCTTCGGCATCTGAAGGGGATATGTTCGTAGTCTACCGTCTGCACCCACTCCTCATCGTGAACTTCCAGGATGACTTCATCCGGAAGTGCTCCTGATAGATCCATTTCCACACATATCCTAGCAAAGGAGGTGTATTTTCCTCTTCTTGTGGCTTCAGAAGCTTTGACAAAGCGTCCTAGTTTATTGCCAATGGCAGCCAACGATTCAGTTTGCCAGTAGTCAAGAGGTAAAGAGTAGAGCCTTACCCACACAGGAACCGAAGAGAAAGTCTCCCTCTCTGGGACAAAGTTCATCCTCCAAGGTCTCATATAGAGACCTGCCGCAGCAAAAAAATAGGGACCTCCTTCGAATATTTTGTCTTTATCTTCGATGTTTGAGAACACTACTGTGAAGAATCCTTTTGACCCTAGATGTAAGTCAATGCTTCCTTTGGGTTTCCAATGATACTTGATCCATGTCTGTAAAGCCTTTTCTGTGGGCCATAGTCCCATAAATTTACAGATAATGGCGTAGGTTCCCATGTGTTCCCTGTGCTCCTGCAGAGCAGGATCATTTAATATTACTCGAGGAGTGATTTTTGCTTTTGGTTTGCAAGGTCCTTTCTGAGTTTTGTCTCTTGAGCCCAGACTTTTGTCTTCTTCCTCTTTGTCCTTTGTGCTGCTGTTTTCTTTTGCTCTGGTCCCATCTGTGTCTTTTTCAATGCCCCTGTTACTATTGTTCATATCGCCTTTACTAGTTTCAGCTGGTGATTTACTTCTGCTGGCCACTGCATCTTTGTAGGAGGGAGCCGAGCTCCCTCCCCTGCCGCCCTCCATTAGAATCAAACCCTGCTCGCTATGGTCACCCTGGTCGTTGCGTATCTCCTGCCTCCTTCTCCGGATTTCCATGATCAATATTATTATTATACTTATGATACTATAATATTATTATCAACATAGAAATACATGTCATCTTTCCTACTTGGCACTCAATCATGCCACTTATATCTCTTTCTCTTCTTGATGGCACTCGTACCCCTCTCACTCTCTCTCACTTAATGGATTCGTTTCACTCGTCTTACACTCTCTTCTGCGCATTAAAGACTCGTCATAGCACTCTTACATTAAAGTCTTGTCATAAAAGATTCCTCATATGCACTCTTCAATGCATAAGTTACACTCTCTCCTTGAAGGCATGTGTACTCCTTTTCATGGAATGAGATACAAAGGCAAACACACCTCCTTTATGGCATAAGTTATAGAAACAAGCGTACCTCTTTAATGACATGAGTTACAAAGGCATGTGTTCCTCCGTAAATGGCATATGTAACTCCCCCTCAAAGCATTTGAGATACTCCTCTCCTTCATGGCTCGAACTCCTTGCTCCTCCTTTATATATGTGTCTCTCATCTTCACTCTTACTCATTTGTGCATTGCGAAAGGAGACTTCAAACTTGTGAAAGAGAGTGTTGGAGAGACTAGGGAAGGATTGACAAAGTGAGAGAGATACTTGGAGAGTAAGAGCAGAACTTGGCGAGCCAAAGTGATTTAGTGTTTGCATCAATTGCAACTATCAAAGATCTTCTTCAGATTTGGGTGAACTCCTTCATTCTCTCATTGTATTCTATTTCTCTGCGAAACAATTGATTTCTAATAGAAGAAGAATTTTGTTGGGTTTTCCCCTTGTGGGTGTTTCCCTAGTCATTGGACCTAAATTTTTGTGTCTCTGTGTTCTTCGTTGTCTTCTACTTTGCATATGGTTTATATGGCATATGTTTTATCTACAATTGTTTAACTGAATTTGTAGTTGGAAGAAGCTTTATTTTAAGTAATTATTTTAGCATAGAACATCCAATTTTCAACATTCTGGTGAGTAGAAAGAGCATGAATATAAGTTTGTAGAATGCAGATTGAAAATGAGTATGTGTTGAGTGC
This sequence comes from Pinus tabuliformis, assembly GCA_031772625.1. Lineage (NCBI taxonomy): Eukaryota > Viridiplantae > Streptophyta > Pinopsida > Pinales > Pinaceae > Pinus > Pinus tabuliformis. The sequence goes on along the minus strand of CM062809.1, from coordinate 850,126,636 downwards.
ACTCAACTATGGTTTCATCTCATCACTAAGTAGAAAGTGAGTTTTGAGACAAAGGACAAAGATTGTAATTAGCGTTATGTCAGAGTGAATGTTGAATGAATTTTGTTGCCATCGTGTGTGGATAAAAGAGTGTTGTTGAATAGTGTATTGCTAATATGAGGAAGATAGGGTTTGAGATATCAAAGAGAGGGCTTGTATGATGTTGTGTTTTCTAAGACAACAGTTGAAACAACGTACGACTGGGCATATTATAGACTTGTGGCACATCGGATTGTGCATTAGTATTTGCAACAATACAATGTCAGGTATTGTGATAGCAAGACTTGACTTAGTAATAGAGGCAGTTCAGTGACATTGGGATACAATGAGTTCTTGTTTCTATGCTGTAAGGGTTTGTCATCAAATATAAATGTTGAGCTATGTGGTGAGCAAAAAAGATTGAGTAATTTTGGATTGTTCAGCGAGGGTTTGATCTTTTGATGAGTAGTTGTTGTTGATGACCTCGTGCTTGTATCACTGTTTGACAAGTCAACATATTGATTTTATGTTGATATTGAGTAGAGGTGGATCGAATCTGGAAATATATGAAACATGGTCCATTGTGGTGAATTGAAGGTCAGAGTCTTCAGAGCAAGTGGTGACTTACTGAGTAGGGTGGCAGGGTGATGCAAGGTGGAGAGTGGAGTCTCCTTTAGGTTGGAGCTTGTGAACACTTTAGGGTGGCATGGTGGTGCAAGGTGGAGAATAGAGTCTCCTTCATGTTAGAGCCTAAGAACACTTAAGGGTGGCAAGGTGGTGCTAGGGCAAGTTGCAGCGTGCATGGTGTTAGAGCTGATAAAACTAGGGGGTTGTAGCTGGTAAACCAAGGTGTCAGAGCATCCTTTTAGTTGAAGTTGATAAAACCAGGGGGTTGGAGATGGTAAACCAGGGTGTTGGAGCATCCTTTTAGTTGGAGTTGATAAATCAAGGGGTTCGAGCCTCCTAGTTGTTGCTATAGTATTTCAGAAGTTGTAGATTCTTGTTGATGTAATCTTTAAAGACCTATATTAAAAGCATTCAATGGTTTTTCTCCCGGAAGGGTTTCCACCTAAAAGATCTCTTGTGTACTACTTTTGATGTTGTGCGTTGTTGAGTGGTGTTGTTGGTTTATGTTTTGATTTGATGTTAATGTTATTTAATGCTCTGGAGATAAAAAAATTAACTATTTGAAGTGAAATACTGTTGACACCTAATCCTTGTGATTGGGCGAATTATTGTAAATAGATAGATAGGAATATGAACAGTCATCGGGAGATGAACTGAACAGTCTCTCCCTCATGTATATAATGAGGACTTACCTGATGGAATAATACAGTCAATTATTTTTTTGCCCCATGGAGTTACTGCCTAGCCTGACATGGTATCAGAGCCAGCTCCTTTTTTAGCTCTTGTGCCTTGTAACTCCCTTGTCTGACTGAGTGCCTGTACTGCCTGTGCTCTGCTCCATATTCCATTACCTGCGCTCTGCTCAATATTCCATTACCTGTGCCCTGCTCCATACAATACGCTGCCCATATATTCGTTGGTGTCAGTTCCCTGACATTTTCTGTCGAGCCTACCTACACCATTGACTGCTGCTACGTTACTCTGCTGCGTTTGGCTCCCATACGCTCATACGCTGCTATGTCCACCTCGACCCTGCTGCAACAGACTTCCATGTGTTGTGTGTCTCCTTGACTGTTCAAAACTGCGCAGAGGTCTTGCGTTTTAACCAGCGCTTGTACTATGGCTGTTTTGAAACGCTATCACGCTGTTTTGAAAGTGTATACGTTGGCTCTAGAAACGCTGCAATTGCATAATCCTTCTGGCGTCGCCTGAGAGATGTTAATAAAGATTTCGAGGGTCTCCTCGTTTGACGAACTACTATTCTGTTTTTACCTGTGTAAAGAACCGCTGTATTTTTCGATTCCTGCGACCATTGCTGTTCCCTTTGCTTAATCCTTCTACCTGGAGACTTGCGTCTGAACGCCATTGTTGTGTGGCTAATCGAGATAAGGCGCATCCAAAGAGGCCGAGCTCCCGACGGAAGAAGCCCTGCCACTACACAATCTTAAGAGACCACGCACCGCTGCTCCTCACCCGTGGGAAATCATCACGCCTGCGTGTTTCATTGTATGGTAATGTAATATGTAATATTACCATTAGAGCATATAAAACGTTGAAGTGAAATATGTAATATTTTGTAATGGGCGTATATTACATTTAAAGCGTTGAAGTGATATGTAATATGTAAATGTAATGGGCGTATATTACATTTAAAGCGTTGAAGTGATATGTAATATGTAAATGTAATGGGCGTATATTACATTTAAAACGTTGAAGTGATATGTAATACGTAATATTTGAATGAAATGCTGGATGCTTTTATATCAAACATTGGAGGGATTTGAAGAAAATAAGTTTGGAGAAAATATGTTGCATAAAGTTGTAGCGTGAGGTATTGACGTACATATTGGTATATGAGGAAGAGATTTGAAATCTTTTGAGAATGCTCTTTTGAGTACAATTTTACTGTATATTGGTAGAAGTATTTTTCTATTAGCAGAAGTTTTTTTTACAGAATGCATTCAATCATATCCATGGTGGGAATAGTTCTCACTGGCAAGGAGAACTATCCTGAATGGTCCCGGATGATAAAACACACCCTCATTTTCAATGAGTTGTGTAAATGAGTGTGTGTCGGAGAAGGAGACAATGACCCAGTACAACCTACCTTAGACAAAGAGCTCGTCATTTGGGAAAACAAGAACAACAAAGCTTATGCATTAATCACAACATCTGTAAATGAAGATGTGAGTCGCCATATTTCATCATATTCAACTGCCTTTGAAGCTTTACAAAAGCTGAAATAACTCTATGACTCACATTTTGCATTTGAAGTTGTCCAACTCATGATTAAACTCTTCATTCTTGAACTGCAAAATAATGATCCTCTTGCTCTTGCATCTGAAGTAAAATCTATAATGCATGATATCAAATCCACTAAGGTTGATTTGGATATTCCTCTTATCGCTTTTCTCAAGGCACTTTATCCTACTTACTCCAATTATCTTGAGTCATTGCAAGCAAATGGAAATCTCAAAGATATAACTTTTGACTCTCTTGTGAAAAAGTTTGCTGAAAGAGAGAAAGCTTTTGGAAAGAAGACAACCCCTGAATCTTCTGAAGAGACTGTGTGCCTTGCTCATAAAGAAAAGCATCTTGCTCAAGATTCTACAAGAGGAAGAGGTGGTCGAAGAGGAAGAGGAAGATATTTCAGAGGCAGGAGGGGCAGACATTCTCAAGGAGAAAACGCAAATTTACACTGTATTCGCTGCAAAAGAAATGGATCACATGATGCCTCTACATGCAAGCTACCATGGGACAAAATTGAGCTGAAAAGAAACCAACAGAAAGGTAAAACTGATGATACAGACAAAGGTAAAGCACTTGAATCCACTCATTATGTTGAGGCACAATGTAATATTGTAGTAAATGAGGATTTGTTTAATGCTTCACTTACTTCTTGGAAAAATGATTGGTTGCTTGATTCAAGAGCAACCTGTCACATGACTCATAGAAAAGATTTTTTTGAAGATTTCACTGACAATGTTGATGGAGCAATATACTTTGCAGATCAATCAAAAATCAAGCCATCAGGGCTTCGCACAATCAGGCTTAAACTGCTTGGTCTTCCAGACTTTCTTCTGAATCATGTTCTATATCTCCCACAACTAAAGAGAAACTTGCTGTCCCTGGTCCACATCTGCCAGCAAGGTCACTCCATTCATATGTTTGATGGCAAGCTTGAGGTAAGAAAAGCATCTGACCACTCACTTGTCATGAGGGGAATAGAAGAAGAAATGCTTCTCAAGCTACAAGGAACCTCTGGTCATGCACAACATTTCTCATACAATTGTCATCATGAAGAAGGTATACTTCCATCAAGTTTATTATGGAATGCTAGATTTGGTCATTTGAACTATGACAGTCTCCGCTTGTTGAAGAAAAATGGTGTTGTTGGTTTGCCTACAATTCCTAGGAAACTTAAGCAATGTGATGCTTGCGTTCTAGGAAAGCATAGCAAACAGTGTTTTCATGATTCACATTCAAGAGCACATAGAAAACTTGAACTCATTCATTCAGATTTATGTGGTCCAATGCCTGTTCCTTCTGCAAATGGAAATAAATATATCATGACATTTATTGATGACTACACCAGAATGTGTTGGGTTTATTTATTGAAGAACAAATCTGATGCTTTTCAAACATTCAAGAATTTTCATAAATGGATTGAAAATGATGCACAATCTCATATTGGGTCTATTCGCACTGATAATGGAAAAGAATACACATCAAATGAATTTGAAAATTATCTTCGCCAACATGGGATCAAACATCAAACAACTGTGCCTTATAATCCCCAACAGAATGGTGTAGCTGAAAGAATGAATAGGACAATCTTAAATATGGTACGATCCATGCTCTTCTTCAAAAATGTAAAGATAATGTTTTGGGCTGATGTTGTTCTATGTGCTGCATGTATAAAGAATAGATGTCCATGTAATGCTATAAGAAACAAGACTCCATATGAAATGTGGTATGGACATGTTCCTTCGGTAAAACATCTCAGGGTCTTTGGTTCCACCTGTTATGCTTTGATACCAAAGGTACATAGAAATAAACTTGGTGCTAGAAGTCGTAAGTGTATCTTCCTGGGTATTCAAACACCTCTAAACTTGGTGCTAGAAGTCGTAAGTGTATCTTCCTGGGTATTCAAACACCTCTAAAGCATATGGCCTCTATGATGAAGCAAATAAGAAATTTGTTGTATCTAGAGATGTAATTTTCCTTGAAACATCCAAAACTGACAATGTTGTTGAGCGGCAACTTGATCGCTTGGATAGATTCTTAAAAGCAAAATCATTTCAAGAATTTGATAATCAGATTCCGCATCTTGAAGGGGGGATTCCTATACTAGATCAACATGTGGAATCTTCTTCTGAAGAACACTCTCCCATAGAATTGGGAGACTCAATCTTGACTTAGTCCTAACTCAATCAACGGAGCAGCCTGAATCATCTGAGAAAGGTCCCCCAAAGTGGCTGACAAAGACACTTGAAAGTGTTCATCCTGATGAAGTTGGAAAGACATGAACCAGAAATTCAAATCGGCAAAATGGAGGTGATGTAGATGACTCTAATTCACCTGTTGATATGGATGTTTCTTATGATTGTGAATTGAACTTGTCTACAGATTTTGAACCAACTTCCTTCAAAGAAGCTACTTCTCATGATGAATGGAAAGAAGCAATGCAAAAGGAGTATGATGCCCTCATAAAGAACGACACTTGGAAGCTGGTTGATCCTCCATTTGGAACCAAACCAATTGGTTGCAAGTGGGTCTACAAGAACAAGTATAAAGCTGATGGCTCACTTGACAAGCACAAAGCTAGGCTTGTGGCAAAAGGTTTTGCACAGAAGGAAGGGGTCGATTATGAGGAGACTTTTGCCCCCACAGCAAAATGGGCTACCATCCGGACACTCTTTGCACTAGCGGCTCAGAACGGTTGGAAAGTCCATCAAATGGATGTAAAAACTGCTTTCTTGAATGGAGATCTAAAAGAGAATGTGTTTATGTCCCAACTTGAAGGATTTGCTGTGAAAGGACATGAACATAAAATATGCAAACTTGTGAAGTCCTTGTATGGCCTCAAACAAGCACCGCGAGCCTGGTATGAAAAAATAACTGAGCATCTTTTGAAACTCAATTTCAATCATTTTGATCTTGATGATGCAACTTTATCTGTCAAGAAAGTTGGCAAAACAGTTGTATATCTTGTGGTATATATAGATGATCTTTTAATGACAGGGAACAATGAAAGCTACATTGCATCCATAAAGAAGGAATTGGGGAAAAGTTTTGAAATGACTGATTTGGGCTATGTTCATTACTATCTTGGCATTGAAGTAACCCAACGTCCAAAGTCCATATTTCTTTCTCAAAAGAAATACATTGGAGATTTGTTGAACAGGTTTGGCATGACAGAGTGCAATCCTCTTACCATTCCAATGGAACAAAACTTAAAGCTCACATCTATTGAAGGAAAGGAATTTGAGGATGCGACAAAGTATAGACAGCTTGTAGGAAGTCTCAACTACCTAACTACTACCAGACGAGACATTTCATTTGCTGTTGGAATCCTCTCCAGGGTTATGCAAAAGCCTTGTGAGGGACATTGGTCTGCTGCAAGAAAAGTTCTAAGGTACTTGAAGGGAACTCAAGACTTTGGAATCAAGTATACATAGGCGGACGACTTTAGCTTGATTGGATACTCTGATTCAGAGTTCGATGGAGACAAAGAAACTGGAGTATCTACTTCAGGATATGCTATGAGTCTTGGATCAGGAGCTGTCTCCTGGAGATCATGCAAACAATCAATTCTAGCAGATTCCACAACAGAAGCAGAATACGTGGCAGCAGCTGAAGCAACAAAAGAAATTGTGTGGCTCAGGAAAATTCTTGAAGATTTGCAGTAAAACAAGTACAATCAACTCCACTCATGATTGACAATACCTCTGCAATAAAGTTGGCCAAGAACCCAAAGTTCCATGATCGAACGAAGCACATCAATACTAAATATCATCTGATTCAACATCATGTTGAGGCCAAAACAATCCATCTCCGTCATTGTTCCACAAATGAGCAAATTGCAGACATCTTCACCAAAGCGCTTGGAAGGGAAAAGCTTGAACGATTTAGAATGATGCTTGGACTCACCAACATCCCTTCAGATTAAGGGGGGGAATGTTGACACCTAATCCTTGTGATTGGGTGAATTATTGTAAATAGATAGATAGGAATATGAACAGTCATCGGGAGACGAACTGAACAGTCTCTCCCTCATGTATATAATGAGGACTTACCTGATGGAATAATACAGTCAATTATTTTCTGCCCCATGGAGTTACTGCCTGGCCTGACAAATACTGATTCACCCCGCTCTTAGTATTTCCAACAACATCATAGCTCATGATGGAGCTATACTCCTTTATCATGGCATCTCTCCAGACCTGCTCATATATAGCCTCCACTATTAGCCTCCTCAATAGTGGATGGCTTATACTCGTAGACGCTGCTTGATAGTGGCAAATAACTGGAATATCTGGTTGGTGGTCTACTTTACTTGAAAGTGCTACTAGGTGCGTGCAAATGTTCCTCAATGTACGTCAATGTCTATTCAGCCTATCTTAGCCTCCTCCTAGTAGAATTGGAAGGAATATCTAGCTCATCCTCCGAATCTGCTAATTGTGTCCCTACTAGTGCTCTCAGCCTTACGAGCCTCTTGCTCCTCCTCCTCTACCGCTGTTGGCTCTCACTCATGAGATTTCCTGAGTGTCTTGTCCTCATCAAATCTGACATCCCGACTCAAGATCACCTTTCTCTATCCTGTAAAGTAAACTTGGTAGGCCTTCGATACCTCACTGTAGCCAACAAGCACACCCCTGTAAAATAAGGGCTCCAATTTAGGCCTCTTCTTTGTAGGCACATGGATATAAATTGGACTATTGAATACGTGCAAGTGATTCACATCCAATTTAACTCTTGTAAACAACTCCTCAGGAGTCACGTCCTCCAACACCTTGTGAGGTCTCCGGTTTTGCACATACACTGTTGTATTGCAGGGCTCTGACCACAAAATCATAGGCAACTCCTAATCATAGTTCATTGCCCTCGCTATCTCCATGATGGTCCTATTTTTCCTCTCGGTAACCCCATTCTGCTGAGCGCTGTAAGGTACTGTTAGCTCCTTCTTGATTCCCGCATGTATGCAAAAGTCTAGGAACTCGTTGGAGGTGTAATCACCCCCATTATATGACCTTAGCACCTTAATTTTCTTCCTTGTCTAGTTCACCACAAGAGCCTTGAACTTCCAAAACCGATCGAAGACCTCATTCTTGCTCTTCAGAAAGTAGATCCAAGTTTTCGTGGAATAATCATATATGAACGTCGCAAAATATAAAGATCTTGTGATCGACATCTCAAACATAGGATCATGTATATCAGAATGCACCAAGTCTAGCACACCCTTAGACCTAGTCTCACTATGAGCATACACATTCTTGGCCCTCCTTCCAAGTGCACAACCTTTACACGCTGCACCTCGCTCCACCCGTATCTCTAGAAAACCATTAAACATCCTCTGCACCATTTGAAGAGCTCTGTAGTGTAGGTGTCCCATCCTCCTATGCCAAATCTTGCTCTGCTGTCAGTCTCATGGATGAGAGGCTTCTCCGACAACCCTCTCAACAGACAGAGATCTTTCTCCCTCCTACCGATCACCAGCTTATTGTTGAAATCGATCCCCTTCTGCCCAAGATCTGCCTCTCCTCCCGTAAAGCTGACCTCCAGTCGCTTTCATATCCTTGGTTCTATGTTTTGTTGCTTGCATTGGATTTGAAGGAACTTGCAAACCTCTGCTTACTAAATCCCAATGATCATTCATCTTTAGAATCCAGGTAATTCGCTCCTTCCAGGGGCTGAACTTTGATACCCCATCCAACTTGTCTTCATATCTCAAACTGTTTAGGGATGCCATCTTCGCAAATCAATCATGACCACAAAACCGAACTGCAAAATGTTTAGAAATAATTCTGTTACTGCAAAAAGGAGAACTTTTTGTTGCAAACTCTTGTGATCTCAGATCTCTCTTTTAGTCTTCTAGACTGCTCTGATCCAAGGTAAATTTCTAATACCAGCCAGATTTATTTTATCACGACAATTTAATTTATCCTCAGTTTATTATTTGTTTACCCAAATAATAATTGACTCACCGAAGAATAAAATCGTTGGTATTTTTAACTTCTAAAATTAGAATATGCAACATAAATAAACTGGAGAAATCAATAGCACAATGCAAAATTAATTAACCCACATATAATTCTCCATCATTTCATTATCTGGAAATTTGGGTTTCTCGACCCAGAGATATAAGGAAAAGTACAATCTAGACCCTGCAACTTGGCTCCCTTAGAATGAATTCGACCCTGAAAAATTGCCTAAAGGAAATTTGCCTCTAGATGAAATGGCTCTGAAGAAATCGACCTCCAACAATCAGATTTGTGCCCTTTACCAACTCAATTTGTGCCCTGCCACTAATGTGCACTAGAAAAGCCCTAATACGAAAACAACTTGGTCTCCTCTAGAGAAACTCGATCTCGTTTCGACAACTCGACCCTCTTGGATTTGCACGAACCCACTCGCTCTTCTCCTTCTCTACGCCCTGCTTACTGAGCTACTCACATTGTAGAGATAATCACTCTCGTGATGACTCACTCACACACTTGTGCTCTTTGTTGTATTGAGCCATTCACAATGCAAAGAGAATCACTCTCTCTCGTGATGATTCGATCCCATAGACTTGTTCTCTTCGCCATGTCTTCACCTCCATCACTAGCCTCCATTTATAATCTTCAGAGTCCAAATCTCTAACCCCAATCTCCCCTCTAGAAACATATTGAATCTTTCTTTTAGAAACATCTTGAAGATTCCTTCTAGAAACATCTTGAAGATTCCTTCAAGAAAAATCTTGAAGATTCCTTCTAAAAACGTCTTGAAGATCAATGTTTGAGATTATTTCTAAGTTAGTTAAATAATCAAATTAGTTATCCTTAGAAAATAACCCAATAGTCCACAATAATTATTGTACTTTAGTTATTTGTCCACAATAACCCAATAGTCCACAATAATTACATTACTTTAGTAATTGTACTTTTCCCAAGTTAAATTTTGTAAATAAGACATAAATCACTAGGAGAGGCAAATGATGTCTTCCACATGCTAAGACAACAAGCAAATGTAGAGGACTTTCTGGTGCTAGTCACATCAACACAGATAAGGTCAGTAGAAGTTCAAGTTGGCTTTTCCACCTCCTACCATCAATTAAATAAATTTTATTAGAAATCAGGGTTTTAAAGAAATGTACAGTTACTACATGCAATACCATATAACAACAAATAAAATAGCCTATAAGGGGTAATATTTGTTAGAAAATGAGTACCGAGGACAAGTGTTCCTAAGGCTTGGTGTCTAGCCTAGGAATGAGTCTCCTAATGTGACCCCCTTTACTCAACTTTATGAGGAATAAAGTTAAAGTGAGTTTATAAGGTATAAAGTCATAAAGTTACTCTAAGAGAAATAAAGTCATAAAGTGACTTTAAGAGAAATAAAGTCATAAATTGACTACTTTATAAAGATAAAGTCATATAGTACCTTTTGAGTAAGTAATGAAAAGGGGACTAAGGGGAAAAAGGGTCTCGTGGGTCAATGAGAGATTAGATTTCCACCCTTGATCTAATTGGCGAAGATCTAATCTCAACCATTAGATATTAGGGTTAGGTTTCTGTTCGCAATGAGAGAACAAAAGGGAAAATGGAAAGGGGAGAAGGCACCATCTGAACATATTCTTCATGAGAATTAGAGAGAAGGAGAAAAGGAGGCTGAGAGGAAAAAGTTAGTAGAGGAAGGAGAGTTATGCAAGTTAGGAGTAGGGGACAAACATTACAAATTTCAAGGTACCCTCTAGCGGATTGCCATTGTACTAGCGTGAGTTTTGAGGGCAGTGATTGTACACTGAAGCTACATGATTTTTTGAGTGATTCAGGCACAAAGATTGAGAATTTGTAGCGCTGCTATTGTGTTGTTAGAGCAACAAATCTTAGGCATAAAATTCGAGGTACTACGACAAATATTTTGAGAAGTTCTAGGTGTGATTTCAAGGGGTTGACAAAGTTGTTATCTTTGCTACAATAGCACAAAATTCTAGAAAGTCTGGGCATAAATTTGAGGGGTTATTTTAGCATGAGATTCGAGGGGACTAACAACGACATTTAATGTTGTAAGACTAAAGTTGGCACAAATTTCTGAGCAAGATGGCACAAAAATCGAGGAGCATCTATAACACAATTTCCAAGGAATTCTAAGCTTGAATTCAGGGAGATACGTACATTGTGCTTACTATCATTAAATGTTGTAATAATTTCTCTGAAAGTAATACAAATATCTCTCTCGTCATTGGTTTTCCCTTCAGGGTTTTTTTAGGGTCTTTGGTCCAAAAATATTTGTATTAAATTGTGGGTTGTGTTATACCTAGCAAAAAGTTTAAGTAGAGTAGGCTTATGTGTTTCATGATTTTTGAATATATTCATGTTTAAAAACAACAACATAAAACCATGATGGGATGACCATTAAATTTGATGTGATTCCTAAAACTTGAAACCATGTTGGGCCTACAAATTTCTACAATATCAACAAAGGCTTGAAGCTATTCAAGGAGGCAAAAAAGGGATAGGTTAACAAGTTGTTTTTGATTTTTGAAAATGCCCAAAACAACACAAATAACGTAGACGTCAACCCTAAAATTTGGGGTACAACATGCATGAAATGATAGATTTTCTTTTTTGAACATTAATAGATGCAATGCCTATTGATTTTTGTAGCATCGGACAAGTGTTCTAGTGGACAACTTTGTGGAGAGGCTAAAACACATGAAATCTCCATAACCCGAAAATCCTTTTTGGAAATTCTGCCTAGAGACAACCCAATTAAATTAATTGATTGATAATTAAAAAATTCCTAAGTCTAACATAGGGAAATCTATTAAATAATGTGAATTGATTGAGAAATGTGAGAATTCTTTAGAAACTCACATGGATCGACTCAGAGATGATCTTAGTCGTTTGTGAGCTAATGGGAGATTATAAGAGGAGGTCGATGGGGTTGGAGATAGACACACTGGTAGTGTGAGTTCCTTGGCAGATTGAGCTATCCAACTTCAGAGGTGGAGCAGAGGAAGAGAGTTCGAGCCAGAAGGAACACGAAGGGGTAGAGATAGTGATTCCGGAGAAGGATTTTTGTTCCAGAGAATGAGGAGAGGAGGTCGAGTTATTTCTCTAGGAGTGTGAGGTAGCCTCGATAAGGTAGTTCAATTTTGTTGAGCAGGAGGAGGATTTAGTTATTGGAGGTTGGAATAATTTTCCAGAGGGCGAAAAAATTGTTTCAAGAGCAGCGAACAACTAGTTAGAGGCATATCTAGGTAGAGCGTGTGGGTGACTGTGTAAGGCTTGCGCAAAAGCTGCGCAGAGGGGTCTGAGTTAGCCAGTTTGAGTGGCCAGACTGAGCTGAGATTGCTTGTGGAGGAGGGTAAATTTCCCTCAGTTGATTTTGCCAGTATTTCTCTTAGATTGGATTGCCAGTTTGGGTATCCATAGATTGTACTCAGAATTTCATTGTTGCATAATAATAAAACCCTCATATGCTTCTCATGTTTTTCCGAATTGTGTTTTTCAGGGGAAAATTGTCCAAAAATAACTGTCATACTTTTGTGTGTGTGCTCTATATTTCTCAGTTCCGTAATTTTTATTTCCGCAGTGATTTTAATGGTGAAGAAATTCCAGTGCGAATTATTCGTTGTTTGCCATAACAAGTAGACTGCTTAATAATTAACCAGTTAGAAGAATAATTTCTAGTTGTTGCATTTCAAGGAAAATTTCACAATGCCTACCTTATGGACAGTGACATATATGTAAATAAATGCTATAAAATGCATATTTAACGAAACCCTAACCCTAGTTACTATGAAATAATAGAAAAAGGAAAATTAAGGTTGATTGACACACCAAGACTAGTGCCTTCAATCCATTGGGCAATGGAGTCAATATGGTGAGGTGAAGATAGAAGGACCTTGGAGAGCGGGTTGAAAGAAAAATTCAGTTCACTTTCAAAACCCTAGTGACTTTCTTCTTTATGGATATTTAAAATCAAAAGGGGCAAATCTAGTCCTTTTGATGGCCACTTGATGATAAAATTTGCATAAATAAATAGAAACAAGAGTTCATAAAAGATATTGTGCTTTTTAATATGGCATATGTCAAACCCTAATTTTTGAAATTTCATGCAAAGTGGAAGGAAATAAGATTAAATGTACACTATTAAAGCAAGCATCACTTCATCAATCTGAAGAAAGCATCTCCATGCAAAACATATCCTCCTCAAGACAATTCACACTCTACTTGGCCACTTGATGATAAAATTTGCATAAATAAATAGAAACAAGAGTTCATAAAAGATATTGTGCTTTTTAATATGGCATATGTCAAACCCTAATTTTAGAAATTTCATGCAAAGTGGAAGGAAATAAGATTAAATGTACACTATTAAAGCAAGCATCACTTCATCAATCTGAAGAAAGCATCTCCATGCAAAACATATCCTCCTCAAGACAATTCACACTCTACTTAGCCATTGCTTCCAGAAGAAATGAAGGATTACTAGTGCACTGTCTTTCAAGAGAGAAATAATGAGTGTGTGTGAAAACGATTCAAAGGATATACGAGGGTAACCAAGTCAAATTTTCTTAATTTACAAGTTAAAGCCCTAAAAGTTTATTTGAAGCGTCCAACAAAGCTAATAGGGTCACAAACTGACCTAAATATATCTTTACATATGGTGAGGTCAAGATAGAAGGACCTTGGAGAGCGGGTTGAAAGAAAAATTCATTTTACCTTAGAAACCCTAGTGACTTTCTTCTTTATGGATATTTAAGATCAAAAGGGGCAAATCTACTCCTTTTGATGGTCACTTGATGATAAAATTTGCATAAATAAATAGAAACAAGAGTTCATAAAAGATATTGCACTTTTTAATATGGCAGATGTCAAACCCTAATTTTAGAAATTTCATGCAAAGTGGAAGGAAGTAACATTAAACGTACACTATTCAAGCAAGCATCACTTCATGAATCTGAAGAAAGCATCGCCATGCAAAACTTATCCTCCTCAAGCCAATTCACACTCTACTTAACCATTGCTTCCAGAAGAAAAGGATTACTAGTGCACAGTCTTTCAAGAGAGAAATAATGAGTGTGTGTGAAAATGATTCAAAGGATATATGAGGGTAGCCAAGTCAAATTTTCTTACTTTACAAATTAAAGCCCTAAAAGTTTGCTTGCAGCGTCCAACAAGGCTAATAGGGTCACAAACTGACCTAAAGCTACCTTTACATAATGATCAACGATAATAGAAAGACATATTTTCTCCACATGTGTGGGAGAATTTGTTCTCCAACATGATGTCATCGTCATTTAATGAGCATCTCCATCAAGCAAAGTGGCAAATGGGTCCAAAAGTGCTCAAAGTGAATGGGTGCATCTCCAAGCCCCATCTCCTCATCTAAGATATCATCATCAAGAAGCCCTAATTCATCTTCCTAATATTTGCATGGGTGACGTGGCAACCTTAAGGCATGATGTACGCATCAAAAAGAGGTGTGCCAACTCTCGCAAAGTGTCTCAAGTGACCACCATCCTCATTTGGGATTTGGAACAAGGATACACTTATCATGTAGGTACAAGGCTAGCATGGGGGTGTCTTAGATCCACTGGGGTACATCATCAATCTTGCCAATGACCTAACTTGTTGGCTTAGTGTTTCACAATCCATACATCTATGTGGAGGCTCTTCAAGTGTGAACATGTTAAAATTGGAAACTAGGGCCAACATCCACCATGGACAACTCATATGATGGAGATCATATTTTTATTGGATTCCTCTTTCCAAGAGGTGCAAGATTGATCGAAAGATCATCTCATTCTGACAAGTAGAAATGGAATTATGAATTTATTTTTTCTATGGACAAATTGTCAATGTCAGCCAAAAGTCTAATGTAGGCTCATGAAGCCCAACAGACATGTCTCTTCACCCTTAATGTTGTGTATAAATAGAAGAGGCATTTTCCTCATTTGGACACACCACAACACACATCTTTCTCTCTCTTCTTCTCATTGGTTCGTACAACAAACAAGAGCATCTTCTTCTCTAGGCATTGACTTGGGTTGACTGAAATTACAGGCCAAAAATTTCAAAATCTGTTTTGGGCAAATTATAGGGACGTTGACCAACATCGATTGAGAGTCAAACTCACTCATTTGACTACGTTTTTCAGGCAGGAAATTCAATTTCCTTAGGCCGCATCTTTTGGTACAGAAATCAAGGAATTTTTAACTGTTTAACCAGTGTTGACCGCAGGGCCGTTGACTGCAGCGTTGACTCTGTGTTGACCAAGTTTGACCGAGAATCTCAGGACTGTTTTGGGCTGATTCAAACTGTCTTTGGAGGCTGAGTTGACTGGGTTTGATTGAGCTCATTTGGATGACTTTTTTTGCTAGTTTGACCATCGGTGACTTTCTGGTTAGGACATCTTGTTGGCTATAGTTTAACTGGACTATTTTATCGTGATTGGGCAAGTAATTTTTGCATATTGTACTCTCTCTCTGTGCTGAACTTTTGAAGAATAATAAGAAGATTTGATCAAAGGGTTTTCCCCACATTGGGGTTTTTCCCTATCATCTGCCAAATATTGTGTCCTCTTGTCTTGGCTTGTCTTCTTATTGTTTATGTTCTATTTGCATTTACTATCAATGTTAATGTGATTGCTAATATGGAATTTGATGTTGGGCTTATAAACAAAATTGAAGTAAATTTGCTCTAAAGCATAAAACATACCATTATTATCTAACATTAACATGGTATCAGAGTTGAGGTGAAGACAAAACCCAAGTAAGAGTGAGAAAAACAATCATTGAGATTTGTTGGTCAAGGACAAGATTCAATGGCTTCCTCATCCAACTTCAAATCTGATGACAAGGTCAATGATAAGTCTGATTATCATGCATGGAAGTTGTCTCTTGACTCGACTTTGGAAGAGCATGATGCTATGGACTATGTGTAGGGAAAGATTGCTGAACCTCATTCAAATGGACGACTTTCGCTAAGAGAGTACAAGAAAAGTGAAGGCAAAGCTAAGAAGATCATTAGAGATTCTATTAATAAGCATTTAGTTGCTTACATCTCCGATCTGGGCACATCTAAGGAGATGCATGACAAGTTGGTTAACATGTTTAAAGCTAGCAATGCAAACCAAGTCCTCTTTCTGAAGAACAAGTTGAAGGTCATAAAGAAGGGAAGAGGAGAAGATATCTAATCCTACTTCATGAGGATCACTGAAATAAAAAATGATCTTTTATCAATTGGAGAAGTTATTGCTAACAGGGAGCTCACTCTCATTGCCCTTGGAGGTCTCTCTCGTGAATGGGATGTGTTCAACACTACTATCCTCAACAATGACCGAATTCCAGGTTTTGATGAATTGTTGACTAGATGTACTCAAGAAGAAACAAGGATGATAGAGAGAGACATGCTCAAGAAGAAACAAGGATCATAGAGAGAGACATGCCTTCAAATAGGAATGATCCTACTGCATTCTTCACTCATGCTAAAAAGAACAATGCAGGTTCAAAGAAAAAATGTCAAGGAAGACCGAGATTCAAAGATGGAAGAAAGGGTAGATGCTTCATTTGTAACAGGTTTGGCCACTGTGCTAGGGAGTGTCCTAATAAAAGGGATACACCTCGGGATGATAACAACACCAACCACAACAATTTCAGGGGCAACAACAATCAAAGGAATGACAAGTTCAACAACAATGGAAAAAGGAATGCTCCCGCTACTCAACATGGAAATGGTCGACCTCCCAAAAGATCAAGAAACTCCAGGTATGATGAATCTAATGTTGTAGATAACAAGCAAAAATATTTTTATCTTATCTCTGCCTTCTCTATTGCCTCCCCTCCGGATACCTTGGGAAATTGGTTGATTGATAGTGGTGCCTCAAGGCACTTCACTGGGTATAAGTAAGCTCTTTCAAATCTGATAGAAAAGGATACAAATTTTGAAATCATTTTTGGAGACAATGCCACCTATCTCGTGAAAAGAGTTGGGAATGTTACTCTTCAATTGAATTAAGGCAACACCATTCATCTACGAGAAGTACTATATGTACCCGATCTATAGAATAACCTAGTATCTATCTTGGCGATGGAGGACAAAGGATTCAAGGTGGCATCCATTGATGGGAAGGTACGTGTATGGAAAATAAATTTCAAAGAAGCATTTACTCCTGGATTCAGGGTTGACAACCTATATCAAGTTGGAGGAAGTTCATTGGGAGCTATGTCTTGTGACATATCTCTTTAATTCGAATTATGGCACCGAAGGTTTGCTCATATTCATTATAAATCCCTACCCGATGCAAGGAAGATGGTGACAGGTATGCCCGAATTTAAAGTAGAACATGAAGGTGTTTGTTAGGGATGTGCCGAAGGAAAACATACAAGGGGACCATTCCCCTCAAGTGATAGCTAGATGACCGATATTTTGCAATTGGTTCATTTTGATCTATCTGGTATGTTGCCCGTGAAATCTTTGGGAGGATATTTATATTATGCTATCTTTGTGCATGACTTCTCTCACAAAACTTGGATCTATTTCTTGAAGAAGAAGGACAAAGTGTTCACATGGTTCCGCTCTTTCAAAGCCTTGGTCGAAAATCAAGCAAGGAAGAAGATCAAAATATTGAGGATCGATAATGGAACTGAATATGAATCAAATGAGTTCAATGACTATTGTAGAGACGCTGGCATTAAGAGGGAGACTTCTACTGTAGAGAAAAATGGAGTTGCTGAAAGAAAGAATCGTTCCATTATAGAAGCCACCTGTGCCATGCTTCATGATCAAAGCCTTTCAAAGTTCCTATGGGGAGAAGCTGCCAACACTATCGTGTATGTTCAAAATAGATGCCCTCATCAAGCATTGGACTCCAAAATTCCCCAAGAAGTTTTCATTGGTAAGAAACTTGATGTTTCTCACATTAGAATTTTTGGTATCCCCATGTATTTTCATGCGCCAAAAGAAAAGAGAAGCAAATTGGATGCATCTGGGAAGAAAGGAACAT
Source organism: Pinus tabuliformis (assembly GCA_031772625.1). Classification (NCBI taxonomy): domain Eukaryota; kingdom Viridiplantae; phylum Streptophyta; class Pinopsida; order Pinales; family Pinaceae; genus Pinus; species Pinus tabuliformis. The sequence continues at coordinate 850,108,771 of CM062809.1, read as the reverse complement.
TTGTGGGCTATAGTGAAACTTTAAAGGTATAAAGAATCTATGTGCCTGGTCAAAGAGAAGTGGAAATAAGTCATGATGTCACCTTCGATGAAGATGCTGCCTTTAGGAAGATTAGGAACCTTTCTATTCCAAGGAAGAACAAAAAAGAAGATACAAAAAAGCAGGGAGAACCATAGGCTGAGCCAATGTTCGATGCTGAAGGACCGATGGATCCCACTGATCCACCTCCCCATGAGCTCTCCTCCTAAAAAGGGAGACCCCCATGGCTTAGGGACACTCTCGAAGATGCTGAGAGACATATTGCACCAAGGAGACATTTCGTGAAAGTAATAAGCCAAATAGGTACCAAGGGTACTTAGCTGCCATGATCACTCTTGTTCAAACTGAGCTTTGCACATTCGAAGAAGTTGTGAAGCACCAAGTTTGGAAGGATGCTATGAACGAAGAGTATGAGTCGATTATGAAGAATGATGTCTGGGATGTGGTCCTAGACCCAAGGAAAAATCCAGTGTTCCACGGGGATGCGTCCCCCAGGGTTGGGTGCATGCACCTTTCACACCCCACGCACCTGGGACAGGGGGACGTTTGGGGAAACGTTTCCGCACGTCCCCCATTTGGGGAGACGCGGGGAGACGCAGGGGGGCACGTTTACCCAGTGTTCGGGATGCGACTACCCAAAAGGGGGACGCTTGGGCATCCCCCCTCAAAATGGGCTATGCGTCCCCCCTTAAATTTGCTTGTAAACAATGATTTATGACAGGGAAAACCTAGTATTTGACCATATTTCCCTACTAATGCTATGCATTTTTAGTAAAAGTGACATTCTCCTTTATCTTTCATTTTCATCATTTTACTTAAATTTTTAACATTACCATGAAATGACTCAGGATATTTGAGAGTGGTTCCGATCTCATTGGAACCACTCAAAATCCAGCAGACTTAATAGTTTTTCAGAAATTCAGGGTTCGACGGATTGCAATGTTTCCATTGCATTTTGTCATGTACAAGGGTATGGAATTAGTATTTAATCAAGAGCACCAAGCCCTCTGTGTATTTTAAATTGACCTTTAGACTCATCACTCCACTGTTTTTGAGTTTTAGCTATATCAATTTACTATTCCAGAATTTAGATTTCAATATCTATTATAGTCTATTTTTCTTAGTACTAATTAGATTCTAGAATGATGATTGATGAATCTAAATTTCAAATCAATATAGAATCTAGAATGATGAATTTAATTTTTAAATCAATGTAGATTCTAGAATGGTGAATAATGAATAATGAATATGGATCAGAGTATTTCATTATTGGATCTCGTGGTCTATGGATGGATCATGTAATATCTATTATAGTCTATTTTTCTTAGTACTAATTAGATTCTAGAATGATGAATGATGAATTTAAATTTCAAATCAATTTAGAATCTAGAATGATGGATTTAATTTTTAAATCAATGTAGGTTCTAGAATGGTGAATAATGAATAATGAATATGGATCAGAGTATTTCATTATTAAATCTCGTGGTCTATGGATGAATCATGTATGTATTAGTAAGGATGATGAGTATGGATCAATGTATTTCATTATTTAATTCAAATATGTATGTATTATTGTATTTATGTTTTCATTATAGAATATGAATTTGATATATATATATATATATTAAAAAGGAAAAAAAATTATATACCCCGACATCCCCTCGTCCTCCCTAAATTTCCCTAAAATTTGAGGGTACTCCCACACGTCCCCTTTGTGCATCTCCCTGCACCTGCGTCTCCCTGTCCCTAAGTCTTGGTGGAATATTGAAAAATCTATTGTCACCTCGAAATGGCTCTACAAGATCAAGCATGGAGTTGATGGAAGTGCTGAAAAGTTCAAGGCTAGGTTTGTTGCTTGAGGCTTCTCTCAAAAGGAATGTGTGGACTATGATGAGATATTTGCACCAGTTGCCCGATATACCACCATCGGTTCGATCATTTCCCTTGCTATCTCTTAAAGATGGAATTTACATCAAATGGATGTCAAGACCACCTTCTTGCATGGTTCAGTTGAGGAAGTCTATGTAGAACAACCCAAGGGGTTCGAAGTTCTAGATCGAAAGACACATGTATGCAAGTTGAAGAAAGCCCTCTATGGGTTGAACTTTGAAGCAAGCTCCCCTGGCTTGGTATGAGAGGATCGATAGCTATCTGATGAAGCTTGGTTTTACAAGAAGTGAAGTTAATCCGAACCTTTATTTCAAGGTTGAAAATGGTAGATCTCTTATCTTGGTACTTTATGTGGACGATCTCTTTCTGACATGTGCAAACCCTCTTATTTATCAATTCAAGAGGGAGTTGGCTTCTGAATTCGAGATGTAGGACCTAGGATTGATGTACTACTTGCTAAGCTTGGAGGTTTGGCAAAATCCAGGTAAGAATTTCCTTTCCCAAGGAAAATACATTGTGAAGCTACTTGAAAGATTTGGGATGGTGGATTGTAAGTCCGTGACTACTCCGATGGAACTTAACTTCAAGAAGTTATGCGGAAGTGCTGTTGGGGCCGATTTGGGAAATCCTTCTGAGTATCATCAACTTGTGGGGGCCTTGATGTTCTTGGTGAACTCCTGTACGGATATATGCTTTGCAGTGAATACATTGAGTCAATTTATGGTCGAGCCTCATCACAGACATTGGACTGCGACCAAGAATCTCTTGTGATATCTCCGGGGCACTATCACCTATGGACTAAGAAAAATTGCTGGGAATTTGAGGCTCCATGGTTATTTTGATGCTCACTGGGTTGGCATTGTGGTGGATCGTAAGGGCACATCGAGATGTTGTTTCTCACTAGGTTTTGCTTCGATATCTTGGATGAGCAGGAAGCATAAATCAATTGCTTTGAGCACCGCCGAGGTCGAATATATTGCTGCTAATATGGCCTCTTGTGAAGCTATTTAGTTGAGGAAGATCTTTAGTGAGCTGTTTGGGCATGTGCTGGATACCACCGCGATCTACTGCGACAACCAAAGTGGGATTCATCTTTCTGAGAATCCCATGTTTCATGACTGCTCCAAGCATATTGATATCATGTACCACTTTATTTGGGATATGGTACAACGGGGAGAAATAAGGCTCCTTCACATTGGGACTGATGAATATGTCACAAATATTCTTTCAAAGCCCCTCGGGAAGGTCAAATTATTATGCAATGTTCCACCAAGGTTTCGGGACGAGGGGGAGAGGATACGCAAGAGTAGCCTATGCAAAAGCTCCCCACCAATTTTTAGAAAACATGGGGGGGCGTCAGGGTCTTAAAACCTTATAAATATAAAATATAATTTATTAATTGAGTCCGCTATGACAATTGGGTTTGAATTGAAAAGCTGCAAAGCATGATCATTGATATGAATATCATTATCTAATGTCATATGAATATTGTGTCTGATATCCACTGAATCTTGCCAATGTTCTTCAATGCATTATTGAGTGCGTGCACACAACAAGGTGTCCAAAAAATATGTTGATACTTGTTTTGAATCAATAACCCAGCTGATCTAGAAACTGCTGCTGCATCTGTCACAACCTGCACCACACTATTAGGCCCAACATCCTCTATAGCTTCTCGAAGAAGCTCAAATTGGAAAGATGCATCCTTCCGCTTTCCAGAACAGTTAATAGCTTTAAGAAAGAAAAGACCCACTGAAGATGTCACTATGATGTTGATTAGTGGGCATTTTCGGTTGTCAGTCCATCCATCCATAACAATAGAGCAACCAAACCTCAACCATGTTTGTCTTGTTCTCTCTTTCTGCACATTAATTTTGGACACTTGTCTATTTAAAATTGTTGTTCGCAGTTTATGTTCTCCGGGTGGTACATATGAAGGCCCTATTTTTGCAATTGCTTGGACCATTTCCTTGTAATAAGGAGAACGAACAACATGGAAGGGAATTCCATTGGCAAAAAGAAATTTGCCAATTGCATCATCTGTGTCATCTCGATCTAGAATGTTGTACATCCCAGACACTGTACCACCCATTGCACAAGAACGAGATGCACCAGTAGAAACCTTTGTCTTTTTTGATGAAGCACTGGATGGAGGAATATTTGTGGATGGATCAACATGTCTGCTAGAAAACAATTCTTTTCTAGTGGCTACCATTTCTGGCCTCCAAAGTTGCTCTCTTTGAGCTGAATTCAGGTTCTTTGAGGGACACATATTGACTCCTTTACCTGTAATAGCCAAAATGTGTTGCTTCACCCTGGTATAGCTGCCAACAAAGTGATGCCCACAAATATTGCAGACCCAATCACGTGAGCCACCACCAACTTTTGGATTTTTTTTCGGCAGTCTGGTTGCATAGATTAGAAGTGGTTTTAGAGGATTAAATGTCCCCTTTGCAATTTTTTCTAGCTCTCTTGGTGGGCCTCCAGAATATACACCATGCCTATTCTGATATCTTGCCCCCTTGTGACCGCTTTCAACTTCTTCTTGTGCATCTTGTGGCTCACTTCCACTATAGCTACTGTCACTGTTCTCAATGTTCCCAAAAGAAGTTTGATTTGGAAATGTTGACTGGTAAGCTAACAGTCTTTGATTAATGGATGTGGTCTGCAGTATTACTTTCTCAGTATGATTGTAGTTTAGATTTTTTACTTGCATTTATAGGATTTGGAAAGGCTTGAGAGTTGGTGCTGAAGAATTATTGCTAGTATCGTAATCTAGTTTCTGTAGTAGCTAAGATTTCTTAAGCATTATCTGACTTCATGGAAGATACATTATTAGCAGAGATATGTTTAGACATAGATAAAGTTAGATTCATTGGATACAACGCAGAAGTTATAGCAGAGAACCAAATATTTTTTCATCTTCTCAAATCTGAAAGAATTTAAATGTCCTTGGTTGGTTTCCTCTTTGTTTGTTTCTGATTTTATTTTGAATAGTTATGCTCCTAGTTACAGGAAAATATTGAATGCTAATATTAGGTCCCAACCTTGTGTTTTTCCTCTTGCTTTTATATTATTTTAAGAAATCCTTATTTTATTCCATATTTTATTCTGAATATTTTCCTTCTAGGAGATGAGATTGGCTATATTCCAATTATCATAATTAGAGGCATGGTACCTTTAATGTGTTGGTAAAAGTGAGAAACAATTCAAAGGCAAATTCCCATGTCTGTTCCTTTACTAGAAGGAATATGCTCCAGTTTACGGTTCCAGGGATATTAACCAAAGCTTATTCCAGGATCCAATAACGTTCCCGAATGTTTAGGTTTGCTTCTCAGGTTCCAATGATAGCAATGAGTGAAACATCAGTGTTCTAATAAAAAAATCTGGGGATGTTATTGGTTTCTGTATTAAGGATTGATTAACATCTCTAAAGCCTTCCTTTACTTCCATATTTTCCCAATATTTCAAATTTGATGGATTGCATATACATGTTTTTTCAATTTATTACAGCAGGAGGAATTTTAATTATCAAATCTGACATAACCTGAAATTTTAAGATTACTTTTGAATCAGTGGTCGCCATGCCTTGAAGACACGTTTATTGCAGGTATGTGGATTTTAATCTTTCATTTGACTTTGTAATTTGAGCTTCATTTAAGAGCATGAATATGATTTCATTGATAGTGCGTGAAGGAATCTTTTAGTGCGATGCATTCCTTGAATTTTCTAAGAATAGAGAATAATTTATCATTATTGATTACAGCTCGGTTATGAGTTGAATGGAAAGGAATTGGATGTTGTTTTTTGGCGGTTCAAAGCTGTTGCGGAACAGAAGAAAGTAAGAATGTTGTTTATACCCCTTATTCTAAAGAGTCTGCTGTTTTTGTTTACTTAAATTTTCAGTGAAATGACATATGGTTAGCTTTTTGAATGAAATGAACATAAAAAAGGCAAGGTGACAAGTGTAAAGCTTGGATCATGAGGACATATCTACTTTGGCTTTTTGTAAGCTCAGATACAACCATGCTTTGGGCATATGTTAGAGTTAGTAAGTGTTAATTATTGCTGGAAAACTGATCCTTAGGGATTATTGTATGTTCATATTATTCTCTAGAGGAAAAATACAAAGAGTCACGAATGTAGGTGAACAGTTATCGGAAATTTAAGAGACCTCTTGGAAGATAAATCTAAGGGTTGTAGAGTAATGCACTTATACATGTATCGTATGAATGGAATGCATCGCACAATCTTACTCTTCATTTTTCGTGTGTCCAATAGTGGTATCAAAGCTACATGTTTTGTGGTTTTCCTTGCCTTAGGCACTCCTGACACAACTCGAGCATCGGATAAATGAGAAATGGGTGCCTGACTGCATAGGTGTTGTGATTTGGTTCATTAAATGCCCTTTCTGCTAAAATACCCTTGTTGCTGTTCTACGCCATCTTTGAATCTACATCCTTGGGGTCTTGTACAAAGCCTCATTTTGGTTTGTGGTGTTGATTTTTAAGGGATTCTCTAAACAGATAATTACTTCTTATGATGATCACTGAGGTTGTACTTTTCTTGCATTTATTATTCATCATAAAGTAATTAGACAAAGAATCTCAACAGTAAAAGAAATGCTAGTAGGATCATAAAGAGGCAACCAAGCAAGAACACGACATTTACCTTGGGAAAACTCACATGGGGAAAGACCCAACAACCTTTACAATAGAGAACTTCTTCATTTCAACAGAGGCACACCTAGACATTCTAGTCATATGCAAGGTCAAACTGACCATCAAAGAAACATGGTCAAGCTTGGTCCATCTTCTTAGTCAAGTCATAAGTCTGCTCTTTTTTCCATCCACTGAGCTTGGTCCTTCCAAGGAGTTTAGAGTACATAAATTTTGTCCATCACAAAGCTTATTCATTGGAGGTTCGTCCATCATAGAGGTCTGATCTAGCACAACAATTCGTCCTTCATTACAGCTATAGAACCTGACTTCTTTGTATAGGTTTGATCCAAAACCGAGATTTGTCATGCTTCTCAGAGTTTGTCCCGCTCCTTAGACGCGCCTTAGACTCTTTGTTTGCCTCAAAGATATTTCCTTGCTTGCCTTGGATGGGGTCCGAATTGCAGAAGATAAGAGATCCAAATTGCTTGTCTTGGAGGGAGGTCGAATGCCTCATATTTATACTTTTCTTTTCTGGCCGAATGGGTGACATCCTTAGTTGGGCCAACTTGATTAGGAGGAGGCCGACTTCATCTTTTGGAGCCAAAAATTTAACTTTTATAAATTGAAATTTCTTTTACAGTTGACGTGAAGAACATGCTTACAAATATATTACGAGCTCAAATATACATTATGAAGATCAAACATAGTTACAAACATGAACACGTCATCTTAACTAGGGAGGTATTCATAATGACTATCTAGGTGTTCTCATGTTGACAAATTTCCCTAAGAAAAGGTTGTTGACATCAATATCAGCATCATCTAAAACTTAGTCAACAATTCTGACAAATAGCATCATCATCCAATTACCATATTCTAGTTAGCAACTCTGACATATGGTAAATCATCAACATTAACAAGTTGCCACAACTAGTCGGTACTTCTGACACATGGAAAAACATTTAAGACCAACTAGTCATCATAACTCTGGTCGGTACCACTGACCTATAATCTTGGTCGATACTATGTTTATACACCTGTAGGGTACCGCTGTCTTTTAGGAGGGAAACTCTGTGTACAAGGGCTTGAAATTGCCCTAAAGGAGCATCGTGGAGGGATAACCTCCCATTGAAGGACAACCACAATTCATAAGGGCAATTCTAGGATAGATTTGAGGACGATTAGAGATTGTGTTGTGTGCCCTAACCATCCCAAAATTGTAGCATTGCAGTAAATTAGAACAACAACATTTGGAGGTGTGTTGGGTCGAAGGAGTTGATTGGATTTGGATTAGAATTGGAGCAGCCTGTGGGAGCCGTGTATTGGGATTACCTTGAGCGATAAGAAACCCCAGTTAGGAGCAAATTCTGCAATGGAGTATTTTGCATCATTGGCTTGTTGGAGGGCAACGTGTTGATAGCCCAAAGTAGCCCTAGACGAGTTATCTTGAAGTGACGAAGAGGAGTTGAAGGTTGGGTGAAGATTGGTGCCGAAATGCAGCGCCTTGATGGACTAAGGTGACTGCTAGCCTGACAGATTGGAGCTCGAGATGAGGCCTACCCAGAGAGCAGATTTATGAGCCTATGTACATGCAACAAAAGTGACATGCAACAGTGTTAGGAGGCACCCCTCCTGGAGTCTCGATGTGTAGTGGCCTTGATGGACTAAGGCACTACTAGTGAGCAGTACGAAAGCGAAGGACCGAAGGACAAGATATGACATCGAAGCTGCAACGACGTTTGTCATTGTATCTTGTATACCATAGACTATTGTAATATTCAGATTTGGTTTAATATAATGAAGATTGTAGTTGTACATATTGTAGAATTTGTTAAAAATTGTGTATATTTGTGCATATGCGACTTACTGCTTTATATTTTCGCTGTGCAAAGCAATTTATGATTGAGATTCTTGGTTTGGTAGCATCAAAGATTTTAAGATTCTAACCTAGACCCAATGTCGTGGTAATTCAACTAATTGGTCCGTCGGGTCTCCAAAAATGAGTTAGACTCACTAATGGCTAGTTGATTTCATCAACGACTATTTTTGACTTGACTTTTCACTTTAGTAATTCAACTTAGCCACTTGGAAGCTGGATTTGCAACGTCCTTGACCTTCTGACGATTCTAGCACCTAGGCATGTTGAAACAACCCTGGATCTGAACTAGTTATCTCTCAGAATATTCATATCTTGCCCATCATTACCTTGTCTGCCATGTCGTCATGCCTAGTTGGAACTCTCACACCCTTGGAAATTTGGGGAAACCGAAACATGGGGTTTGATCATCTTGTTCTATAGACCCTGTTGAAATGTGTAACTAGGTTCGGTTTTCTTAAATATGAAATGTACTTTTGATTCTTGTATATTGTAAAAAAAAAAGAAAAAATTATTATTGTAGAGTTGAGGCTTCTGTGATCCATAACAAGTTTATGAAAGATTTTTCGGCGAAAATCACATGAGAAACCATTTGTCGACGCGTTTCGAACCAACCAGTGTGGTTCATCGTCAGGACAACCAGTGTGGTTCATCGTCAGGACAAGTTGTCCTGACGATGAACCACACTGGTTGGTTCGAAACGCGTTGACAAATGGTTTCTCATGTGATTTTCGCCGAAAAATCTTTCATAAAAAATTATTATTGTTATTTTTGTAGCATGGGTTCCTTACTCAAGGTCTTTTATTTAGAGGTCATGCACCCATTGAGTGCTTCTAGGGTTTGTCCTAGGGTCAAGAAGTCAGAGTCATTGTCATATGAAGAAGGCCCCATCGGGCATAATGTAACATGTAAAAAGAATTATTTTTTGTATTTAAATGTGTCAAAATACCCTCCAAGAAGAAGTCGGCCTGGCAGCTAAGAAGTCGGCCTCATTAGGGCATGTTGTCCTCCTTGGAAGCCTATATATAGGAGGGAACTCAACCTCCTATGGACACTCAATCATCTTCTTATCATTTATGCGAAGGTGAAGCAGAAGAAGACTAGCGAAGAAGGAAGAAGGGCAATGGATTAAGGTTTGGGTTATTTCTTTCTCCCTCTCTCACACGTGCGAAGAAGGAAGGCTATGGATTTGATGCTGCAAGGTCGAAGTTGAGGAAATCGCAGAAAGAAGGTTGAAGTAAGGTCTATTAGGTAACCTACAAGTCCTAGAAGGAGGAACCCAAGCAAAGGTCAAAGAAAGCCTTGGAAGCCCTGAAATTGTTCACACGTGTGGAAGCAATAATTGTTACAGGGATCGAAATTTTAAGACCTACAATGGAGGCCAAAATTCTGCACTTGGGGGTTGAAGTTGTGGAGCTAGAAAAGATTTGATTGGGTTTGACTTGGACAGAAGAAGAACATCATCAAGGAGGTTACTCTTGGTCTTGGAAGGGTATTGGTTTTGGTCTAGAGGTCTTGGAATTCGTCATTTGAAGAATCTATAAAAGGAAAAGAGATTTGTGGGTTTTCCACTCAAGTGTAGAGGTTTTGGCCCTGGCTTGTAGCCTACATCTCGTGTTCTTGTGTATTGTTGATCTTCTTGTTTTGGTAGTTGTTTGATGATAAGAACAGCATAATAATAAGAGACGTAGCTAATAATCAAGAAAATTAAAATACATCACAAGTAGTTATCAAGTTGAAGAGAAATTATCTTAGTTGCAATGCTTTAGGTTTCTCAACATGGTACTAGAGCTAAGGTTGGCTAAGGGCATGATGAAGATCACTACATCTTGAAGAAATCATTGAAGCAATGCTTTATGGTGGCAAGTCATCTCAAGCAAGATATCAAGGCATTGTGGAATCTCCTATTATCCATCAAGAATAGTATGACCAAGACTTCTACAAAGGATAGAGGGTTATTCTCAACACTTACAAGTACGTTTGAGGATGAAAATATTTGGGTAATCGATAATGGAGCGTCAAGACATATGACAGGTGAGCATAAACAACTAAAGACCTTGTCAAGAGGAAAATCCTCCTACTTTGCTGAACTTGTTGATAAGAAGAGATATCCTGTAAGAGGAATTAGATCAACCTCGTTGGAGCTGGAAAATGGAGGAAACATTCATCTCAATAACATTTTGTTTGTGCCAGGTTTGCAAATAAACTTACTTTCTATTTCATGTCTAGAAGGTGAGGGAGATAGAGTCTCTTTTATAGATGGAAAGGTTGTGAGATGGGATAAAAGCTCTAAGATCATCAATGCAAAAATCATTGGGATTCTTGAAGGAGGACTCTACAGATTGTTGATCCCTCTCTCTCAAGCTTTGGTTCACATTGAAGTAAGTCCATGTGAACTTTTGCATAGAAGGCTTGGACACCTTCACTACAAAATCTTACCAATTCTAAATTCGATGGTGACTGGCATCCCTGAACTCTAGGAGGATCATGAAGGAGTATGCAAGGGATGTGCATTAGGTAAAAATGTTTAGAGACCATTTGTAAACTGTGCTTCATGGTAAAAAGGAATTCTGGAGCTCATTCACTCTGATTTTTGTGGTCCTATGTCTACGAAGTCTCTTGGAGGTCATCTATACTATGTAACATTCATTGATGACCACTCAAGCAAAACTTGGATCTATTTGCTGTCCAAGGATGAAGTATTCGACAAATTTCAAGAATTCAAAGTTGAACTAGAGAACCTTTCAGAAAGGAGGATAAAGGTACTAAGATCTGATAATGGAGGAGAATAGACATCTAAGGAACTCATAGCTTTATGTAGGGAGGCTGGGATTAAGACTGAGTTGATAGACCCATATAATCCTAAAGAAAATGGAGTTATTGAACAAAAGAATCAATCGATTGAGGAAAGTGTTAGAGCCATGTTACATGATCAAGACTTGCCTAAATTTCTGTGGGGTGAAGCAACAAAAACTGTTGTGTATGTTCAAAATCGAAGTCCTCACAGATCACTAGACAACATGATTCCTGAGGAAGCATTCACTGGGAAGAAACCAAGTGTAGGCCATCTTTGAATATTTGGCTGTCCTGTCTATATTCACATTCCAAAAGATAAGAGAAGGAAGTTGGATCCTACAAACATTAAGGGAATATTTGTTGGCTATAGTAACACGTCAAAGGCATATAGGATCTACATAAAGGAAGGGCACCGAATAGAAGCCGAGATGTAATCTTTGATGAAAGTATTGCATTCAAGAAATCGAAGGACCTCTCGATTGACTTTGATGATGAAGAACTTCCAATATTTGAAGAAGAATGCACTAGGGAGGAAGAGGATTCAAATCATGAAGAAGTAGGTCCCAGTGAACCTGTGCAACAAGTCATCATCCCTGAGAGTAAAAGGAGATTTAATTGGTTAAAGTCTACTCTTCTAGATGCGAAGGGACATGGAGCAACCAAGGGTACATTTAAGGAAAGTAAGAAGCCTAAAATATATTCAGGGTATGCAATCTATATGACAAATTTATTTAACGCAGAACCATCCACCTTTGAAGAGGCTGTCAAACATCAAGGATGGAAAGATGCCATGAATGAAGAATATCAATCAATAAGGAAGAATGGAGTTTCATAGATCGTTCCTAGGCTTGAAGACAAATCTTTGGTAACTTCCAAGTGGCTCTACAAGATTAAACATGCAGCAGATGGAAGTATTGATAAATATAAGGCAGAATTTGTGGCTAGGGGTTTCTACCAACAAGAAGGCATCGATTATGAAGAGACATTTGCACCTACAACAGGGTATACAACTATACTATTGTTGGTCTCTTTGGCAACATCAATGGGATGGAACATCCATCAAATGGATGTCAAGATAACACTCCTAAATGGTACTATTGATGGAGAAGTCTATATAGAACAACCCTTGGGATTTGAAGTAAAAGATAGAGAGACTCATGTTTGTAGGCTGAAGAAGGCAGTTTATGGCCTTAAGCAAGTACCAAGGGCTTGGTATGCAAGAATGGACACATACCTACAAAGATTGGGCTTCTCGAAGAGTTTTGTTGATCCCAATCTCTATATCAAGGTTGTGAAAAATGAACCCATAATCATTCTTCTATATGTGGATGATCTTCTCATGATAGGTGTGGAAGATAGTATTCAAGAGTGTAAAAAACAATTGGCAATAAAATTCGATATGAAGGATCTAGGGTTGATGCATTATTATTTGGGTTGGAAGTTTGACAAGGACTTGATGATATATCTAGGTAATATGTGTTCGAGACGTTGAAAAGGTTTGACATGATGGATTGCAAACCTATGACAACCCTTATGATCACAAATTTGAAGAGACTAAGAAGTTCTGATTCAAACCTTTTGGATCCGACAAGGTATCGACTATTAACCGAACAATTGTTTTTACAGTGAATATTCTTAGTTAGTTCTAGGTAGAGCCCAAGCATGATCATTGGATAACAACCAAGCATATTTTGAGATATCTACAAGGAACAATCCACTACTACCTGAAGTATGATAGAAAGAATGATGTCCACTTGATTACATATACAAATTATGACTGGGGAGTCAGTGAGATGGATCGGAGAAGCACTACTGGAGGATCCTCCATGATATCCTGGATGAGTAGAAAGCAAGAATCAATTACTCTGAGTAGTGTTGAGGCTGAATACATTGTAGCCTGTGAAGTAAGCAAAGAAGTTGTTTGGTTGAGGAAGCTGCTGTCTGAGTTATTAGAAGGACCGATGGACCCTACGGTGATACATTGTGACAACATTAGCTGTATAAGGTTGTCTAAAGACCCAATGTTACATGGAAAGACAAAGCACATAAATAACAAGTATCACTACATACGAAAGATGGTGCAGGATGGAGTGTTGTAGCTATAGTATATCTCCCCACTGATGAGCAGGTAGCTGACATCTTGACAAAATCTCTTCCTAATAAGAAACTTGTGTATTTGAGAGACAAGCTTGGATTGGTTGATATATCCTCGCTAGTTGAGAGGGAGAGATAGATGCATCATTATTGTCTTCACTTCGTGAAGAAAGAATGGACGATTGGGTAAGCATCCAGTTTCCGATATTCTTTGAGGATGAGGTAGGGCATCCAAGATGTAAGAGTAGTTGAAGAGGAAATTCCTTGAGGATGTGCTATTCCAAGATAGGAATTGTCCTAAAAGGACATACCCTGTGAACACCTGGGCGGGGTATGTGCCTTGAGACACAATGATGATGGTGTCTATCAGTCATTAGCCTAGCCAACATTGTGCTCTAATCTTGTGGAGAGATAGAGCTGTTAGTCAAGGCCTTGCTATGTGACATAATTGGTTGGTATGATGTAAAGAGATAAGTTGAAATGATAGCTTATGAGATGGCTTACCATTCTGACTCTTCTTATGAGATCTCATCGGTTTGAGAATGTCCATATACCATTATGACTACCTCTCAAGTGAAGAGGGAGTGTTGAAATGTGTAACTAGGTTCGGTCTACATAAATATGAAATGTAATTTTGATACTTGTATATTGTAAAAAGAAAGAAAAAATTATTATTGCTATTTTTGTAGCAGGGGTTCCATGATTAAGGTATTTTATTTAGATGTCAAGCACCCATTGAGTGCTTCTAGGGTTTGTATTAGGGTCAAGTAGTCAAAAGTGTCATTGTCATATGAAGAAGATACCAGGCACATTGTAACATGTAAAAATAATTATTTTTGTATTTAGAAGTGTCAAAATACCCTCCAAGACCAAGTCGGCCTAGTAGCGAAGAAGACAACCTCATTAGGGCATGTCGTCCTCCTTGGAAGCCTATATATAGGAGGGAACTCGACCTCCTATGGACACACTCATCTTCTTATCATCTAAGTGAAGGTGAAGCAAAAGAAGGCTTGGGTTATTTTTCTCTCTCTCTCTCTCTCTCTCTCTGACACATGCGATGAAGGAAGGGTAGGGTTTTGATGCTACAAGGTCGAAGTTGAGGAAATTACAGAAAGAAGGTCGAAGGAAGGTCTATCAGGTTCCTAAGCAAAAGTCAAAGGAAGCCTTGAAACCCCTGAAATTGCTCACACGTGCGGAATCAGTCACTGTTGCAGGGGCTGAAAATTTCAGACCTGTAGTGGAGTCCAAAATTCTATAGCTGGGGGTCGAAGTTGTGCAACTGGAAGAGATTTGACTTGGTTTGACTTGGACAGAAGAAGCACATCATCAAGGAGGCTAGTCTTGGTTTTGGTCTAGAGGTCTTGGAATTCGTCATTTGAAGAATCTATAAAAAGAGGAGATTTGTGGGTTTTCCTCTCAAGTGGAGAGGTTTTGGCCCTGGGTTGCAACCTACATCCTGTGTTCTTATGTATTGTTGATCTTCTTGTTTTGGTAGATGTTTGATGATAAGAACAACACAATAATAAGAGAAGAAGCTAATAATCGGGAAAATTAAAAATACATCACATGCAGTTATCAAGCTGAAGAGAAATCATCCTAGTTGTAGCCCTTTAGATTTCTCAATAGACCAAACTTGATATATTATATGCCAAATTTTGTTAAGTTTTATCCTTCTTAAGCCTCTTGGAAAGCTGTTTTGCCACATCATTACACTCAGGTGGATGATCCCTAATGCGCTTGAGGATTTGTAAAATATGAAACATGAGTTTTGTTTGTCTCATTGAGTAGAAGACTTTTGATGTCATGCATGTCACAAACAACTTGATGCTTTACGTGAAAATTCCCATGGAAGTTTTTCCTATATCACTGACCAAGTTTGATTGAGTAGTAACTAGCCAACAAATTCTTAGATTGGGAAAATTCCACATGGCATGGAATCCTCTCATCATGCTCTATAATATGAAATTTGGTTGACTTTTAAACCACCTGGATTTGTTACCTAACAAAAGAGGGTGACCCCTAGGATAAAATTTTCTCTTTATTTATCTCTTCTAGCTGGTAGCTAGTAGCCCCTGAGAGCCACCAATAGTCATTGTGATGTGCCATCCATATCGATACCACCTACGTTAGTCATATGTCTCTTTGCCTATTTGTCAAGAGCACATGTTCGAAGGTGGGCTGCTTTTGATCAAAAGGTACTTAATTCATTTTGCAATAAGGTCGTTATGCTTATTTGTATTTGGGCATTTTGACATGGATTATGGGGTAACTTGGAAGAAAGAAGGGTCTTGGTTGTGTTCTTGTTCCCTCATCTTAAATGGGGGGTTAATTTTCAATCTTAGTCCAGTGGGATCTCCCCTAATGGCCCAATGTGTATAGGAGGGACACTACTTGGGAAGCCATGATTGAGATAACATAGCCCCATCTCTCCCTATTCCATACTACTTTCCATATTACATTACAAGCCCCTATTCCACTTCCATTCTTCAGGTTCAACTGACCATTAGTTCATTGGGATTTGGCACCCGCACATCTTCATACCTGGGTAGGGCTTGCAAATGTACCCTAGGAGGTTGATGAAACTAAAAGAAACAGAAAGAGCATATAATGGCAACAAACAAAACAAAGAAAGAAAATTATAAAAATGCAAAAGATGGTCGAGACTTACAAATTAGCACATGGACAAAAGGCAAGCATGAGCTATACCAAACTCATATGGCTATCACTCGGTTCCTAGGTCAATGTTGCCCTAAACCATAGAAGACAAGGAACCCTTGCATGTCCCAACCATTGATGGGTGATGAACTGCCCCGTCCTAAAGGGGTTAATATCTGCTACACATCATACAAAGCAAACTCTCATTCCTTGAGCTACGAGCAATAATAAAGAAGAATCAAGAAAAAGTAAAAGGCATTTATATTTGTGGAAAAACAAACGCTGAAGTAACTCATGCATCCATGATTGCTCCCTCCTCACATCTATACACCCTTAATGAGGTTGTCCATCATAACCGACCCCCTCCGTTCCATCATTATTCGCATGGCACCTATCGATTGAAGGGTGGAACAAGGACATGTCGGTCGAGAACCCCTAATAGGATTGTCTCTTAACCACTCCTACCTAGGAAGGTAACACTATTATGTGATTAAGGCCTTAATTTTGGAAGAGAAGCCTTATATGCAGTGTTAATTTTCCCATTTCTTTCAATCTTGGTTCACTTAAATGCAATGATGATTAAATGTACCCAATGGAGAAAGTTGCAACACTGGATGTTGTGTGTAATTCACTGATGGTTCCATCTATAGGTTTGGGAAACTTAACTAGGGTCCAAGTCCTCCAAAATGGCATATTGACACCCACAAGTGATGCATTGAATGCCATGGGACTCTAGACAATTGTATAACATCTTTTGTGTCCATGGAGACCTCCATCACCCACAAAGTTCCTGCACTTTGCCCTATATCATTCATGGGATGATGCACCTAGACCAACATGCTCCCAACCAACTTAGCAATATTAAAGGGTCAAGTCGTTGATCTAGGGCTCAAATGAGGTTTGTTTTATACCTTGAGACATGGGAGGGCTAGCATCATTTTCATTCCAACGTTGGAATAGAGCCAGGCATATTCACCACTTGGAGACCCATGAGACCC
Organism: Pinus tabuliformis; assembly: GCA_031772625.1. Taxonomy (NCBI): domain Eukaryota; kingdom Viridiplantae; phylum Streptophyta; class Pinopsida; order Pinales; family Pinaceae; genus Pinus; species Pinus tabuliformis. The sequence goes on along the minus strand of CM062809.1, from coordinate 850,091,762 downwards.
ATTTTGGGCCCCAAAACTAAAATTGGGATCCACAAGATGATTTTGATAAAGACCTAGGGGTCAATCCCTAAATGCTAATTTTAGAAGGGATATACACTTGTTTTGCACTCATTGCACTCAACGTTTGCCTAGAAGAGGCACCCACTAGCATGACGTGATCATTTTTGCTTGCTCATGTGGAGTTTTATCAACTAGCTTAGATCCATCTAACACCTGATCTATCATGCGCTGAGAGGGATCAAATCCCTCGAGGTGCAAACCTTTCCTCAACTTCTACACTCCAAAAATTAGGTTCACACCTCGAATGATTTGATCCCTCTCGGTGCATGATAGATCCGGTGTTAGATTGATCTAAGTTGGTTCTAGTTGATGGAAACAATGTCACATTTTTAGATTATCATTATTATGTATATGTTTGAGATAAACTTCAAAATTCACATTATGTTTTCTTTTCTTGGCATGACCATATCATTCTCTTTTTTAATTCAGTTTGCGTTGCTTCCCTTGAGTGGTTTGAACTCTTCTGTTTGGAGGCTTTGTGTTATATTTATATATAATTGTCTATTAATAATTAGTTGGTGATGAAGAAGGGAGACAATCTTGTTGATAGTTTGTAGGAGAATTGATACTGTGCAAATTAACCACCCTCATTCAAGCTCTTCTACTATCATCATTCAAGAATGTCCTGATGATGGATCCCTGTTGGGATTTGAAACGTTGATGAAAAATGGTTATTATTGTGGGTTCTCCGGTTACTAAATTAGAAGATATAAACCACAGATGTCTTAAATCCAGAATCATTTCCCTATGCGGAGGGGATACATGGAGTGAAATCATTTTACTCGAAAAATTTAGGGTGAAGATAGCAAGAAGAGCTGTAGCCCTCATTCAAGCTCTTCTACTATCATCATTCAAGAATGTCTTGATGATGGATACCTGTTGGGATTTGAAACGTTGATGAAAAAAGGTTATTATTGTGGGTTCTCCGGTTACTAAATTAAAAGATATAAACCACAGATGTCTTAAATCCAGAATCTATTTCATTTAATTGTAGGATGAATTTTGATATTTGGAGCTGATCTTGGATATTCTTTGGAGCTATTCTTGTTAAATTTATTTTCATACAAAAATTTAATTTATCCCCAATTTATTATTTATTTACCTAAATAGTAATTGAATCACTAGAAAGTGAAATCATTGGTATCTTTAACTTCTAGAGTTCAAAATATGCAGCAGAAATAAACCAGGGACATCAATCACACATTGCAAAATTAATTAACCCACAAACGATACTCCATCATTTCATTATCAGGAAAATTTGGGTTTTTCGATCCACAAAGATACAAGGAGAAATACAATTTGGAACTTGCAACTTGGATCCCTCAGAATGAATTCGACTAAGGTAAAGCAGCTTCAAGGAAATTTTCCCCAGATGAAATTGCCGTGAAGACATTAGCCTCCAGTCATTTGATCTGCGCCCTCCGGAAACTTGATCTGCACTTTGCCACTAATGCGCATAGGAAAAGCCCCAACACTCCAACAACTCAACCTCCTCCAGACAAACTTGATCTCCTTCTGGCAACTCGGCCGTGCAATCTCTTCCAACTCGGCTCTCTTGGATTCACTCAAGCCCACTTACACTTCTCCTCTATGCACTGGTCATTAAGCCACTCACACTGCAAAGAAACTCGCTCTCTCTTGTGATGATTCGCTCACACAGTTGTGCTCTTCGTTTTGTCTTCACCTCCATTGGTAGCCTCCATCTATAATCTTCATTGATTCCAAATCCTAACCCGAATCTCCCTTCTAGAAACCTTTGGAATCTCCCTTTTAGAGATATCTTGAATCTCCCTTCTAGAAACATCTTGGAGATCAACGATTGAGATTATTTCTATGTCACTTAAATAATAAAATTATTTATCCTTGGAAAATAACTTAGTAGTCCACAATAATTAATTGACTTTAATTATTGTACTTTTGCTAAGTTAAACTTAGGAAAGAAGACATAAATCTCTAGAAGAGGCAAATGCTGTCTTCGACATGCTAAGACACTAAGCAATCGTAGAAGACTTTTCAATTCCACTCACATCAACACTCCCTCATAGCAAGGAAGGGATTCTCCACCACCTCGAACTTATTCCAATACCTCACAAACTTTACCTGCGAGAACATCTGCCACCTGCTCCTTTGTAGAAATGTATCAAAATCTCACAACACCCCTCTAGACCCCTGTTTCTAATGAAGTGATATCTTTTCTCGATATGCTTGGACCAATCATGAAATACAAGATTCTCAGAGAGCTTAATGCAGCTCTAATGATCATAATGTATCATCGTTGGCCTCATTTGGAGATCAAGTAATCCTGCAAGCATCTTTCGAAACCACACTGCCCACAACTCACCACACGCGCTACAATGTAATCTGCCTTCGCTGAATTGAGTGCAACTAACTATTGCTTTTTGCTGAACCATGAGATCGTGGTTGATCCCACACTGAAACAACATCTAGATTTGGACTTTCTGTCCACCACACTCCCTGCCCAATCAGAATCTTTTTACTGCTGCAACTCCACTCCTTTAGCTTTGACATATCTCAGTCCAAAGTCTATGGTCCCTCACAAGTATCTTAATGCATGCTTCACTACCACCTAATGAACTTGTCTCGGCTCCACCATGTACTGGATGAGTGTGTTGACAACAAAACATATATCCAACCTAGTGTTGAACAGATACATCAAGGAACCTATTAGCTTCCTATACGGCGTGGGATCCACTAATTCACCTTCAAAAGGGCTCAACGTCTTCAGGTTAGTGATCATGGATGTAGACATAGGCCTACAATTCTCCACCCCGAATCTCTTGAAGGTCTCCATTGCATACTTTATTTGCCCAAGGAAAATCTCTTTTGGTTGCTGCCACATCTCCAATCACAAAAAGTAGTGCATCAAGCTGATGCCCTTCATGTCAAATTCTGAAGCAAGGTCCTCCTTGCACATGTCTATGAGCTTCACTAATCCTGTCAAGAAGAGATCATTCACATACAATACCAATATGCATGGTTCATGCTCAACGAGTACATAAAATAAGTTAGGATCCGCCTCATTCTTGGTGAAGCCCAAGCCAAGAAGATAACCATCTATCTTGGCATACCGTGGATGCGGAGCCTGCTTCAACTCGTAAAGGGCCTTCCTCAACCTGCATACATGGGAATCCATGCACCTCAAAACTTTGAGGCTACTCAATATACAACTCTTCCTCAATAACCTCGTTGAGGAAAGCAGTCTTCACATTCATTTGATGTATCCTCCACCCCATCTTTGAAGCAATGGACATAATTTCTCTAATAGATGCATATCTGGCGATAGGTGCGAATGTCTCTTTGTAATCCACTCCCTCCTGGGAGAACAATCTCGCCATAAACCTCAATTTATGCTTCTTGATACTGCCATTTGGTACATGTTTGATCTCGTAGATGCATCAAGAAGTGACCACAAAATTTCCTTTTGGTCTCAACATTATATCCCAAACATCATTGCTCATGATGGAGCTATACTCCTCTATCATGGCAACTCTCTAGACTTGATTGCCTATAGCCTCCTCAAAAGTGGATTGCTCAAACTCGCAGACACTGCTCGATAATGCCAAATACTAGAATATGTTGTTGGTGGTCTACTCTGCTTGAAAGTTCTTCTAGGAGCCTCCATATGCTCCTCAACATCTCTCAGTGTCTGCTCGGCCCATCTAGGCCTCCTCCTGGTAGAACTCGACAAAATGTCTAGCTCATCCGCTGAATCTGCTAGTTGTTTCCTTGTTGGTGTTGCTAGTACGTGCTCAACCTTAGGAGCCTCTTGCTCCTTCTCCTCTACAACTGCTGGCTCTTACTCATGAGATCTCCTGACTCCTGAGGGTCTTGTCCTCACCAAATCTGAAATCTCAACTGAAGATCACCTTCATTTGTCTTGGAATGAAGACTTGGTAGGTTGTCGAGACCTCATTGTAGGAAACAAACTTGTTCCTCTTCTTTGCAGGCACATGGACATAAACTACTAAGAGAATTCGACTGCTAACAAAGGCAAATTTTTTTGCTGCAAACCCCTGTGATTTCAAATCTCTAGTAGAGTCTTTTGGGTTGCTCTGATACCATGTTAAATTTCTAATGCCAGCCAAATTTATTTTCTCATGACAATTAAATATATTCTTTGTTTCTTCTTTATTTACCCAAATAATAACTAAATCACCGAAAAATAAAATTATTGGTCTTTTAAGTTCTAGAATTAAAAATATGTAGTGGAAATATAGTAGGGAGATCAAACACACTGCAAAATTAATTTACCACAGAATTCTCCCTCATTTCATTATCTGGAAAATATGAGTTCTTCAACCCAAAGAGATAAAAGGAGAAATACAATCTGGAACCTGCAACTCGACTACCTCAAAATGAATTTGGCCTAGGTCCTCGAGGAAATCTTCCTTCAGATGAAATCGCTTTGAAGAAATCAACCTCTAGCAATCAGATTTGCACCCCCCAACAACTCGATTTGTGCTTTGCAACTATTGTGCATTGGAAAAAATCCAACACTTCAGCAACTTGGCCTCCTCCAGATAAATTTGATCTCTTTCTAGCAACTCGACCCTGATCTCCTCCAACTCAGCCCTCTTGGATTCTTTCAAATGCACTTCCACTTCTTCTCCTGTACGCACTTCCCACTGAGCCACCCACACTGTAGAGAAAATCACTCTCTCGTGATGACTCACTCACACACTTGTGCTTTTCATTGTGTCTTCACCTCCATCACTAGCCTCCGTTTATAATCTTCATTCAGTCCAGATCCTAACCTCAATCTCCCTTCTAGAAACATCTTGAATGTCCTTTCTAGAGATATCTTGAATCTCGCTTCTAGAAATATCTTGGAGATCAACAATTGAGATTATTTCTATGTCACTTAAATAATTAAATTATTTATCCTTAGAAAATAACCCAATAGTCTAGAATAATTAGTTGACTTTAATTATTGTACTTTTCCCAAGTTAAACTTAGGAAATAAGACATAAATTGCTAGAAGACTCAAATAATGTCTTCTACATGCTAAGGCACCAAGCAATTGTAGAAGACCTTCCAATGCTACTCACATCAATTTTTTTTGGTTTAATGGATGGAAATCTTTCATGTTATCTTGTAAGTGCACTGAATTGTTGAATATTTATCTTTGAATGTCTAATATATGGAATTATTGGTTCTAGGTTATTCTAAATTGTGCCCTAATTTGTTGAATATCAATTGAATTGCTATCTAGATGAATGTTGCATGCATTGCTCATACATAATATGTATTGAACGGTCCTTGTGGTGAACTACTTGAAGCTCTCCCATGAAATCCCATTTTTCCATTGCATAGGTAAATGCTTGAAATTTTGTTGCTAGGGCATCAAATTTCGGCTTCCTTAGGAACATTTTTGGTTAATCTATCTCATCCTAGACTCCATATTCCCAAGGGACAAGGGACTGGTCTAGTTGGTTGGTGATGATAGTCGATTCTTAGTCATATTTTCTCTCTCCTAATTAAGCCCTTCCAAGGCCAAGCTAGGAAATTAGGGCTTGGTGCGGATCTCTACGCAAGTAGAGTTTTGGTGGTTGGAGAGCCTAAACATCAATGTGATAGTATTTGCCCCAAAATCTATCCTTTTGGTGTGCATCCACTTCATTTTCATCCATAAAATTTCTTTGTCTAGTTGTTTGCCTAAGAAGAAAACCCTAGTTTTCCTTTCTTCAACTTAAGGGCTTTTTTGAAGGTTTCATGAGCCTTGACATTGGTAGTATACATTGTAAGAAACCTTTTCTCTTTGCTTTGACCATTGGATACTCCAACCCTCATCAAATTTATCAAACCCTAGGTCTTGTGTCTTCTTTCCTAGGTCTCATCATCGAAAGTGAATTGTTCCCTTGTGTAACCTTGAGTATGAATTGTGCCTTTCTTGAAGAGCTACTAGTGAGATCATTTTACATGTTAACCTTGGAACATCTATCATCAATGATTTCTCTCCTATCGAGAATCCTCCCACTAGTGAAAGTCCATAAAGAGCAAGGGGTTTTGGCTGTGGGTGATAGCGGGCCATTACCTCATTGTTTCTTCTTGGTCTAGTATATGCCTTGAAAGGTTTCCCTTCCCAAGGCCTACTAAATTTTGCGACAAGAAGACTATTTTTCATTGGGAATTATGAACTTCCTCGAGAATGTAAAAGTTGTCACAAGAGACTACTATGCTGTGAGAGATGTCATGAGTAATAATGCACCGTGGCCAAGGTCACCTACAAACTCTATGTTGATTTTTGTAGCATCAAATGTGCTCTAGCCCCAAGATTTTGCAGAGAGGCTAAGACACATGCATTCTCCAAGACCCAGAAATCGTTTGGGAAAATTCCACATAAAGATGGTTTAATTAAAATAATTAATCATTTTTAATATAGTCCTAAGTTTAAACTTAGGAAATGTGATTAATTAAAGGGTATTAATTAAATCTGGTATGAATCTTCTAGATAAAGACGAGGATCAACTGCCAGTTAATCGTAGCCCTTGATTATGATTTAATCTTGGTCATTGGTGCTCCAATGAGAGATTATAAGAAGGAGCTTGATGGGCACTTGGAGAACACACCGAGATTGTGAGATTTAGAGATCGAATTTCTCAATAGTAGCAGCACTGAGTTGTCAGAGAGAGATCGAGTGATCTTCTTGCAGTGAGGGGGAGGGATAGTAGACTGGAGGGAATTTTCCCAGTCTCGGTGAGTGCAAGGTAGTGAAGGCGTTGAGAGGTCCAGAGAGGGAGCGTAATGCCATAGAGGGGCAGTGCAATGTTTCAGAGAGAGTCTGCAATTTTGCTAGGGAGAAGTCGAGATCCAGTGCCAAAAGCTGAGGTGCGAGTCCGGAAGGCGAGGGAGTCGAGTTTCCAGTGGGAAGAAGAAGATTAGAAGGAAGAGTGACGCAGTCCCTTGAGCTGTGACACAGTGACTGCGTAAGCCCACACAGAGACTGCACAAAGATAGCGTAGGGTAGCTCATCTAGAGCCCGGATCAGTGTCGGATCTCCAGTGGCAGTGTGAGATATTTTCTCACTACCTCTTTTCCAGTTTATTCTCTGTATCAGATAGCTAGTTTGGGCATCCATTGATTTGTTCTCAGATTACTACTGCATAATAATCAAACCCTCAGCTGTTGCCTGCATCGGTTTTCCCACATTGGGTTTTTCCGGGGACATTGGTCCAAAAACAACAATGTTTCATTGTGTGTGTCCATCTATTCTTCCAGTGTTTGTATTTCTTCGCAGTATTGTATTTGCGAAGGCTGCACTGTATTAGTTTCGATATTTACCGTAGAATACAATAAATAATTTGTTCAAGTATTTAACAAATAGAAGAAACTTAATCAGTTGCTGTAGTAAGATTCGGGGTTTCTGAAATTTCAAATGGTATCAAAGCACAGATAGAAGCCGAAGGGTTCAGTAGCAGAAGAGGAGAAGGAGGTTCAAATTGCTGCGCAGGCAACAATTCGAAACCCCAGAGACAACACACTCCTTGGCTAGGAGGGTCAGTTTTTCGTGGAAATTTTACTTCTCTGAGTGAGTTGACAGAGAACAAAATTTTCCAGGTCGAAGAGTACAAGAGGCAGAGGCAGTAGCAACAATTTCCTTGTAGAGCTGATCTTCAGTTGGGACACAAATTTTGCAATAGTTTGCTAGTGCAAATAGCGTCAGGAAGAGGGAAGAGCACACACTGAGGGAATTCTTTCCTCAGGGGACTTCTAGCCAAGAAGTTCGAATTTTCCTAGTAGAGCAACGGTAGCTGTGTGCAGGATTTCTCACTCCAGAAGAGAGTGCGAATAGCTTGGCAGCAGTTGCGCAAAGAAGAGGAGGAGTTTGACATTTTCAGAGAGATGGCATCAACTAGGTTGAGAGATCAATATTGGTGTGACGAAGCCTCCAACTATGTGATCTGGAAAGCTAGAATTCGCTGCCTTCTAGATGAGCATGATCTCAAAACTTATATCGATAGTGTGGTCGCTATACCCACAGATGCGGACCCGCTTAAGAAATACAAGAAGAGATGGAGAAAGCTAAGAGGTTGATTCTCGATGGGGTTCGAGATCACATGGTATCTCACATAGATGGCAAAGATACTGCCCAACAGATGTGGGAAGCACTCACTACGCTGTACGAAGGATCTTCCGAGCAGTGGAAGATGTATCTTGAGGAGAAGCTGAGATGCACGAGGATGCAGAAAGGGGAGCATATAGACCCCTTCTTTACTAGGCTTCAGGATGTTCGGGATCAACTATGTTCAGTAGGCTCAACGCCCCAGCCTACAGAGTTCATACGATTAGCTCTGAACATCGTTTTCGAAGAATGGCAAGTTTTCGTTCAGAGTATCCTGGGAAGAGAAAAACTGCCAGGTTTGGAACATATGGTGGCTAATCTGCAACAGGAGGAGATGAGGTGAGATCTGGTGAAGAGCACCATCAGTGGTGGTAGCACCTGTAGTGGGACGAAGGAAGTAAAGGAGGAGGAAGATGTGGCCCTCGCATCTAAGGGGTAGCAGGAGCAACACAGGAGGAAGAAGGACATTTCTAAGGTCAAGTGCTTCAGGTGTGGTGAGCTTGGCCACTACAAAACTCAATGTCCTCTCAGAAAGAATGACAAGGAGGAGAAGTAGGATCAACAGGCTACATCCGCTGAGATCGACAGGCTATCCCCCAGATTGGAGGAAGAGTTTGCCATGATCACCAAGTTACCTCGAGGGGTGAGGTGCGGTGATTTGGAGTTGTAGCCCTAGAGAGCTACAAGATGTGCAGGATTCTTGAGGAGGTCCGCCTCATGAATCAATACCTTGCTACGGGAGCCCAAGACATGCAGTAGCAGGATGTATTAGAGGTAGTTGGTGTAGTCAGGTGGTAGATGTAGTAGTTAGTAGCAGTCAGAGACTGAGTAGCGCAGAGCAGAGTTGGCAGCAGTGCAGTTAGCACAAAGCAGAGTTAGCAGCAACACAGAGGTTTTAGTGATAGCGCAAAGTCTAGCAGCAATCAGGACTCGGGTGACAGATGCATCACACTGACCACAGTTGGTTTATTATTTTGGATGCTTTTCCGTTGTAGTTGCAGTGAGATGCAGTGTTGGCAACAGTTCAGCAAGGCTAGTAGCTACACGGATGCAACAATCAGAGTTGCATAGTAGTTGATGGTAAGCAGAGCCAGACATCAGCAATGTAGTAGGAGATAATGCAGAGACAGAGTGATGCTTCAGTGGGTTGCAACACTAGAGTACATTCCTCGCTAAGAGGGAGTGTTGATTTCTGTAGCATCGAATGTGCTCTAGCCTCGAGATTTTGTAGAGAGGCTAAGACACATGCATTCTCCAAAACCCAAAAATCGTTTGGGAAAATTCCACCTAGAGATGGTTTAATTAAAATAATTAATCATTTTTAATGTATTCCTAAGTCTAAACTTAAGAAATGTGATTAATTAAAGGGTATTAATTAAATCTGGTATGAAGCTTCTAGATAAAGACGAGGATCAACTCCCAGTTAATCTTAGCCCTTGGTTATGATTTAATCTTGGCCGTTGGTGCTCCAATGAGAGATTATAAGAAGGAGCTTGATGGGCACTTGGAGAACACACTGAGATAGTGAGATCTAGAGATCAAATTTCTCAATAGTAGCAGCGTTGAGTTGCCGGGGAGAGATCGAGTGATCTTCTTCCAGTGAGGGGTAGGGATGTTAGACCAGAGGGGATTTTTCCAGTTCCGGTGAGTGCAAGGCAGTGAAGGCATCGAGAGGCAGCATAGTGCCATAGAGAGGCAGCACAATGCTTTAGAGGGAGTCCACAATTTTGCTAGCGAGCAGTCGAGATCCAGTGCCAAAAGCTGGGGTGTGAGTCCAGAAGGCCAGGGAGTCAAGTTTCTAGTGGGCAAAAGATCAGAAGGAAGGGTGACAGAGTCCCTTGAGCTGTGATGCAGTGACTGCATAGACCCACGCAGAGATAGCATAGGGAAGCTCATCTAGAGCCCGAATCAATGTCAGATCAACAGTGGCAATGTGAGATATTTTCTCACTACCTCTTTGTCAGTTTATTCTCTGTATTGGATAGCCAGTTTGGGCATCCAATGATTTGTACTCAGATTACTACTGCATAATAATCAAACCCTCAGCTACTGCACCAGTTTTCCCACATTGGGTTTTTCCGGGGACATTGGTCCAAAAACAACGGTGTTTCATTGTGTGTGTGCATCTATTCTTCCAGTGTTTTTATTTCTTCCGCAATATTGTATTTGTGAAGGCTGCAGTATATTAGTTTCAATATTTACTGTAGAATGTAGTAAATAATTTGTTCAAGTTATTTAACAAATAGAAGAAACTTAATCAGTTGTTGTAGTAGGATTCAGAGCTTCCGAATTTTTGCACTCTATAGACACTAACCATGTGGAATGACATAGGTCTATTTTGATGCGGGCTAGATTGGCCCATGCATTTGTGATCATCCCTACAAATTGTAGGCTCCCATAAAACCATGAGCCCTATTGAGAGGCCTCCCTAGGTGCTTCGATCTGATTAGTAAGAAGATCACCTAAGCGAAGCTTTCAAGCTAAGTCACATGACACGGGGATTCAGGATTCGTAGGATACGAGGATTCGAGTGTCGGATTCGGACACATTGACCCCCCGAAACACGACATGTAGGATTTGTTATATATTATTTTATTAAATAAATAAATATATATATATATATATATATATATATATATATATATATATTTATTTATTTATTTATTTTATTTTATATATATATATATATATATATTAAAAATTAGATATTTCTTACACAAATTCTCATTAATGATACAAATTCATTGATTTCAAACATAGATCTTCATCTAGATGTTAGTTTTACTGTTTACAAAGTAATTTAGTAACATTATAGCATGCATAGTACATACAAAATTCAAATATTTGCATAAACCCTCACAAACCTCATAAACCCTCATAAACCCTCCCTCATAAACCCTCACAAAACTCATAAACCCTCATAAACCTCATAAACCCTCCCTCTTAAACCTCATAAACCCTTAGTTTTTTGGGATTCGAATCCCAAAATTGGGACACGACCAGGATTCGATGGTGTCCTGTTAGTACACGTGGTGTCCCATTTTAGGATTCAAATTGCCATCTAATGGTGTCAGATTCGTGGGATTCGAACACGTGGCCTGTTTTGACGAATCCAGTTTCATAGCTTTCAAGGGATAGGACATGGTCCAACCAAATAAAATATATGCACACTCAAAATGACAAGACACACATCTAGGAGACTTAATACAGTGGCTCACATGGTTTTTCCAAAACTTTGACATGTGACCTTGTGTTTACAATGGTGTTGAATGACATATTGGAAAAATCTATATACCCCCACTGACAGAGGGGTAACACTAGGTTCCAACTTTGGGACACATTCTCTACTCGGGAGGATTTGAGAACCTCAGTGTCTTCCAACTGTCACTTGAAAACTCATCATTAAGACATCAATACCCAATGAGAAAATTGGACCGAAGTTCTTGTTGGAAAATGTAGTAGGGCAACTATTGATTCAAGTTCTCTTCAACCTTAATAATTACTTGTGAGCTTTAGTTGTCTTCTTTATGTTTCTTTATTAGATCTTTCATCAAACAATTATCAAGAGAAAAACAATAAAGAAAATGGACACACGAAGTAGGATTTAAGCCAGGGCAAAACCCCTCCAAGGGGAAAACCCAGAAAGAATCTCGTCTCTTCTTATAGAATCTGCTTCAAATGAGAAAACCAAGACCCAACACCCTAGACCAAGCCCTCCTCCAAGCACCGAGTCATCCCTCCAAGAAGCCCTTCAAGACAACAAGAGTCAATTTTGCTTCATCCAGCTTCCAACTTCAACTTCGGCCTCCAGCTTCGACTTGCAACTTTGACCTACAATTTAGACTTGTAATTTTCAACCTTCTAGAAGCTGCATAAACCCTAACTTTTGCATGTGTGAGAGAATAAGTTCAAGTTTTTGTCTCTTTCCTTTGCTAGGATCTCCTCCTTTGCTTCTAGTCTTCTTTGGCTTCAAGTCTTGACCTTCTTGCACAAACTTTTTGGACCTGCAACTAGATTTGAAATATCAACCTTTGTAGCAGCAACAAAAACCCTAATACTTCGCATGTGTGAGAAAACAAAGCCCAAAAACAAACTTCTTCTTTCTTCTTGAGTTCTGCTTGCTTTCTGTACCTTTGCTCTTGCTTCCTCCTTATTCCCTGCTTCAAAACTTCTTTTTCTTGAGAGATTGAATTGATGGCTAAATGAGGTTGAATTTGCTTCTATATATAGGCTTTCCATGAGGTTGAATTCCCTTCTTTAGGCCGACTTCTTGCTGGTGGGGCCGACTTGTGCTAGGAGGCTTATAGAACTTTCTAGACTCATAATTAATATCTTTTTCATGTTACAAGTTGTCCAATAGGGTCTTATACAAATGATAATGAGTCTCGACTTCAAGATAAATATTCTTTTGACATGACAAATCCTAGAAGCATGAAGAACACATTTACGTAGATGACGATCAAAATTGAGATATACTTAAATCCATGCTTAAAAATGATATTTTCTTTCTTGTTTTTCTTGTAACATAAGATATACATATTGACATGAGTACGACAACAATTATGAAGATCAAAACTAGTTGCATTTCCAACAGTTCTATCCCTTCTTAGCATAGCAATAAAATTCAGATAAAATGACAACCTAAGTCACTTGACACAGGACACGAGGATTTGAGTGTCAGACACGGGCATGTTCACCCCCCGGAATAGGACACGTTAAGACACGTTAGGACATGTTATATATATATATATATGTATGTATGTATGTATGTATGTATGTATAAAATTAGATATTTCTTACACAAATTCTCATTCATGATGCAAATTCATTGATTCAAACATAGATCTTCATCTAGATGTAAGTTTTACAAAGTAACATTATGCATACAAATACAATTGTGACATATTCATCGATGATCCAATAGGAGAAAGACAAGATATTGCAGTTTTATCATTAAGTAATCAAAATCAAAATGTGTTTCATAGGTAGTAGCAATGCCAATGGCAAATAGATTTAGAAAATAGAAAACAACTACAAGCCTCAAGGCAGTAGGTAGCTCATGAGTCATCAATCATCATCATCAAAATCAACATCACTGTCATCATCATGGTCACTAGTGCTCTCCTATGCTGCATCCTCCTCTATATCCAATGTCATCTCTGCATTTGCTGGTGTGGAGGATGACCCCTCTACGGTATCACCATTATCAAAAGTGATAGGCTCTAGCACTGGCTCATTAAGATCCAAGTTGGTCAATGCCAACTCAACACTGCTGGCCAAACCCATATCATTAGGAAAAAATCCCACATCTTTGTCTTTCCATTCAACCAATCATCTCTCTGCTTGTAAATAAGACAAAGGTTGGTGTGCACATACACCATTGTCTCTTCCCTGGACTGCTCAAGCCTGCTCTTCTTGATACTATACAAATTTCCATATGTGTTCCAATTCCTCTCGTAACAAGAGGATGAAGTCACCTAAGAGATGAGCCTCATGGCTAACTACTGTAGAGGAGGGCTTGTTGCCCCATGAGTTTATCACCAAGAATAGGGCTTCTTTGCCTCCAAAATGCTGCCACACTCTTTGCTATTCGCTCCCTGACACCCATAGGAAACTTACAGCAAGAGAAAAAGACAAATGTGAAGTTGAAATGGGCCAAAACTGCCCTTTATGGGCCGCGTGACACTCAAAAAGGTGGACACGTGTCTCAGAATCTGGACACAAGTGTGTCCCATCGGGACACGATCATGTCTCGATGGGACATGCTCAGACACGATCTGGAGGACACTTGTCCCACAGAATTGTGTCCGATTTGATCGATTCGGGACACGAGGGGGCTGAGGAATGAATCCTGTTTCATAGTTTATGATGAATGTGAATGAAAGAAAAGATTAACTTAAGAAATCATAATAAGTAATTATCAGTTTTGAAGATCCCATGAAAAATCAACAAAAGTTCCTTTCCCCATGGCTCAACGATTTTTGGATCGTTGTGTGACATTATCATGATTTTTACGATAATTTCATGATATCATCAGTGGTGAAAATATTGCCAATTACTGGCGATAATATCAACGAGTGGTAAATTTCTTCATATTGCAATAATATTGCAATTTTGATTCCACTGGCATATATGTCTAGGAAATTCCATTATTTCTATTAGGAATGATTAACCTAATTTCAGACATATATTAACATAAATGTCATTTATTACTTATGTCTTATTTATCAGTTTGTGACTTAAGAACATTACTATAATACATAACATTTATCACTCATTGATAAAATAAACATCACAATATCTAACACCCCCTTTTAATGTTAAGTTTGCTTTTGATAACTCCTTGTTGAGAGTTTTGGTGAAGATGTCTGCTACATGTCTTCTAACATATATCTAGCCATCCCCATAATGGTATGACTTTGCCTCTCTACCACTCCATTTTTTGTGTAGTGTAGGGTGTGGTCTATTGCCTTTAAATTTCTTTTCGAGTACAAAAATCAAAAGAATCCTTGAATTTTTTTTTGCTCCATTGTCTAATGTGAGAACTTTAATTCTCTTCCTGGATTGGTGTTTTGCCAAAGCTTTCAACTTCTTGAATAGTTAATACATTAAACAAATCAGATTTCAGCTTCAGAAAATACACCTGCATTTCCCTGTAAAATGCATCTACAAACATTGAAAAATGCCTTGCACTAGAGAATGATGCCATCTTCATAGGCCCACAACTGTCAGCATGGATCAATTGAAGAATTTACCTGTCCAAGATGGACCTTCTTCAAATGGAGCATGGTCGCTTACCAGCCTGACACGCTTCACAAATTCCTTGCTGATTATGTCTCTCTAAAAGGCTATCAATCAAACATCCTTTAGCCAAATAAGGAGTTCTCAAATTCAAATGCCCATACCTTTGATGCCAATGTGTTATGTAAAAAATTAGTTAACTTTAGGTTTATTATTTAATTTTAGGGTTAATTAGACGAAAGGGCACGATCATAAGGTCATGCCCTTTCCCAAAGGGTGCCCATGGCGGTATATAAGCTAGGAACCCCATTGTAATCATCATCATCTATCTATTCATCTTTTTAATAAAATATTTTTACATATAATTCTGCGTATCAGAAGTTTTATGCTCCATTGGTATCAGAGCAGGTTGCTCCTCGGATTAGTGCTGCACAGATTAAATTCCGACACCGTCATTACACTCCGCGTATCCGATATCCTCTCTTCCTCTACCGTCGATCGTGCTGCCCACTTTGACGTCCACTTCCATTTACTTTTGTCACGCTGTTGAATCATAGCGTTAAAACTGGTTCGTACGGTGTGATCTCTGCGTTGAATCGTACATTAACCCTGCTGTCCGTACGGTGTGTGGTACTTCACCAGAATTAGATGACGGAAGTATTCCGCAAGTGTCATTATCAGCTATGACAGGTATATCACAACCTCAGACTTTAAAGTTAAAAGGACACATAAAGAAGAACAACGTAGTGGTTCTCATCGACTCAGGTAGCACACACAATTTTTTAGATACAACCGTGGCAAGGAGACTCAATATTTTTTCATTTCCCTTACCAAACATGAAAGTGATGGTAGCTAATGTTAAGAAGATTGAAAAGGTAGGGAAATGCCATAAGGTCAATTTGCAGATTCAAGACTTTAATCTAGAGTCTCCATTCTTCACGGTACCATTAGGAGGAGTAGATGTAGTCCTAGATATCCAATGGCTACAAACTTTAGGTACTTATGCCGCCAACCATCAAGTACAATTTATAAAATTCAATTGGGGAGGTCAGAAGTACAAACTACACGGATTCCAAGCACCAGAAAATCAAGTTGTATCATCATCTCAGATGATGAAACTGAGTCGAAGAAGAGCACCTGCTTATGCAGTACAATGTCACCAATTAGAAATATTATCTGCAAATATGACTAGAGAAGAGTCACCAGGGATACAAGATCTGATTCGGAAGCATGAAAAAGTAATTCAAGACCTACCTATGAAGAGGCCGCCTAATAGGGAAATTGAGCATACAATAGAAATCAAGGCAGGGTCAGACCTTGTCAACATCAAGCCATACAGATATCCATATCACCAAAAAACGGAACTTGAGAGATTAATCCAAGACCTTTTAAAGTGTGGGACCTTGATCATCTTGGAATATCTGATCAAGTGGAAGGACTTACCCGAAGAAGACGCTTTCTGGGAGAATGAATCATTTTTCAACAACATCCGTCGTTACTTATGCTTTGAGGACAAAGCATTCTTTCGAGAGGAAGGCAATGTTATGTAAAAAATTAGTTAACTTTAGGTTTATTATTTAATTTTAGGGTTAATTAGACGAAAGGGCACGATCATAAGATCATGCCCTTTCCCAAAGGGTGCCCATGGCAGTATATAAGTCAGGAACCCCATTGTAATCATCATCATCTATCTATTCATCTTTTTAATAAAATATTTTTACATATAATTCTGCGTATCAGAAGTTTTATGCTCCACAATGCTGGAGGATTTCAATTAGGAGTACCCAGGATTGCAAAATCTTTGAGGGAAAGTCTATTGGAGGGGAAGGGGGCATGTTATGTACATACCCACACTATTATTTTCTTCATTATCTTTTTTCTTTCTTTCTTGTCTACCTTTTTTCTCTATCTTCTATTTTTAACGTGATATGTAAGAGCTACAGTAATTATTCCACACACATCATGTTCTTTCTTCCTTCATCCGACTCTTTAAATAAGACATCATATATCTGACAGGGGTGGGCTGATTTATAGGAATTGATTTGAGGTTACTCCCCTTGAAATGGGATTGGAGGTTGTGCCATCAAAGTTGTTAATAATATATCTGCTATTTTTGGTGCACTAGTCTTGGTTATTTCTTGATAGCGGCTACTAATTTATGTTTGTATCTAGATCATTATTTGGAATGAAATATCTCTACACAAAGCACCCTGGAAAAATGCACTAGCTCATATATCATGGCTATGATGCCAACTTTTTAGCTTTTTTGTTTCCCCCATTGTCACTGTCATGTTTATGGAGCATCTCATGGGCTTTGTGGTGGGTCCAGATGAATTCTGGCATATCCTATGTGGTCAGAGTGACAAAAATATAATTTGTCCATTGATATTTTAGTCATCATGTCGTCTTTCATCAGCAGCCTCACTGGCTTTTGGTTTGGTTATGATTCCCATTTCAGAATGTCCTCTTGATATGTTTAGTCCTGGAGAATGAAACTGATGTTTTGGAATTAGATTGAACAGTAACTCGAATTAATCTTCTTTACTTTCTCTTGGCAGTCACTGTCTGATGAAGACTTGGAAGCTTTGATTTCAGATGAAGTTTTTCAACCCCAAGTTATCTGGAAACTTTGTGACTTGCAGGTAAATACTGTGTTATAGCATCGAACTGTAGGTGGTATTATTGTCATTTTAAGGAACGTGTGACAAAATTTGTAATATTTTTGGGCATTCTGGAATTACAGGTGAGTTGTGGGACGTTGGGCCTTTCTACAGGGACAGTCAAACTAATAGGTCCAGATGGAGAAGCGCATGTTGCATGTGCTGTTGGAACTGGTCCAGTAGATGCTGCATACAAGGCTATTGACAGCATTGTTAAGGTATGCCAGTTGTTTTAACTTTTAACAGCATAATTTGTTTATGCTTTGCTTTTTGTCTTATCTTAATCTTATTTTCTTTCCTGTGTTTTTTTCCCTTACTTAAAACATAGTTTTGGATCAAATGTTGATGCCCTTATTGTATTTTCCAAGTTAGTTGCAGTTTACTTTTGTCGTTTTCCTATATAAGTCAGTTTGACTTGCCGTCCAAAAATCATTAATCTTCGGACGTTTCATTTCGAGTTCATTCATTTTGTGAGACTCCAATCATACCTTTATGCAATTTGCATGTTTTGAACAATGACCCTGGCTTTTTGCATAGACCCTGGAAACAATGTTTAGTTTGCATTATAATGTGAAGACTAACAACCTAATTAACTGTAAATGCAACTTCTGGTTAAACCTTCATATATACATGTCATTTGTGTGTTTGGAGTCATGGCCTGGTAAATGTGAATGCCTTGATGTCAACTAATGTTTATTTTTATCCCTTAATAGTATCCCTTCTTTTCCTTCCATTTCCTTTTGATTTAAGTTATAAAAATTATTGTTCACAAAACTATGATGTCACTGTACAACTAGCCAAATATATTGTCCAATGTAGTTGCATCTGTTATTGATCGATTTAGTGGTCTCGTCAAGGTTCTCATGAGGCACTAGTTGGTACCACACAGGACAAGTGCCCATGTCATGTTGGATCAGTGCCGAATGCTTGTAGCTATGGTGGAAGTAGAAGTTAATTGTTTAACTTTACTATCTATAAATAAAAGTTAATGCAGAAATAATGTAAATCAGTAAATTCAGCATTTTTACTTGTAAATTCAGCCACAGAAAGAGTGATAAATACCCTTACCAAGTTTAGGATGTTTGCCTCGTTTTGTCCTTGGATAAGTGGCTGTACTTTTTTAATTTTGTTGCTATCCTGTAGTTCAAATCTGTAGAAAACTGCTGAACACAACAAGCTAATTGCCATTTTAGGGGCACCTACAAAGGTAGAAACACCTTAGATTGGTGGATCTATGGGTGAAATGGTTTGGACAGTAGGTATATGCAGATATTTTCAGCCCAAAACCTCAGATCTGCAATCATTAATGGATTTCTAGCAAGCTGGAAATCACTTGCAGTGGTTTGGGGTTAAATTCCCCTCTGAGTTACAACCCATAACATTTTTCAGCAAGCAAAATAAGCTTGTAATGGTTTGGAAATCACTTGTTTTTACTCCATAAATTTAAAGATAATGCAATAATATTAAATTTGAAATAGGACGAAGGGTTTTAGGGATGATAACTTACTTATTTATACACATTTATATGATAAGTTTGTTGGAACTGCTATAATAAATTGCAGATCTGCAAGATTACTCACAATACCGTCAAGAAGTATGAAATATAAAATGCATAAAGAGAAACAATAAATCAACTTGAGGTGTTGAATATATCTAATAGTCAAATGCTCAAGATCTACTAGCCATCAAGATGTAAACTTTTGCACAATCTAGGATTTTATTCTATTTTTGTATTTTTTAGTTTTTATATGATAGAAAAGTAAAGAGATTGAGATTTAAATATTTGGTTGTTGCAGTGAGGCTCATCTTTCCCTTGGTTACCTTTCATGTGTGGAATTGCAATCACAATCCCCTCTAAATTAGGTTTTCTTTTGGACTAAAAATTGCGATAGGAGTAAGGAGACTATCTCACCCAATGTAGCCTAGTATGTCAACACAAGCTCCCCAATTCCACCATGAAGATCTCCTCATTCACAATTTTTCCAACCACTAAACCAATTGTAGCACTAATAAGATCTCACCTTTGCTGAAGATATCCCCTAAAAGGGTTTGTCTGGCAACTGGATTTAGATACCTTTGGCACTAGCAAAGGGTGAGGTGAAGGCTTGGGCCTAAATCTCCCATTCCACATGACATATAGTCCCTCAATGTATTTTCTTAATAGCTTTGTGGTAACTGTTACCCACCACCAGTGGGTGACTCCTATAGGAGAATTTTTCTTCTAAATTTCGCTTCAGTTGGCAGCCAACAACCACCAGATAGCTCGATGTGGCACCATTCTCCACCACATGAGCCAACCATTGTGTGCCCTCGCCGGTTTGTCATGATCGTATGCTTGAAGGTGGGCCTTCCAACCCCGAAGGTATGGCTTTTCATTATGTAATTGGGTGTTTATGCTTGATTTCTTTGGACATATTTGGACATGGATTAGTGGGGGGATTCAGCGGAAAGAATGGGCTTGGATTGTACTATCGTTCCCTTGTCCCAACTCGGTGGTTAATCTTGTATCCTAGTCTCGTGGGATCTCCTCTATTGGCCACTAGCTTTAGTAGTGACACTACATGGGAAACCCTAATTTTGGTTGCATGGTCCCGCTTCCCGACATCATATATCTCACTCCCTTCTGCTCATTATAACCCCTTTTCACACTTTTCCCATCCAGGTCCAGATTTGTCAGTTGGGTCCAATGCCCCGACGATTGGTTGTAGCTAAAAGAAAGTTAAAAGAATAATTTGGCCACTTACAATAGGAAATGTACCACAAAATGCAAAAGATGGCTAGGACATAAGAATTTAGCACGTGGGAAAAAGCCAAACATGAGCTCTACGCTTATCATTATGGCCACCACACTAGTTCCTAGGGCCCCTATGTGTGCCCCCTGCATCAGTAAAGAACCCATGATTGTCCCAACCCTTGGTGGGTGATTAACTCCTCAACCTTAAGGGGGTAATCACTTCTTTATCATACACATCATGCTCTCATTCCTTGGAGCCCCTAGTAGTGAAAAAAAAGAAAAATCATTAAAAGGCAAAAAGGCATATGAAGAAGGGTGGAAAAACAAAGGCCAGGGTAACTCATGTAACATGATTACTCGCTCCTACATCTATACACCCAATGTGTGCGCTTCCCTTATTACAACTACCCTTGTACCATGGCACGTGGCTTAGAGCCTTCCCTATTGCCCCACTCCGTTCCACCATCATTTCACATGACACCTGCCATTTGACGGATGTACCATTGTTAATTATAGTTAACAATGGTATGTTCTATGCATAACACAATTTAATTCAATGTTCCTTAGTAGCCCAATAACAATTTCCAATGACAATGCCAATCACAATAATCACATTGACAGTAAAAGCAGATAGAACATGAAATAAAATGCAGAAGACAAGCCAAGATAAGAGGACACTAGATTTGGCGGATTCCAGGGAAAAATCTCATTGTGGGGAAAACCCTTTGATCAATTCTTCTTATTATTAAATAAAAAATTTAGTAGAGAGAGAGAGACTACAAATGTCAAATTGACTTGCCCAATACAAAGTCAAAACAACCCTATAAATTTCTATAGTCAATTGTAGTCAAACTTCAGCCCTAACCAAAAAGTCAATGCTGGTCAAAACAACAACAAATCGTCCTCAAAGCAACTGGTTCTTCCTTAGTCAAACTCGCACTGATAAGCAAGATGAATTCAACCCAAAACAGCTTGGTCAAACTTAGTCAAAGGAGAGAGAAAACCACTGTAATTTTTTGCGGTCAAACAACAATCAACCTTGAAGTCAACGTAGGTCAAACAACCCAGAATTTCTCGGTTTTTGTGCTCAGAAATGCATTCTAGAAAAATCGAACCTTTGACCCAAAAAACACAGTCAAACTCGATTAGCAAGTCCTCCGTCAATGGTGGTCATAACTGTCCCAGAACTTTGAAATTTCGGCTTGTAATTCTACTCAAAATCTTGTCTTGCTTGCCACACGTGTGAGAGAGTGACTGTCCAATGTTGTGCGAACCAATAAGAGGAATAGAGAGAAGAATGTGTGAGTGATGAATGTGCCAAATGAGGTGTGAGGTCTCGCGTATTTATACAATTCATTGGGCTTCTTGAGTCTACATGATGATGACGCCGACTTGAACAATTTGCACGTGTGGGCATAAATTCAAAATCATACTTCTGCTTGTCCGAACGAGATGATGATCTTTATATCAGTCTTGGACCTCTCGAAAAGAGGAATCCAATGCAATCATCATCTCCATCAAATGCGCTGTCCCAAGGTGGAATTTGGCCCTATTTGCGAATTTAACGCTCCCTCTCAACTAGGGAGAATTCCACCTGCCAATCCATTTGTCGTCAGCATGCCATCATGGCATCATGTGCCATCTCTGTCATCTCATCTTTGCTCTGTTGAGCCATGAAGTAATAATGAAAAAGAATCGATCGAGAGTGAGTTACAAGACCTTACCACTTTCCATTGACAAAAGTCAGTCCAGAGGTAGAACCTCAAATGATCCTAGATCAAGTTGTTGAACACCATGCATCCTAGACATAGGGAGTACGATAGTACACGGTGCGTCCATCGGTAATGCTATGGTCCCTATCCACGTTTCCCAACTCATTTTCCAGATGAGAGGTACTTACCATGAGTCCCAGACTGCTTGGGTAGGATGTGTGCTGGGGCATCAACAGGAGAAGGTGAACCACTCATCTTGCTCATATGCCATAGGAGAAGGTGAACCACTCATCCAATTCTACTTCATGAGGATTACAGAAATCGAGAATGACCTATCTATTGGAGAAGTTGTTGCTGACAGGGAGCTCACTCTCATCGCTTTCGGAGGTCTTAGAAGAGCATGGGATGTGTTTAATGCCACCATTCTCAACAATGACAATTTTTCTAGTTTCGATGAATTATTGGCTAGATGCACTCAAGAATAGACGAGGATGATGTAGAGAGACAAACTTTCAAATGGAAATGAACCTAATGCTTTCTTTGCTCATACTAAGAGGAAGAACAATGTTGGTCCAAAGAGACAAGGTCAAGGATTCAAGCCAGGATTCAAAGAAGGAAGAAAAGGAAGGTGCTACAATTGCAACGGGTTTGGCCACTACGCTAGAGAGTCTTCTCACAAGAAGGATACTCCAAGGTATGATGACTACAACAACCATAACAACTACAAAGGAAATGGCAATCAAAGGAACAACAAGTTCAACAACAAATGAAAGAGTAATGCTCCCGCTGCTCTTATTGGAAATGGTCGTCCTCCTAAAAGATCAAGAAATTCCAGGTATGTAGAAAGTAATATTGTAGAAAAACAAAACGAATTTTATCTTATTTCCGCTTTATTTACTGCCTCTCCTTTGGGTACATTGGATCATTAGTTGATTGATAGTGGAGCCTCAAGGCACTTCATAGGGTACAAAAGAGGCCCTCTCAAATTTGGTTGAAAAGAAGACTAACTTGCATATCATACTTGGAGATAATGCCACCTATCCGATGAAAGGAATAGCTACTGTCTCACTTGAATCAAGGTCAAATCATTCATCTAGAATAAGTACTGTATGTGCCCGATTTGAAGAAGAACCTGGTATCTATTTGTGCGATGGAAGGTAAAGGCTTCAGGGTAGCATTCATTGATGGAAATGTATTTCTTTGGTAAAGAAACCATAAAGATGCATTTACACTTGGAGTTAGGGTTGATGGTCTTTATCAAGTTGGAGGAAGTCCGTTGGGAGCAATGTCTTGCGACACTTCTCTTCAATCCGAATTGTGGCACCAAAGATTTGCCCACCTTCATTATAAAGCCTTACTTGACGTAAGGGAGATGGTCACAGGTATGCTCGATTTCAATGTGAATCATGAAGGTATTTGTCAAGGTTGTGCAGCTGGGAAACTTACAAGGGGATCATTCCCCTCAAACGAAAATCAAACTTTTGATATTCTTCAACTGGTCCATTCTGACCTATCTAGTATGTTGCCCATAACATCATTAGGAGGATACTTATATTATGCTATCTTTGTGGATGACTTCTCTCGCAAAACATGGATCTATTTCTTGAATAAGGATGAAGTATTCAAATGGCTCCGTGCATTCAAAGCCTTGGTGGAGAATCAAACAGAGAAGAAGATCAAAATATTGAGGATCGACAATGGGACCAAATGCGAATCAAATGAATTCAATGACTATTGTAGAGAGGCTGGCATTAAGAGGGAGACCATTGTTGCATACACACCTGATCAAAATGGAGTTGTTGAAAGAAAGAATCGAACGATCATGGAAGCCACTCGTGCCATGCTTCATGATCTAGGTCTACCGAAGTTCTTATGGGGAGAAGCTGCAAATATTGTCGTATATGTTCAAAATAGTTGTCCACATAAAGCATTGAATTTCAAGACACCTGAAGAAGTTTTCACTAGTAAGTAACCTGATGTTTCTCCTTTTAGAATATTTGGTTGTCTTGTGTATTTTCATGTGCCTATAGAGAAGAGAAACAAGTTGGGAGCATGCGGGAAGAAAGGAACATTTGTAGGCTATAGTGAAAATTCAAAGGCATGTAGAATCTATGTGCCTGGTCAATGAGACATGGAAATAAGCCATGATGTTACATTCAATGAAGATACTGCTCTCGTGAAAGCCAAAGATCTCCCCATTCCACGAAAATAAAATGTTGATCCTACAAGAAAGTAGGAAGGAGCTCCCTCCGATTAGCCTATGCCTGATGTTGAAGGTTCGATGGATCTTAATGATCCACATCCTAGTGATCCCTCTACTACAAGGAAAAGACTGTTGTGGCTCAAAGACACCCTCGAAGTTGCTGAAATACATATTGCTCCAAGAGGGACATTTCGTGAAAGTAAGAAGCCTACCAGGTATCAAGTATACCTTGTTGCTATGAGTACCGTTGTTCAATCTGAGCCTTGTACGTTCAAAGAAGTCGTGAAACACCAAGTATGGAAGGATGCAATGAATGAGGAGTACGAATCCATCATGAGGATTGGTGCTTGGGATGTGGTTCCTAGACCCAAGGACAAGTCTGTGGTCCATCTAAATGGCTTTAGAAAATCAAACATGGAGTTGATGGGAGTATCGAAAAATACAAGGGCAGGTTTGTTGCTGAAGGCTTCTCTCAAAAGGAAGGGGTGGACTATGATGAGATATTTGCACTAGTTTCCCGATATACCACTATCTGTTTGATTATAGCTCTTGCTGCCTCTCAAGGATGTAGCCTACACCATATGGACGTTAAGACTGCGTTCTTGCGTGAATCACTTAACGAGGAAGTCTACGTAGAAAAACATGAGGGGTTTGAAGTACAAGATCGAAGGACATGTATGCAGATTGAAGAAATCCCTCTATGGGTTGAAGAAAGCACCCAGGGCTTGGTATGAGAGGATTGATAGCTATCTTATGAAGCTGGAATTTACAAGGAGCGATGCTGACCCTAACCTATATTTCAAGGTTGAAAATGACATGCCTCTCATTCTGGTCTTTTATGTGGATGATCTCTTTCTGACAGGTGCAGACCCTCTCATTTATCAATGTAAGAGGAAGTTGGCTTCCGAGTTCGAGATGAAGGATGTAGGACTGATGCACTACTTCCTAGGCCTGGAGGTCTGGAAAAAGCTAGGTGAGATTTTCCTTTCACAAGGAAAATACATTGTGAAGCTGCTTGAGAGATGTGGGATGGTGGATTGCAAGTCCGTAGCTACTCTAATGGAACTCAACTTTAAGAGGCTATGTGGAAGCACTGCTGGGCCCGAATTGGCAAATCCTTCTAAATATAGACAACTTGTGGGGGCCCTGATATCATTGGTAAACTTCTGTCCTGACGTATGCTTCGCTATGAACACAGTGACTCAATTTATGGTTGAGCCTCACCGCATACATTGGATTGCTGCTAAGAATCTCTTGAGATATCTTTGGGGCATAATCTATTATGGACTAAGATGCACTGCTAGGAATTTGAGGCTACATGGATATACAAATGCTGACTGGGTTGGCAGTGTGGTGGATCGTAAGAGCACGTCTGGATGTTGCTTCTCATTAGGGTCTCCTTCAGTTTCTTGGATGAGTAGGAAGCAAAAATCAGTTGCACTAAGCACCACCGAGGCCGAATACATTGCAGCTAGTATGGCCTGTTGTGAAGCTCTTTGGTTGAGGAAGCTCTTTAGTGAGCTATTTGAGCACGTGTTGGATACCACCGTGATCTTCTGCAACAACCAGAGTGGGATTCACCTTTCAAAGAATCCCATGTTCGACGACCGCTCTAAGCACATTGATATCAGGTACCACTTTATTCGAGATATGGTACAATAGGGAGCAATAAGGCTCCAACACATCAGGATTGATGAGCAGGTTGCAAATATTCTCACGAAGCCTTTGGGGAAGGTCAAATTCTCAGCCTTTCGAGAGAGACTTGGAGTCGTGGAAAGACCCTCCCATGAGGGTCTCGCTTGAGTTGGACATTGAGCTTTGGGGGGTCCTGGGGGCTTGGGGTACTTCTTGGAGTTATGAATGACCATCGGGTGAGTGGTTCACCTTCCCCTAGGTGGTGCGTTGCGTATAGGGTGAGTGGTCACAGTTCCAGCAGGCACGAGTCAAGGTTCCGGATCGTGCCCAAGGTTCCGACTACCATATGGACCAATGAAACTATGACAAGTGGTAGTGTGTGATTTGGGCATATGGTTCAATGACAAGGAAACACATGGCCTTATGGGAGGGCGACACGTGGCCTCGTAGGACTGGTTAATTTTTTTTTAGGGTACTGATCGAACTCGGAGGGATACGATCTCCTGACCTGTCGCTGACGAGCTCCATGCCTCACTGTTACACCATGTAGATGGTTCTTGTTATATAACGTCCGCCTCATATATTTAAGGAGATAAGGTATCTGAATGGCATAAAAAAAAAGGCGGAGCCCGTCATTATTGGTGGCACTGCCATATCTGTCATCCGTTATGTGCTTCGCCAATGTTATCCATACCTCTGCCAATGTTACCCATACGTCTGCCGAAACATAAACATTAATGTTAATACATTGTAATGTGACATATGTTGTGGTAACCATATATTAAATATGGTTTAATATTTATGAGTGGTTGGAGTGATACGTATGAGAGGTGGAGATATAGTGTGGTTACAGTTATGGTGGTTTGGAGGGATAAGGTATATATGTTGAATAGAAGGGAGCAAGCGGTGGGTAAGGCGAGACTCCTGCCACTGATTCTTTTTATTTTATTTTTATTATATCCAATATATATCATATCACACCACGACGACAGGGAGGTTAGGATTTGATCCCTTGACTTGTCAAACATTATTATAAAATCTTTAGCCAATGCACCATAGGAGGCAAAGTTGTATTTTTATGCAGCAAGAGGAGTTTTTATACAGCGAGGGGCAACGAGATAGCCAAACTTTGGAGAGACATTCCGGGCAAACCAAGAAGCCTTTTCAAATAAGAAATTTGCTACAATATGCATAGACAAAGCAGAACACAACAAAGTTGGTTTGGATTGTAGTTAAAGTATTTTTATATGTACTTTTAATGGATTTTGGAAACTTTGAATAAAATGCCTCGCACGAAGAGGTAGGCTTGAAGATAGCCAAACTCCATTATCAACGTGCTAGTATCATTTTCTCTTACGTGTTTGGTTATTGCTCTTTATTTGCTGCTAATTTTCCTTACAAATTGCCTATGTCATTTAAATTAAGCTTTATTTCATGGTGATTTTAAATACATGCAAACACTTCTAAAAAGTTAATGAACCAGTATCAATTTCGATCGAGATTTTAGATCAGGCTTAGTGATTGGTCCCTTAACATGTTTAACGACTTCATTCTCTATGAGGATCAAATCTGTCCTCTTCTTCCATGCAAGAAAGCTTGATGACCCAACCAATTTGTTGCTTTCCTTGCAAAATGAAGTCATTTTAACATATATATATATATATATATAAAGATACTTACTTGTCAACTTGATACCTTCTTGATTTTGATGATTATAAAAGATGTCTTCCTTCAAAAGTGATCCTTCAACGAGAGGGAGATCACCTTGATTCCTTGATGATGACTATGCTTCTTCTTGCTTTCCTTGAATGTATAGTGTAGAGTGAGGTGGCCTTTTCAAGATACTTCAAATATAGGGTCTTTCTTTGATTGAATGGATGATGGGTCCTCAAGGTCTTCAAAACTTCACAAGAAATGCTTTAATGAGTAGTTCTTCTAGGTTCTTAAGATTTTCCAACAATGCTTCAAGTGAGAAACCCTTCTTTTGATAAGCTAGGGTTTTGAGGTATTCTTCCTTTTGATATGTGATGATCCTTGGGATGAATGGTCCTTCTTGATGATTGATACTCTTGATGTTCTTCTAGTGCTTCGGCCCTTCAGTGTCCTTTAAACTGCCTTTCCTTGTCTTGTCACCGTAGTTCTAATACCATGTTGAGAAATCTAGGGGTAGCTAATGTTATGCAATTTCTCAAACTTTGATATCTGGTTGTGATATATTTTTACTTAACTTGATTAGCTTCTTCTTTCACTTGATTACTATTATTGTTCTTTTCTCATCAAACAACTACCAAATAGTAAAATTGATGAGACAACATGACACAAGATATAGGCAGTTAGCTAGGGCCAAAACCTATCCAACTAGAGAAGAAAACCCACCAAAATTCTTTCTCTTCTTATAGACCTTCAATTGACAAATTCCCAGACCTTTGACTCTTGACGAAGATTGTCCAAGACCAAGTCAAACCTTGCTTTCGACAACTTCTGCAAATCTAACTTCCAACAACTTCTGCAAATCTAACTTCCAACAACTTCTCTTGCAATTTCAACCTCCCCAATAGTTTCTTTTGCAACTTTGACCTACCCAGCAGATTTTTCTGCAACTTCGACTTGCCCAACAAATTCTTCTACAACTTCGACTTGCCCAACAAATTCTTCAGCATAAACCCTAACCCTTGCACGTGTGAGAAATGCTGGTGTATTCTTGCTCCTTTCTTCTTTGCTTGGGTGTATTCTCTCTCCTAGAGAATTTGACTTCCAAATAACTCTGCTTGATGACCTAACTTCACTTCTGCAACTTGGCTTCTTTTGCTGCAATAGGAGCCCTAATTTCTTCGCACGTGTGGAGAGTATTAGCCCAGAAACAATCCCAAAAACTCGACTTTCTCTTCCTTCTTTGTCCTCTTCTTCTTCGCACTTCTTTTCTTCCTTGTGATCGAACTTGAGTGTGTGAAGTGTGTTTTTCAAGTGAGGTCGAGGTCTCCTTTATATATGCTTCTCATTGGGTCGAATTGCTCTTATTAGGCCAACTTGTCCATCAGTGTAGGCCTACTTGATAATGTGAATAGGGCGACTTGAATATTGCATCATGACGAGGTCTTGGAGGGTCCTTGAACTCAAATAAAATTTCTTTTACAATATGTAACATGCCCAAATGGGTCTTCAGTACATGACAATGATTTTCTTGACTTGTAGACCCAATGACAAGCCCTAGAAGCTCACAATGGGTGCTTGACATATTAAAATAAATTTCCTTGAGCATGAAACCCATGCGTCAAGAACAATAGTAATGAATTAATTTTTCTCATTGCATCAAATAGATAAAATCATGATTACATATATCATTATGAAGACTGAACCTAGTTACACAAGGCCTTGCTTGGATTTGGGGAATTTGACACATGGGTTTTGTTTAGAAGAAATTTACATAATTTTGGCGTAGAATTTGTCTTTTTATGTCAAGTATGCCTAACTTGCCACCTTTTTCCTCCACGTGTTAGTTTGCATGTGTTTTGAAAACTTTTAAGAACTGCCCTATTGAGAAAACACTCTATGCGCTTTGTCCAACTTTTTTCTCGAGGGATGTAGGCCATGTCACGAGGATTCCAACAAGCTATCACTTGCCCCATTTGGACCTAGAACGTTACCTCTAGACCACTCGTATCTTGCCATGTGTTAGATGGAAATGGGTGGATTTTTTGCTTGCATGGGTAATGTCGTACTTGATTGATGGATTTGGGTTTTGTTTGGATCATGATTTACTTCAACTTTGACATAAAATTTGTCCATGCCTGTCAAGGAATGACATACTTTTGGCCATTTTTACTCCCCACTAGGCTAGGAGAGACAATACAACCACCTTTTAAATTGGAATATTTGCTTGGTGCCCTATTTGCCAAAATTTGTATGTGGCCTGTCAAATAGGCATCGCGATGATTGTTTTGAGTCATTGTTGAATTTTGGTCTTGGGAGCCTTGTGGGTTGGCATACATGCTATGCCTTCATAAAAAATGGAATGTTGTGAACTGTGAGACTAGCATGTTGAAAAATTGAAATATATTGTGAGACTCTATGACATGTGCTGAAATTTCCTATACTCTAGGTTTGATCTATGACTTTTCCAAGCACATAAATACACTAGCTGATCCAGATTGGATCATTATATTGTTTGTCATCCATCTCGATGCTTTCTAAGTGGAAAAATTGGAGGAATCAACTCACGGGTTTGCTTTTACCGACGGGACTTAGTTTTGCAAAACATGGTATGAATCCTTCCAGAAGAATTTTGAGGCATCAAATGATGTTTTTGGGGGTAAAACTTTGCCGCTTTGGTGCCACACCTTTTCGTGCTATTCTGCACATAGAGACCTTTTGAATGGCGTAAAAATTGAGTCAATCAGAACCCGTATGTGGAAGTTATGCCACTCAGAGGTTGAATTTCTTGTTTTCACCACCATAGTTCGAGAGGATGCCATGTCAAGCCCCATTATTCATGAAAAGGGGGCTAACCACGTGATTATGATGTAAAAGATTCTAGAAGAGTCTACATTGTAACTCTAGTTAAGAGTTGAGGTAGTGAAACCTAACCACTAGTAGCCTATCGAGCAATGTTGTAACTGGGCCACTAGGAGGAAAAGGGATTCCATTCTCTCGAATCAATTTGTTCCATAAGTGAGCAAAAATAGCCAAGAGGAATAGGAGGTAGAGCACACAGAGAGGATTTGTGCACTATAGCAACTCACGAGCCATAAGCCATACTTCTTTGTACTCGCAACCATATTTCCATACAGAGAAAGAGAGCAGAGCGACCTCACCTTTTAGCTGGTTTTTTCTCTCGAAAGGGTTTCCCAAAGCATTTCTTGTGTTAAATGTGTGTGTGAGCTTTTATTTTGTCATTCAATATTTTTAGCATAATTTAAAATTCACATGCATCCATTATTAACAGTAAATCTATAGATCCAAAAATCTAATAAAACTTTAATAGTGTAGAATTTAAGATTTTAAATATGATTCTATCAGATCTGTTTTGATGAACTGTCTAGTGGAATATCCACGATAGTTTACATATCATATTGGTATTAGAGCATGTTTCTTTCGCAGCTGGGACAAGTTGCTGATATAAATCGTAATGGAAATCTCCTCATGGTGGCCCTAAGGCAATTTGTTCCTCGTCAATGCGCCCAAAGGCAAGTAAAAAAATTTTGCTGGTAAGTGCAAACCAAGCCAAGAAATTGATCAATTCCAACAAGAAGTATGTTGTATTGTTTTAAAGAGAAAATGCATCTATAGAAGAGTCAGTAAGAGGCAAGGCATCCCTAGAGGGGTGTACTAAGAAACAAAAACAACAACTTGAAGAGTTGCTACAAGCATATAGTGATGTTTTACGAGAGCTTAAAGGGTTACCACCTAAGAGGGAAGTGGAGCACGAGATCCAACTATTATTGGACTCCCCATTGCCAAACATTGGGCTATACAAACAGTCTGTTATAAAAGCAAGTGAGGTGAAGAAACAATTGCAACAAGTACGAGAACAATGTGTCATTTGACTGAGTACATCACCATGTGGATCACCCATCATCATTGTGCCAAAGAAGGACGAGACTTAGCGGATGTGTATAGATTATAGGGCATTGAACAAGGTCACGCTCAAGAACAGGTACCCCCTGCTTAGGATAAATGATCAGCTAGATCAATTGCAACAAGCAAAATGCTTCACCAAGCTCTTCACCAAGCTAGACTTAAAGTTTGGATATCACCAGGTTCGAGTCAAAGAAGAAGATACCTAGAAGACCGCATTCAAAACCAGGCAAGGTTTGAATCAATGTTTTTAAAACCGGAACCGGTGATCAGAACGGTCCACGTAATGAACCAGGTTACCGACCGGAACCGGTCGAATCGGGACTGGTTAGGTCTAGACGAACCGATTTTAGAAAAATACATTAAATAATTAATTTTTAATGAAACAAAACTATTTTTAAGATTTAAAACCATGATTCCAAGCCAATAGAGACAAAATATACAAATTTTGCTCATTTATATACCATGTAAAGGTGAATATATCAAAATGGCACTGAGTGCAATACATATCATCGACAAAATAGTAAAATGCATGAGCAATGAGGCTCTAAATGGCCTATAAAGTCCAAAAAAAATGCTGCATGCTATGAGGCCATTGGCCTACTACAAGGCTACAGTGTACACATGATCAATCATCAAGTTCATCACCACTACTAGACTCACGATCATCATTAGGAGCTACATAGACATCATCTGGTTCAGAGTCTGAGGATGCCTCAACCTCATCTGCAACCTCAGTAGCAATGCCACCAATAACAATAGAAGTGGACCTAATGGAAGCACGAGTTTGTCGACCTGCATGACTAGTGCCTTGTATTGGTTCTTTTTCTTTCCTTGATGACGCTACTGATCCTGGTTTTGATGCTGCCACAAAATCTACTTCATCCCCCGATTTCCACTGGTTGTTTGTGCCATCATTTGCCATCATACAAAATTAAATTGACACCACAACGTATTGCATTGCACAATTCGTATGGATGCCTCCCTATGATGTTGTCGGTACAACGACCATTTTGGAGGAATCGTGACCATAAAAATAAAAAGGAAGGAAAAGCAAATCTTTTTGTCACGAGTTTCATAATAAAGTAATATATATGAAATTGTATGGTGAAAAGACATTTGAAGTATACGAGTGAAGCTTTGATATTATATGAAGGAGAGAAATCAATATTAAAGGAAAAGACCACGGCTAGTGAAACTTTTAATAAAAATAAATTAAGGGAATTATAAAAGTAATTATTAAAAAGGTAAAAGGTATTTCTTTTAATGAAATATAAAAAGTGTTACATTAAAGGTTATGTTAGTTAAAAGGTTCTCTAAGCTATTTTATATATATATATATATATATATATAAGTGAATATTTGAGGAGTTGAAGAATAAAAATCCAAGAAAAAGTAAAAAGATCAGAGGGATTGTCAAGAGTCATTTAGAAATCAAAATGTTGAATGTTGCAAGTGTTACAAGACTTTTAGTTTAGTTGAATATCAAAGTGACACAAAAACGATCGTCAGAAGGAGATGTTAAGTTTTATGAAGGGATAAAACAATTAATGGTGACACTTGAGCAACAAAAGACAAATTTTGATAAAAAAATTTCGACTCAAGAATTGAAGAAAATAGATTCCAATTTGGAAGTTGAACACCCAACATTGTGTTGAGAAATTAGGGCAATCAGAGTTAACAATTTCTGTGCTTGATAATTGCTTGTGATGCACTTTTACTTCTTAGCTTATAATATTTTCTTCGTTATGTTATTATTGTGCTCTTTTCATCAAGACAATTACCAATATGCACAATAATAGACAAGTGACATTGTATGTAGGCTTGTCAACCAGGGCCAAAACCTCTTACCTCTTGAGAGGAAAACCCGATCAAAATTCTTCTTCTAGATCTTCAATTGATAAGTACCAAGACCATGACACAGACCCTTGACTCTAGTATCCTCCCAAGAACCTTGTCACTGACCTTGATGCTTTGCCTCTTCCCTTCTTTGCCTTTCTTCTTGATCTCGAACTGCTCTCCTCGGCTTCTTCTAGAGAAACTCGGTCTCTATCCTTCACACTGCTTCTTCTCGACTTCCTCTAGAGAATCTTGGTCCCTAGATCTATATCTCGGTTTCCTAGAAGAATCCTTCCTTTTCTGCCCTAGGAGAAACTTCTCCTTTGCTACCCCAGAAGAAACCTCCTCTTCACTGCCCTAGAAGAATCTCTTCTTCATTGCCCAGAAGAAACCTCCTCCTTCGTTGGTCCAGAAAAACCCTTCTTCGCTTCCCTAGAAGAATGTCTTTTGCTGGCCCAGAAGAAACTCTTTTGGCTGTCCTTTCTTCGCTCTTCTCTTCTACCTCTTCTTTGCACTTTCTGCTTCACCTTTGCTTTGCACTTTTCCTTCACCGAATTCAAGTCGAGTTGCTTGATCGAATTGTGTGTCTTCAAGTGAGGCCGAGTTGGGCTATTTATACACCTCCACACATGTCCTTTAGGCCGACATGTTCACTTGAGGTTAGGCCGACTTCATCTAGCAGTTTCTCCCATCGTTGTAGGCCGACTTGAAGAGGATAGGTGACAAGGTCTTGGAGGATACTTTACATAGACAAGATTGACTCTTTTACAAAGTGTAACATGACTTCATTACATGACAATGACTCTAACATTTTATGACTAGATGACAAATAAATCCTAAAGACTCTCAATGGGAGTCTTGACTCAGAAACAAAATCCCTTGCTCATGATACCCATGAGGCAAGTCAATAAAATAATTTCATTTTTCTTGTTTACATCTCATTACATAAAATCATATTTACATGTCATTATGAAGATCAAACCTAGTTACACTTTTCAACACTCTCTTAACTAAGGAGGTATTCATAATGGTACTTGGACTTTCTCAATCTAAAGAATCTCTCATAAGAAGATTTCAGATTTGTAACTCATTTTTATAACATCATATCAACCAACATTGTTACATAGCAAGGCCTTGACTAACAACTCCATCTCTCCACAAGCTCTGAGCTCAATGTTGGCAAGACCAATGATTTATAGACACACTCATCATTATCTCTCTTGCAACATACCCCACCAGGGTTCTCTCAAGGTATGCTCCATGAGGACTATTCTTATCTTGGACTCCCCAGTCCTCAAAGAATATCGGTCCTCCATGACTACTCTTTCATGCGATGCCCTATCTCATCCGCAAAGAGTATCAGATGCCAAATGATTACACAATCCTCCATTCTGTCTTCCCAGGTGAAGATTAGAACGACATGTCTATCTCTCCTTTTCAAACCAGGAGGACATAGTGCATTAAAGGAATGTACTCATCCCTATCACAAAGGAATGTACCTAAGCTCTCTGCCAAGGAATTTTCCAAGTTTCTTCCAAGTAAGAAACTTCTTTTCAGGGTCCCTCGTAACCAGGGACCTATCACTGCTCCTCATGTGGAGATCCTGGAACAACCAACTGCTTGAAGAGCTCCTTGCTTCGATGCCTTGAATTTCTTCTTCGTTAAGGAGTCTTCATCTTTGGGAACTTCTACATAGGGTACAAATCATCCATCACTCTGTCCATGAGTTAGTCATGTCCTTAACTCATCAGAAAGTGATCTATCAAATTTTTCATCTGGCTTTGCTTCATGTCATTCTGCTTTCAAGCCATATTTTTCGGAAGGACATTACATCCTTCTATATGGTCTGCTTGGAAGTCATCGACAGATTTCCCTTTGGCAGTCTTACATAAGCCCATCCATGTATTAGTTCAAAAATGAATGAACACTTTAAATCAAAATTACCTTTGTGATGATCTTTCACCATGACATCTTCCTGTAGGTATCAACATCCCGCATGCGGATTGACACATCTCCCACTGATATCCATTGTCAAGGGTCTCTATCTTTTTTCCGACTTCCACAGAGTCTTCACATCCTTTTAGGAGATCTTGTAATCAAATCTTCTTCGACTTCGGATGTTGAATTCCTTCTACCTTCGTTGCATATTATCACAATCTCTTCCTATCTTTTCTCACACACTTCATTCCCGGGAGCTTCCAATCAAAGTTTGTTAATTGTAGTTAGCTTCCTTATGATTCATATGAGAAAATATTATGTTGATTTCATCTAGTGTGATTTATGCTTTTTTTGCAATCTTTCGGAGGAGGAGACGACTCCTCTTGATCATATTTCCCAAGATAGTGATCCATATTATCTGCAACCATATGACATGACTTTCACAATATCCTATGTAAGCATACATACGTCATCTTCCTTTCGGTCATCCAGACTTCCTGTAGCAGCGTCATTCGAAAGAAATTTATCCTGCTTTCCTATTATGTCATCATATCATCATCACTTGAATCCCCATGAGTTGGAATTCCTGATGAAACATTTGCTTCCTTTCTAGATCAATAAATCCTTTGATGAGAATTCCATCAAAGAAACTTGAGGATGTTTCATATCCTCACCAGGCATATGTTTTTCTTTATTGACTATGATGATCTGAGTCGATGATTACCCCTATTTCTTTCTATAAGTATTAATGAGATTTTTCCAAGAGCTTCTATTCTTTGTAATTAGTAGAATTTGTACTAGACATATTTTTTGCTTGCCATGTCACGAGCTCGCTCTTCTAATGCTTTTATCACAGTGCTATTTCTAATCTAATGCATTTTATTTTATTTACAGTGCATCCTATCTAAACTTACAAGTGAAAAGTACCTTCTAGTGAAGAAGATCATCTCAGTCATAGTAGAGATCTTTTTGCTTCTTCCTTCTTAAGCTTCTTTGATGCTTACGCTGGATGGAATGCCCTTAGCAGTTTCGGCCCTTATGTATCCGTAGTTGGGATTTTTCGTTTCTTCGTGGTCGTAACAATCACTTTAGGCGGTGGAAACAACAAAAGATGTGCTCCAAGTCCCCGGGCTGTTGAGCATAATCCAACCACACTGGAATGGATGGTGTCTTAGGTTCTTTCACTTCCTTAGTAGAATAGTTTTCTTACTTGTCCCTCTTACGTTTAGGACAGTCTTTTCTATAACGCCCAAGATTTTGACAACCATAATATCTTTCCTTAGCCATGTTCTTCTTTTTCTTTGGAGTACCAAACTCGACAATTTTTCCTTTTCCTCGTTACTAATTGTTCCCTTCTATCTGACCTTTTGTCACTTTCTTTCTTCATCTTGTCTTCTTCTGCCTTGTAGAGAGACCATAATTTGATGAATGGAATAACTTCCTCTTCATCAGTAGATATGGGGTTACCTTGTTCATCAGTTAGTGCATTTAGAATAATGGAGATCATTTCTTTCTCAGATACCATCTCTCCCAGATCCTGCAATTGACCTTTTATTTGAGATGCTATTGAAAGAGATGATGATATCCCTTCATGCTTTGACACCTTTAATTGTATAGATCAGATATAAGTGATATGGTCTTTCCTATCGTTCTTTCTGAGAAAATTTCTACCAGCTTATCATAAATTTCTTTAGATGTCTCCAGCTCTGCTACATAGGAAAGTAGAGGACCTTTGATGGATTCCTTGAGAATATTTTGAGCCTTTAGATACCTTTCCATGTACTCAGATAATGCTTGTTCTTTGGTTGTCTTGAAGACTTTTCCATGAACATGATCAATGACTTCATTTACTTCGAGGACTATGTCTATTCGTATTGTCCATTTAAGGAAGTTTGATATCCCAGCCAAGTTTTGGTTCTCCTTGAAACATGAAGTCATTTTTTACTAGATTGGATTATAATAAAAAGATACTTACTTGTGAAGATCGAATCTTCAACTTGATGACAAACTTGCTGCTTCTTACTTCGAATCTTTGGTGAGGGAGGATTGCCTTCTATGAGATTTTTTCTTCAATAGAGAGAAGATTGTATTTCGATTTAATTTTCCTTAGATTTGAGGAGCTTCCACTTCCTTGGTGAAGTATGAGTGATAATCTTCTTGAAGTACTGCTATGGTTTCAGTCTTTCTTCCTGCTTCCCTCTTGAAGATAACTTCAAGATTCTCTCTAGAGTATATTTCTTTGATCTAGGGTTTCTTCGATGTAGATCTTGATCTTTTTGCTTTTATAACCTTCGACTTGCTTTGATGCCTTTCTTTTAAGTTTCATTCTCGTGTGTCTACTTGCTTTTGATTGCCCCTTCTTGTCTTCAACACCTAAGCTCCGATGCCATGTTGAGAAATCTAGGGCAATCAGAGTTAGTAATTTCTCTGCTTGATAATTGCTTGTGATACACTTTTACTTCCTAGCTTAATCTTTTCTTCATTATGTTATTATTGTGTTCTTTTCATCAAGACATTTACCAATATGCACAATAAAAGACAAGTGACACAGTCTGTAGGCTTGTTAGCCAGGGCCAAAACCTCTCACGTCTTGAGGGGAAAACCCGATCAAAATTCTTCTTCTAGATCTTCAATTGATAAGTACCAGGACCATGACACAAACCCTTGACTCTAGTATCCTCCCAATAACCTTGTCATTGACCTTGATGCTCTGCCTCTTCCCTTTGCCTTTCTTCTTGATCTTGAACTACTCCTCTTGGCTCCTTCTAGAGAAACTCGGTCTCTATCCTTCACACTGCTTCTTCTCGACTTCCTCTAGAGAATCTCAGTCCCTAGATCTATATCTCGGTCGTCTAGAAGAATCCTTCCTTTTCTGCCCTAGAAGAAACCTCCTCTTCGTTGCCCTAGAAGAATCTCTTCTTCACTGCCCAGAAGAAACCTCCTCCTTAGTTGGTCCAGAAGAACCCTTATTTGTTGCCCGAGAAGAATGTCTTTGGCTTCCCTAGAAGAAACTCTTTTTGCTGCCCTTTCTTCGCACTTTCTTCTTCACCTTTGCTTCACACTTTTCCTTCACCGAGTTCAAGTCGAATTGTGTGTCTTCAAGTGAGGTTGAGTTGGGCTATTTATACACCCCCACCCATGTCCTTTAGGCCGACATGTTCACTTGAGGTTAGGCCGACTTCATTTAGCAGTTTCTCCCATCGTTGTAGGCCGACTTGAAGAGGATAGGTGACAAGGTCTTGGAGGATACTTTACATAGACAAGATTGATTCTTTTACAAAGTGTAGCATGACATCATTACATAACAATGACTCTAACATTTTATGACTAGATGACACATAAATCCTAAAGACTCTCAATGGGAGTCTTGACTCAAAAGCAAAATCCCTTACTCATGGAACCCATGAAGCAAGTCAATAATTTTTTTTTTTTTTTTTTCTTATTTACATCTCATTACATAAAATCATATTTACATGTCATTATGAAGACCGAACCTAGTTACAGTTTTCAACACATTGATCCTACGAGACATTGTAATTCACTATATCGAGAAATGGTAGTTGGATGATCAAGAGATCTCAAATATTAAGATTTTAGAGGACGAAATAACCAAACTTCAACAAAACAAGAAAACATCACTCCAAAAACATAAAGATCTTAATGATATGCATTACAAAGAAATAATAGAAAAGGACAAAGAAACTCCGCGCCTCAAAGACCATAATAAAAAATTACTCGCACAAGTCAAAAAAGCTAAGGTTGCAAAGAACGAATTGAAGATGTATCAAGACAAAGAGAGGAAAATTTGTGCTCAAGGAACGTTATTCAAAGGTTATTAGAAAAGTCAAGTGTTTAAAAGATGAGAAGCTTGAATGTCAAAAAAAAGTTGACTCAAAAAAGGAAGAACACTTGCGTCTCAAAAGTTATAATTAGAGTCTAGTCACTCAAATTAAGAAATTTGAAAATGATAAGAAATCATTGAAAAACAAAGTAAAAGAACTTATTATGAAAGAAGTATCAAAGTCTTTAGACGTAACAATCCAAGTTGAAGAAAAATGAATGAATACTGATCCAATGAATATCACTACTCAAGAAGGTGACAAACCAGTGGAAGGAAAAACATATTTCAATGTTGCAGTTCCGACAATGAAAATTCCAAGTGAAGGTTGTCTAACCAACTCAACAACATCAATACCTGAATTAAATAAGGAAATTGCCACACATGATAAGGAAAATCAAATGACAAGAACTCCTTATCAACATTTGAATCACAAACGCAGACATCTCTATCAGTTCTTGTTATCTGTATCACTTAGAAATGTTTCGAAGAAAATATTGATGCCAACACAATCTAGTCTTACGATAACAATTTATCCCAACGATGAAGTAATTGTAAAGTTCCACAAAGGATTGATTTTGGATGGTTAGATCATTTCACATTACGACAATTTTGTACCACACTTAGAAGTTCATATCGTCTTGTAACGTCAAAGATGACAGTTCCAAGACGAGAAGACATTCGAGATAGAAAAAGAGATTAAGCCTTTTCATTAATAAAGCTTTGAGGACAATTTTTTTCTAAAGGGGAAGGAAATGTTATGCTTGTAAATAATGAATATTAAATAGTTAACAATGATTAGTATACTAAAGATGTATGTCTCAAAAGACATGACCGTTCATGAAGGGGTACCCACATAGGAATATATATGGGACCCTCAGTTGTAATCTAAGTTACCGAAAACGTCAGGAGAAATTGGCTGAAATGCCGTTCCTTGTTTCCGAAATGGAAACGAGTATGATTTGAACCATATTAGAATTTCAAAAACTCCGAATTCGGGTTTGGAAATGTTTTTGGAGGTTTTAAATTTTTTTGGATCTGTACGTGATCCGTTTCTGGAGGTAAATGCCAATGCTATGGCGGAGACATTGCTGGAGAGGGTATGTCAGAGGTGTGGAAGTATTTTAAAGAATTCACAGAAGATAAAAATCATTGCATCTATGTTATCATCGACAACAACGCTGAATGGAACTATCAACTCAACAACCCAAACATACCAAATCTAATATTGGAGTAGTGGTGGGTAACGACCATTAGTTTATCACATCACAAAAGGTCCATATCATTCATCCCCTAAGCACAAGAGACCAACTAACATAAAAAATGGATTGACTCTTTTTCTAAAATCAATTTTGAAAGGACTTGGCAGTCGAGACACTGAAAAGCAGAGTGACACAAACGCTTGTAGACCTCATAACCTCATAATCAGGAATGTCTACTTTTTCTAAATGAGACAAGTGCAAGTTCGACATTTTGAAATATTTTTTTAGGGTTTCATTAAATTATAGAACAATTTGAAATATTCGCCGGTAGAGTTGGTGGCAAGTTATTAGAATAACGGTATTTTAGTGTTTAATGCTCATTTGGATAAGATCATCTGTGATCTTATTAGCAGTTTTTTAGAAGAAACTTGTTGTTTCTATTTTTCTAGTAGAAACTTGTTGTTTCTATTTCTGTAAATACATCTGTATTATTTATTGAGCTTCATTGCTCATTGTAAATCTATTCAATTCGTTCATTGATTATGGTATCAGAGCTTAGGTATTTTTTTCGAAATAATTTTTTCATTATTTGAAAAATTTTGCTTCATTTCGAAATAGCTCTCTAGGAATCTGAAATTTTTTTACTGGGCGTCATAATTTCTGAGTTGCAGTCTTTTTCTGAAAGTTTTTTTACCAGAGGTATCTGTGTAGTGTTGGGTCGGATTTGGTTTAATCCCGGGTTACAATGGGTGTGGATTTCTACGTTGCAAGGGGTTTTGTTCTGATTAGTGCAGTAATCGAAGGATTTTTCCGCTGCTATTCTGAGATCTCCAGTGCCTGAAGGATAAGTCGTGGGGATCGAACATGGGAGTTTCATTGTTTGCTATATAGGCGGTATTCCTTCCTTTCCCCTCAACTCGCTACTTAATTCGCTCAATTGTATCATTGGGTTCAATATCAATCTCGATTTTTTTTCCCGCAAGGGTGCGCCCATCTTCTAGCTGTTTCCCTGCAAATATTAATCGCTGTTGATCTGGAGGGATAACTTACGGGATACCCTCTCTGTCCTGGATTTTACTCTTCACATTATCAACGGTATCATTGCATCGAGAGTGATCGTCTTCCGTGTGATAGTCTTCGCAAATATCACTGAAGCCTGCAAAAAACCTCTACGATATAGGGGGAATACAGCCCGGATTGGAGGGTGGTGAGAAATACAAAGATCAGATGAGCAGCCGTCAAACGTCTCGGCGGCACTGTGATTGGCGTCAAGCTGAACATATCTCGCGTGATCCTGGCAGGTCGACTCCCGCTTGGTTCTCTGAGTAAAAGTTTTTTTTGTGTGTGAGAGGACCGCTTCTGCCCTCATCGTCATCATCCGCTACGCTGTCCAGCATAAAGATTATTATATAAACAACGTTTTTCACATAAGTACGCCAACCAATTTGTCATTTTCGAATTCTCTGACGAGGCACAACGCGGTGGTTAGGTGCGCGCTCAAATCCGCCAAATTTTTGAAATCAGTGTTCCCACCTCGTTCATTCTCGTCGTTGCTGTCACTGTTGCTGTCTATCTAAGTTGCTACCGTTGGAGGAATCCAGTCAAACGCAACAGTCTTTTTTTGTTTTTTTTAGTCGGATGTCAGCACATACAAACATATTGAGCCGCAGAGAAAGATGTTGCTGCCATAAAGAGACTGCCGTGAAGAAATACGGCAAGAGCGTTCTCGTCTACAGGTGCTCTTAGCATGTCTGTTTTTTTTGCAGCAAGGGTATAGGACATATATACACTCAGTTTCCAAGACCTATTATTTGTTGTGTTTATCAACACTCTTCTACAGTGTATTCAGCGTATCCTTTATTGCTGGCTGAGCGTGTCTTCTATGCTGAACGTCATTTCTCAAATTAATTATTGATTGCATAATTTTTTTCGGCATCTGCATGAAAATTCGGGTCAGCCTTCTTTGTTGTTTTTTCTGTCTTGGGAAACATGCAGATGGCCTCGCTAACAAATCTGATGTTGGAAGGCGGTCAACGCTTTAATGGCACCAATTATAACATCTGGAAACAGAGAATGTTGACCATTTATGAATATAGGTGTCTTGACCAGCTTGTTTTGGGCAAAGAGCTTAGACTTGGTACAACTGATGCTGATCAAGATAAGTTTGATTATCGAAATCGAGAGGTTTTTATGCTTCTCAAACTCTCTGTGACTGATGATCAGTGACCACAGATTCCTTCCAGCAAGACAACTGCCGATATCTAGCAACATTTGAAGGAATTGCATGAGACATCCAACAAGAGCAGAGTTTTTTTTCTCAAGAATCAGTTGTTCTCCATCATGATGGAAGAACATATGTCTTTACAGGAACATCTTAACAAGATTAAAGACATTTGAGATCAGCTCGAAGCCATTGGTCGAATCATGGAGGAAGAAGATATGGTAGTCATCCCTTTGAAAAGTCTACCAAAACCTTATGAGCACTTCATAGAAACACTCAACATTACCTCCACTAATGTTGATCTGAAGTTTCTGGAGTTATGCACCATACTCATGCAGCAGGATCATTGGAAACGATAGTTTGGTAGTAGTGCTTCATAAGCCTCCTCAGAAAATGCTTTTGCTGCCAAATATCAATCCTCTCAGTCTTTTCAGCAGAAAGGTTCTTCGCAGCCTTTTGATCTCGCTAGAAAGAAAAATGTGCAGTGTAATTATTGTCACAAGTTCGGTCACATGAAGAAAGATTGCTGATAGAGGATTGCTTCTGAACAGAAGAAACAGGGAGGGTCCCATCAGACAACGAATGTTGCAGAACATTCCGAGCAGACAAAATCTGCCTTTTATACCTTTATGGCTAAGAGGTCTTCAGATCATGTCCAATCTTCTCCCTGGTACATTGACTCTGGTGCATCACGCCATTTCTCTCACAGGCGTGACTGGTTTATTGACTTCTCACCTTTCAGTGATTCCGTGGTATTCGACGGAGGTGAAGAGTACACAGTGGTTGGCAGAGGTACAGTTCAGATCCAGTCTGGTGGGCGCACACTCATCTTCCTGAATGTGTACTATGTTCCTGGTATGGAAATTAATCTGTTGTTTGTTAGCCAGACTATGAGGAACTCTCCTCAACTTGATGTA
The DNA here is from genome assembly GCA_031772625.1 of Pinus tabuliformis. Taxonomy (NCBI): domain Eukaryota; kingdom Viridiplantae; phylum Streptophyta; class Pinopsida; order Pinales; family Pinaceae; genus Pinus; species Pinus tabuliformis. The sequence goes on along the minus strand of CM062809.1, from coordinate 850,048,405 downwards.
GTGTTCAGCGCACACAAGTGCTCCATTATCGACAGGGAGACTAGTCTTACGGTTGTTGTTGGCCTAGAGGATCATGGTCTATACAGGCTTCTTGACACTGGTGATTCTCCAGAAGTGGCTCTAGCAGCTCATGTTTCTCCCATCAACACTTTGTGGCATCAGTGATATGGGCATCTAAACATGCAGTATCTCTCTCAGCTCTCTCGAGAGGGACTTGTGTCAGGGTTACCTGATATTCAGACTCAACAGTTGGGAGTATGCAGTCCATGTCAAGCTGGAAAGCAACATCGATCTTCATTCAAGGATGGAGAATCTTGGTGCGCATCTAAGGTACTCCAGTTAATTCATGCTGATATTTGTGGTCCTATGAATACATCTTCTATTACTGGTTGCAAATATTTTTTTGCTTATTGTAGATGATTTCAGTAGAAAGATGTGGGTGTATTTTCTAAAATATAAATATGATTTTTTTAGTATCTTTCAGAAGTTTAAATCCTTAGTTGAAAAAGAGTCTGGCTGTAATATCATAACTCTTAGGACAGATAATGGGAGGAATTTTGTTCTTCTGCTTTCTCCAACTGTTGTAAAGTGTAACTAGGTTCTGTCTTCATAATGTCATGTAATTATGATTTTATGTAAGAGATGTAAAGAAGAAAATAAAATTATTATAATGCTTGCATCATAGGTTTCATGAGCAAGAGGTTTTATTTTTAGTATAGGCTCCCATTGAGATCCCTTAGGAATTTTGTCATCTAGTCATAAAAGTATAAAGAGTCATTGTCATGTAATGAAGTCATGTTACGCATTATAAGGAGTCACGCTTGTCTATGTAAAGTCATTCTCCAAGACTTTGTCACTAGCCCTCTTCAAGTCAGCCTACAACGAAGGGAGAAAAATCAGAGATGATGTCGACACTCCTTCAAGTGATCATGTTGGCCTAAAGGACATGAGAAAACATGTATATATACAAGTACTCGACCTCACTTCAAAGAAAGCAATTTGGTCAAGATAGTCAAGGAAATGTGAGAAACATATTCAAAGAAGCCTCTATCTCAACGAAATAAGAAACAAGGAAATCGAAGTTAGTTTGTGAACTGTTTTGGGTATTACATCCTCCCACATGCGAAGGTAGAAGATACAAAGGTACTAGAAGAAAGGTCGAAGTGTTTGCAACATCAAAGTAATCTTACTTGGAAGAATGATCTTGCTAGAAGGGGCCGAGTAGTAGTGCATTAGGTCTCTCTGTTGAGACCTCAAGGAGACTGATATTCTCAAGGAAGCTGAGAAGAGGAAGACCGAGATTCTAAAGGAAGCCGAGAAGAGGAAGAAGAGGAGCAGTGTTGGAAAAGAAGCTAGTGACTTTTCTTGAGAGGGCTCTAGTGTCAAGGGTCATTTTCATGGTCTTTTTGTTCATCAATTGAAGATGTATACGAAGAATTTTGTTTGGGTTTTCCTCTCAAACAGTGAGAGGTTTTGGCCCTGGCTGACAAGCCTATATATTGTGTCTCTTGTCTCTCTATTTGTTCATGATATGGTAATTGTCTTGGAAGAACATAATAATAATTACAAGTAAGAGAAGATCATAATCAAGAAGTAGAAACCTATCACAAGCAATTATCACAAGTAGAGAAATCACCTAACCATTGATGCCCTAGATTTCTCAACATGGTATCAGAGCTAAGGTGCTAAAGTCAAAAAGGGGCATCTAATCAAGAAGGCACACAAAGATCGAGTTTCAAGGAAGGATCAGTGCGAGACAAAAGATATCAAGTAAGAAATGAAAGAACTTAGATTGAAGGAATCATCATCAAGGAGAAAGCAGAAAGAAAGATTAAAGCCCTAGTAGCATCTTTGAGATCATCATTCGTCCATCATGTAAGGAGTGGAAGCTTTCTAAAGACTAAAGAAGGGTCGTCTTATCCTTAAAAGAATCATCTGAGAAGCATCAAGTTCATCATGACCAAAGAAATCTAGTTGAAGATTCTATCTTCACATGTATGTACATTTTCCCTTATAATTAGTGTTCCACGGGGACGCGCCTCGACACTCCCCCATGTTCCGGGGACGAGGAAACTCCTGGGGAAACGTTTCCCCCACGTCCCCTTTTTAGGGAAACTCAGGGAAACTCTGGGGGGGGGGGGGGGGCGTTTTTTTGGTGGAAAAACATGACTCCTTCGCAGGGGGCGGGGGGACACAAGGGGGATGCCGGGGGTACGCATATGCATCCCCCCATTTTTTTGTCTAATAATTTTTATAAAACATTAAAAATTAAAAAAAATACAAATTTAAATATATGAAAAAAATTGAGACTATATTAAAATTTAAAACTTAAAAATTAAATTATATTAAAATTTAAAACTTAAAAAATAAAATAAAAACAATAACAAAAATAAAAAACTTAAAGTATATTAAAACTTAAGACTTAGTATTTATTAATATTATATAGTATTTTTTTAGAAGTTTACTAGTATTTCATTGCTCAGTGCTTTCTATGTTTACTTTTCGTTTAGTATTTTATGGCTATTTTAGACTTCAACATAATGTTAATGTCATTGTCATATGATGAATTTACTTTGTATTGTTTTTGAAAATTTGATGTGAATTGCATTTTCAATTGTCAAATGATGGATTTATTAATTTAATTTAGATGTGCCTTGCATCATGCCAAATGATGATTTTAGAAGGAACATTGCATAATGTTAAATGATGGATTCAATTTAGTAATTTACTTTTAGATTTACAATGCAGAAATGTCAAATGATAATAGTCTAATATGTCTAATATCTTCGAGACATTTAGAGGTGACAACGGATTTGTGCTTGGGTGTAGGGACCACATTCCATACATCATTCTTCATAGTCAACTCATACTCTTCGTTCATTGCATCCTTCCAAACTTGGTGCTTTGCAGCTTCTTCGAATGTGCAAGACTAAGATTTAACAATGGTGGTCATTGCAGTTAAGTACCTTTGGTACCTATTTAGCTTCTTTCTTTCACGAAATGTCCCCCTAGGTGGAACATGCCTCTCGACATCTTCGAGACTCTCCCTAAGCCATGAGGATCTTAACATCCATCTCATGAAGATTCCATCCTTGCGAGGTAGCAAGGGCTATAATCGAACGGATGGTGGTGTAGTGGGCAACCGGTTCAAATATCTCATCATAATCTACACCTTCCTTTCAAGAGAAGCCTCGAGCAACGAATCTGACCTTGAATATTTCATCACTTCCATTAGCTCCATGCTCGATTTTGTGGAGCCATTTCGAGGTGACAACGGATTTGTTCTTGGGTCTAGGGACCACATCCCATACATCATTCTTCATAGTCAACTCATACTCTTCGTTCATTGCATCCTTCCAAACTTGGTGTTATGAAACTGGCTCACAAAAGATAGAAAAGATAGATCAACGCCTTAGAATTCAACCTCTTCAAGGGGGCAACGTCCTTTACATTACACAAATGAATGATTCCTTGATGATTCAAATGACAAAACCTCCTTTCTATATATAGGAGTCTAAGGAGTCACAATATAACCCAGCTGACCTATCAATAATAATATAAAGCCACAAAAATAACAATAGAGGGATTCTATGGGGCACAGTAATAACAATATGGGGGCAATAGGGGCACAACAATATTAATAAGGGATACAACTACAATAGTAATGGGGTAATCACTAGTATTATAGGGACCTAACATGCCCCTCTCCTTCAAAAAAGTGTTATCCTCAACGCTTGAGTAGTTCTAGATGCTTCTGTATAAAATTCTCATCCTCCCATGTGGAATCTTTAGCCGATAAGTTCTTCCACTTGATGAGATACTCCGAAATTGATCAGTTTCGTAGCTGTCAAGTTCTTGTTTCTGTGACTGCTTCCGGTTCCAATATAATTTTTCCTTCCTTGCCAAGTTTTGACAATATTGTTTGAACTGGGAGCTTGTCGCCTATAACCTTCTTTAAACATGAAACATGGAAAACTGGGTGCACTCGAGAAGCTGCAGGAAGCTCCAATTTGTATGCCATCGTACCAATCTTTTGCAACACCTTGTATGGACCATAATACTTCGGTGATAATTTATTATCCTTCTTAGCTTGCTTGAGGGACATTTGTTTATATGGTTGTAGCCGTAGGAATACCCAATCACCTACATCAAAACTTCTTTCATTGCGATGTTGATCTGCCTGTTGTTTCATTCTATTTTGCGCCAACACGAGGTTATTCTTTAAGAGTTGGAGGACTTGTTGTTGATGCTCGATGTGATTTTCCACTGCTTGAACCTTAGAATTTTCTCTTAAATATGATGTGATAGATGGTGGCTGATATCCATATAGTGCCATAAATGGGGTCATTTTTGTTGCTGTATGGAAGGAAGTGTTATACCACCTTTTAGCCAGAGGCAACCGTTTGACCCATAGTGCCTGTTTATCAGATATAAAGCAACGAAGATATCCTTCCAAACATTTGTTTAAAATCTCAGTTTGCCCATCAGATTGAGGATGATAAGATGAGCTATGAGCTAATTGAGTACCAAGACAAGAAAATAATTCTGTCCAAAAATTTCCAGTGAAAATGGGATCTCTGTCACTTACAATAATTTTTGGGTTTCCGTGTAGGTTTTGAATTGTTTCCATAAATGCAGTAGAAACTATACTGGCTTTAAATGGATGTGATAATGCACAAAAGTGAGCATACTTGGTAAGTCTGTCAACTACCACCATGATGACACTCTTTCCCTCAGACTTGGGTAAACCTCTGATAAAATCCATCGAAAGCTCGTCCCAATGTCTGCTTGGAATGGATAAAGGTTGTAATAGACCCGGGTCTTAATTGTTTCAACTTTATTTTGTTGGCAAACCAAACAATTCGCCATAAACTTTTGAATATCTGATTTAAGGCCATCCCAAAAAAGTTCCTCCTTAATTCTGTGGTAAGTTTTTAAAAATCCTAAGTGCCCTCCTCGGGGAGAAGTGTGCAATTCCATAAGAATATTTTGTTTGAGTTGGGAATTCTTACAGAGGTATAAGTGATCTTTGTACCATAACGAATCATTTTCTCAGCTAAATGTATCAGATGTACTGGAATCTTGTTGTAACTTTTGAATAAGTGCCCACACTTCTTCATCATTCTTCCATTCCTCCCTTGCTTCGTTTATCCAATCTGGTTGGATAATAGAAATGGCGCACAACAATGCTTCCACATCCTCATCTTTTCTTGAGAGTGCATCTGCCACCACATTTTGCTTCCCTTTTTTGTAGATGATTTCAATGTCATAACCCAACATCTTTGTGACCCACTTTTGTTGCTCGTCAGATGATAATCTTTGTTCTAAATAATATTTAAAGCTATCATGATCTGTTTTTACTTTGAAGTGTCTTCCCATTAGGTAGGGTCGCCATTTCTTAAGTGCATGTAGTATTGCCAACATTTCTTTCTCATAAATAGCTTTATGTAAAAGCTTTCCCTTGATTGGACGACTTTCAAAAGCAATGGGTCTTTCATCTTGCATTAAAACAGCACCAATTCCATTTCCTGAAGCATCACATTCCACAATAAAGGTTTTTGTGAAGTCCGGTGTAGCTAAGATTGGTGCTTGGCACATTGCCTCTTTAAGATGCTCGAAGGCCTTTGTTGCTTCTCGAGTCCATGAAAATGCATCTTTCTTCAATAATGTTGTTAGAGGTGCTGCTATTCTCCCATAATTCTTAACAAACTTGCGATAACACCCTGTCAACCCAAGAAATCCTCGTAGATGTTTTATGGATGTGGGGATTTTCCATTCCTTAATGGCTTTAATTTTGCTAGGGTCTACCTTAACTCCTTCATGCGATACAATATGACCCAGATATTCCACCTCTTTTACTCCAAAGAAGCATTTGGATCTTTTTGCATATAATTGTTTCTCCTCCAATAGTTGTAGTACCCTGTCAACATGTTCAACATGATCCTTCCACGACTTGCTGTAGATTAGTATATCATCAAAAATTATTAACACAAATTTTCTAAGGAAGGGTTTGAAAATGGAATTCATCAAACCTTGAAATGTAGAAGGTGCATTGGTAAGGCCAAAAGGCATGACCAAAAATTCATAATGACCCTCATGAGTTCTAAATGCTGTTTTCGGAATGTCTTTAGTCTTCATTCTGATTTTGATGATATCCTGAATGAAGATCCAACTTGGTGAAGTAAATTGATCCAGTAATTCATCAATGACAGGAATGGGAAACTTATCTTTAATAGTGAGCTTGTTGAACTCCTTATAATCCGGACACATGCGCCATGATCCATCCTTCTTGTGCACCAATACTACTGGAGTAGAGAAAGAATTTTGACTAGGTTGAATTATACCAGCCTCTAGCATTTCTGCAACCATACGTTCAATTTCACTCTTTTGGGCATAGGGATATCTGTACGGCCTGATGTTTGGAGGAACACTTCCTGGAATCAGATGAATAGCATGATCATGATCACGAATAGGTGGGAGACCTTTGGGAGTCTCAAATACCTTGGAATGATTGTCCAAGACTTTTTGGAGATCTGGAGAAATAGATGATTTCGTTGTGGAAACATCTAGCGAACATAATTGTGCAATTACAACTCTTTTTTCATTTGTTAGAAGCTTTGTCATACCGTTAGAGCTGATTATCTTTCCCGGTTTTCCTGCAATACCCCTTAATTCAACTTCATTTCCTTCTGCATAAAATTTCATGAAAAGTTCTTGAAAATTAAAAGCTATTGTACCCAAGGATTGTATCCATTGGACTCCTAGTACAACATCAACACCTCCCATTGGAATGGAAAGCATTGGGTTAGTCAATACATATTCTCCCATGGATAGCTTGATATTATGGCACTTTCCAGAGCAATTTATTGTTCCTCCATTTGCAACCATCACTTGACACTTTGGTGCTGGATATAGGAAGTAATTATGGTGTGTTTTGCACATTATTGAGATCGAAAAATTGCTCCATCTGTAATATCCATGTTACAGGATCCTTGCCATCAAACTTCCTCATATCGATTTTTGGAATATGGTGGGTCTTCGATCCAACATTAGAGTCTATGAAATCATGATTAACATTTCTTTTGTTCGCATCATGAGTTTCCTTTACTACCTTTTCACCATTAGTAAGTATTTCTTGTAGAAAATTTGTCAAATCTAGCTTCAAATCTATCTTCAGATTGTCAATCTTAGCTTCCACGCCCTTTATCTTAGGTTCCACGCCATTTATCTTAGCTTCTGTTAGCTTCTGTGAGAGTGAAATTTGTTGCACCTGGTCTTGTAATTTTGATATATCATGTAGCATTTCTTCCTCTTCTTCATGAGTCATGCTAGAGCTTTCAGGTTGCTTATTAGGTGTTTGCATTTTCTTTCCTCGGGGTATCAGTTACCGATAATAATGCTCTACTATGCCCTTTGAATTTCTTCAAAATAATTTTTCGAACCAAGCTTAAGCAAAAATTTAAAAAAAAATCTACACACATTTTTTCACTTTGTAGGAGTTCGATATTGCCTTTGATGTATCTCTGTAATTTCAGATCATCCAGTTCTGAAATTGCAACCTGCAGTAGCCCTCTGTGTCCTCTTCCAATGCCACTAGTCTGATCCCAATTGGATTCTCCAATGAAGAGTTATGCCAAATCTCCCACAGTGACCTGATTATAGACTAGTTCAGTAGAACGAACTTGTACGATGTGCCACGTGTCGTTGTTTCGACCTTTGGCTTTGAAAAATATATACAAGAAACTACAGTCTGTCCTCTTTTTGTACCTTCTTACGAATTTTCAATCCGATGCGCAGAGAGAAAGTTATGATGATTTTCCCCAAATCACCTGTTTGGAATGTAATTCAGGAGTATGCAAAAAGACCAACTTCCTCAGATCATATCTCCGCAACTATAGTGCGAAAAGCTCTGAAATTCGGACCCGAGCTTCAGTGTGATCTCGTCTCAAATGGGTTTTTTTTTTAGCTTCTGAAACGTCGCAGAAAAAAAGTTATAGCGAAAATGCCACGATGACCTGTTTGGAGCAGCGAAACCCTAGAATCCAAAGCTCTGATACCAAATGTTATGAAACCTGCTCACAAAAGATAGAAAAGATAGATCAACGCCTTAGAATTCAACCTTTTCGAGGGGGCAACCTCCTTTACATTACAGAAATGAATGATTCCTTGATGATTCAAATAACAAAACCTCCTTTCTATATATAGGAGTCTAAGGAGTCACAATATAACCCAGCCGACCTATCAATAATAATATAAAGCCACAAAAATAACAATAGATGGATTCTATGGGGCACAATAATAACAATATGGGGGCAATAGGGGCACAACAATATTAATAAGGGATACAACTACAATAGTAATGGGGTAATCACTGGTATTATAGGGACCTAACACTTGGTGCTTTGCAGCTTCTTCGAATGTGCAAAACTCAGATTGAACAATGGTGGTCATTGCAGTTAAGTACCCTTGGTACCTATTCAACTTCTTGCTTTCACGAAATGTCCCCCTAGGTGGAACATATCTCTCGACATCTTCGAGACTCTCCCTAAGCCATGAGGGTCTCCTTTTTGAGGAGGAGGGCTCATGAGGGGGTGGATCAATGGGATCCATTGGTCCATCAGCATCGGGCATTAACTCATCCTGTGATTCTCCCTGCTTTCCTGAATCTACTTCTTTGTCTTTCCTTGGAAGAGGAAGGTTACTAATCTTCCCAAGGGCAACATCATCATTGAAGGTGACATCATGACTTGGATCCACTTCTCTTTGGGTAGGCACATAGATTCTATATGCGTTAGAAGTTTCACTATAGCCCACAAATGTTCCTTTCTTCCTAGAGGCATCCAATTTGCTTCTTTTTTCTTTCGACACAAAAAAACATACGGGACTACCAAAAATTCTAAAGCGAGAAACATCCGGTTTCTTATCGATGAAAACTTCTTCGGGAGTTTTGGAGTCCAATGCTTGATGAGAGCATCTATTTTGAACATACATGGTGGCGTTCGCAGCTTCGGCGCATAAGAACTTTAGAAGGCTTTGATCATGAAACATGGCATGGGTGGCTTCTATGATAGAATGATTCTTCCTTTCAACAACACCATTTTTCTCAGCAGTATATGCGGGAGTAGTCTCCCTTTTAATGCCAGCTTCTCTATAATAATTATTGAACTCATTTGATTCATATTCGGTTGCATTATCGGTTCTCAATATTTTGATCTTCTTCCTAGATTGATTTTCGACCAAAGCTTTGAAATAACGAAACCATGAGAATACTTCGTCCTTCTTCTTCAAGAAATATATCCAAGTCTTGCAAGAGAAATCATCCATAAAAATAGCATAATATAAATATCCCCCTAATGAGTTCACGGGCATCATACTAGATAGATCAGAATGAAGCAATTGCAATATGTCGGTAGTCTTGCTATCACTTGAGGGGAATGGTCCCCTTGTATGCTTTCCTTCGGCACACCCTTGACAAACACCTTCATGTTCTACTTTAAATTCGGGCATACCTATCACCATCTTCCTCATAGCGGGTAGAGCTTTATAATGTAGATGAGCAAACCTCCGATGCCATAATTCGGATTGAAGTGATGTGTCGCAAGACATAGCTCCCAATGGGCTTCCTCTAACTGATATAAGCTATCAACCCTGAAGCCAAGTGTAAATGCATCTTTGAAATTTTTATTCCATACATGTACCTTTCCATCGATGAATGCCACCTTGAATCTTTTGTCCCCCATCATCGAGATAGATACTAGGTTCTTCTTTAGATCGAATACATAAAGTACTTCTTGTAGATGAATGGTGCTACCTTGATTCAATTGAAGAGTAACATTCCTAACTCTCTTCATGGGATAGGTGGCATTGTCTCCATTGATAATTTCCAAATTTGTATCATTTTCAATCAGATTTGAAAGAGCTTCCTCATACCTGGTGAAGTGCCTTGAGGCACCACTATCAATCAACCAATTTCCCAAAGTGTTCGGAGGAGATGAAGTGGAGAGGTTAGATATAAGATAAAATTCATTTTGCTTGTTATCAACAACATTAGATTCATCATACCTGGTGTTAGTTGATCTCTTGGGAAGGCGACCATTTCCTTGTTGAGGAGCGGGAGCATTCCTTTTTCCTCGGTTGTTGAATTTTCCATTCCTTTGATTGTTGTTGCCTTTGAAATTGTTGTTGTTGTGGTTGTCATCATCGTGAGGTGTATCCCTTCTATTAGGACAATTTCTATCATAATGGTCAAACTTGTTGCAAATGAAGCATCTTCCCTTCCTTCTAATTTTGAAACCCAACCTTCCTTGACATTCCTTGTTTGAACCATTCACGAGGGAGTCCTCCAAGGGCAATGAGAGTAAGCTACCTATCAACAGTAGCTTCTCTAATTGAAAGATAATTTTTTATCTCAATAATCCTCATGAAGTAGGATTGGATGTCTTCATTTCTTCTTTTCTTTATATCCTTTAGCTTGTTCTTGAGGAAAAGAACTTGATTTGCATTGCTAGATTTGAACATGCCAACCAACCTGTTGATGTGTTCAAATTGGAGATGTAAGGAACTAAATGCTTATGAATAGGATCCCTAATGATCTTCTTTGCTTTGACTTCACCCTTCTTGTTCTTTGTCTTAGCAGCAGCCGGTGCACTAGAAGGAGGTTCCGAAATCTTTCCCTGCACATAATCCATGACATCTTGCTCTTCTAAAGTCAAATCAAGAGACAACTTCCATGCATGATAATCAGACTTATCATGAAGCTTGTCACCAGACTTGAAGTAGGATCTGGAGGCCATTGAATCTTGTCCTAGATCAATGATTGCTCTTCTCACTCTTGCTTGGGCTTTGTCTTCACTTCAACTTCGATACCATGTTAATTTTAGATAACAATGGTATGTTCTATGCTTAAGGGCAATTTTACTTCAATTTTCTTATTAGCCCAATATCGATATCCAGTTTAGCAATCACATCAACATGATAGTAAAATGCATATAGAACATAAACAATAACATTAGAAGACTAACCAAGACAAGAGGACATAATATATGGCACCAGCTAGGAACAAATCCCATTGTGGGGAAACCCTTGATCAATTCTTCTTATTATTTTTCAAAAGTTCAACAGAGAGAGTACAATATACAATTTTCACTTGCGCAATTAGAGTGAAATTTGATCAGTCAAACAAAAACCCTAACCAAAAAGTCAACGCTGGTCAATAGGGCAGATTTTGACCTTCAAAATAGCTTGGTCAAACTCGGTCAACTCTAAAGAATTTCAACGCCCACTCCGGTTATCACTTTTCCTTATCACTCCATGAATTTACTTTTAAATCTAAGCATGATAAAAATTCTAAAATTTGGAAATGACAATATTTTATGAAAAACACAAATTTAGAGATTTCACAACTGCTCGAATTGCAGAAATAAAACACAACAAAATTATGAAAGCCCCACACAGAAAATTACACAGTGATTTTTGGTCAATGTGACCTTGGAAAAACCCCCTACAATTCTTGGGGAAAACCAGTTTGAGAGCTCTTCTTTATTTCTAAAAATTCTTTTACAGAGAAACTGAAATACACAGTGAAAATTCCAACGACCACAAATTACAACTTATCTCGATTTCCATGCTTGAACTCTGCCTCGAAAATCATGCCAATCAGCAATCAACCAAAACAAAATTTTTCTAGCAATAAAACAACATTAAATGTTGTACGGCTTGCCTCGAAGAACATGCCCGGAACCTGCTGTACGAATTATACGGATTTCGGTAGTATGGATGCTTCGAAAATCGTGCCCAAACTTGCCTTGAAATTCATTCCCTTGTTGTTGTCCCTCTTCCTCGATTTTTGTGCCTTTCTCTTGTTGTACAATTTTGCCTTTGGATGCGTGCCAATGAATGCTGCTGCCCAGATTTGTTGAAATGTATTTTTGCTGCTCTCCTTCACTTCCTCACTGCTCAGAGATTTTCTCCTTGCTCTCTCTTCTATTTCTCTTAAGTGCTCATGAAAGAATGAATTGATCTTTTTTTCTTTTTTTCTCTTTTTACTCTCTAGATGACCTTTTGGGTTACCCTAAGATCTAATGGCTGAGATTCATTTAGATCTAGGTATGAGAATAAATGTGCATTTAATTCTCACTTTCTATTTTTCAACTCATCCACTTAAATAAAGACCCACTTAGCCTTTTATTTCCATAGTCACTTTTTCACTTTGTAATTCTTCATTGACTTTATTAAAGTCACCTTTAAATTAGAATGTAACTTTACCGCTTATAAAGTAAATTAAATCTAATTTTACCACTTATAAAGTCGCTTTTAAATTAAATTGACTTTACCACTTATAAAGTCACTTTAGGAGAAAAGTACAAATAAATTTGGACAGTTTTCCCTAGGCCAAAGATCAAAGCCTTAGGGAACCACTTGTCTTCTGGTACCCAAATTTTAACAAATTCCGCCTCAACAGCGAGTCAAATTAGTGCAAAAACAATCCGAAAAAGTCTAGTCAAATCTGGTCAACAAAAGTCAACACTGCAGCGAACCCTTATGCAGTCAACGTTGGTCAAACAATGGTCAGACAACCTCGGTTTCTATGCCCAGAAATGTGGCCTACCCAAACATAGATCCTTCACACAAAACAACAGCGAAAACAGGTCAACGCAAGTCAAAACAACCTCTTGCAATTTTGGTCAACACTGGTGAACCACTGGAATAGAAAACCCTTCTCTTCTTCGCATGTGTGGAGAGATGCCTCTGAAATTCGTACCCAATCAATGAAGGAGAGAGAATAATGAGTGTGAGATGAGATGCCAAAATGAGGAGGAGGCTCCTTGTATCTATATGCAAACGTTGTGGATGAATAAATGTGACTCTTGGGCTTCTGAGCCTATATTAGATTGCTGGCCGACTTTGACAATTTGTTTATAATCAAAATAAATTCATAATTCCATTTGTACATGTCAGAATGGGATGATATTTAGATCAATTCTACACCTCTGAGAGAGAGGAATCCAATAAAAATATCAGCTGCCTAATATGAGCTATCCAAGGTGAAGTTTGGCCCTAGTTGCCAAATTTTATAGTCTTGAATTGGAAAAGGTCGGCTCAATGTCTAATTGGTCAATTCTGTTCATTATGACTAAGGATCCTTGAAAAAATGAAGAAAATATGAGTGGGGCAACCTAATATTCAATCCAAGGGCCCTACTAATGTTATTTTATTGACATTCTCCTTTGTTTTTCATTTTCATCTTTTTACTTAAAATTTTAACATTACCGCTAATTGTTTCAGATGTTTGAAAGTGGTTCCAACCCCATTGGATTTCATATGGAGAAAGTAGTTATATCCCACTCAAAATCCAATAGACTTAACTATTTTCAGGATTTTAGGATTGCGACATTTCCATTAGATTTTGTCATATATGAGGGTTTGGAACTGTTGACACCTAATTATCAGGATTGGGTGAATAAGTGTAACTGATGTAAATAAATAATAAGAAATATGAATAGTAACCGGGAGATGAAGTGAACAGTCTTTCCCTCATGTATATAATAAAGACCAACCTGAATGAATAGGAATGAATTGATTTTGAGGAGTTATTGCCTGGTCTGACATGGTATCAGAGCCAACTCCCAAAATTAGCTTTTGTGTAACTCCTGGTGTCAGTTTCCTGTCTATGTTCTGCCTATTTTGCAGAACTCACACCTTCGCCTGGTGTCAGTTGCCTAAAGCCTGCTCCATATAGTGTCATATATGTTTTTGAACAGTTTGCTCGGTGGCAACTGCATATTTGTTGGTACTACCAACAATTATGCTTGGTGGCAACTGCATATGCGTTGGTACTACCAAGACAATGACCAAACAAGTATTGGGACTTCTCGGGCTTCCATTACGCCTCTCCAAAACTGTTGCGGAAAGCAATGTGTGCCATGAGAGGTAGGGTACTGTAACGTACCGCTTTTCTTTTTCCACTGGAGGTGCATCTAATCGAACTCATAGCATGTTTTAGGAGGTTCCAACAAACAACCGTTTTGCTACAGAGCTTCTTCTATCCCTATGTATTTTTTGCCTGCTCTGCGGAATTCGTCTTTCACGACTTCGGCGCAGAGTCCACACACCCATTTCCCGCAAACGTGTCTCGGATGAGGGCTATGTAAGCATGCGTGCATTCCTCCATTTTGCACACAGCATTTGCAACTCACCGCCTCTACTTCCACTCCGCATTTTCCTTCGAAATAATTTGCCAAATTCATCATCTCTGATGCAAATTTCTTTTCACCCAACGCCTCTGCCAATACCTTGTCCGCTTGCGTCCTCCTTGCTGAAGTTCCAGTTCTTGAAACACTCCATACACAGACCTCCGTTGAGCTACTCTCTCCATGCTGCTCCCAACAATAAGCATTGGTAATACACAAACCTCCCCTCCTCTCTACTACCATACGCAAGTTTTTCATTACCTTGAAGAAGTTTTGGTCTACTGTGGCTAGTGGTGGGAGCGCTAGTGGATCTGTATACAGTATATGCTTCTTGTGCATTAAACATTTTTGGAGACTGCATTAAACATTTTTTGAAGACTGTGTATGCATGCTCTGAATGCCTTTTATTTGGTGCATTGGATTTTTTTGTATGGTGTCCATGGTGCATGTGTTGAGAAAAGATGTCATTAAAAATTGGTTGAAATCTTATATGTTGAGCCATATATAATGGGCATATAATATATGAAGTGCTTGTCAACTTTAGAAAATTTTCTATTAGCAGAAGTATTTTTTCTATCAGCGGAAGTATTTTTTTCTATCAACATAAGTATTTTTACAACATTCAGATTTTACAATGCATGCAATCATATCCATTGTGGGAATAGTTTTCACTGGCAAGGAGAACTATCCCCAGTGGCCTCGGATGATAGAACACACCCTCATTTTCAATGAGTTGTAGATAGGAGTGTGTGTTAGAGACGGAGACAAAGAGCCAGAACAACTTACCTCAGACAAAGAGTTCGCCATTTGGAAAAATAAGAACAACAAAGCCTATGCATTAATTGCACCATCTGTAAGTGAAGAGGTGAGTCGACATATTTCGCTATTTTCAACTGCTTTTGAAGCCCTACAAATGCTGAAAGAACTTTGTGAGTCACATTCTGCACTTGAAGTTGTTCAACTCATGATTAAACTCTTCAATCTTGAATTACAAAATAATGATCCTCTTGCTCTTGCATCCGAAGTAAAATCTATAATGCATGATATCAAAGCCACTATGGTTGAATTGGATATTTCTCTTATCGCTTTTCTCGAGGCACTTTATCCTACTTACTCCAATTATCTTGAGTCATTGCAAGCAAATGGAAATCTCAAAGATATTACCTTTGACTTTCTTGTGAAAAAATTTGCTGAAAGAGAGAGCTTTTGGAAAGAAGACAACCCCTGAATTTTCTGAAGACGCTGTGTGCCTTGCTCATAAAGAAAAGAATCTTGCCCAAGATTCTTTCAGAGGAAGAGATGGTCGAAGAGGAAGAGGAAGATATTTCAGAGGCAGGGGGGGCAGACACTCTCAAGGAGAAAAGTCAGATTTGCACTGCATACGTTGCAAAAGAAATGGATCACATGATGCCTCTACATGCACGTTACCTTGGGACAAAATTGAGCAGCAAAGAAACCAACCCAAATGTAAAACTAATGACATAGACAAAGGTAAAGCACCTGAATCTGCTCATTATGTTGTGGCACAATGTAATATTGGAGTGAATGAAGACTTATTTAATGCTTCAGTTGCTTCTTGGAAAACTGATTGGTTGCTTGATTCAGGAGCAAATTGCCACATGACTCATAGAAATGATTTTTTTGAAGAATTTACTAACAATGTTGATGGAGCAGTATACTTTGCAGACCAATAAAAAATCAAGCCATCAGGGCTTGGCACAATCAGGCTTAAATTCCCTGGCCTTCTAGACTTTCCTTTGCATCATGTTCTATATCTCCCACAACTGAAGAGAAACTTGCTGTCCTTGGTCTACATCTTGTCAGCAAGGTCACTCCATTCATATGTTTGATGGCAAGCTTGAGGTGAGAAAAGCATCTGATCACTCACTTGTCATGAGGGGGATGGAAAAAGAAAGGCTTCTCAAGTTGTAGGGTACCTCTGCTCGTGCACAACATTTCTCATACAACTCTCATTATGAAGAAGGTACACTTCCATCAAGTTTATTATGGCATGCTAGATTTGAACATTTGAACTATGACAACCTTCGCTTGTTGAAGAAAAATGGTGTTGCTGGTTTGCTTACAATTCCTAGGAAACTTAAGCAATGTGATGCTTGTATTCTAGGAAAGAATAGCAAGCAGTGTTTTCATCATTCACATTCAAGAGCACATAGAAAATTTGAACACATTCATTCAGATTTATGTGGTCCAATCCCTGTTCCTTTTGCAAATGGAAATAAATATATGATGACATTTATTGATGACTACACCAGAATGTGTCGGGTTTATTTATTGAAGAACAAATCTGATGCTTTTCAAACATTCAAGAACTTTCATACATGGATTGAAAATGATGCACAATCTCATATTGGCTCTATTCGCACTGATAATGGAAAAGAATACACTTCAAATAAATTTGAAAACTATCTTCTCCAACATGGGATCAAACATCAAACAACTATGCCTTATAATCCCCAACAGAACGGTGTAGCTGAAAGATTGAATAAGACAATCTTAAATATGGTGCACTCCATGATGTTTTTAAAAAATGTAAAGTTGATGTTTTGGGTTGATGCAATTCTATGTGCTGTATATATAAAGAATAGATGTCCATCTAATGCTATTAGAAACAAGACTCCATATGAAAATGTGGTATGGGTACATTCCTTCAGTAAAGCATCTCAGGGTCTTTGGTTCCCCCTGTTATGCCTTGATACCAAAGGTACATAGAAACAAACTTAGTGCAAGAAGTCGTAAGTGTATCTTCCTGGGGTATTCAAACACCTCCAAAGCATACAGTTTCTATGATGAAGTCAATAAAACGTTTGTTGTATCTAGAGATGTAATCTTTCTTGAATCATCCAAAACTGACAATGTTGTTGAGCGACAACTTGATCACTTGGATAGATCTGCAAATTCAAGATCATTTCAAGAATTTGATAATCAGATTCCACATCTTGAAGGGGGGATTTCTATACTAGATCAACCTGTGGAATCTTCTTCTGAAGAACTCTCTCCCCCGCATGAAACTCCAACAACAGATGATACTTTAAGTGATGTGATTGATAGAATTGGGAGACTCAATCTTGATTCAGTCCCAACTCAATCAACGGAGCAGCCTGGACCATCTGAGAAAGTTCCCTCGAAGTGGCTCACAAAGACACTTGAAAGTGTTTATCTTGATGAGGTTGGAAAGATAGGAACTAGAAATTCAAACCGGCAAAATGGAGGTGATGTAGATGACTCTGATTCACCTGTTGATATGGTTGTTTCTTATGATTGTGAATTGAATTTGTCTACAGATTTTGAACCAACTTGCTTCAAAGAAGCTGCTTCTCATGATGAATGGAAAGAAGCGATGCAAAAGGACTATGATGCCCTCATAAAGAATGGCACTTGGAAGCTGGTTGATCCTCCATTAGGAACCAAACCAATTGGCTGCAAGTGGGTCTACAAGAACAAGTATAAAGCTGATGGCTCACTTGACAAGCACAAAGCCAGGCTTGTGGCAAAAGGTTTTGCACAAAAAGAAGGGGTCGATTATGAGGAGACTTTTGCCTCCACAACAAAATGGGCTACCATCCAGACACTCTTTGCCTTAGCAGCTCAGAATGGTTGGAAAGTCCATCGAATGGATGCAAAAACTGCTTTCTTGAATGGAGATCTAAAAGAGAATTTTTTCATGTCCCAGCGTAAAGGATTTGTTGTGAAAGGACATGAACATAGAGTATGCAAACTTGTGAAATCCTTGTATGGCCTCAAACAAGCACTGTGAGCCTGGTATGAAAAACTAACTGAGCATCTTTTGAAACTCAATTTCAAACATTATGATCTTGATGATGTAACTTTATTTGTCAAGAAAGTTGGCAAAACAGTTGTATATCTTGTGGTATATGTAAATGATATTTTGGTGACAGGGAACAATGAAAGCTACATTGCATCCGTAAAGAAGGAATTGAGGAAAGGTTTTGAAATGACTAATTTGGGCTATGTTCATTACTATCTTGGTATTGAAGTAACTCAACATCCGAAGTCCATATTTCTTTCTCAAAAGAAGTACATTGGAGATCTTTTGAACAGGTTTGGCATGAAAGAATGCAATCCTATTGCTACTCCAATGGAACAAAACTTAAAGCTGACATCCATTGAAGGAAAAGAATTTGAGGATGCAACAAAGTATAGACAGCTTGTAGGAAGTATCAACTACCTAACTACTACCAGACCAGACATTTCGTTCGCTGTTGGAATCCTCTCCAGGTTTATGCAAAAGCCTTGTGAGGGACATTGGTCTGTTGCAAAAAGAGTTTAAGGTAATTGAAGGGAACTCAAGACTTTGGAATCAAGTATACATAGGTGGACCACTTCAGCGTGATTGGATACTTTGATTTAGACTTCGATGGAGACAAAGAAACTGGAGTATCTACTTCAGGTTATGCTATGAGTCTTGGATCAAAAGTTGTCTCCTGGAGATCACACAAACAATCAGTTTCAGCAGATTCACAACAGAAGCAGAATATGTGGCAGCAACTGAGGCAACAAAAGAAATTGTGTGGCTTAGGAAAATTCTTGAAGATTTGCTAGTAAAACAAGAACAATTGACTCCACTCATGATTGACAATACCTCGGCAATAAAGTTGGCCAAGAACCCAAAGTTCCATGATCGAACGAAGCACATCAATACTAAATATCATCTAATTTGTCATCATGTTGAGGCCAAAACAATCCATCTCTGCCATTGTTCCACTAATGAGCAAATTGCAGACATCTTCACCAAAGCGCTTGGAAGAGAAAAGCTTGAACGATTTAGAATGATGCTTGGACTCACTAATATCCCTTCAGATTAAGGGGGGGAATGTTGACACCTAATCATCAGGATTGGGTGAATAAGTGTAATTGATGTAGATAAATAATAAGAAATATGAATAGTCATCGGGAGATGAAGTGAACAGTCTCTCCCTCATGTATATAATAAAGACCAACTTGAATGAATAAGAATGAATTGACTTTGAGGAGTTATTGCTTGGTTTGACAGGAACTAGCATTTAATCAACAACACTAAACCCTCTCTGTACATCGATGTTGGTGGCATTGATTGTTGAACTCCTTTGGTATGACCCTAGTAAAAACATATCCATCACTTGAACAAAATCTAGCTTTGACATGTTAAGCATTTTCTATCTTATTTTAATGCTTAGAGGGTGGTATTGATGGTGAGGATCACAATATAGGCAATGGTTTTGATGATATGTGGGTATTTGTTGTAGCATGATCTTTTCTGGACTCTAGAGGCCATACAGGGCCTTTTTGTTGATGTATTTTTGGTTCAGAGATGGATTACACTTGGTGCTATTTTTGTTTTGTTTTCCCAAGAAAAAATTCGTAGTTTTATTAATGAAAACAAAATTATATGTTGTTGCTGCTTACAAGAAGTCCATCATCTAGTCAGAGATTGATGATCATAAGTTCATACATAAATAATCAACTAAAAGATGAGGAGAAAAGTTAGACTTTTCTCCATTTCTTCTTTTCAACCTTCCATCATTCTCCTTGAGATGGCGTAGATGAGACGATAGTTAGCTGATTTTCTCTATTCTTGTGGTTTCCTTGTCTGAATCTGAGTTATCGGAAGCATGTTGACATTTTATTCCTCCATTGTCCTTTGCTTCAGATATCCTGATTAGCTGATTTGTGGGGCCTTGTAATTCTGTTGGTATGTGTGTCTTTCCGGCTTGTTCTTCATTTTCTGGTATGTGTTGTTCTTCCTGATTCAGAGTGGGGTCTTTTTCTGCTTCTTCTTCCTCATTTGATTCATTTGGGGGAATTGCCATCCTTTTGGTTGCTTCCTTGTTTTCTTCTTTCTTCGTTGCTCTTTCTTGGCAGTAGGGCACATGTTTTGTAAGTGTCATGTTTGGTGACATATTCGACATCTGAAAGCTGTGTTCTCGAAATCCAGGATTTGAGTTTAGCTCTGCTTATTGTGTATTAGTTGAATGCAGTCCCCACTTCCACACATATGCGTGCAAAAGTATATATTCGTTCTTCCATCCTTTGTTCATCAGTCTTTATGTATCGTCCTAAGATATTTCCAATGGTTTCTAGCACTTGATTATGCCAGAAGTGTAGGGGAAGGTTATGTAGCCTTACCCAAACCGACATCCTTGATACAATCATGGTGTTTGCATCAAAATCTGGAAACCATGGAGTGATGAAGAGCCCTGTCAATCCCCAGAACCATGGGCCTTCCTGTAAGATAATGTCTCGTTCTTTTGATGATGCAAATTTTACAATGAAGAAGCCTTTGGAGCAGAGGTGTATCTCACAATTTGTTGTCCAATTTGTGAAGATCCAGTGAAACAATTCCATTGGTTTTGGCCAAAAACTATTAAATTTGCATATGAGGGCTTGTGCCTCGTAGGTTGTGCAGAAATCGTTTGTTTCTGGCAGTTCTATGTTAAGTTCTGTGAGATAATTTCCCTACTCCACGACGTATGGATTGGGGGTATTAGGCGTCTGAGTTGAGCTTGCTATAGCTGTTGATTTCCCTTGGATGATGTTTTTGTATGAGAGACCAACATTATTATCTTCTTGATTTGGTTATGTTCCTTTGGGTAATTTAGATCCAGCAACACCACCTGTACCTTTGCATTTACTTGATCCCGTTGCTCTTCCTCTCAGTCTCAGATTGAGGATGATGGTGGTAGCAGGTAGTATGTTGTAGTCATGTATACTTCGCTCATCCTATAAAGATATACCATAGTAGATTAGATTTTGTAGGTGGTATCCAAACTATTAGAAGCCTGTATCCAAACTGTTGTAGATTTACCTGCCAGGGCTATTAAGAAAATTTGGAAAAAATTGTGTTCTTGTTTTAGAAATTCAGGCACCTCTTTGCCACAGTCTGTTGCCATTTCCTCCCAGACAACACTCTGTGGAACCACTTGATTCTAGAACGAGTAGACTGGTTCTATCCATAACCAGGGTCGTCCTACTTCATGGAGTTCTAGATCTGAGAGATCTGGTCGATATATAGGCCGATCTACTAGTTGGTGTAGCAGATCTGGAGATTGGTCATATAACCCATAGAAAAATTCCAGATCTGTCCAATGTGAGTGCCGATCTACCATTATCTAACCGAGATCTTCGATAGGGTGAGGTAGATCTGGATCTAAGTGCTGCAAATATCTTAGAAAACATCTTTGCGGAAATATACCAATATTCTCAAACCCTCAGTTCGTTCGCTGTATTATCCGTTCTTCCCGCAGAATTGGAATGGATCTATCCCTAGCGCCGTGGCGATTTGAGGTTCCCCCATGTATTGGTTCAAATGTGGCATAAAACTCAGGAGAACTGTTAGCGTAGTCGAGCCACAATGATTTTTCCTTAGACAATAAATCAGGAATAGGGGTATTTTCCTTCTCTTATGTTGACGGGTGGAGGTTCAGATCTGAGGATCATGTGTATTCTGGTGCAAATTCGGTTGTGCTCAAACCCTTTTGTCACAGGGCCGTGGCTCCAAATTTTCCCTTCCGGTTCTGGTTCCCGTGCTGGAGGCTCCTCCCCATTGTCGGAGCACTACTCAATTAAATCCAAAAAATGCACCAATAGGTTCTCCTTCCATTTGACACAACATGCCTCTCTGATCCTCGGTGCTATTTTTGTTATACGCACCCTTGCTATATATATGACAAATTTTGCATATTTATGTATAATGATTTGGATTGTATATTTATGTATTTTCCGGTGGATCAATTTCTTTCTAGTTCTCGGTTTTCGAATGACTGGTCTGGTTTTGATAACATTGGATCCAACTTAATTCCTCTAATCCTATCCACGACGAAAAGACCTAAGAGTGGAGTCGAAGAGGACCAAACATGGTTGACTATAATAGGCCTAGGATGTCATAATATGTAACCTCACATTGCCTACAAGGCTTTGACTTCCATCTTTTTGGGGTTACTTTGTTGTTGGCAAAAATGAAAATGACTATATGTACCCCTTTTGAAATGAAGGGCAACAGGGTCCAATGGTGAAGAGAGGAGTTTTTCACCATGGAGGTTTCACTATGGATAGATGTTATATGTGAAGTTTTCCTATTGTTTTTTTTCCCTAGTAAACCCCATTCTTTTCCCAGTGACAAGATAATAGATATTAGTTGCCATAGAAATTTGTTTATTGTTAACTAAATACCGCAATTCTCGAAATTGTTGTTGAATTAGCTAAAGAAGATTGAACTTTTTAGGCTAAATCTAATTCAAACTATTTTTGTTTAGTGATTTACTCTATACTCCCAGTTTAGTCAAAACAAAGCTAGCTCTATAATTCAAATAAAGAAACCCATAAGAATTTTATTATATAAAAAAATCTCATTAAATTAATCATTAATTAGCTAATATCAAAGTAATTTTTTTATAGAAGATAATAAACAACTTGTGTTTGTGAGGAAGGTTTTGTTGAAGAATGTGTAACTAGGTTCGGTCTTCATAAGTATGAAATATGTTCTTGTAAATAATAAAATGAAAAATAAATTATTATTGGAGCATGGGTTTCATGCTTAAGTTATTTTATTTTATAGGTGAAGCACCCATTGAGTGCTTCTAGGGTTTGTCCTAGGTTAAAGAGTCATTGTCATATATTGAAGAACCTATGGGCACATTGTATCTTGTAAAGAAAAATTTATGTTGTCTTTAAAGTGTCGAAATACCTGCAAGATCAAGTCGGCCTAGGGAGCTGTCAAGTCTGCCTACATGAAGAACCACGTCTACCCCTTGGAAGAGCCTAAATATAGAGAGGAACTTGTCCTCCTTTAGACATTCACTCATCTCATTCTATGTGAAGAAGAGGAAGAGAAGAAGTCAAAGAAGAGGGTACGAAGAAGAGTAAGTCGAATTCTTGGGCTAGATCTCTCTCTCTTGAGAAGGTCGAAGTTAGGGTTTCTGCACTAGGACTATCTCTGGTTCGATCTTGGAAGAAGAAGAAAAAGGAAAGGCAAGCGAAGGTCTCTTAGGGTGTCTCATTAACCCTAATACTCAAGGAAAGGCAAGCGAAGGGAGGAGAAGGCTATTCGAGGGAGATCAAAGTCTCCAAGAGATGTAACAACAATTGTCATGAGCTAGAATTTCAGATCTACAGTGGGAGGTCAAAGTCATTACAGCGAGAGGCCGAGTTGATCTTGATCTTGGAGGGTATTTGTCTGAGTCACTAGGTCATGGTATTCATCAATTGAAGAATCTATAAGAAGAGGAGATTTGTGGGTTTTCCCCTCAAGAGGAGGGCTTTTGGCCCTGGATTATAGCCTATATACTGTGTCACTATTCTTATTGTTTTGGTAGTTGTTTGATGTATCACACACTGTAATAATAAGGAACAAAGCTAATAAGTAAAAAGGTAACACAAACAATTATCAAGTTAAGAGAATTAACATACTTATTTCCCTATTGAATTCTCAACATGGTATCAAAGCTAAGGTTATCTAAGGGCATCATGAAGATCTCCTCTACAGTGAAGAAGTTCATTAAGAAGATTGCAAGCCATCTCAAGAAAGGTTATAATGAAGCATGGAATTTCTTATTCTCTACAACGAAGGTATCAATCAGAGAAAGGGATGAATGTCTCTTCTCGGCTCTATCTGGCACATTTCAAGATGAAGACATTTGGGTAATTGATAATGGTGCATCAAGGCACATGACTGGCCGTTCCAATAGAGTGAAGACCTTATCAAAAGGAAAGTCCACTTATTCAGTGGAACTTGGAGACAACAAGAGCTATCCTGTGAAAGGTATTGGATAAACCTCCATAAAGTTGGAAGATGGAAGCAACATCCACCTTAAACAACATTCTCTTTGTTCCAGGTTTACACAAGAATTTACTTTCTATTTCGAGTCTAGAAGATAAGGGTGAGAGAATAACCTTCATTGATGGAAAGGTTGTTTGGGGAAAGAATCAAGTATAGATCAAGCCAAAGTTATAGCATTTGAGAAGGAAGACTCCACATACTAATGTTCCCTATGGCCGAAGCCCTAGTTCACATTGAAATTAGCCCATGTGAACTTTGGCATTGAAGATATGCTCATCTACATTTCATGATCCTTCCAACCCTAAGTTCCATAGTGGATAAAATTATGAATCTAAAAGAGGATCATGAAGGTGTCTGTAAGGGATGTGCATTGGGTAAGAATACCAAGAGACCATTTGGAAGTAGTGCTTCATGGTCAAAAGAAATCTTGGATCTCATTCACTTTGATGTATGTGGTCCTATGACTCCTAAATCACTTGGAAGTCATCTATATTATGGCACATTTATAGATGATCTTTTAAGATTAATGAAAACCAAGGACGAAGTATTTATGAAATTTCAAGAATTCAAAGCTGAAGTGGAGAACCTTATAGAAAGAAGAGTCAAATTATCGCTAAAGAAGAGCAACACCATAAACGAAAGATCAGAGAAGCTCTTGAGATCATCAAGCACCCGCATAATCTAAACAGAGACAGTGGTATGGAGATCAGTGGAAGCTGGTTTCCCCTGATTAAAGAAAAATTAACCCAATATCAATATTATAATAATAATAATAATAATAATAATAATAATTCTCCATTAAACTCTACAATATTAATTAATTAGGTTTTTAATTTAATCCCTTATTAAATTCATATTATAAAAATATCTACTTTATTATAAGAATAATAATCATTAAATAATTTTTCTTCTTTCTAATAATTATAAAAGTTATTAATATGTCAATAATAATCATTATAATTAATTATTATATTAATAATAATTAATAAATCATATTAATTAATAATAATTAATATAATAATTATTTACATCATATTATTTTAATTATAGTTATAATCATATGAATTAATATAATATTAAATTATATTAATATAATAATTAATTATATTAATTAATAATAATTAATTATATTAACTAATAATAATCAATTATATTAACTAATAATAATTAATAATAATTAATAAAATTAATAATAATTAATAGTCAATATAATTAATTACTATATTTATTATTCATTATATTAATTAGTACATTAATAAAAAAAAATTAATATAATTAATTATTATATTAAATAAATAATAAATTAAAATAAACAATTATAATCATTTCAATTATAATCATATTAATTAATATAATAATAAATTATATTAATTTAGTAATTCATTATATTAATAATAATTAAATATATTAAGTAATAATAATCAATCATATTAACTAACAATAATTAATAATAATTAATATAATTAATAATAATAAACAATTAATATAATTAATCACTATATTAATTAATTTTTATATTAATCATTATACTAATAATTTTTTATATTAATAAAAAATTAATATTATTAATTATTATATTAAATAAATAATAATAAATTAAAAAATAAACAATTATAATCATTTCAATTAATTTGAAAAACTATTTACATTATTTGATATTACAATAATAATAGTTGAAGTAATAATAATTTTCACTCAAAATTTCTATATTAATAAGAATAAAAAAAAAATTATAATCAATTCAATTAATTTTAATA
Source organism: Pinus tabuliformis (assembly GCA_031772625.1). Lineage (NCBI taxonomy): Eukaryota > Viridiplantae > Streptophyta > Pinopsida > Pinales > Pinaceae > Pinus > Pinus tabuliformis. The sequence continues at coordinate 850,022,666 of CM062809.1, read as the reverse complement.
ATATATAATTAATAGTACTTATTAATAATTATTATTTAGATAATAACTTAAGTTATAATAATCAATTAAAAAAATTAAAATAAAATAAAAAATTAATTAAAATTAAAATTAATTAAAATTAAAAATTAAAAATTAATATTAATTAATCATGAGGGAGCCGACCTTCCCTTCCCTTCTTTTCCCTCCTCATTTCTATTTAAACCCTAATAGTCTGCTCTTCTTCTATCAAAGCATTCAAGTTGTCCTGATGATGGATCCCGGTTGGGATTCGAAACGTTGGCAGAAAATCGTTCTTATTGTGGATTCTCCGATGACTAATTCAGAAAAAAAAGATACTAAGATCTGACAATGGAGGAGAATATACATCCAAAGAGATTATAGCATTCTGTAAGGAGTTTGGGATTAAGAGGGAGCTGATAGTCCCATGTAATCCCGAACAAGATGGAGTTGCAGAAAGAAAGAATAGATCCATTGAAGAAAGTGTAAAAGCAATGTTACACGATCAGGATCTACCTAAATTTCTGTGGGGAGAAGCTATGAAGACAATTGTTTACTTTCAGAATCGAAGTCCCCACAGATATTTAGACAACAAAACTCCTGAAGAAGTGTTCACTGGAAAGAGGCCATCGGTAGATCATCTCCGGATCTTTTGGTGTCCTGTATATATCCATATACCAAAGGACAAAAGAAAGAAGTTGGATCCTTCCGGCATGAAGGGACCATTTGTTGGGTTTAACAACTCATCAAAAGCTTATAAGATCTACATAGGAGATAGACATCACATAAAAGTCAGTCGTGCTGTCATATTTGATGGGAGCATAGCATTCAAGAAATCAAAGGAACTTTCCATAGATTTTGATGATGAAGAACTTCCAATATTTGAGGAGGAAGTTGAGCAAGGAAAAGAAGAATCACAGCATGAAGAAGAAGGTCTCTGTTAACCTGCGCAACTTGTGGTCGTCCCTAAAACAAGGAAAAGACGAAATTGGTTGAAATCCACACTACTTGATGCAGAAGGTCATGGAGAAGTGACAAACTCATTTAGAGAAAGCAAGAAACCAAAGAGATATTTTGGATATGCTGCATACATGACAAAATTAATATAAGTAGAACCATCCTCCTTTGAAGAGGCTGTAAATAATCGAGAATGGAAGGATGCCATGAATGGAGAGTATCAATCTATAATGAAGAATGGAGTCTGGGAGATCGTGCCGTGGCCCGAAGACAAATCTATGGTAACTTCAAAATGGATCTATAAGATCAAACATGCAGCCGAAGGAAGTATAGATAAGTATAAAGCAAGATTGGTGGCTAGAGGCTTCTTTCAACTTGAAGGCATCGACTATGAAGAGATATTTGCTCCAACAACGAGATATACAACGATTCGATCATTAGTCTCTCTCACAGCATCGATGGGATGGAACATCCACCAAATGGATGTCAAGACTGTGTTTTTGAATGACACAATAGACGGAGAAGTCTACATAGAGCAACCCTTGGGATTCAAAGTTAAAGACAGAAAGGCATATGTTTGCAGATTGAAGAAAGCATTATATGCCCTCAAGTGAGCACCAAGGGCATGGTATGCTAGAATGGATGCACGTCTATAAAGAATAGTGTTAAAATTGGCAACTAGGGCCAAACTTCATGTGGGTCATCTTATTCATGGCTGATAATATTTTTATTAGATTCTTCTGGTCGAGAGGTGTAGGATTGATCTAAAGATCATTCGATTCTGATAAGTATTTATGGAGATATGAATTTATTTTGATTATGGAGTTATTATCAAGCCGACTTACAACACATGTAGGCTCATAAGCCCAATAGTCGCATCTATTCAAACATCATTAGTTGTGTATAAATACAAGAGGACTTTTCCTCATTTGCACTCACTCATCTCATCACCTCTCTCTCTCTACTGCGTAGAAAAGAGTCGCTTCTCTACTGCGCAGAAAAGGGGTTTCTCTCTCACACATGGAAGAAAGCTGCTGAAACGGAAGCTGCAACTGTAGATCCAAACTTTGACCAGCGTGTACCATCAAACCTCGTCTTCTGAACTGCGCTGTAGGTTCATCTAAACCTCCTCTGAAGGCTGCAACTTTTGGTGGTGGAATCAAGTCAATCCGACGGTTGGTTTGCGAGATATCAACTACTCTAGTTTGAAGGAAGCTACTGAAACTGAAGCTGCAACTGCAGATCCAAACTTTGACCAGCGTGGACCATCAAACCTCTTCTGAACTGCGCTATAGGTTCATCTGGACCTCTTCTGAATGCTATACGTTTTGGTGGTGGAATCGAGCCGATCCAACGGTCGGTTTGTAAGATATTGTCTGCCCTAGTTTGGGATTGATTTAGGGTTTGCTACTGCAAATATAAATCTGATTTATGTACTATTTCTCTCTGCTGGACTATTGAAGATAAAAGAACATTTGATCAAAGGGTTTACCCAATATTTATATTGGGGTTTATCCTTGGCTAGCCGCCAAATCTTGTGTCTCTTGTCTTGGCTTGTTTTATGTCGATCATTGAATGTTCTATCTGTACTTTACTTTATGCATATGTGATCGCTAATCTGTGGATAATAATAAGAAAGAAAAGTAAACTGCTATAAGCATAAAACATACCATAACCTAACAAATAGGCTTCCCAAAAAGTTATTCTGATTTGAACCTTTATATCAAGGTTGTAGATGGAGAACCTATAATTATTCTTCTATATGTAGATGATCTTCTCTTGATAGGTATAGAAGGTCGAATTGAAGAATGTAAGAAGCAATTGGCAGGAGAATTTGACATGAGAGACCTTGGGCTGATGCATTATTACTTGGGACTAGAAGTCTTGCAAGGACCTAATGAAGTTTACTTGGGTCAAGGAAAGTACGTGATCGAGATACTGAAAAGATTTGACATGATGGACTGCAAACCTATGACTACTCCGATGATCACTAACTTGAAGAGACTAAGAAGTTTCAAATCTAGCCTTGTGGATGCTTCTAATTATAGGCAACTCATTGGCTCACCGATGTACTTGGTGAATACTCGACTAGACATATGCTTTGTAGTAAATGTTCTCAGTCAATTCCAAGCATTGTTTTAAAAGTCGGCCGGTTCGGAACCGACTCGACCGAGTTGGTCCGAGCTAGTAAAAAAATTTGCAACTCAGCCTTCGAACTGGTTCGGCCGGCTGAGTTAAGACCGAGCCGGCCGAGTTCGTATCAACCCGACTGGGTCACTTCCTACGGCCAGTAAACCAAAAAAACTGTTTTTTATTTTTTACTTTTTTTATGATTTTGTTGAGTGTTGGGGACTCCAAATGGTTTTATTAATTGGTTAGTTGTCTTTGGGGTCCATTCCCCTCTCCCAAACCCTATTTAACCCACTCAACTCCTCTCATTCTCTCACAGCCATCTCATGCATTTGAGTGAGAACTTCAGTGAGAGTTTGTGAGGAGTTGTTGAGTTTGTTTTTGAAGCAGCAGTGAGGAGTCTTGGGCAAGCATTGTAGCTGGAGTGAGGAGCTTCTTGGGCAGCCATTTGGAGCAGCATTGAGGAGTTGATTTCTTGGAGCAAGCTTGAGGAGGCAGTTTGTGCCTGGAGGTATTTTTTTTCACTTGTACAAATCTGTTTTTGCTTATTAAATTTTAGGCTCATATCTAAAAATCCTAAAGAGTGTTTTTTGTGAAAGAAATGAACATTGAATCAATGTTTTTTTTTCACTTTCAGATTGTTTGCTTTCATTTCCAAGTCAAAAAATGGCACCAAGAGTGAAAGATGCTACTTGGGCATATGTTGAAATGGTTGATAGTCAAACGCATTGCAAATTTTGCCAAAGGAAAACTAAGGAAGGTCCTGGAGGCATTAATAGGCTGAAACAACACTTGGTTGGGATTAGAGGCCAAATTACTCCATGTACCTCACCAGAAATTGGGGAGATTAGGAAGGAATTGTTAGCTAGCTTTGAGAAGTTTAAAGAAGATAAGGCTAGGTAAAAAGAGTTAGAGGTTGAAATTGGGAGGAAGAGGGAGATACAAAAAATGATGGCTACCAACCCCCAATATGATTTTGAGGGTTCTTCTTCTATCCCTCACACTGATGCATCCAACCCTTTCCGATATGTTCCTCCCTCTTTTGGTTCTATTCAAGATAAGGGAAAGGGTAGAATGAATTTGAAAAAAGGTTGTTAAACACACATGGACAGCAAACAATGTGAAAGATAAATCATGTGAGTTCATTTTTTTATTAACAGGGGATGTACATTTATAATACAATGTTGTGACTCTTGGGTTTCAGATCCCAAGGTCTCTTGGACTGCTTAGTCTTTTCGGCTTCCACACTAACCCTTTAGGATTAGGTGTCCAACATTCCCCCCCTTAATCCGAAGGGTTATGTATGAGTCCAAGAAGAGAGCTGTAATACAAAATGTGCAAAAATGCATGGCAGCACTAGGCTGAATGTGCTCTATGAAATGTTGGTAAAAAAGGGCGGTGGTTTAAGGATGACCACCAACACTGGAACACTTAGTGCAGTTCCCGGAACTCTTCCAAAACTGGCAAGAAACTGAAGTTTTCTGCTAGAGGAAGTGTTCTCAATCTGTGATGGTTTAAGGATGACCAACAACTCTGGAATGCTTAATGCAATTCTTGGAACTCTTCCAAAACTGGCAAGAAGCTGGAGTCTTCTGCTAGAGGAAGTGTTCTTAATCTGTGATGGTTTAAGGATGACCAACAACTCTGTAATTCCTGGAACTCTTCCAAAACTGGCAAGAAGCTGGAGTCTTCTGCTAGAGGAAGTGTCCCAGATTGCCAACTGAAGGCATGTTCAGGCATCTTTGTCTCTGGCTACAACTCTGAAACTGGTGTGGCAGGTTGTGGCTCAGGCTCGCTTGATGTGACTTTGAAGCTTGTAGATGACCATCATTTCCCCCCCTGTCAGATACAAGGTGAGAAGATGGAGAAAACTCAACTGCAAGACTGTTCAATATTTTGGAACAAGTTCTGACATGTGTTTGGAATATCTTCTTGGCTGTTGATGCCCATTGCCAAGAAGCGATCCATCCAAGATGAATCTTTGTTCTTGCAGGACGTTTGTTTTTGAAGCATCTGTTTGAAGAATGGCTGGTTTTATGACAGTGCTTACATGGATGAAGATCAAAACAGTGATCTTTCAGATGGCCAACTCGATCACAGTGTTGGCATTTCTCAATTTGTTGTTGTTGTTGTTGTTGTTGGTGTTGCTGTGGAAGAGGGGCAGAGTCTGGAACAGCTGAAGCTGAACTGTCATGAGGAGCAGGTGAACTGTCATAAATGAATCCAGCACTTTGAAACTGAATGGGCTTGGCATGGTCTGGAATATGGAAGGACAAGTCCTTGTCATATCCAAGACCAGTTCTGTGCTTGTTGTGGACAAGCTGTTCCCAAGGTCTGATGATGGGCTTGGGAAGTGCAGACTGAGTTTCTGCATCTGTATGTAACCTTGCTGCTTTATCTGAATGAACTGTAATATTATTGACTTGGTTCTGATGGGTTGCAGTGTCAGTGTTCTGAACAGAAACATGTTCATAATGACTTCTCTGTTTTAATTCTTCTTGCTGTAGCTGAGATTCAAGCTGCAAAAATTCGATCTTTTCCTGTGCATTTTGTAGACATGTCTGAATTTCTGAGAGAGATCCTTTGCTGATTTGTAATGTGTCATCAACAGTAGATAATATCAGAGTTTTAAGGAACTGTAATACATCACTGGTTCTGGCCATTTTTTTCTTCAATGTCTGATTTACACCTTAAAAACTGATCACAACTACTACTCAATGCAGAAAGGTAATATCTACTCATAGTACACAACAATATCCTTTATAAATGTCAGCAAATGATCAGTGTGCAACAATCAGCGCACCAAAATCTTTATGCAGCAGTCGAAATGCACTATAATGGGTTTTAATACCACAACTGGGGCAACAACAACTGCAAACTTGCTTGGAACTTGGATTGAATATGGTGTGAACACAACAGTTGGAACTTTCGACGCACAACAAGGGTGATTCGTACAACAAAGAGACTAAAGGGAATTAGCTCCTTTCTGCACTATTGATTAGACTCAACTAGAAGGATTCTCAACCAACAATTTACACAGGTGGAAACACGTCCTCTTTTAACTGGAACCTTTCCCAAACAACCACAGAAAATACCTTATACAAATTAATCTCAATGTCATCTCTCAAGTATAAAAGTCTGGAATAAAGACCGCAAGGATTCAAGGAATCAAAGTTTAGTAGCCCTTAGCACTATCATGAGCAGCAATCAGGTACTTGGCTTAGTGCAATAAGATCAATTTGAAGGGTTATTCGTCTTTGAATAATCATAAATAGCTTCCCCTGGTAAATTTAATCAATGTAACTAAAGACAAGTTCCATTCAGTTTACAACCTTCACAATGACTGGTGAAAAACGTGTTCGCCCATTACAATGACACAAAGAATCCATAATCCATCCATTCTAGTAGAACTTTCAACCAAAAATTCTTCCAAACCTGATCCTGCTGTTTATCAAAATGCCATCCAAAAAACTTATTCCCCAAAGTAGACTAATCAACATAGTTATGCATAATTTAGCCGGAATATACCATTAAAAAACATAGTAGCTTCCTGTTGGCGCAGGCATCAACAGTGACAGGTATAGATGATTTGCTGCTCAACTGAAACAACCATAGAAAATACAAGTTTGTAGCCTTGGGGCTAGATCATTCTTTATGCCACGAAGAAACAATTACGCTGCCCAGGAAATGGAAGAATAGATTCCCTCTTCAGCACAGTCCTTGTATCATCATCAAACCATACTCATTCAACTTCTGAGATAGCATACAGTCCCTTTAATGCAGCTACATCAATAACAGAAGGTGGAAACACGTAAAGAATACCGACGAGCTTGATTTCAAAAGGCTTACAACTAAGCTAAAAGAGGATCTTTATACAGTGGCAGAGTGCTTGACAAAGAGATCAATAAAAAAAAAAGACGCCTGAGTGCACATCCTGATATGACAGAAGAAACGGGGGCGAGTTTTCTCACAACTTTCCGGCATTAGATTCGAACTCGGAACATCTCAACAATTCTACAATTCCATCACTCAGTTTTTCGAATTCGGGATAACCCCGTGTTTTCGGTTTTTTTTTTTTTTTCGGTTCAACTAGAAACTCAGGGAATATACATTACCCAGTATACTGTAACAGAAATGGCAGATAAATCGACAGACAGTGGGGTAGAGCCTATTAATGAGCAGGTTGTTGCTAACCGCTGGAGTGTCTTGAGAACTGAACTCAACCAGCTTTACTCTAAGATTACAGAGTTGGTACAGTGTCTTGCAGACGCGGGGTTTTTTTTTAACACAGGTGTCGACAGCATGGTTTTAATATTACTTCACCTTGTTAACGTGATGTAACATTGGTACTGGATGCGCACCACAGGATATATCATCAGCATTCAAGATACCACAGCTATCCAAGCGTATTCAATCCACGTTCATCGCACCATTAAAATTTATTCGGTTAGCTGGTTCGGATCTGAAACAGCACCACGTCCTCGGAGAGCAGGAGGTGAAGGAGTAGGAGTGACTACAATGGAGGAATAGAAATGACTGTTCGTTTCATTTATGCGGGGTGAGCTGTAAGCACAGTAAGCTTGTCGAATTATGAGCTGAAAAAGATGTGGATGGCTCAAGAGAAGGACAGGTCCTCGTTTGAGAAGATTGAGTCGATACCAAGAGAGGGAAATGAAATTAGCAAACAAGCATGGCAGCTCTTCATCAATTGTCTTCACAGCTGTTTGGAACAAAGCCAGAGACTAGGCGTTACATATGGGATGCGTTACTATGCTCAGCAGAATGGCAGCGAGAATGGCGCTGACCAATGTTCAGATTCAATATGCTGCTCGGTCTCTCTACGCATCCGTCTCCCAACGTTCAGATGTAATAAGTGCAGGCTTGAGCCCAAGAATAAACATCCTCTTAAAATAACTAAGTAATCAGACCATATCAACGCGTTATTCAAGGAGGCTCAGACAAGCTTGGCAGGGAATGACAACATGTCAGAGAATCTGGCGTTATCTCAGGTCGCAGAAGATCACATAATGGTAGATGCGAGACATGCGCAAAGAGTTGAGAAATTTTTCAGCCTTTTTTTAAGGAAAACACCAGGCCAACAAAAGATTGAAAGACTGACACTAAAGAAAGAGCGTTTCTTAGAAGCTGGAAAGAACATTAACCTCTATGCCTTAGTCGCTGCCCAAATGCAGAAAGCAACCCAGATTCTACAACTGTTACAATAAAAAATACCCTTCCAAACTGTCCATCTCAAAATCAGAAAACAGCTATCCACCGTCCAATTCTAAGTTGTCGAATGAATACAAATAGCTAGAGACACAGGGATGCGTAGGTTTACACAGGCCACACAAAAACAAGTGGCTCACAAAAGATTGAGCATATTATGAACGAACTTGCTCTGATACCATGTTAAACACACATGGACAACAAACAATGTGAAAGATAAATCATGTGAGTTCATTTTTTTATTAACAGGAGATGTACATTTATAATACAATGTTGTGACTCTTGGGTTTCAGATCCCAAGGTCTCTTGGACTGCTTAGTCTTTTCAGCCACACTAACCCTTTAGGATTAGGTGTCCAACAAAGGTGATATGAATATCAAAAGTTATTTCACTCCCTCCTCTCCATCAGATGCACATGGTCCTCAACCTAGTAAAAGTCAAATGCCATTGGAAGAAAGAATTGAGAGAGACTGCTTGTGATTACATAGCTAGATGGTGGTATGACGTTGATATCCCCTTCAATGCTTCCCATTCACCATATTATGAGCCTATGTTTGATGCCATACATGCTGCTGGAAAAGGCTTCAAAGGCCCTACTATGCATGAGCTGAGGGGGTATTGTTTGCAGAAAGAAATTTCATCCATTAATGAGTATTTGAAAGATTTCAAGGACTCTTGGGTAAGAACATGATGTACCATCATGTCAGATGGATGGACTGATCAAAGAAACCGTGCCATCATAAACTTTCTTATCTTCTGCCCACGGGGACCCATGTTTTTAAAATCAGTTGATGCATCTGATAAGGTAAAAGATGCGCAATTGTTGTTTCAGCTATTGGATCAGGTTGTTGAGGAGGTGGGGGTGGCTAATGTTGTTCAAGTCATCACAGATAATGCCTCTAACTATGTTCTTGCTGGTAAACTGTTAGAGGAAAAACACAAGACCATCTTTTGGATCCCATGTGCTGCACATTGCATAGACCTCATGCTTGAGGATATTGGAAAATTAGATTGGGTCAAAAACACTGTAGATCATACCAAAAGCATAACAAAATTTATCTACAACCATTCATGGATTTTGAGCCTCATGATGAAACACACTGGGGGCAGGGATATTATTAGGCCTGCGATCACTAGATTTGCTACTCATTTTTTGACATTGCAATCTATGCTTTCCCAACATAGAAACTTGCAAAAGTTGTTTTCCAGTGATGAATGGAATCAAAGCCAGTGATCTCACAAACTGGAAGGCAAAGAATTGAAAAAGAAAGTTAATGAAGAAATATTTTGGAGAAAGGCAACAGAGATTGTAAAGCTTGCTGAGCCACTGGTTAAGGTGTTGTGGTTGGTGGATGGGGAAAGATTGGCTATGGGCTTCATTTATGAGGCTATGGATCAAAAAAAGGAGCAAATAAAGAGGGCATACAAGGATAAAGTGGCTAAGTATGGGCCCATTTGGGCAATCATTGATGAAAGATGGAACAATCAACTCTATCGCCCTATACATGCAGCTGGGTATTTTTTGAACCCACAATATCATTATAAAGCTAAGGAGTCAGGACCTTTGAGGGGGGAGGTTAGAGATGGACTAATTGACTGCATTGATCGCATGATCCCATTGGAGTCTGATGAGTGGAGATACACTGACAGGTCACGACCTTCAGCAATGCCTCGGGTACCTTTGGGAAGAACCTAGCAAAGATTGCAAGAGAAGCAGATGAGCCAGGTAAACAAAAATTTCAATTTTCAAGTTCTTAATAGTTTTTTTTAATTTTGTTAAATCGTTTATAATTTGAAAGTTGGATATAATTTGTTATTTTGTTGAGCTAACTCATTACACTCCTATGTTTATTGCAGCACAATGGTGGGAGGCTTTTGGTGGCCATTGTCCTGAATTGCAGAAGTTTGCAATTCGTATTTTGAGTCAAACTTGCAGTGCCACTGGGTGTGAGCGCAATTGGTCTATCTTTGAGAGGATTCACACAAAGAAGAGAAACCTTTTGGATAAAAAACGGTTAAATGATCTAGTGTATGTCCAATACAACCTTCGGCTTAGACGCAACCAATTTCTAAAAAAAAGACCTGATTCAGATCCTATTGTGTTGGAAGACATTGATCCAACATAAAATTGGGTAGTGGAGATTCATCCTACAGAGTTTGATCCTGATGAGGATCTTGATTTTGATTTAGATAGGGAGGCATCACTCGAACATGATGTTCAATTGAATGCAGATCTTGATCCACTTGTACTACCAGCCTTAGCCTCACAGCCAACAAGGACTCCAGTTGCAGGCGCTTCCTCTGCTCAGCCACGACAGAAGCACAACCGCATATCTACTCTATCTCAGCGTGCATCTGCTGCACAGCCTGCTAGTGCTACCACTTCTACAATTGTAGTTGGAGATGATGATGAGGAGGAGCCATGGGGCCCCCTGTCTGACTCTGATGATGATCCAGAGATTGATCCACATGACCTTGGCTCCTCTGGCAGTAGCTACTAGCCAGTGGCCCAGTAGTACTGGACCCTGGTCACAGTTTACTTTTGTTGTAGAGGCCATTTCTAGCCTCCTTGGTTATGTGTTTTTGTTTCGATCATGTATGTATTGGATAGTGCATTGGGTGCCATTTTGATATAATGGATATATTCATGAGCCTACTTTGATCATATGTTGTCTTCCATCTATATTCTAATGCAGTGTGTTTGGAAACACGAATGAAAATCTTTAAAAATATGTTTTTTTTATAAAAAAAAAAAATATTTAATATATTTTTTACTATTGTTTTAAGATTCGGTTGAATCGAATCCGAAACGGCCGAGTTGATCTGAGTCATTGAAGAATTTTATGACCCGACAGAAAAAACTAGTTCGGGAGGCTAAGTCATGACTGACTCGGCCGAGTTATTGCACGACTCGGCCGAGTCAGTCATGACTCGGTCAACCCGACCGTTTCTGCATCTACTCGGCCGAGTCATTAAGTCCGGCTAGTCATCGAAAAAAACAATGATTTTTTTAATTTTTTTTAGCTTTTTAACATTTAGTTGATTGTTGGGGACTCCAAGGTGTTTTCTACATTGGTTAACTGCTATTTGGGGTCCATTCCCCTCTCCTAGTATTGATATGCTATTCAAATTTCATGGTAATGTTAAATTCTTAAAGTAAAAGTGACATTCTCCTTAATGTTCATTTTCATCTTTTTACTTAAATTTTTAACATTACCATGAAATGACTCAAGATGTTTGAGAGTGGTTCTGGCCTCATTGGATTTCATATGGAGAAAGTAGAATTTTAGATTTCATTCAAAATCCAGCAGACTTATCAGTTTTTCAGGATCTCAGGATTGGAGGATTGCAATGTTTCCATTGAATTTTGTCATGTATTAGGGTATGGGACTCGTATTTAATCAAGAGCACCAATCCCTCTATGTACCTTGATGTTAGTGACATTGGTTGTTGAACTCCTCCGGGATTCGCTCCCAAACCAGGAGCTTCTGAAGATGTCGCTCTCGCTCCCCACTTTCGCTCCCGCTCACAAGTAACACTGAGCCAAATGATGTTGGCAACTCTAGCAGTAGCCAGTAGTACTAGTCATAGACTTTTGTTGTAGAGGCCATTTATAGCCTCCTTGGTTATGTGTTTTTGTTTTGATCTCTATATCATCATCGTGTATGTATTGGACATTGCACTGGGTGCCATTTTGATATAATGGATATATTCATGAGCCTATTTTGATCATATGTTGTTTTCTATCTATATTCTAATGCTGTGTGTTTGGAAACATGAATGAAAATCTTTAAAACAATGTGTTTTTATAAAAAAATAAATATTTAATGTATTTTTTACAATGACCGAGTCATTGAAATCGAGCCGGCCGAGTAGATACCGAGTCGGAGTCGGAGTTTTAAAACATTGTTTTTTACAACGACCGAGTCATTGAAATCAAGTCTTCAGAGTCGATACCGAGTCAGAGTTAGAGTCGGAGTCGACCCTCGGTCGAGTCGGAGTTTTAAAACATTGATTCCAAGTGGAGCTGAAGCATGATCATCGGGTAGCAGTGAAACATATTTTGAGATATTTGCAAGGAACCATCCATTATTGTTTGAAGTATGACCGAAGAAATGATGTCTCGCTGATTGGACATACAAATTCCGATTGGGGAGGCAATGTGGAAGATGGAAGGAGAACTAAGAGAGAATGTTTCAGTTTGGGATCCTCCATGGTCTCATGGATGATAAGAAAACAAGACAGTTGCTTTGAGTAGTGCTAAAGCTGAATACGTTGCAGCCTGTGAAGTAAGCAAAGAAGCAAGTATGGTTGAGGAAGCTGTTATTTGACTTGTTTGAAGGACCGATGAACCCTACAATGATACTTTGTGATAACACCAGTGGTATATGTTTGCCTGAATTCGAGTATCACTATATTCGAGAGATAGTACAAAATGGTGTGTTGTAGCTACAATATATCTCCACTGATGAGTAGGTAGCTGACATATTGACGAAATCACTTCCAAACAAGAAGCTTGTATACTTAAGAGACAAGCTTGGTTTGGTTGATATATCCTCCCTAATTGAGAGGGAGAGATAAACACTACATTCTTGCCTTCACTTGGGAAGAAAGAATGGAGGATTGGGTAACCATCTGGCATTCGATACTCTTTGAGAATGTGGTAGGGCAATCACGACAAGAGTACTTGTGGACCGATATTCTTTGAGGATTAGCTACCCAGGATAAGAATAGTCCTTTGTAAGGTCATACTTTGTGAACACTCGGGTGGAGTATGTACCTTGAGAGGCAATGATTTTGGTGTCTATGAATCATTGGTCTCGTTAGCATTGTGCTCTGATCATGTGGATAGAGCTGTTAGTCAAGGCCTTGCTATATAACAATGCTGATGGATAAGATGCTAAATAGATTTGTTACCAATCCGACTCTTTTAATGAGATCTCTTCAGATTGAGAATGACCATGTACCTCTTATGAATAACTCCCCAGTTAAGAGGGAGTGTTGAAGATGTTGAAGTAAGTGTAACTAGGTTTGGTCTTCATAAATGTATTTTTGATATTTGTACTTATTCAAGAAAAGAAATATTATTTTTATAATATATGTCAATGAGTTTCTTGCTCATTGAAGTAGGTCTAGCACATGTCAAAGTGCTATAGGTGAGTCAAATAGTCAAGAGAAAATATTGAAGGCCTTAAGGGCATGTTACACCATGTATAAATATATATTAAGGTCAAAGAAATACTTCCAAGATAAGTGCAAGTCCTCGCCATGCAACAACGTCCTCCTCTAGAAGCAAAACAAAGGAAATATTGAAGAAATAGTCAAGTCAGCCTAAGGACAGCTAGTCGGCCTACAAGTCAGCTTAAAGGAGGGAGAATCCTCTATATATAGAGGCTGTCCACTCCTCCAAAGATAGCGAAGATCATCTCTGAAATCAGCGAGCAAGTGCAGCCAAGTGAAAGGTGGAAAAGTCAAGTTTAAGGGAGCCTCTAGAGCAGCGAAGGAGGAGGAAAGATAACCGAAGAATAAAGGACTGTTTTAGGGTAAGCTGAAGCCACACGTGCGAGGAACTGAAGGGCTGACTATGGTCACTATAGCAGCAACTTTAAGGTTGCTCATCCATCATTGTTTGGGCTTCAAACTAGGCCTTCTATCCAAGCGAAGAGGGAAGGACATCAAGCGAAGTAAGAAAGAAGAAGACCGAAGTATAAGGGACTGTTTCTAGGGCTAGAAACAGTCACACGTGCGAGGTGCAGTGAGGGTATGTTTGCGACATAATAGCAACTAGTGAACAATCCATTGTTTGGGTGAGAGATCAAGCCTACAAGGACTCCCAAGCCTAGCGAAGGAGCCTATCTCTCTAGTGCAGGTGAAAAGGAGGTGGAAGGACTCTAGGACGAAGTGCCAGGGGACAAAGTGCCGGAAGGAGGAAGCCTATGTGCCGAGGAACAAAGTGCAGAAAGGAGGAGAGGACTTGACTTGTGCTTGGAGGATATTCTAAGTTAGGGTTCTAGGGTTTGGCATTGATCAATAGAAGCTTCAATAAGAGAAATTCATTAAATTGTTTTCCTCTCAACAGAAGAGAGGTTTTGGCCCTGGCAGAGAGCCAACATCTTGTGTTATTGTTCTTATGTTTTGATAGCAGTTTGATGAAGTACACACACATGCATTAACAATAATAAGAAGAAGATTAAACTAACAAGAAAAGTAAAAAGACTCCACAAATTGTTATCAAGTAACAAAGAATCACACTACACTACTTTGCCCTAGATTCTTCAACAAAAGAATGTGTAACTAGGTTTGACCTTCATAAGTATGAAATGTATTCTTGTAAATAATAAAATGAAAAAGCAATTATTATTGGAGGATGGGTTTCATGCTCAAGTTCTTTTATTTAATAGGTCAAGCACCCATTGAGTGCTTCTAGGGTTTGTCCTAGGTCAAAGAGTCAATGTCATATATTGAAGACCCTATGGGCAGATTGTATCACGTAAAGGAAAAATTAATTTTTCTTTGGTTCGATCTTGGAAGAAGAAGAAAAAGGAAAGGCAAGCGAAGGTCTCTTAGGGTGTCTCATTAGCCCTAAGACTCAAGGAAAGGCAAGCGAAGGGAGGAGAAGGCTATTCGAGGGAGATCGAAGTCTCCAAGAGAAGCAACAACAATGACAGCAATTTTTGTGAGTCAGAATTTCGGATCTACAGTAGGGAGGTCGAAGTCACTATAGTAGGAGGCCGAGTTGATCTTGATCTTGGAGGGTATTTGTCTGAGTCACTAGGTCATGGTATTCGTCAATTGAAGAATCTATAAGAGGAGATTTATGGGTTTTCCCCTCAAGAGGAGGGGTTTTGGCCCTGGTTTGCAGCCTTTAAATTGTGTCATTGTTCTTATTGTTTTGGTAGTTGTTTGATGTATCACACACTATAATAATAAGGAACAAAGCTAATAAGTAAAAAGGTAACACAAACAATTATCAAGTTAAGAGAATTAAGATACTTAATGTCCTATTGAATTCTCAACAGGTTTAAGAATTGCTATATTTCACAATATTGCACGACTCGTACTTGTATAAGACTTGTCTGTTTATTGACTCGGCGACCCATATAAGACTTGGGAACGACTCGTATAAGACTTGGGAACGACCCGTATAAGACTCGACAAAATGCAGAAAAATAAAAAATATGATCTCCCAAAAAAAAATATGAATTTTGAGTGGGTCCATGAGTGACTCATCTATTGAGAAATCCAAAGTGTGGTAGTTAAACGATTTCTCTTATGATGACATTATCTTGTGATGTTTTTCATTATTATTATTTGTTCTTTTGAATTATCCTTTGTTATCATCAAGACTAATGCCAAACAACAAATAGAAGAGAACACAAGATGTAAGCACGCTGCCAGGGCAAAACCCCACTCTAGGGGAAAACCCAGTCAAAATTCTTCCTTCAGTAGATTCAAGATGAGATGACCAAGACCCTTACAAACTAGACTAGAGACATCCTCCATCAAGTCATCCTTATTTCTTCTTCCTTTCACTGTGTTTGCATACCAAGATCCCAGTCACTGTGTTAGCACCAAATTCTTGTCACTGTGTTTGCACCGAGACATCATCATTGTAATACCACTGAGATCTTATCACTGAAAGAGCACCGAACTGATGTCACTGTGATAGCACCGAACTGAAGTCACTGTAATAGCTTCGAACTGATGTCATTGTGATAGCACCGAACTGAAGTCACTGTAATAGCTTCGAACTAATGTCACTGTGATACCACCGAACTGAAGTCACTGTAATAGCTTCGAACTGAGGTCACTGTGATACCACCGAACTGAAGTCACTGTAATAGCTTCAAACTGAGGTTACTGTGATATCACCGAACTGAAGTGGCTGTAATAGCACCAAACTGAAATGGTACCAAACCTGTGACACTGAAATAGCACTGAGTTACTGTGACATATCACAGAACTGTCTCCACTGTAATCCACATTCTATATGCCGAGAATATCACTGAAGCTTGTCTCTGTGGTTACTGAAATTGTCTCTGTAAACAATCCTAACTTCTGTGGTAGCACTGAGTTCATCCCTGTACCCTATCCGAGCTCCCGTAGTGACACTGAAATATTTCCTCTGAAATTCTTGTCCAAACTTTTGATCTGAGTGAAGGCCTTAGGCTTGTATATATAGTGGTTCGTCCATCATAAATGAGCTGACATGATCATCATGAAGAGATGTGTCTCTGTGTAGGCTGACATGTGTTCTTTTGAGGGAAGCCAACTTGATGGAGACTTGGATGAAGAGGCTGACTTGATGGAGGAGTCTTTGACCAAACAATAAATTGACTTTGACCCAAATAAATAATCCTAAAGCCTACAATGGAGGCTTGACATATAACAATTGACCCAAGCATGAAACCCATGCTTTAATAAGTCAATTCAATAATAATAAAAATTCTTTTTGCTTTCTTTTGACAAATATATTACATTTTGACTTCAAGTACAATTATGAAGACCGAACCTAGTTACATTCTTCAACACCATCTCGCTATAGACCCTTGAGAACTGCAGGTCTTGTAAGTGTCGTGCTAGAATGATATTTGATAAATCTAAAATAGGGAAATTACTTTGTCATAGGAAGAAAAACCAATGTTTGTCCCATTGGTTTTTAATAGAGGCAACATATAATGTAAAAGAAGTTCCTGCGACATCATTAGATGCTGCAGATATTAATGAATATCAAGATCTTATCAGGAATGTCTAGAAAGAAGTCATTGGATTCACGCCTTCTAAAAAGGTTCAGAGAGATGCAATCAGAATCATCTTTATCGTCCAGTCTAAAATTATCTTGCAGCTTATGTATTAATGAATCTCTATGATCTTATCAGGAATGTCGGAGTAGAAAGAAGTCATTAGATTCACACCCCTTAAAAAGGTTCAGAGATGCAATCAGAATCATCTTTATCTTCCAGTCTAAAATTTCTTGCAGCTTATGTATGGAGTGTTGAACAACTTATGATTAAAATTTATTTGGTTCACATCCAACACACCCTAATTTGACCAGACACAACCAGACACAACTCAGAGGATTACATCTTTCTTTTTGATGCTCCCGGTGGATTGGGTTACTAAGAGGCAGGCAGAGAGTAGCACCATGTCAGCCCCCATATCCATTAGAGCTTGGAAGCAGCCCGACGCTGAATGGTAGGCCCATGCAGAATTGTCATCTAAGGTCTGTTGACAGCTTACACCTGACCAGCAGGCAGCACCCATCCACCAGCTTCCAACAGCAGGTTACCTTTTCCAGACATAGACACAACCTTCTGGGCCAGTTCCAACTCCTGCATCTAACCTTCTGTTCTATACACAGATTGTTCCGTTCAGCCTCAGATGGTAGGAAAGTTTTCCATTCCATTTCAGAGGAGGGCCTTCCTTTTCCTTCGTCCAGCAGTGGGCATTGGGTCTCTTTCCCTTGTACTTTGCCCTAGACCATTGTGTCTATTTTTGACATATAGTTGAGCTTCGGTCATATAGATTAGTTTGTTTGCTTTTATACTAGTCGCCTTTGCATTCCCAATTTTTATCTCTAGTTATGTACTGAGCAATTCCGTCGACCTAGTTTGGTGATTTGTTGGACGTTAATAAACTTATCCCATCTACACAGATTGGAGATAATGAGATGACCATGTAGAGTATGGATAAACATGCTCTATTATCTATAATTTTGTGGGTCTTGCAAATAACATTTAAAAAAATTCAAGTTCTTTATATCATTTAACATTTATACCTTTGTGTGACTGTTATTTTTTAAAACCATTGACAGACTAAATTTTTTGAGAATTAACTGATATGGTGATTTTTCATAATCCTTCTGGCTTTTGTTTTAAATATTGGTAACCAGGACATAATAAGAAACAAGTGTGACTGTTATTTTTTAAAAGCATTGCCACACTAAATTTTTTGAGAATTAACTGATATGGTGATTTTTCGTAATCCTTCTGTTTTTTTGTTTTAAATATTGGTAACCAGGACATAATAAGAAACAATGCATTGCAGGTACCTGTGACCCTTTTGGAGTATTCACTGACTTCTGTTACAGAAGGTATTGATGCAATTGCATCAACAAGAGTCCTGGTACGAGCGGATCACGGCCATTCTTCGACACATGCACTGACTGGAAAAACCGTTGAACGGACCTTCAGGTGTGATTTATACGTTGTTTCTATAATGTGAAATCTATTTAGCACCTGAAAACCTTATTGTCAGGTTTCCTTTGTACCATGAAATAATTTCCTTCTTGTTGCCACAGTGGAACAGGAGCTGGAATGGATATAGTAGCCTCCAGTGTCCGTGCATATATAGGCGCCCTGAACAAAATGTTAGCATTTCAAGTTGGACCGAGGAGTCAGATACCAATCAAGGCATCGAACGTCCCTGCATGAAATAAAAATTGTCATATAGAGTTAATGTTGTATTCTTGCATATTTAAAAGCCTCCCATTTGTCAATTAGTGATGATGCTAGTGATGTTTTCGAGGAAATATTTGTAAAACTGATGTTTTTCTTTTCAAAATATTTATATTATTGATTCTGATGGGGGCGACGATTTTCTCTATTTAAAAAAGCTTAGCTCAGTTTTGTGTACATGAAAAGAGCCTACCAATCTCATCCTCTTGGTATTAAACACTCGATAGCATCAACAATATACAGGGTAGATATTTTTCAACATTTTTGTTTCTGTTAAAGGCACTGATTACCTATATTTAAAAACGCTGAGCTCTGTTTTGCGTACATGAAAAGAGCGTACCACTCATCCTCTTGGTGTGAAATCCTCGATAGCATCAATATATAAGACAAATATTCTTCCAACAATTTTTTTTTTTAGGCTAAAGGCTGCAGCTTAGCTTGTTTCAAGGTTGATTTGCAGGGTATGATTTTGAAGAAACTTGCAATTCAAAGAACACCTACTTCCTCTGAAATTTGATCCTTGTATCATATTCGTGAAAAAGATCCGAGTTATGTTTGCTTGGAACATCTATTGACCTTTGTAATCTGGATGAAACAGAGCATAATGCCTTTTTCCTATTTAACTTGTGCCGCTTATTTGATATGAAGGAGAATTTTCGTTATTCTTAGGAGAAAGATTTAACCATTATGTTTGGATTATTGTGCTCGCGTGTTCTTGATTGTTTTGGGCGTGCTTTCACTTCCCATTATGATTGGACATGCAATGGCTAAAATATTATGTTTGGCCAAGTTTTCAGGATGCTAGAGCGTGGGAGAGGGAAAACACACATGGGGAATGTATGGACACCCCTAACTCAGGGAAGTTCATGAGGGATGGTGGGATGTCGGGTTCCTTCACATAGGGGGGCTCGTTTCTCAAATTATAAAATATATATAAAAGTGATAAGCTTTGAATGATGATAATTCATACCATGCAAAATCATCATTGTGCAACATAAATTCAAAATTGTAAATGATATATGAACAATTCACATTCAGAATCAGAAATGAATTACATTGATAAATTTATGATTTATTGATTCATAAATGAAACAATATTATAAATTGACTAATATTTATCATTCATTACCTAGATTTTAAATACTACTAAGTAAAATAGTAGACACTGAAGTTTGAAATGGAAAGTTTAAATTACTGAAAAGTGATGAGTAGGGAAAAGACGTGAAAAGTGATTAGTGAAAAGACTCGTTATGAGGTTATTGGTATCTAAAGTCAAGTCTAAAATATTAACACTGAAAATTAAGAATAGACCATGAACACTGAAAATAAAATGAGCATCAAAGGCATCAAGGAGTTAATTCCATTAATTGGTTTTCTACATCCATTTTCTACGTGAACCTTAACTTTGCATGTGAATTGTGAGATAGAGATAGGTTTTAAATTTGAAAGTTTTTTTTTTGGTATACTTAATTAATTAATTTATATAAATAAATTTCCAGGGTTATAGGCAATAAATAAGGGGGCAGGCATAACCCTTCTTTTGGGAAACATGGTCTGCATATTGGAGAAACATTTCATGGTGTGCCTCCCAAATAGGAGTAATTTTACAAGCTTGGAGGCAAAACACTTATAGGACTGCATACTGGTTAGGTAGTGTTGAGAATCCAAGTGCAAAAGATGTTAGCACTCAATTTCTAATTCTTGATAATCACTGAGACAATTATGTATCTTTTTATATCTTTTACTTCTTCTTCATCCAATAATTATACATTAGAAATTCAACCATATAAGATCAAGAAGCAAAGATCATAATGCACGAGAGGCCATGCAAATTTTACCCTAGGAAAACCCACAATAGGGGAAAAACCCAACAATCCTTTCCTTGTAGAAAAAGATCAAAATGAAAGATAACGAAGCCAAAATCAAGACCACAACAACGACCAAGATACCAAGTCAAAGGCCCTCCTCTAAAATCAAAGTCAACATTTGTCAAACTTGCTCCAAAGTTGGTTAAACTTAGAATTTCGGACTTGCAACTAGGGCCTTATTTCAGCCTCTTCCACAGAGAGACAAACTTCCCACACGTGCGAACTATAGTAGATCAAACGAGGGAATATTCTTCTTGTTTTTGACTTACCTTCTCTCGCCTTTGACTCATCTTCTCTCCTTTGCTAGGTGCATAAGTCCTCCTTATGTTTTAAATGAATGAGCTCCCAGGGAGGTCGAATAGGTCTTTTATATATAACTGTCCAAGAGGGCTGAATAGGTGCCACTTGGAGGGCTAGGTTGACTTGTCCAAGGAGGGCTGACTTGGTGATCTTGTTGACTTACAGTCTCAAAATTAAAATTCAATTTTCTTTTTGTTTCAAATATAATATTTTTCCTTTTTTCTTGAGCATGAAACCCATGCTTTAAACGATTTGTTTTAGTCCCAAGCATGCAAAATGTGCTTTAATAATAATTGAACATATGACAAATATACATTATGAAGACCGATACTAGTTACAATTTCAACACTCAACCAAGGAGGTATTCATAATGACTTATCAGGATATTCTCAAGTTGAAATTTTTTTTAAGGAAGGATCAAAATTGATAAGCATCGTCAATAACATCACCATAACCAACATTGTCAAATTACCAAGGCCTTGTCAATAAGCTCCATCTTCTCCACTAGATCAGGGCACATTGTTGAGAGGCATTCAACATGACACCACACAACCTCCTCTTTGAGGCACATACACCACCTAGGTTCCTTAGAGTATGTGCTCCACGGGACCATTTCTTAATTCGGTGACATAGTACTTAACTTAGGGGTGCCAGTCATAATCAGTCACAATACTTGACGCAAGGAAATGTTACTCCACTAGACCATTCTTCTTAAAATGGGTCAATGTACTTGACTTAGGGTGTTAATCCTAATCAACCACAGTATATGAAACAAGAATGTCAGTCCATGATGCTTATCCAATCTATGATTCTCCCTATCTGAGTCCATGTACTTGACATAAAGTGTTAATCCTAATCGGTCACAATACATGACACAGGGAGGAAACAGGGGTCCATCTTCACTCCCTCTTAATTTTGGAGGAGTTATCCACAAGTCCAAGCTTGTCTCAGAAATACATCTACCTATTTGTCAATGGAGATATAATGTAGTTTTTCAACTCATTGTGCGCCATCTTTCGAATATAATGATACTTAGACTTTCCATGAAAACCTAGGTTATCTTACAACTATATACAACTTTGATCATAACAATCGAATCCAACACACCATTAAACAATCCATCCAACAAATTTCGGGGCCAACTCACTGCATATGTTCATCTTTTGCAATGTTTAGTGGAACATAATTCTGCTTTTTGCTTATCTAAGAAACTGTAGCCAATCTAAAATAGAAACAACTACTATTAATGTCAGAAACAACTACTTTTACAATGTTTTGTGCAACATAATTATGCTTCTTTCTTATATGAGAAACCACAAGCAATCACAAATAGAAACAACAACTATTAATATCTTTTCTCATCAACAAAACTACCACCCCAGTCAAAATAAGTGTAATGAAATACACTACAGTTCCAATCATCCATCAGTACAATGCTAGATTAACAATATTTGAACTTCTACAAATAGGTCTACAATCCATCATCCTAACCTAGAGGATCTTTTCTTTTAGAGAATAAGATTTCATCAAGTTTTTGCCACACCTTAAGTCCCAAGTAGTAATGCATCAAACCAAGATATTTTATGTCATATTCTATTGCCAACTCCCTCTTAAACTGAAATGCTTTGCACTAGTCATTATCTATATAATGTAGCAGGATCATTGGCTCATTCTTTACAACTCTGATGTACAAGCTTGAATGAACTTCACTTTTCACAAAATTGGGCTTTATCAAGTAAGCATCAATATGAGAGTACCATATATCATTCTCTTTAATATGTAATTGTCAGGTACTTTTTCATGAACCTCAAATCCTAGATGTACACCTCTTCATTCATTATGCTATCAAGAAAGTATATATCTTTTCATGGAGATTGCAATAGAAACAAAAGGCCCAATTGTAGTGTGCCTAGAAGTTGGAGCAAATGTCTCATAAAAAATCAACTCCTTTTCGCTAGAAGAATCTTCATAAATTTCGCTTTGAATTTCTATCTTGTTGCAAGCTAGATCTTGACTTTTCTTAGGCATAGTCAAGACATCAAAAGTCATCTTAGAACAAATAAACCATTTACTTAAAGATAGACTTGTTAACACATTCTTTGCTTTTCTCTTTGTCTATCTACCAAAGCCTTGGTTTCCTTCATTATATGTTTGTAATCCTTTTTTTTTTAATTAAAAAGGAATGTTAGCTTCCTCTAGATCTTCATGATGAGATTGCCTTCTTTCTTGGAGACACAAGTTTCTACAATATTAGAGTATGTGGGAACATTTTTGGACTTCTTGTATGCAATTGCTTCAATCAATAAATGTTTTTGCTAGACTTTTGAGAGAGCTTTTATGTAGACAATAGTCAAAGAGACTTCTTCTCATAAGGATATATACACACTTCAAAGGATCGATTCTTTCTTTAATATAGATGACCATGGGATCCCTCTTAATTTCAATCCCCTTGAACTAGTTTAGATGGACTTCTTTTTGTGAATGCCAAATATACTACGCTTCTACTTATCTTTCCATTAATAAGTTCTACTCTACTTATCATCTTCTAAACATGAAATGGAAAGTAAACTTTTACTTCAAGCTTGGTACATTAGAGGAAAATTTAGCCTAAAAGTGCCCATGAAATTTTCACATAATTTAAAAAGGGTACATGTAGATATTTTGGAGGGAAAATAAGAAAAACTACTTTTTTAATTGTATTTTTGGCATATCTCCTTACAGGGTTACTCAAAATTGTATACACTTGAAATTTGAGTAAACATATAAGGAGATAAGCCAAAAATACAATTAAAAATGTAGTTTTCTTCTTTTCCTCCAAAATTCACAACTCTTATTTTATTATTTTTCCTTAGGAGGACACTTTTAGGCTGAAATTTCCTCTAATGCAAAAGTGGATTTTGGATTATTATTATGTACCCTTGCCATGTTCTTCAATAGTAAAGATCCTTGTGATTTTCTTCCTTGGGTTTCTTTAAAATTTATTCATCTTCAACTGTTGATGCTTGATGCCTTTCCTTCCTCTTCTTGTTCTTAGGGTTCTTAGGACAATCTCTTTCATATTGCCCATATTCATGACATCCATAACATTGGACTTTGGACATATCGTTATTTTTTTGAGATTTGTTATTAGCATTTTAATTTTCAAATCCAAATTTCTTCTTTCCAAACCACTTCCTTGATCTAGCTGCAAAAGCTTGATAATATTCATCATGAGGTTGAGTATTGCTTTTAACCTCAAGTCTTGATTCCTCTAAAGTGCAAGCAACCCATAACTCTTCAAAAGTAGGAGTTTCCTTTCTAGCATAAATGCCTCCAGCAAAACCATCCCATGTTTCAGGTAAAGCATTAATTACAATTGTAATCAATTCAGAATCAAATATAGTTTCACCAACCCTTGATCTCTAATTTTTGATATCTTCATAAAATATGAAGCCACAATGTCATCCTTGTTCAATAGAGTTGATTCCTCAAAGATATCTTATGATCTGTTGTGTTGATAGAGTACAAACTCACCAAAGTATCATAAACTTCCTTGGATGTAGATAATTATGAAACAAAAGTAATGAGGTGGTCTTTGATGGATTCAAAGAGAATCCTTTGTGCTTTGATTTCACCCTTATTATACTTGGCTACTTCTTGAGCATTATCTTTATCTGCTAGTGGAACTTTGCCTTCAAAAAATTGCATGACTTCATTTTCTATAAGGACTAGGTCAATCCTTTGCTTCCAAGCTTTGAACTTATATGCACCTTCAAGCTTGTTGCCCTATTTGCAGATAGATGCCATTGGATTAGAAGTCGTAGACATAGAGAATTGAAGAGTACTTACTTGGAAGTGAGAGATAACTACTACAAGGTTATCTTCAATCAAGGCTGCCAACAAGGTGTGATCTTCAAAGATTCCTTTCTTCACCAATGCTTTGATACCATGTTGAGAATCCAAGTGCAAAAGATCCTAGCACTTAATTTCTAATTCTTGATAATTACTTGTGACAATTATGCATCTTCTTATATCTTTTACTTCTTCTTCATCAAACAATTATACATTAGAAATTCAACCATATAAGTTCAGGGAACCAAGGTCACAATGCACAAGAGACAATGCAAATTTTACTTGGAAAACCCACAATGGGGAAAAACCCAACAATCCTTTCCTTGTAGAATAAGATCAAAATAAGAGATATCCAAGCCAAAATCAAGATCAAAACATCCACCAAGATACCAAATCAAAGGCCCTCTTCAAGTCTCATTGGTCAAACTTTCTCCAAAACTGGTCAAACTCATAATTTCAGACCTACAACTAGAGCTGAATTTCGACCTCTTCCACATAAAGAGAGACCTCCCACACGTGTGAACTATAACAGATCAAAGATTCGATCAACAAGGGAATGTTCTTCGTGTTTTTGGCTTGCCTTCTCTCTCCTTTGATGCAACTTCTTCTCTCCTTCGCTAGGTGCATAAATCCTTCTTGTGTGTTGAATGAATATGCTCCCAATTAGGTAGAATAGGTTTCTTATATATCACTGTATAGGTGGCTCGAATAGGTACCACTTGGAGGTCTAGGTTGACTTGTCCAAGGAGGGTTGACTTTGCAAATATTTTTTTTTCTAATATGTTGGAGTGCCATTGTTATAGATTTTGATGTGGTAAGAAAACATGAAAATTTATAGTATTTAATATTTCACTCTAGTGTTAGTACATGCAATATGAGCCATTAATGATACAAGTTTTATCCAAAGAAAATTTTGTCACTTGGAAGATGTGGTGGTTGTGATTCAAATTGAAAACATGAAGCAGGAGTTCAAAGGAAAATTTTGTTTTCAATTACGATGTGATCTGCAAGAACACATAAAGCATTAGCCCAACATTTACTCTAATGCTACATGTTTAAAAATGATAGTGAGGCCTACTCCATCTTTTTAAAGTGTGAGAAAGCTCTAAAAGAATTAAATCCTTGGAGTATTCGAGTTACATTTGAAGATGAGAATCCTTGAAGTCTTTGATATTAATATAAAAACATTTCCATATTAGTGGCATCAAAAGTAAAGGAAACTCCATAGTAAGTAAGACAATTTTTTTAATGTAATATTATTAGCTTTCAAAATTGCCATTACTTAGGAAAAATAAGTTTTGAAGTAACGTCATTTAGTTTAAAATTTTTCATTATTTCTTTTAATGTTCGTTTGAATAATCTAAATAAAGACTATTTGATGATGATGATGATGGTGGTGGTTAACATCCACCGAGACCAAATTGGTCTATCGGACTTATAATTTTATTAGTTCTTAATTGTTTGGCTTCTCGTCTTTCTTGGCGAGATGGATTTCATTCAATTTTGGATTTCATTATTTCTTTTAATGTTCAATTTATACACAATAATTTTTCATAAAAGCTCCATTTCAACGACTTGATATTTTTTGTGTAGCAAATCATACAATCTATAATATACATAACACATTACAAATATTCATGAGGATTACATAGAAAGAAAGCAATGAATATAATTCTAGTAAAATTAGACTAGAGGTGCATACAAATATCGTGGATATGATGCTCAAAACCCTTAAGAGCGCTGATTGATTGACTAAAAACTAACTGTAGGGAATAATTGATATTATGAAGAAGATCACAAGAACAAATTTGAAACAACATTGAAGACAAAGACTAGGAGCGAATATAATAGGATATCCATGAACGTGTAGGAATTTGCAATAGAATGGCTAAGAAGAAATGAATATTTTTATAGTAATGGTCAAATTTTAAGTTTTTATTCATAGTTAAAAATGCCACTCAATCCAAAAAGGGAATAGAGTAGGAACTCTTAACCCTTAAAATAATTTTATAAACGAAAACTACATTACCATTAATTTACGCTAATTTGTTCTTATATTGAGGTTGCAATGTTTTGATTCATATGACATTGAAATGATTAACTACTATTAAGTCCATTAAAATTGAAAAAACACCTCAATTTCTACTTTTCCCATGTGAGATTGTAAGATTCTTTATTATTACCAAGCATCATGGATTGGTGATTCCACTTTAAACTTATAAATTTAGATTAATGAAAAATCAAATACAAGGTAAAAATAAACATTTTGTATGTTTACAATGAAGTTTCCTTGAATTAAAAAGTAAAAATAAACATTTTGTAGGTTTACAATAAGGTTTCCTTGAATTAAAAAAATTATGGGGGATTGAGAAAATTGTAAAAGAATCAAAATGTAATCATTTGAATAAATGGGCGAAATAAAAAACCAAAAAGGTATTTAATGAAAAACATAGTTAATCTAAAGAAAAAGAAATATTTGAAATAAGAAAAAAAATGTTAATTAATATAATTACATTGAAATTTTTATTTTACATTGCATGGGAAAAAATAACTCACCTCTACTTTTCTTTGGAAAGAAAAAAGGAAAACATAGTGATATTGATATCATCACATTCTACCACCTAGTCTTTTTGTTTTGTTGTTTTTTATGTTTTTTGTTTTTTGTTTTTTAATTTAATCGTGATACTAGTAGAAACAACTTTTAAATTGATAGCATATGTCAAGAAATTTTGATCAAAACTATGTGGTTTTGATACTAGTGTAATTACTTGCATTCTCTTTGGATGAGTTAGTAGTACAATTTATATGTAATATCAACGTCACCAATTTTTAAATAGGAACATATTTGAAAAAATATTGATTATAACTATTAGTTTTAGGTTTGAAGTTATCTTTATGAGTAATAATTTTCATTAGCATTTAATCCAAACGTTTGACACATTGAAGCGTATTCACTAGAATTTTCTAATTACATTTCTTCTCGATAAACATATTTATAGTGTAAGTGAATTATGGTGGCTGCATCTAAGGCTTGCACTTGTAAAGTATCCATCATTGGAAATATGTGATCATCAAAGGCCAATGATTATAAAATACATCAATTCAAACATTAAGCATTGTATTAACCCACAAAACACCACGTCTAAGCTATAAGTCATAATCAACAAACCATTAAACATCAAATATAAGAAAAAATGTAGGTCACATTAGACAATGTTAGATGCATTAGGCATGAAGCCTCAATAGACATGTTATTCAATAGGAACAACAAAAACATATCTCTAAAAAATTCTCCCGTAACCTTAATCACTTTCTTTTCCCAAGCAAGGATTGTAAGACAATTCAAAATAGGAGGCATTGCGGAATCAACAATAACATGAATTAACTTGATCAGCAATATATTGTTTTGCAATTATAGAATCAAACTAGTATGGTAAAATATCTAACAGTAGTAGCTATCACAAACTATATTTGAAGTATCTAAAATATATACATGGCCATATACACATTGTTGTATAGGTGGCCAACCATGAAAATTCATACAGAAAGGAAAGGTGCTATACATGGAGGCAAACTTATATAAATGTATGCTTTATCCATCGACTCTTGTAATTGCATTTTACACTTTGTTAGCTCTAGGGTACTCATTCTTTAGGGAGTCTTGGGAACTAGTGCAACTTCAAGGACATGATTAATTCAAAAATCAATGTCCCTCCTTGGAGGAAGTACTAACATTTCATTTAGAAACACATTATTAAAATAATGTAATACAAGATATTCTCTAGGATTTGGATCTTTTTCTATTGTTGATTGAAAGATGTAGGACACATACAATTGACAAAATTTTATTAAACATCTCTTCTATTACATACTTGAAAATTTCCTAACAATTTTTCCCCTTAGAATGCCTCTTATTGTGCTCGAGTATCCATTTTCATCGTTGTATTGAAATATCTTGTTGTATTAGTGAAGCTTGACTTGATATGATTTCAAGAGACACGTACCAATGAGGACATAATAAGAATGAAGAAGTAAAATGTTCAAGTTTTCTTAGGAAAATAGTCCATTCAATTATAATAGATAAATCCACCATTTCACAAACTAGTTGGACAAGCCATTACTTACTATTGGTCGCACTAACTAGTTGGATTAACTAAAGCTTACCATGTTTACACTTTTTAAGAACATAAGTTTCAACAACTTTAGGAGGAGAAAAACTATGACTAGTTCCCAAATCAATTAAAATAGAGATGGATTGCTTTGAAATCTTAATTTCAACTTCGACCACTATTTATTAATGATTTTCCTAGTGGTGTAATACTCTCTGCTACCCCCTTGTAGTATCTCAATTTACAGGAGGTGTTACTTGATCATTTGAATTTATCTCTAAGGTTTATCATGAATATGGGGCTATAGAATCCTCTTTTCTCCAATTTTTTTTAAAGATGAAAACAAATTCCCGCACTGTGTTTAATTCGTCAAGATATTTCTAGCGATATAAATTTTATCTCAATATGACTTCCGAATTGAAAGTTATGACCTTTTGAAGTTTAGCCAATATTATTTGGCCACTTTAACATTGAGTTTCCACATGGCATCCACATGTGGCCCATGTTGTAATAATGCGTCAACATTACACAAGTCCACTTCATTAGTGTATTTTCTTGTGGCATCCATGTGTGGCCCACATGGCACTGCCATGTTAGTACAAGTGGAGTTCACGTCATCAGGGTTTCCAACGTGGCATCCATGTGGTCCCTATTAGATCCCTATAGAATGGAAATTTCAACAAGGTTTTGGGAATGCACTAGGTCTATCCCCAATGTGTTTTGTAACTCATTCATGTTATATTCAACTTGCAGGCAATCTAATGCTACAATGCTAAATTAGTGTTCTACCCCTTCAAACCCCCGGATATATGTATCTCACTTGCACCCAAAGGTAACCTGGCCCAGTGGTTATTTGACCATCACAAGGGTGTTCACCCTCATGTCACCCCCATATCGTATATCAATGGATCCTATGTGTGTTTAAGAGAAATATGGCCTAATTCCAATCATAGCCTTTGTAGGTGGATGCAACCCTGTCCACATCTAGATCTTGGATGCAAGATTACCATTATAGGTATCTAGCCCAACATCCATTTGGGCTTCCACTATGGTCTTGACCTCACTAACCCTCAAATTTCCATATCACCAGATGGAATCTGCACCTAGAAGGGAAATCTACCCTGGATATGATCTGGTCCACACACAAAGTAATTTCTCCTTGCCAATCTCAGATATTGGATCACTGGATGTGAAAAACATGACAAGTTGATATCCAGCCTTGCGGTGATGATGATTTGGAATCCAAATACGTGTATTGACATTTTCAAATCTTAGATGGTAGGATCACAAGATTTTTGCTGCAACTCTAAGGCAGGGAAGAAAAAAGAAAAATCAGGAAATTTTACAATGATTTCTTAAGACCAAGTGCATCTTCATGGAACACCAATTTTTTTAGAATGATGATCAAGTCTTGAGCATTGGCTCTCAACAACACTGAGCCCTATCTAGAGTGAATAAGAGGGTACTAGTAAGACCCAAACTACCCCATAGCTAGAGCAAAGTAATGAAAGGGATCCAAAGGTCAATTTACCAAAGTTCAAGCACTTCATCTCTTCTTTTTATTACAGTTAGATAATTCTTTTGTAGTGTAATACTAGAATCCTTCATTCATCAATAAGGAGACATTCAAGTTTGTGTGACTATTCATAAGGGTTATAGATCATGTATTAAATAATGAATCTAAGGATGTTACAAATGATTACAATACTTGGCTACAATAATATATAAGCGTGCATGACTTATAGGATCATCACATCATACGTAGACTAAGTGACATCAGCTCTAGTAAGATACCCATTGAACACACAACATATAAATTAAATTCATAACATGCACTAGGTAACCTACAATCAAGGTTATGGTCATGAGCTAACCAATTCATAAACATATAAGATATTTTAGATCTTATAAGACAACCAGCTATTTGAAGAGTGAACTTCAGTAAATTAGTCACAATCACATAAGTGATCATGAAATTCATGAAGATAGTAACAATCACATAATTCGAGTAGTTCAATATTAACATAGATATAAATAAGACAACGTGTCAACCTATTGTAGCTGCTACAAAAATCCCAAATTTTCGACATCCAAAAATTTTGAGTCCCCCGATTATGGAATTTTCAAGGAACAAGTTACTTGATTCTTCTAAGTCTCTTTTACTTATCAATATTTTACACAAATATTTATCGCGCCTTGCCTCAACAATTTGTGACTAGTTACAATCACACATTACATTCACAATTTTCACCAAAAATTTTCGGAATCCATCTCACGCAATCACATTCTCCAATAATAACATGCACTAAAGGAGTTTCTTGCACTGCCTTACCTTATGTTGCATTTCTCCTTGCGAGAGAACATTTATTGTACTTATATCTATATATATATATATCCCCTCCCATCTGTTCATTTTTATCATGCCATTTTCTTTGAAGCCTCTGAATGCTCAACACAAAATTTCCCTGTAGATCATACTCTACTACAATGATTTGTGATTTGTGATTGCGACTAAGCATTGGACCAAGGTAGGTAGCACATCCTTGCTTTTCTATTCTATGATTTTGTCTTTTGTTGTCTATGTCTTTTCATATTCCATGATGCTTCACATTCCTTTAGTCAATACTATATATATGTGCATATGTATTTAGGCATTCCCTTGAACTTTTTTCTCCTTCTGCCCAAGCCTAATAGTGTACAACACTTAGCTATTTTTTTGGGTATCCTAATCACATTGGTGCAACCTAGTGCACTAGGGTTCCATCCCTCACCTGCTACAATTTTCCCCATTGCTACTAACTAGCTTTGTCACACCTTGTGTTTGCATATCACGACTATGCTCAAGCCTAACCATTCCTTCCTTTATCACATATTACCACTAAAATCTGTGATTGTGATTAACACTAACAATTTGTAACCTGTTATCAAATTCTGGTCTTCGAGTTATGAATGTGTGACTCATTCTCTGACCCCTTTTATCACATTTTCTCACTACTAATCACAATTGCGCATAAGGAATTTCACCTAGGCTTGTAATTCATGATTGCGCCATAGGCTACCACATTTTTCCTTTATCACATTTTTCGAGTTCAACCTGCAATAAATCCCATCGCATTCTACTGTCAGAAGATGTGACTAGAGCCAGTGCACTGTGTTTTTGTAGATTGCATCACTTAATAAAACAATGAATAAATAGTTTTTTTTGCCTAACATTGAGTGTTGCAATGAATATTTTTGAAATGATAGAAATAATTGATCTGCAACGTTTTAGTATATCATCCACATGAGACATGGCACTAATGACAATAAAAGGTCCATGAAAGATATGGCAGAAAGTAGTATTGAGGGGGTGGTTGATAGTCCAAGAGCTAGAATGACTACATTCAAGGATATTGCTTGTTACATAGACGAGTCAATACATTTATCATGGCTATAAATATACAAGGAAGGAGATTCTTGAAGATGAAGAGGATCATGATGTTTACATTAATATTAAAAAGTGTTTGTTTCATAAACTAGTAGCTCACACTTCTATCTTGCCATGTGTTAAGACTATTGAATGGATCTTACAACAAATTCACGATAAAAAAAATGATTGTAAAAAAAAAACCATGGTGCACAATTGGCATCATACGTGCTATGGGAAATTGTTGTATATTAGAAGATGAATCAACCTTAGGATTATCTCAACTTGAAATGGTATTGCAGTTTCTAGACTCCTATTAAGGATATTCTCAAAACGTGGTGGGAAGAACTTGAAAAATTCAGACAGAAGGCCGGTGAGATTTACAAAACTAAAGCGTGTAGAAAGGTGTATTAACTGTTGATGGCAATGTGTTGCAGAATCTATTGAAGAGAGGACTTAGAATACTTTGAAGAAACTTGGGTTCCCATGAGACACGCATGTGCCACGTAAAGAACCTTTTTTAATTGGGATAATGTCATTGCATCTTCACACATGAAAATTTATAGGAGAGCCAAGAACCCAGCAGAAGGAGAACAAATTCAATTTTACATGGCCTATTAGTTTGTGCTAAAGCGAAATTTCCGACATTGGGGTGGAAGTGGACTTTCACTCATGATGTAGTACTTGTGCACGTCTATTGAAAAATACTATGGGAGATTTGGTATAGAGGAGAATATTATATAATCACTAAGAAATTCATCTCATTGGTATATCGGAAGATTTTTGAGATTGATCCATCGTGCACATCTAACATGGTGAGGTTATCATTACCTTAGGTAGACAATTAGTCTACTCTGGTAGATGGAACATATAGGAGTCCTCCCAATTGCCATTATTTGTCACTGACAAAATAGTGTTGCAGGAGGTAGCATGTCAAATTTCGAAAAGGATTACTAATTTATTATTAAAGTAAAAGAAGGCTCCTTGGCCAACTTTCCCACTATGCATATGAGCGTATTGCCTTAAGAACTTCAAAGAAGCAAAAGTTGAGACACATGAACTAGAATGCCTTAAGTTTGGAGAGTTTGGTTATCATAGATATGACTCCAAGAGTGTTTCCACTCAAAAATATCCAACAATAAAGTATGGTTGGATGTATACTCCAATTATTTGGAAAGAAGAAGAGAAAATAAAGATGTTGACAAAGCAATTGAGGCAGCGAAAGGAATATGTACCTCCAAAGCTACAAGCAACCTTGAGTATTCAGAAGAGGAATCAAAAGAGAGCATGGATTCAAAGGAGAAAATAGTTGAACTTAAAAGAAAAGAAGAATAAGAGGCAAAGGAAGAAAGAATAGAGAAACTAAGGGTAGAGAAGGAAGTTGAAAAGGAAGTTGAGGAAAATTGCAAAAGGAAAAAAGAAGAGGAGTTACAGAAAAGGCGATAGGAATAGGAGATAAATAAAAAAGAAGAAAATTAAAAACAAAATTGGGAAGCATTGAGAAAGAAGGAGGCAACAAATAAGAGGAAATAAGAAGTCAGAACGAAAAAGGAGGAAGAGGAGAGAATTAAATAAGAAGAAGAAATGAAAAGAAAAAAATCTAAAGAAGAAAGAAGAAAGAAATAAGAAGAGTCATTGACCAAGCATCTAGAAGAGGAATTACTTTCCAAGGAGTTGATTGATAAAGCATAAGAAGAGGCCAAGTTGAAAATTTTAAAAGAAGAAAAAATATTGCCTACCATGAATATCTAGCCTCCCACCCATCACTAGAGGTCACTTTCTGACTGGGAAATGGGGGTCGCATTTGAAGAGTAAGACATGATACTAGATCTTTCGAGCTTTAGATTTGATCAGTTCAAGCTCAAAACTACAAAATAAAGGTGAAAGTATTTTCCCACAAAATTGGATAAGCCTATATCGGTCACCTTAGAGAGGGAAATTTTGATGGACACTACAAAAAAATCTATAGTGATAGCCTCTGCTAGCATGTATTTGTGGTTTCAACTAAGAATAATGTAGATAGTTTGTGAAAGGAATTTGAGAAATTAAAGAGAGAATAAACTATTGCAAAACAACAGAATGATCAACTTCGTGCAGAGAATTGGACCTTGTTAGCTACAAAATCCCACAAGGAAGATATATAATCAACAATCCTTGAGGAAGTTAAATTACTGGAGGAAGTCATAAGGCGGGTCTATGATGAAATCATGGTCTTGCACAATAGTATCCCCACTTCTCAAGATGCAAGGAGTATTAAAAGGGAGAGGAGCATTGGTAAAGTTGGCACTCTCAGCTCTGGATTACATCCAGGAATGGAGCATGAAGTATCCTGATGCATCGACAAAACTATCTAGAAAAGGCAGTTTAGCTGTCGAATTAGACAAGGTGGAAGTAAGGATGTTCACGCAGTCACATGAGAAGCTAAGTAAAAAAATGAATATAATGATATCTACTTATTAGAAGCTTCACAGTGGGTTGAAATCTCTCGTCAAAGTGAATAAAATACCATCTATTGGTGCATCAGGAGAAATATGACTAGAAGAAGAGCTTAGTGGGGAGATTCAAGAGGTATCAAATCCTATAAAGCGAGAAGCTATATGAGATTGTTATGAAACTAGCTCACAAAAAGATAGAAAAGATAGATCAATGCCTTAGAATTTAGCCTCTTCGAGGGGGAAACGTCCTTTACGTTACACAAATGAAAAATTCTTGGATGATACAAATGACTAAACCTCCCTTCTATATATAGGAGTCTAAGGGGTCACAGTATGATCAAGCCGACATAACAGTGATAACATAAGGGCACAACAATAACAATAGTGGGTTTCTATGGGGCACACTAATAACAATATGGGGACAATAAGGGCACAATAATAACAATAAGGGCTACAATGACGATAGTAATGGGGGAATCACTAGTATTATAGGTACCTAACATGCCCCTCTCCTTCCGAAAAGCATTGTCCTCAATGCTTGAGTAGTTCTGGATGCTTTTGTATAAAATTCTCATCCTCCCATGTGGAATCATCAGTGGATAAGTTCCTCCACTTGATGAGATACTTCAAAATTGATCGATTCGTAGCTGTCGAGTTCTTGTTTCTGTGACTGCTTCCAGTTCCAATATGATTTTTCCTTCTTCGTCAAGTTCTGGAAATATTGTTTGAACTAGGAGCTTGTCACCTATAACCTTCTTTAAACATGAAACATGGAAATCTGGGTGCACTCGGGAAGTTGCAGGAGGCTCCAATTTGTATGCCAGAGTACCAATATTTTGCAACACCTTTTATGGACCATAGTACTTTGGTGATAATTTGTTATCCCTATTAGCTTGCTTGAGGGACATTTGTTTATATGGTTGTAGCTGTATGAATACCCAGTCACCTACATAAAAACTTCTTTCACTACGATGTTGATCTTCCTGTTGTTTCATTCTATTCTGTGCCAATGTGAGGTTATCCTTTAAGAGTTGGATAACTTGTTGTTGATGTTTGATGTGATGTTCCATTGCTTGAACCTTAGAATTTTCTCTTAAATATGATGTGATAGATGGTGGATGATATCCATAAAGTGCCATAAATGGGCTCATTTTTGCTATAGTATGGAATGGAGTGTTATACCACCATTCAGCCAGAGGCAACCATTTGACCCATTGTGCTTGTTTACTAGATACAAAGCAACGTAGATATCCTTCCAAACATTTGTTTACCATCCCAGTTTGCCCATCAGATTGAGGATGATAAGATGAGCTATGAGCTAACTGAGTACTGAGACAAGAAAATAATTATATCCAAAAATTTCCAGTGAAAATGGGATCTCTGTCGCTTATAATAATCTTTGGGTTTTCATGTAGCTTTTGAATTGTTTACATAAATGTAATAGAAACTGTAATGACTTTAAATGGATGCAATAATGCACAAAAGTGTGCATACTTGGTAACCCTGTCAACTACCACCATGATGACACTCTTTCCTTTGGACTTGGGTAAACCTGTGATAAAATCCATTGAAACCTCCTCCCAACATTGGCTTCGAATGGATAAAGGTTGTAATAGACTTGGGGTCTTAATTGTTTCAACTTTATTTTGTTGGCAAACCAAACATTTCGCCACAAACTTTTGAATATCCTATTTAAGGCCATCCCAAAAAAATTTCTTCTTAATCCTGTGGTAAGTTTTTAAAAATCCTGAGTGCCCTCCTAAGGGATAATTCTTACACAGGTATAAGTGATCTTTGTACCATAACGATTCATTTTTCTAGCTAAATGTATCCGATGTACTGGGATCTTGTTGTAAATTTTGAATGAGTGCCCACACTTCTTCGTCATTCTTCCATTAATCCCTTGCTACGTTTATCCAATTTGGTTGGATAATAGAAATGGTGCACAACAATGCTTCCACATCCTCATCCTTTCTTGAGAGTGCATCTGCCACAACATTTTGCTTCCATTTTTTGTAGATGATTTCAAAGGCATAACCCAACATATTTCTGACCCATTTTTGTTTCTCTTCAGAGGATAATCTTTGTTCTAAAAAGTATTTAAGACTATCATGATCCTTTTTTACCTTGAAGTGTCTTTCCATTAGGTAGGGTTATCATTTCTTAAGTGCATGTAGTATTGCCAACATTTCCTTCTCATAAATAGCTTTGTGTAAATACTTTGCTTTGATTGGACGAATTTCAAAACCAACGGGTCTCTCATCTTGCACTAAAACAACACCAATTCCATTTCCCGAAGCATCACATTCCACAATAAAGGTTTTTGTGAAGTCCGGCGTAGCTAAGACCAGTGCTTGGCACATTGCTTCTTTAAGATGTTCGAAGGCCTTTGTTGCTTCTGAAGTCCATGAAAATGCATCTTTGTTCAATAATGTTGTTAGAGGTGCTACTATTCTCCCATAATTCTTAACAAACTTGCGATAATACCCTGTCAACCCAAGAAATCCTCGCAGATGCTTCATGGATGTGGGGATTTTCCATTCCTTAATGGATTTAATTTTGTTGCGGTCTACCTTAACACCTTCATGAGATACAATATGACCCAGATATTCCACCTCTTGTACTCCAAAGAAACATTTGGAGCTTTTTCCATATAATTGTTTCTCCTCCAATAGTTTGAGCACCCTATCAACATGTTGAACACGATCCTTCCAGGACTTGCTATAGATTAGTATATCATCAAAAAATACTAACACAAATTTTCTGAGGAAGGGTTTGAAAATGGAATTCATCAAACCTTGAAATGTAGAAGGTGCATTGGTAAGGCCAAAAGGCATGACCAAAAATTCATAATGACCCTCATGAGTTCTAAATGATGTTTTCGGAATGTCTTCAATCTTCATTCTAATTTGATGATATCCTGAACGAAGATCCAACTTGGTGAAGTATATTGATCCATGCAATTCATCCAATAATTCATCAATGACAGGAATGGGAAATTTATCTTTAATAGTGAGCTTGTTGAGCTCCCTATAATCTAGACACATGTGCCATGATCCATCCTTCTT
This sequence comes from Pinus tabuliformis, assembly GCA_031772625.1. Taxonomy (NCBI): domain Eukaryota; kingdom Viridiplantae; phylum Streptophyta; class Pinopsida; order Pinales; family Pinaceae; genus Pinus; species Pinus tabuliformis. Next base: position 849,984,882 of record CM062809.1, on the reverse strand, counting down.
ATGCACCAATACCACTGGAACAGAGCAAGAACTTTGAATAGGTTGAATTATACCACCCTCTAGCATTTCTACAGCCATACATTCAATTTCACTCTTTTGGGCATAAGAATATTTGTACGACCTGATGTTTGGAGGAACACTTCCTGGAATCAAATGAATAGCATGATCATGGTCATGAATAGGTGGGAAGCCTTTGGGAGTCTCAAATACCTTGGAATGATTGTCCAAGACTTTTTGGAGATTTGGAGAAATAGATGATTTCAATGTGGGAACCTCTAGCGAACATAATTGTAAAATTATGGAAAGGCTATTCAATACATATTCTCCCATGGATAGCTTGATATTATAGAACTTTCCAGAGAAATTTATGGTTCCTCCACTTGCAACCATCACTTGACACTTTATTGTTGGATATAGGAAGCAATTCAATTCCTTGGATATCTTACAATGAATAAAATTATGGGTACTTCCCGAATCAATCAACACTATTACCTTTTTCTTCTTGATATATCCTTCTATCTTGATAGTTTGAGGAGTGGTAATTCTAGCCAATGCATTACAAGATATGGTCACATTCATTTCTTCTTTATCTAGGGTTTTTTCCTAGAGTATATCCTCTTCTTTTAACATTTCTTGTTCCTTTTCTTCCTCCTCTTCACATCTATGTAGAATAATTTCTTCTCAACACACTTATGACCTTTAGTGTATTTTCTATCACAATTGTAACAAAGCCCTTTTGCTCTTTTTTCGTCCAATTGTTGTTGTGTCAACCTTGTAGTTTGTCGAAGGCTAGGGGCAACAACACTTCCATCTTTATAGTTGTGAGTGGTAGGCTTCTTAGTTGCCGTAATTGTGCTTTCCATTTTTCTTGCTAACCTGAATGCCTTCTCCAATGAATCAGGTTCCCAAAGGCAAACCTCATGTTGGATATTATCCTTTAAAGTCCCTATGAACACATCAATCCTATGCTCCTCTAGAATATATTTTACCCTTATGTTCAATTTTTGGGAGTCCTCAATGTGCTCCATCATTGAACCCTTTTGTTTGAGATTTATCATTTGGCTAAAAAGGTGTTGCTTTTGGTATCCTCATAATGTGTTATCATTTCTTCCGTAAACATTTCCCAAGTGACATTATGTTTACGAGAGAAAAGCCATCGATACCATACAAATTGATCTATTTCCAAATATAAAATTGCAATACGTACCTTTTGTGTGTTTTGCACGTTATGGAGGTCAGAAAATTTCTCCATTTGTAGTATCCATGTTTCGGGATCCTTGCCATAAAACTTCCTCATATTGATTTTTGGAACTTGGCGGGTCTTCAAACCAACATTAGAGTCTATGAAATAATGATTAACATTTCTTTTGTTCTCATCATGAGTTTCCTTTACTACCCTTTCACCATTAGTAACCATTTCTTGTAGCAACTTATTCAAATTTATCTTCAATTCTTCCATCTTAGTATCCATGCCATTCATATTAGTGTCCATGCCATTTATCTTAGCTTCCATGCCATCCATCTTAGCTTCCACGCCATTCATCTTGGCTTCAATTACCTTTTTTTGGGAGTGAAATTTGTTATACTTGGTCTTGTAATTTTGATATATCATGTTGCATTTCTTCCTCTTCTTCACGAGTCATGCCAGAGCTTTCAGGTCGCTTACTAGGTGTTTCCATTTTCTTTCTTCAAGGCATCAATTAATGCTAATAATTATTCACTATTCCCTTTGAATTCCTTCAAACTATTTTTTCAAACCAATCTTATGCAAAATTTTAAAAAAACTACACCTTTTTTTCACTTTGTAAGAGCTCAATATTGAATCGGTTGTATCTTTGTAACTGCAGACCGTGAATATCTGAAATCACGTCCTACAATAGCCCTTGGAGTCCTCTTTCTAACCCCGCAAGTTGGATCAAGATTGGATTCTCCAAGGAAGAGTTATGCCAAATCTCCCATGGTGACCTGATTATAGACTAGTTCAGTAGAGAAAACTTGTATGAAGTGCCACATGTCATTGTTTCGACCTTAGTACCTAAAACTGATATACAGAAAACTACAGGCTGTCCTCTTTCTGAAAATTCTTATGAAATTTCAATCTGATGCTCAGAACAAAAGTTATGACAATTTTCCCCAGGTCACCTGTTTGGAATGTAATTCGGTAGTCTGCAAAAACCCTAACTTCCTTAGATCACATCTCCGAAAATGTAGCGAGACAAGCTCTAAAATTTGGACTCAAAGTTCAGAACGATTTCAACTCAAATGGGTTTTTTCTAGCTTCTTAAATGTCACATAAAAAAGTTATAGCGAAAATGTCACGATGACCTATTTGGAGCAGCGAAACCCTAGAATCCAAAGCCATGATACCAAATGTTATGAAACTAGCTCACAAAAAAATAGAAAAGATAGATCAAAGCCTTAGAATGCAGCCTCTTCGAGGGGGAAACCTCCTTTACATTACACAAAAGAACAATTCATGGATGATACAAATGACTAAACCTCCCTTCTATATATAGAAGTCTAAGGGGTCACAATATAATCAAGCCGACATAACAGTAATAACATAAGGGCACAACAATAACAATAGTGGGTTTCTATGGGGCACACCAATAATAATATGGGGACAATAGGGGCACAATAATAGAAATAAGGGCTACAATGAAAATAGTAATGGGGGAATCACTAGTATTATAGGGACCTAACAAGAAGTTGTACGAGATGATCTAGAAGTTACAAAGGATGCAATTACATAGTATGTTGCAGAGCCTGCAAAGTTGCATACTAAGATTTTTATGATTTTAAGCTGACTGTAAATAGAATCAAAGATCTTTCTCCCTAATGCCTTGGAATTGCAAGTAAGATTTGATAATGAATTTTCACAGGAGGTTAGATTGCTCACTATTGAAGACAAGGTTTGGCACGCATACTTGACTCGGGAGCTGCACCTTGAGGCACCTAACATGCATATTATGCATCTTGTTCCATGAACAAATCTTATTTTCTTAATTTCCATTGTAATTTTGTAAATAAAAGTATTTTGAAATTAGAAATATAATAAATGTAGAAATGAAAATTCAAGTGGAAGTTGAAAAGTCACGAGGGTAATTGAAGAGTCATGAAGGGAGGTGAAGAGTCACCTCATTTTTGTATAAATATACCCTCATAGCTAAAGATAAGGGACTTTTATTTTTGGACTCCATTTTGAGCACCTTCTTTAGGAAATCTTGTACATCCTTTTGAGAAATCAAGTTGTAGCTTAGAATTTCCACTATTGGATTTCATGGATGCTTCTTGTAATGGTGCATTAGACATTTCAACATAATATTGAGAAGCTAGTTGAGCTAAGGTAACAATTTCATGCATGTATTGTTGAGCATTGTGGGACTTATCTCATGGTGATTTTATGGTATGTGTTTGTATTTACAGGTGTTAAAGTTAATAAACTACTTCGTTGGTTTATAATGTATCTTATTTTAAATTGTATGTTATTCACACTTTTATCATTGTTGTTGGTTGTGAACTAATTCACAATTGATAAACAAATCCTTTCTTTATCCATGTATCTTTATTGAAGTATGCTCACATCCTTCCTTTAAATATTCATGTTATTTATTTGGTTGCATCTATGTCTTTCATATCTTGCATAATATTTCATGAAGCTATTCTAACTTGTGTTTGTCAGGAGTTATATTAGTTTTCTCAAGAATTTATCATTCCATCCAAAAAAAATTCAAAAAAATATGGTGGAAACCAGGCCCACATACTAGATGGGGCTCCTACCCCAAACAACACAACCATGAATATGCAGTGATTTTTGGCAACCTATCATGAGTGATACATAACCATATATCAACCAATAACATAAAAAACATAGTCTGCATCCATAATTCAAATATGCATAAGTAATTATACTTATCTAAGTATATTATAATATCTGGCAAATGAAGGAGGTACTTACACTCTCCACCCAACCATAGGCCAAATACACAACAATCTCTCTTGCAGCTGACCACCCTCAGGTTAGATCCATTGTGTAAGGGAAATGATTGCATAGAGGAAATTCACACCAATGCTTTGTCAAACACCGAAGAGATGGAGCCCACTGTCCAGGTGGTTCATCAACTAATGTTTGGTAGTAATCACCCCAATGACTCGCTTACCCTTTGAGTTTCAAAAACATATGGCTTCACCAAAATTCCAAATGGGTATGTTGCTCAATGTCAATATATTGAATTCACTTTGTAGGTGGTTTAACAACCAATTGGAAAGAACTTAGTGGTTCATCATCCAATAGGAAATCAATAAGTAGTTCATTAGCCAACTGAGAAGAACTAAGGGATTCCTTAGCCAAACTGCAAGAATTAAGTGGTTCATTAGCTAAAGGAAAGTACTAAGTGGTTTAATTCAATCACTGAAATTCACATTAGAAACACATACTTAGAAAAGGAATTTAGTGGTTTCAAACATAGTCACATGGATTAGAACCTATGTCATAGAGTGTAGGTTTAGGTTCATAGAGCACCATTTCAAATTTAGCTCCAACACTGCTAGGTCGTCTAGGTCATCCTTCATAGCTCCACATTGTCTTGAACCATCATTAAAGCTTTCTATCCTCCAAAAGATAAGAATATATATTCATTGGATTTAAGAAGAAAGTGAAATATTCAATTCCCACACTCTTCTAATGATTAGCTCCAAGAACAAAAATTAGAACATAAAACATAAGCGAACCAAAATGCGATCCTGAACAACTGAGATAAATAACATTCATCTTAGAAGAAAACTATTTGGAGTTATAAAAAATATATATTGAGCAAAATCAGTTCCCACCAAAACATACGAACCCCTAATTACCTTATGCTATGCATATATTGAGCAATTTCATCTGTGTTATTTCGTGCATTAGAGAGAGTACCCATGTGGCTCTTCTATGCATCTCCCTGAAGCGATGTTTTTTGGCTACCTCTTCGATTTGTGAGGGGAGAAGAAGAATTGAAAATTCCATCCCCTTCGATCGCTTCCAATCTAATCTCATTAATGGTTAATGTGATTAAATTTAGTTCAACCCTAGTCGTTTGACATTAAAAGATATCAAGTCATGCATCTTCTTAGTTGCAAGGGTTTTAGGTGTTTAATTCGGCTAGGTACGTGCTCTAAAAAATGTGAGAAAAAAAAACAATGCCTAAGACTCTGGTACATAGGATGTCCCTTCCTCTAGCCATTTTAATTAATTTAACCATTGTTAAAACACATTTTTACCAGCCATGGTTTCCCCACACTAGTGTTGCAGGTACATTCAAAACTACAAAAAAAGCAAGGGTAAAAAAATGGGATGTTACAAATCTCACCCCCTTAAAGGAAAATCATCCTCAATGTTCTATTAATAGAAAAGAAAACCAAAACTTTGAGCTTTATAGTTACAACTATTTACATATGTTTACATATTAAACAAAAATGGGTACATTTCCTCATTTGGTATTCATACTCTATTGCTTCGTCTAGTCCAAAGTGCTTCCGTTGCACCTTGACCTGCTCTATTACTTTATTCTGGAGCACAATCTATCTCCGATCTAGGATGCACACTGGTTCTTATTGTAACTCTCCCTCACATTCCACATATATCACAAAACAATCAATCACATGATTAGTTTCATGTACATACTTTTTAAGCAAATATATCTGAATTAGATTGTGCCTTAACAGTGTGTGGATAGGATGGTCTATAAGCCAATGATCCCAATCTTTCCAAAATATGAAATGATCCACAAAATATGGGTGCTAACTTAGTACTGTACTGCACTTTTACTGAGATATTCCTTGGTCTAATGTGGATATATACATGATATCCAAATTAGAATTCTCTATGAATTCTTGATAATCTACATATCTCTTATGCCTATCGTGGGTTTCTTTCGGTTTTTGTCTCATACTAATTAATTCTTACTCCATTTCCTTCAACATTTCAAGTCTAGGAACTGTTATATTCACTGAATCATCCCAACTAAGGGAGTGTTACATTTTCTGCCATACAAAGCCTCAAAAGGGATAATATTGAATGATTCTTGGTAACTGTTATTGAATGCAAATTCAAATAATGGTAGGAATTCCTCCCACCTTCTTGGCTGCTGGATAACATACATTCTCAAAATGTCTTCTAATATTTTCTTCACCCTTTCAATTTGACCATTTTTTTAGGGTAATAGGTTGTGTTAAAAGCTAGTTGAGTGCCAAAGAAAACAAACAATGCTTTCCATAAATTCGATGTGAACTTGGCATCCCAATTTGAGATGATATTCTTGGGTATGCCATACAATCCAAATATATCCTTCATGAAAATATGAACTATATCAATGGCCATATGTGTGAACTTGACAGGTACGAAGTGAGCTACCTTGCTCAATTCATCCACTACCAACATAGTGGCATCTTGTTGTTTGGGTGTATTTTTCAATCTCATGATGAATCCCATGGATATGAATTCACACTCCCACTTTGGGATTGGAATTGGTTGTAAACATCCCACCAGATGTTTGCATTCTACTTTAACCTATTAACATTCCAGACACCTACCAATGTACTCAACAATTTCTTTCTTCATTCCAAGCCAATAGTATGGCTTCTTTATTATTGTCATAATTTTTTGATAAACAAGATGACTAGAGTAAGGTATTCTATGGAACTCATCCATTATGAGCTTCTTCAAGTTGCCTATATAAGGAAGATACCATCATCATTGAGCTTGTAATCCTTGTCGATTGCCCCTTATGGTTATTATGTTAATCATTTCTTCACATGTTGGAAATGATCATACTTTGTAGTGCCTCTTTGATCCTATCCTTGATGTCCACCTCACAAGAGCTCATGGCTACTAAGTGGGATACTTGTATACTTTTTCTAAGTGCCCCTTCCACTCTATTTTCCTTACCCTTAACATGCTTGATCTTGAAATAAAACTTGATGATTAAAGCTAGCCATATGGCCCTTCTTGCATTTATTTTAGGATGATCAGACAAGTATCTTAAACCTCCATGGTTTGAAATCAACACAAGATTTATTCCAAGCAAGTAATGCCTCAACATATTTAGTGCATGCACAATTACTGCAAGTTCCAGGTCATGGGTGACATGGTTCGTTTCATGCTCATTTAATTTTCTTGATTCATCATAGATCACATGTTATTCTTTCATTAGGAATCCACTAGATCCTTCCTTACATGCGTATATACAAACTAAGAAATCCTTCTCCAAAGTATCTATTCTTAAGATAGGTGCATGCATGAGCAAATGATTTAGTTGCTCAAAGATAGATGTGCACTCTGATGTCCATTGGAGTTTGACTTCTTTCATTTGCAAGGTTGTGATTGAATGCCCAATATTTGAGAAATATTGAATGAACTGCTGGGAATATCCATCCAATCCCATGAAGGATATACCTTTGATCACATTGTGGGGAGTGGGCCAATCCATTATGGATTTGATCTTTTCAAGGTCTACGAGAACACCTTCCTTTAAGATTACATGCCCCAAGTACTGAACCCGTGATTTAAGGAATTCACATTTAATGAGTTTGGAATACAATATGTGTTCTCTAATCAACATCAACAATGTTTTAAAGTTCTCTTCATGCTATTCTCTAGTTTTTGAATAAACTAGGATATCATCCACAAACAATAGTACAAATTTATATAGGTATTGGTTAAGTACATTATTTATCAGGCACACAAATGTGGCTGGGGCATTCATAAGCCCAAACAACGTTGCCACAAACTCATAGTTTCCATATATCGTTCTTAATGTTGACTTATGAATATATTCATCTTTAATTCTGAATTGATGGTAGCCATATCTTAAATCTATTTTGGAAATAGTGTGGCTCCATTCATTTGGTCAAATAAATAATCAATTCTTGGAAATGGATATTTGTTATTCACTATGGATGTATTCAATTATTTTTAGTCAATTCAAATCCATAGTGTTCCATCCTTCTTCTTTACAAATAACACTGGGGTTCCCTATGGAAACGCACTGGGTCTAATTTAGCCTTTTTCCAACATCTCTTCCTATTGTAGCTTTAATTCTACTAGTTATGGTGTGCTCTGTAATATAGGGTCTTAGATACTGGTACCGAACCGAGAATGAATTCAATGGAGAAGTCGATGTATCTCCTAGGTGGAAATCCTAATATTTATTATGGAAATACATCGTTGTCCTATTTTAAGATAGGATGATCCTTGAGTTTGGGTATGTTTCCCTCTATCGCACTGGTTACATGGATCATACACAAGGCACACCCTTTATGACTGCATTTCTTCACTTGCAACATTGAAATCAACTTGAATGAGATATGTTTTCTCTTCCCTTGTACTATCTTTCCTTCACCTTCATCGTTGAGGAACTCTAGTGATTTATTATAACAATCCTCTTTGGTTTTGTAGGATGCTAGCTAGTGCATGCCAATTAAAATGTCATAAGTGAATCCAACAACAATATATTTAGATTCAATGTTGTGGGTATGTTGTCTAGTTATAAGAGTTACAATTCCACTAATTATGACACTCTCTTCTTGGCTCTGGTGTTTAGTTGGATCATCTAAGACTTGGAATGTGCTTTCTTTTGCAAGACACAAGTTTCTCCATTTTTTGGACCAATATAACTGAAATTAGAGCCTAATTCAAGTAAAATTGAAACTGATTGGTTAAATACCATACCTTCCATTTTGATAACTAAGGCTTGATGATCCACTTTCTAGTTATCCAATGTTGCATAAATTAGAGGTACATTCTAAGCCACATCGCTCACCATTTTTTCCTCTTGTACATTATACAACCTTTTATCATTTTGTTGCAATTGGTGAGGACAATCATGTCACAAGTGGTTTCCTCTACATATCCAACACAGAAATTACCTTCTCTTGAGCCCCTTGTCCTCTTCCCTTGTTGGTTTAGTGGGTCAATATATATTGGCAATAGGGAAAGTTTGTTGGAATTCACCTTTGATAGGAGTAGAAAACTTACTATTTCTCCCCATATTCTTGTTCCCAGAGGGTTTTGGTCCTTTTCCTTATAAACTGGTCCTATCCTCGTTCTAATATATATGGAATTCAACCTTATGCTTAGATTGATCATAACAATATTAGCTTTCCTAGATGGTGTTCTATTATGTTCTTGACGTTTCAAACTCAATTCTATCTTGGTAAGCTTGCAGTAAGCCACTGAGGTAACTTTGAATCTTCACTTTCTCATCTCTTATGTACGACACATACCACAACATCTCTAAGAATATGTTGATGTATTCATCTGCAGTAAGCCACCCCAACTTATACTCGTGGAATTATTTAACTTTATTGTTATAATACATCTCATACATGTACTTCTCACTAAAGAATTTATCAAACTTTCTCCATGACAATCCTCTATAACGTCTTTGACATTTCTCAAATCCTCCCACCAAATACCAACTTTTCCCTTCAAGGTGAAATTGGCTACTATGGCCTTCATGTTTTCATGATAGTCATGAAATTTGAAGTATTTATTTATTCCTAGTATTAAGGATTTTGGCTCTTCAACATTGTTATTTTATCCATCAAAGGTGGGGGGCTTTGCTTTCTTGAATTACCCCAACATCAAGATTTTCTCACTCCTTTTCTAATGGTGTCTTCTGGTTGCAACACTTGACAATTAATCATGGCTTCTAGACTCTATTTCAATATTTCTAGGTGTTTTCCCTCATCGTGTCTATGGGTACCATAGGATAATTTCTCTCCTAGATACTCTTCAGCTGACAACCAACAATCCCTGATAGCCACCCATGTATCTGATATATTATGCCATTTGATATCCACTCCCTGAATTATGTTGAGAAAAATATTGAGAGGGGGGCGGGGGGTTGAATAAATATTTTAAACTCAAACAATCAAATCTTATATTCTGAAATATGTACACTACTATTATTAAAGAGACCTGCGTATGTACATTGCTTTAAAGAAAGAAAACCACGTATCTAGTTTACTATTTTTTCATGTATTCTATCAGATGCTTATCTTTAATCATTACATCAATAGATTAATTACATTTTATTATGCAGTAAAGAACATGAATAAATCACAAAAAATGAGCAACACACATATAATGCCGAGATTTTTAGGTGGAAACCCAATGTGATAGAAAACCATCGTTGTTGCTGTCTCTATCTTCTTTCTTATGATATAAATAAAAAATTAATTACATTTATACTGATGCAGACTCTTAGTAGACAGGCACCCACCTACAAGAGGCTACGACCTCCACTCATTCTCTAGGTCCTACTGTAAGGGAGCTAAAACCACCTAATCTTGCTTACCAATTTTTACTAGATGGAAGCTCCTACCCCCTTTCTGAAGGTCACAACCCTCTTCTCCTTGTGGACCACTTTTCAAAATGTTTAAAACTGGATCCACCTGTCAAATAATCATCAGACAACTTGTAGGCCGCCTTTCCTTATATTTTTGAACTAGACTCATATAAATAATAATCCCAAACAAACATGTCAAACGGAAGCACTGAATCTGAGACACTGTAACACTGCAAATCAATTGATTTTCTGAAGCATCAAATCACTGAATGTAGAACCCAACCATAAAAAATAAAAATAAAATTATGTACGTGATTGTATTGAATAAGGCTCACGTATGTACATGTCTCCTTTGTATAACACCTATGAACAAATATTAAACTGTTGAAAAATGAATCATGAGTAAGTGTAATGTTGAATCAATCATTGGATCATGTAATGAATCAACCATAAACCATTGAACCAAACACAGATCACCAAACTGTAGCATCATAACTAACCAATATTCCAATCATGAACAACCAACCCAATCAATACTTCCAGACAAAGATCATCAAGATAGAGACATCATCGACAAATAGAAACAATCAAAACATAGCTAATCAAATGTCATCATTAAGCCACATTGCAAAGCCCTAGAAGGTATGCGTGATATCAGTGAAACATATTAGTGCACGTATGCGACTACTAGGCTTAAAACATGTGTACAAATCTCAATATAATGAATAAATTATTACATAAATTATACACTACTTTACCAAACCAGGTCCCCGTATGTACACGACAAATTAGAAGCAAACCTGCATAAAGATCCAGAAATACTTGAATCAAAATTTCACTGCAATTCGAAACATATGTTAACCCCATATCTCTACACACATCATTATGTTTAGATCAAATCATCATCATAGCTATAGATTTAACATTATAAGAATAAATAGATCAAGCAAGTATTTTCATTAGTCTTCACAACCCTTTCAGATTTTTCATATATGAACTATCTCCTTGCTTCCTGATGCACACATGTTCCAAATCAAATTACATAAAGATAGATCATTTATTTGCACCACTAACACCTTGATCTCCATCTCCATATACAGATTTAACCTTAGCCAATACCTTAGGCCAATCGCTTAGTAATGTCGTTAGTATTCTTTGACATAATCAAATAACCGTTGTCGCACCCATTACTATGGGCCAATACCATGGTAATGACCCCTGGTATCTAAATTACCATGTGGGATCAATTTCCAAGCATCACCAATAACCAATCATCAATACCAACCATACATTCATCATTGTTTACTAGTGACAAAACAACAACATATAAATCCTTAGTAGTAACAATAGAAACATCCAGACATTAGCAAAGACATGCTTAGGAAACCATAATGCCATCAAGGAACTATAGGGACATAATAGTTGCTCTCCCTGAACCAACAAACTGCAACAAACCAATGTCAGAATGAGAATACCAATCATGAAACAATGAGTGCATATAGGAAGCCCCCCTGAATCTTTGCCACTCTTTATCAATCACTGAGATGTATATGCGTCTTTCTAACTCTGAAACTGCATATATACACGACTTCCCTTTACATAATCCATGTAAAAAAAGTAAATTGTAGTAATTTATAGTCAAAATTCCCCTTGAACATGATATACTTGTAATTAGCAGAGTGATGAGGCAGGAATCATTCCTAATTTTTGTTTGATATATTCAAAGGAATCACATGGAAGTGGCTTCCTAAATATATATGAAACTTGTTCCTTTGAAGGAACATATTCCAGTTTGACCTTTTGTTTAAGGACCTACTGTCTGAGAAAATGATATTTGATTGGAATGTGCTTATTTTTTGAGTGCATGATAGGGTTATTAGAGATACTTATGGCACTAATATTGTCGCAAAGAATAGGTATAGGTTGAGGACAAGACTTTAATATATTGCAATGTTTGGACCATCGAGAGAAGTTGAGTACAACAAGATGCAACAACAACATATTCTGCCTCAACAATAGATAAAGTGATGGAACTTTATTTCTTGTTGAACCATGAAACTAAGCGGGGTCCCAAATAAAATTCTCCTCAACTAGTACTCTTGCGATCATCAATATTACCTACCCAATTTGCATTTGTGTAAGAATGAAGTGCAAATTATGAATTTTTGGGATGTCATAAACCAAAATCTTGAGTTCCTTGTAGACACTTGAATATTCTCTTAACTTCTTGGAGACGAGTTTCCTTAGGATTTGCTTGAAATCATCCAACAATTCCAACTGCATGCATAATATTTGGTCTTGTGTCTATAAGGTAGAGAAAGCTGCCAATCATAGATTTGTATTCTAGTTGATTGACTGAAGGAGAATCATCATTTTGACTAAGATTTCATCCTGTTACCATTGGTGTGCATACAAGCTTGCAGTCTTCCATTCCATATTTCTTCAAAATATGTTTGAGGTACTTGGTTTGAGAAAGAAAGATACCATTCTTAGTTTGTTGAACTTGAAGACCAAGAAAGTATGTTAGTTCACCAAGTAGAGACATTTCAAATTCTTGCTGCATAACTGAAGTAAATTCTTCACTCATATATTCTACATTACTTCCAAATACGATGTCATCTACAAAAACAACAACTATCAAAAGTTTGTTTGTACCAAATTTGATATATATATATATATATATTGCTATCTGCAAACCCTTTTGTGAAGCCTTATTGCTAAAGATACCTGTCAAGACGATAATACCATGCACGAGGAGCTTGTTTTAACCCATACCTTGCCTTCTTAAGTTTGCAAATAAGATTTTTATCATTGACTAGAATGAAACCTTCAGGTTGTTCAATATAAAATTCTTCTTCTAGATTCCCATTTAAAAATGCAGATTTAACATCCATTTGATATACTTTAAAATTATGAAAGCTTGAGAATGCAAGAAACGTTATTATGGCTTCAAGTCTAGCTACATGTGAAAACGTTTCTTCAAAGTCTATCCCTTCTTATTGAGCAAATCCTTTCCATGGATGTCTTTCTTTGTTTCGAATTAACTCTCCATTTTCATTTCATTTTTTCTTGAACACCCATGTGGTCCTAATAATTTTTTAGTATGAGGCCTTGGTATTAATTTCCATGTATGGTTATTTTCTATTTGATCAAGTTCTTCATGCATTTCCTTAACCCAACACTTATCTTTGCTTGCTTGATTCACATTTTGAGGTTCAATCGTGGATAGTAAGGCTAAGTAACTAGAAGTTCCAACAAGAGTTCTTCTAGTTTGTATTATTGTTTCCTTTTCACCTAGATTTGAGATTCAGGATGAATTTTCTGAACATACATTGAAGGAGTCTTTTATAATGTATCTTTATTTTCATTTCCTTCTTCTGATGCTTCTCTATTTCCTTCTCCTACAACCTTTTGGCTTGTAGTATGTTAGGTCCTTATACTACTAGTGTAACCCCTTTTTGTTATTAATACAACCCCCTTATTGTATTTTTGTGCCCATGTAGTCCCCATATTGTTATTACTGCGCCCCATAGAAGCCCACTATTGTTATTATTGTGTCCTTACAATATTATTGTTATGTCGACTTTGACTATATTATGACCCCTTAGACTCCTATATATAGAAAGGAGGTATTGTCATTTGTATCATCCAAGAATTGTTCATTTGTGTAATGTAAAGGAGGTTGCCCCCTCGAAGAGGCTTATTTCTAAGGCGTTCATCTATCTTTTCTATATTTGTGTGAGCTGGTTTCATAACATTTGGTATCAAAGCTTTGGATTCTAGGGTTTCGCTGCTCCAGACAAGTCATCCTGGAATTTTCGCTATGAATTTTTTTCTGCGATGTTTCAAAAGTTAAAAAAAAACCCATTTGAGAAGAAATCGTGCTAAACCTCAGGTTTGAATTTCAGATCTTGTCTCACTATATTTTCGGATATATGATCTGAGGAAGTTAGGGTTTTTGGAAGCTCCAAAATTTCATCTAAAACAAGTCATCGTGGCATTTTCACTATAAATTTTTTTTCTGCGACATTTCAGAAGTGAAAACAAAAACCCATTTGCAAAGAAATCGGTCTGAACCTCAGGTCCAAATTTCATATTTTATCTCGCTATATTTTCATAGATATGATCTAAGTTAGAGACTTTGTAGACTCTCGAATTACATTCCAAACAGTTTCAGGTACTAAGGTCGAAACAGTGAGATGTGGCACGTCGTACAAGTTCGCTCTACTGAACTAGTCTATCATCATGTCACTATGGGAGATTTGGAATAACTCTTTCTTGGATAATCAAATTCTGATCAGACTTCCGAGGTTAGAAAGAGAACTTAGAGAGCTACCATAGGAAGAAATTTAAGAACTTGGAGATCTAAAATTACAGAGTTACAGTCGTTTCAAGATCGAGCTCCTAAAATCAAGAAAAATCGAGATGAGAAAGTTTGATGGCAAGGATCCGGTAAGTTGGATACTACAGATGGAGAAATATTTTGATCTACATGGTGTACCACTATTACAAAAGGTATGTATTGCATCTTCCTATTTAGAACAAGATCAATTTTTATGGTATAAAGGGCTTTGTTCTCGTAAACCACTTGTTATGTGGGCAATTTTCACGGAGGAAATTATGCACATTATGAGGATACAAAGAGAAACACCTTCTTTAGAGCAACACCACAACAATTGGAAGAAAAAGAGAAAAAGGGCTTTGTTACAAAGTGGAAAGAAAAATTATGGCAACGAGGAAGTCTACCCCTCACAACTATAAATATGGAAGTGTTGTTTCTCCTAGCCTTCCACAACCTACAAGGGTTACACCACAACAATTGGAAGAAAAAGAGAAAAATGGCTTTATTACAATTGTGAGAAAAATGCACTAAAGGTCATAAGTGTGTTGAGAAGAAATTATTTTACATAGAGTATGAAGAGGAGGAAGAAAAGGATCAAGAAACATAAAAAGAAGAGGATATATTCCAGAACCCAACCCCAGAGAAAGAAGAAATGAATCCGACCATATCCTATAAAGCATTGGCAAGAACTACCACTCCTCAAACTCTCAAGATAGAAGGACATATCAAGGAGAAAAAGGTTCAAGAAGTGAAAGATCACATCAATAAAGAATAAATGAATCCAACCAAATCTTATAATGCACTGGCTAGAGTTACCACTCCTCAAACTATCAAGATAGAAGGACATATCAAGAAGAAAAATGTTCAAGAAGTGAAAGATCACATCGAGCATCAAGAAATGAATCCGACCATATCTTGTAAATCATTGGAAGAAATTACCACTCCTCAAACTCTCAAGATAGAAGGACAGATCAAGAATAAAAAGGTTCAAGCAGTGAAAGATCACATCGAGCATCAACAACAAGTTCTCCAACTTTTAAAGGATAACACCACTTTGGTGTAGAATCGAACGAAACAACAGGTAGATCAACATCGCAGTGAAAAATGTTTTGATGTAGATGATTGGGTATTTTTACGGCTACATCTCAAGCAAGCTATTTATGAGAAGGAAATGTTGGCAATACTACATGCACTTAAGAAATGGCTACCTTACCCAATGGGAAGACACTTCAAGGTAAAAAACGGATCATGATAGTATTAAATACTTTTTAGAACAAATATTAGCCTCTCAAGAGCAACAAAAATGGGTCACAAAGATGTTGGGTTATGACTTTGAAATCATCTACAAAAAAGGGAAGAAAAATGTTGTGGCAGATGCACACTCAAGAAAGGATGAGGATGTGGAAGCATTGTTGTGCGCCATTTCTATTATCCAACTAGATTGGATAAACGAAGCAAGGTATGAATGGAAGAAGGATGAAGAAGTGTGGCCACTCATTCAAAAGTTGCAGAAGATCCCAGTTCAAACAATATTTCCAGAACTTTACGTGGAAGGAAAAATCATTTTGGAACTTGGAGCAGTCACAGAAATAAGAACCCGATAGTTATGAAATCGATCAATTTCAGAGTATCTCATCAAGTGGAAGAACTTACCCGCTGAAGATTCCACATGGGAGGACAAGAATATTATACAGAATCATCAAGAACTACTCAAGCATTGAGGACAACACTTTTTGAAGGAGATGGGCATGTTAGGTCCCTATACTACTAGTGTAACCCCTTATTGTTATTAGTACAACCCCCTTATTATATTTTTGTGCCCATGTAGTCCCCATATTGTTATTATTGTGCCCCATAGAAGCCCACTATTGTTATTATTGTGTCCTTACAATATTATTGTTATGTCGGCTCTGACTATATTATGACCCCTTAGACTCCTATATATAGAAAGGAGGTATTGTCATTTGTATCATCTAAGAATTGTTCATTTGTGTAATCTATAGGAGGTTTCCCCCTCGAAGAGGCTTATTTCTAAGATGTTCATCTATCTTTTCTATCTTTTTGTGAACCAGTTTCATAATATAGTAGGGAGAGGTTCATCATATGCTATTTCTTTTATTTTGGTACCTGTGGATGCTTTATCAATCACAACTTCTATGCATTCAACATTCTTTTGAACCCTTTTATTATAACATTTATATCCCTTGCTTCTAGAAGAGTATCCAAAACAGATTCCTTCATAACCTCTAGATTCAAACTTTTCAAGCTTATCATAATTTTTCTTTAAGTAACAATTTCTTCCAAAAATTCCAAAGTGTTTGATAGTTGCATGCTTACCAAACCATAGCTCATGTGGAGTTTTATCACTGTTTATTCAAACATGAGCTTTGTTAAGTATATTCACAGTTGTTTGTGCTGCTCCCCCCTAGAAAGTATGAGGTGTTCCTGACTCATCAAGCATAGAATGTGCCATTTGTTGGATTGCTCTATTCATTATTTCTACCACTCTATTTTGTTGAGGAGTCTTAGCTATAGAAAACTGCCTTTTGATGCCATGCTATTCAAAAAAATTGAAAAACTCATCTAATATAAACTATCCTCCTCTATTATATCTAAGACATTTTATTTTCAAATCTAACTCATTTTCTATGAGAGCCTTGAATACTTTAAATTTATCAAATTCTTCATCTTTATGTTTCAATAAGCCAATCCAACACATTCTTGTAAAATCAACAACGAATAATATGAAGTATTTCTCACCATGAGGAGACTTCTTTCTCATAGGACCAAACAAATCAATATGAATAAGATCAAGTGGCTTACTTGAAGTACCTTCTTTAGCTTTAAACTGAACTCTGGTTTGTTTACCAAATCGACATGATTTGAAAATTCTATTTTCAAGCGGAGGGATGTTGGTAAAGCCACTGACTGCTCCCATTTTTCTTGATTTTTACAATTGAGAAAAGCTAAGGTGTCCCAACCTTTTGTTCCAAAGCCAACTTTCTTCAGATTTGATTAAATAACAATTCCCTTTGTTTCCTTCTAAGACATAGACATTTCCTGGAGTTCTTGTTCCCTTTATTATGATCTTACCTATATATAGATTTCTTACCACACAATTATTTTATCTGAAAACAACTTCATGCCCTTGGTCATACATTTGACTAACACTTAACAAGTTATGTCTCAATCCATCAACAAATAAAAAATTTCTAGCCTTGACCTTTTTCTTTAACAATACAATACATTTCCCTTTGATAGCAGCAAGCGAATTAATACCAAAAGTTACATTCTTTTCTTTCTTTATTTCAATAAAATAATCTTTTTCACCTGTCATATGCTTCAACATTTTCTGTCAATGTACCATCAATTTTCTTGATCTCCCGCATATAAAGCTATGCCACAATTTTCAGAGTCTGTAATTTTATTTTTTGATACCTTGGGTGATATTGTCTTCTTTTCATGTTGGTAAGATGGACCCATTTTGTTTATGCATTTAGTTCTTATGACCAAATTTATGGAAAAGGGAACATCCAATTTAATATTGAAGTGGTGAGAAAACATTATAAGAAGATTTCTTTGCCCTGATCTCATTCTTTTGTTTTCTAACTTCTCTAGTCATAACAATTTTATAAGCAACACATTGAACAACTTTCTAACCAAAATTGTGACAAGTCAAGCATTAACCATTGAAGTAGGAATACCTGGGAGTATAATACCTTCTTGAGTAGCTTTCCCTTTAATTATGGTAAGGTTGTTTTGCTTGATAAGTTTTTGATCCTTCATTCATTTGATGAGAACTATAATTCTAATGACTACTTCCTTTTACTGAATCGACGTAGCTTCCTGTACCTATTTCAGAAGATTTTGTAGTTTTTAGTGATTCACAATTTGAACGGTATCCAAGACCTGTCTTGATTAGGGGAGAACGTTGTACTTTGATGATTTATTCTAAAGTCTCAGATCCTTTAGCAAATTTAAAATTTAGAGCCCTTGTTTTCTCAAGTTCCTTTCTTAGACCCACTATTTCAAGTTCTAAATTTTCACAATGCCTTTCCTTTTCTAGAACTTGTTTCTTCAAAACTTCTTTAGCTAATTTAACTTCTTCTAGACAGATTTTTAGCTGATTTATTTCTTCAACAAGAGTATTTTCCTTATACATACAAATTTCCTTTTCTTCTAGAGCATCCATAAAGACATCATCATCTTCATCTACACATTTTTCCTCAAATTCCATAAGAAACTGATAACCTTGATTAGATTCAACATCCTCATTATTGGAAGAATATTCACTATCTTCATGAGTATAAAAACTTTTCTTGCTATCAAAACTTATTTTAACATTTCCTTTTTTATTTTCTTCCCTTTCTCATTATTTTCTTTATAAGGACATTTAGAAGCATAGTGACCTACCCTTGCACACACAAAACAATCAAAATGAATCTTACTTCTAAACTTGCCAGTTCCTACCTAAAGTTTCTTCACAAAATTTGATTCTTCTTCGTCTGAAATGTAACTTGTTTCCTTAAGATATTCCTTTTGTTTTCCTTTGTTTGTAGCTTTTAATGTTGCTTCTCTCATATCCGATGGACCCCCCTTTCTCATTTCATAATATGTTAAAATACCATGGATATGTTCAATTGTGATATTCTTCAAATCCTACATTTCTTCAATGACAGAGACTTTGGAATCAAATTTTGAGGTTAGAGATCTTAGAATTTTCTCAACAACAGTAGAATATTTTATTTCATCACCAAGGTTTTTCATTGAGTTAACGATCTCATCCACTGTAAGAAAAAATCTTGCAATACTTTCAACATCATGCATTTTGAGAGTCTCATATTGAATTCTAAACGCTTAAAATTTTAGCACTTTTTACTTTAGTGTCACCTTCATAGTTTTGGATAATATTATCCCATATAGCCTCTGCAGTATTCAGTTGCATGACCTTCACAAATTATGATTTTGCTAAGCTTCCTAAGAGAGCATTGATTTTCCCTGCATCATCTGTGGGAATGGAGGATGGGTATTGATATCCTCCTTCAACAATTTCCCATACATCAAATCTAAGTAACTACAAATATGCTCTCATTCTGTCTTTCCAAAATACAAAGTTAGTTCCATAACAAAGTTGTCCTGATATAAGATACTGCCTCTTGACTACTCATCTTGATGGATCTTCGTTTAAGAGATCAATCTTCCTCTGAGGTACTTGCTCTGATACCAATTATTGCGAAAATTATTAAGAGGGGGGTGAATCAACATTTTAAAATCAAACAATCAAATATTATATTCTGAAATATGTACGCTACTATTATTAAGCCAACCTGCATATGTACGCTACTTTAGAGAAAGAAACCCACTTATATCCAATTATTGATTTTTCATGTATTCTATCAGATGATTATCTTTAATCATTGCATCAATAGATTAATTACTTTTCAGTATGAAATAAAGAACATGAAGAAATCAAATCAAGTGAGCAACACACATAGAACACGAGGATTTTTAGGTGGAAATCTAATGTGGGAGGAAACCACTGTTGCTGTTATCTCTGTCTTCTTTCTTATGATATAAATAACAACTTCATTACATTTGTACTGATGTAGACTCTTATTAGTACATAGACACCGACCTATAGGAGGATAAAAACTCCACTCATTCTCCATCTCCTACTGGAAGGTGGCTTCAACTGCATAATCTCGTTTACTATTTTTTACTGGATGGAGGCCCCTACCCCTTTTCTGAAGGCTGCATCCCTCAGCTCCTTGTGGACCACTTTTCAGAATGTTTAAACCTGGATCCACCTATCAAATAATCATGAAACAACTTGTAGGCTACCTTTCATTATATTTTCAAATTGGACCTGTATCAACAATAATCCCAAATAAACATGTCAAACTGAAGCATTGAATCTGAGACATTGTAACACTGCAAATCAATTGATTTTATGAAGCATCAAATCACTAAATGTAGAGGCCAACCAAAAGCAATAAAAATAAAAATTTGTATGCGACTGTACTGAATAAGGATCATGTATGTACGCGTCTCTTCTGTATAACACATGCATATAAATATTAAACTACTGCAAACTGAATCATGAGTAACTGTAATGTTGAATCAATCATTGGGTCATGTAACAAATCAATCATAGACCACTGAACTAAACATAGAACACCAAACTGTAGCATCATAACTAACCAATATTCCTATCATGAACAACCAGCCCAATCAATACTGTAAGATAAATATCATCAAGATAAATACATCACCGACAGGTAGCAGCAATCAGAACAAACATGATCAAATGACATCATTAAGCCACACTACAAAACCATATAATGTATACATGATATCAATGAAACATATTGGCGTATGTACATGACTACTAGGCTTAACACTCGCATACCAATCTTAATATACTGAATAAATTATTGTATAATTTATATGTTACTTTATTGAACCAGGTTTACATTTGTACACGAAAAATCAGAAGCAAAACTGTGTACAGATGATGAAATACTTGAATCAAACTTTCACTGCAATTCACAACATATACTAACCCTAGATCTTGACACACATCATTATGTTTAGATCAAACCATCATAATAGATATAGAACTAACATTATACTAGCATAAATAGATCAAGTATGTATTTCCATTTGTCTTCACAACCCTTTTAGATTTGTCAAATCTGAACTACCTCCTTGCTTCCATATGCACACCTATTCCAAATCAAATTACATAAAGATAGATAATTTCTTTGCACCAATAACACCTTGATATCCATATCCTTATATAGATTTATCCTTAGCCAATACCTTAGGCCAATCCTTTAGTAATGTCATTAGTATTCTTTGACGGGATCAAATAATAGTTGTCGCACCCATTACACTAGATCAATACAATGGTAATGACCCCTGGTATCTAGATTACCATGGTGTGGATTATGTATGTGATTTTTCTTCACAATACCTACGTATGTACATGACCTTGCTTCTCAGGACCTGTGTATACTTTCCCAAACTTTATCTTTACCATCTGTCTCTGAAATTATATTCCTTTGTTCATATCACCTATAGCATATGTATCAATCTGCATAATCATCCTGTTATCATAATGTTGAAATCTTTATTAAGTAGGTTTCCATCAAGAACAACACATTAGCCATAATTCCAAAAAATTAGTCATATGTCCCCTCGCCCATCTATCAATATCATATTTTTGAAGGCTGGTCATCCAACTTGAAAGGTATGTTTTTCATTGAGAAATCAGGTGCTTATGCTTGTTTTTCATTGGGAATTTTGGGCATGGATTATTGGGTGACTTGGAAGAAGGAAGGGATTTGATCAGAGTTTTTTCCCCTCACCTTAAATGGGGGGTTAATCCTCAACCCTAGTCCCGTGGGATCTACCCTATTGGCCTATGGCTTTAGGATGGGAACTACTTGGGAAACCCCAATTTTGGTAGTGTCATCCCATTTTCTCGTTTCACATTTTTCACTCCCTTCTATAGATTACAATCCCTATTTCATCATCCCTCCTCTTTAGTTCCACAAGGAACTGGAACACCCCCTACCCTTGTCTACATGTTTGGGTCAAGCCTAGAAATGTTGCCTTGGAGGTTGATGCAACTAAAGAAAGTTAAAAGCATACTATGGCCACAAGCAGGATACAAAGGAAAATAATATTATAAAATACAAAAGATGGTTGGGAAATTAAAATAGCATGTGGGAAAAGGCCAAACATGAGATCTACCCCTTATCATTATGGCCATCACCCTGGTTCCTAGGGTCCCATAAGTGCCCCCACATCATTGAGGAACCCATGCACATCCCAACCCCTAGTGGGATATGAAATTCCCCACCTTAAGGAGGTAATACTTGCTTACATCATACAAAACATGCTTTCATTTCACGAAACCCCAAGCAGTAATAAAAAGAAAAAATCAAGAAAAGGAAAAAGAAAAATGAAGAAGGGTGGAAAAACAAAGGCTAGGGTAACTCATGTATCCACTATTTCTCCCTCCTACATCTTTATACCCAATATGTGGACATTACTCATCATTACCACCCTTGTACCCATAACATTTGGTCTTAAGACCCTTGTGTCCCCATCCATCTCATCATTATTCATGTGACTCCTAGCAATTGAAGAATGTACCTTGGACCAATATTTCTCCTTAGGGGATGGGAACACCTAATAGGGTTTTTTATTAACCACTCCTACCTAGATAGGTAACACTAATTCAAGTTCAAAGCCCCAAATTTGGAAGGAAAACCCCATATCAAGTCTTAGTGCACCCTTGATTAACAAAATTATTTCACTTAGATGCACTAATGAATTATTGTACATGAAGGTGAGGAGACACATTGGGCATCATATGTAATTGGCAGGTGGTTTCATCATGGGTTGGGCAACTTAATTGGGTCCCAAATCCACCTGAGGATCATACTAACATCGCAGGGGAAGAGTTAGGAGCCATGGGACTCCCATCATGTGCAGAGAAATATTTCACACCATGGGAACCTTCATCACCTTCAATAGTTTGTTTATTTCCCCGTATTATTTGCAAGATGATGCATCTGAACTAGTGTACCCAGCCGACATACCATTATGGAGTGGCAGTTTATCCAAGGCCCAGAGGAGGTTTGTCTCACCCTTAAGACTTAGAAGCATAAGAAAAATTACCATAGCCCTCATTTGAAGCACTATACAAACTACTCTATCATTAGGAGACCCATGAGACCAACATTTGTGCCCCAAACCCATTTTGTGGCCCCAAATGATTACTTGCATGGAGAATTAGGTTCCATCCCTTAAGTGGTGATTTATGAAAACCTCCCTCTCATATTGGCACCTAGAGGACTCAATGTGGCCCTCCAACGACCCTATATCAGCATGAAATCATCAACTCGACTAGCATTTGGATGGCTAATTTATGATTTGAAAAAACTACTTGGTCGGCTTGTGACCGAGGCGTTTTTTCCCCTTGCTTTAATATTTTGGGGGATAATAGGCTAATTAGACTTAGGAGGACTCATATAAATAGAACTTAGGTTCATTTGTGAGAGATCATCATTACACTTGGGATTTTCAGCCTCTTTGGCTAATTCACACTTTTCTTTGAAGAGCTTGTGAAGTATCATGGATGCACTTTGATATTTGGAGCTGATTTTTTATATTTTCTTTGAGATAATTCTTGAATATGGATGGATATATTGCATGATTATATTGTAAGTTCTCTTGTTGATGGAATATTTCTTTGAAAATTTCTAATGTATGTAATTGTTAGAACTAAAGTGAATGCTCTTGTGCCCTAATTTTGTTGAAGAAATTTTTGGAAGCTACTTGGTTGGTTCTCTCATATATTATTCATGGTATAACATGCATTGCATGTTCTTAGTGTTCACATGCTATTTTTATTCATGAAACTCCATATTCTAATAGTAAGTAATTGTTGAAGGTTGGTAGCTAGGGCATCAACTTTTAACCTCCTTGAAGGCGGATTTGGCCAATTGAAAACATATAGGACTCCATTAGCCTAAGGGAGAAGGCATTAGACCAAGCCATTTAGTGATCACACTCTTCTCTTAAAATTCCGGTCCCCTCTTCTTGTATGGATAGGATAGGGCATAGAGAAAAATTCATTTGAGAGGGAGTTGGTGGATTTCAAGGGCATAATCCTTAAGCTTAGGGTATGATCTACAAGACGACAAATTTTTGGAATCATATCTCAAGTTTTCATCCACAAAAACTCTTGCCCTAGGTGTGCCCTAGAAGGGAAACCCTAGCTTGTATTCCTTTCACTTGGGGACTTCTTTGAAGTTTGTATGATATTAGTATTCATTGGAATAAATTAAAAGAATCCCTTTCCTCTCCTCACCTTGACCTCAGGGGTACTTTTAGCCACGCTAATTCATAAAACCCTAGGTCTTGTGCAATTTATTTCTAGGCCTGTTAAAGGGAGAAAATAACTTTTGAGTTGCTATATTATCATATAGAGCTTATCTTGAGAGGTCCTATCCCCTTAGATAGTACCACTAACCATAGAACATCTATCAAAGGTGATAATTTATCTTACTGTGGCTCCTCCCATTAGTGAAAGTCTCTTAAGAGCATGGGACATTGGTTGTGGTGAAAGTGGGCCATTGTCATGTTGTTATCACCTAGTCTAGATCTTTTTCCTATAGGTTTCCCTTCCTCGGGGCCTACTAGATTATGTGGTAACATTTTTTACACCATTTTTGGAGAGGAAGTGAGTCTACTTTCATGAAGTATTTACCTTGTTCCCTAAAAACAAGATATATCCTTTCTGGAAAATCCATTAGAAGAACGAAGCCCTTGTTCTTCATTGAAATTCAAAGCCAATGCTTGTAGGGTGGATGAAGCATCTCTCATGGCATCATAAATTCCCCTTGGTGATTCCTGCATAGGTTGACATTAATACCCTAGAAAAATGGCTATGCTTCATGAAGCATTCTGTGCTTTGGACATCACTACCATTCCTGGGTATCTCAATAGGCTTGACCCAGGTAACATATTCAGAGTACCCAAGCATGATGGTAATCCAACCTCCGCCCTTAATCATGTCAAAAGGTTTACCCAATATATCCTAAAGGTTGGCATGGTTCATGAAGATTCTCTTATTAATATATTCATAACATCCCTTCAAGGATATGAATCATGGTTACGTGATGATTGTGAACTTAAGAGCATTCCATCTCTTGAAGTATGAATTGATAAATTTATATACCATGAGGTTCTTAAATTCCAACCTATTGAAGATCCCCCTCAAAGTGAGGAACAACATGATGAAGATATAATTAATGAGATTGATCAAGAAGAATACTATGGTCAAGAAATTTTTTATGACCAGGATGACAAAGAGGTTCTAGATCATGAAAGCCTCTAAGTGCTACAAGGAAGAGTGGATGAATATAGGGAATATTGTAGACAACTAATAGAGGAGTGTCTGAACAAGGATTTATTATTTAATCTACGTAGTGTGCAAGAAGGGAAGCTTTATGAGATGCGACGAGAATATGAAAAAAAATCATATAGAAATCCTTCTCCTAGAGACCATTTACAAAACCATGTAGTCAAGATCCTGAGTAATGTTTGTTGGGAGTAATAAACAACCTAGGATTTAATTTTCAATCCGGGAGTTTGTAAATTTTGAGGCGCAACACTGGAAATTCTAGAGAGAGCCCCTAGCAACATGCAAACTAAATTCTAGTCTAACTTGTGCATCAATAGATTCTTGCTAACAACAATTAATTTTGAATCTTGCACAAAAAGGAAACTTGAGAGAACATAAACACCAACCATGCAATTAACAACTAAAATAAAACCTCAATCCAAAATCTAGAAAACAAACTTGGATTATTAACAGTTGTCAAATAAACCCTAACTATTGGCAAACAAAAGGTAAATATCAACTGGAAGCTAAGAAATGCCCACCAATTCAAATTGAGCAACAAACTGTCTCACTGAGTAAATTTTGCAAGGAATTAAAATTCAAGACCAATCCAAACCATTCTTCATGCAAAGCAGATTAAGAAAGAGAAACACAAAACTCTCATAAAAATCTGCACTAATTTTACCTAATCTGTCTCTGTGTAATAAAATCCTTTAAAAAAATTAAAACCTGATTCATTGAAAGCATCATCAAACCTTGATAAATACATTTACTATGTAAGAAAAATTATGAATAAAATTTATCTAATCTAAATGCTCTCACCTTCTTTATCACTTTGTAATCTTAAATAAACAAAAATCATTCTTTGGAAAATGACTTCTTTGGAAATCCGGTGGCAACTAAATGTGCTACAACACAGGGCAACAACTGCCAATATCAAACATGATGTAGTCCTCTTTCATAAAAAAAATGCTCTCAATCATGCAAACATCACAATTACAAATGACCAATAACAAAAATATGTAAGGATATACGCGACCTCTCTCCCTTATGGGAAAATGAGTATGCATTGAACAAATGAATATGTGGTCAAAGTTATTTAAAATTTCAATTTATTCGAGGATCGATGCAATAAATATTTCAATAGACTAAATATCGCACCATATCCATACACCTTTACTTCGAGTCACAATAATTCCAATTTATTAAGGAAAAATTGACAAAACTTGTATTTCTGGAGCAAGAAATCACATGATGCGAACAGATCTAAATCTGTTCGGGAGGCCAAGAGATTAGGTTTACAAAATCAAAGACTGTAAAGGAAAAATATCATAAAATAGAGCATAAGCCTACACAATCGATACAAATACATTGAGAGACATAACATGTTTTATCATGAAGCACACGTTGCTTGAAATCAATATAAATAACATGTAATTTGATCTAGAATTTGTTGTGATATTTCATCTTACTTTCAATGAAAATTTTCCTTGCGTTACAGATACAAAGAAAGCAAAAGTGAATGGAATCGATTTAAAATAAATTGGCTAAAATTTGTTTGGAGAGAAGATCCTTATGCCTAATACTTTATACACCACTCAACAAAATAAATAAAAAACCAATGAGCGCACTTCAACAAATTATAACGTGTCCTAATAAATAAATCAGAGTAGTGTTGAGCTGGTCTGGCAGCCAACCCAACCAACCACACCCTCTATCAACGATCTAGTTCAGACATAGATTTTAAACATAAATTTACAACAAAATTAAACATAACTTGGCATGAAGTGCTTCGATTAATCTTGAAATCTCATTCTTACATGGTACATGAAATATCAGATGTCTCCAACAACCAGAGGGAGTGATCCCAAAATTGATTACACTAGCATGGCATTACATTGGAACCGCCCTCTCCTTTCCCTTCATCAAAATTCAAATTATATAGAAAATTACATGATGCATTTGTTTATAACGGAGCTAACCGTGTACATAATAGGAAAAGAAACAAATCATAGCAACCTACCATTAACATGATGCTAATAAGTCCATCCTCTAATCATAGAAATCTAGTTCTCAACACAAGTATTTCTTTGGAAAACCATCGCTTCTTCTTCAGATCTTCAGTTGAGTGCAAGCAAGAATTATCTACGCTCCCTCCTTCATTCTCATTATTTAAGATCCCTTCACAAATATCCAAGACCATTAGTCGGCCACTAACACACATGGCTAGCTCATTAACCAACAATATTTGACTAGTGCAGGCAGATGAATTGGTGCAGGCAGATGAACTGATGTAGGTAGATGTACTGGTGCAGGAATCCCAAAATTGATGCATAAACTTGATGCATAATATAAGGAGGTGAGTGCAAGATTAAGAGCAACCACCATGGGTTGGGTAATCTCGTATGAAGGCATTTTGTCCAAGTATTATACCTGCACACACAAAAACTATCATTAATAATGGCTTAAATGTCAAATCTTGTTAAAACAAGGGAAATGTGCTAAATAGTAAAAATTTACTTTATCGTCTCCAAGAATACACCAAATAATGACAATAACCATACAAACTAAACAAAAGCACGAGGGGTTTTCGAGTAAAAAGTGATATGAATCAAGACAAAATAGAGGCCTGACATCCACCATGTCTATCATCTTGCATGTCCCCATGCAAGCGAATCAATTGTTTTATTGTCGCTCCCTTGCAAAAAAACAAGATTACACTATCTATAGGTGACCTTACACTTACAATAATATCCCTGCAAATATTTCCTGCTAGATATGATTATTCTGACAATGGAGATACATGTTGGTTTATTTTTTGTTGGATTCTTCATTCATTAAGATTGATTCCAAGAAAGTCTGATATCAAGGTTACTATAAAAATTCTAAACTGCAAGGATAGTGCATAATGAAATAGCCAACCATCAAAATTTCCACAAAGCATCTCAAGAGTAGCCTTAATCAAAAGTTTTTTCACCACAATATCCTCATGACAAATAAAAGTAACATAATTTCAAAGGAATGGCATTAAACAACAAATGGAAATATGGAAGAATAAAGATAACAAAGTAATACCTTCCCAGGGCGACCATCTTACTATTACTCAAGCTTACAACTAAAGCTCCTCTTGTTCAAGAAATGTGAATCGCCTGCACTAAGCATCCTACATTCATGAAAACCTTCATATTTATGAAAGATAAAACTCCAAAGAACATTATTGAAATGAACTTAAATTCATTCTCAAAGAGATATAATAATGAGTCCAGGGAAATAAAAAACAACCAGGTAAATGATAGTGTAAAATTAACTTTAATACCATAGACATGGCCCTACTGCCAGTAGGTTTCCTTAGCCTTGACAGGGGTTCTTTTAACCTAATGAAATTCTTGTGTCCCATATATTAGATATAGATTAAGAGCCATTTAAAAGAATTTACATTTATTTAGGAATGAACTGAAGGCCACTGTCTTGTCTTAGTAACCAGCTAACAATAGTGCCATTAACAAGAACTAACAAAGATGAACAAGCCAGCTCGTGATGAGACCTCTTGTCCTTCAACTTTTCAACTAAAAGCTATTAAACTGGCTTGGTGACTAGTACTAGTAATGTCATTCTCATTAGGGCCAATGATCATGGTAGGTCAGATCATAATGAGACCTCCTATCCCTCAATTAATCCTTTTTAAAACGAACTATGATTATGATTAACCTCATATAGGTTACTTAATAGGCGGGGAGGAAAATTTGCTCCTTAGGAGCACGAGATGGCATGACTAATATTTACTAGTTGGTCCTTCTACCCTAAGGAATCATTTTAAAGAAGGCATCTTAGATAATGACCAAAATATTCCTCGAGTTAATCATGCTATGGTTCTTATGGGAGCTCATTAGGGTTTTACAAGAGTGGTCTGCCATAGGAGGCTTTTCATCAATACATTCGAAGAGAAATTTGAAAATATTTCTTGGATGACAGTCTATTAGAATGAATAGGTCAAAAGTAGGTTTTTATGCTTATGAACAGAAAGTATTAAACATAATAACAATCCCACTAACTGACCCAATGAATAATCTCGACCAATAATCAAACACAGTTTATAAAATATGAGGCATTAAGAGTGAATTTATTTTGACAAGTCTTGCCACAAAACTGCATAATGGCAGAAATTTAAATAGTTGTGCCTTAGGAATTTCAGTTTCAAGAGTGCTTCTATACAATTTTATTTTGGATGGCATTTTTATTAATTGCTCCTATACTTTCCTACCCTAATTTAAAGAAAAGAATATCTCCTTCTAGTGTAGGGGTACTTCCAACGTAGTCATGTGCAAAAAGAATGCTAAATATACTCACACTCCTTTTTAAAGAATAAGCTTCAACACATACCAAAGTATGAGAAACCAACTTCTTTATCAGATATGGTATCAAGAATTGTCAGATAATGAGGGAATAAGGCATGCTGACAATTGCTTGAAACCATGCTTCAATGGGATCCACATATTCATGATTCTCCAATTGATGCAAGCCTTACACAACTTGATAATCACTATCTTGGAGGCATAAGGGATCTCGTGAAAGACAAAATAAAAATCCCTCAAGTTCGTGCTCAAATATATTCTTTTTAGATTGGCAATAATGGCTAAGGGAAATTCTAGGGTTTTGAGCTTCAACAATAGGTTTAGAATAGGTTCCAATCAAAGATTTCTCCTCTAATGGTATTTGAATTAGATATTCCTAGGCTGAATGTTCTGTAGTGATAGGATATGTTTCCAAACTCACCCCTTCCCCCAACATCGAAGATATATCATTACACTCAGTAGGGGAATCAACAGAAATATTAGGTGTTTCAAATTGTTGTGCAACCTACTAGTTTGGATTAGGTTTAGGGTATGTATTAGCATAAGGGATAGGGTATGGATTAGGGTAATGATTAGGTCTAGGTCTAGGGTTTGGGTTAAGATATAAACTAGGGTTTGGATGAGGGCTAGGGTATAGAGTAGGATAAGGGCTAGGATATGGATTAGGGTGTGGAATAGGGTTTGGTCTAAAGAATGGATTAGGGTTAGGGTTAAAGAAAGATTACACAAGTAACTAGGACCATGAAGTATGATATCTTGATGGTGCATTGAGTGGAAATTGGGGTTGTTGTTGTTGTTCAAGTAATTGATTTTGCATGAAAGACTACCCTAGGAAAGAGGCTCAAAACCATTCTTGAGGCCATGGGGATATCTAGCTCAGAGAAGAGGGCCAAGGAGAGGGCCACCATGGCCATGAAGTAGGGTGTTCAATTGGAGCAGGACTAAATTTTTTCCATGAAACTGCAAGATTATAAACATGCCAAGGAACCTGCTAAGGAGAATAAGCATTAATCCAAGTATTGAATGATGATAATTTTGAGTTATACATGGAATTTGATTTGATTCCTTACTTGAATTCATGAGTACATTTAGTAATCATGGCAGTGATGGGTAATGTTATGTTGAATGAGCCTCCTCAAAAATTTTGCAAAACTTTAGGCTGCTAAGTGGGCATTCTCAAAAGAAGAGCTTCTTTCTACAATTGGTGCAAAAAAATAGCAGTGCTTCTTCATCCTTCTTATGTTATTCCTTAAAATCATACAACTTTGAAATCAAAGCATTGATAATATTATTTTTATGTTCAAGAAAATAATTAAATTCTACACTTGTGAGTTCTTTATTAGATGATTTGTATGTCTCTGTAGCAACATCAAAACTCAATGAATGATTCCTCAAAATGCCATTTTCCTATTTTCAACAAGCCAAATGGTATATTCTGTCATCACATCATGAATAGATAAGGGGAGGGGGGAGGGGTTCTTACAACACTCTAGAAAGTAAAAAAATTGAAAAAATGTGTAGGAAAGAAACAAAAACTTGCAAGAAAAACTAGGTGAAAAAGAAAACCAAATGCAACAGGTCACCAAGGTCAATCCCCTAAATGCCTCCGGGAAAACGTTGCCAAAATGTCGGGCATAATAAAAACCTAAAATTTAATTGTCAATCTAGGATTCTTAAACTTTTAGGCACAACACTGCAAATTCCAGAGAGATCCCCTAGCAACTTGCAAACTGAATTCTAGTCTAAATTGCACATCAATAGATTCTTGTTAACAACAATTAATTTAAATCTTGCACTCAAAGGAAACTTGAGAGAACATAAAAACCAACCTTGCAATTAACATCTGAAATAAAACCTCAATCGAACATCTAGAAAAAAACCTGCATTATTAACAATTACAAAAGAAACCCTAACTATTCGCAAACAAAAGGTAAATCTCAACTAGAGGCCAAGTAATGCCTACCATTTCAAACTGAGCAACAAATTGTCTTACTGAATAATTGATGAAAATACTTAAAATTCAAGACCAATACAAACCATTATTCATGCAAATAATATTAAGAAAGAGAAACACAAAACTCTCATAACAAATCTGCACTAATTCTACCTAATCTGTCTCTGTGTAACAAAATCCTTTTAAAAACTAAAACCCATTTCACTGAAAGCATCATCAAACCTCATAAAAAACATTTACTGTGTAAGAAAATATGTGAATGAAATTTATCTAATCTACATTATCTCACCTTCTTTGTCACATTGTAATCTTAAATAAACAAAAATCTTGCTTTGGAAAATGACTTATTTAGAAATATAGTGGCAATTAAATGCACTACAACGTAGGGAAACATCTATCAATATCAAACATCATGTAGTTTTAATTCATCAACAAATTCTCTCAATCATGTTGGAATCAAAATTACAAATGACGAATAACATAAATATGTAAGGATATATGTGACCTCTCTACCTTATGGGAAAATGAGGATGCATTGAACAAATGAATATGTCGTCAAATTTATCTAAAATTTCAATTTATTCGAGGATCGATGCAAGAAAGATTTCAATAGACTAAACATCGCACCATATCCATACAACTTTACTTCAAGTCACAATCATTCCAATTTATTAAGGAAAAATCTACAGTTCTTGTATTTCTAGAGCAAGAAGTCACATGACCCTAACATATCTAAATCCATTCTGGAGGCCAAGAGATTAGGATTATGCAATCAAAGAATGTAAAGGAAAAATCTCATAAAATAGAGCATAAGCCAACACAATCGATACAAACACATTGAGAGATATAGCCTATTTTATCATGAAACACGTGTCACTTGAAATCAACAGAAATAACATGTAATTTGATTTAACATTTGTTATGAGAATTCCTCTTACTTTCAATGATAATTTTCCTTGCGTTATGCATACAAAGAAAGAAAATGTGAATGGAATTGATTTAAAATAAACTGGCTAAAAGTTGTTTGGAGAGAAGAGCCTTACACCTAATACTTTATACACCACTCAACACAATAAATGACAAACTGAATGAACATACTTCAACAAATTATAACATGTACTAATAAATAAATAAGAGTGGTGTCGAGTTAGTCTGGTGACCAACTGAGCCAACTCGCACCCTCTATCAATAATATGGTTCACATAAATATTTTAAACATAAATGTACAATAAAATTAAGCAGAATGTGGCACGAAGTGCTTTGATTAATCTTGAAAGATTAGTCTTACATGGTATAGGAAATATCATTCTTCAACAACTAGAGGGAGTGATTCCCAAATTTATTACACTAGCATGGCGTTACATTGGAACCACCCTCTCCTTTTCCTTCATCGAAGTTCAAATTATATATAAAATTACACAATACATTTGGTTTCGATGGATCTAACCGTGTACATAATAGGAAAATAAACAAATCAAACAACCTGCCATTAAAAATATCCTGATAAGGCCATCTTCTAATCATAGAAATCTAGTTCTCAAGACAAGGATTTATTTGGAAAACCATCGCTTCTTCTTCAGATCCCCAGTGGAGTGCAGGCAGGAATTAGGCACACTCCCTCCTTGATTATCGTTCTTTAATATCACTTCATGAATATCCAAGAGCGTCAGCTAGCCACTGGTGCACATGGCTGGCTCATTAAGCAAAAATATTTGACTAGTGCATGTAGATGAACTGGTGCACTACCAAAATTGATGCAGGAACTTGATGCATAGTATAGGGAGGTGAGTCAAAGATTAATACCAACCACCATGGGTTGGGTAATCTCATATGAAGGAATTTTTTCCAAGTCTTATACCTGCACACACAAAAACCATTATTAATAATGGCTTAAATGTCAAATCTTGTTAAAACAAGGGAAATGTGCTAGATAATAAATATTTACTTTATCGTCTCCAAGAATGCACAAAATGATGAAAATAACCATACAAACTAAACAGAATCATGAGGGGTTTCCAAGTAAAAAGTGATATAAATCAAGACAAAATAGAGGCCTTACCATGTTGTCCAAGAAAGGCATTGCAATATGCAACAAAACCACTTGCCACATCATCCCATGGAAAAAGAAATCATAGAACTGGATGTATCAAGAGAATATTGGGATGATCCCAAGGAAGCCACAAATATGGAATATCCTTAGGAAGATGAGGGATATATGGAGGAATTTTTGACCACAGATCGGGGAATCAACTATGATAGCAAAGAGGAGGAAAGCTCCATGAAGCCATTGATCCATGATGTGGAGCCTAATGAAGGTGACTCTTTGGCACAGGGAGTGAGATTGGATAATGTACTCCATGAAGATATTGAAAGTTTGGACACCATTGATTCCCTAAAGGTTGACATTTTTGACTTCATATTTATAAATGAAGGGAAATGGAAAATGAGTGGCCATCATTTCAATAAAAAATATATCTATGACACTGATTAAGAAGGGGAATTTGTGGAAAGCGAAGTTGAGGCTAGCCCTATTTTTCTCAAGGATCTTATTCCCAATGATACACCTATTGAACCCATTAAAGAGAAATATGATCCCATGGCTCCCCAAAGAATTGACAATGAAGACTACTTGCATGTTGTAGAAGTGAAATGGGAAATTATTAGTTATTGCTTTCACAAAGACCCCATTTATGATGCTAATAATGAACCTGATAGGGATTTTGACTTGCTTTGTATTCCATGTCATCAAGAAATGCTTATCACTTTTGAGAAATCCTTGGGCATTAGTATTAAAAATGATGAGTACACGTTGGTTGTCCCTTTTCAATATGATCCTTGTAATAAACAATATGCTTGGTGTAATTCCCCTTGTCAGCCTTCTTGTTCCTCCTATCCCTCCCAACAAGAGCACGAGGATATCAAAGGGAGTTCCATGAATAAAGGATCATTTGATAAAAACTTATGGGTCTTGATCATCGATTTATCCATATTATTGATTGAGGGAAAGACTCAATGGTGTGAGCCTGGTTCATGTTTCCCTTCTCTGTCCATTGTCCCTTTACATGATCCATGGTCACCTTATTTTCCCACCTCCCACCCTTGTGACCTAGCATATCAGTATCACAATTATCATGCTTGCTTTCAAATATGTATCATAATTGATCATAGGGGTAGAAAATATGATCTTGATCTAATGATATGTTGTCTACATTGGTTATATGACTATACCTAATAGTTACATAATGTAGCATGCATGCTAGAGTAGGATGAATTGCATATATTTTTTACATAGCTACAATCGTCATATCATGTTCTCATGCTAGAGTAAATGAATTTAAATTAGACTTTCATCATAGAATATGTTTTTTTTTTGTATAGTTTTATTATTTGATGAAAACAAGTGTGATTAAAGTATGCCTATGACACATGCTTCCAACAATGTTTATGATGTGCAGGATACAGGTCTGTGGTCCCAAAGGATTGTTAGTTTTCTCATTACTACCCCATTCAAGTACATTAATCATGAAATATACAAATATTTCATGTCCTAATTGAAGCTAGATGTTACCCATCAAAAGTGGGCGACCCCATAAGATAATTTCTCTCCTAGATATCTCTTATGTCGACATCTAGCAACCCGTGATAGCCATCGGGGTAGCTGATATATTGTGCCATTTTATCTCTGCTCCATAAATCATTCATATATCCCCTCGCCCATCTTTTGAGAGTATATGTTTGAAAGTGGGCCATCCAACCTGGAAGGTATGTTTTTCATTGTGCAATCAAGTGCTTATTCTTGTTTTTCATTGGGAATTTTGGGCATGGATTGTTGGGTGACTTAGAAGAAAAAAGGGATTTGACCATGGTTTTGTTCCCTCGCCTTAAATGGCAGGGTTAATCCCCAACCCTAGTCCCTTGGGATCTCCCCTATTAGCCTATGGATTTAGGAAGGGCACTACTTGGGAAACGATTTTGGTAGCATGGCCCTGTTTTCCCATTTCACATTTTTTCACTCCCTTCCACTGATCTATATTGGATCATTATATTTCTTTTCATCCATCTTAATGCATTCAAAGTGGAAAAAGTGAAGGAATCAACTCACGAGACCGTTTTTACCAACGGGGCCTAGTTTGGCAAAACAGGGTCTGTAACCTTCCAAGAGCATTTTGAGGCATCAAACGATGATTTTTTTGGGGTAAAAATTCACAAATTTAGAGAAGCATGCTTTCATGCTATTCTACAGACATATATCATTCCAACTATGCAACAAGAACATTAATCAAAGTTTGTATGAAAAAGTTATGCCACTCAGAAGTTGACCTTCCTCTTTTCACATCTACAATTCGAGAGGATGTTGCGTCAGCCCCCATTATTGAGGGAAAAAGGGCTAGCCATCTGTGTTGTGATGTAACATAATCTAGAAGAGTATATATTGTAACTCTAATTAAGATTTAATGTAGTCAAACTTAATCACTATTAGGCTATCGGGTTGTGTTATAACCGGGACACTAGGAGGAAGAGGCTTTCCATTCTTTCAAGAGAAATTTTGTTCCATAACTAAGAAAAGATAGCCAGGAGAGATAGGAGGTATAGAAAACAAAGAGGATCTATGCATTGTAGCAGCCCATGGGCCATAGGCATTACTTCTTTGTACCTGTAGTCATATTTTCTAGATAGAGAAAGAAAGAGAAGCGACCTCATCTTCCAGCTGGGTTTTCTCTTGAAAGGGTTTCCCAGAGGATATATCATTCCAATAATGAAACAAGAACATTAATCAAAGTTTGTATGAAAAAGTTACGCTACTCAGAAGTTGACCTTCCTCTTTTCACATCTACAATTCGAGAGGATGTTGCGTCAGCCCCCATTATTCAGGGAAAAAGGGCTAGCCATGTGTTTGTGATGTAAAATAATCTAGAAGAGTATATATTGTAACTCTAATTAAGATTTAATGTAGTCAAACTGAATCACTATTAGGCTACCGGGTTGTGTTATAACCGGGACACTAGGAGGAAGAGGCTTTCCATTCTTTCAAGAGAAATTTTGTTCCATAACTAAGCAAAGATAGCCAGGAGAGATAGGAGGTATAGAAAACAAAGAGGATCTATGCATTGTAGTAGCCCATGGGCCATAGGCATTACTTCTTTGTACCTGTAGCCATATTTCCTAAATAGAGAAAGAAAGAGAAGCGACCTCACCTTCCAGCTGGGTTTTCTCTTGAAAGGGTTTCCCAGAGGATATATTATGTCTTATGTGTGTGTGTGAACTTATTTTTTTGTTCTCTATTTTTATGCATATTTTCCATTCACATGCATGCACTAATTACTATTAAATTTATATATCTAAAGTTTTAATAAAACTGTAATAGTGGAGAAATTTAGAACTTTAATATATCATTATCAGATTTATTCTAGTGAACTATCGAGTTGAATATCCATGACAATTTACCAATCATTTCGTATCAAAGCATGTTTCTTTAGGTATTTTGTGGATATTTCAGGGATCTAGATTGACGGGGCCGAAAACCGTAAAACCCTAATCATGGTTGACGAATCTATAAACAAACCTCGTGATCCTACAAAGGTGAGGTTTACGCGGCTGGAGAAACAAGTCACAAATATCAACTGCAATGTAAACCTCCTCATGGAAGCCTTGAATAAAAAGTTGGGGATATTTATAGAAGATGGGGGTTCAAATGCAAATGACAAATCAGAACGAGGATCAGAAGATCGGGGAGAAATAGAGAACCATTCAAAGAAAGAATCTAGAAAGGATCAACTCAGTTCGCGTGTCGTGAATCAATCCCTACTTACAATGGAAACAAAATTCGATATCAAGCTGTACTATGGCGATATTGGCGTTCTTAAGTTGAACCATTTTTTGCATCAACTAAAA
The DNA here is from genome assembly GCA_031772625.1 of Pinus tabuliformis. Lineage (NCBI taxonomy): Eukaryota > Viridiplantae > Streptophyta > Pinopsida > Pinales > Pinaceae > Pinus > Pinus tabuliformis. Next base: position 849,947,093 of record CM062809.1, on the reverse strand, counting down.
GTTTATTTTAGTGTCCATCAGATCGAGGAAGGGAAAAATATCTCATTCGAACGACTCAAATTAGAGGGCCATGCACTAACTTGGTGGGAGACCCACATGGAAACCCTAAGGTTGGAGGGAGAACCTACATTGACTAAGTGGGAGGATTTCAAAACCCTCATTAAGTCACAATTTTACCCCATTGGGTACGTGGAGGACTAGTGGATCTGATGGCATTAATTCATGCAAAATATGTGCCAAAGCATGTAGGAGTACACCACAAAATTCAATAAGATGGATATACTTTTGGGTATCTCTCCAAAGAACCCATATGTACTCCTCAAGTATTTGGGGGGTATGCACTTCCATTTGCATGAGAAAATGATGTTGTTCAAGCCCAAATCAGTGGACAAGGCTTTTGTACAGGTGAAATACCTAGAAAACATAGGCCTAAAGAGAGTGCAATCAAGTGGATCCAAGTAGGAGGAGCAACAAGATGCTTTTAAGGAGAGGAAGAAGAAGGAAAAAGGGGCAAAATTTAAAGAGATGACAACCACAATGCACCAATGTAAAGATCCTATAAACCACTGTAAGACTGATGGCCATACAGAGGAGAAGTGATGAAGTAGCATCCATAGCTAAACCCAAAGAAAAAGAAGAAAGATAACAAGAAGAAGAATCTCATGGACACAGATTCGAGCGGGAACGCTGAAAGAAACTGGGATGTGGATGAGAATATCATCTATACAAAACAAGGTGACTATGAGTATCCTTCAACAACATGAAGACAAAGAAATGACCAAACTCTATTGGAATTATGATACAAGTGTTGTCCTTGATGGCAACTCACTCATAGGTCAGTTCAGTTTTGATGAAAGGCAACCCACAATGTAACAGACCCATTTATATGTAACAGGGCATTGGTGCAGAAGAACAGGAAGATGGAACTAAAGTTTACTAATCAGAATGAAGAAGTTGAAGGTAAAGGATGGTGAAAAGTAGTTTAAGATATATATGTAGGTCCACTTAGTAAAAACAACACATACACACTAGTCCACAGAACAAAAAGAGCGTATGCGTATACACACACTCTCACAAGAGGAAAAGCACGTACATGTTGGAAAATCAAGGAATTTTAAGGTGAAAGAATACCAAGGGTCAATACCATGGTATTAGCCCACAATATTGAGCAGAGCAATGACTATTTCATCCCACCCAAGAATACCACAAGTCCTAAGTGGTTTTGGTCCAAGGCATTAAGAAAGGCCAAAAACTATATAAGGAGGAGAAGATCATTAGGCCAGTGTGTGAAAGTGAAAGGATTTCTAAGGAATATTTCTATCTGAAGTATATTTTATGTGGTAGGGGCTATGTTGGTGATTTGATCTGAAATATTTTGTGCACCTTGAATTCAATGTTGGATCAGGATCATAAGACCTGAAATGAATTATCATTGAATGATATGATATTGGTTGGGCTAGATCTGATAATGTACACTTTTTTTATTCTTTAAATGTCATGATCTGGGTTTGTTTGAAGTCCAGAAAAGCAGCGAAGTCATGAGTTAAGCAGATATATACGCTGGTTCGTCTTAGTAAAAGTGCGTATACACGCAACTTATACTCTTCCAAGTAACGTATACAAAAGAAAAGTATTTTCTTTAGATCTAACTAACCTATCTGATCAATTCTGTTGTTTTACTATTGTCTCTCAATGAAGTCTTCTTAGATCTAAATGTAAAACTGAATGCATAAGGAGTTTTATATCTGATTGATTGATTGTATAAGTGAGAAGGGTGATCTCTGCTACTACCTGTGTAAAGCTCTGTAAATTGACAGTGGATGTTCAGTATATTGCTGGTTGGTATAGAGTTGATTCAAAAGTTTTGTGTTTCAATAGTTTTAAAGGTATATGTAGGTTTGATTAAAGGAAGTTGCGTATACATGCAAGTTGGGTTCTGTAAAGTAGCATATACATTCTGATGCATGTTTTTTTAAGGTTGCAGCTTGTTTTGAATGAAGATGCAGGGTTTTGGGTTCAGCATAGTGTTTTGGTGAAAGTGATCTAATTCCTCAGATTAACTGAATATTGGTTGATGCAGTTTAAGTTTCAAAGTTTCTAATGGGTCTAGTATGAAAATTTGATGAAACAAGGCCTTCATGTGTATTGTTGTGTACCAGGAGCATCCAGTATGAAAATTTATGAAACGTGGTCCCTAGAGGAAGAGAGAAAGTCGTAGCCTTCTGTAGGCTGATGCCTACGTACTAGTAAACTCATTGGCTAGTACAAGGGCTAGGGGGTTGCAGCTCCCTTCCATTAGAAGTTGGAAAACGAGAGAAGGTTGTAGCCTTTTGCAGGTGGGTGCCTATGTACTTGTATGAGTCTGCACCAGCACAAGATTGTAAATAGATATTATTATTATTAAAAGAAGACAAAGACAACATCGACAGGTAGTTTTCACCCACATTGGGTTTCCACCTTAAATCTTGGTGTTCATGTGTGATGGTTTATTCTATTTTCATTTCATTATTTAATAAGTTACTAATGCATTGGTTAAAGATCAACACATGATAAATTGACTAAATCACAAGTTCTTTGGGTATATGACGGTTTCTCTAATCACAATGGCATGTACAAGCTTGTTCACTTCACATAAGTAGCTTATATAAATCTGTTTTGGAAATAAAAAATTATTGATCTGATAATACCGATTCATCCCCACTCTCAGTATTATTTCCAACAATTGGTATTAGAGCACGTCCTTCAGAAAAAGCTTGATTGCTTGAAGGAAGATCTTTCATGATGAATAATCATGAAGGTATGGGATCTATCAGACCACCAATGTTCATTGGGAGCAAATTAATATATTGGAAAATAAGAACCAGAGCCTATCTACAATCACTTGGAGCCAATGTTTGGGAAATTGTGGAAGGAGGATATCAATTTCCAATAGCAATTCCTATAGACTCTGTAGGTACAAAGTTAGGCGAAACCAATGCCAAAGCTGTCAATACGTTATTGGGAAGTCTGTTAGAATCATAATTTTTCAAATTCATGCAGCTCAAGATGGACAAAGAGATATGGAACAAAATTATTCAGAGCTACAAAGGAGACTCTCAGGTAAAGCGTTCTAAGCTTCAAACTGTCAGAATTTAGTATGAAACTCTTAAGATGCATAGTGATGAGAGTATTTCTAGTTACTTTTTACGTATATATGAGATGGTTAATTTTATGAATAATCTGGGTGAAGAGATAAAGGAAGCTACTTTAGTTGAGAAAATTTTGAGATCTTTGTCTTCTAAATTTGAGTCAAAAGTGTCTGCCACAGAAGAAAAACAGGATCTTCATACTATTACTGTGACTCAATTCCATGGAATCCTAACTGCCTTTGAAATGAGAAAAGGAGGTCCATAAGATATGAGAGAAGCCATTTTTAAAGCGTCAGGAAAGGGAAAAGAAAAGGAAGAGCACAATGAATCAGGACACATTTCAGAAGAAGAAGATGAGGAAAATTTTGTCAAGAAGCTTCAACATGGCTCCGAAAGATTCAGAGGTAAGCCACCTTTCAAATGATTTTCTTGTGGTAGAGTCAGACATTATGTTTCCAAATTTCCTCATAAAGATAAATATGAAAAAGGAAATAGAAAACAGGTTGTGAATAGAAGGAGTTACTATACGCATGAATAAAGTGATGGTCTATCCAGTAGTGATGAAGATGAAATTGAACAAGATTATAGACTACTCATGGCTTATGACAATGATGATTTTTTGGATGCCTTATAAAAGGAATACTTTCTTGAATAAATCACTAAAATCAAAATTTTTTTAGAAGAAAAGAATATGATCATAGATGATTTGACACACCAACTCACTGAAAGAGAAAAACACAATGAAAATCTAGAATGTGAAATTGTGGGTCTAAGAAAAGACCTTGAGAAGACAAAATCTCTTAACCTTAGATTTGCTAAAGGATCAGAAACTTTAAATGAAATCATCAAAGTTCAGTGTTCTCCTCTGATAATGATAGGTCTTGGATATACTGAATAATCATCTCAATCACAGAAGTCTTCAGCCTCCACCATAACCTATCTTGATGCAGCAAAGACAAGTGAACAATATGTCAATCGTCAGCAAAGGCCTAAAATTACTCATGAGCTAAATCATACTCAATTTACTCCAAGGGTGAATATCAGTAGAAGCTGTAACCAACAGGTAAAATACACCAAAAGGTTCTATGATCAGAGAAATTTCTTTAATGGGAAATGTTTTTCATGTCATAACTTTGGGCACAAGGCTGCTCAATGCGTTGCTTACAAAACCATCATGACTAGAGAAGCACGAAACCAAAGGAGTGTAACAGGAATCAAGAAAAGTTCCTATAATAATTTTCTCCTCTTGAAAATGAAATAGAATGTTTGATTTGTAACAACTTTGGTCATGAATAATTTGAATGCAGGAGAAAATTTTAGCCAACACTTCAAAATGAGAAAACACCATTAAATCCAAAGATATGGAGAAGGAAGGAATCTCAATCAGAAATATGTGGCATACCTCTATATTCAGAAGGATAAGAAAATCAGTGGTACGTCGACAACGGATGCTCCAAACACATGATAGGTGATAAAGATAAACTTCATTCATATAATTCTTTAGAAAAAGAAAAGAATGTCTCATTTGGAAATGACATTCTAGCTGTCATTAAAGGTAAAGGTTATGTTTTCTTGAAAGAAAAGGTTAAAGCTGGAAATGTCATGTATGTATGCTAGGTCCCTATAATACTAGTGTAATCCCTTATTGTTATTAGTGCAACCCCCTTATTATATTGTTGTGCCCATGTAGTCCCCATATTGTTATTATTGTGCCCTTACATTATTATTGTTATTTCGACTTTGATTATATTATGACCCCTTAGACTCCTATATATAGAAAGGAGGTCTTGTCATTTGTATCATACAAGAATTTCTCATTTGTGTAATGTAAAGGAGGTTTCCCCCTCAAAGAGGCTTATTTCTAAGGTGTTGATCTATCTTTTCTATCTTTTTGTGAGCTGGTTTCATAACATTTGGTACCAGAGCTTTGGATTATATGGTTTCGTTGCTCCAAACAGGACATCGTGGAATGTTTGCTATAAGGTTTTCGCTATGAAGTTTCAGAAGCTACAACAAAAACCCATTTGACCCGAATCGTTTTGAACCTCGAGTCCAAATTTCAAATCTTCTCTTGCTATATTTTCGAAGATATGATTTGTGGAAGTTATGGTTTTTGAAAACTCTAGAATTCCATCTCAAACAGGTCATCGTGGAAAGTTCACTATACTTGATTTTCTATGAAGTTTCAAACTTAGAAATTAAAACCCATTTGAGTTGCAATTTTGGTGAATCTCAGGTCCAAATTTCAGATCTTCGTTCGCTATATTTTCAGAGATACAGCCCAAGATATCTAGGGTTTATACAGGCTCCCCAATTACATCATAAATAGTTGACCTTGGGAAAATTGTCATAACTTTCTCTCTGAGCATCAAATTGAAATTCTGTAAGAATTAGAAGAGAGTAGATGGACTGTATTTTTCTATGTATCGGTTTCAGGTCCTAAGGTTGAAACTGTGACTCGTATCACTTCATATAATTTTGCTCTACTGAACTAATCTATAATCAGGTCATCGTGGGAGATTTGATATAAATATTCCTTGTAGAATCCAATATTGATCAGACTTGTGGGGTTAGAAAGAGGACTCGAGGGCTACTATAGGACACAATTTCAAAACTTGGAGATCTGGAATTACAAAGTTAAAATCGTTTCAAGATAGATCTCCTAAAATCAAGAAAAGGCGATATGAGGAAGTTTGATGGAAAGGATCCGTTAAATTGGATAGTATAGATGGAGAAATATTTTGATCTACATGAGATGAAACTGTTACAAAAGGTACGTATTGCATCTTTATATCTAGAACCGAATCAATTTTTATGCTATGAAGGGCTTTGTTCTCGTAAACCACTTGTCATGTGGTCAATTTTCATGGAGGAAATAATAGCACATTATGAGGATATAAAGAAAAACACCTTCTTTAGCTAATTGATAAATCTCAAACAAAAGGGTTCAATGGTAGATCACATTGAGGACATTCAAAAATTGAATATAAGGGTAAATGATATTCTAGAGAAGCAAAGGGTTGATGTCTTCATAGGGACTTTAAAGGATAACATTCAACATGAGGTTTGTCTTTGGAAACCTGATTCATTGGAGAAGGGATTCAAGTTGGCAAGAAAAATTGAAAGCAAAATTATGGAAACAAGGAATCCCACCACTCACGACTATAATTATGGAAGTTTTTTTTCTCCTAGACTTCCACAACCTACAAGGTTTACACCACAACAATTGGAAGAAAAAGAGAAAAAGGGACTTGTTACAATTGTGATAGCAAATAAACTAAAGGTCATAAGTGTGCTGAGAAGAAATTATTTTACATAGATTATGAAGAGGAGGAAGAAAAGGATAAAGAAACATCAAAAGAAGAGGATATACACTAGGAACCAAGACCAAAGAAAGAAGAAATGAATCCAGCCATATCTTGTAAAGCATTGGCAAGAATTACCACTCCTCAAACTCTCAAGATAGAAGGACATATCAAGAAGAAAAAGGTTCAAGAAGTGAAAGAGCACATCGAGCATCAAGAAATGAATCCAACCATATCTTGTAATGCATTGGAAGAAATTAACAATCCTCAAGCTCTTAAGATAGAAGGACATATCAGGAAGAAAAAGATTCAAGTAGTGAAATATCACATCGAGCATCAACAACAAGTTCTCCAACTTTTAAAGGATAATGCCACTTTGGTGCAGAATCGAATGAAACAACAGGCATATCAACATCATAGTGAAAGGAGTTTTGCTGTAGGTGATTGGGTATTTTTATGACTACATCTAAAGCAAGCTTTTTATGAGAAGGAAATGTTGGAAATACTACATGCACTTAAGAAATGGCGACCTTACCTAATGGGAAGATACTTCAAGGTAAAAATGGATCATGATAGTCTTAAATACTTTTTAGAACAAATATTATCTTTAGAAGAACAAAAAAAATGGGTCACAAATATGTTGGGTTATGACTTTGAAATCATCTACAAAAAAGGGAAGCAAAATGTTGTTGCAGATGCACTCTCAAGAAAGGATGAGGATGTGGAAGCATTGCTTTGTGCTATTTCTATTATCCAACTAGATTGGATAAATGAAGCAAGGGATGAATGGAAGAAGGACGAAGAAGTGTGGTCACTCATTCAAAAGTTGCAGAAGATCCCAGTTCAAACAATATTGCTAGAACTTGACGAGGAAGGAAAAATCATATTGGAACCTAGAGCAATCACAGAAACAAGAACCCGAAAGCTATGAAATCGATCAATTTCAGAGCATCTCATCAAGTGGAAGAACTTACCCCCTGAATATTCCACGTGGGAGGACAAGAATTTTATACAAAAGCATCAAGAACTACTTAAGTGTTAAGGACAACAATTTTTAAAGGAGAGGGGCATGTTAGGTCCCTATAATACTAGTGTAACCCCTTATTGTTATTAGTACAACCCCTTATTATATTATTTTGGACATGTAGTCCCCATATTATTATTATTGTGCCCCATAAAAGCCCACTATTGTTATTATTGTGCCCTTATATTATTATTGTTATTTTGGCTCTGATTATATTATGACCCCTTAGACTCCTATATATAGAAAGGAGTTCTTGTCATTTGTATCATCCAATAATTGTTCATTTCTATAATGTAAAGGAGGTTTCCCCCTCGAAGAGGCTTATTTCTAAGGCGTTGATATACATTTTCTATCTTTTTGTGAGCTGGTTTCATAACAATGTAGATGGTTTAATGCATAATTTATCGAGTGTCAGTCAAATGTGTGACCAAGGAAATGAAGTGGTGTTTCAATCAAACAGATGTGTGGTTCATGAGCTTGATACAGGAAAGACGGTGATCAAAGGTACATGAACTCCAAACAACTTATACATACTCAAAGGAGGACAACAATAATGCTATCTAAGCAAAGCAGATGAAAATTGGCTATGGCATAGAAGATTGGGACATCAAAGCTTTTCTCAAATAAGAAAAGCATGTAGGCTCAAGGCAGTTCGTGATCTTCTAGATATCAGCATCCCAAAAAATACCATATGCAAACTATGTAAAATCAATAAGCAAACTAGAGTTCACTTCATTGAAAAAGAAGGGTCAGCAAGTAAGCCTCTTGAACTCATCCATACAGATTTATGTGGACCAACAAGGAAAAAGTCACCTCGTGGAGAAGAATACTTTATTTTATTTATTGATGATTTTTCTAGGATGTGTTGGATACGTCTACTAAAGCATAAATATGAAGCATTTGAAAAGTTTAAAGCCTTCAAAGTTTTAGTTGAAAATGAATCAGATCGAAAAATGAAAAGTCTCAGAACTGATCGAGGGGGAGAATTCATATCACATGAATTCTTTGACTTTTGTGAACAACATGGAATAAAAGAGCAATTCTCCATGCAAGAACTCCTCAACAAAATGGTGTGGTGGAAAGGATGAACATAACAGTTCAACAAATGGCTCAAGCTATGCTAGATGAATATGGAACTCCTGCAACCTTCTGGGGTGAAGCTGCATTTGCTGCTATGACTATTCTCAACAAAGCGAATGTTCGAGTAAATAGAAATCGAACTCCATATGAACTTTGGTATGGTAATCCTCCTACTGTAAAACACTTTAGAGTCTTTGGAAGCAAATGTTTTATCAAAAGGACTGATGAAAAACTTGGTAAGTTTGAACCCAGAGCAGACGAAGGTATACTTCTTGGTTATTCATCCAAAAGTAAAGGATACAAATGTTATAATAAAAGGCTTCAGAAAATTGTTGAAAGCATTGATGTTGTAATTGATGAAGCATGCAGAAATCCGGAACAAATGAAATCAATAGAGGAATATGACAATGAGGAAGCTGGGGAATGCTTTCCTGCATCAATTCAAAATGATATAGAAGAAGATACCAATGAATCACCAGAAGAATATACAACAGACAGGGAAAAGACTCCATCTAGGTATGTTCAGAAGAATCATCCAGAATCTCAAATTCTCGAAGAAAAAGGGTCTAGAGTACAGACAAGAAGAACTCTTACAGGGACCTCAAGTTATCTAGCATTACTATCCTCCACAAAACCTCAAAATGTAAATGAAGCCTGCAAATATGAATGTTGGGTCAAGGTCATGGATGAAGAACTGGACCAAATTGAAAAGAATGATACTTGGGAATTAGTTCCTAGACCTCATGAAAAAAATGTTATAGGAATAAAATGGATATTTAAGAATAAACTAAATGAAAATGGAGAAGTTATTAGAAACAAGGCAAGACTTGTTTGTAAAGGATACTCTCAACAAGAAGGTATAGATTTTGAAGAAACCTTTACACCTGTTTCCAGAATTGAATTCATAAGGATGTTTCTTGCTCTTTCTAGTTTTCGAAAATTAAAAGTATATCAAATTGATGTAAAATCAGCTTTCCTTAGTGGAGATTTAGAAGAAGAAGTTTATATTGAACAACCAGAAGGATTCATTTTTGGAAATGATGCAAAATTCGTATGCAATCTCAAAAAGGCTCTCTATGGTCTCAAAATAGGCTCCAAGGGCTTGGTATTACCACCTTGACAAATATCTACAACAACAAGGTTTCACAAAAGGTTCTGCAGATAGCAGTTTATACACAAAGATTGAAAATGATAAATTGATAATTATTGTTGTTTATGTTGATGATATAATATTTGGTAGCAAAGAAGAATCCATGAGTCAGAATTTTGCTTCAGTAATGCAACAAGAATTTGAAATGTCCTTACTTATTTTCTTGGTCTACAAGTACAAAAAACAAAAGATGGTATCTTTCTTTCACAAACCAAATATCTCAGGTAGATCTTGAAGAAGTATGGAATGGAAGATTCTAAACTAGTATGTACTTCAATGGTAACAGGATGTAGTCTCAGATCTAACGATGAATCACTTGCAGTAAACCAATAACCTTACAAATCTATGATTGGAAGTCTGCTTTATCTAACATGTACCAGACCTAACATCATGCATGTAGTAGGAATCGTTGGAAGGTTCCAAGCAAATCCAAAGGAATCACATCTCCAGGCAGTCAAAAGAATATTCAAATATATTCAAGGAACTCAGGAATTTGGACTATGGTATCCTAAAGATACAAACCTTACTCTTCATGCATATACAGATGCATATTGGGTATGAAATGTTGATGATCGAAAGAGCACTAGTGGAGGTGCATTCTGTATGGGTTCACAGTTGGTGTCTTGTTTTAGCAAGAAAAAAAGCTCGATTGCCTTATTTATAGTTGAAGCATAATGTGGTTGCTGCATCTTGCTGCACACAACTACTTTGGATTATGCAAACATTGCAAGACATTCAAATCACATGTACTCCACCCATCTCCATTCTATGTGATAATACAAGTGCCATCAGTATTTCGAAAAATCCAGTCATGCATTCCAAGACCAAGCACATACCCATTAAGTACCATTTTCTACGAGAACACATGCTTGAACAAAAGTTTAAATTGGAATATGTTCCCTTCAAAGAAAAAGTTGTTGATATATTCACCAAACCACTTCCCAAAGAAACATTTGAATATCTCAGACAAAAGCTGGGAGTAGTTGCTGCATCATCCACTATTAAATTCAGTTTTCTGAGGAAGGTTCTCAGACATTATTTTCATGAAGTATAGTCACGTATACACGCAGGTTTTTGTGGCTGAATGAGCGTATATGTTTTTCTAACAAAAAAATAGTGGGTTAGACTTTGATATGGGTGCTCTGTCTAATATTGATGATTACATTCTGACGATATACTTTGTTCATTGATTTTTATCTGACTAACAAAGATGCCTTGATGAATGACTTTTGACCATGCACAGGTAGCATAGGTTTAGGGGGAGAATTAGCCTTCACACACATTCTGCATTGTTGGCATTGTGGTTGATGAGTTCAACTATGGCTTCAGATATTTATATCATTTGTTGTTTAAGTCATGTAAAGATCTAGGGTGTGATATGACTTCTTTTGTTAGAGTCTATATTTGAATGAGTCCTATTGGACATATGATGTAATTTGTATCCCCACTTTGCATGGGTTGGATGATGTAATAATTTTTGTATTTCTGTCATGTATAAACAATTGGTATATCCCCACTTGGTTGGGTGATTGATGTATGTATGAGTCATTGGTCATAGGGAGGTCATACTCACTTAGTTGAGTTATAGAGTCATGTTATTCTTTTTAATATCTATACAGACTCGACATGTACTCAGGGGGAGCATGCACATCATCATGTATATCAAAGTGGGAGAATAGCTTGGTCCGCCCTTTTCCCTTGATGTCAAAGGGGGAGAGTATTTTGGTGTTTCTTGTTATCTCTAACACTTTCTATAGCTTTTAGTAATCAACACCAGCATGGTTGCCATCAAGTCCAAAGGGGGAGATTGTTGGAGTTATGATACAAGTGTTGTCCTTGATGGAAACTCACTCATAGGTCAGTTCAGTTTTGATGAAAGGCAACCCAAAGTGTAACAAACCTATTCAGATGTAACAAAGCATTGGTACAAAAGAACAGGAAGATGGAACTAAAGTCTACTAATCAGAATGAAGAAGTTGAAGGTAAAGGATGGTGAAAAGAAATTTAAGATATATACGCAGGTCCACTTAGTCAAGAAAACGTATACACGCTGGTCCACAGAACAAAAAGTGCGTATACGTATACATGCACTATCACAAGAGGAAAATCACGTACATGTTGGAAAATCAAGGAATTTTAAGGTGAAATAATACCAAGGGTAAATACCATCATATTAGCCCACAATATTGAGTGGTGTAACGACTATTTCATCTTGCCCAAGAATACCACGGGTCCTAAGTGGTTTTGGTCCAAGGAATTGAGAAAGGCCAAAAACTATATAAGGAGGAGAAGATCATTAGGCCAGTGTGTGCAGGTGAAAGGTTTTTTAAGGAATACTTCTATCTGAAGTATATTTTATGTTGAGGGGCTATGTTGGTGATTTGATCTGAAATATTTTGTGCACCTTGAATTCAATGTTGATCAGGATCATAAGACCTGAAATGACTTATCATTGAATGGTCTAATATTGGTTGGGCTAGATCTGATAATGTACACCTGTTTTATTCTTTAAATGCCATGATGTGGGTTTGTTTGAAGTTTGTAAAGGCAACGAACTTATGAGTTAATGTTTGCAGATCTATACATTGGTTTGTCTCGGTAAAAGCGCTTGTACACAGAGGTTCTACTCTTCCAAGTAGCATATACAAAAGAAAATCCTTTTCATCAGATCTAAATGAACTATCTGATCAGTTTTGTTTTTTTACTGTTGTCTGCCAATGAAGTCTTCTTAGATCTGAATGTAAAACTGAATGCATAAGGAGTTTGATATCTGATTGATTGATTGTATAAGTGAGAAGGGTGATCCCTGCTACTTCATATGTAAAGCTCTGTAAATTGACAGTAGATGTTTAGTATATTGCTGGTTGGTATAAAGTTGATTCAAAATTTTTATGTTTCAGTAGATTTGAAGGTATATGTAGGTTTGATTAAAGGAAGTTGTGTATACATGCAGGTTGGGTTCAGTAAAGTAGCGTATACATTACGATGCATGTTTTCTTAAGGTTGCAGCTGGTTTTGAATGAAGATGTAGGTTTTTGGGTTCAACACTGTGTTCTGGTGAAAGTGATATGATTGCTCATATTAACTGAATATTGGTTGATGTAGTTTAAGTTTCAAAGTTTCTGATGGGTCGAGTATGAAAATTTGATGAAACGAGGCCTTCATGTGTATTGTTGTGTAATAGAAGCATCCATTCTAAAAATTTATGAAACGTGGTCCCTAGAGGAAGAGATAAGGTCATAGCTTTCTGTAGGCCAGCGCCTACATACTAGTAAACTAATTGGCTAGTACAAGAGCTAGGGGGTTGCAACTCCCTTCTAGTAGAAGCTAGAAAACGAGAGAAGGTTGTATCCTTCTACAGGTGGGTGCCTGTGTACTGGTATGAGTCTGCACTAGTACACGATTATAAACATATATTCTTATTATTAAAAGAAGACAGAGATGAGAGCAACAGGTGATTTTCACCCACATTGGGTTTCCACCTTAAATCTTGGTGTTCATGTGTGTTTCTTATGTGTGATGGTTTATTCTATTTTTACTGCATTGCTTAATAAATTATTGATGCACTGGTTAAAGATCAACACATGATAAATTGACTAAATCACAAGTTCTCTAGGTATACGCTAGTTTCTCAAATCACAGTAGCGTGTATAAGCTAGTTCACTTCACATAAGTAGCGTATATAAATTTGTTTGGGAAATAAAAAATTATTGATATGATAATACTAATTCACCCCCCTCGCAGTATTATTTCCAACAAACTCTTCCATATAAAGATACAGGTCAAGAATACAAATATTGATGCTTTATTTGACTCAGGATCGCAGGGTAATCTCATTGAAGTAGAGCAGGTAAAAAAGTTGGGGCTATAAGTTTGTGATCATCCAAACCCATATCCATTGGGATGGGTAAATAAGGATGCAGAGCTGAAGGTAACAAAATAATGTAAAATTAGATTTGATACCAATGCTGATTTTATTGATGAAGTAGATCTAGATGTGGTTCCGTTTGATGTATGTGGAGTCATGTATGGGAGTCCATACATATACATGTGTGATGAAATATTCATGAGGAGAGCCAACCAATATCGACTTGTCAAGGATGGAAAATCGTTCATCATCAACATGCAACAAGGAAAGTCGAAAATTTCACTCGTAAGTGCCAACCAAGCCAAGAAATTGATCAGTTCTAGCAAGAAGTATGTTTTATTGTTTTTGAGAGAAAGTCAGTTTGTAGAGGAGTCAATAAGAGGCAAGGCATCCCTAGAGGGGTGTGCGAAGAAACATGAAAAAATATCGAGGAGTTGTTACAGGCATACTGGGATGTGTTCCGAAAGCCTAAAGGACTTCCACCTAAGAGAGAAGTGGAGCATGAGATATAGATATTTCCAGACTCCCCATCGCCAAATATTGGGTTATATAGGCAGTCTGTTATAGAAGCAAGTGGGGTGAAAAACAGTTGTAGCTTCTGGAAAAGTGTGTCATTCGACTGAGTACATCACTATGTGGGTCACTCATCATCATTGTGCTGAAGAAGGATGGGACTTGGTAGATGTTTTTAGACTATAGGGCATTGAACAAATCACGCTCAAGAAATGATACCCCCTACCCAGGATAGATGATCTTTTGGATCATTTGGAGCAAGAAAAATACTTCAGCAAGATGGACTTAAAGTCTAGATATCACCAAGTTCGATTCAAAGAGGAAGATACTTGGAAGACCACCTTCAATACCAGGCAAGATTTGTATGAGTGGCCAGTCATGCCATTTGGCCTATGTAATGCACAAGCTACATTTATGAGATTAATGAATTATGTACTGCACCATTTTGTAGATTCATTTTTTATTATCTATTTGGATGATATACTAGTATATAGTGCTACTTGGGAGGAGCATATTTCACATTTGATGCAGGTGCTAGAAACATTGAAGAAGCATTAGCTGCTAGCAAATATAAAGAAGTACAACTTTGCGCAACAGTCTTTGATGTATTTGGGGTATGTGATCGGTGGAGGAGAGATGAAAATAGATCCTTCCAAGATGGAGGCCATCATGAATTGGCCGGTGCCTACTAATTTTTCTGAGGTCAGGAGTTTCATTGGGGCAGCACAATACCTAAGGAAATTCATAGCCTCATTTTCAGTGGTAGAAGCACCACTCCACACCATAACAACAAGTGGCAAGATTTTCCAGTGGGGAAAATGTTAGCATAAGTATTTCGAGGAGATAAAGAAGAAGATAAGTCAAGCACTAGTTCTAGAATTACCAAACTTGCAACGACCCTTTGAAGTGGAGACAAATATGAGTGGGTATGCTATGGGAGTTGTCTTGATTCCAGGAGTAAGGCCTGTATGCTACCATTTTTAAGTATTTCATGGGGCAGTTCTTAACTACCCTACTTACAACAAGGATCTCTACGCCATGGTGTAAGGTGTGAAGAAGTGGAAGCACTATTTTATGGGAAAGCAAAAAATAATCCACACATATCACCAACCATTATGGTACTTGCAGACCTAGAGTAAGCTACAATAGACCAGACATTACAAGTGGATGGGGTTTTCACAATAGTTTCATTTGTTGAAAAAAATATAAGAAGGGAAGCACAAACAATTTGGGTGACATGATTTCAAGGCCACCCAAATCAAAGATTTCAACTATGGGGACTCTTATGCACATGTAGCCATTTACCCACGATGCATTCAGAGATGCATATTTATAGGATGAGGACATCAAGGAGGTGTATCAACAAATGTATAGTTAGAGTCATGTGTATGATTGTGAAAACACCAGTGAATACCATCTTCAGGATGGGTTACTCTACATATTGGATAAGCTATGTGTTCCTAAGGGTGAGCGACTATAGCTGATTAGAGAGGCTCACACCTCCAAGGTTACAAGGCACTTTGTTGTAGGGAAGACTGTGGCTAACTTGCAGATGTATGTGTACTGACCCAAGATGCAAGAGTAGGTAGCTAGGCTTATAAGAGAATGCACAATTTGTTGTGCCAATAAGCCTAGCAACAAGAAACATGGTCTATATCATCCCTTACTTGTACCTTCTCGTCCTTGTGAAAGAATTTCCATAGACTTTGTGGGAGGTTTATTGACAACCAGGAAGGGACATGACTACCTGTTCTTGGTAGTTGACAGATTCAACAAGATGTGTGTTCTGATGCCCTTTAAAAGGACCATCAACAAAAAAAAAGTAGTAGAATTATTCTTTGGACAGGTCTAGGTGCACTTTGGGATACTAATGAGCATCATTTTAGATAGGGATACAAGATTTATCAATGCATTCTAGACTAGATTTTGGGAGAAGATGGACACAAAGTTGAAGGTATCTTTATCATTCCATCCACAGACAGATGGGCAGATAAAAGTATTCAACAAGAATTTGGTGCAACTTTTGATAGGATACAACTAGAAGCATCCAAAGACATGGGATGAAAATCTAGTATATATACAACATTATTATAATATATAAGTCCACACTTCTACAGGAAAGTCCCCATTTGAAAGTTGTTTTGGATATTTTCCACCTTCGCATTTAGATATTGCATATGGGAAACAAGGAGGAGTGAGGGAATATTTTACAAGAGATGATTTGAGGGCTGAAAAATTTATATAGAAGATCACGCATATCCATCTACAGGTACCAAAAACACTACAAAAGTCATAGGAGAAGTATATGGCCAAGCATGATCAACATAGAACAAAGAAATCATTCAAGGTGGGAGACAGAGTATGGCTACAGTTGAATAAGGATAGGTTGTAGGGGTTTGGTAAGAAAATCAAGGCTTTGAGGTATGGCCCCTTTGAGATACTGGAAAAGGTGGGTGATAATTCCTATCGACTTAGTTTACCACCATATATGTGCTTTTACTCAATTATGAATGTAGGGAATTTGAAACCCTATGATCCTTCTATGCTAGATCAGGAAGAGGAATAAGTCTTTCCTTCTTTGGAGGATTTGGCACCAGATGCTCAGGTAGAGTTGAAAGATGATATAGTTTTGCAGAAGAGGTCCAAAACTACAAGACAAGGGCATCATGACCTTTGGCAGATTAGGATGAAGGGACAACTTCCAGGAAAATCTAAATGGTACACCGAAGAGAAGGTGGAGGAAAAATTAACTCACCTCATTCAGTAGAAGCTTTTGGGGACCAAAATCCTCCTAAAATGGGGAGGTGTGATCTATATTGGATCCTTATATTATTTTTCATCCATATCAATGCATTCAGAGTGGAAAAAGAGGAGGAATAAGCTCACATGACCGTTTTTACCGATGGAGCCCAATTTGGCTAAATGAGGTTTGAAACCTTCTAGGAGAATTTCGAGGCATAAAATGACTTTTTTGGGGATAAAAATTTGCCACTTTATAGAATAACCTTTCCATGTTAATATACACAAACATATATTTCCAACGGTGAAATAATCATGTCAATCATAGTCTATATGCAAAATTTATGCCACTCATAATTTGACCTCCCTGTTTTCACACCTATGATTCGGGAGGATGTCACGTCAGCCCCCATTATTCATGGAAATTGGGATAGCCATGTGTTTTTGATGTAAAATACTCTAGAAGAGACTATATTGCAAATCTAGACAAGAGTTGATGTAGTCAAACTTAACCACAAGTAGGCTATTGAGCTGTGTTATAATCAAGCCATTAGGAGGAAGAGGCATTCCATTATTTCGAGATAATTTTGTTCCATAACTGAGCAATGATAGCTAGGAGAGATAGGAGGTAGAGAACATAGAGATGATTTTTACACTGTAGCATCCCATGGGCAATAAGCATTACTTCTTTGTACATGCAACCATATTTTCCAGATAGAGAAGGAGAGCAAAGTAGTCTCACCTTCCAACTGGGTTTTATCTTGAAAGAGTTTCCCAAATCATATCTTGTGTCTTATGTGTGTGTGTGAGCTTATTTTTTCGTTCTCTACTTTTCTGCATAATTTCCATTCGCATGCATTCACTAATTACAATTAAATTTACACATCTAGAGTTTTAATAAAAATGTAATAGTGTATAAATTCAGAACTTTAATTTATTATTATCATATATGTTGTGACAAACTATCCAGTGGAATATCCATGATAGTTTATGGATCATGCTTTTCATTCTCTACTTTTCTGCATAATTTCCATTCGCATGCATTCACTAATTACAATTAAATTTACATATCTAGAGTTTTAATAAAAATGTAATAGTGTAGAAATTTAGAACTTTAATTTATTATTATCATATATGTTGTGACAAACTGTCCAGTGGAATATCCATGACAGTTTATGAATCATGCACACATTACAGTGCCACAAGGCACCATCACACCCCCTCCCTTTGTCCACATGTCTAGGTTGGGCCTAGAAATGTTGCCCCAAAGGTTGATGTAGCTAAAATAAAGTTAAAAGCATATCATGGCCACAAGAAATAAACAAAGGAAAACAATATTATAAAATGAAAAATATGGCCATGACATTAAAATAACATGTGGGAAAAATCCCAACATTAGCTCTACCCCTTATCATTATGGCCATTACCCTAGTTCTTATGACCTCGTGAATGCCCCCACATCATTGATGAACCCATGCACGTCCCAACCCTTGGTAGGCAATGCAATTCCTAACCTTAAAGGGGAAATAAATACTTACATCAAACACAACATCCTCTCATTTCTTGGAGCCTCGAGCAATAATACAAAGAAAAAATAAAGAAAAGGAAAAAGGAAAATTAATAAGGGTGTAAAAACAAAGGTAAAGGTAACTCATGTATGTGGACATTCCCCATCATTTCCACACTTGTACCCATGGCATTTGGCGTTGAGACTGTTGTGTCCCCATCCATCTCATCATTATTCATGTGACCCCTATCAATTGAAGGATGTGCCTTGGACCTATATTTTTCCTTAGGGGTTGGGAACACCTAATAAGGCCATTTATTAACCACTCCTACCTAGGGAGGTAACACTACTTTAAGCTCAAACCCCTAAATTTGGAAGGGAAACCCCATACGAAGTCTTAATGTAACATTGATTAACAAGCTTGTTTCACTTAGATGCACTAATGAATTATTCTACCTAAAGGTGAGGAGGCACATTAGACATTATATGTACTTGGTAGGTGGTTTCATCATGGGTTGGGAAACTTAATTGGGGCCCAAGTCCACGAGCAGATCATATTGACACCACAGGAGATGCACTGAGAGCCATGGGACTCCCATCATGTGCAAAGTGTCATTTCACACCATGGGAACCTTTAGCACCTTCAACAGTTTGTTTATTGCCCCAAATTATTCGTGAGATGATGCACTTGGATCAGTGTGCCCAACCAACGTACCATTATGGAGTGGTAATTGATCTAAGGCCCAAGGAGGTTTGTCTCACTTGAGACTTGGGAGGGTAGGCACTGTCATTAGATCACTCATTTGGATCATTATAAATAATATTCTATCGTCAGGAGACCCATGAAACCAATATTTGTGCCCCAAACCCACTTTGGGGCCCCACATGATGAATTTCATGGAGAATTATGGGCCATCCCCTAATTGGTGATTTATGAATCCCTCTCTCTCATCTTGGCACCTAGAGGACTCAACATGGCCCTCCAACTGCCCTACATTAACATGACATCATCAAATCAGCTAGCATTTGGATGGCTTATTTTGTAATGTCCCTCTTTAACAACATTTTATTTAATGCATTCATCTATTTATTAGACTTAATGTCATTTTCTCTATATTTACATCTATATGATATGTATTGGTTTATCTTATTAAATAGAGTTAAATTAATTTTTAATAGTAATAACAATATTAGGTTCCATAGCCATATTTGTGTTTCTCATCATGTTCCATGAATTTCTTTACCTAATAATTGGGAGGATAATCTTTTTACCTTACCACTATAAGATGTAATTAACTCTCGATATTTCAAGAGATTTTAGGGATAATATCACCATTCCTAAATTCAAATGTACTTGTTCACCTTTCCAAATTTATCATTACACAACTATATATATACGTTTATAATCAATACCATGGGTTGGAAACATCCTCGCATTGCCTTGCATATAGATTATTTTGCCAAACCTTTATAACATCGTGAAGCTTGATACAAATAATGAATATGGTTTTATTATTGTTATAATTCAATGTTGACACTTTACATATGTTTAATTCCACTGAGTCATAATATTATCGTGATGCTTGGTTGGATTATCAAATATGGTTTTATTTATGAAAAAGGATCAATGTACCATTAGCGATGCTAGAGTCAGTAGTTTTCATCATCAAATGTATTTGCCTTATTCATTCATTTTCGGGTTTTGAATAAGTTGATCCTATGACCAATATATATATATATATCATAGTATAAAAGTTCACTATCGATAATTGTCATGTTTTTGTCATCAAGGGTTCAGCAAAAGAAGGAAGGAATTTCAAGTTAATGGGAGTCATGGTCGTTGTGCAATCGTTGCGCAAGTGGGTATCAACCATTTAGGAGGTTTGAAAGAGTTGGAAAGTATACTTAAAGAGTTATACACCATCACACATCCATTTCAAGCCTACCCATTTGATCCATTTTGTTAGAGGAGGTGTGCAACCATAGAGAGCATGGAGTGACACTCATACTTTTTGTTGCCTAGTGTTGCACAAATACTCTATTTCAGTCACCATTTTGCAGAATGATTTTTGAGCACAGAGAGGAGAATTTTGGAAACGGAAAGAGGTTTTTCTTAAGAACAGAACAAAACACAATAACCTCTTCCAGGTTTTTTGCAGGTGTAACAGTTTGGGAGTTTCAAGTGCATATTCAAATCTCATTTTTTGCAATTCATAAATTTCTTGTTTTAAGTCATTCTTTTACATATCATTTTCTAGGAAGCTGGGGAAGAATTTGGAGAAAATAAGAGAGGTTTATCTTCAAAAAAGTATCATATTTACATAGGTATTGTGGTTTGGGAGATATACCCAAAAACGTTTCCCGTTGTGCAGGCGCTACGCAGTGCTGCACAGAGGGTGACTAGTGTCGCGCAATGTTTTCTGAGTTTACCAATGTCGCGCAGTGCTTCTCTAAGGTCACCAATGTCATGCAGTTTAATTTCAGTTTGTAGGAAGGTGTTCACAGGTGTGATGAAGATGCCATATGTCAATGTTTAAAGGGGTGAACATGTAGCAGAGGTGGTAACCAACTCAGACCATCAGTTTCCAGCCACGTGTGAATTTTGAAAGAAAAAGTGCCAACACAGTCGCTGCCCAATTGTTACCCAGTCACTGCGCAGTCTGTAGCTAGCTATCATTCTTTTTGTTGCTTTTGATCCATGAATATATGCTTTGAAAACAAGAGTTATTTTACAGTTATTTAGCGTTTTTTTTTTTAAATATATGAATGCTTTATGTTTTTATTTTTATTTTTGATCATTAGAGGAAAAATACTTTAAAACAAAAAAAACATTTCTTTTTTTACTTTGATTTGATCCTTTATTGGATTAATGATTAGATGCATCTAGACACTTTGGATTTGTTATTGTACGTCTATTTAAGCTGGAAAAATAGATTGGAAAGGTTGTTGATAGTTCAATGTTGTGTTGGTTTCAATTTTCCAAAATTTATGTTATTGTGATCAATTCATGGTGCAATGCTTATGTATTGAGGGTTATCAATTACACTGTATGAGGATTCTTATGGTATGATATTTAGGATTATCTTTGTTTATTGCTCAGTTATTCTATTGTCTCTTTGTGTTTTATGAGTATTTGATCTCAGTTGATTTAGAATTTAGTTAAGCTGCTCTCTTTCAACTGTTTTCACGTTTCAGTTGCAAATGAAATGCTATATACTCATGCATGTTATATTTTCTGTCTAGCCTTTCTTTCTCCTATATAAACAACATTGTTTTATTGCAGAGGAAGAACTTGTTTTGTTTTAGTTTATCCCTTCTATACTACAACCTGTCATTGTATCCCAAGTCATGCTTAAAATCCCTTGTAATAGATGTCGTTTTACTTGCATAAGTGAATGAATTAAAGGAAAAATTGATCACATGTTATTACCTAGCTGACCATTCATACTTCAACCAAAAATTTTCAAATTCCCTTTCAAATCTGGTCTCTGCTGAAATTTGTGCTTTAAAGTCTTTATATTTTTTGAGTGAGGGAGCCCCCTCTGGTTGAAGAAGACTAGACTATCAACCAAAAGAGGTCTTTGGTTACCTTTGAGTTTCTCCTTTCAACCTGGAGAAAACTACGAAGTGATAAAAAGCGATAATATTTCATGATTTCACACTTGTTCTATTATTCACCCTTCCAGAGGCTTCCATAGGTGTACACATGTAACCTATATGGGTCTCCACACTTAGTACCCTTGACTTGAATGTGTTAATATTTGATAACTCCACGGTAGTACATTTTACGTAACACCTTGATGGTGTGGATCTACTTTGATGTAATCGACAGACGAGATCAATTTTAGGGTTTTACTGTAAAGTAAAAGTATATGTCGACACTGTTAGGGTTCATTTGTTACCCTACGAAACATTGAGAGTGGTTTTCTCTATAACACTCTATCTCCATGGTGTTTTTTTAGTATGCAAGAGTTTAATGATAAATTTTTCCTCTAGTAATGGAGTAACTAAGTTATATGGTCTATCCATGGACAGTTTAGCTCCAAATCTTGTCAAACTCTTTGGAAGGTAACTCTGCAATAGTTTTGACGAATTTTTTTTTTTTTTGTCTCAATACTCAATTTTTAATAAAAGTCTATTGAGGTATTTGTGTTGATCTTGGAATGGAGTTTAGGATATTTATAATCTTGTTAGCTTCGAGGATTGTTTCCATATCTTACCAGTATTAACCTATATCATCCTTTTTTTTTATCATTATAAGGTTTTCTACTAAGTTTGTTTGTTGTTCGATAATCGATGTCGATGGAGCAAATTTCTTTTATTTCACTCACTGCTATCATTTAGGTGATATTTTGTTCTGTTACATTATTATTTTGGTTTCATTTTCAATAATTTGAAAAGTAGTATAAGGGAACCGACATAACATTTTTTTAATTTTCTATAGTTAGAGGAATAGTTAAGAGTTTTGAAAGGGAAGAAACCAACATGGGTTTCGTAACCCTTGCTTCCCTTTTCACTGTAATTTTTGTATGGTGTTTTTGGGTTTTTAAAAGGGAAGAAACCTTCATGGGTTCTGTAGCTCTTACTATCTATTCCTCTATAATTTCTATATGACATTTGTATTTAATATTTTTGCGTTTGAAGATTTTGATAACCCTAATTTTGTTATAAATCTTGCATGCTACCTTATGAGTGGTTATTTTCATTTATAAGTACCTTATTAAATATGGTAATTTCTTTTTGTTAAAATGAATACCTGGGTTTTTAATTCAACTTCAAAGTCTCTCTTTAACCCTAATTACCGACTACAAGATTCACCTCTAGTATGCGACTGCAAATTTATTTACAGGGAACTGCTGGTGATTAGGATTTAGCATTGAAATTATCAATTTCGTTTTTCATAACGGTCCACCGATTTCGTTTTCCATTCATATATATAGATTTGTATTAGCATATACAATTTTCATTTCTTAGTTTCACCATTTTTAAACTTTAATTGTTTTACTTTGTTAAAAAGAACTTGTCCACATTCTAAGTAGAGTGGCTAATTATTTATCTCCACTGTACATGAAAAGGAGATGCTTGAACCTTTATATCTTACCCTCAAATATTTTACTCTTACTTCACCTTCTCTTATTCTCTCAATTCCTATACTCTTTGTTTTTCCTATGTGATTCTTAACATAGGTCACTCATTCTATATGGGATTTTCTTTACAGGTACATGTACCAATTCATTCATAGCATATTCCTATGATTACTTTCAACTTGGATGAGGTTCTAGTTTCGGCTTACTTATTTTGTTTACAGGGTCGGGGACTCCCAACTCTTGGTCTCTTCTACTACATGGACACGATTTTCTCTACTTGAAGACTAGACTTTGAATTGCTTAATTCTAGAAATGTCTTTTAAGTGTTTTATTTAATGCTTTACATGGAATATAGTTCCTTGGGAACTAAAGTTTCTACAATAGGCCATGAGACTCTTTGGTGTACTTATGTTATTTCCTGATACTATTTTTCTAATTTTTATGTGATATTGATAAAATTTTAATGAGGTTGTGAATACGTCTGGCTACATTTGGTTTTATTGCAGTTAATACTATGAAAATCCAAGGATTTCTTGTATATATATTTTGAATTGTTCATAACACAATGTTCTATGTATTTCATTATATGTTTCACACTATCTGATTAAAAGTATAATACTAAGGAAGTCTTTACAGAGATTTTGTGCTTCTTTTCGCTGGTTTTGAATTATGGAACTTACTTATGTATTTTTTGTTCTATTTATTATTGGGAAAAGGTATATTTAAATAGGAATATCTTTACTCCGATTATATAATATATTTATATATTTATATACAATTTCCATAATATATTTTTCCTTATTACTTCTTAGATGATTTTCCTTTGTAAAAACAATCATGTATAGTTTCCCTTAAAAGCGCACACACACACACATATATATATTTACACATGTTTGTAGTTCTAATTTAAACCCAGAAATAGTTATAGGATTATCTATACTTAGTCTAACATATTCCCATATTTACATTTACATTCGTACTTCCTTTTTATTTGGGAAAAAAAAATACTTATGGTTATCATTGCAAAGATAATTCTACTTTATAAATTAATGCTTTTTAGCACAAACTACCTCTTTTCATTTTTTCATTTTTCTATATAAGTTTTCAAATAAAAATTTAATAGAGTCTGTGTATTTATTTTTGTCAAATCACGCCTATTGTTTAACTTACAATATAGAGAGTAAACAAATGCTACAAAACATTTCAATCTCAAATAATAATCCTTTTCTCTTTTTTTTGTCAAGCAAATAGATACAGAAGATAGAAATACCGACTTGAAACGTTTTTCCTAGAAAATTAGCAATCAACTACTTGGATCCTCCCAAACTTGACACAAAAAAACAACTAGTGTCCCCCTGAGCAAACCATACCTACAATTTTACTTTTGTCTTCTACTTCATAATTCTCTTCAGTCTCTTCTTCTCTTAGAATGAGACAAAATCAAGGAGTAGAAGTTTTTTATTCCAAACCATCTATCACCCTTTTGTTGGTTAATAATTGCCTCCACCTCACCAATAGGTGGTAGGTAGTTAGCAACTCATTAATAAGCTATTGTTTCCCACTCCTAAGGAAAACTCCCTGTCTTCTAGGATATAATTAATTGACCAATAACACAATTCCTGAATTAAATATAATCATCTAGATTAGATGCCTAGGACTTATTGACAGGTAATAATACTCCACAATAATTTCTAGCCTCATCTCTTTTATCCATATGTACTCAAAAACTAATTTTCTAGATTTTTCTTTATTTACAAAAATAAAACATCTTAATTAGAACTTTACAATGAGTTATTATCAATAATAATTTACTGATAATTAAAATTTCAAATGTATTTTAGACTAGTATACTTTAACAAGAAATACAAATATGCACATTTAATTACATAATTTATCAAGCCAAGGGATATCACATCCTCCCCCGCTTATATTTGACATCGACTTAGTGTCATTGTCTTTCTAGAAATATGCTCCAATATTTCATTCATACAAAGAAATATATGCTTCTTTAAAAGCATCCTTGAACTCCCAAGTTGCTTGCTTTGGACTCGAATCTTTCCATTGAACCTTCAATTTCTTATGCTCTTGACCTACGAGAAATCCAGAATACCATAAATACGAAGCAATGTAGCCCAAAACGCAAAATTATCACATGAAATGAGACAAACTATAAGATATTTTATTATTCATAAACAAAATATAATGTTCACTTGCCTCTTCGAGGGGGAAACATCCAACAAAGCAGAGCTCAATTACAATAAGACTCGATGATATTTCCCCTACTAACTATGACTATTTATAGCTTAATTACATCCAAAACCCTAAAAATTAGTGGTCCCTTGCATAACACAGGTTAACCACTTTATTTATTAACTATGGACCATTTTCAACTAATCAGTGTGGCCCCTTTTCTATAATGTGGGTTAACCACTTACAAATATTATTAATGCAGATAACTACTTATAGGATTTATAGATTCTTTAACTAAATGTGGCTCTGACCAGGCCCCTTGGGCTCATTACATAAATAAAGGGGTTAGGGTTGGACCTTAACATGCCCTCCCCCATCCAAAGAATCCTTGTCCTCAAGGCTGAAGCTGCAAAAAATGATGAAGAATAGTGGTTGGTTCCCATGTCACATCTTCTGGAGAGGTGTGTTTCCACTAGTTCAAGACTTCCTTGATTGTACGACCATGGAGATGTCATTCGCCAGTATCAAGGACCTGTTCTAGTCACAACCAAAGTGATCCATCCTCATCCAATTCAGGAAGAATTGTTTGAACCATGTAACTATTCCCCACCACTTTCTTGAGGCATGATACATGGAAGACCAGACGGATTTTCGAAGTAGGTGGCAAGGCCGAGTTATAAGCGACTGCTCCTATGCGCTGAAGTATTTGATAAGCCCTATAGAATTTTGGTGCTAGTTTCTGGTAGCCATTTTCTTTGAGAGATGTTTTCTTATACAATTGGAGTCACAGGAATACCTAATCCCCTTCTTGAAATGATCATTCTGAATGATTTTGGTAAGCTCGTTGATTCATTATGTTCTAAGCTTGATGTAGATTATCTTTGAGACGAGCAATCATAGTGGCATTGTTTTGTAGGAGATGATCAACTTCCTGTACTTTGGAACATCCAAGGATGTAATAAACCGGTGAAGGTGGAAGTTGGCCATACACTGCCTCATATGGCATCATTTTGGTGGCTTCATGATAGTTATTATTATACCACAATTCAGCTAAAGACATCCACTATACCCATTTATGCTGCTTGTTTGAAGTGAAGCACATTAGACAAGTATCCAAACATTTGTTGATTGCTTCTATTTTACCATCTGTTTGGGGATGATAAGCGATACTTAGTTGGAGTTGTGTGCCTTGTAGCTTGAAAAGTTCCTACGAAAATTTGATGGTGAAAGTGGGGTCTTGATTAGACAAAATGGAAGTCAGCATGCCATGCAGTTTGAATATCTGGTCCAAGAAAACTTGAGCCACCAATGTTGGGGTAAATGGGTGTGGTAGAGCACAAAAATGAGCATATTTGGAAAGTCTATCAACAACCACCATGATGATTAATTTGTTTCCTGAATTTGGGAGACCAATAATGAAATCCATGGAAACATCTGTCCAGATGGAAGTAGGGAGTGGAAATAGTTGTAAGGTTCCCAGTAGCTTGATCATTTACCCTTTGTTGTGTTGGCATACATCACATTAATATACAAAAGTAAGAATGTCATTCTTCATGCCAGTCCAAAAGAAAGAACAAAATGCTCATGCATAAGTCTTACGAAAGCTTGGATGTCTCGCAATAAGAGAGTAGTGAAACTCATTCAAGATGCAAGTTTTGAGGGTGGAGGTCGGGGATAACACTACCTGATCCTTGTTTTGAAGAATCTCATCCTTCCAAAATTATTCTTTCGAGGAATTAGGATATGCTCTTAAGTTATTAATGAGTTGGTATAGAGAGGGGTGGGAGAACCATTCATTGAGGGCCTCTTCAATCCAATCTAGTATGGGTAGAGAAAGTGGTAGAAGGGTACCCTCATCCTCAAATTGGCGTGATAAAGCATCAGCCACTACATTGTCACACCCCTTCTTGTAAATTATCTCATGAGTATATCCCAACATTTTTGCAAGCCATTTACTTTACTGGGGAAACGGTAAACTTTGTTCCAGAAAATATTTTAGGATATGATGGTCTATGTGGATTTGGAAACGTCGACCTAATAATTATGGTCACTAGGTGTCTACTGCATGTAAGATGGCCATAATTTCTTTCTCATATGTAGATTTACCCAGATGTTTTCCACTGAGTTGATGATTGGTGAAAGCCAATGGTTTACCTTCCTACTTTAATATGATGCCAATACCCATACTTGAACCATCACATTCAATCACAAAATATTTGGTGAAGTCTGGTAAGGCCAATACTGGAGTGGAGCACATGGCATGTTTGAGAGCCAAGAAGGCCTATTGAGCTATGTTCATCTAGAGAAATGATTTTTTCTTGAGAATATTAGTGACAGGTCTAGAAATGCGTCCATAATTATGGAAAAATTTGTGATAGTAGTTCGTGAGACCCAAGAATCCCCTCAAACTCTTCAAAGTTTTTGGTTGGGGCCAATCTTGCATTGCCTAAATATTTTTCAGATCAACCCTCACTCCATCATGACCCACAATGTGTCCCAAATACTCTACTTCTTCCATGCCAGAGGAGAACTTCAATAATTTGACAATAATTTGTGCTCTTTTAGCAATTACACTATTTGGTCAACATGTTCAAGATGTTTGTCCTATGTTATGTTGTAGATGATAATTTCATCAAAGAAGACTAGGACAAATTTTCTGAGATATGGTTGGTTTTAGAAAGTGGTTCATGAGGCTTTGAAAAGTGGCAGAGACCAAATGGCATGACCATGAATTCATAATGGACTTCATGACTTAAAAGGTTTTCTTGGGAATGTCCACTTCCTTCATGCATATTTGGTGATAACCTGAGCGAAGGTCTAGCTTGGTAAATAATTTAGCACCATGTAGTTCATCAAGAAGATCATCAACAACCAGAATAGGAAATTTTTCCTTGATAGTGAGCTTGTTAAGGGCCCGAAATTAAGGACACATGCACCATTATCCATCTTTCTTTAGAACCATGACCACTAGAGATGAATAAGGGCTAGTGCTAGGATGGATAACATCGACTTCGAGGAGTTCCTTGATTTTTTTTCAATTTCACTCTTTTGGGAAAAATGATATCAATATGGGAAGACATTTGACAGCTTGGCACCTGGGACCAAAGGGATGCTATGATCATGTTCACCCTTAGAGGATGGAAGTTCTTTAGGTTTGTCAAAGACTCACTGGTGTGATCTAATACCTGTTGCATCTTGTTAGAGATCCATTTGGGCACATCAATCCCAACTTATAGATCAATACTATTAGGGCCCATCAAACCCTAATTCAATTGTTACATGCCCTAAAGAAGTCAATCATCAGAATGTGTTATAGACATTTTTGTGCCTTACAACATTGAGCATGAAATGTCCATAATCTAAGGGATCCAAAGTCCCTAAACATGTTATTCCTACCCCTAGAGGAACAAGGCTAACAAACCACAGCAATTCACAGAAGTTCTCCACCTGAAACTGCTCAAAAACAAGTCAATTCAGGATCATTTCAGTGGCTACACTAGTTGTTTGCACTGAATGTCAAAGCCAACACTGGCTACCTGCTTTGAATGTCAACTGGAACACTAGCTACCTGCGCTGAACGAGAGTGGACAAGTGGCAGGCTCATTTCTCAAGGTGTCAAAACCCAAGAAGCTTCCAAAATGACACTTGCCTCAGGGAATTCGACTGGTGATGAGTAAGAGGTTCCAAATCTCCAAGTGGAAGCAAGAACCTCCAAGTGGACTGAAGAACTGACAGAGGGAGAGGACACTAGTCAGATCTCAAGCTGACTCATCCTCTCTCCAAACATCTATATATGGATCTCTCCTCCATGAGATCTAGGGGGTTGGAATTTTATTATTGCAAAGAATTGCTGTTGGTTTGAGACTGGAATCATTGGGTGCTTAATGCTTTGAAGGGGCTGAAGATAGGAATTCCATTTGCTGGGAAGGAGATGCTGGATTGGAGCCCTCTGGGTCGTATCTCTTCCTGAACCTTGTTATTCATCAATAAAGCTATCTTGGTTTCTCCTATATGCTGATGTATTTTGATGTATGAATATATTAGTGTATTTGGTTTATTTCTAATCCTAAACTAGTTATGAATGTGAACATCTGTTTTTGTGTAGTGTTCTTCTCTTGTCTCAAGTAGCTGTTCTCTTGTCGCAAGTAGCTGTTCTCTTGTGATCTTGCAGGAAGTTGTAGCTGGATAAGCAAGAAGGCAAGTAGCTGTGAACACTCAAAGAGAAGGGAGATTGGATCGAGGGACAAACGGAAGACACTGGTAAGTCTATTGATCTCTCTTCTTTCACATTTCATAAAGGAAGAAACCAGTATAGCTGTACTCATTTGTTGCTAAGGCACTGTCACACCTTAGGTGGATAGGATCGTCCTGCATAGGCATTTTTCCCCACAACAAATTGGCAACTCCACTGGGGAGATTTGTTTAGTCATTTTATTTGTGTTTCTATCATTGTTTCTTTCATAGACTTGACAACAACAGTCGAACTGCATCTTTCCCGGATGCAAAGTAGAAAGTTGCTGCTTTGATCTAGTTGCTGGACTTGTCTATGATCTAAACAATGGATTTACAAATGATTTGATGATCCTTGTGATAGATCTTAGTAGCCTCTCAAAGTATCCCTTTGATTACACCTTGCTTGTTGCTTTTATTTGGCCTAAAACAATGAATTAAATAGCAATCTGTGACCCAAAACCTGAGGGAAATGAGAGTTTCTCCTTCAGTGCAGACCCAGTGAAGAGATTCTGCATTTCAACGTAGGTCCCGTGAAGGATACCTGCACTAAATGTCAAAACCCCTATGTTGAGGTTGCGCTGAATCAGTTTGCTCTTGTGCAGCTGGGGTTCTCTGCTCTGTTTTGCCTTGTTTTGATCTCTGATTTTTGTGGCCTGTAACCAGCATAGGCACCAGCCTGAAAACTCCTTTTCTTTGCTTACATTCCGCCTCCTTTTGTACAAAAATACTGTGAGTGTTTTTATGTGTTTGTGGTGTCATTTACAGTCTTCCTTTGCATGAGTGAAATAGTCATCCTGTAGCCCTTGATTCAGATCTGTTGATTGTGATCTTAGAAGAGAGTTCATTGGCTGTTTGCAGATTGACTATACATGTACTTTTGCTTATTGGTTTCAATTTGTCTCTTTTAAGTGTCAAAACAAGTCTTTATTTAGAAAATCGTTAAGTGTTGTAATCTCTTCTATCTTCTTTGATTTCGAAAACGTAAACTTGTTTATATTCATCATTTAAAAGCAAATTCAAAGTTGTACAAAAAGCTTTCTTTGTAGGCATCAATACTAAGAAAGCGGAAAACAAACACCTGCATTGTGCATTTGCATTTGATAGTTTGCATGTTGGATTTAGGAAAAGTGCATTAGAGTGTGCTGATTGCTCTTTGAGAAAAGATGGTGTCTTTCTTTTCCCTTAGTAGCTAGGATTTTCAAAGTTGAAAAGATATAAAGCTTGCTTATCATCTTTAGACTGCATTTAGGAATTTGTATCATACATCTCGTGGTGAACCTTGAAAGGCAAACTTTAAAAAGATCAACCTAAAATAAATTGAATGAACTTAACAACGCTCTATAACATAACGCACAACATAGAGGTCTAGGCTAGAGACGTGTTTCGGTGTCGTTAAGCCTGGTGACTGTCGATCTCGTGGAAGGTGGGTGATTCCTCCTGAGGGACGATAGCGCCAGTACGAATTGTGCTCCCACGTACCGTCGCGTATATATTGGGAGACCCCTATAGGCATAAAACCTTTATCCTTAGGAAGCCGTGTCGGCCGCCCTACTGATCGCAATGCACTGAACACAGCATTCAGGAAGATCGACCGCCCGTACCGTAAAAAGTATTCTGCGGTTTTGCGAAAAGTTTGGCACACCCTCTGCCTAGAACTCCAGAGCAGTTCCTTTTGGCCTTTTTCAGACTCTATAACAGAAAAAGTCCATCCGAGCATTTGTCACTTCGGGCTCGTTAAAACATCGAAGGAGACTAGAGTCATCTTTAGCTTTTTCTCGACTCTTTAAAACTGAAAAAGCAAGTTGCATCGTTAAAATTTATTTTAAACGGAACAATCACCCTTTATTCCTGCGTTGATCTTTAGGTTGAAAAATGGAGCACACCAACCAAGGAATTCCCCTTGGTGTAAATCCTAGTCCCTTCTCCTCTTGGGGAGATGTTGGTGCGCCCCACATGGCCACATTGTCGCTTCCAGGACTGACAATTGGCCTGCCAGTTTGGCTCTTTTCGACCAATGTCGTTCATAACACCACCATTCCTGAACAGTCGAGTCAACAGTTAGACCAGACTAGAGTTGCCCACCAGCCTTCTACTTCATCTTCCTCTCCTCCGTCTTCTTCGCTTGACGGAACTGGTAAAACAAAAAACCAGGTTCCTAAGGAGAATAAGGAAAAGAAGAAGAAAGAGAAGAAGAAGAAGGAGCCAAAGGCGACTGGGGGCAAACAAGTGTCGTCTAACAAAAATCCACACACAGCACTGACAAGGCCTAAATCACCATGTGTCATATGCAAGGGAGACCACTTCCATAGAGATTGTCCCTGTATCCTTCGAATATTAAGGGATTGGTCTCCCCGTTTGCACAAGTCGGTAGCATCAACCTTTGATAGCCATGTTGAATGCTCACCGTCAACTAGTGAAAGTGAAGTCACAGGATAGAGAGGGAAATCTATATTTCCCTGCAAACTGTGTGAAGGCGATCACGCCATCCACCATTGTCCCTTCTTAGACGAGGCTAAAAGAGTTCTGGAAGATCGCCCGATTTTACGAGCGCAACTTCCTCCTGGATATCAAAAACTCCTGCCAAGTCCTTCACTAGTTGAGAACCCGGCCGACCCGCCCAGATGGTCAGCCGAAGCACCTATCATTAAAGATGAACCGTCTGGATCCATGCCTGACGAAAATCAACAGGTTGATACGGCAGTTGACCCGGTTTTGCCTTCAGAGGCTCTATCTTCGAATGATACCATCACAGAGGAGAATAAAGACGACACCGTCCAAATTCTCTTCATCAACACTGACTCTGATGAACAAGGGGGCAATGCCCCCATTCCTTTATCACAGGAAGGAAGTCCGTCAGAGTGATATCCAGCCGTTTATTCGGTCCCACCACCAAGCAACCTGGTTGTGTCCTTTGACTGGAACCAACTAGGCAGACCCCGGTTTCCAGCAAGCATACCATTCAGGATTATCGTTCAAATATACAGAATGGTAATGGCTGGCACTATCATTGATGAGGGGGCATCTGTGAGTATCCTTTCCTCTATTGCTTGGAAAGTGCTTGGTTCACCAGCGCTTTTACCTGAAATGAGAAATCTATCAGTTTTTGATAAAGGAACCAGTCGACCTTTAGGGATCCTCCCCAATGTGCCTATAACATTGAAAGGGAAGACCGTTCAAATGAACGTGATGGTCGTTCAAGGACCCTTGGATTATAACCTACTCCTTGGACGAGACTATATATATTGCATGGGAGCTATAGTCTCCTCACTCTTTAGAGTAATGTGTTTTCCGCATGAAGGAAGAGTGGTCAAGCTCGTGGACCAACTTTCATTTCTCGGATCACGCATCGCAAATAGTCATATACCATCCCTAAATGGTCTATTCATGCAAGAAGTGTCTCAACCCACGGTCCGTCCTCCTGATGAGGGCGAGTAATCCGGGAGGGTATGACTGGAACCCAGGGGGCATGCGTCCTGGCCTGCTTCGGCAGGAAAACTTTGGGTATAGAGTAGGTTTCCGCGGGAGAATATGACTAGTCCGTACCCTGTCCGTGATTGGAAGAGGGGTTGTTCTAGGATAAGATTCTCTTGTCAAAGTTATGTGAGAGGGCGGGTCTCGTCACTCACCTTTGTTTATCTCGGTAGACATCGCCGAAGAAGTGTTTTGTTGAAAGAATAACAGAACAATCTTTAGGTAGCCTGAAAGAGGTAAGCCTCTCCCGGTAAAACAAATGTTTTATCTGCAAATTGAGGGGTAACCTTGAAATCATACTTTATACCTGGGGGCATGCAAACCTTTTGGAGTGCAAGCAAAGAGCGGTTATTTATCTGTTTTTTGGGTTAGCCGTTTCCTAACTTGCATAAAGAAAGGATGCAGAGCAAAGCTTAGTGAGATGAAGCTCCATAAAAAATAGAATCTTGATGAGACACTCTTATCATATGACTGGGTAATCAAGCAGTTTTAGCATAAAGTTCATGCTCGTTAAAAAATAAACGCAAGATCTGAGAAGTTTTAGCGCATAGTTCATGCTCGTTAAAAAATAAACATAAGATCGAGCAAGTGTTTCAATCTGCGTTTAAGCTCGTTAAAAAATGAACTATCTCGGTAAATAACCACTGTGAATGTAATATAATCAGCCGTTAAAGCCTTGGTTGTGTTTGCACTGTCACCTCCACTTTTCATTTGGCCGATCATTCACCTCCATATGATTGTTTACCCATTTTGAGGAACAGCTGCGAAGAGTGATTACACCTAGCCATCCTTGTGACACTGCCGTGATTGGAAAATTCCAACCTGTACCTGGAATCAACTGCTATCCATGTTTATCACTCGTTCCTCAAAAGACGAGTCTTCTTTAAGCTCTTTTCAACTGACTCGTAAAATATGAAAAGATTGCCGAGTTTTGGCCTTCCAGCTCGTTAAAGCGACCGGAATAGCTATCCCTCCTCTAGATTTTAATCTTTTTGGACCTGAGGGATTATTGCACAAAAAGATCGAGAGCTTGTTTTGTTCGGCTCGTTAAAACTATCGAAAACTCATCCCTTCTGTATTGTTTTATACTTTTTCAGACTTAAGGGATTAGATGACGAAAAAGGACTTTTGGAGTTAACTTTATGTACCTTTTCAGACTCTCTAAAAATGAAAAGGACCGAGTTATCCTTGTCGTTAGACTCGTTAAAATCATTAAATAGCGACAAACTTGTCTTTAGACGAGAACGAGCTTCACTATCGCTAGGCTCGTTAAAACATAGCGATGGGCTTGCCCGAAGGGCAGGTTATAGAACAAGCATATGTTATCCTCCTCAAGCTTGACAAAAATAAAGAGGTACTGGTCAGCAATGACTGGGGAAAAATTGGGAGAAACTAAAGAAAACTTTGATGGTAGCAAGTCGCTCTTGAACATGACACTTTTCCTCCGTACCACAATCGGGTTGGGTTGTTTCATTCACCGGTCACATCCATGGTCTCACCATACCATCCATATTTGGGGTAATGCTACCGATCCATCGTATCAGTGTCGCCATATGTTCAAGAGAAGTCGTTCAGAAAGAGTCAACCGTGTCCCATCCACTGCCATACATTATCCTTCATCCTTTCATGACCGCCACCATGAATCATATGTCACAGATCGTTTTCACCTCCATTGAAATCATTAGCTCCGTTCCATGTCACTGATGTGGGATTCATTAAGGCCCTCCTTTGATGGATCGCTTCTTGTCGACATCAGCTCATTATCCAAGAAGTTGATCTAGGAACAACCCCTACAGTACTTTGAAGCTTGCATGCCACAATGGCAAGTTTCTCACTTCCGGCGACATGTATACATCAATGACCTTCGACCGAAAGATTTTGCGTGGTGTTCGACGCCAAGTCCTTTATTCACACCACGTGAATTGTACTGCAGTACCTTGAGGGTCATTATCATTATCGGTGATTCCTCTCGCGCTTGTTAACGGTTTACATCATTGATCGATAATCAAGCGATGTCTTTCCATGTTCGACTTCAGAACAATTCTCACATGGATCGACTTGTACTTAGAGTGAAGATCGAATGAGTTTGAAGACCCCGGATCTAGTTTCATCCATCCGGGCTGCGATATATATTCAGGAAAGATAAAGACATTGACATGTACATCATTGCAGCAGATAATCATCCTACTCAAAGGATGATAATTTCGTCAAAATTATCAGTCTATCATCAGACGATTGTCTGTTCTATGTACAGAAAAATGAATTTATAAAGTTGAGCATGGGAATGCCCGCCTCAGCTAGATCATGAAAGTAGTATGGAAAATAATGTATTGTATTGTATTGTATTACAGGTCTCCTCCCAGCATTGGATGAACTTCGGATCCCCCTGATAAAGCATTCCGCCCGATAAACAACCTCATACTTTAGGGGGCAACTGTTATAGACATTTTTGTGCCTTACAGCATTGAGCATGAAATGTCCATAATCTAAGGGATCCAAAGTCCCTAAACATGTTGTTCCTACCCCTAGAGGAACAAGGTTAACAAACCACAGCAATTCACAGAAGTTCTCCACCTGAAACTGCTCAAAAACAAGTCAATTCAGGATCATTTCAGTGGCTACACTAGCTGTTTGCACTGAATGTCAAAGCCAACACTGGCTACCTGCGTCGAATGTCAACTGGAACAGTAGCTACCTGCGCTGAACGAGAGTGGACAAGTGGCAGGCTCATTTCTCAAGGTGTCAAAACCCAGGAAGCTTCCAAAATGACACTTGCCTCAGGGAATTCGACTGGTGATGAGTAAGAGGTTCCAAATCTCCAAGTGGAAGCAAGAACCTCCAAGTGGACTGAAGAACTGATAGAGGGAGAGGACACTAGTCAGATCTCAAGCTGACTCATCCTCTCTTCAAACATCTATATATGGATCTCTCCTCGATGAGATCTAGGGGGCTGGAATTTTATTATTGCAGAGAATTGCTGTTGGTTTGAGACTGGAATCATTGGGTGCTTAATGCTTTGAAGGGGCTGAAGATAGGAATTCCATTTGCTGGGAAGGAGATGCTGGATTGGAGCCCTCTGGGTCGTATCTCTTCCTGAACCTTGTTATTCATCAATAAAGCTATCTTGGTTTCTCCTATATGCTAATGTATTTTGATGTATGAATGTATTAGTGTATTTGGTTTATTTCTAATCCTAAACTAGTTATGAATGTGAACATCTGTCTTTGTGTAGTGTTCTTCTCTTGTCTCAAGTAGCTGTTCTCTTGTCGCAAGTAGCTGTTCTCTTGTGATCTTGCAGGAAGTTGTAGCTGGATAAGCAAGAAGGCAAGTAGCTGTGAACACCCAAAGAGAAGGGAGATTGGATCGAGGGAAAAACGGAAGACACTGGTAAGTCTATTGATCTCTCTTCTTTCACATTTCATAAAGGAAGAAACCAGTATAGCTGTACTCGTTTGTTGCTAAGGCACTGTCACACCTTAGGTGGATAGGATCATCCTGCATAGGCATTTTTCCCCACAACAGAATGCCTAGCTTCCCAAGAAGTTCCATGACTGAAATCTTCCAAAAACTGCCTCTACGAAGATCAGCGCAGGCAGGCCTTCATTAGGGTGCACTGCAGTGCAGTCCAATACACTGCTAGCGTGCTATGCAACGCACTTGAGCCCTCTTTGGCCTGTGCTGGGTGAATTTGAGAGAAATTGCATTGGGGTTTGGGAATATTCTTATCCATTGGATGCATCTAGAAGTTTCCCAAGTTTATCTACTCCTTTGGGCTCAAATTTGGATGAGGCAGGGAGTTAAGGAACATAGATCCCTTTATCCCTTCCTCCATGGAACTAAATCCTAAGTTTAGGAGGGCATTCATTATCACCATTTAAGGCATAACTTCCTTCATTCACCTATAAAAAGACCACTGATCAGGGGCTGGCTATGCTGGAAATCATTAAATTATAAGGAGATGTTGTTAGTATGAGACTTGAGCTGATTTCAAGTATTGTAATGATGTCAAAATGTCTTGCTTGTTATGAGGAGAGGTTGGGATTGAATTGGAGGAGTGATGCTGAATCAAGTAAATTGGGTTGTAACTCTTCCTTTTACTAATAAAGTGTTCAAAGATTTTTCCATATGCTTGTATTGTTCATTGATGCTTTCATATAATAATGTAAACTTTGAAATGGGAACTATAAACTCAAAACAGGAACTCTGGCCAAAAAACCCCGAAAAAACAACAAAAACAGTGCTAAAAACGAAAAGTGTGTATACTAGAACGATGATTTTACTTTTTAGGGGTCAATTTTGAACATGTTTTAAAAATGGTAGTGACTATGAAATTTACTATGAAATTTTTGTGCAAAATATAGATTCAAAACGAAAGTGATGATACGGGAACAATGATTTTTCTTTTAGGGTCAATTTTCAAACTTTTTAAAAAATGCTAGTAAAACCAAATTTTTATGTGCCAAACAAAGTTGTTTATGAGGAAAAAACACACATTAATGTTTTTGGTAGAATATCATTTTTCTTTCCTAAGTATAAATTCAACATGTTTTCAACCATAACATGCTAGATACAAAAGAAATTGAAATTTTTTCAACTATAAAATTAAAAAACCATGACATTATGAACAAATTACATCACTAAATGAATTCAAAAGTCATTATTTATATATTGAATAAAACATACATTATATCTCTAATTTAATATTGCATTGTAGATATTTTAAACAACAAATTATCATAATTAAGACATATAATCCAACAACATAAAAATGCCTCATAACTTCTCATTTAACACCATATGGAAATCATTAATTTATTTCAAGATAAGATGCATACATCAGTTATATAAAATGTCTTAAACAATTATTCAAAATCACTCATATTTTCTTGCACACCATCATAATTCACACCTTCAGATGAGTGACTGGATGATGACGAAGATGTTCCATATTCTTCTATTTCATCAACTAGTGCCCCATCTGAGTCCACATGCATGCCCAACATTTCAGGTTTCAAAATTCTTCTAAATCTACGACTAGTTTCAGCAGACTCCCATCTCAACATTGTTCCTTCTGGTAACAACCTTTTCAGAATCTCTATCGTCTTGAAGCGAAGAGTTCCTCTCTTTGTTAAATTGAAGTCATAAACAAGTATGTCAACATCCTCCAATTTTAATATGTCTGTGCGGTGGCGATTTATATTTGTACCCTTTCTTTTTCTCTTTCCACCATTTCTTTTGTCAACTAGCATCTCTGGCTTGTACACACCATTGAATGGGTGTGTATTTGTGGCATACCAATGTACTTCAACACTTGTAACATCCTCATTTTCTGTAAAGACCTTTATAACTTTAGCAACCCAGAATGGATAGCCATTGGGATCTCCATTTGCTAGCATTGCAATCATGCAACCCTCCTTAATATCTTGTACTGAACCCCTGTAAAGGTCTTCCATGGCTTCACGTTATGCACGAGATCTTCTGGAACCAATATACATCTCTCTTTCCGCTGCCTATGAAGAATTAATAATACCTTGAGATTGTTGTTGTTCAACAATGTTTATTTCCTCATGTTCATTTGACACATTTTGTGGCAAAATAAATGGATTTTTCAAAGGTATATCTTCATTTGTTGTTGTTGACATGATATCACTTTGATTATTGAAAAATGACTCCCACAAAACTGAATTAGCAATGTCAAAGTACTCATATGTATATCTAATACATTTTTTAATTTCTTCCAGGCAATCAGAATAATTTATATCTCTATTTTATCTGCGCGCATTCTGAACTTCACCAACTGATTGTAATAACAATATTTTTGATGCAAATATTGGATGATTTGGAATGAACTTCAAAAATTGTAAACCTGATGATGGTGCCCATTCTGCAGTAGTTGAATACTTCTTGCCCCATATTAGTGTTTTCCCATCAATTTTTTTGATACGAAATTGATGTTGGAAGATAATGTCATTAAGTTGTTCAATGCATTTCCCCTCACCATATGATCCTAGAATAAATCTTCGCATGTCAACAGTTTCTTCCAACACATCAAAGGTAGGCTCTAGCATGTACGATTTCTTAATACATTCAATTATTGATGGCAAGCTCCCAACTTCCTTCCTCCTCAATGTGACTGAAAAACGATTGAACATCTGATCAATATGGTCATGAGTGTGCCCAACAAGAAGGAAACAAACCTTTACCTTTTGAAAAATTCTCAATTCAACAAGCATGTTTAGATATCCAAAAACAACCTGATTTTTGTTTTCACAGCAAGTGTTGTCCAATTGTAGAAACAAAACTTCAGGAAGATTACCATACCAATGAGAAATCACATCATGAATTATGGTTATGGTCAGATTTGCATCATTATGAATACTTGGAGCTGTGAGGTATACCCTTGGCAACATTTTCCCATTGAAGACCATACAACCGACCAAGTGAAACTGAATAAAATTTTCCTCCTGTAAATTTTTGGGTGTGCAAACAAAATGTGGTAAAAGTGTTTTCTTCTGGTCCATACCATCAATTATCAAACCCAAATATTGATTCGGATTATCATAACACTTCTTTCGATGCTTGTACAACTTCTTCCTTTCGTTTGTTTGTTGTTTGCGATGCTCCTGAAGTTCTTTGACAATTAAATCTACACAACATAAAAGAAATTCATTAACAAATATGTTTTCATAGTTGATGACTATACAATTTTAAAATTTAAAGTTATAAATGCTTACCTCTTTCCGACCCTTCAAATTTGTCCCTTTTTTATTTAAGAGAAGCACATGTATTGCAAATCCCCATCCTTGTCTTCTTAGGAATACAGACATTGTTGAATTCTTTCTTCCATACCTTCACAAGATATTGATATGTAATAAATTGGCTATGTCCCTCAGCACCTTCTACATATTCTTTGTATAAGTTGTAGATTTCTCGTCTTGAAAAATTTTCTGGAATATGTATTGTCTCTCTATTTGGCATACACTCTCCATGCTTTGAAAAGAAATCTTTCATCCATGACATTGTAGTATTTGATAATGGGCTAAACTGTCTTTTATGACATACTTCTGAATAAAATTTGGGATCCTTTTCCAAATTTTCTTGAATTATCGAGAGACGAAAATTCCCAATCGAATGAACCATTTTAAAAACTTTTCTACACATAAATAAATTCCTAATATGATAATCATAACCTGACAATGTAGATTGCATGCACCCGACTAAATATGAATTTTGCATGCTTTTATTCATTGACAAATATCTCTTCGTGCTTTCTAATGCAAATTTGAAATCCATATGTTTCAAGCAATTTTATTGGCAACATTCACTTGAAATGAGAGCACTGATAGAACTTCTTCTCATCAGATATTCTGCTCTACCCCTTGTATAACTAGAACAACTTGCATTGATACGAAAAGGTCTGCTCCTACTCCTCGATACAATATTTCTTGGCAACATCTCCATCATTGGATCATCATTTGTATAAGGATTTTCATCATCATTAAGAGGAATGTTATCCACACTATGATCAGCTCTGCTTTTCAAATATTGACTTGGAGGATATTCTTCATCTTCCCCTTCTTCAGTGCTACTGTCATAGTCCTTAGAATTCGGATTGAATGGAAAATTTGACTTGATGTTTAATGGATATTCTTCCTCATGTGCATTGTCAGTGCTACTCTCATAGTCCATAGAATTAGGACTACGTCGAAAATGTGATTGTTTACTTATTGAAGATGCTACATCCTGTCCTTTGTCACTGCTACCTTTATACTCATTAGAATTAGGACTAAGTGCATCATCCTGTCCTTCATCACTGCTGCTCTCATAGTCCTTAGAATTAGGACTAAGAGGACACTGTGACACTCCATTCTTTTGAAATTCATCATCACGCTCTTCATGACTGTTGCTCTCATAGTCCTTAGAATTAGGACTAAGTGGACACCGTGACACTCCAATCTTTTGAAATTCATCATCCCTCTCTTCATCACTGCTACTCTCATAGTCCTTAGAATTAGGACTAACTAAACACCGTGACACTCCATACTTTTGAAATTCATCATCATGCTCTTCATCATTACTGCTCTCATAGTCCTTAGAATTAGGACTAAGTGAACACTTTGACACTCCATTCTTTTGACATTCGTTATCATGCTCTTCATCACTGTTGCTCTCATAGTCCTTAGAATTAGGACTAAGTGGACACCGTGACACTCCATTCTTTTGAAATTCGCCATCATGCTCTTCAAAACTGCTGCTCTAATAATCCTTAGAATTAGGACTAAGTGGACACCGTGACACTCCATTCTTGTGAACTTCACCATCATGCTCTTCATCACTGCTGCTCTCATAGTCCTTAGAATTAGGACTAAGTGGACACCGTGACAATCCATTCTTTTGAAATTTGTCATCAAGCTCATCATCACTGCTGCTTTCATAGTCCTTAGAATTAGGACTAAGTGGAATCTGTGACTCTTTATTTATTTGAAATTCTCCATCCCCTCTTTCATCAGTGCTGCTCTCATAGTCCTTAGAATTAGGACTAAGTGGAAGAATTGACTTTCTATTCATAGTGGAAAAATTCCCGTTATATTCATCAATATGAATAGAGTTGTTACGCGATGAAGATGTTGATGGTGTATAAATCGAAACTTCACTATCAGAATAATCCATCCCTTTCAAGTAGAAGATGTTGAATGATACAAATGGAGAGTCTCCTAAAGATATTATATAGCTTAAAGAATGAATTTTTCCCTCCAAAAAGTTTCGCGAAAATATTTCCCTCCAAAAAATTTCGTGAAAATATTTCCCTCCAAAAATTTTCACGAAAATATTTCCTTCCAAAAAGTTTGTTAGATTTATTTACCTTCATTATTTTATCCTACAATTTATTGAAAAATGTAAACTAATTTTTTTTATGAAATAAATCATTAAAATTAAAATTGTAAACTACAGCTTCTACATTAATGATTTTAATAGTTAAAGTATATAATATTTATTAAACAATTGATTTTTTTTTTTAATTTTAATAATATATTCTAAAACAAATTAATCCCACATTCAACTTGTTGTAAAACAATTCTACAATATTCGCTTTATAATATTTTAAAACAAATTATTCCACATTAACCATACGGTAAAACATCTCTGTAATTTCACCTAAATTTCATTATCACTATTACTCACATCACATCTAGGTTTTCTAAAGTTCGTTGAAAAACTTGTGAATTTGTGGAGTAGCTACATTGCTATCAACAACATATTCAATGAAGAATTCTCGCAATTGAAAGGTAAGTTAAATTTTTTCCTTGAAAATTTTCATATTAAATTAGTTTAATGAAGAAGAATTTTTTTTATTTTATTTTATTTTTTTTATTTTTTTTTTTAAATAAATAATTTTTCTAAGCCAAAATACAATTACGTCCGTCGTCAGCATGGTGGGCGTGACCAAACTCAATCGCCCAATAGCTGTGGGTGGGCTGTCGTGGTGTCGTGGGGTGGGCGGGGAGGTTGAGTGGGCAAGCAGAGTGTGAGGGCGGGGGGGGGGGGGTAGGGGATGTGGGGGCGGCCCAGTGGCTCGCCTGCATGTCGCTGGGGTTGGGCGATTCTGTGGGGGGCGGGCAAGCTGCCGGGGTGGGCGTCGCAACCCCACCCACGCCGCAACCCCACCCGCCCTCTTGCATTTAAAAAGGTATTTTGATTTATACATTCATTTTTATTCATCTGTTTACTATTTTTAATTTATAACTTACACATATATTTGTTTATTTTATAAAAGATGAGGAAGGATGATAATGGAGCACCAGATAGTTTCAAAACCTTTATTGAAAAAATAAAGATCGAAAGACTAAGGAAGAAATGTATTAAGAATGTTGAACTTGATCCAACTCTTAATCATTTCATTTGGAATGGGCTAGACACTATTCAATATCAAGTAATACAAGGTGACTGTGAAGACATTGCTAAAATCACACCGAAAAGGGATTATGCCCTAGTTATTGCAGATATTCCCCATGGTTTCAATATTCCAAACACTGACTATGATAGTGACCCTTATACTTATCAAGCTCTTAGTAAAGTGGTTGCGGGATTTGTAGAAGTCACATCATCACCATTATGGAGATTTGTGACATTTCATTCAGACACACAATTGGCAATGATATTGTCAAGCTTCAAGGGGAAAACAAATTCAAGGATGCAGCTTACATGGTAAGATGTTTAAAATTTATATTTGATTAATGTTGAAAAATTCATTTATGTACAAGTTAATTGAACTTTTACTATTTCATGTTACAGGCAAAAATCAAATCTTCTTAACAATGAACAAAAATTTATAAATGATTGTGAGTTATTGATAGTTGGGCAAAAGATGATAGCCATATGTCTATGATTTTTAATCAGGTAGATGGAAAGAGTCATAGCCAAATACTGACATATGATGCTGTTGTGAGAAAACTAACTTATGAAGACAAAGAAGCAAAAGGAGAGATAGTTAACATTTATCAAAAACCACAATTAGATTATTCTCCAGGTGACTCTCACACAACTTCGGATTCTACCGTTCCATTGTTGAAAAATCCTTGTCAACCTATTGAGAATTTAGGAGTTGGGATGTACACTTCGTTAATGGGTATATTCGACCTCCCTGCTCCTACAGCTAGAATTAATGCAATTTCATCCTCTAGGGGACCTTCTCAGAAATAGTTCTTTCGAACTCGTTATTTTTTGGACCCTTGGCCCTTACCTTCATCTACCACCACATTAAATGGAGGGCAAGTAGGTGGAATGGAATTTCCCATGTCTGCAGCAGAACTCACTTATCAATCTATCTTTAACTCTGTAGACAACTTTCCCACTCCTTTTTCACT
This sequence comes from Pinus tabuliformis, assembly GCA_031772625.1. Taxonomy (NCBI): domain Eukaryota; kingdom Viridiplantae; phylum Streptophyta; class Pinopsida; order Pinales; family Pinaceae; genus Pinus; species Pinus tabuliformis. Next base: position 849,902,933 of record CM062809.1, on the reverse strand, counting down.
AGAGGAGTTATATGGTGATGTGGCTTCGGCTTGGACCCTCGATTCTACTTCAACTCTGGATTTCCTGGATACAGTATTACCATTTGAAGAAACAATTTTGGAAGCAATGATGGGTGTGGATTGACCATGGGATTATTTACATCATCGTTCATATTTTATCCCTCCATTACGTGAAGTTGAATCTAGTTTGTCCAATTTGTCTACTAGTGATGTTTATACAGTTTCAAACCCTTTGGCTCCAGCGCAATTTTCTGCCGAAGGTAACATGTTAGTTATCTCACGAACTGTACCTGTGAACATCTCTAGGAATCCTAACGTAATCGAAAATGTCTTCATCAGAGCTGATTGTTCCCTTGAAGAAATTCAAATCTACATCGATCTCTTCAAAGAATTTCGAGATGTGTTCTCTTGGTCTTATGAGGAAATGCCTGGAATTGATCCACCTATAGTCCAGCATGAAATCAAGACATACGAAAACGCCAAACCTATTCGTCAAAAAATTTGACCAGTCAATCCTCGAAAAGCTGAAGCTATTAAAGCTGAAGTTGAAAATTTTCCTAAGGTGCATTTCATATACCTCGTTACTCTAACTGAGTGGGTTTCCAACCCAGTCCTGGTAGATAAGAAGCAAGGCATGATCTGAATATGTATCGACTTTACAAATTTAAATAAAGCTTGTCCAAAAGACAATTACCCCATGCCTTTTATTGATCAAATTGTTGATGAATGTGTGGATACTGAAATTTTTCTTTCATGGACAGATTCTCTAGTTACAATCAAATTACTATCCGTCTAGAGGATCAGCACAAGACAACCATTATTTGTCCTTGGGGCATGTTTGCATACAAGAAGATGCCTTTTGGCCTTAAAAATGCTGGAGCTACTTTTCAATGGGCCATGTATTATGCTTTCCACGACATCAAACATGTTATCGAAGCATACTTGGATGACTTAGCTGCTCGTTCTCGCAAGATAATTGATCATCCCAGGCACCTTCGGTTAGTCTTTGAGGGATGTCATTTTTATAAAATCCGATTGAATTTGAATAAGTGTGTTTTTGCGGTCACATCTAGTTGGCTGTTAAGATTCATTGTATTGATTGAAGGGATTCGATTTGATCCTTTCAAGGTTGAGGCAATAATTCAGTTGCCTCCCATCTCTTCCATTCATCAACTTCAAAGTCTCCAATGAAAGCAAATTTCTTGAGGAGATTTATAGCAAATTACACCGAGATTACCAAAGGATTTATGCGTTTTCTTAAGAAAGGAGTTCCATTTTTATGGGATGATTTCGCGCAACGATCTTTTGATGCTTTGAAAAGAGCATTAACCTCTGCTCCATTATTGAGTCCACAAGATTATGGAAGAGATTCCTTTTGTATCTCGCTGTGGAAGAATCAACCATCGATATGGTTTTGGTTCAGGAAGATGATGCTTTCAAAAAGCATGTAATCTACTACTTGATTCAAGGCTTAGTAGGACTTGAGCTATGCTATTCTCCCATCGAGAAATTGGCCTCAGTGGTTGTCCATGCTATTCAACGACTTTGTCATTACATTCTGCTTCGCAAAAAGTTCGTCTTAGCGGCTGTCAATCCTTTTTAGTTTTTTCCTCAGTAGGCGAGTGAATGGAGGCAAGTATAATCAATGGATTGTTATTTTTGCAAGAGTTTGATCTCGAATTTTCGTCAACTAAATATAAGAAGTCATTAGTTTTTGTAGAATTGATTTCGGAGTTGCCTTGTGATGAATCTATTGTTTATGAGGAAAATTTTTCCGACGATCATTTATTCCTCATTTCTTCATAGGATCCTTGGTACGAAGATATCATTATATATCTCCAAAGTTAGAAGTTTCCACCTACTTTATCCAAACATGAGCATCGAAAGTTACATCACCTTGCCAAAAACTATGTTATTATTGGTGATACATTATGTCGCAGAGGGGTTGACTCAATCATTAGGAATTGCTTAACTTTGGAAGAAGCCGAGTCAGTACTTAATGATTGCCACAGTGGAGGTTGTGGTGTTGATCTATCAGGGCTTGCAACAGCACAGAAAATTTTATGAGCAGGCTAATTTTGGCCTTCAATTTTCATAGACTGTATTGAAGCGGTCAAACGTTGCCATCCTTATCAATTTTATACTCAGAAAATGCACACGCATCCAACTCCACTTTTTCCTGTTGTCATTGTCGGTCCATTTACGAAGTGGGGCATTGATTTTACTACTTGTAATTCGCCTTTGGCAGGGAATCCCAAGTACATCATTGTCGCTGTAGGTTACTTTACGAAGTGGGCTGAGGCCATGCCTACTTTCAAAAACAATAGTGAGACAACAGCCTTGTTTCTCTTCAACCAGGTTATTTCATGATTTGGTATCCCAAGAGAGATTGTCACTAACCATGGCAGTCACTTCCAAAATCAACTGATTACCGAATTGGCTCTCAAGTTGGGCTTCCAGCATGAGAATTCATCTCCATATTATCCTTAGGCCAATGGGTAGGTTGAAGTAGTGAGTAAGTCCCTTAAGACCATCCTGCAAAGGACAATTGATAAAACTCGATCCAATTGGCACATCATGTTGTATCCGGAACTTTGGGCATACCGAACTTCAATTAAGACTGGTATTGGTTTTACTCCTTTACAACTAGTTTACGTGTTGGAATCTATATTCCCTATCGAATGTGAAATTCCATCCCTTAAGCTAGATGTAGAACTTCTTCCAGAGAAATCTAGTCTTGAAGAATGCCTCGGTCATTTGGAACATCTTGATGAGCAGCATTGAGATGCAGCCATAATAAACAAAGCCCATAAGAAGAGGATTAAAACGCAATATGATAAAGTTGTTCGTCCTTAGGTTTTTTTTGAGCACGACCTTGTCTTAGTCTATGACCAAGACAAAGATGCCCTGGGGGCAGCAAGTTCAAATCTATGTCGTATGGTCCCTTTATAGTCAAGCATGTTTTGAAAAAAGGGGCTTATGAATTAATTGATTTTGAAGGGAACAAGATGGCAGAGCCCAGAAATGGGCTTTACATTAAGAAGTATTTTTCTTGGGCTTCAACCGACCAATTTTTTGTTTGTATATATTGTATCTTTGTACATATATGTCTGGCATTTTGTGATATCTATATTTTTTTATCTGCTTTGGTAGGTATTGATGGATGATTTGATATATTTTGGATTCATCAATGGTGCAAGTAGGCAAACTCGGAATCTTGCTTCCGTAGCTTGGGTGATTTATTATCCATCTGGCCAGTTGATGGTGTCGAGTAGAGTATGTATTGGCCCTGCTTCGAACAACATTGCCGAATACACTGTCGTTCTTAATTTACTATCCGAAGAAATATCTTATGGGATTGATTCGTTGGTAGTTTCTCTAGACTCACAACTCGTGGTGTTGCAATTAAATAACACTTATCAGGTTCATGATCCTTATTTATATCACCAATTTTTTAGAGTGAGAGTGTTGCAATGATCATTTATTTATATTACATATGTTCACATTCCACGATCTGAGAATTCATTAGCAGACTCTATTGCTAATCAAGCATTGAATTGTCACATTAATCATTCATCAAAATAAATAACATTAAAAAATTGAATATATATATATATATATATATGTATAGATATATATATATATATGTATATATATATATACATATATATATATATATACATATATATATATATATACATATATATATATGTATATATATATACATATATATATATATATACATATATATATATATATATATATATATATATATATATATATATATATATATATCATAAATCACCTGTATATAGATGGAGTGTTAAAAAATAATGTACAAAATTGGGGCAGGATGTCCTCAAAATTTGGGCTTATGCCCATAATCATGTCCAGTCATACATAGATCTATCTATCGAGCTGGCTTAGGATGAGTGGTTAAAAAGTTAACCATAGCGTTGGCTACACACTAAAGTATCTGGACCTAGTCCCGTGGTACCCCTTCCACACGGCACTACATCTCCTTAGGCAGATCCTCTACAACTATCATAGGTACCTAGTGAGTTAGTCTCACCAAGTTTCTCTGAACAACATAAAGGACTCTCTCTATCTCGGCTGTCATCTCTTCAGCCCCTCTTCCACGACACCTTTGCCTCGGAAATCCATTAGGTCTCACTGCACCCACATATGGAACATGGTCATTATATTTTGTTAGTATTTTGTCACATCAATTTTTTTTTTCTTTTTTTAAGTTCATTTCATATTAAAAAATCCAATTTTTTTTAAAAAACTCACAAAACTTAAAAATTGTTACTTATGTCTCCCCATGCTGCATTTGGTGGTAACACTAAGTCTGAATCTCCTCAAAAACCCATGTTGGCATATGGGTAGTCATCGACCGTGATGATCTGTTGATCCCACCAGGTGAAAATCTCATCATCAAAGGTCATTCTGGGCACATCACCGCCCCGAAGGTGCTTCATTAGGTCCACCCATCTACCCATTTGTGGATCTCTAGGGCTGTTGATGGACACTGATACTTTGGGACGTAGGCCAAGTACCTTCTCGAAGAAGAATGAACACAAGATGGTTCCATGAACCTTCTGTATAGAGGTCAATTGACTCTTCACATTAGTCAGAAGAGGCATGCACCAGTCAAACACTGTGGTAAGACATTCCACTGCTAGGCTCATAGATACTCGTGATTCCTGATGGAGGGAAGCTAACCCATTTACCTGTGTAATGGTAAATAGAAAAATCCTGAGTAGGTTTGGGAGTCCTCTTTAATCCTGCCATGACTGATGCATTGAAGACACATTCTCCTTTCTTCCGTGCTAATTTTTGGCCTTATACCCTAGAGGCTCCTTTGTGTTGAGTTGTACTACTGCATTGCATTTTGACTATTTGCACCTTTTGGCCTTGAGCCGACTTCACTTGGACTTGTGTTTAAGCCACTTATTTGACCATGTCTTCTGCAAAATCAACCATGCAATCACTTAGCTTCTGCAACTTGACGCATCCTTTTACCCATGGAAAGAGCATCCCTTTGAGTGTCCTTGACCAGTTTCGCCTCCCTGCATTGAGCATAGGAATGTTCCCCTCCCAGGAACTAGATCATTTGTTTCTCTGACACTCATTCTTTCCAATGTACTATAGCATTCTTTTATTCTTTTTCCAGCTTAAAGAAAAAGACACAAAAATATATATATTCCAAAAAGAGCGGGAACAAGACGACATTTCCATATTTTGTTGGTAGCTAGAGTCAGTCGTGTCGCCCTTGAACAAAGCACTCAAAATAAAGTCTCTCCTCCATTGGGGTGGGATTTAGTTTGACTTAGGAGCACCTTAACCTTGTTATTGAGTCAATACTCCTCCAATTAGTTACCTCTTCCAATCATATGGAGAGTTTTCTTATGTCTCTTGCATGAAAAACTTATACAAAGTTATCATATGCTGCCATATAGTCATCATTGAGTCATGCTTTTGTTCAAGGAAAGTAAATGTGAATCGGCCTCTCTACGGTGTCTCTTGACCTATTTTTCAATCGATCATCCTTGGTTTTCAGCATCATGTTTGTCATCACATCAGTTATATTGGTCCTTTTCTCATGCCGGTTTGAGAAGGTCTCCATTGACTTCTTGCTAATGGGTCTTGTCCTTATCGACTAGGACAAATTGCTTTGAGGGTAGATCTAGAGCTGCACCCTAGCCCTATTTTCATTATTGATAGGTCACCTTGTGCTCAACATCGATCAATATCCTAGGTCTTTGACTAAGTGGTTTCCCTTGTGTTCGACATCAGCTTTCATTATCACACATTGGGATTTGTGCAATGCCTTGGTTTCCATTTGACCCTATTGGTGGATTCCTCGTCTCTATGTTAGCTTTCATTATTGGTTGGTTCAGAGGGTTTCTCTAGTGTGCTAGCTACATCTTGTGTACACTGGAAATGTGCTTCAGTTGGGTTACTACATATTTTTCATCTAATTCCTTCCACATTATTGGCCTACGGGTTACACTCGCGCTAGATTGATGAAGGATGCCTTAATGCCTTCCTTCTAGTAGTTCTTTTCCTATGGACTACAACTCATTTGCTATGGGAAAAATATCTAGATTCCGTTTGATAGTACCTTGGGGTTTGCAGTCACAATGGCAGATTCCTTCGATACCGATAGTGGGAAACCATCATTGTCTCCTGATTGATAGATTCTTTCAGGTGTTCGACTTCAGCTCATTCATTCACACTTGTTAGACTGTACTGGGTACCTTTGTTAGAACATTATATATTACAGAGAAATGAAACATATAAAATATTGCAAAAATATAAACACAAAAAATGCTTAAAACAAGAGAGACATAGATAAACGTGGTTCACCCAGTTTGGGCTACGTCCATGGAGAAACAACCAGTCCTTCAATTTATATTATCCAACAAACTGAAGAGATACAACCTACAAAATATCTGTTGTAATTCCCTCTTCACTCTCAATCTCCTCTCTCTTCCTCACTCAGAATATAGATCTACATAGACGCAATACAATTCCCTCATATATAGCGAGGGGTTGCCTTCTAGAGAAAAAAACCTAAATTAAACATAACTTCTACCGTTAGATCTCTGCCTAATGAACAACCTAGATTGACTACAAAATTACAACGTTTTACAAGGAAATTTTACATCTATTCTTAGCTTCAGAGGCGTTACCCCTGATCCCCACGCCCGGGGGGGGGGCTCCCAAAGGTCATAGTTGCCCCCTCCTGGACCCCCCTTGCAGCAAATATTTTATGGGCGGTGTTTCCGCCCCATTTCAAACTCGAGTCCAATGCAGCAATACCTTTTCATACAGAAGATAATTAGGCTCCACAACCAACAACCATGACTCTCATTATCATTATCGCTGAGTATTCTCTCGTTTGTTAATGGTATACATCAATGAATGGTAATCAAAAAATTTCTCATGTGGTCGGCCTCAAATCATTCACTCCCATTGTGTAGAAATGTACCACGACGATCGGTGAAGTCCTCGGGTTGCATCAACATGTTTTTGGTTCACTTTTTAGTTACTCCTGTTGCTGCTAGTTGACACCATCCACCTTATATGTTGCAGTTCTTCACAGCGACATCTTATATGCTGGCATCCGAGTTGCGATGTAGTATCATTTTATTCCATCATATTCATTTGGTACTATTGGGATCATTTTTTGAAATCAATGATCAATGATCAGCTTCATCCTTCAACATCATTGATCGTCTTCTTATATGTAATATTCAGACATGTACTTTTTCAATCATGATCAGGTGATCCATTATGTACTTTCAGTTCCTTTATACTAGTATACATATTGGATCTGCTTGTACTTGATATGGGGACTTTCTCTGAGCATGGGTATGCCCACCTCAGACAACAATTTCTTTCTGATCTCTTTTGATGGCTTAGCAGGTTGAATTCTGGTGAAGTCCTTCTTAGTATTGGCATGATTCTTTCCATACACTTAATACATTTTGGCCATCATGTACCCCTTCTAACCTCATATATTAGGGGGCATCTATTATAGAAACATTTACCACTCTTGGTATATATGATGCTTTGTTTATGGCCTAGGGAAACCTCTCCTTCCAGACTTGGTCCAAATATATAAAAAACAATGTTTTATTCCCTGTATGTTACTTTGCCCTGAGATAAAAGCATGTACACGCGGTTCAGTCAATACCCAACCCACATATATGTATTAAAACACTTAAGAAATTAAATTTCCTTAATTTTGGCGAAGTTCACGGGGTTTACCTGTTGATTACCTCCTATTGCCCATGGCCCAACTGTTTCCCAACTAAAAAACTAATTGGAAGATGTATAAATAGACCTCTATGGGAAGGCTTTAAGAGGAGGATAAGAGATAGATTTGTTATACTATGATTATCCCTGACTGAGTCTAATGAATCCCTATGCCTCATGCACATCCCCAAGCTTCAAGAAACCCTTGTTTCCTTGATTATAGATATCCTTCCTTTTGCTTGAGATATCATGGTGTTGGTGATGGAAGAAGATTGTTGAAGGCTGGGATAGGACAAATCAAGAGGACGGTTCCTCTTGGAGCCAGAGAAAGACTCAGTTGAATTCTCTCCATGTTATTTATAGCTTACTGCAATAAAAGAAATGTTGTCTTGTTTTTGAAATTAACTATTTCTATGCATTAAATTATGTTTTAATTCATATATGAATGTCATTTTGATGTCTAATCAATCAATTGTTTATATGATATAAAGTCAATTTTGTGAATATGTTTTACTTCTATACTGCTATGTATGTTCGAATTGAATGATTTTCAGGTTTGAAGATCATCGGGAGTTGCAGAGGGTCTGAACCCTACAGGACCTACTCGAATGAAGGAAATCTGGGTACGGTCACTCTTACCTAGTTTGATAATATAAGAATCTTGCCTGAGCTATTTGAGTATTTCCTGTTGTAGTTTTCTTCTGCTCTGTTGGGGTTCTAACCCAAAGCCCTAGAGTGCATTCACCCAAAATAAAATTGGCGACTCCACTAGGGATAAAAATCTTGTTATTCTTGATTTGGGTTGTTCATTCTCAATCAGGGCTCAATCTTTGGTTTACTTGTGGTTACAATCTTATTTGGTCTACTAGAGTCCCAAGCCACAAGTCTGATCTTTTGGATCAGACTTTGTTTTTTATTTCTTCTTGCAAAGCTTTGTATACGCTCTTTACTTTGTTTACAGTCACATATACACACTTATTTCTGTAAAGTGAACTCGCATTACGCGAGTTTCCTGTGTCAAGAGAGTTTGTTCACACCCCTGTGACTGCACACAGTCACATATGCAAATTTTTGCATTTTCTTTTCAAATCTTTTAGCCCAGATAGATTTATTTCCTGGTCTTTTTAGTCTCTATGTGGTCAATTGTTGTCTGAAGAATTTAATTATTCTGCAAGCTTACTATTTTGAAGTCTCTTCCTCATTGAAACGATTTGGCCTCGGTTTTCTTCTTTAGTGAGTTTGTAATTTGTGCTTTGGCACACAAGACTTCGTCCTGAAGTTCTTGATTGTTCTGGTCCTCCAGAACACGAGATTGTTTTTAGTTTCAGTGTCAAGCTCAGATTTCAAATCTACTTGCTTTGCTCTCCTTTATTTTGTGGCCTCATATATTTTCTTGCTTTTTGAAAGTATTTTTGACGAATTTGGAACTATTTCTTTCCTAGCTTTTTGGTCAATTTGTCAAACTCTTTGCTACTATTTGGGTCGTTTTGTACAAGTTGAAGTCTTTTTGCTCAAGTTTTCATTCATTTTCGAGTTTGTAACTTGCAAATACTCCTTGTGCTCTTTTTTCGATCTTTTGAGTTTTAGTAGCATTTTGGTGATTTCAAAAGGTTGTTTTGGTTGCTTCTTTAAAAAAGAAAAGATCTCAAAAAACTTTGTTTTTGTTTTTCTTTTGCCAAGTTTGGTTTATGGTTTCTTTTTGTTTTTGAAAGTGAATTGTGATCTTTTACAATTTGTCCTTCTTGTTTGGAGATAGTTTTGTGTTCAAAATTTGTATCCTCTTCAGTACTTAAGTAGGCTCACTGTTAGTTATAAACAATTGCTTTTGCTTTTTGAGTGTTATTTAGGATCTTGCATCTCCATTATATCTTGCATTAGGGTAGTTTGGATTGTTAAAGCATTCATAGTCTTTTAGTTTTTGGGTGTGTGAAGTGTGTTTCAAGAAAAGAAGATAAAAATTACTTTGCTTTGTAGAAGTTTCGTAGAACCGGTATAGAGATCTCTTTTCATCGAAGAAAAAATGACTGCATTCATGTAGTTAGTTTTTCATTGATTTATGGTGTGTCATACAAACATCATTGGTTTAACTCCAATCTTTACCCTTGACTTAAAGAACAACCATTAAAATCAAGCAATTAATTAAAATAAACTAGAAATTTTATGTTTTCATCAAAATACACCAAAAAGTTTAGGTTTATTAGGGCCTTGGATTAGGCAAGAGGAGAGTTAACTTTCTAAGGCCACTCAAAATTACAGAACATAGAATTTTGATTAATGAGCGAAATCCAATATCGTTAGGGAGACTGGGAAAGCTCCATAACTGGGAGTAAAGCACGAGGGAGAGTGAAGATAAGGATGAGAGATACCCCCTGTTGTAGACATTTTTGTGCCTAACAGCATGGAGCATGAAAATGTCAATAATCTGAGGGATCCAAAGTCCCTAAACATGTTTTTCTTACCCCTAGAGGAAGAAGGTCAGCAAACCACAGCACTAAAAATCAGTTCTCCACCTGAAAACACTCAAAAACAAGCAGTTTCTGGACCATGTCAGCTGCTCCACTGAGCATTTGCGCTGAATGTCAACTGCTCCACTCTGTACCTGCGCTGAATGTCAAAACTAATGAAGGCTACCTGCGCTGGGCGAGATTGGCCAAGTGGCACAGTCATTCTGCAAGGTGTCAACTGCCCAGGAAGCTTCCAAACTGACACTTGGGTCAAGGAATTCGCCTTGTGATGAGTGAAAGGGTCTTGATCTCCAAGTGGAAGCAAGAATCTCCAAGTGGACTCAAGAACTGAAGATTAACTAAAGTGGGAGAGGACACTAGTCAGCTTCATGCCAGTCTCAAGATGACTCATCCTTTCTCCAAAACCCTATATATAGAGCTCTCTCATGAGGTCTAGGGGAGGCTGGAATTTTAGTGCAAGTAAGGAAGTGCTGTTGGTTTGTGTATAGAACTATTGGGTGATTGCTTGAAAGAGGTGAAGAGGATATTTCTTTCTGCTGGGAGGTGTTGCTGGATTGGGCCTATTATGGTTGTAACTATCTCAGAACTTTGCTTCTTCTATTAATAAAGTATTTGAGGTTCTTCTATATGCATGTGTCTTTATGGTGAATAGATGCTTGTATATTTGATTTATGCTAATCCCTGAATCGATTATGGATGTATGCTTCTTGTAGTTTCCTTTTCTTGTGCTTTTACAGGATCTTTGTGTAGCTGGGTCGGTGAAAGAGCAAGGAGCTAGGAGCAAGCAGCAAGGAGTGAAGACTAGATCGACTATTAAGCGCAAGATAACGGTTAGTAGATCATCCTTCTCTTCCCTCTCTCATCCCATAAAGAAGTAATCTTGAATAGCTTTGCATTCAGTTGTTGCTGAGGTACTATCACCCTTAAAGTGGGATAGGGTCATTCCGTATTGGATACTTTTCCCAACAAAAAATTGGCGACTCCGCTGGGGATCGTATATTGTTGGTTACTTGTGTTTTTGCTATTCATTTTATAAACAAAGGGAGTACCGAATCGAACTGTGTTCGAATCTTTCGAATGCAAAGTAGAGGGCAGCTACTCTAGCTTAGTTTCTGGGCAAGTTTATAATTTGAAGAGCTGATCCACAAGGACTCTAATAAGCTCTTAGTGATAGCTTTTCATCCTCCTTGTCATTCCTTAGTGTGTCCTTGACTGATAGCTTCTGATTTGAGCAAAAACTGTGAATTTTTGAGCAATCTGTGACCCGGAAACCAAGAGAGATGAAAGTCTCATTCTTCAGTGCAGGCTGTACAAAGGTTGTTTGCATTTCAGCGTAGTTCCCGAAGGGGCTACCTGCGCTGAAGGTCAAACAGGTAGTGTTCCACCTGCGCTGGACCAGTCCTGCCTTATGCTGCTGGGGTTTCCTGCTGTGTCTTGCCTTGTTTTCACTCTTGTTTTTGCTGTTTGTTACCAGTCAGTAGGCCTATCTGAAACCAACTTTCCTTGTCACTATTCCGCCTCGGTTGTATAAAGAAACTGTGTTTGTTCTTTGTGTATTTCTTGTACATTTACAGTTTCCCATAACGAAAAGTGAACTAGTCTTGCTTTGACCTCTTAGATCTAGACCTGTGATAAAGTGTCCTTTTGATCTTAAGAGTTAGTTTATTTGTTGTTCATAGCTGATTGAGCTTTTGCTTTCGTCATATGGTTTGAATTTATATATTTCTAGTGTCGAAACAAGTAAATCTTAAGGTGTCTTTTGATTTTGGACAAGCTTGTTTGCTTTCACTTGAAATTGAATTCAAAGTTATACAACAACTTTCTTTTTGCATTTCACCAACATTAAGAAAGAGAAAAGAAATACTTGCATTGTGCATGTGCATTATGACAGCTTGCATGTTGATTTAGGAAAAGTGCATTAGTGTGTGCTCTATGATCTGTGTGAAAAGGTGTTATCTTTCTTTTCCCTCAGTAGTTAAGGTTTTCAAAGTTGAAAGATTGAAAAGCTTGCTTATCATCTTAGACTGCATTTAGGAGTGTTATCATACATCTCGTGGTGATCCATAAAGGAAAACTGCTAAACAAGATCAACCTTAAAATAAATTGAATTTACATAACAACGCATTGAAACATAACGCAAACATCTAGAGGTCTAAGCTAGAGACGTGTTCCGGCGGCGTTAAACGTGATATCTTAGCGTTGAGTGGTTGGGTGATTCCTCCACGGTGAAGCGATAAGTATCAATACGGATTTGTGCTCCCACGTACCGTCGCGTATATATTGGGAGACCCCTATAGGATCAAAGCCTTTATCCATAGGAAACCGTGTCGGCCGCCCTACTGATCGCAATGCAGTGAACACAGCATTCACGAAGATCGACCACCCGTACCGTAAAACGTATTCTGTGGTTTTGCGAAAAGTTTGGCACACCCTCTGCCTAGAACTCCAAAGCAGTTTCTTTTGGCCTTTTTCAAACTCTATAACTGAAAAAGTCCATCCGAGCATTTGTCACTTTGGGCTCGTTAAAACATCGAAGGAGACTAGAGTCATCTTTAGCTTTTTCTCGACTCTTAAAAAGTGAAAAAGCAAGTTGTGTCTAAGCGTCGTTATAAAATTTATTTTAAACGAAACATAATCACCTCCTATTCCCGCGTTGATCTTAAGTTGAGAACATGGAACGCCCCAACCAAGGAACTTCACATGATGGAAATCCTAGTCCATTCTCCTCTTGGGGAGAAGTTGGTGCGCCCCACATGGCCACATTGTCGCTTCCAGGACTGACAATTGGCCTGCCTATTTGGCTATTCTCAACTAATGTAGTTCAGACCACCATGGTTCCTAAACAGTCGAGTCAACTGTTAGATCAGTCTAGAGCTTCCCACCAGCCTTCCACTTCTTATAACTCTTCCTCTAATCCTCCATCTTCGCAAGATGGGGCTGGCAAAAGCCAAGCTCCCATGGAGAAGAAGGAAAAGAAGAAGAAAGAAAAGAAGAAGAAGGAGCCTAAGGCGACTGGGGGCAAACAAAAGACATCTGACAAAAACCCACACACAGCACAGACCGGGCCTAAATCGCCATGTGTCATATGTAGAGGAGACCACTTCCATAGAGATTGTCCCTGTATTCCCTGGATACTAAGGGACTGGTCACCTTGTTTGCACAATTCGGGGGCATCAACCTCTGATAACCATGTTGATTGCGTACCGTCAACCAGCAAAAGTGAAGGTTCAAGACAAAGAGGGGGAGCAAGATCCCCCTGTAGACTGTGCGAAGGCTGTCACGCCATCCACCGTTGTCCCTTCTTAGCCGAAGCGAAGAGAGTTTTGGAAGATCGCCCGGTTTCACCGGTAATACTTCCTCCTGGATACAAAAAACTCGTGCTAAATCCTTCGTTGGTTGAAAATACAGCTGTCCCGCTCAAGTGGTCAGCTGAAGCGTCAGTCATTGAAAATGAACCTACTGAATCCAAACCAGATGAAAGTCTAAATTTCGATACGACAGTTGACACGGTTCTTCCTTCAGAGGTTTGATCCTCAAATGACACCGTCACTGAAGATTCATCTTCAAATGACACCCTCACTGAAGAGAATAAGGATAACACCATCCAGATTCTTTTCATCAACACAGATTCTGATGAGCATCAGGGCAATGCGCCCATTCCTTTATCGCAGGAAGGAACATCGTCAGGATCGTATCCGGCTGTGTATTCGGTCCCACCACCAAGCAACCTGGTTGTGTCCTTTGATTGGAACCAACTAGGCAGACCCCGATTACCAGCCAGTATACCATTCAGAATCATAGTCCAAATCTACAAAATGGTAATGGCTGGAACTATCATTGATGAAGGGGCATCTGTGAGTATCCTTTCCTCTATTGCTTGGAAAGCATTGGGTTCCCCAGAGCTTTTGCTTGAGATAAGAAATCTCTCGGGTTTTGACAAAGGAACCAGTCGACCGTTAGGGATCCTCCCCAATGTGCCTGTTACATTGAAAGGGAAGATCGTTCAAATGAACGTGATGGTCGTTCAAGGACCCTTGGATTATAACCTACTCCTTGGACGAGACTATATATATTGCATGGGAGCTATAGTCTCCTCACTCTTTAGAGTAATGTGTTTTCCACACGAAGGAATAATGGTCAAGCTCGTAGACCAACTTTCATTTCCGGGATCACACATCGCAAATAGTCAAATACCAACCCTCAATGGTCTATTCAATCAAGAAATGTCTCCGCCCCCAGTCCTCCTTCCCGATGAGTGCGAGTGATTCGGAAAGATGGGATTGGGACCCAGGGGGCATGCATCCTGGTCTGCTTCAGGCAGAGGAAACCCTGGGTATAAGGTAGAATTTCCGCGGAAGAATATGACTAGTTCGTACCCCGTCCGAAAAGGAAGAGGGGTTGTTCTGGAACATGATTCTTTTGTCAAGGTTACTTTTTTGACAAAGGTCATTCAACTTTGTCTAAACAGGTAGGCAATGCCAAAGAGGTTCCTTTGCGGCAGCAAATTGTAACCATCTTTGGGTAAAAGGAAAGCCTCACCCGTTAAAACAAATGTTTTGAAGGATAAGTAGGGGCAGCCTCCAAAGAAAGAGATTCATTTGCTGCAACAAATTGTAACCATCTTTGAGTAACCTAATGATAGACATCGCCGAAGAAAGAGTTTCATTTGCGGCAGCAAATAAAACCATTCTTTGGGTAACCAGAAAGAGGCAAGCCTCCCTCAACAACATTAATGTTTTGTCTTTGAGTAGTGTTCTTCTCTTGTCGCAAGTAGCTGCTCTCTTGTCGCAAGTAGCTGTTCTCTTGCGATCTTGCAAAAGATCTGTTAAAAGTTGGGCCGACGGGAAGACAAGTACCGCGTAAGACCCGTTAAAAATAACGAGAAGACAAGTATCGTTAACATTAGACTAGCAAGACGAAAAGTAGCTATGAACACCCAAAGAAAAACAAAGGTGGAGGAGAGGAGGGGCAGCCTTGAATTTCTATTTTATACCTGGGGGCATGAAAACCTTTTGGAGTATAAGCAAAGAGTGGTCATTGATCGTTTCCTAACTTACATAAAGAAAGGATGTGGGGCAAAGGTCAAAATTTGCCAAATTAGGAGCATAGCTTCGTGAGATAAAGCTCCATAAAAAATAGCTATCTCACAAGAGACATTTCTTATCTTATGACTGGTATATCGAGCAGTTTTACCGCGGAATTTATGCTCGTTAAAAAATAGAAAAGCGAGATCCGAGCAGTTTTAGCGTCATAGTTCATGCTCGTTAAAAAATAAACATAAGCTTTTGAGCAGTGTTTTGGCGCATTCAAGCTCTTTAAAAAATGAACCCAGTACCGGTAAATAACCATTGTGATCGTAAATTTATTAGCCATAAAAGCCTTGGTCGTGTTTTGCACCTGCCACCTCCATTCCATTTGGCCTATCGTTCACCTCCATATGATTGTTTACCCATTTTGAGGAACAGCTGCGAAGAGTGATTTCACTTAGCCATCCTTGTGACACTGCCGTGATTGGAAAATTCCAACCTGTACCTGGAATCTGCTGCTATCCCTGTTTATCACTCGTTCCTCAAAAGACGAGTCTTCTTTGAGCTCTTTTCTCCTGACTCGTAAAATATGAAAGGTTTGCCGAGTTTTGGCCTTCCAGCTCGTTAAAGTGACCGGAAGAGCTATCCCTCCTCTAGATTTTAATCTTTTTGGACCTGAGGGATTATTGCACAAAAAGGTCGAGCGCTTGTTTTATTCGGCTCGTTAAAGTAATCGAAAACTCATCCCTTCTGTATTGTTTTATACTTTTTCAGACTTAAGGGATTAGATGACGAAAAAGGAATTTTGGAGTTAACTTTCTGTACCTTTTCAGACTCTCTAAAAATGAAAAGGACCGAGTTGTCTTTGTCGCTAGACTCGTTAAAATGATTGAATAGCGACAAACTTGTCTTTAGACGAGAACGAGTTTCCCTATCGCTAGGCTCGTTAAAACATAGCGATGGGCTTGCCCGAAGGGCAGGTTATAGAACAAGCATATGTTATCCTCCTCAAGCTTGACAAAAATAAAGAGGTACTGGTCAGAAATGACTGGGGAAAAATTGGGAGAACCTCAAAGCTTTAATGGTAGCAAGTCACTCTTGAACATGACACTTTGTCCTCCGTATCACATCGGGTTGGGTTGTTTCATTCACCGGTCTCATCACCATGGTCCTCGCCAAACCATCCTCATTTGGGGTAATGCTACCGATCCATCACATCAGTGTCGTTAGATGTTCAAGAGATGTGTTCAGAAAGAGTCAACCGTGTCCCATCCACTGCCATACATTATCCTTCATCCACCCATGATCGCCACCCTGAATCATATTTCACAGATTGTTTTCACCTCCACTAAAATCATTAGCTCCGTTCCATGTCACTGATGTGGGATTCATTAAGGCCCTCCTTTGACGGATCGCTTCTTGTCGACTTCAGCTCATTATCCAAGAAGTTGATCTAGGAACAAAACCCCCAGTACTTTGAAGCTTGCATGCCTCAATGGCAAGTTTCTCACTTCCGGCGACAGGTATACATCAATGACCTCCGACCAGAAGATTTTGCGTGGTGTTCGACGCCAAGTCCTTTATTCACATCACGTGAATTGTACTGCAGTACCTTGAGGGTCATTGTCATTATTGGTGATCCCTCTCGCGCTTGTTAACGGTTTACATTATTGACCGGTAATCAAGCGATGTCTTTCCATGTTCGACTTCAGCGCAATTCTCACATGGATCGACTTGTACTTAGAGTGAAGATCGAACGAGTTTCGAAGACCCCGGATCTAGTTTCATCCATCCGGGCTGCGATATATATTCAGGATATAAAGACATTTGATATGTACATCATTGCAGCAGATGATCATCCTACTCAAAGGATGATAATTTCAGCAGAGAATTATCAGTCTACCATCAGACGATCGTCTGTTCTATGTACCAAAATGAATTTATAAAGCTGAGCATGGGAATGCCCGCCTCAGCTAGATCATGAAAGCAGAATGAAAAATAATGTATTGTATTGTATTTTATTACAGGGCACCTCTCAGCAATTGAATGAACTTCGGATCCTCCTGATAAAGCATTTCACCCGATAAACGACCTCATACTTTAGGGGGCAACTGTTATAGACATTTTTGTGCCTAACAGCATGAAGCATGAAAATTTCAATAATCTGAGGGATCCAAAGTCCCTAAACATGTTGTTCTTACCCCTAGAGGAACAAGGTCAGCAAACCACAGCACTAAAAATCAGTTCTCCACCTGAAAACACTCAAAAACAAGCAGTTTCTGGACCATGTCAGCTGCTCCACTGAGCATCTGCGCTGAATGTCAACTGCTCCACTCTGTACCTGCACTGAATCTCAAAACTAATGAAGGCTACCTGCGCTGGGCGAGATTGGCCAAGTGGCACAGTCATTCTGCAAGGTGTCAACTGCCCAGGAAGCTTCCAAACTGACACTTGGGTCAAGGAATTCGCCTTGTGATGAGTAAGAGGGTCTTGATCTCCAAGTGGAAGCAAGAATCTCCAAGTGGACTCAAGAACTGAAGATTAACTAAAGTGGGAGAGGACACTAGTCAGCTTCATGCCAGTCTCAAGATGACTCATCCTTTCTCCAAAACCCTATATATAGAGCTCTCTCATGAGGTCTAGGGGAGGCTGGAATTTTAGTGCAAGTAAGGAAGTGTTGTTGGTTTGTGTATAGAACTATTGGGTGATTGCTTGAAAGAGGTGAAGAGGAGATTTCTTTCTGCTGGGAGGTGTCGCTGGATTGGGCCTATTATGGTTGTAACTCTCTCAGAACTTTGCTTCTTCTATTAATAAAGTATTTGAGGTTCTTCTATATGCATTTGTCTTTATGGTGAATAGATGCTTGTATATTTGATTTATGCTAATCCCTGAATCGATTATGGATGTATGCTTCTTGTAGTTTCCTTTTCTTGTGCTTTTATAGGATCTTTGTGTAGCTGGGTCGGTGAAAGAGCAAGGAGCTAGGAGCAAGCAGCAAGGAGTGAAGACTGGATCGACTATTAAGCGCAAGATAACGGTTAGTAGATCATCCTTCTCTTCCCTCTCTCATCCCATAAATAAGTAATCTTGAATAGATTTGCATTCAGTTGTTGCTGAGGTACTATCACCCATAGAGTGGGATAGGGTCATTCCGTATTGGATACTTTTCCCAACAACACCCCCTCTCTTACTTGTCGGATCCCGCCTCACGACTATTCCGCCTGACTTCTGATACGAGTTGGTGACCATAGTTTCCTATCCTAGGGATCACACAGGTGGCTATAGAGGGGAATCCCATGGAACCTAAGGCTGATGTTGTATTACATTCAGAAGTACTTCTAGAGGGTACCCTTGCAAAGCTTGGGTGCTTGCACCAGCAAGGGCTGTTGTCTGGAGGTGAGCGTAACTACCTCTGATACCTTCACTAGTAGGCTTGGGATTTTTTCAAAGCCCTTTGTATTAACTTTCTTGTATCTTGGTATCCATTCCTAATCGCCCAAAGAAGAAATACTAGAGAGTTGTTTGATTGTTGATATCTTTAGGGACTTTTTAGTGAGTTTTCTTTGCTCCTAGTCAGCCTAGATTTATAATTTTTTGAGTCTTTAAGTAGATCTTTTAAATAATTCAAAGTGGTTGATCGACCATCTCGATGGTCTAGGAGACTTCGTGGGCTATCACCTATGAGTCCTGAGCCTTCTCCTAGAAGGCGTAGGAGAAATTCTACCAGTGGTTTTCAACCAGTGGAAACAGGCACATCAGAGATTGATCCTCCACTTGGGGTCATTAATTCACAAGATAGACCTGGCACCGGTAGAGAGTTAGATAGAAACACACCATTTCTTTCTCGAGTACCTTTTTAGTCAAAAGATAATATCAAAGTTGAATAGCTTTCAAAGTCAGTTGCAGCTCCGAATTCACGTCTTCCTCCTAATCATCCAAACGTTCTATTGTACGTCGAAACCCCGACTCATAGGCCTTCGAGCCCCAGTTTACACCCATCTATTCCTTTGACAACCACTGCTGGAAGCATGGCATCTATGATGAGTGTTGAGATTTTGCAGACTTCCATATTTGTACAAGGAGGAGGAACTATTTCCATCCCTTCTATTACTCCCAGCATGGCTATATTTGGGTCTACTTCCATTTCGTCAACGAGTGGAATTTCTAGGGCTACTGCATCCGGTTTTTAATTCATCCCTTATGGAATGTCATCTCACGGGATTCCTTCAGTTCCTTTGAACATACCATCGACCGCCTCCACATCCATGATGAGTGGATCAACTTCTTTTCAAGGTTTCCCATTTGGAAGTGGTCATATACCACACTCCAATCCAACAGTAGGGTCAATGCCTTTTTCCTTTACAGGTCAAGTTAATAACCCATTCCAGAGTTGGACAAACACTGCGGTTAGTGATATAGGAGTTGGGAATCAATTTTATTCCAGCCAACACAGGAATGTTTTGTATTCGTTAGTTAGTTCGTTTCATAATTTTCCACCCTTTGCTAATGCATGGAATCCTTATGAGGGGCTCTCAGCTCCTTTTAACACTTTGTTGGGGGGGGGGTAACTTCACTAGTTACGGAGGATTTTCGGCAAGAGTTGGTCAAACTACGAATTTTGTTGGACCAAAAGGAGCACCTTTTGGTTCGGTAGGCTCTACGAGTTACTTCAGGAAACCTGGTGTTTTTCAAAATCCAGGTAATTCTTTTTAGACCTTTGGGAACCTTGCCCGCACTGTATGGAATTCCAAAGGTCCGCCACGAATCCCTTTTCTGGCCACGCTGAACTTGCCAAACTTAACTAAATTGATAATTGATCTGATTCAATACAATCCATCTTGGCCTCCGGTCCTAACTAAACTTCCCTTGGATATCCCAAAATTCAAAGGGAAGAGTCATGAAGATCCGGGAGACCACATGACCACATTTCACTTATGGTGCTCATCCAACTCCCTGATAGATGATTCGATCAGGTTGAGGTTATTTCAGCACACCCTAACCGGAAATGCGTCCAAATGGTATGTAGAGTTGCCAAGGGGAACCTATACATCTTTTTTTGATTTGGCTAATGTCTTTTTGGACCATTTTATGTTATATACCTAGGGGGGATAATATGGGGTACCAAGGGAGGTACCCAAGGTAATAATGTAATAATGAGATGGGCCATAGTAATAAATAAGGTGGTTAACCCATATCATGTAAGGGACCATAATTAGTTAATAATAATGTAATGGGCCCATGGTATTAGTTGATGGTATGAGGGAACCATGGTAATGACCCATGGTATTGTATGTATGAGGCCTATATAGAGGCTAGAGACTCCATGTCAAGGAATATAGTCAAGGAATATTGTATGAACAGACATATGGCTTGTGGAGTGTTCTCCTTAAGGAAGGAGAACACTCCACAAGCCATATGCCTGTTCATATAATATTCCTTGACTATTTTCCTTGAAATGGAGTCTCTAGCCTCTATATAGGCCTCATACATACAATACCATGGGTCATTACCATGGTTCCCTCATACCATCAACTAATACCATGGGCCCATTACATTATTATTAACTACTTGTGGTCCCTTACATGATATGGGTTAACCACCTTATTTATTACTATGGCCCATCTCATTATTACATTATTACCTTGGGTACCTCCCTTGGTACCCCATATTATACCCCCTAGGTATATAACATTCCACCCCCCTAAGCATGTTTCGTCCCCGAAACATGGGAAGAACACAAATAATAAGATCTACTCAAAAGAGTAGTCCACTGGTACCATGAACGTGCATCTATCCATCTAAGAGAAAGGTGAACCCTCGATTTTGCTGGTGCCTCGCTCGCTTGAGATGGAAGTTGACCGTGGAAGCTCTTCTGTGTGTAGTAGGTGGATCGTCGCTCCTCGTTATCTGTCATACGGGGGTTGTTGTCCTTGTGGCTAATTGGTTGCCATCTTGTTGGTCGTTGTCTTGCGGGGTGATGATATGTTGAAGTTTTAACCCACAGTGTCTTTTTCTTTAATTCACCCTGCTGTGGTGCCCATTGTGGTGTCTTCTTTTCCAATATGACTTCAACCACTGAACCCTCATCAGATGTGTCAGCACCTGTTACCTTTTCGGCTTCAACCTCTGTTTGTGTTTGATTGTCGACCATCAACTGCTCATCATCTGATATGTCAGTCCCTGGAACATCTTCTGCGTCAACCTCTGTGGACTCTACCTGTTTATTGATGGAAATATCCTATAATGTAATTTTCTTCTTTTTATACCAGAGCTTCAGGAATTTCTTCTGCACATTAATATTGATAGTACCCACAGATTCCATCCAAGGATATCCCAAAACAACATCCATATTATCTGTCTCTGAAGCATAAAAATTAACATGCAACACATACTTATCCTTAGAAATCTTCAAATCCTTATACACTTGAACATCCTCATTATCAATCTGTGCAGTTTTTGCTGGAACTTGCAATCTTTTTGCCAAATTAATACCTATAAGATTTTGCTTGCAACTAGGATTTATAAACACAACGATTTTCTCCTTTTGAATCAATCCATGAACCTGCAATAAAGATATACCAGTAGGAAATAACCGCATATGTTTCTCCTTATCTTGTTTTCTAGTATGAAACCATCGGTCTAAAAGGAATTTTTCAAATTCTTCATGAGGCAGATTGTAACACTTCGTATGGTTAAGTAATCCCCACCATGTGGCTGCCTCATCTCTAAAATCCTCCACTGCCCACAATTTCCAATTGTTTTTCCATACCCACTTCTTTTGTTTTATGTATTCTTCAATAGTAGGACCACTATCTTTTCCTGTAAAATAAAGAACCTTGATAGAAGCCATGAAGAGAGTTTTGAAAAAAACACTTACGTGGCGAAAATTTGAAATTGTCACAGTTTAGTCAATATTGCTCAGAATCCTTATTATGACCTGTTTTTGGAAATGGAACAACCATTCTGCATCTTCCCATGTGATAAAAATTTTGATCCAGGCAATAAAATTTCAAATCTGCGCTGCAACTCTCCCGCCGTCACCAAAATTTCTTCAAAAAAGAGCTGATTTTAAATCAGCGATATCTCCCTCATCCGGACTCCGATTCGACTGTTTTTTTTTTTTGAAATTGGGTAATGTTTTTCAAAAAATTCAGATCTACAATTAGATTTTGTAGATCTTGCAACAGGATGTCTAGATCTGCGCCGCAAACTTGCTGCCCCAAAAAATTGTCTACAATACCACTGATTTTTAGATCAGCGATATCTCCTTCATCCGGACTCTGATTCAACCAATTTTGTTTTTGAAATTGGCTATTTTTTCACAAAGAATACATATATACAATTATATTTTTCAGATATTTCACCAAAACATACATATTTGATCTGCAAACTCACCGCCCTCGAAATCCTGCAAAAAATTAAAAAAAAGTTCTCCACTTTTGTGCCCAAGAAAGTGCTCTGATATCACTTGTCGTAGCTCTGATACCACTTGTCGTAGCTCTGATACCAATTGTTATAGATCTAACCCAAAGATATTATGATAATAGAAATAAACCCAAGAATAAAAAGATCAAATATAGATAAATGATTCACTTTATTAATATCACTTGTCGTAGCTCTGATACCACTTGTTATCGATCTAATCCAAAAATATAATATAATGCAGATATACCCAGAAACAATAAGAGAGAAATAGATAGAAATGATTCTTTATTAATCAAACCCTTAAGGTAGGGCAACACCATACATTCACTCCTTAAGGAAGGAGAACACTCCACAAGCCATATGCCTATTCATACAATATTCCTTGACTATATTCCTTGACATGGAGTCTCTAGCCTCTATATAGGCCTCATACATACAATACCATGGGTCATTACCATGGTTCCCTCATACCATCAACTAATACCATGGGCCCATTACATTATTATTAATTACTTGTGGTCCCTTACATGATATGGGTTAACGACCTTATTTATTACTATGGCCCATCTCATTATTACATTATTACCTTGGGTACCTCCCTTGGTACCCCATATTATCCCCAAAACTGAACTTCTGGCTAACTTTCAGCAAGACACCACAACTCACATTTCGGATCACATCCAGCAATGGAGGAGGAGGAAAAGGCTTATCAAAGCTGAAATCCTGCCAGATTTCCTTATCAAATGGTTTCTCAAATCCTTAAAACCTGAGATCTCAAAGGATGTCTCTCTCTCCGGTGTTTATACGGAAGAGTAGGCCATTTTCAGAGCCCAACAATTAGAACTGATATATTCTCAATCTGGGGTTCTTCAGAAAATTCTACCTGATGCTCCTAGATCTAAGGTCGATTTAGCCAAACCGAAACCAAGTCCCCATGTCGATGGTAT
This sequence comes from Pinus tabuliformis, assembly GCA_031772625.1. Classification (NCBI taxonomy): domain Eukaryota; kingdom Viridiplantae; phylum Streptophyta; class Pinopsida; order Pinales; family Pinaceae; genus Pinus; species Pinus tabuliformis. The sequence continues at coordinate 849,879,302 of CM062809.1, read as the reverse complement.
AGTCAGATCGATTGATGTTAACGTGGTGAAACTATTGAATCGATTATAGTAGTGTTGTGGCCAGCAACAACCCCCCTTCTTATCTAGTTTTATTACTAATACTAAATAAGTGGGGACCCTTATCAAAAAATTAAAAATTAAATTAGTACTTGTATTCCCTTTTTGAATAAATTTTACTATCATAAACTTAGGAGAATTCTCGCAAAAATCCAAAAAGGACTTAAGTTTTATGATAAGTTTGAATAAAACCGTTCTCTCAATAATAAAGCATCGCATCGCAAAAAATGTAATGGATAACATCCTATAAACAAACCCATAATATTGAAAAATCGTGATGCGAGATCGTACACTAAAGAAACTCATCACATCGTAGTTTCCATATGCCTCAAGTAATACTTAAGGTGAAATACCTCAAGCCGCCGATATGCGATGACGTGTCTCACAAATCGCATTTCACAGAAACATATGGTAATAGATGATTGTCAAACACAACAGATTAGCGATATTGCGATCTGCGATATTGCGAAGCAAATTGCAAAATCGCTTTATCACAGATCTACAGGGCTCATCGTTCAAAAATGTTTTTCCATAATTCGATGCCAAGTTATGTGCATTAATGTTAATTTAATGAGTTAGTTGATGATCATTAATGAAAGAAGGTTTTGATCTAATCGAAGGGTCATTTCACGTAGGGTGATATATTTTATATGATTTCGACATTTAAAGCTTTCCCGTCACCTTATTTATTATCATTACTCTTTTCTTATTGGTAAATTGCAGGAGTGAAATGCATAAAGGTATACATAGCAGTGTTCAGAATATTATGGGAAAGAAGGTAAAAGCTCCGAGTTTTGAAGACAAAGAAATGACGCCCTTATACACAGACACCACCTATAACAGAGACGTTGGTGTTACTACCTAGGAAAGCATGTACAGTCTACTTGAGGAAGAAAATCCCAGGGTAATGAAGGTTACGACAACTGCAGACTCACGCAGGTCATTTGAGGCGTCAATTATAGAACTAGCATGCTCATTCTTGCATCGAATAGCGGCGAGACCCAAGATTCTTCCATACACAGACATGGTCAAATGGGTATTGGATAGTGCTAATATAATAGATAGACAGTTTAAGACTCAGAGCCAAGTACTCATTGGGTCGTTCACTCCACAAAATTTAAGGTTTATATATCCTCTAACAAAAACGCGCAAGAGGTGAAAAATATCACAAGGGAAGCCCAGATCAAGAAATGGAGGTAGGCGCATCGCCGGGCAAAACCCCTTGAGAAGGAAAGCCTCTAATCACTCAGTCACCTGTAAGCCTGGAAAATTGTAGGAAAAAGTGCTAAAGGCTAAAGACAAAACCCGAGCTCTAAAAACTAGTGGTATTTATCAGAGACCACTCCAAGATTTCTACCAAATGCACAACATCTACAAACAAGCTGGAGACAAAAGGCTAAAGAAAGAGCAGAGTCTATCAAGAGTTTAACCAAGTTGAATTGGGATTCTTACTGGCGATACTTGGTAAAACCACACAGTCAATGCATGACTCTCAAATGCCTCATTAACTCTGCCGAGAAGATGGCGCCAACACTTGCCGATTCTGTTTTCGCAGGACAACTTAAGTCAGAGGTCGGCCAACCAACTCTCCTCAAGCCGATGTTGAATGCTTGCGACCACAGACAACAAATACATAGATAGTTAATTGCCAGATTCAGTTTTAGTTTCAATTTTAGTTTTAGTTTTGCTTTATTTTTTCCCTAGATGGGGACAGTCATTTAAACCTCCCCCTATATTTTTGTAATAAACTATTTTTAGATTTAACTAGTAGTATTTCAACCCTTCTCATGCATTTAAAGAAGGGTCCTGAAATTTGTCAAAAACATTTCCTCAAAACATGCACTTCTGCACCCTCCGAGGAGGTTTTGATGAATGAATGGAACAAGATTTATTGATATCTGTGTTTAATATCTGCTACTGAAATTGCACTTTTGTACTCTTAGTAGATATTGAACTAAGAGGAGATAAATCATTATTGTTGAAGCTCATGAGTAGAACTTGTTATCAATGGTACTTTTATCTCTTAACGATTTCTGCTTATGTGTTAAGGTGATATTTATGTTCAATTATTTATATATGAATGCTTGAATGCTTGAGTTATCATTTGGCACTTCTGTACAGTGATGGCTATTCTATTTATGCTTAATATATGAGTGACTTATTATGCGATATGCTTTTCACAATTGTTTCGGCTAACTTTTTATATGAAATGGTTTATCTTTATTGAATTCTTTTCTCATAGCGATTAAATGATCTTTATTACCAATTGCTGTTAGAAATTATTTTAGGTCGCATAACTAAAAGATTGAATCCCGGGTTACTTTTAGAAGTAGATATTTCTATTCATTAGAATACAATTGCATGTTGTTAAATTAGATTTAGAATAAAAGCATTTTATTTAGAAATTATTAGAAAGGAAATATCAATTCTCAACACACACACACATAAATTGGGAAACTGGTCCCATTATCCCCAGTTGGACCCACCATCCCAAATGGAAAAGGGGCTACTTTCAAGGTCCGAACCAGGTGGGTATCCCCCTTGTTGTAGACCCGATTTCCAGGGCTTCAACAAGCAGTTGTCTCTGCAAACTGCTTCTTCTACCCAAGCAGCACCGTCTGCACCTACACTTTCCCAACCTACCTCTATAAACGTCGTCCATACCATAAACCCCAAAGGATATCAACAATCTGATGGGAAGAGGAAGGGATGAGGTAAGAAGAAGAACCAGGAAGGAAAAGGCAATGCAAACAAACCCGACAATATTGCGGGAGAGGGCAGGAAAGAGTCCAAGAAAAAGGTAAAATTTCCATGCAAGTTATGCAATGGAGATCATCTGACTCACCTCTACCCTAAGATGTAAGACGCTGAGCGCTTATTAGTATAGCAAGGGTCCTCTAGCTCCCAAGATTTTCTGACTAACCCTTTTCCCCAAGGACATCAATTACTTGCTGGCACGAATTCTAATGCTGGTACCTCTGCCGGGGGCAACCAGGAAGGGGAAAATTCATCAAATGTTTATATGATGAGCTCTCATATCGACGTCGCTACGCAAGCACACGATTATGGTGAATCAGAAACATCTAAGGCTAAATCTGTTCTTGAAGCCACAAAACCACTTCATATTGAGTGGCCCTCTGTTGAGTCTATACCTCGGATACCAAAAGGCTCTGCAAAGCGCTCGACTATTAACCCTAATGCTAGGGCAGCCTATAACTACTCGATTGTAGAAGATCTAGCTCAAAGTCCTTGTTCTATGTCAGCATTAGAGGTACTCCAGTCGTGCCCTTCTTAGAGAAGTGCTTCGCTTTCGTCAATCGGTGAAGTAGACCCAAATAATTCTTTAGTGCTCACTTTTGATATGCTGAATGTCAAAAAGAGACTTCCTCACCATATGGCTTTCCAGATAAAGTCCACATACCGAAAGACCAATATTTTTCGGACTATTATAAATGAGGGAGCTTCCACTCGTGATGTCTATGTCATGTTGGAAGGCCATTGGATCACCTTCAACTATTCCTTCGCCAACTATTTTGACAACAATTGATGTACATTCTCATAGGCCACACGGGATTATCCCAACCTTTCCTATCTGTATTGGGGGAAAGGTAGTGAATATTAAGGTAGAAATCATCGACGCAAACCTGGATTATAGCCTCCTCTTAGGCAGGAATTGGATTTACAAGATGGATGCCATAGTTTCTTCATTATTCCACATCCTCTGTGTTCCTCATGATGGGAGGATTATTAGCTTTGATCAGTTAGATTATTCTCCAGGTGACTCTCACGCAACTTCAGATTCTACCATTCCATTGGTGGACAATCCCCATCAACCTATTATGAATTTAGAAGTTGGGATGTACTCTTTGTTAATAGGTATATTCGACCTCCATGCTCCTAGAGCTAGAATTAATGTGATTTCATCCTCTAGGGGACCTTCTCAAAAAGAGTTCTTTCAAACTCATTGTTTTTTGAACCCTTGGTCCTTACCTTCATCTACCACCACATTAAATGGAGGGAAGATAGGTGGAATGGAATTTCCCATGTCTGCAGTGGAACTCGCTTATCAATCTATCATTAACTTTGCAGACAACCGTCCCACTCCTTTTTCACTAGAGGAGTTAGATGGCGATGTGGCTCTGGCTTGGACCCTCGATTCTACTTCAACTCTGGATTGCTTGGATACAATCTTACCATTTGAAGAAGCAATTATGGAAGCAATGATGGGTGTGTATCAAACATGGGATGATTTACATCATCGTTCATATTTTCTCCCTCAATTGTGTGAAGTTGAATCTAGTTTGTCCAATCTATCTACTAGTGATGTTTATACAGTTTCAAACCCTTTAGCTCCAGCACAATTTTCTACTGAAGGTAACATGTTGGTTATCTCACAAACTATACCTGTGAACATCTCTAGGGATCCTAATGTAATCGAAAATGTCTTCATCGGAGCTGACTGTTTCCCTGAAGAAATTCAAATCTACACCAATCTCTTTAAAGAATTTTGAGATGTGTTCTCTTGGTCTTATGAGGAAATCCCTGGAATTGATCCATCTATAGTCCATCATGAGATCAAGACATATGAAAATGGCAAACCTATTCACCAAAAAATTCGACTGGTCAATCCTTGGAAAGTAGCAACTATTAAAGCTGAATTTGAAAAGTTGCTTAAGGCGGGTTTCATATACCCCGTTCCTCTAACTAAGTGGGTTTCCAACCCAGTCCTGGTAGATAAGAAGCAAGGAATGATCCCAGTATGTATCAACTTTAGGGATTTAAATAAAGCTTGTCCAAAAGACAATTACCCCACAACTTTTATTCATCAAATTGTTGATGAATGTGTGGATAATGAAATTTTTTCATTCATGGATGGATTCTCTAGTTACAAATTACTATCCGTCTAGAGGATCAGCACAAGGCATCCTTTATTTGTCCTTGGGGCACGTTTTCATAAAATAAGATGCCTTTTGGCCTTAAAAATGCTATAGCTACTTTTCAGCGGGCCATGTCTTATGCTTTCCACGACATCAAACATTTTATCGAAGCGTACTTGGATGACTTATCTGCTCATTGTCACAAGAGAATTGATCATCCCAGGCACCTTCAATTAGTCTTTGAGAGATGTCGTTTTTATAAAATCTGATTGAATTTGAATAAGTGTGTTTTTGCAGTCACATATGGTCGACTGTTAGGATTCATTGTATCGAATGAAGGGATTCGAGTTGATCCTTTCAAGGTTGAGGCAATAATTCAGTTGCCTCCCCCATCTTCCATTCATCAAATTCAAAGTCTCCAAGGAAAGGAAAATTTCTTGAGGAGATTTATAGCAAATTACGCCGAGATTACCAAAGGATTTATGTGTTTGCTTAAGAAAGGAGTTCCATTTTTATGGGACGATTTCGCACAATGATCTTTTGATGCTTTGAAAAAAGAATTAACCTTTGCTCCATTATTGAGTCCACCAAATTATGGAAGAGATTTCCTTTCGTATCTCATTCCAGCATAATCAACCATCGGTATGGTTTTGGTTTAGGAGGATGATACTCTCAGTGAGCATGTAATCTACTACTTGAGTTGAGGCTTAGTAGGACCTGAGCTATGTTATTCTACCATCAAGAAATTGGCCTTGGTAGTTGTCCATGTTGTTCAGTGGCTTCATATTACATTCTACTTCGCATAACATTCCTCTTAGCGACTGTCAGTCCTTTTCAATTTGTCCTCAGTAAGCAAGTGATTGGGGGCAAGTATAATCGATGGATTTTTATTTTGCAAGAGTTCAATCTCGAATTCTTGTCAGCTAAATCTAAGAAGTCATTAGTTTTTGCGGAATTGATTTCAGAGCTGCCTTGTGTGGAAGCTACTTTTTATGAGGAAAATTTTCCCAACGAACATTTATTACTCATTTCTTCATAGGATCCCTGGTACGAAGACATCATTATATATCTCCAGACTTCAAAGTTTCCACTTGCTTTCTCCAAATATGAGCATCGAAAGTTACGTCACCTTGCCAAAAACTATGTTATTATTGGTGATACATTATATCGCAAAGGGGTTGACTCAATCCTTAGGCATTGCTTAACTTTGGAAGAAGCCAAGTCAATACTTAATGATTGCCACAGTGGAGCTTGTGGCGGTCATCTATCAAGGCTTGCAATAGCCCAAAAAATTTTGTGAACAAGCTACTTTTGGCCTTCAATTTTCAAAGACTGTTTTAAAGAAGTCAAACATTGACATCCTTGTCAAGTTTATACTCAGAAAATGCACACGCATCCAGCTCCACGTTTTCATGTTATCACTTTCAGTCCATTTAAAAAGTGGGGCATTGATTTTACTACTTGTAATACGCCTTCGGCAGGGAATCACACGTACATCATTGTGGCTATAGACTACTTTATGAAGTGGGTTGAGGCCATGCCTACTTTCAAAAATGATAATGAGACAACAGCCTTGTTTCTCTTCAACCAAGTTATTTCATGATTTGGTATCTGAAGAGAGATTGTCACTGACCATGGCAGTAACTTCCAAAATCAACTGATGACCGAATTGGCTCTCAAGTTGGGCTTCCAACAAGAGCATTCATCTCCATATTATCTGCAGGCCAATGGGAAGGTTGAAGCTATGAATAAGTCCCTTAATACCATCCTGCAAAGGATAATTGATAAAACTCTATTGGCACATCATGTTGTAACCGACACTTTGGGCAGATTGAACTTCAGTTAAGACTGCCACTAGTTTTACTCCTTTTCAACTAGTTTATGGTTTCGAATCTATCTTCCCTATCAAATGTGAAATTTTGTCCCTTAAGCTAGCTGTAGAACTTCTTCCAGAGACATCTAGTCTCGAAGAATGCCTCGTTCATTTGGAACATCTTGATGAGTTACGTCGAGATACAACCATAATAAACAAATCCCATAAGAAGAGGATTAAAACTCAATATGATAACGCTGTCCATCCTTGGGTTTTTTCTGAAGGCGACCTTATCTTAGTCTATGACCAAGACAAAGATGCCCTGGGAATAGGCAAGTTCAAATCTATGTGGTATGGTCCCTTTATAGTCAAGCATGTTTTGAAAAAAGGGGCTTATGAATTAATTGACTTTGAAGGGAACAAGTTGGCAGAACCCAAAAATGGGCTCTACCTTAAGAAGTATTTTGCTTAGGCTTCAACCGAGCAATTGCTTGTTTATATATATTATATCTTTGTACATATCTGTCTAGCATTTTGTGATATTGATATTTTTTTATCTGCTTTGGCAGATATTGATGGACAATTCGATATATTTCAGATTTGTCGATGGTGCAAGTAGGCACACTCGGAATCTTACTTCCCTGGCTTGGGTGATTTATTATCCATTTGGCTAGTTGATGGTGTTGAGGGGAGTATGTATTGGCCCTTCTTTGAACAACATTTTTTAATATACTGCCATTCTTAATTTACTATCCAAAGCAATATCTTATGGGATTGATTCGTTGGTAGTTTATCTAGACTCACAACTCGTGGTGTCACTGTTAAATAACACTTATCAGGTTCGCGATCCTTATTTATATCACCAATTTTGGAGAATGACCGTTGGGTAGGCTGGGAAGTGACCGTTGGTGTCACTGCTCATGACAAGATGTCCGATTTAAGGCAAAAGGGAGCGGGCGGCGATCATTTAAGACAAGAATTAACTACAATATTTGGGACAATCTGCTGCCAATAAAGCATTAATGACTCAGAATTTGGGGGAACGATCGAATTCAAATTCAAAAGGTGCTATAAAAATCCAAGGGCTATCCACGATACAACACTTATTCATTTGAGATTTGAGACATTACGTAGAGCACAGAGTGTTGAGCGCCAAGTGATATTTGAGCCCCAACATTCGCAAACAACCACAGACAGTTCCAACAGAATGATGACTACCAAGAGAAGTGTGGGTTTTGTAGAGAGTAACGACACTGAAGCCACGCAGGACCCCATGGTACAGGAGGTCCCCAGAGATGCTGGGGATGCACCAAAAATTCCGAAATTGCCTCGGACGTCGAGACCCAAGAAGGACAAGTAGGTAGCGGGACTATTCCGCATGTCCCCACGAAATCCACGGTTTAATAAACTCTCCATGGAAGAAAAGGGCAAGGCTGTCACCATTGAGACAGATGATGAGGAGGAGGACCTACAGGCCCTCATCGATGAGATAGAGGCAGATGAAGAAATGGAAGAAGACATCCAGTTAGTGTGCGCTACAATGAAATTTCTGGAGTATGTCCCTTTACGGAAAGGAAAAGCTAAGGTACCCAAGGATTTGGATGCCTTTAAGAGCACACTCTAAACTCTGCTCCACCCCGATGGAATAGTGTTTGAGGGCTCGCCCTTGGGCCATGTGCCCACAATGAAGTTTGAAGATTGGGACCTTGGACATGCATAATGTGCATATCAAGGCACGTAAGGATCCGGCGCAGAACTAGACCAAGCTTCCCTTCATTGCCATTGATGATGCAATCTTCTCTATGCTAGAATCATGGCCTCCCGAGTGGCACACCCTGGATCTGGCGGAGCAGGATAGAACAAAAACACAAAAGCAGAAGGATGCAACCAAGCTGCGTATCACCTAGTTGGCCTACCAAAAGCACAACGAAGAGTTGGCCGTGGAGGTAAGGGCTGCTCATGAGGCAGTGAAAGCAGGCGCAGAGCAGGAAAAGGCTACCAAAAAAGCAGTAGTAGCATAGGAAACAGGGGCCACCACACCACAGGAGGAAGGGGGCCAGAACTTGTCTATAGGAAAAGGAGCAGAGGGCGTGGACCCAAGCACAACATCCACATAGCTGAAATGGATGTGCGTCATGGAGAGATCAGGTCCACAAAGAAAGGTTAAGGCATCGAAACTAGACATCGAACTGATTACACTAACAGAAGGCAACCTCTATGACATCGGTGACATGGTTCGCGAGGTCACTAGGGAAGCGCTCCAGGAAGCCATAACGGAGCAACAGATTGTGTTGGGGGCCCTAAGGGCACAGTTGTAGGAACTTCAGGTGCGGCCCCCATAGGAAGGAGCAGTAGCTGCTTATGGCACCGTAGGTACATCAGCAGTGGAGCAGCTACTACGAGAAAAGATGGCTAACACCATAGTGCTACTGAAAGGAGCGCTAATAATCGAGAAGGAGGATGACAGAGTTGTAGTAAGCCGGATCAAGGGAATGGGCCTTAATTTGGCTGCCCTTCCACGAGACACATTTTATGTACTACAGGATCGCATCATAGCAGAACTCCGTGCAGGGGAGGGCCACGTGATTGAGGTATCAAGTCAGTAGAAGATCAACATTGAACAACTCAGCTTGTAGCATGATGAGCTACTGGCACATAATCAACAGATCGTGCAAACAATTGATGAAGCATGCCGACGCGTTCCAAAATTGTCCATCTCCGCAAACCCACCCAGAAATATGCAGATCCACTGTCTGGCAAGTGGAGTCCAAAATGCACGTGAGGAAATGACACGAGTACAACTGAAGCTGAACCTCTAGATTGTTGAGTTGCAGCTGAAGGCACAACCTTCCACTCCTCCGGAAGTTAAATAACATCACATTAGCACGACTCAAATAGGACTGAAAGAAATTGGACAAGCAGTGCAGGACTGAACCAATATTTTGGACCAAGCTTTTGATGTCCTCACATCCTTGCAGGAGGACCCCAACATACAGTGTCCGGAAACAGAGACGTGTGAACTGCAACAGCAGTATGACAATATCAGGGGAACTGTGTAGACAGTCATCCTCACCCAACGACTGGCAAAGATGCAACAAGCAAGGGCACTGAAGGAGCAGGTGGATATTGCAAGACAGAAAGAGGCACTTCTCAAAGCGCGCGTCCAACCTTAGATTGATGAGGTCTTCACCATTACGGTCGAGATTGAGGGCAAGCTCGCGTAGATGCAGGGACTATATGTGTTAAGGCAGATTGCGGAGCCCCATAAAGAAGCATGGAAGAGTGCATGCAGCAGGTCCAGAAAACCGCAGTTCAGTGCGTCGCGGACCTCCGAGTAGTACGGGACCAATTGGAGGGGCTCCGTGCGAAGATCACCGCGCCAGCAGAGTGACTTGGGATGAGTCACGATGATTGTACTAGGGGCATGTTTGGCATGGAATCCCCCCACAACATGTTTTGGGGCTCAAAGCCCAAGTTTTGGTCAAGGGTTTTGTAAGACTCCGCAAATTGCAGGCCGGAGCACAAAGTATAGGATGAATCATAGGACTGTCTGCCCTGAAATATTGTGAATCATAGGACTGTCTGCCCTGAAATATTGTAATGTAATGTAAAGTCATGTCGGCCTACCCATGGTTCGTGGACCATGGGAGTGTATAAATAGAGCGAGGCTCTAAGTGTAAAGATATGGAATGAAAGAGAAGAATAGGAATGGTTCGAACTTAGAAGAAGATTGTAAGTGTACTGGGTTGTAGTCATAGGAAGAGGCGCCATAGCTGAGTGCGCAGAGGCCTAGTAGAGTCCGCCGCTGAGTGCGCGGACCCCTGCAGCTGAGTGCACAGGGTGGTGTTGAGTTTGTAATCTGGATCAAAGATTAATACAGAGAAGTTGATTCCTGTTTCTGTGTATCTACTGTGCATTTTCTTATTTATAATTATACTGGTTTATCTATCATGTGCATTGATATGATTGTTGAATATGTTGTAATAATTGTTAATCTTATACACACAAGTTAGGCAATCGGGTAATAATGGATTTAACAATGAGGAACTTGGGTATTAGATGGGTTGTGCCCTAGGTAGGGTTCTGTGAAAGCAGCATTGTAGGCTGCGAAGGAATAGCAAGTGCGCGTAGTGGCGTGAGCATAGGGTTAAACCGCAGATCTCCAAAAGCTCATCAGACATTCCCAGGGTGCAGAAACATGGTTCTAGCACCCTCCCATACTACTTCGGGTGAGACCTCAGTCCACGCACCGCTGACTGTTGCCGAAAGGGCCAGTGGTACTGGGATTTTCTTGGCTAAATCACCTCTGAACCTGGCTCAGGCCCATACAAGGCAACAAGAACCTTCTTCCTTATCTTCTGTAGGATAAATATGCTCTTCAACCATTATCGAATCAACAAGCTGTGTAGAAATAATGCTCTTGGCTTGATTCCATTGTGGGCATGTTTTCTCTAAATGGTTTTCTTGATGATACAAACAATATTGACCCGTGCCCAAGATTTCAATGTTCAACACAACATTGGAGCTTTGCGCAAACTTTGTCGGTTGGTTGCTGCTACTACTAGAAGTTGCAGTCCTTCTGAACATGTTGAATATGAGAGGCTTGCTACTCATGGTGGTCTCACTTGACCTCTATTTAATCTATTCCATTTCATTAGATAGGGACTTGCCAAGACGGGTCAAGCTTTCAAGATCATAAGGTTCTTTCTCTTTGGCCTTGTTCACAGGGGCACGAGACCTCTTACCTGTGTCTTTGGAGTCTTTGTTTGGCTCATCGTATTAGATGACTCCACTTGAACATAGGTCCTTCAAATAGTGAAAGCCTCTTCATAATTTTATATTAGTGTTTGTTTCGAAGTTCACTTCACAAACTGTGCAATGTTTACTGGCAAGGCATAAGTGTAGTAATCTATTGTGATGGAGTCATGACGTTTCGTGTTTTCCAAAAATTTGTTGAAAATGCGATTGAATGTTTGATTAAAATCTTTCACTTTTTCCTTTTCCTCCATCTTAAGATTACCCAACTCTTTCAATAGCATGGCAGGGGTCTTATCATCAACAGTTTTTTCAAGTAAGATCTTGATAAACCCCCTCCAATTTTGGATGGAGTTTGGAGGAAGGTTGTGATACCATACAACTTCTCTACCATCCAAGGTACATGGAAAACGTATACATGCAACATGATCATAACATACCTCAAGTGTTTGTAGATGTAGGTAAAAATTTTCCAGATTGTCATCAACCTTCATTGTTTTATCACAGTCATACTTCGTTAAGAGATTCTCTGAATGATTTGGGATCTTATGTAGAACACAGGAAGTGCGAGTGGGACCTGAGTCATCCAGTCCAAATTTTGGCCTACCATGTTTTCTTCTTCATTTTCCTCCTCTTATTTGTTAGAATCGAATGGCTATTCTTCCTCTTCTTCTTCTCTACCTTACCTGTAGAAAGTTGTGTCCGAGAGTAGAATGTGGTCTTCATCACCACCATGAAAGAATGGAGGCTCTTCCTATTTTTCCACAATATACTAATTCTTCAATAATGGTAAGAACCATGTATTCAATAGTAGAAACTATTATCCCCGTGGGGTGGTCTTGTTCTTCATCGGAGAATATATAAGACTGATTACTCCTGGGATCAATCCAACAACTTTTGCAAATTGACAGGTTATAGGGCAGATGGCATGAATCCAGTCATATGGTATTTTACATTAAGGCTTGGCCCGAGAAGATTCACCAATGTCAGAAGAACGAGTAGGGAGGTGTAATGAATGTTGTTGTCTTAACCAAAATATGGGATGATGGGTTCGATGGGTTTATCAACCATAAAACATTGGTTTCCCTCCTTCTAAACCCAGAAATGTTGATGATGTTAGACCCACCAACATTAAGGGGATCTCCATGGTATGAAGTCCCAATTGGACCTCACACCATTTGGTGTAGGAGTACCATCCGGTATAAAGGCCCGGTTACTGAATCCTTAAAGATTTTCCTTGGCTCTAGTTGTCAGCACGCAATAGGTATGCAATAGTGTCTTTGAAAAGCAACGGGGGTGTGCCTAGTGAGTGTTCAGTTGCAACTATGTCGAGGTTCTTCTACTACAGAGAGGGGAGAAAAGGTATCCTCTAAGTGAGAGGTAATGGTACCACCCAAGAAGAGACACACATGAAACAGAAAGGTCTATCTAAAATCTAGAAGAATAGTCCATAATGGATGTGGCGATCATTACAACCAACAAATAGAGAAATATATGTCTAATATCTCGCGAAATAGTCAACAAGGATGGGACAGTGATAGCAACCATTACAACACATTGTTAATAAGATAAGTACTAAAAAAACTAAAATATTTCAACTATCTACACGTTGTTATCAGGAAATCTAGTGTCTATGCAGAGCTGCTAGTCCCACTAAGGCTAGTAGCTACCTTAGAAACAAACAAACTAAAACCACTTTCGTTTTCCTTTATGAGAAGTAGATAAGAGGGGAAAGAAGGAGACCAACCTCTGTCTTGCGCTTGGCTCCTTGCTTGATTCCTCTCCCTTCTGATAGATCTTTGCCACTCGCTTCCTCGTCTACCTAGCTTCAAAGAGCACCTGTAGAATCAAAGCAGCACAACATTATCCAAGAACATAGATCTACCATCATAAACAATATAGGACCAGATATATATTAACCACACAAATGCATATATCATCAATCATACAAGAATGTGGAGGAAAACTTGAATAGCTTTATTAATAATCAAGAATAGCAAAGAGGATTACAACCAATTGTTCTGACCCAACGTCATCCTCTCAGCAAGAAAGCCCTTCTTCACCTCATGAAAAGATTAGATCACCCAACACTATGATGTTACACCAAGAAACCAGCAGCACTTCCTTACAAGATACAAAATTCCAGCCTCTGGATCTCTGGGATGAGGGATCCATATATAGATGTTTGCAAGGGGGGTGAGTCAGCTTTTGAGATTTGATTAGTGTCCTCTCTCTGATATTTCTAGATTCCACTTGGAGATTGATGATATCTTACTCATCCCTGGGCGAATGCGGAGAGGCAAGTGTCATAGGAGAAGTTTCTGGAAGATTCCATGATCCTCCACCTCACAGATTGACCCTGCCATTTGTCCACTCTCGCCCATCGCACCCCATATAAGGGCTTTTCAGTATGCATCGCACCTCCCGTGTGCATTTAGGTGGGATGCAGCGCACTTTGACCATGGAGTAGGTGAGATGGTCCAGTTTTGACCAGTTCTAAGTAGTTTTTCATGGAGAACTTCTGGGAGATGATGTAATCAGCTGAACTTGTTCTTTTAGGGGTTGGAACAACACTTTTAGGGAATTAAGAGCCCTTGGTTTATGGACATTTATGATTGGGGTTGCAGTGCCCAAAAATTTCTATAATAGTTTCCCCCTAAAGCATGAGGTCGTTAATCTTTTGATGTCTGGTGAAATGCTTTATCATGAGGATCCAAAGTTTTTTCAAGCTGCAAGGCGACCTGTAATAAGATACAACACATTATCTTCATAATATTTTCATGATCTAGCTGAGGTGGGCATTCCCATGCTCAACTTTATAAATTCATTTTCATGTACATAAGACAGACAATCGTCTGAGTGCAGACTGATGATTCTGGTAGAGCCATCATCCCTTGGATTGGATGATTATCTGTGCAGTAATGATGTACATTTGATGTCTTTCTTTTCCTGAATATATATCACAGCTTGGATGGATGAAACTAGATCCGGGGTCTTCAATCTCGTTCGATCTTCACTCAAAGTGCAAGTTGATCCATGTGAGAGATGTTCTGGAGTCGAACATGGAAAGACATCGTCTGATTACTAGCCAATGATGTAAGCTGTTAACAAGCGCGAGAGGAATCACCAATAATGATGATGACCCTCAAGGTACTACAGTACAATTCATGTGGTGTGAATAAGGGACTTGGCGTCGAACACCACACAAAATCTTTCGGTCGAAGGCCATTGATGTAAACCTATCGCCAGAAGTGAGAAACTTGCCATTGAGGCATGCAAGATTCAAAGTACTGAAAGGGTTGTTCCTAGATCGACTTCCTGGATAATGAGATGATGTCGAAAAGAAGCGATCCGTCATAGGAGGGCCTTATTGAATCCCACATCAATGACACGGAATGGAGCAAATGATTTTAATGGAGGTGAAAACGATCTGATGACATAAGGTTCAGGGTGGCGGTCATGAAAGGATGGAGCGTAAATGTATTGCAGTGGATGAGACACAGGTGAATTCTCTGAGTGACTTCTCTTGAACATATCGGCGACAATGACATGATGGATTGGTGGCGTTAACCCCAAATATGGATGGTGTGATGGACCCATGGTGATATGACCAGTGAACGGAACAACCCAACCCGACTCAGATGCGGAGTTAATGTGTCATGTTCAAGAGCGACTTGCTACCAATAAAGTTTCTTCAAGTTTTCTTCCCAATTTTTCCCCAGTCATTTTGACCAGTACCTCTTTATTTTTGTCAAGCTTGAGGAGGATAACATATTCTTGTTCTATAATTTGCCCTTCGGGCAAACGCATCGTTATGTTTTAACGAGCATAGCGATAGTGAAACTCGTTCTTGTCTGTATGGACAAGTTTGTCGCTATTCGGTTTTAACAAGTTTAACAACAAAGATAACTAGGTCCTTTTCAATTTTAGAGAGTTTGAAAAGGGACATAAAGAAAACTCCAATAATCCTTTTTTGTCATATAATCCCTTGAGTCCAAAAAAGTATAAAACAATACAAAAGGGATGAATTTTCGGTACTTTTAATGAGCCAAACAAAACAAGCGCTCAATCTTTTTGTGTAATAATCCCTCAAGTCCAAAAAGATTAAAATCTAAAGGATGGATAGCACTTACGGTCACTTTAACGAGCTGGAGAGGCCAATTACTCAACAATCTTTTCATATTTTATGAGTCAGTTGAAAAGAGCTTAAAGTAGACTCATTTTTTGAGGAACGAGTGATAAATTTGGGTAGCAGCTAATTCCAGGTAAGGTTTGGAATTTTCCAATCACGGCAGTGTCACAAGGATGGCTAACAGGATCACTCTTCGCAGCGATTCCTCAAAAAGGGTAAACAATCAAATGGAGGTGAATGATCGGCCAATACAAAGTGGAGGTGATGATGACAACACAACCAAGGCTTAAAAGGCTGATGATAATGCATTCACGATGGTTATTTACCGGAAATTGGTTCATTTTTTAATGAGCTTAAACTCTGGGGGAACATTTTCTCATTGCTTATGTTTATTTTTTAACGAGCTTGAATTCCACGTTAAAACTGCTCGAGCCAGTCATATAATAAGGATGTTTCATTTAAAATGGCATTTTTTCAAAGCTTTGCCCCACATCCTTTCTTTATGCAAGTTAGGAAACGACCAATCCTACGAGTTTAAAGGGTTAGAGGACCTACAAATTTTAAAAAATAAATGGTCACTCTTCGCTTGCATGCCAAAAGGTTTGCATGCCCCCGGGTATAGCGAAAAATTTCCTAGTTACCAAAGATTGTTCTATCCATACTTCAGACAAAACACTTCCTCGGCGATGTCTACCGAAATAAACAAAGGTGAGTGGCGCAACTGGCTCCACCCACATAACTTTGACGAAGGAATCTTATTCCAGTATAATCTCATAAACTAGTCATATATCCTTCGCAGAAACCTACCCTATACCCAAGGTTTTCCTGTCGAAACAGGGCAGGGTGCATGCCCCCTGGGTTTCAGTCATGTCCTCCAAATCACTCACGCTCATCTATAGGAGGACTGGGGATTGATGATACATTAGTTGCGTGAAAAGACCATTCAGGGATGGTATTTGACTATTTGCTATGTGTGACTCGGGGAATGAAAGCTGGTCTATGAGCTTGACCACTCTTCCTTCATGCGGAAAACACATTACTCTGAAGAGTGAGGAGACAATGGCTCCCATGCAATAAATATAGTCGCGTCCAAGGAGTAGATTATAATACAGGGGTCCTTGGACTACCATTACGTTCATGTGAACGATTTTCCTTCTCAATGTTATTGGCACATTGGGAAGGATCCCTAATGGTCGACTGGTTCCTTTGTCAAAGCCTGTTAGATTTCTCATTTCAGGCAAAAGCGATGGTGAACCAAGCGCTTTCCAAGCAGTTGAGGAAAGGATACTCACAGAAGCCCCTTCATCTATGATGGTATTGGCCATGACCATTCTATATATTTGAGCAATGATTCGAAACCATACACTAGATGGTAAGTGGGGTCTGCCAGTAGATTCCAATCGAAGGAAAAACTAGGTTGCTTGGAGGTGGGACTGAATAGACGGCCAGATACGACTCTGACGAACTTCCTTCCCACGATAAAGGAATGGGTAGATTGCCCCCATGTTCATCGGAGTCTGTGCTTATGAAGATAATTTGGATGGTGTCGTTCTTGTTCTCTCCGGTGACTGTATCATCTGAAGAAGGATCCTCTGAAGGTAAGACCAGGTCAACTGCCGCCTCAACCTTTTGACTTTCATCTTGTGTAGATTCAGATGGTTTATCTTCAATGATAAATGCTTTGGCCGACCACAATGGCGTGTCAGCCGGATTTTCAACTAGTGACGGATTCGGCAAGAGTTTCTTATATCCAGGAGGAAGTCGTAACGGTGAAACCGGACGGTCGTCCAAAACTCTTTTAGCCTCGTCTAAGAAGGGACAATGGTGGACGGCATGATCTCCTTCACACATTTTACAAGGAAATTTACATTTTCCTTTTTGTCAAGGGGCTTCACTTTCATTAGTTGACGGTGTATTTTCAACATGATCATCAGAGGTTGATGAAACCATATTGTGAAAATGAGGAGACCAGTCCCTTAAGATCCGAGGGATGCAAGGACAATCTCGATGATAGTGGTCTCCTTTGCAGATGACACACGACGATTTAGGCCTGGACAGTGCAGTGTGTGGATTTTCGCTAGACGACGCCTGGTTGCCCTTTTTCGCCTTTGGCTCCTTCTTCTTCTTCTCTTTCTTCTTCTTCTCCTTCTTCTTCTCGGTTACGTTATTTTTGGCTTTACCAGATTCATCAAGCGAAGAGGAAGGAGGAGAGGGAGAATTGGACGAAGTAGAAGGTTGGCGGGCAACTCTGGTATCGTTTAGTTGCTGATTTGATTGTTCAGGAATCACGGTGTTCTGAAC
Organism: Pinus tabuliformis; assembly: GCA_031772625.1. NCBI lineage: Eukaryota > Viridiplantae > Streptophyta > Pinopsida > Pinales > Pinaceae > Pinus > Pinus tabuliformis. Next base: position 849,861,367 of record CM062809.1, on the reverse strand, counting down.
GACAGAGGTCGAGAAGAGCCATACGGGCAAGCCGATTGTCAATCCTGGAAGCGACAATGTGGCCATATGGGGTGCACCAACATCTCCCCAAGAGGAGAAAGGACTAGGATTTCCTCCAAGGGGGAACCCTTGGTTGGTGGACTCCATTTTTCTCAACCTAAGACCAACGTAGGAAAGGTGATGTTTATTCTGATTAAAATAAATTTTAGACGCTTTGACACAACTTGTTTTTTCAATTTTTAAGAGTCGAGAAAAAACAAAAGATGACTCTAGTCACCTTCGATTTTTAATGAGCTTGAAGTGACAAGTGCTCAGATGGACCATTTCCTTTAAGGAGTCTAAAAAGGAATGAAAGAGACTACTCTATAAATCTAGACAAAGGGATTACCAAACCAATCACAAAACTGGAGAATACTTTTTACAGTACGGCAATCAATCTTCCCGAATGCTGTGTTCAATGCATTGCGACCGATAGGGCGACAGACATGGCTTCCTATGGATAAAGGATAAAGCCTATTATGGTCTCCAAATATATACTCGACGGTACGTGGGAGCACAAGTCCGTACTGGAACTTATCGTCTCAAAGTGGAGGAATCACCCAACCAACAATGAAAACAACAGTTACCAGGCTTTACGACGCCGGAATACGTCTCTAGCCTAGACTTCTAAATGTTTTGCGATAGGTACCAAAGCATTTTTAGATTCATTAAATTTATTTTACAGTTGATCTTGCTTAAGAAATTTTCCTTTCAGGTTCACCGCATGATGTAGATATACAATTCCTAAAATTCAATCTAAGATGATAAACAATCGTTTAATCTTCTTTTTGCAATGAAAATCCTATCTACTAAGGAAAGAGAGATGATATTCTTCCAACATAGAGCAGAGAGCACACACTATATGCACTGTCCTAAATCAAACCAACAAACAGTCTAAATGCAAATGCACATGCATGTATTTGTTTTCAGCCTTCTTAATGTGTGAATGATAAAAAGAAAGCTAAGAGCAAATCTGAACTATTTTTTAAAATGACATTACTAACAAGTTTCTTTTCAAGACAAAATGAAGACAATGACGACACTTTGTGATTTGGAATTGAAAACTTGCTTTCGACACTTGAAAAACTATTAATTCAGATCAAATACAAGAGTAACAGTGTAATCGACTATCAAGAACAATTGGATTCTCTTCTATGACTGAAAACGATACTTGCGACACTTCCAAATCAAGAAACGAAAGTTCAATTACACTACTTCTTTGTAAAAGAGAACTGAAAATGGATCACAATACATAAAAAAATTTTAGTTCTTTGCACAATAGAGGCGGCATAATGGCAAAGAAGGGGGTTTCCAACAGAGGTATACATACAGATAGCAAAACTCTTGAATAGAGTTGAAAAGAGTGAAAAAAACAAAGTCTGCAGACAAAATTAGCCCTTTCTGATCAGTGCACCTATTACATAGGGATTCCAGTATGCATCCCACCTACAGCACACAGGAAGTGCGATGAATAATGAGATCCTTGAAGAGAGGGTGCGATGGTACAGTGTGAGACTTTTGATCCAGTTCTTGATCACAGTTTGCAGCACAGTTCAGGGATTTAGGCCGAGAAAGTGGTAATTAGTAAATAAATCACAGGGATAGATCTAAGGAGGTTACTAGAGCCACCATAAGGAAAATTAGAGAGCTTGTAATCGATTGTTCAGTTCATAAACAAAACCCGGAGATAGACTGAAGCAACATTTATCTACTTTGCACTTGCATAGCAAATGCAGTTCGAAGGCTAGCTGGCTTGACTTCAGGTTCCGTCTGTAAGTTTATAAAGCAAACAAATATAGACAAACAAACAATCTATTCACTCCCCAGTGGAGTCACCATTTTTTTATTGGGAAATCTAGTGTCTATGCAGAGCTGTTAGTCCCACTAAGGCTGGTAGCTACCTTAGAAACAAACAAACAAAAACCACTTTCGTTTTCCTTTATGAGAAGTAGATAAGAGGGGAAAGAAGGAGACCAACCTCTGTCTTGCGCTTGGCTCCTTTCTTGATTCCTCTCCCTTCTGATAGATCTTTGTCGCTCGCTTCCTCGTCTACCCAGCTTCAAAGAGCCCCTGTAGAATCAAAGCAGCATAACACTATCCAAGAACATAGATCTACCATCATAAACAATATAGGACCAGATATATATTGACCACACAAATGCATATATCATCAATCATACAAGAATGTGGAGGAAAACTTGAATAGATTTATTAATAGTCAAGAATAGCAAAGAGGATTACAACCAATTGTTCTAAACCATCATCATCCTCTCAGCAAGAAAGCCCTTCTTCACCTCATGAAAAGCTTAGATCACCCAACACTATGATGTTACACCAAGAAACCAGCAGCACTTCCTTACAAGATACAAAATTCCAGCCTCTGGATCTCTGGGATGAGGGATCCATATATAGATGTTTGCAAGGGGGTGAGTCAGCTTTTGTGATTTGATTAGTGTCCTCTCTCTGATAGTTCTTGATTCCACTTGGAGATTGATGATCTCTTACTCATCCTTGGGCGAATGCAGAGAGGCAAGTGTCACAGGAGAAGTTTCTAGAAGATTCCATGATCCTCCACCTCATAGATTGACCCTGCCATTTGTCCACTCTCTCCCATCACACCCCATAGAAGGGATTTTCAGTATGCATCGCACCTCCCGTGTGCATTTTGGTGGGATGCAGCGCACTTTGACCATGGAGTAGGTGAGATGGTCCAGTTTTGACCAGTTCTGAGTAGTCTTTCATGGAGAACTTTTGGGAGATGATGTAATCAGCTGACCTTGTTCTTTTAGGGGTTGGAACAACACTTTTAGGGACTTAAGATCCCTTGGGTTTTGGACATTTATGATTGGGGTTGCAGTGCCCAAAAATTTCTATAACACACGTGAAAGAAAACATGAGATACAACCATCCATAGAATAGTCTTTAAAACATTCATAGTCCATGCATGAAGAACGTGCTAGCCTTGAAGGCTTTTGTTATTAAGTAAAAGTTCCAAGACACATGTTTACAATGTACATCACTAGCCCCAATAGTGGGACATTGGAGCCACTCCTTGCTCCTCAAAGAACTAACTGATCTCTTTATGCCTTGCGGGAGGAGCCAAGGTGAAAAATCCATTTTCTCATACAATGAGGGAGTATATATAACCAAGGGTGACTCTTTGACTTCCTATGAATTTCCAACTTACATGAGTCTTTACATTCCATGTGTATCCTTTGGACTTCCACTTTAAAATACATTTGAATACAATATACATGGTCCACAATAGTGATGTGGCATATGACCACTCATGAAACTGACATTACATGACACTGTGGACATGGACTACTTGATGATGTGGCAATGTCAAGTCATTTTTGCTACTAAGTGTTGTATGTATTGTTGAATATGATTTCTCTTAACCTCTACATGGCTTGGTGATGCAAAATCTTCAATGATATTTAGTCTTAAATGGTGGTTGCAAGCCTGTGTCCCTTTACTTTCTCTAATTCGATCAAATTGTGATTCCAGCTACAAGAGAGACTTTAGGCATGTTTTCCTCCTTCTTATCCTTCTCCATCATCTTTCCATGACATGATAGTGTACCCATTCCTACAATTTACTCATGACAAGACAACATCAATCTGAAAACTCCCTAGTCTAAGATGATGCATTCTGATCCATCAACTAAGCCTGAGAAAAGCGATAGCATGGGAAGAGGGGCTTAGTGACTATGCAGTTCTAGCAATGAGGGGGAAGAGCTTAAGCTCTAATATTGTGTAGTGCGAAACTCAGGGAGGCCTAAAGGACAAGACTGCACAGTTTCTTGAGATATTGGGGTTAGGTTGAGGGAATGGACACTGGGAAATCAATTACATAGTTACGGATTTCAAGGGAGGCTAAGATTCTTTGCATTATGCAGTTCCAGCAGCCAGGGGAAGAGCTTGAGGCTTGAAGATGCAAAGTGAGAAGTTCAAGCCAGACTGAGGACATAAATTCACGATTATGGGGGTCAAGGTTGGGAGTTGGGCATGGGAATTGTGCAGTGCATCAACCCTAGGGGACAGGGACTGTGCTTTTCATAGTATCAAGAAGCAAGGATGTAGCTTAGAGGGTTGAGACTGTGCATTGCGTAGTTCAGTTGGGGCCCGGTGAAGCTAAGTTTCTCGGTCAGGAAAAATTTATAAAAATGGTTAAGTGTGGGATAGGTGATGAACTATGATGAACCTTAACTGTGATCACAAACTTAGCATAATTTTATGACATTACAATAGAGATCATCCAAACACATGAACAAATAATTTCCCTCCATGTGATTTCCTTATGAAAAGATAAGACAAGTGCAACACTTAAGATAGACTTTAGGATGACCATGACGACACTTGTGCGACAGTGCTCAAGACTTTGAGTAGGGGTGTGAAAGATGTTTACATGGTTAAAACAAATCATATACACAAATACCGACCTTTGAAACCATCAAAATAGGCTTGCAAATATTGCATGATAGCTAAACATGCAAAAATATGACAGTTAACCCAACATGCAAAAGGGAAAAAAGCATTGCAAGAAAGATCATGAAAATGAGCGCTAGTTTTTGCAACAACAATGTAGAAGACCAAGGAAGGCTTTGAAATTGAGTGTAGTAAGCCAAAATTTTGGAGAGTGTTATAGAAGCTACAAAAGAAATTTTATCAATGGTATTACAAGCTCGATTGAAAAATATAACTCGATCGAGCCGTTAACTTTGGTTAGAAAACAACTCAATCGAGGGTTTTTTAAATGCTCGATCAAAATATTTTAAAGCGCCTCAAGAGCTCGATCGAGTGCTTAAAAATTTCTTAATTAAGCCCTTAAAATTGCTCAATCGAGCATCCATTTTTCAGAAAAATGCACCCTCATTTCGCCAAAAAGTGTAACCCAGCTCGATGCTTTGACCCATATGCTACAAATATCAGACCACTGTCTCAATCTCACATACTCATATCTATGCAGCAAAATTTCATCAAATAACTCAGATATGTACTTCATAATTTTGTTCAATTCACCACAAAGTTCAGATAGGAGACATAGACCTTGATCAAATCACCACAAAGATTTAGATATGTGTTTTATGTTGAAAATGCAGTGAGAAAATCCTAATTTAATTTTGTCTTGATTAAATTAGGAGAAATTCGAATTTCAATCTCAATAAAATACTTGGAGGTAGTTAATTGAGGTGAAAATGGTCTTGTCACTCAGTTAATTCAGTAAATTTGAGTTGGAGACACTTGAGTTAGATTCTACATGATAATTTGTAGAAATATGTTTCATTTAATTTGAGTTATTGTCAGGATAACTAGTTCTCACTTAGTAGAACTAGTGGAGGTTTATTCAAGGGTGTGTAACTCTTTTCATATTGAGTAATCATCCAATTAAACTAATCAATCAACCTAAATTAACTCATTGATGCAGAGAATTCGAGTTACCTAGTTGAGATTGGAGTTCAAGGAAAGTGTACTATGAGTTGTAGAATTTTCCAAGTTGTAGAGGTGGTGCATGTAGTCAAAGAAGGGTCTAAAGGAATTGTACAATTTTTAATGAGTAATTTCCCTAATTGATAGGGTTCTAATTCCTTATCAAACAAAAAAAGGAAATATGAGATTGATAGGCTAAGAAATTGGCTAAGTATTGGCTTGAGTCAGCCTGTGAGGCAGTGAGATAGATTATACTAGTGCAGGGGTTGCTCAGGCTTGAAAAATCATTGTATTTCATCTCTATTCTTTGATTAATGCAATACAAATAGTATGGGGTTTTGAGAAGTTTATTTCCCCTAGATAAATCTCAGTGTATGTGTGTTTAATCTTGATGCATGTTAATGATTTGTGTTCTCGATCATGATTTGAGTTCTGCATATGAGTAGAGTAGCTTCAAGTCTTGTGATCTAGTAAATTTCATGAGTAGTTTTGAATCTACACATTAAATTTCTACATGGTATTAGAGCATGAATCACAGTAGATAAGAGAATTTGAAGTTGTCTTTGTAGGTGGATCGAATTTGTAGGATCAATTCTTCAAAGCTAGCAGGATGGCTTTCTATGGACTGAGACTCGAGTATGCCCTTGAGGGTAACTCAAATTATGTTGCTTGGAAGGACAAGATGGAGGCAATGTTGGAAGATAATGGGTTGAAGGAATTTATAGATAATGATATCCTGAAGCCTCCAACATCTGATGCTCAAGATCTAGCAGAATGGAAGAAATGTGTAGAAAAGGCGAGGAGGATCATATTGGAGAGAGTTCAAGATCATATTGTCTCAAATATCCATGGGAAAGAGACTCCATATGCAATGTGGAAAACCTTGATAGATTTGCTCCAAAATAGTAGTGACCACAGGAAGTTGACACTGAAGGACAAGCTTTAGAATATCAAGATGTAGAAGGGTGATACAATTCCACAATACCTCAATAGCTTCACACAATGTCGTGATGAACTTGGTCAAGTTGGTGTTTCTATAGTAGTGAATGATCTGGTAAGCCTAACACTTCTAGGCCTTCCCAGGAACTGGCACAACTACCAGGATTCGATAAATGGGAGGGATAAGCTACCAAATTGGGAATGTATGTAGTCCAATTTGGTATAGGAGGAGATAAGGTGGAACACCAAAGATGGAACCTCATCGAAGGGTGATGATGAGGATAAGTATGCCTTGGAAAAAAAGGAAAAGAAATGGAAAGGGAAGAAATCCCAATCCAATCCACTTATCCAAAATCAAGTGCTTTCACTTTCATAAACTCGGAAACTATGCCACAAAATTTCCACACAATAAATAAGGAAATAATACCACATGAGGAGCAACGGGTGAAGCCTTGGCTTCACAGTTTGAACCTGATTTTAACCTCATTGCATGCATGTAAAGCACAATGATGGTTAGTGTGTGGTATTTTGACAACGGTGCCTCATTCCACATGATGGTAAACAAATAATTTTTCAATGACTTGGAGGAGAAGTATCTCAAGATGCACATGAGATGGTAGATGATGGAAGGTATAGCCTGGCTGGTATTAATACAATTACTTTTAAGAGGGAGTCAAGCTCCCCTCTTAGGCTCAAGGATGTGATGTTTGTATCAAGTCTGAAGAAGAATCTAATTTCTATCACAGTGTTGGAAGACCGTGGATACGATGTGATATTCAACAAAAGAAAGGATTTATTGAGACAAATCACTATGGGAAAAGTGAAGTAGATTTAGGTTCGAGTGAATAACCTCTAAAAAATAGATGTGGAACATTGTGCAACATTGAGAATAAAATCAGAGAAGGTGCAGAGCCAAGATGTCAATGAATTATGGCATAAAATACTTGGAAATTTTCATCATGGTGCTTTGAAGATCATGCAACATATTTTTATAGGCCTCTCGAATGGAGTACTAGAGCAATGAGATACATGCAAAGGGTGTAGATTGGGGAAGAACACAAAAGCTACCTTCAATGATCGAGACAACAGGGAACATGAAAGCCATGAAAGGATCCATTCTAATGTATGTGGACATTTCTCGACAACCTCCACTGCCAAGCATATGTATTATGTTATATTTGTGGATGATTTCTCACGAAATTGGTGGATCTACTTCATGCATAAGAAAGAACAGACATCCTCCAAATTTTTTGAGTTTAAAACACTTGTTGAAAAAGAGGCTGGCAAGAAAGTAAAGTCTCCTAGGAGCGATATCGGTTGTGAGTACGTGTCAAATGAGTTTAAAAATTTCAATGAAAATGAAGGAATTTGATGAGAGTTGAAAACACCCCATAACCCACAACAAAATGGGGTGGTTGAGAGGAAGAAAATAAGTATTATGGGAGTAGCATAGGTCAAATTGCAGGACCAAAACCTACCTCTACACATGTGGGCTGAAGCATGCAACACAATGTCTAACAAGATTCCTCGAAATATTCTTGACATGAGTACACCAGAGGAATATTTTTCAAGGAAGAAACTAGATGTATCACACTTTAGGATCTTTGGATCATCAGTTTACTGTCATGTTTTCAAGGAAGCGAGGAAAACGATAGATTCAATAACAGAGTTGGGCATCTTTGTGGGGTACACTCATACACCTCACAAATATCAAGTCTACTTTCCATACCTCAAGATGATAGTGGTCAGACGAGATGTGAATTTTGATGAGGAGAAGGCAATGAGGTGTTCTCTTGAGAGGGAGCTTCAGTTGCAACCTTATCAGGAGATTTTGGCTCCAAAATAAGAATCTCAGGAAGTTGTGGAGAATTAACAAGTAGAGGAGTAGGGAGTGAGACATGCACTCAAGTAGAGAGATCCAAAGAAGGAAGGAAGATGATCAGGGAAGCTGACATATTATTTCAAGATGCTTGAGAGAATGTGGGAGCACCAACATCACAGTGTAGGCATAGGGAGTAACCAAATTGATACACTAGGTACATGGTTATGATGAGTGAGATAGTTAAGACATAACCATTCTCATTCTAGGAAGAAGTGCAACAACCAATATGGGTTGATGCTATGGTAGAGGAATATGATTCCATTGTCAGAAACAATGTTTGGGAAGTGGTCCCAAGACCAACAGATAAATTAGTTGTCTATTTGAGATGGATTTACAAGGTAAAGCATGTAGAATACGGGAGCATAGAGAAACATAAGGCCAGATTTTTGGCCAAGGGGTTCTCTCAGTGGAGGGAATTGATAATGAGGATAAATTTGCTTATGTAGCAAGGTACTTATCCATCAAGTCAATTATAGCACTGTTAGCGCAGATGGGGTGGAAGATCCACCATATGGATGTGAAGACAACATTCATCAATGGATTTATTGAGGAGGAGGTGTATATTGAGCAGTCAGAGAGGTTTGAGACCTTTGACAGAGAGCCACATGTGTGCAGAATCAAGTGAGCATTATATGGACTCAAGCAAGCACCATGTGCTTTGTTCACCAAGATCAATAGCTATCTCATCGGTTTGGGCTTCAAAAAAAGTGAAGCAAATGCAAACCTTTATCACATTGTGGTAGAAGGTAAATTATTTATTATTCTTTTATTTTTCAATGGCTTGGTCCTTACTAGTGATGAGAAGCTGATCAGATATTGCAAGGAGGACATTGCAAGAGAGTTTGAGATGAAGGACATGAGACTCATGCATTATTTCCTCAATTTGGAAGTATGGAAAGGGGACATGGAAATGTTTGTCTCTCAGGATAAGTATTCCAATGAGATACTGAAGAATTTCCGCATAGATAGTAGAAAACCCACGGGCACTCCTCTAGCGAGAAAGTGGAGGAAAGAGGATGCCAATTTAGGTGAGGAAGTGGAGGCTACCATCTAAAAGAATCTTGTGGGTTCACTCATGTATTTGGTGAACACATGACAATACATGTGTTATGCAGTTAACCAACTTATTCAAGCCATGGTTAAGCCAACTAAACTATATTGGAAGGTAGCAAAGCATGTGTTGAGATACCTAAGAGGCACTAATCAGTTTGATCTTTGGTACAAACAAACAAAGGGAGTGAAGTTGCATGGATTCATAGATGCAAATTGGGTGGGGAGTCCATCAGACAGGAAGAGCACTTTAGGAGGAAGTTTTAGTGTTGGGTCAACAACGGTAAGAAGCAGTGATCTATGGCACTCAACTCAGTGGAAGCATAATACATGGTTGCAAGTCACGCATCATGTGAGGCTATCTAGATGAGAAATATTCTTGTTGGGTTATGTTGTCAGAAGGTGGATCCTACAATGATTTATTGTGGAAATTAGAGTTGTATCAAACTCTCAGAGAATCCAGTATTTCATGATCTATTCAAGCACATCGACATCCAGTATCACCATGTACGAGATTGTATGTAGAGGAAGATTATGTTGTTGCAGTACATTCTGATAGAGGTGAAGGATGCATATATTTTGACAAAGTCTTTTTCAAGAGGCAAATTCGAGTTCCATAGAAGCAGGTTTGGGGTATCTAACAATCTCTTTCTTGCTAAGAGGGATGTTGAAAATGCAGTAAGAAAATCCTAATTTAATTTTTCCTTGATTAAATTAGGAGAAATTCGAATTTTAATTTCAATAAAATACTTGGAGGTAATTAACTAAGGTGGCATGGGTCTTGTCACTTAGTTAACTCAATAAATTCGAGTTAGAGACACTTGAGTTTAGTTCTACATGATTGATTTCTAATTTTTAGCAATATATTTTAGTTCATTTGAGTTGTCAGTCTAACTAGTTCTCACTAGTAGTAGAACTAGTGGAGGTTTAGTCAAGGGTGTGTAATTTTTTTTCACACTGAGTGATCACCTAGTTAAACTGGTCAATCAACCTAAATTAAGTCATGCATTTAGAGAATTCAAGTTACCTAGTTGAGATTAGAGTTCAAGGGCAGTATAATATTAGTTTTATAATCAAGTCATTAGTCCATGGAGTCAAAGAATTTATTTGTCAATGACTTGATCCTACCATTGATCTATGCAGTCAAAGAAGGGCCTAAAATAATTGTGCAATTCTCAATGAGTGATTTCCTGAATTAGTAAGGGGCTAATTCCTCATCAAACAATGCAAGGAAATAAGAGCTTGGAAGGATGAGGAATTGGCTAAGTATTGCCTTGAGTTAGTCTATGATGCAGCGAGATAGATTATACTAGTGCATGGGTTGTTCAGACTTGAGAAAGCATTGTATTTCTTCGTTTTGAGTAGTTTCTTTCCCCTATATAAATATCTTTGTATGTGTGTTGAATCTTGATGCATGTTAATGATTTTTGTTCTCGATTGTGATTTTCTTTCTTCAGATGAGTAGAGTAGCTTCAAGTCTTGTGATCTAGTAAATTTCATGAGCAGTTTTGAATGTACACCTTAAATTTCTACATTGTAGACTTTAGTCAATGCAAAAAAACTTTGAATTTATGTTATAGGACTTCAACTCAATCTCTCGGATCACTGTTATGATGTCATATGCCACACTTAATATAAATTTTTATCCCAAAATGATGAGTTCCAATTCCGAAATTATAAATTTTGATTCCAAAAGTATTTCTATTGAATTGTTACAATGCATATTTTCATTTCAATATTTTGAATTTATTTTTTAATGTGTACAAAATATCTAAATCCAAGGTCCATATATAATTTTCAACATTTAATGTTTTCCGTGTATATATAACATCATAATGGCATTCATTGCTAAATATATCAAGATTGAAGAGACGTAATAAAGTAAAAACAAGTATAATAGTCATTGCATTGTAGAGTTCTATATTTTTCACAAATAATTGAGGAAATGTACAATAAGGTTCCATATAAACAAAACAATGACTATAAGTTAGTTATTTTTACCAACTTCCTCACCTTAGCTAAAAGCACCATAACTTATTTTAATTGTGGAAAATTCATTGAAAAAAGTTGTATCCCAAAAGAGGAGAGAAATAAACATTAAATATTTACATGAAGCAACAAGTATTAGTTAAAACTAACTACAAATTTATGAGTTCTTACATGATATAAGGCATTGAAAAGTGACAAGTATAGAGGTTTTTAATTCTTCATTCGAATAAAGCTTCGTCTGTCGACATCATTATCACTCCCTCAATGTTAGTCAATTTTTTCTCTTTGTATCTCATTTTCCTCAATTCCCTTCCAATTTACTTTTATTAACTCTCCCTTTCATCCTACTTATGACCATTCCCAGATGATGTTATTCATCTATGGATACCATTATTTTTGTTCCAACAACTCACTATTGTGTTCTTTTTAAACATTTTTTAAACAAAACTTTACTTTTCCTTGTTTTTCTTATGGGCTTCGACAAATTAACCACTATTTTGTATGTCTTAGTGGCAACATTTATATATATGTAGAAATTACCCTTTATCCTGCCCAATAATATTTCATAATGTGGGTTTGATGATCGCACTATGATCATTTTAACATATTCTCTCAAATTGAATTCATATCTAGGCTTGTTACATAGAGGTCCAATGTGGTTATTATCAATATTATAGACATTATATATTAAGTAAGCTTCCATTAATTCATGTGTGGGTTGTATATGATCAACGCTTCTTATTTCTTACTTTAGGAATGGCTAGTAATTATTTGTTGAGTGCTTAATGGTCAAAAAAGTGTGTCCATGGATTTTAATATATTATCCCAATAAGTTATCTTAGGATGCCAATATTCTCTACCTAGGTTATCAATTATTTTCTTTGTTAATAAAATATATGCTTCCAATCCTTCTTTATTTCTTCCATATTAGAAGGTCTATTTACTTATAGATTTGACAACTAAGGTTTCCATGTAAGTAAGTTTGGATGGCCTTCAAGAGAAGAATTTCATATTTTAACAAGAGGTGACCTCTGTCATCCTAAACCAAGGCCTCATATTTCATAATAGACATGTAGCTAATGAGTTGAAATTTGAAGTATTGACATCCTTTGATACTGGTTATCTTGTAGTTACCATCCAAAATGTTTGGATCCATAAAGCTTGGAAGTTAAAGAGTTCATCAATTACATATGGAACAAAGTAATTGTGCTCCTCACATGGCATATATGTGTCCATCATCTACAAAAATGAAAACATGTTTTCCACTTTATTTTATTGCTTATATCATCTCGTAAGTTCAATCTATGTTTTCATGTGTGTGTCACATTATGAGAGAACCAAATACAAGAATTGTGTACACGCTTTTTATTATTAAAAGGGATGTAAACACAAATACATAGTGAATTTCATTATTTCTCACAAAATTATCCATTTTCTACATTAATATTGGTGGAAACTTTCTGTTTGACCTATAACAATTTATATTATCAACTTTTACCTCATGTGCTTTCATATAATCTTAGTTGTAGAATGAATAGTTTTCATAAGATTAAGTTTGTAATAGAGCTTCATGCAATGGGTTGTTTGATTTTCCCATCTTATATAACAAATCCCCATATCAGTCCACCATTTTTTCTTGAATATCTTTGAGCTATATAACTAACTAATGAAGGGACAATGAAGTTTGAACCCATCTTTAGAAAGGAAAGGCTAAAGCAGACAAAGCCCCCAATTTTGTGTCCATGTGTAAGCATGCTAGGTAAAGAAGTTGAGAGATTCATGAGACTACTAATAATGTTTTTCTTCTTACCTAACCTTGGTATAGAAGTCTTTTCCTTGTCCATTTTGTCATACACAATTTTCAAGTAGGTATGAGCATGCTTCTCTAAATTCAATGTATGGGTATAGTACACACTATGACTAACTTGTAATATAGTTATCATGGGTCATCTCAATTACCCACAGCCTTTTTTATTTTAATAGATTAGTGATGGCCTTAAGTATGTATATGATTGAGAAATAATCATCACAACTTTCAAAGAAATTTTTCTTTGTGATCAATACTTCTACAAATTGATTTATCATTATTATGTTGAAAACAAAATTATGACATTGGAGGAACACCCAATAGTCGCATGACCTCATTAACCATTTTTACAAGTGAAGTCCAAGTCATACTTGAAGGAAATAATATGAGAGATTCCCTTGTTCCATATTGAAGTATCAAGAGCATTAGATGCCAAACCTTACTTGAAATGTTTTCCACACTATTATTAATACTATCCATTATTACAATTGTATTGGATCTATGTTTTTAGTGCACTATTATCATTCATTTCCCTTAAGTCACCATTTTCATCTCAATTACTTCTTTTCATTCCATAAGCCTACTCATACAATTTATTTTGATAGACATTAAATGTTTTCAACTTCATTGTAAGTAGAGATCTCTTATTTATTCCCCCTTGTCTAGTAGTAACAACATTTGATGCTAAAGTATTTCGCATAAATCATCTTCTTGAATTTTGATTCATGAGACACACTTCCTTAATACCCTCAACCATTCATCCCAAATATATTTTATAAATACAATAATTTTTAAAGTAACGTGCAGTGTGTTAGGGCCTAGATCTACCTCAGGCTGAAGGAAGGCAGGTCTAGGGTAACATCAAACCACGCTTAACCTGGTAGCTAGCCCTACTAGGTCGGGAGAGGGCTCTCTCCTTGTCAATCTCAATTAGGTTATTGGAAATTAGGGCTTGAGATGACTGAATTTAATGTAGATTTTAGGCTAGGTATAGTAGCTCAGGGTTTCTGGTTTAATTTTTTAGGTTTTGGTTGCTAGATCAATTGGAGAAGGCAGATTGGGTCCAGGAAATCAACTCAGGGATACAATCATGTTCTGTGGGGCAAGGTAGATAAGGGTTTATGTACTAGAAACAGATTAAGATGGTAGATTAAGACAACTGAGGAGTTGAGGAGGGCATAAAGAAACTATGAATCCTCTTCAAATAGTTGGAAACATTGAAAACCAAATGCATTCTCAAGACAAAGCACAACAATGTATTTTTTCCATTCACCTTGATTCATTTAGTTGTAGAAGAAAAAGATGGATTTGGATACATATAAAACATAAGAAAAAATCATTACAAAGAAGAAACAATACATAAACTCACTGTCACAAGAATCCCACAAAAATAGCTGTGAAACCTGGTTTTATTCCTTGCCAAACTGCTAATACAAATGTTCAATGAGTGCCACCACTTCTACCAAAGTACAACCTTTACAAATGACTAAGAGAAAACATAATATATGCATCAAAAAACTCATGCTAGTCATCAGGGGTCGAATCCATGAGTCAAGGAGCTATTTCAACAACATCTAAACTAGGAACAAGAAAATAGGCAGTGGAACAGCTTGCCTCTAAAACTAACTAATACATTTAGTTCAAAACCACTTTTGATTTGATGTATCTACCCCATCAAGTGTTTGCCATCAATATTTACATCATATTACATCATTTACCATGCAAAATTTACAAATAAAAGAAGAAAAATTCAATTGCTAAAGAGACTAGTCGAAATTTGATTTTAGGCAAAATTGACAAAATTTGCCTGATGTGCAGCGCCGTGAGCCTTATGTGCAGTGCCACTTCAAGGCTACTTTTGGAGGCCTTCCACTCATCCAAATTAGGCCTAAGATAGCTTTTTGGAAAGCCCTGCCTGTCTAGTTTCTGGAACACTTTGCAATTTACGATTTGGAGGTCATTTGCCCCCTCAAAAGTGGATTCTCCCAAGATTGGTTCCTATGTGTCCAAAAAGTGGCAGAGAGGGCATTTTTTGAGTGTTTTTTTTCCATTTTGATGGCCAAGATCTTCTCCAAAATTGATGAAACATTCTAGGTTTACTTATTTTTTGATGCTGAATCCAAATCTACAAGCCATTTGTCAAGAGGATACACCGCTACACATCCACCAAAATTTCCTGTGTTGCCTAATTCAAAAAATCAAAATTTACAAATTTTTTCCAAAATCTACCCAGTTTTGGCTCAAATGTACTTCATTGGTTACTTTTTTGGGCAAGTGTAACATCAGCCAAGATCTCAAGTTTTTCACCCCTCTTTTTGCTTCTTAAGGCCCTCCTTAATCTTGCCTTAAGGTGCTTAATTCTCATGTTACCTATTCTATTCTGGGTCAAGTAATGGTAGGCCATATGCCTAAGCATCTTTTTGTCTCTGTTGGATTTATTTAGAAGACCCTTAAGGTGGATATTTACCCTCTCAAGCCATATTTCTCTCTCATTAACCACTTCTTGTTCAACTGGAGTCAAGGGAACCAGATGCTTCTCTACCATTTCACAAAAATCAAAACATGACTGATGTCTGAAGCGTGAGGTGGTTAATGGGCAAGCAAGAAGTTCACTTATATTGATGGGCTCCTCCCTGATAATCTTGCCACCTTTGTGAGGCTTCCTCTGCTGCAAAATCCTTTTCCTAGAGTTGTCACTAAGGGTGTCCTCCTCAAAATCGGGCTCCCTGTCCCTCTCCATGCTTGTCTCTTTGGGATGGTTTGATGAATGATGGATAATAGGTGGGAACAAAAAGGTGAGTATGAAGAGATTTTGTAGATGGAACAATAGTAACGAGATGAGGTAGGGGAATGAAGGGAAGGATTTGGGGAGCTAGGGTTTTATGGAGGGAGTTTAGGGTTTGATAAAGGGGTTAATTTTAATAGGGAAAAGGGGAAAGGGAATATGAGTGAAGTGAGATAGGATTAAAAGGGTAGGTTTAGGGCAAGTGAAAATGAGAATATTGAGACAAGGAAGAAGATTTTGCAGTGGTGACAAATAAGATAGGAAAACACACTAGGGTTTTGAGTCTTAGGAGATAAAAATATAATTGAAGCATAAAAAACCCTACCTAGGCTCCAAAGTGAGTGTACTTACTTGTTAAGAAGGAAAATGAAGCATTTGGGAGGATTTGAGATGAATTTGTTTGGTTTTGAAGCCTCACTGGCCAATGCGCAACGCACTGAGCCCAATGCGCAGCACCTACCTGATGCGTAGTGCCAGTGTATTTTTACACAGGAAAAAGCTAACTGATGCGTAATGCCCCTCTGATGCGTAGCGCCGACCCTCTGATGCGTAGCGCCACTATTCCTATGAGCAGTTCCAACTTCAAGGTAAGTTTTGAGTGCCTTCCCGATGTCAAAATTAGGCATGTGATAGCTCGTTGGAAATCTTGTTGAGTATAATTTCTAGAACATCTTGAATTTGTCAATTTGGAGTTCATTTTGCCTGTAAAAAGTCAAATCTCCCAAGACTGGTCAAAATGTGCAAAATGAGGTTGCCTAAATGCAGAGTGCTATTGCAGTCAACTTTTGAAGGTCTTCCTCAACTCCAAATTGAGCTCATGATAGCTCATTGGAAAGATATCTCTGTCTAGATATCATTTAAATCATCAAGAAAGTAATTTGAACATCCTCGCTAGGTGAAATATTGATTTTCGCAAGGTCACTCCAGAAGTACATCAATCCTCTTGAGGCCAATGATGTTTTTGACATTTCTCCCAAACCATGAAACCTGTGTAAACCTAAAATAGGTTTTTCTTCTTCGGTCAATGATGGAAAAAAACTCTCTCACTTTAGTCAAATGCATCTTCTCTTTCTCAGAAACATCATTTTAATAAAAACTATCCCGATGTTTGGAACATGGGATTTGTGGAAATGAAGGGAAACGAAGGGGATAAGGGGCTTCTAAATTCTTGAGAAAATTTTAGGAAGTAGGGAGGGATGTTAGGAATCAGGAGAAAGTGGAATTTCAAATATTGAGTGAGGGGAAGGGGTCCAAAAGGTCAAAACACATGCCTAACCTAGAAAATTGTCAAATTGTAGCAATAAGCTAGGGTTTGTGGGAAAATGATGAAGTTGAGGGATATTAGTGATGGGAATTGTTTAAGAAGGTATATTAAGGATAGGGGAAGGTGTATGAGCATTAGGATACAAGTTTTGTTGATGATTTTACCATCCAAGAAAATTACCTTCAAAACTCTAGGAGAGGGAAATGGGCCTTACCCAAGTACAACTGAAGCACGAACAAGGTGTAAAATGACCCATTGGAACCTGAAATGATGATAACTCTTTGAATGATGGTACACTCAACCAAATGGTGAGACACTTGGAAAACTTTGGAAAACAAATCCTAGAACTAAGACCACTTTGTAAGAGCATGTTTGATCACTGGAGGAAGGCTGCAAAGGCTGACACTAACACGGTGTGCATGCTTTGAAAGAAAGAAATTTCATAATATATTTTAACAAACTTTATACACAATTTAGTTTTAAAATATGCATTCATCCTTTGGTTCTTCCACTAGTTTTAAGGCTATGTTATTATAATTTTACATTAAAAGAATATACAATATATGTAGGTAGATACACCAATTTTAGAAGAGAAACTGCAGGTGGTAGTTAACCATCTATAAAGAAATCCTTTTGATATGTAATATTTCTCATTAGATGAAAACTTTCTTGATTAAAACTTAAAATTTGTTACCATTTAGTGGTGCAAAGTGCACAACCTATCCATGCATAACATTTAAAATTATTGGTCACATAAAATAAGGTTATTGGTGTGTGCAGCTTTGACAAACACAATGAGCTCAGATTCCACAAAATGATGTTACCACAGTAAGCTTGGATTCTGCAAAAAGAGATGAAATCCATAGCAAAGAACCCGGAGTTAGGGGCAAGCATGGTTCTCCTTTGCATCCTAACTAGAATATATCGGTACATGATCATCTTTAGATCATCCTATCACTTCCAAAATGAGTACTCTACCATGTTTCCTTGCATTCATGAGAAAAGAGTAACTAGAAGTCAACTTTGCTTCTCCAAAGTCTCAAGTATTTGAGTTTGGAAACCATACTCAAATCACTCTCCTCAAACCATAAAAGGAAAGAGACTTGCTAAAAGACCTAGGGATGAAACTAGGGTTTCATACCTATGGCTAGCCAAATCTCTCAAACTAACTGATACATATCAACCCTTTTCAAGGCAAATTATTGGCTGGGACAGGTCGAATTTTGGGATAATGTGCCTCTTGATTACTTTCAGGAAATTGTCGGTCCTTCTAGTACATAATTAGTGGAACAATGAAAGGCACAAGAAACACATAAAATATGATAATCAACTACTTAGCTACTTTAAATATTAAATGGTTGGAAATATTGTTAAAACAACAAATCAAACAAGTTGAATTAAGATGTTTTAACTAGAATGTGCATTTCTTGTTGACTAAAGGATTGAAGGGAATTCATCACTTACATAATTTGAGACAAAAATTACTTTAGCTTGATTATTCAATAAATTTTAGAATTTTACCAGATTTATTTTCTTTTATTTCACTACTTCTAATAATGTTTACGACGGGGAAAGAAAATGTTTTCTTTTAGTGAATATATATTTCAGAAATATTGGAAAGGGTTGAAAATAAGGTAGGATATTATTTGTTTAAATGATCAAAATAAATTTCATTTTGTTGAAATATGTAGTCTGGGGGACATGACCGCGATGATCTTGATTGGTTTGATGACAATGAGTTGTTCATTTCTCCTGACCCAATCGTAACAATCAATAAGCTTGTGGTTAGAATGAACAAATAAATTGTTCATATGATTCAAATTAGAGATAAAACTCTTGAGATTAAATCTAGGATCAACATCTTGAACCAACATCTTTTGAGATATCAGATAATAACCATACTTTAAAGAGATTTTTTAAAGTCATAAGTTAAACTATAAAAAGTTTGTCTTTTTAACTTTTACATTGCCTAAATGAAAATATATTTTCTTTCTTATATAGGATTTTTTGGTAGAGACACCACAACATCTGACCAAATTTGAATGGAAGAGCATGTCATACATGAGGATCCTCTACTAGAAGAGGAGCACAAGGCAATCATTCCAATGGTGTCGACTAGTGCACGACGTAAATAATTACATTGAAAAGGTATTTTTTAGTATTAATGAACTACTTCAATGATATCTATAATAGCCCTGGTGAAACTTCCATGTAATAAAAGTTAATAAAGACAAAATAATAACCATGGTTGATGTGACACTTATTCCAAGTTGAACATTGGGCAAAAGCATAGTGATAGGGATCACTTGTGGTTGGTTAATGGCTATGGAAATTGGCAAAGGAAATGGAAAAGTATTTAGAAAGGAAAAGTGGCATTTATTGGTATTTATTTAGGAAAATAATGGAAATTAGGAGAAAAGGGATGTGAAAGGTCATTGGTTGCATGTGAGGAGGAAATTCAAGGAAAATAATGGAAAATGAAGAAAATAGAGGCCTCATTAATAAAAAGACTTATGAGGATCAGTTCACATACTTTTGTTAATTCAATTTTGGAGCTCTCTCTCTCTCATACTCTTGGACACTTAGAGTTTTCTTGGATCATTCTTCGAGGAGTGTGGCATACTTGGAGTTTTGGAGAAAGAAGGAAAAGGAAGAGTAGGAAAGTGCAAGAGGACATCAGGATCAATAGCTACAACGAGTTTTTCTTGCAAGTATCGAGTTGCATGGATGTTTTCCTCACTAGTTTTGGCATGCATGGTATATGCATGTCGTTTATTGGTCATGATTTGTCAATGGCATGGAGGATTGCCTAGATTGATAGTGGACTGCCTAGCCTTGCCATTCCTTGGATAGCCATGGTGTTGTGGGTTCATTTATTCATTTGTATGGGTTGAGTTACTAGTTCTTGGAAGCCCTAGTTGGACAAACGCTCTTGAATCCCTGTAACAACTTGGGTTGAGTTACTAGTCATGGAAGCCTTGGTTGGAAAAATTCTCTAGAATCCCTTGGTAGGTTGAGTTACTAGTCCTAGAAGCCCTGTAACAACTTGGGTTGAGTTACTAGCCATTGAAGCCTTGGTTGGAAAAATTCTCTAGAATCCCTTGGTGGGTTGAGTTATTAGTCTTGGAAGTTGTGGTTGGAAAAATGCTCTTGAAGCCTGGCATTAATTGTGGGTTGAGTTACTAGTCTCCGAAGCCTTGCTTGGAAAAAACACTTTGGAGCCCTAGAAGACTTGGGTAGAGACCAATCCAATGATGGTTTCATGATGTCCGACCATGAGTTGGAATCACCGTTTGATGGGTTGAGGTGGTTTGGCCTCTCGAAGCCCTGGATGGTTTTGGATGAATGTGTTTTATGAGATCCCACATTCATGCTTGGAATATGGCATGGGGGTGAATGGTTGAAGAAATATTTGGCTCAACCATGTCTACGTTCGGTGGGTTCGTGGAAGTCCCACAACTGGTTTGCCTTTACATCATTAATATGAGGTTATTTCTCCTTGTTGTTTTATGAGTATTGTACTAGTTTCTATGTGGATTATATGGCTATTGTTTCCTTGGTATTTCTATGGTTATTATGCTAGTTATGAACATGTATTATGACAATAGCTACGTATGGATCTCATCATGTTTTCACTTGAAAATGATTGAACAATGTATCCATGGCCTAATGGATGAAAATGTAGCTAATTTGTTGAGGCATCAATGCTTCTTAGTGATTCTCAGATGAGTATGAGACCCCTATGTTTAGATATGTTGTTTACACCTATAGATTACATATTTGTGATATGTTTGACAAGATGCCTGTCATGGCTAGTAGGGGTCCAATCAAGCCCTTTTTCAAGCAATTTCATTTGTATCATTGTTCCATTGTTATCTCTCCGTTCTAAAGGTATCATTTAGTTTTGGGCAGTGACCTAGGCTTTGGGCCTAAAAAAGTGGCTCAAATCTAGGGGACGCTGGCATAACACTAGGTAGAAAATTCCCTGGATGCAGACATAACATGTTGTGTGAGTGTCCAGAGCCCTCTAGATGCATGCATGCCCATATGAAGGGAGTGCCCAAGAGTGTAATGGTAAAAAAACCTAAGTGGGACTCAAGGGTTGGTTACCTAAGAGGTTGGGATGGTTCCTGAGAGTCTTGTTGGTGATGTGTAAGGTCTATATGGTGTGTTTCCATTGGTTCCACTTCCTTAAGGTGACTTAGGAGGTTGAAACATAGCATAGTAACTTCTCGTCACATTTTTACCCCGATTGGTCGGTTACTTGGGTAGATGTGGGAGGAGGGTGTTACAATATCAACTTTGAATGAGCTCTTTGAATCATTGGGTAGCCTCACCTTTTCTTCATGTATAAAGAGGATTACATTTAAAAATATTTAATTGCAAATATTAATTATAAACTTTCTTGTTTCAACTCCAAACCATGTAGAGGATGAGGCTACACAAGAAGAGAAACATATGGTCGCATCTGAAACTGCTTTTGTTGCCTCTGGTACTGAAGAACATAAAGAAAACTTTAATTCTCTTTTTACTAATGAAATACTTGTAATAATAATAGCAACAAATATCAATTTAACATTTCTTTCTTGTTACAGCTGATGATCCACCCCTCTTGCGGTAGCCTAGACGATAGCATGAGTAAACGACCAGGTTTTTAATGGGAGCTACAGAGGCCATAAGAAGAAGGGGGAATAGGCAACTGATGAATTCATGTCTAAATTATTTTCAAAAACAAAGAAAAGGAAATGATTGTACTAGGTATATCATTAGAAACATCATGTACGATATTATGAAAACATTTTTTTGATGATAAAATTTATTGAGATGAAGTATTTTGTGTCTATGATTAATGAATGAATGAATTAATGTTATATGTTAATGAATGATTTATACATGTTTCTTTATGTACAAAACCACATATGCTTCTTTATCAATTTTCTATTTTTCTAGTGTGTATGCATGAATCTTAATGTGTTGCTATCATTTTTTATAGTAGGTAGATTGGGTACAGGGGAATGGAGATTGATGTGTGGGGGGGAGTGGCCATAACAGTTTCCACCTTCACGTGGTTGGCCATTTTTAATAGAGAATACATTAGCATTTAGGTAGTCTTGGAATAAACCTCCCTCGTTCAACCATATGAACAACTAAGTCAATGTTGACTTCGTTGTTACTCTATCAAATCAAGGAATGTTTGCTCGAAGATTAGACTACTCCAATAAATTATTATTGAAACCAAGAAGATCTCATTTAGGTATTCATGCACCTTAGTATTGTCTAATTTTTATTTAGTCATAAATTTGTTTCTTAATTTATTTTATTATTTATCTACCTTTAACACATTTTATGTGCATTGTAGGTATTATTATTCTAGAAAGTTTCCATCCACAAATGTAAGATGACTAGAAAGTAAGTCGATGAATTTTTCCTCTTAAGTAGTCATTCCGTGTTAGGTGTGTACCCTACCTTTTTCATTTCATAAATTATATCCAACTATTGTGTATAATGTGTGATTGTGCTATTTTTATTCTTATGTTTTATATTTTGTTAATATTAAGTTTCTTGCACAAGTTTATCAAAATCTTTAAATATTTAAGCGGTGGATCTTGCTGCTGAAATTATAGTGCAAGGGAGAATTTCTTATCATGATAATTACTTGTGACAAATATGTGTATGTTTTTCTCTTAGTATTCATTTCATTTAGTTAATTCATCAAGAAATTATACATTAATAATTTAGCCATTTAGATAGAGATCACAATGCATAAGAAATCAGAGACAAGAGACACTAGAAATTAGGCCAGAGGCCAGGGAAAAACCCACAAGGGGAAAACCCAACAATCCTTTCCTTATAAAATATTTTGTCGACAAGAAAACCCAAGTCATATATAAACTGACAAGTATAATCATGACAACTAATTCCTCTAATGCCAAGTCAACCCTCCACCAATAGCCCAAACAAGTCTGCCATATTCATGTCCTTAGATGCCATGCCTCTAAGCCTCCTCCAATTTACCCTATTTACCAAGCACTGCATCATCATATTGTAGGTCAAAACACTTGGTCTAAATTCCATTCACCAACATCTCAGAAAACACTTTCAGAGTAGCTATGGCCATGTTCAACTTTTCCAAAACCTTCAATAAAGTATGATACCCTTCACAAATCAGTTTAAAATGCTTCTTATGGAATTGGTCGAGTGTCTCCATGACCTTCCCAATATCATCCTCTTTCTTGCAGGAATTTATCATAGTAATCCTCAAATTCTTTGTTGTTCCCGAAAGTTGCTTAGATATTAGCAAATGTATAATGGAAACATACAACTCTAATGTCTGTATTCAAGACAATGTTCAATCCAGTGAAAAGAAGCAAAGTAGAATCTTGTTGAAAATCTCATGTAGAGCTTCTTAGGTATTATGATGAAAAGTTATTTTGGACCTAGAAAACCATCAAAATTTAGTGTTTTACTTTTTCTTGGCATCTGTACACAAAAATATTCCAAACTTTAGGTTGCTTGAAGACTAGTTGTTGAAAACAAAAATTCATGCAACATGTTTCACCTCCATTCTTAAGACCAACATAAACACATGTTGTCTTATGTCCATAAGATGATGGTTGTTCCTAGTCAACTAAGTTATATATAAAGTGTATTTGAATAACAGCTCAACAAGCTCATGGAGGATTTCTATAGAACGAGTCACTAAACAAATCAATAAAAATTCCAAAGTCTCTAGTCACTACTTGAACTCATGACATGATTCTAGTCTTTCTTGCAAAGGCATGAACCTACATGCCTTCCTCTAGGGTGCCAACCTAGTACATGGTTAAAAATTTGATAAATTCATGGTATAAGTCAATTAAACCCTTTAGGAACACTAAGAGTCTATAATCAAATTATTGTGTTAAACTAATCCTTGACACAATCCATGCCCATGATAAGTCAAGAATTTACTTCTTTATATCCCTATCCCACTCCACCATACACTCCCACACCACTAATTTAGGTGCTACCTACTCTTGCTTCAATGCCTACATACTTAGATGAAAATCCTAAAGTGGTGCCCGCATTTATTAATGCTAATGTTTTAATGGTTACTCTTCAAGAACCAAAAAGTATAGCCCAAATCCCTACTCCTAATCTCAAACAAGATAACATGAAGAAAATGGTACAAAAATAAAGTAATGTCATGCTAAACAAAGGCAAGTTCCTCATAACCAACCTCAAGACACTACTACTAATCAAAACTGGAACTTCCATTTCTAAAGGAAAATTTGACAATGGAATATGCAAGTAAATAGACCCTAATAATTAGATTATGTTTTTACTAACTACAAGTCGATGAAGAGAAATATAATAATTCACCCACCAAACAAGAAGAGGAGTTGGGATCCATGATTTTGAAAAAGGATGAGTTTCCCCAATCCAAAGGCCTGTGAGATAATGCAATACATTTTTCAACATATGTTGTGCATGTCCTATGCATTTCTAGGAAGTCATTTGTATGCATTTCAGTTGTAAATACTTGAGTCTAAGGTATACCCAATGGTGCTAAATTATAACCTTCATGTTCTATATGGTTGAAGTTCACCAAATACTTAGAGTCTAAATCATGGACAATCTAGAAAAATTCTATTATATATTGGTTGCATTTTCTAATCTATATTAATCTAACAAAATTCTAACATATATTAGTTTCCAATTCACAACAATTTGTGATTATGATGACAATTTTGTACATATGTGTGTAGTGTCCATGATGGGACATTTGAATTATCCTCCCCACATTGCCTATCAATGATTATAACCTTGAATGGGTTAGCACTCATCTGTCATCATCATCTCAAAATTACCCTACAAATGAAAATTTACCATGTCTATCATCATCAATTCACATTATCTCATAGATGACCCCTTCTATAGATTATATGCATGAATGTTTGGCAAACCATCCCCTCTACCTAGCTTATAATTGATTCTAATAACAAGTGAATAAAGGAAAATTGATAAGCATGGGATCACTGTTAGTTCATCCTCCTCCATCCACTCCATAGCTAATGATTTCCTAATTTTCCACTTCCAAAATTCTATTCTAGAAATTCATTTTGGTAGCTAATTTCATCAATAGTCACAACAAACCTGGAAGTCAAAGAAATTATGTATATGAAATTTATTTGACTTCCAAGTGTGTTGTGACTATCGATAGAAGACACTCCCAAAATGAATTTCCATAATAGAATGTTGGAAGTGGAAAATTAGGAAATCACTAGATATGGGGTGGATGGAGGAGGACGAACTAGTATTGATCCTCTGCCTATAAACTATCCTTTATTCACTTTTTGTGACAATCAATCATAAGCTAGGTAGAGAGGATGACATGCCAAAAATTCATGCATATAATCTGTAGAAGGGGTCACCTATGAGATGGGGTGAAGTGATGATGATCAACATGGTAAATTTTCATCTATGGGTCATATTGAGATGATCATGACAAAAGAATGCTAGCTCATTCAAGGTTATAATCATTGATGGGAAATGTGGGGATGACAATGGGCGAAAATGTGAATCTAGGTAACACTTTTCCTTATTTTTTGATGTTTTCGTTTTTAGGTGTTAGTAAACATTTTCATAGTTAGCAAACATTTTTCTCTATTTTTTTTAGATGGAAAAGTATAGTATTAGACACAATTTGTACTATTTTTCCAAAAAAAAATCTATTAGTATTAATTCTCCCAACACTTGTTAACCATAAAACCCTAATTCCAAAAAGTGTTTCCCATTTTCACGTTTTCACACCAATTCAAACGTCTCATCATGGACATTATATCACCATTAAAACCTATTGATTTTCAATCATCCATTAGGTCACTCACCTTTAGGCATAATTGTCTTGTCGAGAAGCCAATTTCCCTTGACATAATTCAATTCTCAACTTCTCTAATCCATTACAAAAACATAATTCATTTGAATTCTTGAAATATATTTGAAATGTTAAATCATTAATAATAATATTCAAAGAAATTCCAAGTGCATTTTTTTTAAATTGTCAATGCCATCAGTCTTCCAACATCATTTCCATCTAAATGTCATTTCAACTATGGCGGGTTCATCATAATATATTTATAAAAATTGGTGAGCATATCGGTCTTGCAACGTCACTTCTGACAATAGTAATGTCGCAACCATGATGAGTTCGTCGCAATATCTTTTATAAAATTGTTGAGTACATTGATCTTGCGATGCAATTTCCGATGGCAGCAACATCACAATCATGGCGGGTTCATCACAAAAAATTTATATACCCGTTGGTCTGGCGACACCACTTCAAACGACATCAATGCCACAACCATGGGAAATTATGACAACCGTTTGCGACGAACAAGTGTTGGTGCTTCGACAACACCTCGTGTCGAAATTTCAATGAGATGGACGGCGTCAAAAGTGCAACTCCACCGGAAATGGTGTTTTGTTAAATCTCCTCTTTTCATTATAGCTATGAAATCTCATCGCAAGAAAGACAAAGAACAATAAAATTTGTGTCTAATATTTATTAGTGTGGGGAAATCCACGAGTATACTCACTTAAGAGTTTTTTTTAGGCTCAAATCCATTACAACAATATTTTTCATGGCCTCAAATCTCAACATGTCATTAATGAAGATTTGAACTTTGATTGGTAGGATAACAATCATTCCACTCAACCACTCAAGGTAATTCCAATTGTGATTTCAACAAATCATTGCTAGATTTTTAGTAAATTTGACTAGAAAATATGCCCAAATAAACTCCAAAATTTGGAACAATTAAAATATGGTTGATGTTTAAATACATTACAATGAGACTAAATTGATGAGCGGAGTAGAGTATTGGCCTTATCAAAATTAAGCATATCACAACCCGCGATGCATTTTAGAATTTCCACTAAAAAAGTTATTAAATATTTGTATCTTTATAAATTTTTGCAAAAGTGAAAGAAGTGTAAGGTGAGTAAAATGTTATGAGTGATACATTTAATGGTAAATTTGTTATTGATTTTTGAACTAGGGGTTATGGTTGTGGTGAAAAAGTTACTTTTAATTTTATTGTTGATGATGAAAATAAGGAATGATTTAAGAAAATTGGTTTTATAATTTTAGGATAGAATGTATAAAAATATTTAAATATAATTTTAAATGAATAAATACTAAATTTAATGGGACAAAACTTGCATATGCTAGAGGAAAATTAGAGATCATTATTTATCTATTTCCTATTTTCTAAAATATTATTTAATATGTAATTTTCTATTTTCTCGTATTATGATCAAAATCTTGATAGTATTATTTGAATTCTTACTACATTAAATTTCAATGATTTGAATTATGTTGGTATTTTTTTATTTTTTTTTTAATTATCTATAATATACTCAAGAACCTAGTATCACTAACCTCTTAATTTTTTTGGAATTGATTGTAAAACCCTTTGTTCTTAAAATGGATGTGCTGATCCAAAATGGATCTAACATAGACTTCTAAGTCTATGAATTTTCCTCACGGAGGAAAACAAAAGTCAAAGGATGCTCTTGGGAATAGTCTCATTGTATATATCTCTTCATTCTGGATCTAACACGATTTGAATGGGCTAAAATGGACTTCGAATGAGGAAGTTATTGTTAAAAGAAATTTTCCCATTGTCCTTTAAAAAGGAGGCAATTTCTTATTAAAATGGACTTAAGAGTTCCTTAAAGAAATCGCATCGAAGAAAATCCAAGCAGAGTGTTAAAGGACCTGGCCTTAAGGAATTGTGATAGTGGCAGCGCGATTGTACGTGGACTATTAGATCGGACGCGTAGATCAACGGTGGAGATGGCTTTATCGTATCGCACAAAAAAATGGGAGAAGGTCCAAGATCCATGCCATTGCGAGTTGCGATAGTGATACGCCGATGTGATCAGTGATCGGTGATCAGATTGAACAATAAAAAGGGTCGTTGACATGCAACAATGCGATGTGCGATCAACGATAGCGCCAATGCGAGGGGGCCGATAGCGATACGCCGATGCGATGGGGACGATAGCGATATGTGATTCAGCGATCGGTGGATCCCCAATATAAAGGGTTGTTGACATATGCGATTGCAATTTGCAATCAGGGTGCAGACCTGATAGGTTTATAAGCATGATTTCATATCATTTGAAATCTGGATTTATGAGATTTCTTTGTATTTTCCCGTGTATTGGGTTTTTGGCCATACACAAAGCTATTGCAATATGCGATGAAAGGATGGACCTGAAAGGCTTATAGGGGTGATTGCATATTGTTTGAGTTCCAACTATAACGCTCATGATGGTGTTTTCGTGAGTTTCCTGTGTATTTCCGTTATGTGGTCTAATTCGGGAATTATACAAGAGGAGGGCCAAATGACCGGGTTGCCTGTGCCCACCAGTTCATTTAAATGGACAACTACTTCTTGTAATGAAAAAATCGGTCTTCGATGATGGAGGCAGACTGTAACTGATGTATTATAAAAATCATGGCGAGCTCAATTGACAGGGTGGCTGAAGGTTGCTGAGATTCGCTTGGAGGTTGAGTGAACCACTGATAACACAGAGAGGCAAAGTTATGCTTAGGAGAAGCACAGAGAAGCCCAAGAGGTTCAGAGATGCTTGAATGCTGAGTGTAAGCCCAGAGGAGGCAGTATGCGGAGTCGGGGTGACTTAGAAGTAGAGAGTCGGTTGGAGGTCAAGCGAAACCAGAAGCTTGTGAGAGCCACAGCCAAGAGCTAGAGAGCCAAGAGCCAGAGCCAAGAGCCAGATTCGATAGCCAGAGCCAAGAGCCAGAGCCGAGGGCAGAGGTAGAAGCTACCAGAGGTTGAAGGCAGAACAGAAAAGAGATCGAAATGATCAAGTTGTTGCTGGTGTCTGATGTGTGCTGAAGTCAGAAGAAGGAATTCCAGAGACAGTAAAATAATTCTAAGGGAGTTGGTGCAAGCCAGGAGCTCAAGATAACCCAGAGCGCTGATTGAAGGAATCTAGTCCAGAGAAGCCTAGATCTGTCTGCAAAGTATGGACAACCAGCAGGATAAGATGGTATTCTAAACCCATAGGTGCAGTTGTAGTCCAATGGAGTTATGTGTAGAACTTGTAAAAGAATTGAATCCATAATACCAAAGAGCCTAATCGAGTTGATTAGAGCTCACAGAGATGTAGCCCAAGAGGTTTGGGTGAACTCCTAATTAAACTTGTTGTCTATGTGGTTGCTTATCTGCTGCATCTTGCTATTATGTGTATCATGCTTATTTGCTGCATTGTTTACTATTATGAGTTTTATTTCAGCATAAGCAAATGAACCTAAAGGACATAAATAGTTAAAGACAAACACAAGCATACACCTATTTCAAGTTCTTAATTCCTCATTTATCAATCATAAGCATAGATCTTGGGAATATATAAGATTTGGAGTAGGAGAGGTTCTTGTAAGCTTGACAAGAAGCCTTTAGTGCCCCATTTTAGATCAGGAGAGCATCAGTTTGATTAACCCCACCTTCAAAGAAGGTGATATCAGAGCTGGTTATATCAGAGTAAGTTATACCAGAGTAGGTTGTATCATGATGCAAGTGGTATCAGATCAGAATGCTTGATTGACAGAGCAATCTATATGCTTGTTTTACTTGAAAGGTGTTCAAACAGTAGAAAGAATTTAGTTGTTTGATTGTTTGTAAACTGACTGTTGTTTGAGTTTGTAGAGGTGAAGGGAAAGTTATTGATAGCTAAGTCCAAGAGAGGACAAGAAGGAAGAAGGGCTGAAGGAATTCTTCTTATCCCAAAGGACCTCAAGACAATCCTTGAAGCACAAGAGGTTTGTTGCAAAAGGTTGCTTGAATAAGCTCTTTGTTAATCTTGTTTGAAGTTCTTTTGTTCATTCTGATAATGACAACTTCTATAAGTGCGTCCTCAAATTCTTCTTTCTTCGCAAGATTCTTTGATGAAGACAAGAAGCAAGACTTGTTCACCATGATGGATATGGTGAGAGAAATGTATGAGGATGGAAGGAAGAGCATCATACTTAAAGAGTCGTTGAATTCAATGAAGGAAGAGAAGCAATTGCTTTCTGACAAATTTCAGGAAATGGAGAGACAACTTCATATTACAAATATGAACCTGAAAAGGATGGATGAGTTGGATACACAACTCTTTGTTGCAAAGGAAGCCTTAGTCAAGTATCAGCTTGAAGAAGAGGTACACAATTCCTTTTTGTCTTCAAATTCCTCTAATAATGTTTATATTGGTTCTTTTGAAAAAACATACCAAAGGCATAGGTTCCAAGTTAATGTCCAAGATGGGCTATGAAGGAAAAGGCTTGGGCAAACATGCACAGGGTATTTTTGAGCCAATAACAGTTGAGGAAAGGCCTAAGTATTTGGGCCTTGGCTATGGACAAGCTTATGGAGAAAGTTCCAAAGCTGCCATGAACACAATTGAAACAGTTCCAAGAAAGAGTTTCATTTCAGGTCTTCTACCTCAAGAGTGTGAAGATTGTATTCTTGGGGAATGCAATAGTGTGAAGCATATTTTGCATAAATAAGGTGTATATCAGCATGCACTTGAACCAGAGAGTTGTGGAAACTCTGAAAGCAATGAAGAGATTGATGGTGTTCCAAAGGGAGCCACTTCTTCATTCAATTCACCTCCTCATGAAGGCAATAAAGGTGAAAGAGAAAGGTATAAATCTGGTTCTAATCATATTCCTTTTGATTATGTAAAGCATGGTAATTTTCCATATAAGCATTGGAAAATAATTGCATGTTCCTTTTGTGATTGGGATAACCATAATGTTTCTAGATGTTGGAAGAGAATTTCCACATACAGGAAAATTTTGAAGGAAAGGAAGCAAGAAGCCAAATGTCCATTGGACAAGGCAAATCATGTTGTCAAGAGGATGCACATGTGTTGCACTTACTTCCATAAGCAAGGACATATTCCTGCAAAATTTTGGACTCTGAATCCAACAATGCTTCCAAAAAACTTGAAGAGGGTGGAAAGAGAGAATGACAGGAATGGAAAGAAAGATTCCATGATTGATGTGTTTCAGGATGATTCACATGTTGATGCTGATGTGCAGACAAAGGAAGGGCCTTTGAAATGGACTGGTAAGAAATGGTTAGAATTCTTATCTAATTAAATTTGTATATATTTTGATGTGAAAGGAAATGTATCACATCTATTTGCATTTCTTTGTTAATGGAATGCAAGTTGTAGGATTTTACCAAGAAGGTGAATGGAAAAGTTGAGTACGAGACTCACTTTATTGCTGCAACATTATATTCATTTCAACTTCGAAAGTGTAGTGTGCTTAAGAAAAAGTTGAAGGATGAAATGCATGCATAACCATGATATGCATGAACACATGGATGTTAATGATTTCCTTGTATTTAAACATGTATGTGTGATTAACTTGAAGGGTTGATTACTTTGTTGTAAGCATGCATGTAATGTTAATATTGACTTAAGAAAAGTTGATTTTGTCTCCAAGATGGAGATGATGATGAAGTGTTTCATCTTTTGAAAAAGAACTGTAGAATTCTTTTTCTACATGCTTGACTTGAAGAGTCAATTGTTTTAAAGACATGTTTTGTTGGCTTGTTATCTAGTCAATCATTTCTATGCAGATGTAAAGACATGGAGGTGTTCACAAGATGTGAAATCTGTTTCTTTTGTTGAAGCAGGAGTTTAGGCCATCCAGTTGTTGTCTGTAATCCTATTGTTGTTAACAGTTGTTGTTGATAGTATGTCAAACAGGTACAAATGAAAATTTTGTGAAGTAGAGGTAACTTCACATTAGTTTGAGCCACCGTGGATCAATGACCAAGGCAGAGAAGTTCAAACTACCTTCTGTAACCTTCTCAGCAGGAGTTCTGCATGAAGTCAAGGAGGAAGACAATCTTCCTAAGAGGACAAGCACATCCAGGCAGGAAAGTGTTTAAAGGCTTTGGTTCAGAGGCACTATGCAAGGCAAGTGTATGGCAACTGAAAGAAGAGGGTGAGGTACTCTCATTTACTGTTCAGATCAGTATATTAGCCTTTTGGAGTCCAAAATCTATTTAGTGGGAAGGCGTGATCCAAAATGGATATAACATAGACTTCTAAGTCTATGAATTTTCCTCACAGAGGAAAACGAAAGTCAAAGGATGCTCTTCGGAATAGTCTCATTGTATAGATATCTTCATTCTAGATCTAACGCGATCTAAATGGGCTAAAATGGACTTCCGATGAGGAAGTTATTGTTAAAAGAAATTTGCCCATTGTCCTTTAAAAAGGAGGCAATTTCTTATTAAAATCGACTTAAGG
Source organism: Pinus tabuliformis (assembly GCA_031772625.1). Classification (NCBI taxonomy): domain Eukaryota; kingdom Viridiplantae; phylum Streptophyta; class Pinopsida; order Pinales; family Pinaceae; genus Pinus; species Pinus tabuliformis. The sequence continues at coordinate 849,828,859 of CM062809.1, read as the reverse complement.
GTTCCTTAAACAAATTGCATCGAAGAAAAGCCAAGCAGAGTGTTAAAGGACTTGGCCTTAAGGAATTGCGTTAGCGGCAATGCGATTACACGTGGAACATTAGATCAGAGGTGCATATCAACGATGGAGATGGCTTTATCGCATCGCACAAAACCATGGGAGAAGGGATAAGATCCATGCCATTGCGGCTTGTGATAGCGATACGCCGATGCGATCGGCGATCGGATTGAACAATAAAAGGGTCATTGACATGCGACAATGTGATGTGCGATCAGCGATAGCGCCAATGCAAGGGGGCCCATAGTGATATTCCGATGCAATGGGGCCGATAGCGATATGCGGTGCACCGATATCGGCGATCGGTGATCGGTGGATCCTCAATATAAAGGGTCATTGACATATGTGATTGCAATTTGCAATCAGGGCACAGACCCGATAGGTTTATAAGCGCGATTTCATATCATTTGAAATCCGGATTTACGGGATTTCTTTGTATTTTCCTGTGTATTTGGTTTTTGGCCATATGCAAAGCAATTGCGATATGCGATGATAGGACGGACCCGAAAAGTTTATAGAGGCAATTGCATATTTTTTGAGTTCCAGCTGTAACACTCATGATGGTGTTTTCATGAGTTTCCTGTGTATTTCCGTTATGTGGTCTAATTTGGGAATTATACAGGAGGAGGGCCAAATGACCGATTGCCTGTGCCCGCTAGTTCATTTCAATGGAAAACTGCTTCTTGTAATGAAATAGTCGGTCTTCGATGATGGAAGCGGACTGTAACAGATGTATTACAAAAAGCACAGGGAGCTCAATTGACAGGGCAGCTAAAGGTTGCTGAGATTCCCTTGGAGGTCAAGCAAACCACTGATAACACAAAGAGGCAGAGTTATGCTCAAGAGAAGCACAGAGAAGTCCAAGAGTCTCAGAGATGCTTGAATGCTGAGTGTAAGCCTACAGGAGGCAATCTGCGGAGTCGGGGTGACTCAGAAGCAGAGGGTTACTTGGAGGTCAAGTGAAACCAGAAGCTCGTGAGAGCCAGAGCCAAGAGCCAAAGATCCAAGAGCCAGAGCTGAGAGCCAGAGCCAAGAGCCAGAGCCAAGAGGTAGAGCCGAGAGCCAGAGCTAAGAGCCAGAGCTAAGGGTAGAGGCAGAAGCCACCAAAGGTTGGAGGCAGAACATCAAAGAGAACGAAATGATGAAGTTGTTGCTGCTGTCTGATGTGTGCTGAAGACATAAGAAGGAATTCCAGAGATAGTAAAAGAATTCTGAGGGAGTTGGTGCAAGCCAGGAGCTCGAGACAGCCCAGAGTGCTAATTGAAGGAATCTAGTCCAGAGAAGCCTAGACCTGTCTGCAGAGTATGGACATCCAATAGGATAAGATGGTATTCTAAACCCATAGGTGCAGTTGTAATCCAATGGAGTTAAGTGTTGAACTTGTAAAATAATTGAATCCATAATCCAAAAGAGCTTAATCGAGTTGATTAGAGCTCACGGAGACGTAGCCCAAGAGGTTTGGGTGAACGCCTAATTAAACTTGTTGTCTATGTGGTTGCTTATATGTTGCATCTTGCTATTATGTGTATGATGCTTATTTGTTACATTGTTTACTATTATGAGTTTTATTTCAGCATAAGCAAATGAACTTAAAGCACATAAACAGTTAAAGGCAAACACAAGCATACACCTATTTCAAGTTCTTAATTCTGCATTTATCAATCATAAGCATAGATCTTGGGAATATATAAGCTTTGGAGTGGGAGAGGTTCTTGTAAGCTTGACAAGAAGTCTTTAGTGCCCCATTTCAGATCATGTGTAGATTATTTTTCTTCTTCAAAAATATTCTTTAAAATTTTTGTTGCACTTGATTTAAGAAAAATAAATTGTTGTTTCACTTGATTTAAGAAACAATAAATTTTGAAATATTTTAAGAAATATTTTCTACAATTGTAATTTGGAAATTGACATTCAAAATGTGCCTTCAAATTTAGAATTCTTTATCGTGAGTTTAATTTCAGAGGCCCTCTATTGACTACAATAGTGAGGGCTTATGTTTGTGGAACATCTACTTTTCTTTATCAAAGGTATACACACTTTGTAAGTTAGCTAAATTTGAATTTAATTTTTTCTATTATTTAAATAATGATTAGAAAAAAATTATATATATATATATATATATATATATATATATATATATATATATATATATATATATATATATATATATATATATATATATATATATATAAAGAGTGAAAGAAGTATATACATATATAAAAAGAAGGATTGATTCAATAATTTAAGGTTATATAATTAATGAGCAAGTTAATATATTGTTGATTATCGTAATAATTATATAGAAAATATTGATTATTTTGAGAGAAATTTGTGTGAAGAATTTTTAATCATGTTCAATATTTTAGGTGGACACTCCACTCATCGTGAAAGACCTAAGATGAATGAATATGAAAATATACACTCTCTCAAATATTTATCAAGTTATTTATTTACTTTCATGTAATATTTCGAAACATTTAAGAAAAACTTTCGGTAGAGATCACATAGGAGATTTTTTACTGATTCGTTTCGAACCATCAAGTGTGGCTCATTGCCAAGATAAGATAAAGAGGTAGATCATGGCACAAGCTTAAATAGAGAGCAATGTAAAATATAACATCAATTATTAGGATCGAAATATATTAAATAAAATCTAATAATAAGTTATGGTTAAATATAGTTGAATAAATAGAATCAAAAGGATCAAAATTTCAAAGTCAAACCTCAAACAAGGAGCAAAGTCCTAAAAATAATAAATGGAGCCAAGACCCTATTAATAAATTATAATATAATACATGGAGTCAATACCCTAATAACAAATAATCATAATATATTAAAAATACAAAGACATAATAAAAAACTATCCATACAATGTAAGTAACAACAAATTAAAAATAATATAAATAAAAACAACTAAAAAATAAGAAAGACTAATGAATTAAGGTCAAACATAAAATAAGAGGCCAATTCCCTACAAATAATTCAAGGAGCCAAGAAAAATCAATAAAATCATCAAAGCCTAACATAAAATAAGTCCCTATAAATACATAAAGTGTTGAAATATGGCAACAAGAATATTCCAATTTAATTTGTCCTTGAATTAAACTGTAAATTAAAATCGAATTTAGTCTTAACAACTACTTGGAAAAAATTAATTAATTTATTTTAAATTAATTAGTTGGATAAATTCAAGTTAGAAGTCTTTCTAAAGTCATACAAGAGTTATCCTTTAAATTAAGGATATAAGATTGAGTTATATTTGAGTTGTAATTAGTTAACTCAGTTTACTGAGTTAAGTCCAGTTAAATTAGTTCCAAACTAATTGAGGAACTAATAGTGAGTTAACAGTCAGTTGATGCATTAATGCACTCAACTAGTGCTACTCCAGTTAACTGAAGATTCCCTCATCAGAAACTCATGCATGTTTATTCTGAGAAAGACTAGTTGGGATTAATGTTCAAGGAAAATGTACTATCAATTGCATGTGTTTTCTCATGGAGAAAACTCATGCATGTAGTCAAGGATTCTTCCTTGAGGATTGTGCAGTTTTGAAGGATTTGTTTTCCACTTGGTAATAAGAAAATCATCCACAATGAACAATGCAAGGAAATAGGATCTTGGAGGGCAGAGAGGAAGGCTGGAGAGAAGCCAAGATTTCTTGTGAGCATTTGTGAGGATTGCACTGAGAGCTGGCTAGCTGTGAGAGCGAAGGCTTTGTATAATTCCTATGTATTTCCACCATGTATGATAATACAATAGTGTGGGGTTTTTAGTTGAGGCTTTCCCCAAAGTATTTTCATGTGTATTGTGCCATTGATTCTTCTTCTTCTTATTATATTGTTCAGCTCGATCTTTAAGCTTCCGCAAATTGATATTAGAAGTAGGTTATAGTATTTTTATTTGATTTATATTCCATTATCACATTAACCTACCATCAGATTTTCTACATGGTATAGAAGCTGTGAACTATATACTGAGAAGAGAATTCGAAGATCGAAGTTTGGGGTTGCAGGTGAAAATCAAATTCATATCATACTTCAACGTTGGCCAATGGCGTCCTATGGCTTGAGACTCGAGTATGCCTTGGAAGGTGGCTCGAATTACATACATGGAAAGATAGAATGGAGGTTGTATTAGAAGACAATGGCTTGAAGGAATACTTTGATCAAGAATTCCTAAAGCTAGCTTCAACTAATGCACAAGAGTTGGTTGTGTTAGTGTCGGTATCTTCATCCCTCCATTAGTGATCAAAATTTCTCTTTTTGCATGCATATTAGGTGTCTCATCCGATCAACTGCATTCCATTAGGTCATGGATCAACTGATGGTAGTGGTTCATTATCAAATTTCCCTCATGGTTTTTACCTACTGGCCTATTTTCACAAATTCAAGTCATTTACAGTCATTTTTTATCATTACACTTGCAGAAGTCATTTTAGGGTTTTCAAGTCTCATTAAGTCTAGGGTTTGCTACCATGGTCTTCAAAAGCTCAATAAGAGGTCAGCAGGCACATGAGGATGTCTAATAAGTTCATAAAATCACAAATTTTATGGATGATTTGCTCCATAAAGGGTTTTTACCTCAAAACTCTGTTTTGAGGTGAAAACAAAGTTTTTCTATTTCATGTAAAAATTTTATGTAATTTTATTGTTTTCATATGTAATAAAGCATCATCTGCAGCCCTTGGTCACCTTGCCAAACTCCAGCACCCCAGCTCCTGTAAAAGAAACAAAAACATCCAAGCATCAGTCCATCAAATGACAAAAAAGAGCCAAACTGCAAAAACAGGGTTTTTAAAAGCAAAGTGAAAGGGAACTTTAGAAAGGGGGTTTTTTCTAAATGAAAAATTAGAGTCCAAATGTATATAAAGGGATCCTTTGTGTTAGAAGACATCATTTTGTGCTAAAGTGAGAGAGAACAAGAAGAAAAATCGTGCTTTGAGGATAGAGAGGGAAAGTTGCAGCAAATTTCAAGATTTTTCCCAGCGCGATGCACCTGGGCACTGGCGCAACATACCTACCAGGCGCTATGCACCGGGCGCAGGTTTTCCAAAGGGTTTTCAACGGGCGCTACGCACCTGGGCGTTGGCACGGTGCACCTGTCAACCGAGCTAAAAAATTCATGCCATCGATTTTCTAAGCCTCTAAATTTGCAAATATCATCTCTTCAAGTAAGTACACCCTCCCATTTGCCATAGCAAGAGAATTTGTCATCCATCATAATGATTTGAATGGTAAAAAATCAAACCCTAGTTGCTTCAAAGTTGCCTTGACAAAACTGTCTAGGGTTTTGTAGTTTTTGTCATTCTTGCTGTTTTTACTCCCTTGTATGATTTTCCCACATCCCATCCCCCTGCACTAAATTTCCCTAATTCCCTTCCCCTTTCCCTCTCCCATTGACACTCACCTTACCCCCTATCATCAAACCCTAAGCCCTATACCTAATTCCCACTATTCCCCAAAAAACCTAATTCCCCTTTTCCTAAACCCTATCATTCCCTAAAAACCCTACAACCATCATCAAAACCCTCCTTTGCATTTTTATTATCAGTCAACCCATCAAATCCCAAAAAAGAAAATAGCAGTCACCTATACTTAAGAAAATCTCTTCATACTCATCATTCTACATTCTACATTTGCAAATATGGAAACAGATTCAGCTTATGAAAGGGATGAGGAAACTGTGAGTGATTCCTCCCAAGAGATTCATGCACCAAGAAAACCACATAAGGGAGGAAAACACATCCAGGAGGAGCCCACCACACTCACAGAGTTACTAGTTTTCCCTCTTGCAGTAACATGTTTTAAACATCAGTCTTGCTACTAGTTTTGTCAGATGGTGGAGAGGGTGAAATACCACCATAAACTGGCCAAGCTATTTGTCCTTCATCTTCATAATGGCCAGGTGAACTTAGCAGGTGTTTCCTTCACTTTGACACCTGAAACCATAGCAGCAGCAACAGGTATTCCTAATGTGGGAGAATAGTGGAACAAAGGACAGCATGTGGGCAAAGAGCATTGTGAGCCTTACATCAAGGCTAGTTATCAAAGGCAAGTCAGTAGGGTCTTTCCTTTCAGATACCTACAGGACACTTATGCTCTGCTCATGAAGCTCATTATCAAATATTTCACCTATGAAGGGAGGTTTTCGCACTTTTACACTTACCATGTTAGATTATTGATGCATTTCACTAGAGTGAGGATGATGAACCTCCCCTATTTCATATATAGAAATATTGAGAAGATGGCTACATTGGTGCAAAGGAAACCTCTTCCTCAACAATTCAGTAGCATTTATCATTTTGTTTTGCATCAGTTGAGCTTGTTGAATATTTCATGGGATACTTTCATTTCACATGAGGTTTTTAAAAGCCCTCAGGTGACCCCATCGGTGTTTCAAGAGGAAGGAGGGCCTTCAAATTAGCCAGAGGTTCATGAGACTCAAACTACAGGTGTGCCAGTATTTATCACTTATGAGAAAGGCACAAGGAGATTATTTGCAGCTGCCAAACGAGTATTATCTCCACCAGGGGTGGAAGGGGTCTCGTTCTCTTCACCAGACAACAGGAAAATGCTATCTTCACCTGGGGTGAAAGGGGCTTTGCCTTCTTCTTCAACAGAGTAGGTACAAGACAGAGGAAAGAAACCATTGCATGATGAAGGGCCTTCTGAAGGCCAAGACAGGGATTTCATTTTGATTGAGGAAGAGGACACTGATTTGGGCTCACTCAAGGATGAGATCATCAAGGAGCAGGAAGCTGAGATCCAAAGCCTATCACTTAACATTGAGAGGGCTAAATGGATTATTAATTACCTTGAGCAACAGAACAAGCAACTAGAGGACAAACAAACAATCATGGAGCTGCAAAACATAAGGGAAAACCGACAATTGGCAAAGAAGAGGAAAATCAAGCTAACTTCACTAGAGCAAGAAATAGAGGCCGACCGAGAATCATGGTTGGAAAGAGTCAATATCCACCTTGAGAAGTTTCTAGACAAGGCCAACAAGGAGAAAAATATGTTGCACCACATGGCTTATCACTATTTGGCCCAGAACAAAATTTGTAAAACAAGGATAAGAAGCCTAAAAGCCAAGTTAAGGAGAACTTTGAGGAGAAAGAAAGAGAAAGATAAGCTAAAGATCTTGGTTGAAGCTTCATTGGCCCAGCATAGCACTTAACATAGATCATTCATGCCAAATTTCAAGAAATTTGGTGAACGTTTTGGCATTTTTGAATTTTTCAAGGAAAAAACAGGTTTTTCCGGCACGTGCGTAGCGCCACCGGCGCTCAATTTTGATAGGAACCTCCATTTGAAGAAAACTTGGCATTTTTGGATTCCTTATGAAAAGTTATGCATGCTCAGAAACTACCAGGAAATTTTGACAAGTTCTGAACCTCCAAAAGGGCCAAAAACACCCAAAAAATGCCCTCTCTGCCACTTTTTGGCCACATAGGAAGTAGTCTTGGGAGATTGCAATTTTGGAGGGGAAAATTGACTCCAAATCAAAAAATTCAAGTTGTTTTGGAAAGTATACTCATAGGGCTTTCCAACGAGCTATCCTGCACCTGATTTTGACCTCAAGAAGCCCTCCAAAAGCAGCTTGGAAAAAGCACTATGCACAAAAAAATGGCGCTACGCACAGGATGAAAAAGTGTCAATTTTTCTCAAAAACTCTGTTTTTCACCTAGTTTTCTTCTAGTTTGAATTTTTCTCTCTTATGGTCAAATTCATGATGTGAAATGATGTAAATTGATCTACTATGATTTAAAAATGATAAAAATTGACTTGATAAGGTAGATACATCAGTTGCTAGTGGTTTAAAGTTGAATGAATCAATTTCCTAGGTTTTAGAGGCAAGCTATTCCATTGCCTATTTTGTGTTCCTAGTCTAGATATGGATGAAACCACCCCTCTTCTCATGGATTCAACCCCTGATGGATAGCACAGATGGTTTGGAGGTCTATATCATGTGTTTTTTCAGTTATTTGTAAAGGTTGGACTCTTGTGGATGCATTGAGCATTATTGTACATCACTTCTGCAGTTTGGCAAGGAAATAAACCAAGGTTTTGCAGCATTTTGTGGGATTCTTGTGGTAATGTGATATAGCATTGTTTTCTTCTCAATTATTCAGCGATCTTATGTTTATTTGTGCCATCATCTCTTTTATTCTTCATAGCTAAATGAATCAAGTGTAAAAGGTAGAATTCATTGATGTTTCAATGCTCTGCCTTGGGGTTTATTTAGTTTTACATGTTTTCTACTATTTGAAGAGGACTCATGACTCTTACATGCCCTCTCCACCTCCTCACCAGTCTTTAGACTCACCATTACACTCATTTCAAAGTGCTACAACACTTGCGTACCTCGCCCCACAAAAACCTCTGCAAATATGTGTTGATTTCTCGGACCCAAAGTTGCCTTCCCTATATGATCCAACAGCCAACCATTAAAATCAAACAAATTATTCTAAGCAAGCATACCTGGCCTAAAATTAGTCTTTTTATATCAGTCATCTCAAGCCTTGATAAATTTTCATTGAGATTGACAAGGAGAGAACCCTCTCCCAACCTGGTAGGGCTAGCTACCAGGTGAAGCATGGTTTGATGTTACCCTATACCTGCCTTTCTCAGCTTGAGGTAGATTTAGGTGCTAACAGGTTGAGTGGAAGAAGTGTGTGGTAAAGGCGAGACGGATCATCCTTGAGGGAGTTTGAGACCATATTGTCTCGAGTCTCCATGGGAAGGATACTCTATTTTCAATGTGGAAGACATTGAAGGCCTCTACTAGAACAATAGTGACCAGAGGAAATTGGCACTCAAGGATAAGCTTCGAAGAATTGAGATGGATAAGGGCGATACTATTTCCACATATCTGAACAAGCTCACCACCTGCAGAGATGAGCTTGGCAGTGTGGGAATAACTATTGCTGATGATGATATGGTGAGCCTCGCTCTCTTTGACCTTCCAAAGAGTTGGAATAGCTACCAGGACTCTGTAAATGGAAGGGAGAAACTGCCAGATTGGGAACGATTGTGGTTGGATCTTATGCACGAGGAGATCAGGAGCACACGAGATGGTCCTTCATCCAAGAATGATGATGAAGAAAATCTGGCCTTATCAAGTAAGGTAAGGAAAGGGAAGGGGAAGGCCTCCGATTTCAAATCGAATTCTTCTCATGGAGGGAAGAAGGGTGACATGTCTAAAGTAAGATGCTTTAATTGTCACAATATGGGGCATTATGCGACTAATTTCCCATCAAAGATGTCCAAGAAGGGATCCTCGGAAGGATCGTAAGGTGAGGCATTAGCCTCTCAGTTCGAAATGGACTTTACCCTCATCGCATATGATGGGCTGTGTCTGGTATCTTGACAATGGAGCCTCATTCCACATGACCAGTGATAAAAATTTATTCAGTGCCTTGGAGGAGAAAGACCTCAAGATGCACATAGAGATGGGTGACAACGGAAGGTATAATGGTTCAGGAGTAGGCACAGTTGCTTTTTAGAGTGAGCATGGATCTTCTCTCACCTTGACAGATGTGATGTATGTGCCTAGACTGAAGAAGAACTAGGTATCAATCGCAATGTTGAAGGACAAAGGCTACAATGTTGTCCTCAGTAAAGGAAAGGCATTCCTAAGACACATAGGCATGGGTCAGACCAAGAGGATAGGGATTAGGATGAAGAATCTCTATAAAATAGAGGTAGATGATTGTGCAGCATTGAGTACAAAAGAAGAATTGGTGCAAAGCCAAGAAATTGGTGAGTTGTGGCACAGGTGGTTGGGCCATTTACATCATGGGGATTTGAAGATAATGTAAGAGATATCTATAGGACTTCCCAAAGGTAAACTTGAGCAAGTTGATACACGCAAAGGTTGTACCTTGGGAAAGTACACCAAGGCTTTCTTTCATGATCGAGACAGTCGAGCAGAGGCTATTTTAGAGTGAGTTCATACTGATTTGTGTGGGCCATTCTCGACGGAATCCACAACGAAACAAAGGTATTATGTGATTTTCATTGATGACTATTCTCGTAAATGTTGGATTTATTTCATGCAGAATAATGACCAAACCTTCACAAAGTTTTGTGAGTTCAAAGCTTTGGTCGAGAAAGAGTCAGGAAGAAGATCAAGGCCTTGAGAAGCGACAACGGTGGAGAATATGTCTCTCAAAAGTTTAAGGACTTCTGTGCAGTGGAAGGAATTAAACGAGAGTTGACGACACCTCATAACCCACACCAGAATGGGGTGGTCGGGAGGAAGAATAGAACTATTGTAGGAGCAACATGGGCAATGCTGCATGACCAAGGCCTACCACTTCACTTGTGGGCTGAGGCATGCAACACACGGTCTATTTGCATAATAGAAGCCCGTATCGCATACTTGGGATGATGACACGAGAGGAAGCTTTCTCCGGTAAGAGACCATATTTGGGTCACGTCAGGATCTTTGGCTCATTGGTATATTTCCATGTGACAAAGGATGCATGGAAGAAACTTGAGGTGACATCAGTGTTGGGGATATTTGTGGGGTACACTGATACACCTAACAATTATCGGGTGTACTTGCCTACCAATCCAAGGACAGTGGTTCGCAAAGATCTCAAGTTTGATAAGCAGAAGGCCATGCGAGTTTCCCTTGAGAGGGAGCTCCAACTACAGGAAGTGGAGTAATTGTTGGTTCCTAAGGAGGAGGAGCCTCACACTGATGCAGAGCAACCACATGCATAGGTTCCAAGAGTGGAGACATATACTTAAGCAGAGTATTCTAGAGATGGATGGAAGCACACAAAAAAAACTGACCGATTGTTGGAGGATGCGAGAGAGAATGTGGGAGCACCACCTTCTCAACGTAGACAGAGGAGGTCACCTGAGAGGTACACTGGATACATGGCCCTTGCAGGGGAATGCGTTGAGATCGAGCCATCTTCCTTTGAGGAAGCAATGCAGCAGCTAATTTGGGTTGATGTTATTGTGGAGGAGTATGACTCCATAGTTCGTAATAGTGTTTGGGACGTGGTTCCGAGATCGAAGAACAAGTCAGTTGTGAGTTCCCGTTGGCTTTACAAGGTAAAGCAAGCTGCTTATGGTAGTGTGGAGAAGCATAAGGCAAGATTTGTTTCCCATGGCTTTTCACAGGTCGAGAGGATCATGTTGTTGCAATATATTTCGACAGAGGAGCATGATGCTGACATTTTGACAAAGGCATTGTGAAAGTGTAAATTCAAGTTCCATAGAGACAAGATTGTGGTGACAGATAATCCCTTTCTTGTTGAGAGGGAGTGTTGAAATATGGCAACAAGAATATTCCAATTTAATTTGTCCTTGAATTAAATAGTGAATTAAAATCGAATTTAGTATTAACAACTACTTGGAAAAAATTAATTTATTTATTTTGAATTAATTAGTTGGAGAAATTCAAGTTAGAAGTCTTTCTGAAGTCATGCAAGAGTTATCCCTTAAATTAAGGAGATAAGATTGAGTTATATTTGAGTTGTAATTAGTTAACTCAGTTTACTGAGTTAAGTCCAGTTAAATTAGTTCCAAACTAATTGAGGAACTAATAGTGAGTTAACAGTCAGTTGATGCATTAATGCACTCAACTAGTGCTACTCCAATTAACTGAAGATTCCCTCATCAGAAACTCATGCATGTATATTCTGAGAAAGACCCAGCTGAGATTAATGTTTAAGGACAATGTACTATTAGTTGCATGTGTTTTCTCATGGAGAAAATGCATGCATGCAGTCAAGGATTCTTCCTTGAGGATTGCACAGTTTTGAAGGCTTGGTTTTCCACTTGATAATAGGAAAATCATCCACAAGGAACAACACAAGGAAATAGGAGCTTGGAGGGCAGAGAGGAAGGTTGGAGAGAAGCCAATATTACTTGTGAGCATCTGTGATGGTTGTACTGAGAGCTAGTTAGCTGTGAGAGCTAAGGCTTTGTATAATTCCTATGTATTTCCACCATGTATGATAATACAATAGTGTGGGGTTTTTAATTAAGGTTTTCCCCAAAGTATTTTCATGTGTATTGTACCATTGATTCTTCTTCTTTTGGTTATATTGTTCGGCTCGATTTTTAAGCTTCCGCAAATTGATAGTAGAAGTAGGTTATAGTATTTTGCTTTGATTTATATTGAATTATCGGGTTAACCTACCATCAGATTTTCTACATAAAGGAGCCCGAAATAATCAAGATGATAAAAAAAATTGATGAAAAACCAATCAATTTTTTTATTATCAGAAACCTTAGAAAAACAATTAAAAACACATGAAATAAAGAAGATATAAAAACCTACACAAATAAATAAAATAGGATAAATTGTAATTAAAATCTCAAAAAACAAATATATCCAATAAAAGAAAATTATGAAGACACGACAAGGACCCAACTTCTGCTAATTTTCCAACCATCGTCTCTATTCAAATCATTAGGCATTTTTTCGATTTCTAGGGCCGAGTCCCTGAATTTTCAATGATGGAAATGACTAATCCTTGAAATGACTTGGGCCTCATAAATGAAAATATGATGTTTAGTTATTTCTGCATGTTCTGCCAAAGCAGAGGAGTGGGTCCTGCCATGCTTGATGTTAGCGATGTGTTCATGAATCCTTTGATTAATTGAGCGACCAATCTCACCTACATAGGGAGTCCCACAAGAGCAAGGGATAACGTAAACACCTTTCATATTTTTAGGGTCCACCAAGTCTTTTACAGATCTTAGGGAACTCCAAATGGTCTTTAGAGGACTAAAGGTTGATGAACCTTATGCTTCCTTAAGATCTTCACAATATTGTCTGTGGTCCCTTGGATAAAAGGGAGATGTACCCTAGAAGAAAACTCATATGGAGCAATATCTTCATGCTAAATCTCATCATTTCCCGACCTAAAAGTTTGGTCTTCTCAACACTTTAGCAACGAGAGCTTTAAAAGTTCCTAATGATAACCATCTTAATGATGAGAAATCTCACCTCCTAAGTGTTTTCTTTAATAATGGGTACAATAGACACCAATGTACTAAGGCTTTCCTCAAAGCCGAAAAAGGTCCTAAGGCTAAGAACAACCAAATAATCGATTTTTTGGGGTGCATTCCCTTTTGAACCTGATTAGGTAGGATAACAATCATTCCACTCAACCACTCAAGATAACTCCAATTATGATTTCAAAAATCCTTGTTAGATTTATGGTAAATTTGACTAGAAAATATGCTAAAATAAACTCCAAAACTTAGAACAATTAAACTATGGATCATGCTTAAATACATTACAATGAGACTAAATTGATGGGTGGAGTAGAGGATTGGCCCTATCAAAATTGAGCGTGTCACAACTGCAACACATTTTAGGATTGCCATTAAAAAATGTTATTTTTTTTTCTTTATATCTTTTGCAAAAATAAAAGAAGTGTAAGGTGAGTAAAATGTTATGAGTAACACATTTACAGGTAACTTTGTTAACAAGTTTTGAACTAGGGATTATGGTTGTGGTATTATGGTTGTGGTGAAGAAGTTATTTTTATTTTTATTATTAATGGTGAAATTAAAGAATGACTTAAAAACATCGGTTTAATAATTTTAAGATAAAATATATAAAATATTTAAATAATCTAAAATTTTAAATAAATAAATACGAAATGTAATGACAATTTGTTTTATTTATTACTATTATTATTATTTATATTATAAATTATTTATTTATTCTAGAATATTATTATGGTAGATTATCAACTTGCATTAATAGGATAGAAGATAAGCAAACAAGACTTAGTCTTGTATATGATAAAGGAGAAGTAAAGATCATTATCTATCTTTTTTCTAGAATATAATTTAATATTTAATTATCTATTTTCTAGTGTTATGGCCAAAATCTTGGTAGTATTATTTGTATTCTTATTATATTAGGTTTCAATGATGTGATTTGAATTATATTGGTATTTTAACTTTTTAAATTTTCTTGGAATGGATTGTAAATCCCTTTGTTTTTAAAATGGATATGTAGAACATTTTTCTTCTTCAAAAGTGTTCTTTAAATTTTTATTACCCTTGATTTAAGTAAAATAAATTGTATCACATATTTTAAGGAATATTTTCTACAATTATTTTTTGGATATTGATATTCAATAATGTGCCTTCAAATCCCGAGTTCTTTATCATGAATTAAGTTCATGTGTCCTCTATGGACTACAATAGTGAAGTGCTCGTGTTTGTGGAACATCAGCTTTTCTTTATTAAAGGTATACAAAATTTGTGGGTTAACACAAGTTTAATTTAATTTTTTCTATTATTATAATTAATTAAATAACGATTAAACAGAAAATCGTAGATTGATTTAATAATTTAAGCTTATATAACTAATAAGCAAGTTATAAAATTATATATTATAGATTATCTTAATAACTATATAGAAAATTGTAGATTTGAGACTTTTGTGATTTGCATTTTGTGTGGTAATATTTTCGGGATTCATCGCATCTATGTTTTTTGTAATCAATGTTTCCAATCAGCCTAATAAGTCAGAGATTAATGGAGTAATAAATAGAGGAGAAGGTTGAGATGACAATGCATGGAGCCTACAAGTTTGATAAAGATATGAAACATAATTTTAAGTTTATTGATTTTGTTAATGTTTATTAAATTTTATTAATGATTATTAAATCTTGATAATTGTATTTATGATTATTGATGAAAATTGAAAGTTGTAACTTAGTATTATTAATGATTATTAACTCGCTAATAGTTAATTACTTTTTGTTAATTACAAGATTTTTATGATTAATTTTTATTATTGACCCTAATGTTTAAATATTGTATGATTAAAATATTAAAATTATAATTAATGCTTAATATTTATATGCATTGTTAATTGCATATTTGTTAATATTATTATAATAATGAAGTATCTTGGGTTAATGTTCTTAAATTTATGGAAAAATATAATATTCTAATTGTTAGTTATTAAAATATTTTATTAGTGATGTTGTTTTATTAAGATATTTTGTGAATGATGTTCATAAGTCTTTGATGTTTTTAGATTTTTATTATTAATTTTTATGTATTGATTTATAAAAAATTTTGGTTTTTAATAATATTTTATTAGAATTGAGTTAACTAAGATGTAATTATAATTAAAATGATTATAATTTTAATATAATTTTAAAGATTGAAAGAGAAAATATGTACATTCATGATTATTGTTATTAATTCAAATATTATTTTACTAAATTCTAGGGTTTTGTAAACCATAAGGAGGACCAAGGGACAAAGGGGTAGGGAGCATCTAGGAGAAGGTAGAATCCCTAGTTGAGGTTGTTAGGGTGTTTTCCTATTTAGATGGCTTCTCTAAATTTACTATGGTGATAATGAGCAATCCTCGCCACAACACAAGATTTTTCAATGCAAATGTGATGGTTGGTTTTGCTAGAGTGCTCGGCCAAGGCTAAGGTTTTGGAATGGTTATGTTTAATGTCAATGGCATGTTCTTGAATCCTGGTTAATATAGATCGACCAGTCTCCCCAATGTAGGCTTTGCCACAAGAACAAGGAACCAAATAAACCCCTTTGTGGTGTTTCAGATCGATAGGATCTTTTACCAATTTTAGACATCTGCTAATGGTATTCATGGGTTTGAAGGTGGTCTTTATATTATTCTTTTTAAAATGTAAGAAATCTTATCAGTGGTGCCTAGTATGTAGGGAAGGTGTACCTTACCAACACAATCATCCATAGGTTGTTTGTTTATAGGATTCTCTGCTTTCTTGAAAGCTTTGATACCTTGGTGTCTTCTATATCCATTCTTTTCAAAAAAGCATCTAAGATGTGGTTCTTCTCTTGATCCAAATGATCGTGATCTGAAATACGCACAACCTTGGTTACCAGTGTTAAGCACCCCAAGTTTCTGAGCATGATGAGGTGAGAGTTGCCATGAAAACAATGTTCTGTGTGGGTTTTCTTACAATATTGAGTCATCTTGATTTCTCTTGAAAATATTTATCATTTTGAGAGAATTTTTACAAGTGAAATATGCAGAAGATTTTTAATCTTGTTCAACATTTTAGATAGACACTCCACCCAACATAAAAAACCTTATATAAATAACTATGAAAATATACTCTCTCAAATATTTAACAAGTTATTTATTTACTTTAATGTAATATATAAATATTTAAAAACATTTTGAAATTTACAGAAAAAACAATATGTTAAAATACTATTTTAAAATGTTATTATTTTTCTATGAAATATATATTTAATTAAAAATATAATATTTTATTTAACACATTTTTATATAAAGTATTTTCCAAAATAACCTTTTAATATCATATTTTTTTTTCGGTCTTTTCTATTTATAAAGATTCTTCTTTATCCTCTTATTACTCACAGGACGACCGAAACAAGAATATTTGGGACAGACCCGAGCGAACTTCCTTTATTTGGCAATACACTTTATTCATAAACACCCAGATTTAATTTGGAATTATAGAATATTTATATTTATCCACTTTATTCATAAACCGTCTTAGATTTAATTTTAGAAATATAAAATTTTAGTAGTACTATCAAATTGATATAAAGTTTTTTTGTTTTACAAACCAGAAACCCACCTCCCTGCAGCTCTATAACAAATCTCATAATCAAAATAATCAAAATAAATGTGTAGCTGCCACTATAACAAATCTCATAATCAAAATAAATGTGTAGCTGCCACTATAACAAATCCCATTTCATGTTTGATGAGGCATAGCCCAAGGCTTCAGAAACAAACTCTGTCAAATCTAGGATTGACATAAGACTGGTATGCTTTATATTGAAAATGCATATATATACAGTGTTGACACCCTGATTTAATACGGCTTCATTATTTCTGGACTGAAGTATATCAGCTCCACTTTCAAACTTCAATCTATATTTTCTTCGGGGCAACTCTACTATATGTATTAGGATGAAATTAAAGAAAATTGAATCTGTACGACAGTTTATTTTTAATAAATTTAAAAGTAGGTGAATTTGAAAAGTATTTTATTTTGGAATGTGATGTTTTGAGAGACATCAGAGACAGTTATGGTAGTATGTGAGTGTCTAATTAGATTACCATGAAATTAAAGAAAATAGAATCTGTATTTTATGACAATTTATTTTTAATAGATTTTAAAGTAGTGGAATCCAAAAAGTAATTCATTTTGGAATGTGATGTTTTGAGAGACATCAGAGACAGTTATGGTAGTATGTTAGGGTCAATTTTTTTGCATTGTCTTTTTAGTCAGGGAACTGTTAGAAGGAGGTTGGGTCAAGGCATCATCAATATGAATAAGAAAAATATTGAATTGCAAAAGGCAAAAAAACTAGTAATCCCATAGACTATGACCTAAAAATATCATTCATTCTAAGGAAAATTGAGACTGCCTCTCATAACAGCTTATCCTATCCTTGATAGATCCAAGAAAAATTGAACCAGCCCCTCGTAACAGCCTATCCTATCCTTGATGGATCCAAAAAAAATTGAACCAGCCCCTCATAACAGCCTATCCTATCTTTGATGGATCCAAAGAAAATTAAACCTCCGCCCTATGACAATCATCCTTAATAAATCTAAAAAAATTAAACCTATACCTCATAACAAAAAGCCAAAATCTTAAAAAACTTCAATCAACTAAACTACCCATCAAAATTAAACTTCAATTGATAAAAAATATTTTCACATCCCTTAAATCACCCATTTTATCATTGATAAAAGAACACTACATCTATAAAATATGTTACTTGTATTTGCATTGTTATAAAGAGATTATATAAATACTGAAACACTGACAAGACGCTGACGGATTGAAAGAATGGGAGATCATGACAGTTTGGAGGCGCGGATAGAGTGAACTCATGGTACAACTTTTTTGGAGCTTTGAGGGGCAGATTTAATTATGATTACTGTCAGATTTTCTTAGCATGAGATGACACAAGAATGCACTGTGAAAGCGCAGCGCAGATATCCATTTTGATATTTTTCTACTGGGTTTGATTTTTAAGTTTTTATAAATAAAATGTCGGTAGATTGATATTTCTTTTCATTCAAATTATTATTTAATAATTATAAAATTAGCATATTGATTGGGTTTTGTTTGTAAGTCTTTGTTTTTCTATTTTTTATAAATAAAATGTTGGTAAATTAATGTTTCTTTTGATTCAAATTATTATTTAATAATTATAAAATTAGCATGGTTGGAAAATTTTTATGATTATTAAAATATTTATAGGTCATTTCATTATCACTTATTATCCACAACAAAGTTTTAATTGATTAAAAAATATTGATGTTAACATTAATTTTAAAGTAATCAAAAAAAAAAAATGATTTCACAAAATTTACATTATAATATTTTAATTTATTATTAATTTAATTTATTTATTTGAATATCTATTAGTTAGAGTCTTATTGTGCCATCATTGTACTTGGCACTATAGCAGTCAGTGGTCAACAAATTAGGACATTAAATGGAAACGGTATGATATCTCATTTCATGCTACTTTCAATTAGATTAATTATTGAACGTCTGGAAAATCCTCTCCCTATCTGATTACCACTTTAGCAAATAAATATTTCATATCACACCAACCTTCGACACTTCCTTGTTTTGTTTAGGCCTACTTTCATTAGAAAAAAATTAAATTGATTTCTTAGATGTATCGAATTTGCTGCCACCATCATGTCAATACAGAAATCAATACAGAAAACAACCCCGTAAATTATTATTGGGATTATTTGGATGAATATATATATTCCAAGGTGATCTCAGTAGTTTTAATAATTATTTTAAAAGTTTGTTTCTACAAGTGTACATGTGCAGCAATAAATTGAAAATAATTCCTATAAAATATTATGATATTTTCTTTCTAATTCACCAACAATTATGAGTAATGTCATAAAATAACGTGACAATAATTCCTGTAAAATATTATGATAAATGTAAATTAATTATATTTAATGTAACATTAACAATGTGTTTGAGTTGGAGAATACAATTTTTATATGATATAATTGCTTTTGAGTTAGTATTTTTACTTTAATTTAACTATATTTAAACTAATGGGCAGGAACCCTAGCTATGTGGTCTTGTTATTATTAAGATAAGTTATATTGTTTTTTTGTTTTGGGTCAATTACTTTTAATACAATAGTTAGTTCATACATTTCCAAATTCAATAATTGAACCAAGTGGTAGAGAAACACATTAGGTTAATAATTTGTAATGCCAAAATAAATTAAAAGTAATATATAAGTTTTGAAATAAAAAAACTTGTTGGAAATCATTGATTTTATAATATTGTCCATCTAAAACATCCATATCATTATAAATTTTCAAATGGAAACATTATTTCTTTGGCCATCATCAATTTCATAATATTCTCAATTTAAAACACTCTTACATTTTTATTTTTCAAAAAAAGAAAATTCTAGAAAACACTTGAAAAAATACTGGCATATCCCCTTCATCTTTTTTACAATTTCAAATATTAATTATATTCTATCTCTAAATTCATAATCTCATATTTATCTTTTCCACTCATAATCAAGTGAGGACAGCCATCTTTGACTACTGCAAGCTGACTGGTCAATGTTATTCAAAGAAAACCTAGAGACCTGGAATAACTTAACCTAGTAGGCTTTTGCTCCTGCTAGATGCCTTTGGGTTTTGCACTGTCAACCTATTTCTCCTAAACCTGAAGAAGGCTAATCAAGCAAAAACAATTTTAAGATATACTCCAAGCTTTATCCACTCATAATATCCTAATCAGACTTCAATTAATAAAAAAAAACTGATTATGCTAATTTTATTTTTTAATTATTTTGGATGCGACAATACTGTAAAATCATGGTGCAACCCTCGGGAGAAACGGATTTGGTTATGATTACGAGATTTAATTCTGACGGTGTGACGCAGATTTGCAAGAAACCACTATCAAAGTGCAGAGCGGAGAGCAGTAAAACCATGGTACAACTTTTGGGAGTGATGGATTTGATTATGATTGAGATTTTATTGTCATGTGTGACGCAGATTCGCAAGAAAGTACTTCGAAAGTGCAGAGCAAGAGCATCATCTGCATTTTATAACTTATTAATATAATCATACTTTTCCTGTTAAAGTTTCTGTGCTCTTTAAATTCTGATTTTCACGAGTTTTTCCTTCTGTTTTCTATCCTTGCCACCGTCTCTGCTTTTTGTGTCGGAACTGGTTTGATTTGCAAAGAACTCTTTGGCAAGATTAATTTTCTGGAGCAGGATATCAGTCTCAATCTTCCCATTTCCTACTCGATCCTTTAGGGATGGCAGCAAAGTGAAGCAGGTATAAGCTTGGTTCTCTGTTGTCTGCAAAGTATTCTTCTCTACACTGGTGTGATAATCAAATTCTGAGGCACATGTTATTTGTGCCAGTGCAGGATGAAGATCATGAGATGCAGAGGAGAAGCAAGTCATGGAGGGCTGTGATGAGAGGACTCTGCCAGTATCATTGGGGACTGCCTGTGATGGGAAGACTGCGAGTATTATTGGTCTCCTGTAAGTAAACTCACAAGTCATAAAAACGATTTTTGTCTTGGTCTATTAGATTTAGGAAATTTAGTTTTATTAGGTAATATAATGGTTAAGAATATGTGTTTTCTTCTGAAAAATTATAGGTTCAAAATTAGAGGGGTAGAATATGTATGCTTTAGTAGATTTAACAGTGATAGTAATCAAATTGCTGCATGGAAGTGGGCTCCTTGTCCCACAACCAAAGGATCTGATACACCAATTTAGTATCTGGCTTGACCATGACCTTAAAAATAGATAATAATAATAATAGTAAACTAACTTTTTAAGTGGATTCAACTGGATCTACAAAATTTTGATAAAAATTGATCTTCATAAGAGTAAGCACACATAAGCACAAACTTAAGACTTCGCAAATTTTGAGAATATTTTTGAATCCCACTATTAAGAAAAAAGTTAAATAATTATTTTCTCTTATGACGGTCAAATTTTAAAATACTATCTCAAGCAACGATTAATATAAAAATCCTATTAAATTCTAAGAATATTTTTAGAATTTGTCAAACAAAAACAAAACCAATCCTTTAACTCGATTACTGTCCAAAAATATATAATCAAGATAAAATACCAGATTTACCTACAGGCAGGCAACCTTAATCCAAACCAGTGACTTTCTACTTACTTTATTGATAGCAAATGCTGAAGATATTTTTAAAATTCGACCAACACAAGCAAAATAGATTGTTACTGTCATATATAATAAAATATAAGGTAAGAATGGCGAGACCAAACCAGCCCTTTAACCAACTAAACCACAAGACCACGTATGAACAGGCAGTTCCTATATCCAATCCCATACTTAATTGCGCCTGACATGCCTTGGAGATAGCTATATAACATCGCGAGTCTTTTTTTTTCTTTCTCTAATCATTACTGCGCGCCTGTTATATGGCTATCTCCGACGCATGTTAAGATGCAATTATTTTCCTATGGAGTTAGAAATAGGAACCGCCCATATGAATACCCACTAGTCAGTCGAGCTCTATTCATAGTTTAGTTTTGGTTTTCTTTTTTTCGCCCATATTTTGGGTTTTATCAGTTGCTAAGAAGCTGGGCTGGCCATGGCTATTACGACGCCGTTTTATTTTCTTGTTGCGAAGCTCTACTATGTCTCTGTTTTCCTTTTCATTTCTGGGAGGTTGTCTCTGTATATTTTTCGTTCCTCGTTTAATATCTGTAATTTCAATCCTCCAGAGTTTTGAATTTAGGGTTCATATCGTCACCTATATTAAATGATGTCAGCGTTTTCCGTTAAAATTTACTGAGTATTGATTAGCATCATTGTTGTTTGTGGCTGTGATGGGAGAATTTTTATGGGGAAACTCGTAGATTCCATCCCGTCTCACTAGTATTTTTCGTTGGACGAGGACATCTTTTCACATTCTTGGAAGCAAAGAGAGAACATTGATGGTTAAATTATTTTCCAGGGTCTATTTCATATGTGTTTTTTTGGTTTTTGTTAGTCATGGAGTAGAGAGATTTATTGATTTTAGAGGTTTATTTTCTAGCCAAGGGCGATGTGTAAAATCTCATCAAAGTTAAAATTTTATTCATTTAAAAAAAACAAAATAATTATACAAAACATTGAAATAATGTAAGATTTATAAAAATTTGCACATGAAGAAATTAGATCCTTTTAGATTTATGTTAAATCAGTATTTAAGATAAATTTATACTGATATATGGTATATATATGATTTAATTTTTTTATTAGTTTATTTATAATTTAAAATATATACAATTTGTTATTTGTTTTTGAAGTTTTTTCCCTTAAAAATACATTGTACTTATGAGGTGGTTGGCACTGCGTCCAAACACTTATGAGCCCTTCCTGTTTATTTTAGTTTTTTGCTGTCCCTTATTCTGTTATATATTACATATCTAAAATTTGGCCACGAATAGAGATTAGTTTAAGTCCTTCGTGTTTATTTTAGTTTTTTGCTGTCCCTTATTCTGTTATATATTACATATCTAAATTTTGGCCACGAATACAGATTAGTTTAAGTTTTTATGGATCTAATAGGAATTTGGTTTAGAGGATTTAATTTTTTTATAAGAATTGAGAGGATCTAATTTCTTTGTGTAATTTTTGATGAGTTGATATAATTTAAATGTTTTGCAGTACTCAGTCTTACTTATAAGAATTGAATTGAGAGGATTTAATTTCTTTATAAGAATTGAGAGGATCTAATTTTTGATGAGTTGATATTATTTAAATGTTTTGCATAATTTCATCCAGAGTCACCTACCCATAAGCTCTTAGTGTAGGAAGATACAAGCAATATGAAAGCAAATCCCATCACCAACTCCTGCCTTTGGAGTTTGGGTGTTTGGAATCCATTTGCAATAGTCTCACCCTTGTTCAAATCTCTAGAGGGGTCACCCATACATTCCTATTGTAGGAGGATACAAGCAATATGAAAGCAAGTCCCATCACCAACTAGAGGCTCTGGAGTTTTTGGAATCCATTGCAGTGGTCTCAGCCTTGTTCAAATCTTGGAATGCAATGAATCCATTGCAGTGGTCTTTCAAATCTCTGGAGGCATCACCTATACACTCTAGGAGGATACAAA
Source organism: Pinus tabuliformis (assembly GCA_031772625.1). Classification (NCBI taxonomy): domain Eukaryota; kingdom Viridiplantae; phylum Streptophyta; class Pinopsida; order Pinales; family Pinaceae; genus Pinus; species Pinus tabuliformis. The sequence continues at coordinate 849,805,647 of CM062809.1, read as the reverse complement.
CAATATGAAAGCAAGTCCCATCACCAACTCCTGCCTTTGGAGTTTTGGTGTTTGGAATCGATTTGCAATGGTCGTGTTTGGAATAGATTTGCAGTAATCCCACCCCCCTATTATAGTTATTTAATTTTTTTACAACTTTGATGAACATCAACAATATTACACATCATACTAAGACTATAAAATAAACCTCTCAACTTAACGACAAAGTAAATTATTAACAACAAACACAACTCTGATATTCAACAAAAAGATGCTAGTCTCCGGTGAATCTTAGACATCACATGCTAAATTCCTGTCGTCCTCCCAAACTACGTGATCCACAGGCCAATACCTCAGTGACCACCAATGAAACCTAAAAACCAATTCTGATAGTCGTATGAGGCAGACGTTATAGTGTGGGGTCGATGAGAAGATGACGATGGACTGACGTCAAAATCAATTGTTGTAAACTCATCTAATATTCACACCCTCTTCGTTTGGTCCACAAAATCACTGGTCGTCCCCCACTTTTGTTATCCAAGGCTACGAATCCACGGTTGGCCCACGCTGCCCAAAGTTTGCTCGCGGAATCAATGATCTTCGACTTGAAAACAAAACTCGTGATCACCGGTCCTGCAATCTATCAATTTCTGCGCTGGTCTTTCCTCGTCCAGGATTATTCCCAGACTTTAATGTCATTTTGTTTGACCCTTACCATTTGGATTAATCACACCAGAGAGTATGGAATTTGAGAGACAGTTAACTCAATAGAATTCCTTTTCAATACATACACCAGGGAAAAGCCACAAACAGTAACTTGATAGTTTATTAAGCATGAACTTTCAGATTAATTACACAAATGGAGCTTGTCACAATTTCATGGGTCTGGACTGTGACTGATTCCATGATTCTAGGACATTCCTACCTTATATTATTTTAACATTAAGCAAAAGACCCCTTAAGACATATCCCTGTCCCTGCTTCCAGAAACCAAAGGATGTCTCACGATTATCAAATATTAACACTTGTCCTTTTGGACACTTCAACAAAACTACTAGATTCTTAGGGAGAAAATATCTAAGCTCTACTTTCAAAAAAACTAAAAAGAGATTTATGGAGGATGGTGCATCAGACTTCCCTAGAACAAAAAGGTTTCATGGACTCCTATTCATGAGTTTTGCAAAAATATTGTCATGCTTCTTACATCATTCATCCAGATTGCATCTTTGGCTGGAAGACCCTTCCATTTGACTAGATATTCGTAGTAGCCATTTGACCAGATATTTGTAGTAGTCCTTCTTTTTAGTCTTCTTGAAAACTCTTTGGTCAATAATCTCTTCCAATTGTGGCTTCTAGGCTCTAGGTAGTTGAGCTTTCCATTGGATCTTCTCTTAGCTCTTTCTTTTCTTGTCTACAAGTTCCTTGCAGGGGTACATGTGTGCAACATAAATATAAGAGAGATTCCTATATCAGAGGAAAGTTCAAAATCTTAAACATTTGTTGAGAACTTGCTTAATACTTTGTTGGGACCAATCTTTTGTAATTTCAACTCATTCCTCCTCTTGAGGTTAACTTTTTGCTTATATTTACGATTGGTTTTCTGTAGTTTTTCATTGACCTATTCGTGTATCATTTGCATGGTTGTAGCAAATTCTTCTGTGTCAACACTTCAAATTTATTCTTTTCCAAAATTTTTAAGTTCATAAATGCCTCTTGGGTGAATGCTATATACAATTTGAAATGGACTTGTTCTTGTACTCCTATTAGGAGAATTATTATAGGCAAACTTAGCTTGTGGAAGAACTTGATCCAATTTCTTATTGTGGTCATTGACCAAACACCTTCACAAATTTACCAAGCTTCTATTCACTACTTTTGTCTTCCCTTTGAGGATGACAGGTTGAGTTGCATGCTAGGTTTGCTCCAAGCTTCTTCCATAAAGTCCTCCAAAAGTATCCAACAGATTTATGTCTCGGTCTAACTATACTCTTGGGAAATCCATCTAGTTTCACTACTTCTTTGAAGAACAAATTGGCAATGTGAGTAGCATCATTTGTCTTAGAACATGGTATAAAGTGTGTCATCTTAGAAAAATTTTCCACCACCACAAAAGCAAAGTGATTTTTCCTCTGCATTTTGGAAAACCCAAAACAAATTCCATACTAATGGCTTCCCATGGCTTGTTGGGTATGGGTAGTTCCTGTGCTTGGTATTATCCAACATTTTGTTGTCTTCCCTGATCATATTGATGAATCTTGCATTTGTACACAAACTTTTGACACAGTCCTCGTACTCAATTGTTCATATGTCTTATCCTTGCCAAAATTACCAGCTAGTCCTTCATTGTGCTTCTTCTTCAACAAATTGTCTCTCATTGATTCCTTTAGCATTCATAACTTGTTTCCCTTGAGCAACAGTTTTTCCTAAAGCATGTATTGAAGCCAAAGGCTTCAATCCCTGATTATGGGGTTTTCACAAGCCCTATCAATTTCCTTGAATTATGGATCGTCCTTGTATAGTTCTTGGAGGTGTTCATACCCTAAAGTGCTAACTTGATGTTCATATAAAACTAGACATCTCTTGCTGAAAGAATCGACTAACTTTATTTGTATTTCCACTAATATGTTTCAAAACGGAAGAATTTTTTTGCATGTATTCTATCCATTTGGCTTGTCTTTGATTCATTTTGTTTTGTTTGGTTATGAACTATAATGCATGATTTTCATAGCAAAAAAGAAACGTTTTGGCCATATGCTAATACGTCCACATCTTTATAGATTGAATCATTGCATAAAACTCATCATAAGTAGAAATAGGTGATGGGCTTGTCATCCTGACTAAGAACAACACTAATGGCTATTCCACTCACATCACACTTCACCTAAAAAGGCTTTTGAAAATTGGGAAATGTTAAAATTGACTACTCCATTATTTTCTCTTTCAACAATTTGAATGCTTCTTCACTTGTGGTTGTCCATTTAAAAGACTGGTGTTTCCTTTTAATGGTCTCCACTATCGGTGCAAAAATGTGACTAAAATTTCGAGTAAATTTTCAGTAAAAGTTGGTCAATCTCCAAAAACTTCTCACCTTGTGGATATTTGTTTGAGAAGGCTAATCCTTAATTGTTTTTACCTTTTTTTTGTCCATTTTTAGCCCCTTGGTAGAAATTTCAAACCCCAAATAAACTCACTCTACCTTAAGAAGAAAACACTTTTTCAAATTTATTGAAATTTTTTCTTATTGCAGTTTCCTTAGCACCAATTTTAAAATTTTGAGATGTTCTACTTTGGTTCTATTGTACCCAAGGATATCATCTAAATAAACAATCCCAAATTTTCCAATAAATTATTTGAGAACTTCATTCACGAGCCTTATAAAAGTAATGGGTGCATTGGTTAAGCCAAAATACATAACTAGCCATTTATACAAATCATCATTGTGTAGAAATTTGATAGAAATTGTAATTGTTCAAGAAATTGAACTAAAATCCAGAGATACAAATTCTACTCTACTCATCGACAAAATGGAAATCATAATTTTGAAAGACATGCAATGAAATGAAACCTTTAAAACACCACAAGAACACAATGATTTACAGGGGAACCCAACTGGAGAAAACCCCTCCACTACTTTGCATTAATTCATATGAAAAGAAAAACAATTACAATGTATTTCTTCAAATTTGAAGCACGCCCTACACTGCAATCCTATTCTCCTACTTTCTGACTTGCTCTGGCGAACACTTATCCAGTTCAAGCCTCAACCAACCGCCTAATTCCTTGCACAATCCTGGAGGAATTAACCCCTAAAATATAGGAGAAATTCTGTATTTCCTTACGCAAATAGCTTGAGGAATTGATCACTTGCTCAGTGCAAAAGTACTGTACACTCAACAATATACAAATATAAATAAAAACATTCATTTTCCTCCACCTCAACTAGGAAATTTGAATTCCATGCATGGGTGAGTCTATTTTTAGCTGATTGACTAGTTAAGTGAGAGATCAGTGAGTTAACAATAGTCTTAACTACTCCACTAACCTTCCATTGACTCAACTAATGACTAGAGCTCAGATAATTGAGTTTAACTAACAATAACTCCACTAGATTGCTGAATCTTAGCAATCACTACATCCACAACTCTACTTCTAGCCTCTAACTCGAATTTATTGAGTAAACAAGTAGACAAAGCCACATCACACAAGTTAACTACAATCCAAGTCATCTTGTTGATGTGGAAAATCCGATTACTCAATTTTGCTAAGGCACAAGTCAAAATTAAACCTTTATATTTATACAATTTCTAACACTCCCTTTTAGTAATAAAAGGGTTCTGCACAATCCCAATTGAGCTCTTGGTGAATGTATTGTAGCACTACCTCTCACTGTTGTTGTTTCTACTGCAACAAATTCCACTAAGAAGCATCCAAAATACTAAATCAATTGTTTCTAAGCTGCAACTGTCTCCCGAGTCTTTGACTACTACTTGTCTCTGCCTGTCTACTGGGAAACACTACACTATTGTTTATTTTGCACTTTGCCTCTTGCACTACTATCAACACTGCTTTGTGCTCCTCAACATTTGGTTGCAACTAGTTTGCAATTGTTTCTCAAGATCTAACTGTATCAATTGACATTGATTCTTCTGCTATTGAATACTATGGGCCCTTGTAACAAGGGTAATGATCCTTGAGTAGAGTATTTCCTATGGACCCTGCCCAAATCTTTGCAACTGTGGGACTAGGGCTCTACATCGCCCCACCTCACTCCTGGAGGTATGGCTGCAATTTCTCCCTCTGAAATAGTAGGTTCCATCTTGAGAGCTCTATCCTACTCTCACTCAACCATCACATCTCTACTCTAAGGAATATCTGCCTTGCTCCTCAAGGCTACATATGCATCTTCCTCCAATTTGTAGAGGCTCTCGATCTTGACTCCAAAATGTTTGATTTGACCTGAAGAAAAATGATTGAGGTAGGCCATCCCATTGCGGAATACTACATCATACCATTTGTCTTCAATCCTCAATTTGTTCATCAAACCATGTTTTTTTGCATCACTAATATTTTTAAATAGCTCAGTGAAGGTCCTCCACATAGCAAATGGAGTTTCATTGCCATGTAAGTTCAAAACCACATGATATTTGACACCCTCCAGAATAATCCTCTTGGCTCTTGTTGTGTCTTTCTTCCACTGAGCAAGTGTTTGTGTATCTGATTTTGTTGATTTTAGAACATCAATTTGTGTATATTCCCATATTTTGTTGTCACCTAGGACAACTTCCATCCTGTCTTTCAAAGCACAAAAAATTGAGGTTCCCTCCAATGCATACTCAAGCCTCAATCCATTGGAAGACATTTTTCCCACAATGAAGAGAATATGCACCAAAAAACTTTGTAAAACAAAATTTCTCTTAGAGAATATCTAGACCATGGTTTCTATGTAGTCTTCTGTAGCTCTGATATGATGTAGAAATTTGCTACTACTAATGAAATCAAATTTAAATAAGGAGACACAAATTCTACTCTACTAATTTTCGGAATCGTAATCAAAATTTAGAAACACATGCAATGACATGTAACCATTAAAACAGCACCAGAACAAAATGATTTACAGGGGAACCAAACTAGGATAAACCACTCCGCTGCTTTGCATTAATTCAGATGAAAAGAGAAACAATTACAATGTCTTGCTTCAACTTTGAAGCACACCCTGCACTGCAATCTTGTTCTCTTGCTTCCTTCCTTGCTTTGGCCAACACTTAGCCAATTCAAGCCTTAACCAACCTCTTAATTCCTTGTGCAATCCTAGAGAAATTAGCCCCCCCAAAATAGGAGAACTTCTATATTTCCTTGTGCAATAGCTTGGGGAATTGATCGGTTTCTCAGTGAAAAATCATTCTACACTCAACAATATACAAATAGAAATACAAAGTTGCCTTTTCCTCCACCTCAACTAGGCAATTCGAATTCCATGAATGACATGGTCTATTTTTAGTTGATTGACTAGTTAACTGAGAGATCAATGAGTAAAAAACAGTCTTAACTACCCAAATGACCTTCATCTGACTCAACTAATGATTAGAGGTCAGATAAATGAGTTTAATTAACGGTAACTCCACTAGATTGCTAAATCTTAGCAATCAACATGCGTTGATCAGGAGCTCAGGGCCAAGTGTCGTAAAATGGTCAAAATTGAAAGTGCTCAGAACTGGTTTGAACCTGAATGATTGGATAGAGCTCATCTTCCTGTTTACGGCACTGCAAACGGTTCGAAAAACGGTCCCCATATGAGGAAGTTATGCGAAAAAGAAAAATTGCCCAATAACATTGAAATTTTGAATTTTTTCAAAAAAATTTAAAATAGAATATTCCACGGAATATTCTTTTTCAGGAAGCGAATGGCAAGCTGCCACGTGGTAGGCCGAGAGGGGCCCACGTGGCCCAGGGTGACATCAGCATTATGTGGGCGCATTTCCAAAATAATGGGTCAGATCTGTGGTTTGAACCTAAGACCTCATGTCTCCAAACGTCGCGCCTTACCAACGCGCCACAGGGGTCGGACTTGTTATGTTGGCGGAATAGATTACATTTAAGGTTTGAGGAACCTTAGGGCTGAGCCTGTAGGGGGCCAGCCCCCCCATACGATGTGACCGTGGCCCAGGACCAGGGCTTATCCCCCGAGACCCGCTAGCATTAAACTCTAATGGTCATCGTGTTATGTTATGGATACGTGGTCACATTACCTCAAAGTGTGGGGTTAACACGCAGTTAAGGGTAGGTCAACAAAATGTGCTGGCACGCAATCCCATGCAGAACCGCCAAGCCATAAACCGTTCACATGGCATTCAATTAAACTGCAGTTAGAGCGCGGTTTAGCCGGTGGAAAATTTGGCGGAGCGCTAAATTTGGGCAGTCCCACCATAATTGGTGGGCCTATCTGGACTCTAACTAAAGTTCGCTGGAGTCTTTCTAGGACTAGCTGGCAGTTGGGAGTAAATGGCCATAACTTTAGCTAGGAAAGTCATTTTTGGACGAATTTGTTTTTGATTTTGGGTCTCTTCGACCTTCTGAAGCCATTGGCACAGGTTTCACAGCCATCTGAGGTCATTTGCAGGTGTTTTAGCTTCGTGGAAGTTCCAGGAGCCATTAGAGCCAAATGAGTTTGGGAGTTGCCATTGGCACAGGTTTCACAGCCATCTGAGGTCATTTGCAGGTGTTTTAGCTTCGTGGAAGTTCCAGGAGCCATTAGAGCCAAATGAGTTTGGGAGTTGCATTAGGAATTGTGCAGCCAGTGAATGTAGAACGAAAGTCATCTCTGAAGTTTTTCAGCGTTCTGAATCCATTTGTATAGCTCGTTTTGCCTGTTGAGGCATTCTTCTCACTGTTTAGCTTGAGGGAAGCTTTTAGGGCCACTAGGGCCATTTTAGTGCTTGAGCTGTTTGGGGGCTATTTTCATCCATTTTTGGTGATTCAAAAGCCTATGCCTGCTATTTTCGACCTTCTGAGTCTAATGGCATAGGTTTTAAAACCAATTGAGGTTATCTTCACCTCAAAATTCTCCATGCAAGTTTAAAGGGCCACTAGGGCCAATTGGGGAAAGTACTGTATAAGGTACAATTTCACTGTTTAGTGTTTGGGAAAGAGCATGTTTAGCTAATTCCTATCTTATGACTTTGTATTTACAGTCAGATCTGTCTTTTGAGACACTCATATTCTTGTATTAGCCTTTGTAGCATTTTTAATACAAGAGGACAAACCTAGTTTGAGAGGCTTGGTCCAACAGATGTAGCCCATAAGGGGTGAACTGCTTTATCATTTTGATGTCTTTATTTGCTGAAGATGATATGCTAAACAAAACTGATATAAAGTGTTAAACAACAAATATAGATAACTTGCATATACACATAATCACCTATTCAGCTGCAGAAAGTTATTTGTCTTATGCCGCAAGACATCAAACTTCAAGTATGTGTATGTCAAAGACTTCTAAGTGTTTACTTCATTATTTCTTTAGGCAGAGCCTGTAGAGGGCCAGGTAGCCTCTCGAACTCATCCTCTCTTTAGAGGTGACATGTCTGGTGAATGCCCCTACAGTCAATCTCTGTATAAGAAATAAGAAGTTTTCACATTTTCAGAGGTCACTTGGAGTGTATAGTTCACATTTGAAATTATGGGAAATGGATACCTTGCACCCTTAAACAAGTACATTCCATTTTCAGATCAAATGGTATTAGAGCACTAGGTTTGCTTGACTGACATCACTAGCTTGATTGTGTAGCTTGAAAGGTGTCTTAAGCAGTGTTGAAGATTGACTGCTTTATTATTCTGCAAACTACTTGTTGTTTGAGTTTTCTGAAGCTCTTTTGTTCATTTTTATAATGACAGCTTCCATAAGTGAGTTCTCAAAATCGTCTTTCACAAGATTTTTTGATGAAGGCTTGAAGCAAGAATTTTTCATCATGATGAATATGGTGAGAGAAATGTATGAGGATGAAAGAAAGAGCTCTAGACTTCAAGAGCAGTTGAATTCCATGAGGGAAGAGAAGCAGTTGCTTTCTAACCAATAGCAGGAAATGGAATGCCAACTTCATATTGCAAACATGAATATGGAAAGGATGCATGAGTTGGAGACACAACTCCTTGTTGCCAAAGAAGCCTTAGCCAAGTATCAGCTTGAAGAAGAGGTGAAAAATTCTAGTTTGTCTTCAAATTCTTATAAGAATGTTTATGTTGGTTCTTTTGAGAAACATGCCAGAGGCATAGGGTCCAAGTTGATGTCAAAAATGGGATATGAAGGAAAAGGATTGGGAAAACATGCATAGGGTATAGTTGAGCCAATATTGGTTGAGGTAAGGCCTAAATATTTGGGTCTTGGCTATGGACAATCTTATGGAGAAATTTCCAAAGCAGCCATGAAGGCAATTGAAACAGTTCCTAGAAGGAGTTTCATTTCAGGTTCTCTATCCCAAGGTTGTAAAGGTTGTATCCTTGAGGAATGCAATAGTTTAAACAAGATAATTGTGAAAGCTCTAAAACCATTGAAGGGATTGATGGTGTTCCAAAAAGAGCTTCTTCTTCATTTGATTCACCTCCTCATGAAGGTAATGAAGGTGAAAGAGAAAGGTATAAATCTGATTTCAATCATATTTCCTTTGATCATGTAAATCATGGTAAATTTCCACATAAGCATTGGGAAAGAATTGCATGTTCTTTCTGTGGTTTGGTTAACCATAGTGTTTCTAGATGTTGGAAAAGAATGGCAATATACATGAAACTTTTGAAGGAAAGGAGGCAAGAAGCCAAAGTTCCATTGAACAATGAAAATCATGTTGTCAAGAAGATGAACATGTGTTGCACTTATTTCCATAAGCATGGACATACTGCTGAAAGGTGTTGGACTCTGAATCCAACAATGCTTCCACGAAAGTTGAAGAAATTGGAGAAAGAGTATGGCAAGAATGGGAAGGAAGTTTTCATCATTGATATGTGTCAGGATGATACACATGTTGATATCGATGTGCAGTTAAGGGAAGCGTCTTTGAAATGTATTGGTAAGAAATGGTTAGAATTCTTATCCAATTAAAGTTGCATGTTTTTTGATTGAATGCATTTCTTTGTTAAGGGAATGCAAGTTGCAGGATGGAAAAGCTCAGTATGAGACTCACTCTATTGCAGTGAAAGTTATATTCATTTCAGCTTTGAAAGTACATGTACATGTGATTGAGGACATTGTACTTAAGAGAAAGTTGAAGGATAAATTGCATGCATGAGAATGATATGCATGAGCACAGGGATCATGATGATTTCCTTGTATTTTAAACATGTGTGATTAACTTGAAGGGTTGATTGCTTTGTTTTTAACCATGCATGTAATGTAATATTGACTTGGAAAAAATTAATTTGATCTCCAAGATTGTAAAGAGGAGAAATGATGAAGTGTTTCATCTTTGTAAAAGCCTTCTCATTTGGGAGGCAGCTCTTCTTCTAGAGCGGAGGTGCCATGGATGGGCATCGTGACAGTTGATAAGGTAGGACATTTTGGCATCAGTATACTCTTTTGGCTGATCAGAAGAGGATATTTCTGTTCCTCAAGTGCTGTACAGTTTAGTTCATAGATTCAGTAAGCTTTTGGGGGCCAAAAGCCTTCTAATTTGGGAGGTGTGATCAGGAGCTCAGGACCAAGTGTCGTAAAATGGTCAAAAATGAAAGTGCTCAGAACTGGTTTGAACCTGAACGACTGGATAGAGCTCGTCTTCCTGTTTCCGGTGCTGCAAACAGTTCGAAAAACGGTCTCCGTATGAGGAAGTTATGCCAAAAAGAAAAATTGCCCAATAACATTGAAATTTTGAATTTTTTCAAAAAAATTTAAAATAGAATATTCCACAGAATATTCTTTTTTGGGCAGCGAATGGCAAGCTGCCACGTGGCAGGCCCAGAGGGGCCCACGTGGCCCAGGGTGACATCAGCATTATGTGGGCGCATTTCCAAAATAATGGGTCGAATCCATGGTTTGAACCTAAGACCTCATGTCTCCAAACGCCACACCTTACCAACACGCCACGGGGGTCGGACTTGTTATGTTGGTGGAACATATTACACTTAAGGTTTGAGGAACCTTAGGGCTGAGCCCGTAGGGGGGCCAGCCCCCCCATACGACGTGACCGTGGCCCAAGACCAGGGCTTATGCCCCCAGACCCGCCAGCGTTAAACTCTAACGGTCACCGTGTTATGTTATGGATACGTGGTCACATTACCTCAAAGTGCGGGGTTAACACGCAGTTAAGGGCAGGTCAACAAAATGCGCTGGCACACAATCCCATGTAGAACCGCCAAGCCATAAACCGTTCACATGGCATTCAATTAAACTACAGTTAGAGTGTGGTTTAGCCGGCGGAAAATTTGGCAGAGCGCTAAATTTGGGCGGTCCCACCATAATTGGTGGGCCTATCTGGACTCTAACTAAAGTTAGTTGGAGTCTTTCTAGGACCAGCTAGCGGTTGGGAGTAAATGGCCATAACTTTGGCTAGGAAAGTCCTTTTTGGACGATTTTATTTATTTATTTTGGGTCTCTTAAACCTTCTGAAGCCATTGGCATAGGTTTCACAACCATCTGAGGTCATTTGTAGGTGTTTTGGCTTCGTGGAAGTTCCAAGAGCCACTAGAGACAAATCAGTTTGGGAGTTGCATTGGGAAATCTGCAGCCAATGAATGTGGAACGAAGGTCGTTCCTGAAGTTTTTCAGCATTCTGAATCCATTTGTATAGCTTGTTTTACCTGTTGAGGCATTCTTCTCACTATTTAGCTTCAGGGAAGCTTTCAGGGCCACTAGGGCCATTTCAGTGCTTGAGCTGTTTGGGGGCTATGTTCATCCATTTTTGGTGATTCAAAAGCCTATGTCTGCTATTTTCGACCTTTTGAGTCTAATTGCAAAGGCTTCAAAACCAATTGAGGTCATCTTCACCTCGAAATCCTCCATGCAAGTTTGAAGGGCCACTAGGGCCAATTGGGGAAAGTACTGTATAAGGTACAATTTCACTGTTTAGTGTTTTGGAAAGAGCATGTTTAGCTAATTCCTATCTTCTGATTCTGTATTTACAGTCAGATCTGTCTTTTGAGACACTCATATTCTTGTATTAGCCTTTGTAGCATTTTTAATACAAGAGGACAAGCCTAGTTTGAGAGGCTTGGTCCAGCGGATGTAGCCCAGAAGGGGAGAACTGCTTTATCATTTTGATGTCTTTATTTGCTAAACAAAACTGATATAAAGTGTTAAACAACAAATATACATAACTTACATACACACATAATCACCTATTCAGCTGCAGAAAGTTATTTGTTTTATTCCATAAGACATCAAACTTCAAGTATGTGTATGTCAAAGACTTCTAAGTGTTTACTTCGTTATTTCTTTAGGTAGAGACTGTAGAGGGCCAGGTAGCCTTTGGAACTCATTCTCTCTTTAGAGGTGACATGTCCGGTGAATGCCCCTACAGTCTATCTCTGTATAAGAAATAAGAAGTTTTCACATTTTCAGAGGTCACTTGGAGTGTATAGCTCACATTTGAAATTATGGGAAATGGATACCTTGCACCCTTAAACAAATACATTCCATTTTCAGATCACGCGCAAATCTACTTCTAGCCCCTAACTTGAATTTACTGAGTAAACAAGTAGAAAAAGCCATGTCACACAAGTTAACTACAATCCAAATCATCTTGCGGATGTGGAAAATGAAATTACTCAATTTGACTAAGGCACAAGTCAAAATTGAGCCTTTTTCTTTCTACAATTTCTAACATGTTGGTTTTGCTCCTTCTCTCATATTGATATGATGATACCCACTCTTTAAATCTATTTTTGAAAAAAATATTGCACCACTCAAACAATCCATTATATCATCCATGCATCACTCAAGTCTCAAACAGTCCATTATATCATCCATGCGAGGTAGGGGAGATCTATACGTGTTTGTAATCTTGTCGATAACTCTGGAACCAATATACATTCTCTAACCTCCATCTTTCTTTGGATTAAAAACCACTAGAATGACACAAGGGTTCAAACTTTTTCTAATCAATTATTTGTCCAACAGTTCCTGAACTTGCTTTTGAATTTATTCTTTTCCTTAGTTGTCATCTTATAGGATGCCTTATTGGGTAGACTAGCTTTAGAAATTAGATCTATTTGATGGGTGATGCTCCTTACAGGTGGTAAGGCATTTGGCAACTCATCAACGATAACATCAACAAATTCATTTAATAATGATTGAGTTCTAGTAGGAAACTTGTTCATATTTGAATGTGTAAGGCAGTTCTAGGCTTACCAATTAAAGAAAATTGCAATTATTCTTTGCTTTTGACTTCTTGTAATAGCTTCTTCCCGATCATCATAAACATGCTTGGTCTTGCTTCCTCCTTAACTATCTTGTCCTCCAAGGGCAAAAAAATGTGCACGCGGTTATCCTTTTCAAAAGAATAAGTGTTTCTTCTTCCATCATCGATAAACCATTTGGAAAACATCCATAGGCTCTAGGTAGTTGAGCTTTCCATTGGATCTTCTCTTGCTCGTCCTTTTCTTTGTCTACAAGTTACTTGCAGGGGTACATGTGTGCAACATAAATATAAGAGAGATTCCTAGATTAGAGGGAAGTTCAATATCATAAGCGTTTGTTGAGAACTTTCTTAATACTTTGTTGGGACCAACCTTTTGTAGTTTCAGCTTATTGCACTCACATCTTGGGAAATTTTCCTTTCTTAAGTGTCTTAGAACTAGGTCTCCCACTTCAAAATTAATTTTCCTCCACTTGATGTCAACTCTTTCCTTGTATTTACGATTGGTTTCTCGTAGTTTCTCATTGACCTATTTGTGTATCATTTGCATGGTTGTAGCAAATTCTTCTGCATCAACATTTCAAATTTATTCATTTCCCAATTTTCTAAGTTCAGAAATGCCTCTTGGGTGAATGCTATATACAATTTGACATGGACTTGTTCTTGTATTCCTATTAGGAGAATTTTTATAAGAAAACTTAGCTTGTGGAAGAAATTGATCCAATTTCTTATTGTGGTCATTGACCAAACACCTTAACAAATTTACCAAGATTCTACGGACTACTTTTGTCTTCCCATCCGTTTGGGGATGACAAGATGAGTTGCATGCTAGGTTTTCTTCAAGCTTCTTCCATAAATTCCTACAAAAGTATCCAACAAATTTATGTCTCGGTCTGAGACTATACTCCTGGGAAATCCATCTATTTTCACAACTTCTTTGAAGAACAAATTGGTAATGTGAGTGGCATCATTTGTCTTAGAACATGGTCTAAAGTGTGCCATCTTAGAAATTTTTTCCACCACCACAAAAGCAGAGTCATTTTTCCTCTGCATTTTGGAAAACCCAAAGCAAAGTCCATACTAATGACTTCCCATGGCTTGTTGGGTATGGGCAGTTCTTGTGCTTGGTATAATCCAACATTTTGTTTTCTTCACTCAACATATTGATAAATCTTGCATTTGTACACAAACTTTTTTACATCAGTCCTCGTACCTGGCTAGTAATAAAAAGAACTCAATTATGCATATGTCTTATCCTGGCCAAGACGACCAGCTAGTCCTCCGTTGCTCTTCTCCTTCAACAAATTGTCTCTCATTGATTCCCTTGGATTTCATAGCTTGTTTCCCTTGAACAACAATTCTTCCTAAAGCGTGCATTCAAGCCAAGGGATTCAATCCTTGATTATGGGGTTTTCACAAGCCCTATAAATTTCTTTGAATTATGGATCGTCCTTGTATAGTTCTTGGAGGTGTTCATACCTAAAGTGCTAACTTGAAGTTCATGTAAAACTATACATCTCTTGCTCAAAGAATCTACTAACTTTATTTATATTTTCACTAATATGTTTCAAAACAAAAGATTTTTTTTGCATGTATTCTATCCATTTGGCTTGTCCTTGATTCATCTTGTCTTATTTGGTTATGAACTATAATGCATGATTGTCAGTGCAAAAAATAAACTTTTTGGGCAGAAGACAATACCTCCACTTATTTATAGACTAAATCATTGCATAAAACTCATCATAAGTAGAAATAGGTGATGGGCTTGTCATCCTCGCTAAGAACAACACTAATGGCTATTCCACTCACATCACACTTCACCTAAAAAGGCTTTTGAAAATCAGGAAATGTTAAAATTGACTACTCCATTATTTTCTCTTTCAACAATTTGAATGCTTCTTCACTTGTGGTTGTCCATTTAAAATACTGGTGCTTCCTTTTAATGGTCTCCACTATCGGTGAAAAAATGTAACTAAAATTTCGAGTAAATTTTTAATAAAAGTTGGTCAATCTATGAAAGCTTTTCACCCCTTGGATATTTGTTTGAGAAGGCTAATCCTTAATTGTTTTTACCTTTGTTGGGTCCATTTTTATCCCCTTAGTAGAAATTTCAAACCCCAAATAAACTCACTCTATCTTAAGAAAAAAACAATTTTTCAAATTTATTGACAGTTTTTCTTGTTGCGGTTTCCTTAGCACCAATTTTAAAAATCTGAGACGTTCTTCTTTGGTTTTTTTGTACATAAGGATATCGTCTAAATAAAGAATCCCAAATTTTCTAATAAATTCTTTGAGAACTTCATTCATGAGCATTATAAAATTAATGGGTGCATTGGTTAAGCCCAAAGACATAACTAGCCATTTATACAAACCATCATTGTGTAGAAATTTGATAGAAATTGCAATTGTTCAAGAAATCGAACTGAAATCCGGAGATACAAAATTCTACTCTACTCATCGGCAGAATGGAAATCACAATTTTGAAACACATGCAGTGACATGAAACCTTTAAAACACCACAAGAACACAATTATTTACAGGGGAACCCAACTGGAAGAAACTCCTCCGCTACTTTGCATTAATTCAGATGAAGAGAGAAACAATTACAATGTCTTGCTTCAAATCTAAAGCACACCCTACACTATAATCCTATTCTCGTGCTTTCTAATTTGCTCTGTCCAACACTTAGCCAATTAAAGCCTCAACCAACCTCCTAATTCCTTGCACAATCTTGGAGGAATTAACCCTGACAAGATAGGATAAATTCTATATTTCCTTACATAATAGCTTCAAGAATTGATCACTTGCTCAGCGCAAAAGCTTTGTACACTCAACAATATGCAAATATAAATAAAAACATACCTTTTCCTCCACCTCAACTAGGAAATTTTAATTCCATGCATGGCTGGGTCTATTTTTAGCTGATTGACTAGTTAACTGAGAGATCAGTGAGTTAACAATAGTCTCAAGTACTCAACTGACCTTCAACTGACTCAACTAATGAATAGAGCTTAGATAAATGAGTTTAACTAGCAATAACTCCACTAGATTGCTAAATCTGAGCAATCACTACATGCACAACTCTACTTCTAGCCTCTAACTTGAAGTTACCAAGTAAACAAATAGACAAAGCCACATCACACAAGTTAACTACAATCCAAGTCATCTTGTTGATGTGGAAAATCCAATTACTCAATTTGGCTAAGGCATAAGTCAAAATTGATCCTTTCTATTTCTATAATTTCTAACACTCCCTTTTAGAAATAAAATGGTTTTGCACAATCCCAATCGAGCTCTTGTGGAATGTATTGTAGCACTATCTCTCACTATTGTTGTTTCTACTACAAAAAATGCAATTGAGAAGCATCCAAAATAGTAAATCAATTGTCTCTGAGCTGCAACTGTCTCCTGAGTCTCTGGCTGCTACTAGTCTCTGCCTGTCTACTGGGAAAATCTGCACTATTGTTGATTTTTCACTCTGCCTCTTGCACTACTATCAACACTACTTTGTGCTCCTCAGCATTTGGTTCCAACTAGTTTGCAACTGTTGCTCAGTATCTCACTGCATCAATTGACATTGATTCTTCTACTACTGAATACTATGGGACCTTGTAACAAGGGTAATGATCCTTGAGTAGAGTATTTCCTATGGACCCTGCCCAAATCTTTGCAACTGTGGGACTAGCGCTCTACATCGCCCCACTTCACTCCTGGAGGTATGGATACAATTTCTCCCTCCGAACTAGTATGTTCCATCTTGAGACCTCTATCCTACTCTCACTCAACCATCACATCTATACTCTAAGGAATATCTACCTTTCTCCTCAAGGCTACACATGCATCTTCCTCCAATTTGTAGAGGCTCTTGATCCTGACACCAAATTGTTAGATTTGACCTGAAGCAAAATCCTTGAGGTAGGTCATCCCATTGCCGAATACTACATCATACCATTTGTCTTCGATCCTCAATTTTTTCATCAAACCAAGCTTTTTGCACCAATGTTGTTTTTAAATAGCTCAATGAGGGTCTTCCACATAGCAAATGGAGTTTCATTGCCATGCAAGTTCAAAACCACATGATCTTTGACACCCTCCAAAATAATCCTCTTACCTCTTGTTGTGTCTTTCTTCCACTGAGCAAGTGTTTTTGCATCCGATGTTGTTGATTTTAGAACATCAATTTGTGTATATTCCCATATTTTGTTGTCACCTAGGACAACTTCCATCTCGTCTTTTGAAGCACAAAAAATCGAGGTACCCTCCAATGCATACTCAAGCCTCAATCCATTGAAAGAGAATTTTCCTACATTGAAGAGAATATGCACCAAAAAACTCTGCAAATCGAAATTTTTCTGAGAGAATATCTAGACCAAGGCTTCTATGTAGTCCTCCATAACTCTGATAACATGTAGAAATTTGCTACTGCTAATGAAATCAAGAGACACAAATTCTACTCTACTAATTTGTGGAATGGAAATCAAAGTTTAGAAACACATGCAATGACATGTAACCATTAAAACACCACAAGAACACAATGATTTATAGGGTAACCCAACTAGGATAAACCCCTCTTCTTCTTTGCATTAATTCAGATGAAAAGAGAAACAATTACAATGTCTTGCTTCAACTTTGAAGCACACTCTGCACTGCAATCCTATTCTCCTGCTTCTTGACTTTATTTGGCCAACACTTAGCCAATTCAAGCCTCAACCAACCTCTTAATTCCTTGCGCAGTCCTAGAGGAATTAGTCCCCCAAAAATAGGAGAACTTCTATATTTCCCTGCACAATAGCTTCAAGAATTGATCAACTGCTCAGTGAAAAAGCATTGTACACTCAACAATATACAAGTATAAATACAAAGTTTCCTTTTCCTCCAACTTAACTAGGAAATTCAAATTCCATGAATGACATGGTCTATTTTTAGTTGATTGACTAGTTAACTCAAAGATCAGTGAGTAAACGACAATCTTAACTTCTCAACTGACTTTCAATTGAATCAACTAATGACTAGAGGTCAGATAACTGAGTTTAATTAACAGTAACTCCACTATATTTCTAAATATTAGCAATCACTACATGCAAAAATATGCTTCTAGCCCCAAAATTGAATTTATTGAGTAAACAAGTGGACAAAGCCATGTCACACAAGTTAACTACAATCTAACTCATCCTACATATGTGGAAAATGGAATTACTCAATTTGACTAAGGCACAAGTCAAAATTGTGCCTTTTTTATTGCTACAATTTCTAACACGGTTTTTCTCCTTCTCTCATCTTGATATGATGGTACCCACTCTTTAAATCTATTTTTGATAAAAATATTGCACCACCCAAACAATCCATTATATCATTTATGCACCATTCAAAAAATCCATTATATCATCCATACGAGGTATGGGAAATCTGTACTTGTTTGTTATCTTGTTGATAGCTCTTGATCCAATACACATTCTCTAACCTCCATCTTTCTTTGAATTAAAAACCAGCGACAAAAGGGCTCAAACTTTTTCTAATCATTCATTTGTCAAATAGTTCCTGAACTTGCTTTTGAATTTCTTATTTTCCTTAAGTGTCATGTTATAGGATGCTTTGTTGGGTAAACTAGCTCCAGAAATTAGATCTATGTGATGGGTGATGCTCCTTACAAGTGGTAAGGCATTTTGCAACTCATCAACGATAACATCTAATAATAATTGAATTCTAGTAGGAAACTTGTTCTTATTGAATGTGTAAGGATAGTTCTAGGCTTACCAATTAAAGAAAATTGTAATTATTCTTTCCTTTTGACTTCTTGTAATAGCTTATTCCCGATCATCATAAACATGCTTGGTCTTGCTTCCTCCTTAACTATCTTTTCCTCCAAGGGAAAATAACACTTGCACACGGTTATCCTTTTCAAAAGAACAAGTGTTTCTTCTTCCATCATGGAGAAACCATGTGGAAAATATCCATAGGCATGATGTCACACAACACTTTGTCCTTGTAGCTGCTAATATGGAACTCTACTTTTCTTTGTTCATTTACCAACATATAGTGTCTTTTTTGCAACTAGGACACTTGATAAGGAGTGGGATGTGCCATCTTTTGGAAGCCTAGCTACTCTACCATCATTTTAGAGACCAAATTATCAGTACTTCCATTATCTATGATCACCTCACAACATTTTCATTATAGAGAGTATATGTGCAGCCAATGTGGGGATATTTATGATCAAGCAGGCTACAAAGTGGTTCAAATCCCAATTCCTGGAGCTTACCCTGCACCTATGTCTTTTGCAGTTAAAAAAGAGGAACGCTCTGCTGTTACACAAGAATCAGTAGGACCTTCAAAAATTCCAAAAAGCGAAGCTAATCTACAGGAACCGTGGCCTACAACAATTGTTAAATCCGAAGCTCCTGTTAAATTTGAAGCTCCTGTTCTTATTAGTAAAGGTGTTCAAACTCTGCCTCTTGATACAACAGTCAAATCTGAACGCCCTACTGTTACACAAGAACCAGTAGGACCTTCAAAAATTCCAAAAGGCGAAGCTAATCTACAAGAACCTTGGCCTACAACAATTGTTAAATCCGAAGCTCATGTTCTTATTAGTAAAGGTGTTCAAACTCTGCCTCTTGATACAATTGTCAAATCTGAAGCTCTTATTTTTATTAGTACTTCTACTCAAACTCTGCCTTTTGAAGCAACTAACTCTGAAGTTCTTGATAAAACTACTCAAATTGTGCCTATTGCTCAACCTGTCCTCTCTGTTTTTATTAGTGAAGCTGTTCAAACTTTGCCTCATGATGCAATTGTTCTTTTGGATCAATCTACTCAAACTCTGCGTATTGATGAACCTGCCCCTCCTAGCAAGATCAGTACCCCTACTTTTGTGGAACAAGCCACTCAGACTCTACCTCAGCCTACCACTTGCAATGTTGGAACACAAACTGAACCAAGGAATGAGAAGGTAATAATGAACAAATAGAAGGAGTCTGCTATTACACATCGCAAAATTTTGTAGGAGCACAAACTACTTTGGCTGAACCACGTATATTCAGACTGGGAAGTTTTAGAGCAAACACGTGCCCATAAGAAGCAGAATGAGGAGTTAAAAAGAAAATTGCTCTTGATGTTCGATTGGGTACAAAAATTGTTTTCTGCTAGGAAACCATCCCTAAATTACTCTCTTTTCCTTACAGAACGACTTGCATTCATTTAGATAAAAGAAATGAAATATGGAAGACCCTATGCAGTGGTCAAAATAGCAAATTTTGTTCAAAATTTTGCAGAAGCCTCTACTAGTGATCCGCATTTACTATGTGAGTTATATCTTCATAATGAAGCCATTCCTAAGGACAGACAATTTAATCTTAATCCTCTTGTTGGTGATATCCAGATTCGGGCACTCGCCGCCTTTCTTTCCAACAAGATTACGTGGCAAAATGATTTTCTAGCTGCTAGGCATAATGAAGATAACCGTCTCCTTTGGATATAGCCAGAACCATAGAATGTTGTCATCTTTGTTTCAGAATATTATCAATTTTTGAAGAAACCAGGGATGATTCAACATATGCGGCAACTACATGCAACAATACTTCAGGATTGTAAACAATTTATTAAATATAAAGAGATTGCTACCCTAAAAGTAAATAACATGTTTTAGCAACAATCTTCTGAGGAAAGGCAGAAGCATAATCCCTTTAGTCCTACCAATTTTGAGACAACAATCTTTCGGGTACCAAGTTACATCAAATATGTCCAACAATGCGCTGAAAATTGGATAGGTTATCAGTTCCATTTTCCCATTCTGTGGATGCGAGTAGAGAAGTATCAGGCTCATCATAGGTTACCCAAAAAAATTGGAGCAGCAGCCTGGCAAAGGCTACAATATGTTCAAGGATTCAGAGCCCCAATAGACAGTGCTTTCTACAGCTAGTGCTTAAGTAATTTGCACGCCAAGAGTCAGTATCCGGATTCTGATTCAGATTGAAGTTGCTTGAGGACATGCAACCCTTTTAGTTGGGGGGATGTTAGGACCCTATAATGTATCTTTTTGCTCATACTTTTTGCTATCATTACATCTTTTTTTCGCTCATATTTAAGTCTGGGTTATCACCTTAATCTATTTTTCCAAAGGTATATAGTGTTTCTTCTCTTTGCTATATGTTTAATTTGTTTTTCATGTAATTTTACATTACTTTCATACTTAGTCATTAATCAGAAATATATAGTTGCTAAAACAGTTTGAAGACTGCAGTTAATATATCGTTGCTGCTTGAAGACCATGTTGCTAAATCAATTAAACAGTATGCAAATCCCGTTGCTGAAACAGTTCGTGATTTTCGATGCTGAAACAATGTTTCATATACAACAGTAACAAGAAAAGATAATTGAAGGCGTTGTTACACTGACCGTAACAACTGTACCTCAAAGCCAGCACCATTATAACCACTGTAACAAAATTTTGCTACGGAAGATCAGAATATCTTATTCCAGCATAGAAGATTAGATCAGAATAAGAATAGGATTTGTATGTACACATGTAATCATATGCTTAATTGTATTAAGAGGATTCTCCTATTTAAATAGAGGAGAAATCAACATTAGAGGGGGATTACGGAAGGCTTAGCTAGAAGGGAATTACAGAGAAGGAGCGTGTTTACTTTTGATATTGTAACTTATTACATTGGACAGATGAATAAAAGATCATTTTGAGAATTTCTTCTTAGTTCCTTTTCATTTATAGGGAATCTTGTGAGAAGGAGAAGTCCCACCTTCCTAACAAGATTCACCCATTAGTTTCTGTAGTGTGTTAATTATTGCTTTTATTCATGCCTTGTTAAACTCTATTTTGTTGAAACTCTATTATGCATTATTTATGCACTGTTAGAACTCTGCTATCTATTGCTGAAACTCTGTTTCAACTGATTGTTGCATCGTTTTCATACAATTCATTCTTAGGTAATTGTTGATCATTTCGATTGGTAATTCTATTTGCATAATGAGTTTATGAAAGTGTGATAGTCAGAGACAGGTGCTGAAGATTATTACTTTGGGGAATAGAGTCATGTTCTCTGTTACAGTGTAGTTAGTCTTCTCTTTTGTAGATTGTTGAAAGGTTCATTTTTCCTAGGTTGTTGTTTCTTAATATAATCCAGGGTTCTTCTGATAATTGTTTTCCTTTGAATCTTGAATTCTGCAATAGAAAGATTGCTTTTACTGTAATTCAAAGTAAAGCTTTAGTCTGTTCAAAGCAAGGTGTGATTAGTGTAATTTTTACTACAACTTTGGATTACTTTTGAGATTGAACATATACAGTGTGTGATTGCCTTTGAAATAAACAGACTTCCTTGGGTTGACAATTTATGTAACACTTGATTGTTTTAATTAATAAACAATTATAGTGACCAACATGTTCATGGCTAAGATTAAGGTCCATAATATGGAACAAAATAAGAAGCACTAAGAGGGAAAGAATATTTGAACCTTGAACTTAAAGAAACATGAGGGACAAAGGGCTCATAAGTGTTGTACATTGCGCCAAAGTGGTATTCCTATGGCTACAACCATATAAAAAAATGTCCCTCAAGCAAGCTAAGAAGGATAATAAATTATCACCAAAGTATTATGGTCCATACAAGGTGTTGCAAAATATTGGTACTATGGCATACAAATTGAAGCTTCCCGCAACTTCTCGAGTGTACCCAGTTTTCTATGTTTCATGTTTAAAGAAGGTTATAGGTGACAAGCTCCTAGTTCAAATAATATTTCCTGAACTTGACTAGGAAGGAAAAATCATATTGGAACCGGACGCAATCACAAAAACAAGAACTCAACAGCTATGAAATCGATCAATTTCGGGGTATCTCATCAAGTGGAAGAACTTATCCGCTGAAGATTCCACATGGGAAGATGAAAATTTTATACAGAAGCATCCACAACTACTCAAGCGTTGAGGACAATTCTTTTTGGAAGGAGAGGGGCATGTTAGGCCCTTATAATACTAGTGATTCCCCCATTACTATTTGTTGGTCACTTTAATTGCTTATTAATTTAAACAACCAAGTGCTACATGAATTGTCAACCCAAAGAAGTCTGTTTGTTTCAAAACCAATCACACACTATATATGCTCAATCCCAAAAACAATAAAAATTTGTAGTAACAATTACACTAATCACACCTTGCTTTAAACAAACTGAAGTTCTATTCTGAGTTATAGCAAGAACAATATTTCTATTGCAAACAATTATCAAAAGAATCTTGGATTACATTAGAAAGAACAATCTAGGAAAAGAAATAAATCTGCAGAGGAAAAGACTAATTGTGCTATAACAGAGAACATGACCCTATTCCCCAAGCATGAATCTTCAACACCTGTTTCTGATCACCATGCTTCGCAAACTCACTCTATAAACCCAATGACCAATTGAAATAATCACTGATTACCTATGAATGAATTTATGAAAACAATGAAATAATCAAATAGAAACAGAGTTTCAGCAATGAATACAGAGTTCCAATAATGCATAAGTAATTTCGGCAAACAGAGTTTGACATGACATGAATAAAAAATAACACTTAATACGCTACAGAAATTAATGGGTGAATCTTGTGAGGAAGGTGGACCATTTCCTTCTCACAAGATTCCATAGAAAAAGGAACTAAGAAATGTTTAGAACAATATTTTATTCATCTGTCAATGTATCATATTACAAAAAGATTCAAGTTTCTTTACTTTCAGCTAGACCTTCCCGTAGTCTCCCCTCCCCCCCGCTATTGCTGATGTCTCTTCTATTTAAAGAGGAGACATCTATTATACATTTGATTACATTATAAATCCTATTCTTAACCCGATATGCTAAAATAGGATAATTGGTTCTTCCATTAGCAAAATGTTGTTACAATGGTTGTAACAATGCCGACTTTGGAATGTAGTTGTTGCAGCCAGTGTAACAGTGCCTTCGTTGATCTCTTCTTGTTGTTGCCGAAACTGAAATGTAAATCACGGGCTGTTTCAGCAACAGGGTTTGCGCACTGTTCTAACTATTTCAGCAACGTAGATCGCAATTATAAATTTGCAATCTGTTAAACACACATGGGAGCAAGAACAATATGAATGATAAATTTGAGAATACATTTAATTAACATATGATATACATTTATAGTACATAGTTTGACTGTTGGGTTTCACATCCCAAGGTCTCTTGGACTCCTTTGGTCTATTCAGCTTCCACACTAACCCATTAAGGATTAGGTGTCCAACATTCCCCCCCTTAATCCGAAGGGTTATGTATGAGTCCAAGAAGAGAGCTGTAATACAAAATGTGTAAAAAATGCATGGCAGCACTAGGCTGAATGTGCTCTATGAAATGTTGGTAAAAAGGGCGGTGGTTTGAGGATGACCACCAACACTGGAACGCTTAGTGCAGTTCCCGGAACTCTTCCAAAACTGGCAAGAAACTGAAGTTTTCTGCTAGAGGAAGTGATCCTATTGTTTTAAAGAGGGAAACCTTCAACCATAAAAGGGAGGTCTCACCCCACATAAAAGGTAAAACTTCAATCTGAAAAGGGAACTCTCAACCTGTGATGGTTTAAGGATAACCAACAACTCTGGAATGCTTAATGCAATTCCTGGAACTCTTCCAAAACTGGCAAGAAGCTGGAGTCTTCTGCTAGAGGAAGTGTTCTTAATTTTTCTCCTGGAATTCTTCCAAAACTGGCAAGAAGCTGAAGTCTTCTGCTAGAGGAAGTGTCCCAGATTGCCAACTGAAGGCATGCTCAGGGGCATTTTTGTTTCTGGCTACAACTCTGAAACTGGTGTGGCAGGTTGTGGCTCAGGCTCACTTGATGTGACTTTGAAGCTTGTGGATGACCATCATTTCCCCCCTTGTCAGATACAAGGTGAGAAGATGGAGAAAACTCAACTGCAAGACTGTTCAATATTCTGGAACAAGTTCTGACATGTGTTTGGAATATCTTCTTAGCTGTTGATGCCCATTGCCAAGAAGCGATCCATCCAAGATGAATCTTTGTTCTTGCAGGACGTTTGTTTCTGAAGAATTTGTGTGAAGAATCACTGGTTTTATGACGGTGCTTACATGGATGAAGATCAAAACAGTGATCTTTCAAATGGCCAACTCGATCACAGTGTTGGCATTTTACAATTTGTTGTTGTTGTTGTTGTGGAAGAGAGGCAGAGTCTGGAACAGCTCGAGGTGAACTGTCATGAAGAGCAGGTGAACTGTCATGAATAAATCTAGCACTCGAAACTGAATGGGCTTGGCGTAGTCTGGAATATGAAAGGACACGCTCTTGTCATATCCAAGACCAGTTCCATGCTTGTTGTGGACAAGCTATTCTCAAGGTCTGATGATGGGCTTGAGAAATGCAGACTGAGTTTCTGCATCTGCATGTACAACTGCTTCTTTATTTGAATGAAATGTAACATTATTAACTTGCTGCTGATGGGTGGTTGTCTCAATGTTCTGAACAGAAACAGGTTCAGAATGATGTCTATTTTGATGTAGCTCTTCTTGCTGTAGTTGTGATTCAAGCTGCAAAAAATCAATCTTTTCTTGTGCATTTTGTAGACAGACTTGAATATCTGTGAGAGAAACTTTTCTGACTTTTAATATATCATGAGTAGTAGACGACATTAGAGTTTTGAGGAACTGTAATTCTTCATTGGTTCTAGCCATTTTTTTTATTCAATGTCAGATTTACACCTTACGACTACTACTCAGTGCAGAAAAGTAATACCTACTCACAATACACAGCAATATCCTTTATACATGTGCAGCAAATGATCAGAGTTCAACCAGTGAGCACCGATTACAATCCATTATCTGAAAATAAGAGTTTACTCATGACCATCATTATGTTCTGACAAAACAACTGCTTACAATCAGCCCACCAAACTCTTTATGCAGCAGTTGAAGCAAGGAATTAATGCACTATAATGAATTTTAAATGCAAAGCCACACTGAGGCAGCAACAACTACAAACTTGCATGAATCCTTCAAATACTCCTTCACTTTCTTGGCTAGTGGAAAAGAATAGTCAAGTTCAATAGCTACAGATTCCCAGAGAAAGAATTGCACATAATCTCATAATCTTATGTGGAATAATGCAGATATATAAACCAAGTCAACATTGTAATTTCAAGGGTTTCATAGTAGCACATGCATATGAACATGCATCTCGGCCTATGCTCAATCAGTACCTCAATGTCTGGCATGTTTCTACCACTGACAATCTCAATTAATATGTGGAAGCTTACCTTTTAATTCCTGGAAAATTCACATTTTGTCATTTGCATGCGGAAGCTTATCAAACACTTGTTCACATATTTCATGGTTCATGAAAACTCAATAAAAATCAATCACTGTATGTGAAGTTTCCTTCATCCTCATTCATATTTTAACTATCAATCCCATCAACTTTGTGTGGAGCTGTAACAAGGGTCTTTTTCACCTCTAGTTATCTCACATTACAAGTCAATCCGGGAGCGTTTTGTTATTGTAAAGGATATCTCAATTTGAGGCTATTTGTCAGGATAATGCTTCGTAGTATAGATCTAAAGAATACAAGAGTAAACGGATGCTAAGCTATGCTAAATTACTTTTGCATAAAGAAATCACACACGCAGCAACTTCGTCGGTCGAGGGTATGGAATTAGTAACCTATCCCCCTAGAAACTGATGAAGGAGTATGGATCATGATCTGGGAGCATTATAGCGTCTGCTGTATCTCACAATAGCCTTGACCCTCCTCTCATGCCACTTCAATAAATGCAAGCGAAAGGAACAGCAAGAAAACAGAATGAAACAGCGACTTCAGAAATGGAACAGCAATAAAAGGAACGACAGTAAATGGAACGACAGTAAAGAAACTAAGTCTCGCGAGGTCAACACTTCCAATCCTTGGCACACACTTACATACAAAGGGAAATCAATCGTTCATACAAGTTTGCAGCTTAATCAAATGGAACAGCAAATTATTAAAGACAGGAAACGTCAATCATATATATATCAAATGGAACAGCAAATCATTAAAGACAGGAAACGTCAATCATATGTACACGATTTGCAATAGTCACCAACAGTTCATTACCCCCAATCACCTGTAGCTGAAATATTCTACTTATGAATTCTGTAATTGATGCAAACAACTCAGATCAACAGTATGCGAAGAATCCTGAAAGTATGATATGAACTTGTTACAGAGATTTATAACAGGAAAGCTACAGATGAATAAATATGAAACAACATGCAACCATAACACATTATGAGAAACAAACCACACAAAGCAGAATTGTAATGGTACAATCAGCCAGTGTCCGTTGGAGCCGGGCCCGAAGCTTCCAATGGCGCACTGCCGTAAACTACTTCAGACGCAGGGAGAAATTAACACCAAAGATATTATATTAACGCATCAATGAGAGTACAAAACTAAGTTTTAGAGAGACTCAATAGTCTGAGTTCAACTGACAATAAAATCCGCGAACAGAAAATTAAAGATACAAAATAATTCCTCCATTTCCAATGCTACCCTCCTTTTATACAATTAACGGCGGAGTTCACTGGACGACAAAACGATTGAACGTAGCGATCCCTCAGGATCAAAGATCCTGAGTGATCCGCTAAACTGTTAACGCCTTCCTTTACTCGCCCTGTATTTCCGAACTGGCAGTCCTTCATC
This sequence comes from Pinus tabuliformis, assembly GCA_031772625.1. Taxonomy (NCBI): domain Eukaryota; kingdom Viridiplantae; phylum Streptophyta; class Pinopsida; order Pinales; family Pinaceae; genus Pinus; species Pinus tabuliformis. The sequence goes on along the minus strand of CM062809.1, from coordinate 849,778,152 downwards.
TCGTTCCGCACTGATCTTCCTTGATTTACTCGACCTGGTCTGAACCTTATTTAGAATTGGAGGGACAGCCGTTATCTTCTCATCAAATCCTCGTTTTGCATAGCGCCTTCCTGCTTTTACCTTTCCCTGCGTAGAGAAGACAACTATTAGTGATTGGATCATTTTAGACTCGTTCTCGTTGCGTTTTCCCTACTTTATAATAAAGAAAAGATTACAACTATTGCTTAAAACATCACTAAATTATTTATTAAAACATACCTTCCCAATGCTCTACACACCCCCCGACTTACTCTGTTTCATGGCCTCATGAAAACGTTATAATTAACATGGAGAGCAGTAAGAGAATAGGCTGGAGAGGGTACTTCATGAGGGGGTCTGCAACCATGATAGGCAACCAGATTATCAAAGAAGTAATGCAACTGATCTGCAGGCATATCATACAAGGCCTGGTACCCCGGTGCAGGGTGCCAGATAATTGGGCTACGGAACCGATATCCTAACCATGATGGTCCAGCTTGCAGAATGCACTGGCCATAAAAAGGCAATCGTTCAGCAGCCAGCTCAAAGTTCTCGTATTTGAAGGGCTCCCTGAGCTGGATGCTTGGGGTGGAAATCCGATAACGGAATTTGGCAGCCTCCAAGGCGGAATCTTTAATAACCCGGAAGTATTCTAAGCTATTTCGGATCAACTCCTCATGCATGGGTCCTAGTAGTTCTATAACGCCAGGGTTTCTCATAAGGCTTTTGTGTGATTGCCATAGGCGAACCGGGTCTTGAGGCTCAGCCCTGACCCATAGATCTAGGCTGTGCTCCTGCCTCTGAAAGGCATTGTAAGCCCTGAGCCACTTTAACTGATTGACCCCGAATGAAACAAAGGCTTGCAGCTGTATATCCCCCACAAAGGGACCAGGGTTTAGATCAGTTTCCTGCTCAAGCACCATATTGTGCAAATAAAATTCGCATAATAATCGTTGGACCTTAACCCCATAATGTTTGCAACAATCAATAAAATCATTAACAGTGTTAATCTGAATGGGGGCACCTGCCCTGACAGCTTTTATTTTCAATCTTAAGTATCTTTCAAGGAGGAATAAAGCATAATTCTTCGCGGGGGCCCTGCAAGTCAAAACATCATCATACAGCGAACATACAGTGTCCAATTGTTTAATAACAGCATCTAGTCGACGTGTTACCTTAGCAACCTTTTCCTGTTCCTTCTGCCATCCTTCAAAAGCCTGACTCTCCGATTGACTCATGTTTCTCAGCTGCTGTTGCAGTTCTTCATATTTTTCTCGAGGAATCCTCTGCTCAACTTCTTGTTGCAGCTCCTCATATTTTTCTCGAGGAATCCTCTGCTCAACTGCTTGTTGCAGTTCCTCGTATTTTTCTCGAGGAATCATTTGTTCCTGTAGCTGTTCAGCCTCCTGTTGGGCCTGTCTTATCTCGCGGCGCAAGGCCTTGGTTTTTGGATCCCTTTCCCATGATTCCTTGGAGGCAGGAAGTTTCGCCTGGACCTTCACATTTCGTCGCTTAATTTTCCCTGAAGGTGGTGTCTCAGTGTGAACTGCTCTATTTTCCCCTTCCTTCTTGACATGTATAAAGGGGTACGGTGGTCCCTCTGTAACTGGGATGTCGTCTTGTGGCTCAGTTTTAATTGGAACGACAGTTGGTTCTAATGGGCTGTTTGGAATATCAGCCTGCTCCTCTATGTCAATAGGAACGACATTCTGGTGCTCTGTTCCAGATGGAACAGCATTTTGTTCCTCAGTATTAATTGGAACAGCTGCAGGTTTGCTGGCAGAGTATCGACCTACTAGATGCCTATAGGTGCTCTGTCTTCCCCTCTGACAGGACCCAGCTGTATTTGTCCTTCTTTTTCTTCTTACAGTCCTCCTTATTCTCAAACTGGCTTTCAGACTTCGAATTTTCTGCCGAAGCTGGGCTATAATATTCAGCAATTTCTGCTGTTTTCTTCTCAACTTCTTAATTTCTCTTGCCTCGGCTGTGGGCACATGGGCGGCCCTCAGTTCTGCTCCTCTTTCATCGAGGGTTTCTTCTATCATTCGGGGAACGTCCTGTTCCCGACAAACATTTTCATCCTCCACGCCATCAGCGGGTGGATTTCCTTCTGGTGTTTTGGGAACGGCTTGTTCCTGATTGGTATTCACATTTTCTTTGTCAATGACAGGGGGGTTTTCTTCCCCTGCCATTCCATCATGCAATTCGTCACGCGTCTCTTCCTCAGAAGGTCCTTCGGGAGGCTCTGCCGGACTGGAGGGTGAAGGATAACCTCTAAGGCTGGCCAAGATGGTGGTCAGCTCTTCTTCCTCCACAGGGGTTTGTGGATGGCTACCCCCCAATTGTTCCATCTCCTTCTCCCGAATTGGCTGCTCAGTAGCTGCCTCTGGATAGCTGGTCTCGGCCGCAGAGTCATCATCCCTATTTCCTTCTTCAGCTTCTACTTCGTTCTCTGTTTGTCCCACATTTTCCCCAGGTATTTGTTCTGGCGCTGGAGGTTCCTCTATTATTTCAATCGGCTGGTCAATGTTTGGCTGGATTTTTTCCAGCCTACCTCTTATCTTTGCCAACCGAACTGACTTTCTAGGCCTCCCGGGCTGTTCGGGTGTGCTGGCCACCTGTTCTTCCACCTCCACCTTTCTGCGTTTTTCAACCTGTTCTGCTGTGCCAGAGGAATACCTTCGCTTTAAGGTAGCACGTCTTTCTGCGGGCAATTCCTTACGTTTTTCTGCATGTCTAGTTGCTTCAGGGGTACATTTTTGTTTCCCTAGCTTTATGCGTTTCTTCGCTTGCTCGGTTGTGCCCGAGGGTTGCTTAGGTTTTGGCGATTCTCTGGGTTTTTTAGGTGTTTCAGAGGTGCTAGCGGGGTGCTTCGCCTTTGGGGATGGTGATGCTACTTCCCCTCCAATTGCTGTAATAAGTTCCCGCCAGCTACTCTGCTGCTGAGCGAGACTGTATGTCACTATCAGGCGGATCAACCCGTGGTGGCTAACCACTGCGTCTTCATGGTGTGCCTTTTTCAGGCTCCGAGAGGTATCATGCAGCAATGAATTTAACAATGCAGGGAGATTCACAGCACATTTTCCTTTTAACACAGCTAAGAGCTTAAGGTGACGCGGCCTTACCACATCTTTTCGTCCTTCGCAGGTGATGTAGCTCTGTACTACCTTTGCCAGTTCGCTCCAAGGTTCTCCCAGTGTTGCTGGCAGCACTCCTTTTCCCTTCACTGTCAGCTTCTGCCCTTCATCTTGGAAGATTTCTACGATCTTTTGTAGTATTTCTTTCTTTGTCGTCCATATTGGACCTAAGTCTGGTAATCCGGTTACTTCCGCGATTATTTTCTTCGTGACTGCTATCTGCTTCCCACCTACCACTGAGTGTTCTTCCTGCAAATTCTGCAGGAATTCCATGGCCACTGTTTCGTTTGATTTGCGCAGGCGGCAAAAATAAGTTAACCACCTGTTGATGCCCCGAAATTCGTTGCAACAACATCGGGGAAACCACCCGGTCCGGAACTTAGTGCAGCTCCTTTTCCGTTTGGAATAGTGGCTCCGACTGGGGATAATGGGACCAGTTTCCCAAAGATTATAAGTAAACGGGATGGATGAATGATTAACGATATAAGGTGATAATAAGTAAATAACTAAACTACAAGAGAAATATAATAACTATAAGCTAATCCCGGGACTTATCGATTCATAGAATGCAGCGTTTGATAATCTGTGCTTAATTGGCAGGCATATAGATGACACTAACAATAAGCATAGATGTTTAAATCATTTAAGATTGCTCTGCATAATTATTTATGCAGAGCGATAATAGCGAATTACTGCACTCAATCATTTATATCATTGTTACATGCATGAGTAAGAGAGATAACAAATCACAAAACATTCAATAGTGATATGAAATGAAGACTTGCTGTTATATTGCATACATGTATTCAACAATAGCAAAGATAATAACACAACAATTCATATAATAGAAAAGAGAACAGATACAGATAATAGTACCATGTAAGCTGTTTGATCAATCCAGTATATTAATCACTATGTCGCGGTCCTTCCTTCAAACCAGAAAGCATTCCAAGCAAACGACAGTAGTGCACAATTTACTTAAAACAACCTTCTAAGAAAAATTAAGAACCAATGGTCGAGTTTCAAAAAAGAATATAGACTGAAGCACAATAGTGCAAACTTCAGCCTTTAAGTCTTTTACAAAATTTTACGACCCTTTCCAAAACAATGAAAGGATCTATAAATACTATACTAATCTAAATATCTAAAAACTGAAAAGCTACTTAATTGGCATTAATAAACATCATCTTGTATTCTGGTGATCTGGCAGTCGGCAGCGATGCTTCATTCAGAGGTCTCTTTGCCTTTACTCCTTCGCTGACATATCGCCAGCATTGGCTCTACTTCTGGTGGAGTATTGAGGCGAGAAGTTAGCTGTGCATCGTATGTGGCATCTTGAATGTCGGAAATCAGGTATCGGAGGGCATCTGTTAGACAGTTAAGAGCCGACCTTTGAGAATGTGGTTTTATCAGAAAGAGCCAGTATGCGTCGGTGGTTAAGGTATTTACTCCAGCGATTAACCATCCTTGTTTCTCCAGATCAGGGTAATTCCTGTGCTCCAACATGTTTGCTGTTGTTATGCTTCCAGGTGTGCATTGGGAAATCATGTTTGCCAGATACAATGTATCGTTGACTAGATTGATCATGTTGCTGGCAATCATTTTGCATCTCGAGGCTGCCCTTTCTGCTTTCATTACCTGCGTGTTCCATTCCATGAAGAGTATGTCCTTGTATGTTACATGGATTCGGGACAAATTTGCTGCTTTCCCTTCTGGAGTGTCTTGCCATTCAATATATTCTGTTATATCATCTTCAGCCTGATCTAACTTATTCCTGGCTTTCTCTATTTGCTCACATACTGCTGTAGATGTTTCACAAAGTAATTCAGCATCAACAAGTTGTTGGCACAAGAGCCTGATCTGAGATATCAATGCGCTGTTTATTCGAGTTGCCTCTGTTCTGAAATCATCAATACTCTGGGCGCCCTTGATACCTTCGAGCTGTGCTGATAGCTGAATTATTTGCTCGTCTTTAGCTTTTATCATCAGCTCATTTGATGCCTTTAACTGGGATAATGCCTCTGATAATTCTTTTGCTTTCTGAATGTCACATTGGTCTATCCTCAGTTTTTCGATTTGCTGGGTTAACAAATTATTCTCTTGCTGTTGGGCCAGCAATTGTTCCTCTACCTGCGCTGCCTTATTCCTTGCCTCAATTACTTCTGCTTGCAATGCATATATTTCATGATCTTTAGTCTTCAAAAGAAGACTTATTTCTGAGGCTTTGTCAATAGTTGCCGCTGAATAAGCTCCCGCAAATTGCGATAGCTTTGTCAGATCTTCAGAGGGATCTAATTCTCCCTTCCAGACCACATTGCCCGTGATTGTTTGCTCAGGCGAAATAGAAGGTTGATCAAGCCTTCGTCTTTTCCTAGAGCGTCTAACAACGGCTCTATGCTTTGGGCTGTAGAAAATGTCTAGGGGAGGAATTTCCTCCACCTGAAGATCAATTTGATCGGATGGGTCTTGAGTGATTACCTCAACATTCTGTACCATGGGTGGGCCGCTGGTTCCTTCTAGAACCGGAGAAGAAGTAGTATCGGGAGCGTTATTTGTTTTAGAGGCGTCTGAGTCTTTGGAGGCTTCCTTACCACTTATAATGGAATCGAATTGGTTCCATTCTTTAATCAATTCAGGATCAGTAGAGATTTGCTCACTTTGTTCTGCGTGGGCTTTACTCTGTTCTTTCTCTCGTTCAATCCTCTGCTGTTCCTCGAATGCCTCCCGCTGTTGCTCCTCTTGTGCTCTTCGCTGCTGTTCCTCCAATTCCCTTTTCTGCCTATCTTCCAGTTCTTTCTTTGCTTTCTCTTCTTCTTCTCTTTTCCTCTGTTGTTCTAGCTCCTTTTGCTTTCTTTGCTCTTGATCCTTTTGTGCCTTTTGCTGCCTTTCTATCTGTTCCCTTTTATGCCTCTCTGCCTGCAGCTTGTTTTGCCTTTCCTCCTGTTCTTTAATTGCAACAGGAGGTGAATTTATTTTCTGCTGACCAGGCTCGCTTGAGGATGATGTTGGGGTTGTGGATAATAAATCTAGAGGCAAAGTTTGCAACCTTTGCTTTCTAAGTTTATTAAATTCAGTTAACTCCACATCTTCATATCTCATTGCAGCAAGTTGTTTGACTTGGCTTATTGAATCGGCACTCATGAACAGGTCGTCAAACTGATCCTCCTGATGGACAACCTTTGACAGTTTGGCCTGTTCCAAGGCAATGAAAGCAGTCTTTTTTGGATCATAGAGTCTATTTGGAATAGAAGCCAGGGATATCATTTGGAGTTTTGCTGCTTCCTTTTCTGCATGTTTGTAATTCAGCAGCGTATAAACTCCAATTCTTAAAGGAAAAGAGGGCCATCCTCTCTTTTTCTCCTCTTTGAGAGTTTGTGTGACACCCTCAGACATAATCTGGTAGGCGATTTCCCGGGCTAACAATTTATCTGGGATGTACAGGGGGAGAACATGTGGCCTAGCCTTGCTTCCAAAAACTCTAATATAGGTAAAATGTTCTTCGCTGAACCAATGGGCTACGGCTGGTAGGTCAAAAGAAGCTTCATAGGAAATTCTTGGGATAGGTCTGTCGAAAATAGAATAGTGGACGGGCACCATAAAACCATTGCAAATTTGATACAAATGGTCTTTGTGGGAGGGTTTCCACAATTTCCGATGGTACAAGTGAATAGGTGTTGGGTCATGGGTGGTCCATCTCCAACCAAGGACAGGAAACTCAGAATTAAAACAAAGGGTATCCATAATGTAAGCAGAATAATAAAAGGGTGGGATTTTTCTCTCGGTGACTCTGGTTTTGGCCCTAAACTCACGAATAGCTATGACCAATTTATCAGACAGAATAGTGGCCCAATCCATGATTGTACTATTGACGGCCGCTTCCATTAAGGGGATCATATCAATATGGATATTAGCAGAGTCATGTAATCCCCACAATCTACACATCATAATCCCAGCATAGCAATAAGGTGAAGCCAAAGAAGCATTGGAGTACTTACCCGACATATCATGCTTGTGTTTAGCTGGATTCTGCCTCCAATCTCGGAGAGGTTCAGATGGTGATTCATTCTCTTTTGCGAACTTCTCCACAAAGGCTCTGTTATAGACTAGCTCAGGTTCAGGCAAATGATACATCCGTCTCAAGTCATCAGGCTTGAAGGAACCAAAAATCCTTCCATCCTTAGTATGAAAGGTTCTATCAGTGAGAGTAATTTCTTCAATTTCCCAGCGTACCACATCAGTATAAGGCAAGACTTGTTCCCTGGCTGCTATTCTGTGCAGAAAGGAGTCAGCCAAATCTTTGAGAGTTGCCTCAGACTTTCTTAGTTCATCCACACTAGCCTCCGTTACTGTCTTTTCTGGTTGCTCTGCTTCTAGCAAATTGTATGTACCTTGCCATGTAGTGCCAGGAAGACCAGTGCATGTAGTATCTGAGATTAAGCCTTTCTTTGAAACTATAGCAGCTTGGCCTGAGACAGGTGTCGCAGTAGAACCTGCCACCTTCTTGAATTTCTTTCCCATCATATTCAGACTTCTCTCGACGGTTGAATTCTACACAAATGCAAGAGAAATCGTAACAAGGAAATAACAATGACGATCCATAACGGGATAGATATATTATTTGAAGCGTGGTGAGATTATTCAAAAAGTGGCTGCGGATCTAATGATTTGAGAAGGCACCGCAGATGCAATGATGGTGATCTTACAGCCTGCAGCTCCATAAATGACCATTACTTAAGTTATTAAACCGAATGACCCCTTAAAGCGTGCAACAGATTTTTTCAAAGGTCTAATCGTAATTGTTCGTTAATTCGAAGGGGCAAAGCTTTAAATACGCATGCATTACCTTATCCCTTTAATTAACGACATTTTGAAATCTGTGCTTTTGTCAAATCGGATTTAAATATAACTTTAAAGCTTTGAAATAATCACCTTTTAGGAATTCTGGTCATCATTAAGCATCATCGCATCGCATCGGGGGTGTGAGTGACATTATCATTTGGGAGAAATCTTGGCGAATGCCGATTGCGACATTGTATCATATTAGCGTGCGAACATAATCCCTAGATGTATATCAAATGATTTACCGACTACCGATAACGATATCACATCGCATCGGGTAAAGATCTGAACGTCTTATGAAAATGCATGGGATTCTGCCGACTGCCGATAGCGATATCGCATCGGGTCGAGGCTTAAAAGACTTTTCATAAGAAGCAGCGCCGATAGTTGATCACCGATATCGTGTCGCATCGGGGAAAAGACATGTGCTTTTTCTGTGTGTGCATTGGCTATCGCCGATGGCCGATAGCGATATCGCATCGGAAAGAACCAAGGTAACAAGCGATCCGGCGATTGCTTTTTTCGGACTTAACCAAAAATTGCTTATTATTTGTTCAAAAAGGCTTTTATTCACAAATTCATTTGATTATCATTCCTTTTTCGAACAAATTCATTAATGCCAATTAAAATTTTAAAAGGGACCCATTTCATATGTTAATTGTTTGTAATAAAAATGTTATGAAATGGGGGGTTGTTGTAGGGCACAACACCACCCTGCCTTTTCTAAGATCTTCCGAGCGGCTTCGGAGACTACGAGCTCGCTCGGCTCGCTTCTGATAGCCTTTCCCCCCATGGTTCTGTTTCAGGGTCTAGATGGAACAGCAATGCAAAGAACGTAATCGCGGGAAAAAAAGAAAAGACACAGAGCATGCATGAATAATTGATCATAAATAACACTTTTTGCAAAAATAGCATTATCATGCCGTTAGCGCATATCGTACCTTCGTATCATATCATTTCCGAATGATGTGTTAACACGTGGCCGGCGGAGTAATGAAGTCACCTCCCCCCCGCGCGAAATGATAGGCTGCCTCAGCCGTCAAATAGAAGAAGGCGGTCATCCCGTCACCGAGTCATAATGGAACAGCTTATAAAGTTTTGCCATGTTTCAGATTAGACAAAGAAATACCGAGATCGATGCGACAGATAGATTGCGTTTATCATAAGCCTTCGTGATGTGATGCAGAACATAAGGATGGGACGTCTAACACTCATGGAAAGTCTGAGATATTCATAGTCAATACCTTTGCCATAATTGGAAATGAGAGATGTTCATGTGACGTATCCATTAAGGTGTAAGATATAATTATTACGAGGATAGAAAGAAATATTCAATAATATCCAAATTGGTGTATATGTTATGACTCCAATACCATTAACAGATCTTTTCTGCCGACCGGTGTTTATAATCGTGGCAGAGTTGTTTATTTCACCCCGGAACCATAGTCCTTTGTGTAGTTTTGAAGAGCAATTCTTGTCACCATGCAGGCCATCATGCTGGCTTGGTAACCAGATAACCATGACGCCATTCACCAGAGAGGCGTGAAACGTGGGCAGGCTGGCTCGTGATGAGACCCCCTGTTCCAAGTTTTGTTTATATAATGAACCTGTTGGACCATATCCCTGGTGTGGTGGCCATGATGGGAATGCCACTTTGCTTCCAATCTTATGATCATGGTAGGCTGGTTCTTTAATGAAACCCCCTATCCTGCATTTGACAAATAATTTCTTTTTATTTCGCTTTTGCTTTTTTTTTCTTTTGAGATGGACTTTTGCTCTTGTATAGTTACACATAAGGGTGGTTCAGCCCTCCTTAAGAGTGGGAATGGCGGAAGAAGTCTTGTTATCCCAATAGGAAGATATAAATTTTCTTATTCTTATTTCCAAGTAATAATAAAGAAAATTGTAGGAACGTAACATGATGAAATTTTTCAACAGGGCAGAGGAGGTGAGACTTATGGCTGAAAAAAATGATGAGTGTATGGATCCTTCCTTTGTTGCATCAATACTAGGGCTGTTATAGATAGCGATTTATGATGTGCTGATCTTGATATATCATGCCTTTTATATTTGTTGCATAAATATATAGCTGCTACTTATGGCCTCGGGAAAAGGATGGACAACGTTTTCTTCTTATAGAAAGGACGAGGGCATACTATTTCTTTCTTACAAGGGAGGGTGGGAGGGTTCTTTTGATGCAATGTCCTAAGATAACAAAAGCACTCAAATGCTGCTTGCTAAAAAAGAACTGAAAAAAACACACAAATGTTGCTCCTTCTAAAAAGGAATAAAAAAATTCAAAAGTGTTGTTCCTTTTGAAAAGGAACAGCAAAAATTCAAAAGTGCTGTTCCTTTTGAAAAGGAACAGCAAAAACTCAAGGGTGCCGTTCCTTTTGAAAAAGGAACAGCAAAACACACGAGTGCTGTTCCTTTTGAAAAGGAACAGCAAAAAGTGCTGTTCCTTTTGAAAAGGAACAACAAAAATTCAAGAGTGCTGTTCCTTTTGAAAAGGAACAGCAAAACACGCAAGTGCTGTTCCTTTTGAAAAGGAACAGAAAAACACACAAGTGCTGTTCCTTTTGAAAAGGAACAGCAAAACACACAAGTGCTGTTCCTTTTGAAAAGGAACAGCAAAACACACAAGTGCTGTTCCTTTTAAAAAGGAACAGCAAAAATTCAAGAGTGTTGTTCCTTTTGAAAAGGAACAGCAAAACACGCAAGTGTTGTTCCTTTTGAAAAGGAACAGCAAAACACACACTCGAAACATATATACAAAATTTACAATCTTATATACAAAATGTGGTAATAAAGAATGAACTTCTTACCAATCTATAGGGGAGGAAGTTTTTGCTTCCTCTCCCATAATCTTGATGTTAATATCTTGGCGTAACTGCTGGCAAAATGATTCCCGAGTGAGCGGTTTGCGATACAGACGAACTCGGTGGCCGTTTACCTTAAATGTATATCCAGATCCATCGATTGTAATCAAAGTAAGGGTCCCATTGTCATGGACTTTTTGAATCTCGTATGGTCCCAACCATCGAGTCTGAAGCTTCCCCGGGAAATCCTGAAATCTAGAATCATATAACAGAGCCCAGTCTCCTTCGTGAAATATCTTGTTTTTGATGAGCGCATCATGCCATTTGGCTCGCTGCTGCTGGATGAGTGTTGTATTCTGTAATGCAGCGAGCCTTGTTTCGTCCAACTCATTAATTTGCTGTAATCGATTTTTCTGTGCTTCACTTAAATCCAATCCGACTTCTTGGGCAGTTCGTAGGGTTTGGATCTCAAATTCTATAGGAAAAATGGGTTGCTTTCCAAACACTAAGTGATATGGTGAATAGCCAGTGGTACTTCTCCATGTGGTTCGATAAGCCCACAGTGCCTTCGGTAGTCGGGCGGCCCAATCGCGGCGGTGTGAGGCAACAGTTTTTGTCAAAATTGACTCTATTATCTTATTACTGTTCTCGACTTGCCCATTTGCCTGCGGATGGTATGGGGTAGTAATTTTGTGGTGGATGTGATGGTTATTGAGTGTTGCAGCTAATTTATGTCCCACAAATTGTGGTCCTCCATCTGTAACCACTTCCCTTGGAAGACCATAACGTACAAACAAATGGAACAAGAACTGTATTACCGACTCCTCTGTAGCTCTGGGTAATGCCTCCGCCTCAACCCATTTGGTAACATATTCAGTTGCCACCAAAATGTAGGTTTTTTGGTTTGATGGGGGGTTGATGGGTCCGACAAAGTCCAGAGCCCAGCGTTCGAAAGGTTCGATCACTAATTGAGGCCGCAAAGGCATTTCGTCTGCTGGGCCAGGTCGTCCTACACGCTGACAGCTATCACAGGCCTGGACAAATTTTTTTGCATCTTTGAAAATTGTAGGCCAGTAATATCTCGTTTGTAATACTTTGTGTGATGTTCTTCGTTCAACGAAATGTCCTCCACATGGCCCGTCATGGCAGGCTTTCAAGATATCAAAGATTTCGTCTTCTCGAATACATCTTCTGATTTCCATATCTGCGCCTGTGTGAAACAGATAGCCCCCAACCCACGAAAATTGATTGCTTTTCGCGACGATCTGTTTCCGTTCATTGGGAGTTAAATGTTTTGGAAGCTTACCTACTGCAAGATAATTAGCCACATCAGCGTACCAGGGAGTCTGAACAGCGACAGCAAATAAGTGTTCATCTGGGAATTGGTCCTCAACTGCTGCTGTTTCAACTGATTTTGGTATTCGTGAAAGAAAATCAGCTACAGGGTTCTCCTTCCCTGGTCGGTCTCTGATTGTAATGTCGAATTCCTGCAACAAGATCAACCACCTGGTTATTCTTCCATTTGTAACAGGCTTGTTTGCTAAATACCTAATAGCAGAATGGTCTGTATACAAAATAACGGGATAACTTGTAATATAGTGTCTAAATTTATTAATAGCATGTATCACAGCTAAAAATTCTTTTTCGGTGACAGTGTAATTTAATTCAGCCGGAGCCAAATTTTTGCTGATGTAATAGATAGCGTATGGTCTTTTCTCTTCTTCTTGGCCCAAAACTGCACCGATTGCTGTGTCTGAGGCGTCGGTTGAAATTTGGAATGGTAAGTTCCAATTAGGTCCTCTGAGAACTGGAGCTGTAGATAGCAACTTCTTTAATTCTGTGAAGGCTCGATCACATTTTTCTGTCCACAAGAAATCAACATTTCCAGTTAATGCATGTAGAGGTGCGGCAATACGTGAGTAATGTTGTATAAATCGTCTATAATACCCCGAAAAACCAAGAAAACTGCGTACCTCTGTTTGATTAGTGGGGGTTGGGATAAGCATGAGTATTTGAATTTTAGCCGGGTCTACCTGAATGCCAGCTGCTGAGATGTAATGTCCCAGAATGAGTCTTTCTGTCATCATCATGTAACATTTTTCGTGACTCAAGCAAAGCCTGGTAGCGATGCAACGCTCTAGAACTTTTTCGAGAGTGTCCAGGGCTGGATCAAAGTCATCTCCATATGGTGTGAAATCATCCATATAGACTTCCAATCCATCATTAATTAAATCTGCGAAGATGCTAAGAACAGCCCGTTGGAATGTGGCCGGAGCATTACATAATCCAAAGGGTAAGACTCGGTAGGCGAACGTTCCCCAGGGGCAAGTAAAGGTAGTCTTGTCCTGGTCTTCAGGGGCAATCTGAATCTGGTTATATCCGCTGAAGCCATCCAAGAAAGAAAAGAATTTCTTGCCTGCTAAGGTGTCCATTACCTGGTCTATGAAAGGGAGAGGGAAGTGATCTTTTTGTGTAGCTTTGTTTAATTCTCTGTAATCGACACAGATCCTCCATTTCCTGTTCTTTTTAGGTACTACCACAAGTGGGGAGACCCATTTGCTGTCAGAAATAGGATAAATAAAATTAACGTCTAATAATTTCTGCAGCTCATCTTTTACAACATCTTTTAAATGGGGATTGAGTCTTCTCTGTGGTTGGCGAACAGGTCTTGCATCTTTCTCGATATAGATACGATGTGTACATAGCTCGGGATCAATCCCCTTCATATCGGGATAGTCCCAAGCAAATGCCTCCTGATACTTTCGTAGGAGCTGGATGAGTTTGGTCTCTTGCTCTGGTGTCAGATTAGCGTTAATGTTTAAAGTTTTGCCCGGTTCAATTTGTATTACTTCGCTGTTAACAATAGAGGTTACAGGTATATCTGGGTCATGGTCATCTTTTAGAGGATCTTCCTTTAATTCGTTATCAAATGCCGCTTTTATCATAAAGCATTGTGTATACGATGTGGATTCTGTTTGATTAATGAATTTATTGATGGCATCATCTTCCGTTTGATCTTTAAAATCTAGCGCTTCCTGGACTGTTAATGGTGGTCTAATATTATCAGTAATATATGAGGCAGGGCGCAAATTGGTCAGTGATATATGAGGTGTGATGCTTGGCTGGGTTGGCGGGTACAAGATTAAATTTTTGATATCCAGTCCTCTGGTTATGGTCATGTTTCCCTGCCGGCATCCAATGTAGGCGTCAGCAGTAGCGAGCCATGGTCTACCTAGGATTAGCGGATGTCCATCTAGTCGGGTTTTTGGATTAATCACCAGAAAATCGGTCGGGTATTCCCAAGAGTCCACTGAAACCATGACATCATACAAGGTGCCTTCTGGTCTTATTACTGATCGGTCAGCTAGCTCTAGTAAAGTGGAAGTAGGCTCTACCGATGTGATTCCAAGCTTCTGGCAGGTTGATGTTGTCATGATATTAATCGCAGCGCCTAGATCTACTAAAACGTTGGTCAGGGTCTGCCCACGGACTTGAACAGTGACAATTGGGTTTCCAGGATCCTCATATTTAATTGGTGTTTCTTTCCCTGATAAGAGGTCGGATAAGGTGCCGACTACCTGGACTCTAGGGTTAGGGGTTATATTTCAATTTAATTTTCTGCTACACAGGTCTTTTATGGTTTTTGCATATATGGGGATATCCTGTATAGCCTGAAGGAATGGAATTCTTATATACAAGTTTTGGAGTTCTCCCAGAATATCAAAATCCGGATATTGCATTTGTCTCGGAATGGCCAGTCGTTCTGGGAAAGGTGGAGAAGATGTAATTACTTGCTGATGAACCTGGTCTTTAATTACATCTTCTTGTTGTGACGGCTGTTCTATCGGTGACTGGTTTTCAATATGAGCGGTTCTATGTCCCTCAGTTTCTATTATTCGCCCAGATCTCAACTGAAGATCATTGCACTCCTGCAGAGTAGATTCAATCTCGGGAGATTCTATAATTTGAAGAGATTGAACTGGTCGATTATTTGGGTTAGGGTTGGGTTGGGCTGGGAGCTGCGGTCTTAGGTCGGGCTGGGGATTTTGTTGCAAGGCTGGCAGAGTTGGTTGAGGGAGCGGAATTGATCCTGGTGTTTGATATGTCGATCTTGGCCAGTTGCTCTGCCAGGGTGAACTTTGCGAAGTGGAAGGGGTCCACTGCGGAGGATATGAATTATTTGGCCAACATGGCGGAGGATAAGGAAAGTTTGGCCAACCAGCTTGGTTCATCCAAGGGTTCGGAGTAGGAAACATTTGAGGCGACCAATTTGAAAACGGGTGCTAAGACTGATTTTGCCACGTATTCTGTTGCTGAGCATTAAATTGCGGAGATTGAAAAGAAGAGGAGGGATCTTGAAACATACCAGATTGCCTAGGTTGCCATTGACGACGCTGGTTAATAAAATATGCTGATTCTGGTTCCTCTTCTGCTTCTTTGTACACCGCCTTCAAACCAGGAAGCGAGGGACAGCTTTCAGTCGGATGGTCCTTGGTACAAATAGCACATATTTGAACTGTATCGAGCGGGCATTCTTTCTGGCTATGTTTCTTCCTGCACCGAGGGCAGAAAATTGCCAGATTCTGTTCCGCCTCTGCTTGCTTCTGTTTAGCCTGCACAATATCAAGCTGTGTAGTTAATGTCCCCATGATATCAGTTTTAAAATTCTCTAGCAGATTTCCAAGTTCCACTCGTGATACTCCTTCTGTTGATGTTCGATTGTCTCTAGTGAAGCGATCATATTCTGCTGGTTTTATCCTTGTGCTGCCTCTTGAGCTCCTGATACACAGATTAATGATGTCAGCAAAATTTTCCTGATAAATGTCTCCTTTTCCCATAATATTCAACGTTTCAATCCATTGCTCCTTCATACCTCTAATCAATGCAGTTTTCAACACGTTATCGGGCAGAGGTAACGATGCATAGGGAGATCTTTGCAAGTTATATTGGAAACGTTTTACATATTCTTCTAAAGTTTCGTTTGGTCTGGCTGACATTTGAAAGATTTCATCCTTTAGTTCTCTTGATCTACAGTAATCCTGATATTTTTTTAAGAAGGCCGCTTTCATTTCTTCCCAATTGTTTATGACTCCACCACCTAAACCCATGAACCATCTCAGAGCTGCTCCCTTCAAAGTAGAGGGAAACAACTTTAGCTTCTGGGGGTCAGTGGTGTAATCGTATCCCCTGCATAACACATCAAATTCGAATAAAAACGCATCAGGGTCTTCTGATGTGAGTCCATGAAACGTCGGGATATGTTGAAGCGGAATTGCCTTCATCGGTGCATTCACAGCGGAATCTACTATGGGATATTGCAAAGTAGAGGTTTGGGTATTTGGCTGATTCTGCGCCATGGAATCAAATATATGCCAGTAATCTTCAGGAATTTCCAAGAGAGTATTCCTTGGTTGAGGAGGGGTAATCTTAGCGGGAACTGTTTTTACAGCACTCCCTTTATCAGGGATAATGATGGCCCCTACTGTCTGAGGTGAATGAATTCCTTCAACGAGGATTTTTGCAGCGCTTCCTTTATCCGGACTGTTTAAAGGCTGGTTTGGTTCAATAGGAGATCTAGGTTCCTCGATTTCCCCTGTTTCTCCTTCTCCTTCGCAAAGGTTGCTAAAATTTCCTTCGTGCACTGGTCCAGGAGTCGAATTGTCAAGTTCTTGAAAGTCCTGCTCCTCTGTCTGACTGTGCACCTCCGCAAAGGCTTCAGATGGTGATTCTGAGGCCTGAAGGGAACTAGCAGGTTGTTTAGAGTTTACTTTCCTATAACCTACTGATGGCGGAGATTCGGCTTTCTTATAAATTTCGTCTATAAAGGTCTTTCGTCCAAGGGTCGCCGACCCCTTGGCTTTTTCGATTTTGGATGGAGGCTTTTGATTCTTTTCTGGCTTTTTCTGCTTAGTCATGCACTCCAATTAAATTACTAAATCAATTCTGCTAGGAAAGCGGACGGTGGAGCAGGGCTTTTACATGCTCCGCACGCAGGTTCTTACCTTCCGTTTTTAAAATCCAGTTCTCCCCTAACAGATTCGCACACTACCCTGTTAAAAGACAAATGGCTATGCCCTTTCCCCGGCAACGGCGCCAAAATGTGGAGCTGTAACAAGGGTCTTTTTCACCTCTAGTTATCTCACATTACAAGTCAATCCGGGAGCGTTTTGTTATTGTAAAGGATATCTCAATTTGAGGCTATTTGTCAGGATAATGCTTCGTAGTATAGATCTAAAGAATACAAGAGTAAACGGATGCTAAGCTATGCTAAATTACTTTTGCATAAAGAAATCACACACGCAGCAACTTCGTCGGTCGAGGGTATGGAATTAGTAACCTATCCCCCTAGAAACTGATGAAGGAGTATGGATCATGATCTGGGAGAATTATAGCGTCTGCTGTATCTCACAACAACCTTGACCCTCCTCTCATGCCACTTCAATAAATGCAAGCGAAAGGAACAGCAAGAAAACAGAATGAAACAACAACTTCAGAAATGGAACAGCAATAAAAGGAACGGCAGTAAAGAAACTAAGTCTCGCGAGGTCAACACTTCCAATCCTTGGCACACACTTACATACAAAGGGAAAGCAATCGTTTATACAAGTTTGCAGCTTAATCAAATGGAACAGCAAATTATTAAAGACAGGAAACGTCAATCATATATATATCAAATGGAACAACAAATCATTAAAGACAGGAAACGTCAATCATATGTACACGATCTGCAATAGTCACCAACAGTTCATTACCCCCAATCACCTGTAGCTGAAATATTCTACTTATGAATTCTGTAATTGATGCAAACAACTCAGATCAACAGTATGCGAAGAATCCTGAAAGTATGATATGAACTTGTTACAGAGATTTATAACAGGAAAGCTACAGATGAATAAATATGAAACAACATGCAACCATAACAGATTATGAGAAACAAACCACACAAAGCAGAATTGTAATGGTACAATCAGCCAGTGTCTGTTGGAGCCGGGCCCGAAGCTTCCAATGGCGCACTGCCGTAAACTACTTCAGACGCAGGGAGAAATTAACACCAAAGATATTATATTAACGCATCAATGAGAGTACAAAACTAAGTTTCAGAGAGACTCAATAGTCTGAGTTCAACTGACAGTAAAATCCGTGAACAGAAAGTTAAAGATACAAAATAATTCCTCCATTTCCAATGCTACCCTCCTTTTATACAATTAACGGCGGAGTTCACCGGACGACAAAACGATTGAACGTAGCGATCCCTCAGGATCAAAGATCCTGAGTGATCCGCTAAACTGTTAACGCCTTCCTTTACTCGGCCTGTATTTCCGAACTGGCAGTCCTTCATCTCGTTCCGGACTGATCTTCCTTGATTTACTCGACCTGGTCTGAACCTTATTTAGAATTGGAGGGACAGCCGTTATCTTCTCATCAAATCCTCGTTTTGCATTGCGCCTTCCTGCTTTTACCTTTCCCTGCGTAGAGAAGACAACTATTAGTGATTGGATCATTTTAGACTCGTTCTCGTTGCGTTTTCCCTACTTTATAATAAAGAAAAGATTACAACTATTGCTTAAAACATCACTAAATTATTTATTAAAACATACCTTCCCAATGCTCTACACTTTGAATGCTCTCATAATTTAGATCCATTACCACAATTACATTCACATATGCTGGATTCAATCAAAAGCTTGGCATTTCACTCACTCTGGGCCATTATCTATATGGTTTCCATTTCACATTAAATTGCACAAAGTTTTGTCTCAACCAAACCTCAATACAATAGCCCTTTTAATTCTGGTTTTAAGCCCAAAATCTTCTTCTTGAATCATTTCCACAATCATTTATATATGGGTTTCGGTGTCTAATTTTATATACTCAGAAGTCAATGAGACAATGCACCATCATTTAATTTTAACATTATTTTAAATGAACCAATATCAAATATATAAGTGCGCTCTTCCCATTCTGCTTACCAGCTCTTAAAATTGAATGCCAGAATTACATACCTTGACATTAACATTACAGTTAACCTCATACGACTACTGCAATACCGCTGTTGAGACTTTTCCAGATTGTAATCTTTCAGCGCCTTCGTTTAATAACTTTGCCAGACTCGTTGGCTTGTGGTCTTTTTCAAATCGATACATTCTTCAACGCTGTCCAATCGAAGTTATTCGATTACAGACCACCAAGTACTGTTGAAGTCTTCAACCCAATTTAACACCTCCTCCATCAATCCTTCAAACGCTCCACTGCATTTCTTAACATTGTAATTTGATTTGCCAATTCACTTCTACAATTACCGTGGATATTACATCCCAATTGTGCATTGTCTTACAAAGATTGAAACCAAACGCAGAGACCCTTCCATGTTAGTTCAACGCATATGCAAGCACTGTATACCAAAGCTCTTCTCAGCCAAATCAAAAGAATACCTAAGTCAGTTCAACGCATATATAAACTGTGTTCTATGCAAATACAATTCTGATATAACGCACAATGTTAACTCCACAGTGTTAATACTCAAACAGCTTTAATGTCATTCAAGCCACTGGACAGCGTTAACTCAAACACATATATACGAAAGTCATTTTAAATAGCATTCAACGTACATGCATATACCATTCAAACGCATACAATATTTCACTCAAACGCTGTGTCAAACGCCATTCAACAAACGGCAGTTTAATACCATATATACGATGTTCAATACCATTCAATATATACACATTCAATAATACACATTCAAACGCATTCAACGGGAGCAACCCATTCTGGGCGTTCATCAAAAGGGCTCATCATTCAACAACGTTAAGAACAAGAACTGAAGAGAGAGTACGTTTTGATTCCAGGAAATGACGCGAATTTATGGGAGAGAACGTTTCGATTCGAGAACTGACAGAACGTTTTGATTACAGCAGCCACGGAATGGTCTCTAGCAGTAGCAACTCTCTTTATTGAATTGGTTCAAATGCCATTGTATGTCGAAGGGCCACCAATGCCAAATGCTTGTTTTAGGCCAAAATATTGACAGATTTGTTGATGGCTAACTCCAAAGAATTTGAAAATTCATTTCTTGAGCACGTCAAGAGAACACACATGTTCAGTTGCGTGAGGGGTAAGGTCACTAGGAAACTCCAGCGGAGAGTTCTGGTGGTGCAATTCGGAGTTTGAGAAACAACGGTCACTCTAGTTGTTGACAAGCTATAATGAGGTGCAGAGATGGTGACAGATCTGAGGATGAGGGAAAACGCCCATTTTTTATTTATTTTGGGAGAAGGGGCAGAGGTGCAGGACTCGCATTCATACCAAAACGCATTCAACTTCATAACATATTCAAACAGCCGCATTCAACTTCATAACACATTCAAACTTGAATCATACACATACCATTCAACAACGCATACCAGGAGCTGGTGGCGTATCTCTGCAGTGGCACCGTCAGGCCTCAGCGTTAAAATAGGAAATGACAGTATGGACAGATGTGCAGTGCTGGTAGAGGTAGGTTATTTCAGGTCTGAGGGGAATAAGGCAGAGTCAGAGGTCAAGTAACGCAGAACTGACATATATATAGAGACCACAAAACAAGTGGCTCAAATTGGAGTAGGAGCAGCGATCGCCCGCTCTGATACCATGTTAAACACACATGGGAGCAAGAACAATATGAATGATAAATCTGAGAATACATTTTTATTAACATATGATATACATTTATAGTACATAGTTTGACCGTTGGGTTTCACATCCCAAGGTACCTTGGACTCCTTTGGTCTATTCAGCTTCCACACTAACCCATTAAGGATTAGGTGTCTAACACAATCTTCAGACTGTTTCAGCAACTATATATTTCCGATGAATGGTTATTATGAAAGTAATGTAAAATTATATGTAAAACAAATTAAACATATAGTAACGAGAAGAAATGTTATATACCTTTGGAAAATTGATTAAAGTGATAACATAGACTTTAAATATGGATTGAAAAAGGATAGAATGATAGCAAAATATATGATAAAATAGGTACAATGTAGGGTCCTAACATCCCCCCCAAATGGAAGGGTTGCATGTCCTCATGCAACTTCACTCTGAATCCGATTCTGAGTACTAGCTCTTAGAGTGCAAATTACTTAAGCAGTGACTATAGAAGGTACTGTTAGTTATATCTCTGAACCATTGCACATTTTGCAACCTCTGCCATGCTGCTGCTTCTTCTTTTTTAGTCAACCTGTAATGAGCCTTATATTCCTGTGCTGACATCCATAGAAGAGGAAAACGAAAATGATACCCTATCCAATTCAACGCATTGCTGAACACATCTGATATAATCGGGTACCCTTAAGATTGCTGCTTCAAAATTAGGGGGACTGAAGGGGTTATACTCCTACCTTTCCTTAGAGGACTGTTGCCAGAATAAGTTGTTTGCTTTTAAGGCAGCAACTTCCTTGGTCTTAACAAAGTGTTGGCAGTCTTGTAACACTGTTGCTTGTAGTTGCCTGGTGTGTTCAACCATCCCTGGTTTTTTCAAAAATTGATGATACTCTGCAACAAAAATGGTAGGATTTTGTGGCTCTGGTCGAATCCATAGGAAACGGTTGTCTTCATTATGCCTTGCTGCAAGAAAGGCAGTCTGCCATGTGATTTGATTAGCAAGGAAGGAGGCAAATGCCCTGATCTGAACATCACCAACCAAAGGGTTAAGATTGATCTTTT
Organism: Pinus tabuliformis; assembly: GCA_031772625.1. Classification (NCBI taxonomy): domain Eukaryota; kingdom Viridiplantae; phylum Streptophyta; class Pinopsida; order Pinales; family Pinaceae; genus Pinus; species Pinus tabuliformis. Next base: position 849,756,632 of record CM062809.1, on the reverse strand, counting down.
TATTTTCATGGATAGATTCATTGTGGAGATACAACTCACAGATAATGTTGATCACTGGTGAATGTTTTTGCGAAAGTTTTCACAAACTGTTCGGGTCCAAATACTTCATGAGGTCTCCCATCTTTAATTTCCTTTATTTGAAAGAACGCTAAGCATTCTGCAAGAAAAAGAGAATAATTGGAAGATGGTTTCCTGGCAGCTAATAATTTCTGAACCAAATCAAACATAAGGATCAGTTTACTTTTTAGCTCTCTATTCTCTTTCTTCTATTCGCGAAAATGTTGGAGTACTTGCTCCAAGGCTTCCCAGTTTGAATATATATGATTTTGCCAAAGTAATTTATGCTCCTGCAAGATCTTATCTTGCGAAATAACATATTCTTTCTTCCACTTGTCCATTATTTGGTGCTTATCTTGAGATTCACTTTGTTTTTCAGTACTGCAAGTGGTAGGCTGAGGTATAGTCTGAGTAGAAATAGGATCTTCAGTTTTAACAGTTACATTAGGCCAAGGTACTTGTGGTTTAGTTTCTTTTTCAGAAATTTTTTAAGGCCCTACTGGTTCTTGTGTTACAGTAGGGCGTTCCTCTTTGATTGCAGAAGACGTGGATGCAGGGGAGGCTCCAGGCAGTGGAATTTCGACTATTTTATACCCTGCTTGATGATAAATGTTACCGCATTGGCTGCACATATATTCCTTAAACTGATCTTTCTTTGTATTTTTCTCAGCCAAGGATGCTGTATGGGCTAAAGTGTACAAATTAAGCTCTTTGTCGTAGGCTTCCCTTGCCATTACTAATTCCTGCTTATAAGCTTCGAATTCTGATTTTAGAAACTCGTTTTCCTGTAAAGGGGAAGCCAGGGTGATTGGGCTTTGTGTAACAGTCACAGTCTCAGTAGCTGGTTCTTGTGTGACAGCTACTGAATGAGTAGCTGGTTCTTGTGTAACAGCTACGTGATGTACAACATCCTCGACATCTAGATTTTGTATATTAGCAGCTGGTTCTTGTGTTACATCGATAGCTGGTTTTTGTGTGGTAGCGATCACTGGTTCTTGTGTGGAAACTACTGAATGAGTAGCTGGTTCTTGTGTGACAACTACTTGTTCTGAAAGAAATAGTGTCGTAAAAGTCTGGGCATTTGGTTCTTGTGTTTCAGTGCCCGAGGGTGAGACAGATAAAGATTCCTGGACTTGGGACTGTGGTGGGGTATGGGCTTTTAGATGAATAGGTTGAGAATTTAGGATAGTGGCAACAGTTGCCGCTTCAGTTGACGCCCTCATTTGTCTTCGGGGTAAAAAGGCAGGGAGAGTAGTAATTTTCCTTTTATGAGTGGGTTTTTTCTGAGGGAGAGGGCTATTAGAAATGGTAGCTGCTTTGGTTGAGGCCCTAGTTCGTTTTCTTGATAGGAAAACAGTCTTAGTTTGCCTTTTTCTTTTTAGAATAGAGAGGGGAAGGTTATCTTCAGAATCATCACTAGGGATATGAACAGTAAGATTAGATGATTTTGCTGAATTGTGGGATGGAGTTGATATGGTGGGAGGGTCAATTGGATCAATTGGCTCTGCTGGTGGAATTTCTGGAGGGTTAGGGATGTTCTCTGGTTGCTGCTCGTGGGGTTTTTCAAGGATTTCTTGAGGATTTTCAGCAACTTGCTGAGGGATTTTAGCAGCTTCTTGAGAGATTTCAACAGCTTGCTCAAGGTCTAGGGGTGGATTATTTAGAGGAAGGTTTTGCTGAGCAAAACCCCTCTGAATCAGTAGCTGAACAAGACAGTGATGGGTGAGGGAAAGGAGTGGGAATTTTACCTGTATGCAGTAATGTGACATATTTTTTAGACACCCAAGTAAATAATAAGGAATATTTAATAGTCAACCATGTCTCAAATGATTTAATAAGACAAAATTACGCTAATAGACTACTTGGTAGTGACCTTCACAAGTAAGGTAATGTTTGATGAATTCAGCAACCTTCGGCCACGAAGGAAGTAATGAGTGAAGTCGAACGTCCTGGCCTTTGGGCTCGACTTGTTCTCTTGGCAGAAGAAAATCATGTTGTGCATTCAAAATAATATGCTTGCGACTAAACCATCGAGTACCAATGACCGGCAGACCTGAAACCTGTGCTATGTCACCCTCTGAGACTGGAATTCGAACTCCCTGGACAATAGAATGATCTTCCTGTAGATTTCGTGCAAATTCAAGGACCTGTTGTGGATCAAATTCTTGAAGTCTCTAAAAATATCCTATCCAACCTGCTTGCTGAAAAATCTGATATGCCTCTGGATATAATTCAAGCAAAGCTATTGAGCCGGGCTCGTGTCAAATAGCAGGTCCTCCCATAGTTAACCAGCTTTGGTAAAATGCACAGTCAAAAACCAAGTTACCGCACTTCGAACAGAGTAAATTTTGCAAATGAGAACATGGAGTAACAACGAAGAGGCGAGGTAATAAGACAGAATAATGGTAAGAAAAATGATGGTAATTGACTTGGTGTGAAATGATATCGTATAGTTTTGGTATTTCCCCCAACTATGGCTGAAATAATGACTTTAAATGTATGGGGATTGTGGTAATGATGAACATAATCTTCTCATTTAACCATAGTTTAATTGTACTTACACATAATATTTACATACCTCATGTTTACCTTTAATTCATATTTCGAAAAGTATAGTGCTCGTTCATAATAGATCAACAATAGTCATGGAAGAAGCTTTTGAAATATGAGGGAGATTATATTAGAGGTCTATATAATCATAGGAGAAGGTAGTGAAAGATCAGAATTAGCATAAAAATAATGGAAGAAAGTGATTTTCGTGATGGAAAGTGCTATATGGTGATGTCTTTGAAAAGAAATGGTGTTTCAACGATGGGAAAATGGGTAAAGGGTGGTGTTTCAGCAATGGGAAAGATAGGGAAAACGTTGTTGAGTATTGTTCCAGGAATGGGAAAAATAGGGAAAATGTTACTGAAGAGTGTTGTTTCATCAATGGGAAAAATAGGGAAAAATGTTGCTGAAGAGTGATGGGAAAAATGGGGAAAATAAATAAGGGGAATTAATGATGGAAATGTCACTTGAGGATGGGGAAATGAACTATGGATGGATTGAAATGAGATGAACAATGCTTCACAAGATGAAGCTTGGATCTGCTTGTAGTAGGATTGTCCTTTCCAATAAGCCTTTCTTAAATCTAGAATCTGCAAAATAATCAATTGTAACATGCCAGCCCTTGATAGGGATTATTAGTTAATAAATCTAATCTAATGCTAAAAATACGCAGAAAAATTAAATGCAGTGAGCGGTAGAAGGCTCCCCCAAAAAGAGATAATGTGAATCTGCCATGCAAGTGGCCTTAAAATCCTCTTTGGAAATCGGTCGCTGGTACAGATGAAGCCGATGACCATTTACTAATAACGGTGTTCTAGAGTCATCAATTGTTAGGAGCCTTACTGTTCCATTGGGAAAAATAGTGTCTATTTTGTAAGGTCCCAACCATCTTGTACGTAGTTTCCTTTGAAAATTTTCAAATCGAGAATCATACAATAAAGCCCAATTACCTTTTTGGAACTGCTTATACTTGATGATTTTATCATGCCATTTTGTTCTTTGTTGTTGGATCATAGTTGTTTGATGAATGACATCTAACCTCTTTTCATCCAATTCCTGAAGCTGCTACAACTTGGCCGTCTGTGCATCAGCCAAATCAAGGCTAACAACTAAAGCAGTTCTTAAGGTTTTAATTTTAAATTCCACAAGAAAAACAACACTTTTACCATAAACCAATTCATAAGGAGAAAATCCTGTAGTATTTCTCTAGGTAGTTCTGTAAGCCCATAGTGCTTCAGGGAGCCTTTGAGACCAATCCTTCCTATTTTCCTTCACTGTTTTTGTTAGAATGGCTTCTATAACTTTGTTTGTACTCTCCACCTATCCATTGGCTTGGGGGTGGTATGGTGTAGTCATTCTATGATGAATATGATATTTTTGAAGGGTGGTTTTTGTTATGCTCCTATACCAATAGGTGTCATATTTCATGATTGACTTGATGAGCTCTGTAATATGTTCATACCTTTTCTTGTTGCAAGGTTTTCCATATTTTCAAAAAAATCAAAAAATCTAAAAAAATGTAAAGAGGGTATACCCTAAAAAAAAATCAAAAGGTGAAAAGAATAAAATGGTCAAAAAATGAGAAGAAATGAACCCCCAAAAAAATAGACCAAGAAAGTGTGCAAGTCTAAATGCCACTACTATTTCATTTATTGTAAATAAATAATTGTGTGCAGCTTGTTAAACTTATGCCACAATTGATGAATAGTCAAACTGTTTAAACTTGGCTCATTCATATTTGAATTTCATGTTTTAGAGATAGAGAATAAATATCTAGCCTTGGCAGATAATTAGATAGGTAGAGTAAATAAAAAAGAGTTCAACAGTGTAATCTGAGCCCTTGGATGTAATAAGTTAGATTTAGATAGGCTTCCATATGTAAAAGAAAAAGTGTGATAATGGTTTGCCAGTCCAAGTGCACCCAAATAAAGAAGAAAAAATGTCAGGCTAAAATAGGTAGGGTAGGTAGATGGTGTTGCAGAATTACTTGTGATGAATAATGTCTCCGGAATGTGTCAATTTTCACTTTTATCACAAGTGCAAGACACATTTTACTTGATGTAGTACAAGCAAAACAAGATTAAATAATTGACTTCTCTTTATATTTTTCCCTAAAGATTTTACTAATTCCCCCTAAAGTATTAAGGTATTTGAAAATCAAAGGGGCTCAGAGCCTTTCTCTGACTTCTGGAGGGACCGGACCCTCGGCCCAATGATTTAAAAGCCTAAGTACTTATACTCATCCATAAACTGTTTATTTCATTTCATAAAGTTTCCTAAGTAAAATTCTATTTTACTTAGGAATAATGCACCATTTCACCTTAAAAAAGCCCTTTTCCACTTTAGCCTAAGTCTTAATGTAAATCTGTAATATTTGCTCAACGCTTATTTTCATTTTATTTAATATTAACTTTTAACTATTATTATATAAATCCCGCCTTATAACCCATTCTCGTATTATGTAAACTATACAAATCCCTGATTTTTTATATATATTCCGCCCCGGTGGTATATAACCACTATATATCGTCAACAGGGATTAATGAATTTACCTGAAATTTATTAATAACTTTTCCTCGCCGCGCTATATGGGATTAATTAACCATTTGGGTTAAATAATAAGCATCCCCCGACCAATCAAAATGCCCCCGATACGATTAAAGTAGTGATAAATACATTGGGCCTGCCACTCATAAAATCCCACCATATCCAACGCCCTTCAGCCGTCTGATCATCCCCTTTTCATCCAACGGTTGATGGCGATATCGCGCCCCCTGGTGACCGCGCTTTAACTCGCGATCACTAGGCGGTTTTCCATCGTACCTCCACTACGCGTCGCGCTGCCAATATGCTCGCTCGCCACCGCTCCAAAATTGCCTAGCCTCGAAAGCGATGTGATACAAACTTCTTACCACCCTCCATAAGCAACAAAACGTCATATCTCGCTTGCGTCATCTTCCCGAGAAAAGCCCGCCAACCTTGTTTTGTTAAATAAAAAAGAACAAAACATCATTTTCACTGTAATACGCTGCGACCCGTGCTCCCATGCAAACAACGTTCGAGTCAACTGTTCCAGTTTCCCAGCTGCCACCTGACCAGAAAATCTACAGCGACACGCTCCGCAGCCTATCATTCAACCTGCCATTGCATAGTTTACCTCCTAAACACAGGTATTTATCCAGTTTACCCTGCAACCCTGTAATTTCGGTTTTCTACTGGAAATTCTACAGAGGCCAAATTCAAGTCTAGAAACAGTCTGTGTTGTCATAAAAAGTCCCAAAATCTGCAGTTTGGTATATTTTCCCACAGAAATCCCGAATTCCATATTGAATCCACAAGAACCAACTATGGAAGCCACTATAGCCCTGAATGTCGCACCCATGAACGCTCCTCATAAAGACTTAAATTATCTATCTCTGGCCGATAAATATTTTCAGATAAAAGATTTAACAAGTGATAGAAACCACCTTCAGGCCTTCTGCAAAATCAGGGATAGTTATTTAAATAAGTCTGATATTTTTGGATTATGGGAATCTAACCTCCCTATGTATTATCTCTCTTCAGTTCATGTTTTCCCAGACATTATTCATCATTGCTGTGCTAATTATGATATTATCTATAGAGCAGTTATGTCCCCATCCCAAACTGTCCTAATTCCCATAACAGCTCAATCCATCAATGAAATGATACAGTTCCACTCCGACAGCACGCAAGGGCAGAGTAACAAGCTCAATTCCCTTACCGGCTCCTTGACAGTAATCCAAGGTTTACCGATAAGTGACCCCTGGCTCCTCGACAATGGTTAATCCGAGGTTTATCGTTTGTAATACGTACTGTCTGGCGTCGTTCCCAACGAGGGAGGAATGATCCCCTCACTGGTTCGGACACGAGCTCGTGCTTCTCCTTTAAGAGGAGCTTTCCCAGAATGTAACTGAAATAATTGGATTTGATCTACTCAAGATAAACTATCTGTTTGGTTTTGTAGTCTTGGAGAGTTAAGTACTCACCTACTCCAAGACCCTAGCCTAAGCTATGTTGGTGTTTCAGAGCCCTAGAAAATAAAAGTTACTAGTTCAATTTTAATTTAAGCGTTACTTTTAAGGTTGTTTCTTAAGTCAAAAGGTGATGGAAGTGAAACCAGTGGTGTGTTGACTCGACTCGAAACCACTATAAAATGCACTTAGGATGATTTACCCACTACTTTGCTTTTTCGATGAATTGCTTTAACTAAAAAGTTGAGAGAATGCAATCTTTATAAAAGCAACTTCTTAATTGAAAACAATCAAAGAAACAATTCTTTTGTCTTTTCAAAGCATAAAAACACGACCGCTCTTTACATGCACGAAAAAACTCTTTTCCTCTTTTTAAAAACAAAAAGCTACTTGAAACAAGACTTTTAAAGAAGATGTTTTTGTATTTTTCTTTTAATAAAGCAAATAAATCTAATATAACCAAAAATCAATCTTAATGACTATTAAAATCTACGAAAATCCACTCATAAGCAAACTAAAGGCAAATTTATTCTAAGTAATTTTAACGAGGCCAAAACTAACAATGATTATTCTAAGGTGTTTTACTTGATCACAATCAAATCAAGGACTAGCTTATTGCAGAATCAAAAACTAGCCAAAACAAAACTCTAATCTTTTTGTTCTTTTTGTAAAATGGAAATCAATACTTTATAAACAAGTAATTCGAAATTTGACCCAAAACAACTTAAATGGCAAGCTGCTCACACAAGGAGACTTTACGACAGGCCCGACTTCTAAGAAGGTTGACTAACCAGAGAGATCTAAGGCTGGACAACTTTCTACTATCAAAGTCACTACAGAACCTATCCAAAAATCAAACCCTAGGTCTAAATTTCGTTGAAATCCACTAAAACACTCAAAGCTCACAAAACAAGTTCAGGTGAAAATTTTTGACAGGGTACTAAAGGATCTGGGCAGAAAACACTAAGAAAAATCAAATTCTAAAAGCAATTTAAAGCAAAAATGGAATTTTCTTAAATTTTACAGGAAGACGCAGGCAACCCGTTACCACAGGTGCGGGCCCGCTCTGTGCAGACGGCAACAGCGCGTCCAAAGACGCACTGTGCAGTACTCAGAGGGTGCGTCCTTCTGGAAAAATGAAGAAAAACCAAATCTAACTAAATCTAAAGCTAAGCCACCCAGATACTAATTCTCACAGTCAAAAACCAGAAAATAAAAATGATTTTCTCAAAGCAAAGTTCACACAAAGGAAAAGACTCTTTCATTAATGGATTCCCCAGTGGAGTCGCCAATTTGTCGTGGCGGAAAAAGTCGTTTGTGCGGACACAACGGACCTCCCTAGGAGTCTAAACTCTCTAGCGACAAACAAGACAAAATGGAGTGATCTTTCTCTAAATATACCTTTTACAACATGAAAACTACAAGTGTTTAGGCTTACCTTATTCCAAAATGCTATTGTTGTAGTCCGTCATTGCCGATCCGGATGAGCTCCTCCTTCACATCAATTCCTGTAACCACAAACAATCAAACAATTACCAAGCACTTGCATTTCATATAATAAAACATATATTCAACATGTAGACCAAGGAACACATGAAATAACTCATTAACACAAGCTATTGAGAAAAATAAACCAGTTTGTATTAATAACGAAACAAAGAAACTCATACAACCTGGCCTTGGTGTTGTGCAAGTTCCTCCCAGGGTCCATCAAGTGTTTTCCTCTACTTTGACAAAGCTCACCCTCTTCCAAGTAGAATCAAGCAAAGACAATCTCTCCTTACAAGGTTCTAAATGGGAGACCTAAATCCTGCAGCATTTACCCAAAGAAAATGTATAGCTTCAACCTCTTCTCCCTCTGGCTCAATGTCTTTATTTATAGTGCTGTAAAGAGGTTATTCAGGTCCACCATCAATGGGATAATCCCCCTCTTTGGGTGGGATAGCTCCCTTATTGATGAGATAAGTTCCCTCTTAATAGAGATACATGAACCAACTGGAGGCGCATCCATTTCATCAAACCGACCTCTAGAAGGTTCTAGAAGTAACCACAAGTAACCTTTTTAAGATGAAACTCGCGCATTTTGCCTTTTACAGAAGGACGCACCTGTCCCTTAACATACAGAGCGTCCATGGACGCAGCTTTTGTGAACATGGTGAGCGTCCCTGCAGGTAAGGCTAGAGAGAACCTGCGTCCCCAGAGATAAATACATTTTTACAAGACTTTCTCTCTTCTTTGAGTTTGAGATGGACAACAGAGGCATAAGACTTGCCTAAGAGGGTAGCATGACTGTTGATTTGAGCCATACTAACTGTAAGTAGTCAAGGTGACATTTTTTAGTGTAACAACTAGTGATATAGGCGAAGAACCTGAAGTATCTGAACCTGTTACTCCAACTTCTAGTGCACCTGATTCACCTAGGGTAGAAAGGGTCATCACCGAAAATCTTCCTGCTGGTTTGATTGCTATTGAAGAACTTGTCCCAGAGGAAGAATTTGGCGTATCTATCCTTGAAGATCAACCTACTATTGATCTAAGGGAGCATGAATCCATCTTTTACAGTCCTCCTAGAAGTACTACTTGGTACCTTTCGTTAACTAATTATTTAGACAACTTAGGGATAAGTTTTTCTCCACCTCGTACTCCTTTTCCACCTAGAAGTATTTATACTCATGTAAATATGTCTGGTCAGTCGTTCGTGTTCACTCAATCTCCTGAATCTTTCTTGTATGGCGGGCCTTCTGTTCCCTCTGGGTATCAGCCACTTTCAGCTACTTTTGTGGGAGCATCTCCTCAACCGATTGAACATGGGTTATTAGCTGGAAACAATGGTAATAAACCGTTGGGTGTAGGAGACATTTACATGATGTCAGGTTCAGTTCCCGGTTCTCAACCTCAAAGTGGCCAATTACCGCCTGGGGGGCAGCCTCAATTAACGCCTGGGGGGCAACCTCAAGGTACACAAATTGCGTCTGGGGGGCAACCTCAAGGTCAGTATGTACCCATAGTACAATACATTCCTCAAGGTCAACCCCAGCCTCAATATGTACCCCAGGGTCAACCTCAGTATCAATTCGTAGCTCAAGGTCAACTCCAGTATCAGTATTTACCTCAAGGTCAATACTCGAGTCAAGGTTATCAACCACCTCAAGGTCAATCTTATGTTCAAGGTACGGGAAATGTACCTTTGAGTTATCAATCCTACCCTCAATCCGGTTATGGATCTCAATATCCTCAACCTGTCATGGGTCAATACCCCGGAATGAACATAGTGTGGGATCCATCGCAAGTTCAACAGGTATTGCAGCCAAGCGTACAATTGTCATCTCAAGCTGGAAAACCCTTAGTTGCTGGTCCATCCCAGCAACCAGTGCAGTGTAATGTTCAAACTTTTGTACCTTCGATAGTTACTCAGTCGCCAATTGCACCTAGTACTCCATCTCAAACGACTGCTGCAACTACCGCAACATCTGCTCCTTCCACCACACTTGCTTTTGGAGTATCGACAGCTCCGGTTTCTACTGTCTCTACAACTACTCCTCAAACATCTTTACCGTTGTCTGGATCTACGATTCAAACTACGGTTCAGATGCCTGTAGGACAAGCTGGTTTAAGTACGGCTGTTACTAGTCAACCACAATTCACTTATCAACCGTACCAGGGACAGTACCAATATGGGCCTGTTGTCCAACAGCCGGTTTACCAGTATCAACTGTATCCTGGGTACAATTATCAAAAACCTCAGAACCCCAGTACAGTCCAGTTAATCTTGGTTTTCCAGGAGGATATAATATCCCAAATGCGATTCCTATTCCAAGTTATCCTGGATATCCTCCTCCTGGGACTGGTCTTGTGACCCAGAGTTTTAGGGATCCTAATCGGCAGTTACTGTTTATCGCAACTTTGGATTTACCAGACTTGTCGCGCCTAACGAACGATTCAATAAATTATCTTCCGTTATGGCCGCCAATGCCAAATAAGTTGCCCAGTGATATACCCAAGTTCGAAGGTAAGTCTGGAGAGGATCCCTCCAATCATGTGATGAATTACCACCTCTGGTGTGCTTCAAATTCCATCTCGGATGATTCGATCCGCTTTCTTCTCTTCCAGCGTACGCTCATTGGTCTCGTGGCCAAGTGGTACATTGAGTTACCACGGGCCTCTTTTTACAATTTTAGTCAGTTAGCTACCTCGTTCCTAACTCATTTTCAGTTGCCGGTCAGATATGATAATGGTACGGAGCTACTAACTTCACTAAAACAGTAAACGTCCACTTATATTTCCGATCATATCCATGAATGGAGATGTCGACGGCGATTAGTGAAAGTTTTTATTCCGGACCAAATCTTAGCTGAATGGTTTGTTAAATCATTATTACCGAAGATTACTGAAGATGTAGCTAAAGCCGGAGTAGTTACTGAAGAGCAAGTAATTGCTCAAGCGCAGTACCTTGACTTAGTTTACACTCAGTCAGGTACGTTACATGAAAAGATCCCAGATCTTCCAAAGTCAAATCAAATCGCTGCTGCTCCTTCGGGATCTCATGCTGCTGATGGCATGATTGGTTCGGTAAATACTAAAAGCAAGAAGAAATCTTCAAAGAATTATTCGCCCATTATAACCTTACCAGATTCTCTGACAGGAGAGTCTTCTCCTGAAATTTCCGCCGATATTCACGCTGTAGAGTCATCTACGGCTAAATCAAAAAACGGTGTGAAGAAGAAAGGTAAGAAAAAGAATAAAGCAGAAAAGACCCCAAAGGAGAAATCAGAAAAGTCGGAAACCAATGACGAAAAGCGCAAACCTCGATATCCTTGTCTTATTTGTGAAGAGGATCATTTTACAAGAGATTGCCCCCATAGGGCCGAGGTTGTGAAAATCGTCAAAGGTTCTTCAACTCCTGTTGTTTTGAAAGATCCATTTCCAAAGCAGGAGAGTAAGATGATCGGTTCTTCCTCGAGTGCCACTGAAGAACCCATATTGATGATGTCTCATGTAAGAATTGCGACTTGATCGTAAGATTATGGTAGTAAAAACCCTGTTGATGGATCGAAAGAAGCAAAATCTTCTCATTCAAATCCATCAACCTCAACTCCCGGTTCCGATCCACTACAAATCGAGAAACCTAACCCTGACTTAGTAATAAAACTGCCCGCCAAGGGTGTACTTCGAAGGTCTGCCTTCAATCCGCATGCGAGAGCGGCCCAGAATTACAACATTGTTGAAGATTTAGCTGTTTCACCTTCAGCAATGTCGGCTTTAGAAGTGCTGCAATCATCCCCAGCACAACGAAAATTACTTTTGTCGGCGATAGGAGCTGTTGATGTTCAGGACACGAACCTAATAATCTTTGATCTAGAAAATAGTACACCGCGTTTTCCTCATCAGATGGCTTTCCAGATCCCAGTGATAGTAAAAAATAGGCCTATTCATCGGACTGTAATTGCCGAGGGAGCTTCCACGTTTATTATGTCGATACAGTGTTGGAGATCGCTTGGTTTTCCTTCACTAAATCAATCCTCGACAATTCTTAATGCCTTTGATGGCCGTGGGTTCCATCCGTTTGGCATTCTACAGGATTTGCCTATAGGGGTTGAAGGAAAAACCGTTAGTCTAGATGTGGAGGTGGTTGATGCCCCTCTGGACTACAACCTTCTTTTGGGTCGAAGTTGGTCTTACGCTATGACAGCGGTCGTTTCATCGGTCTTCAGAGTAATAAAGTTTCCACATAATGGCAAGATCGTAACCATAGACCAGCTGGCTTATTTTTCATTCGACCCAGCCTCTTCAGAGAGTATCCAGCATGTCGGTAAAACGACTATCCCTTATAAGGATGTTGGCGTAGGATTAGTTAAAGATGCTGGTTTACTGGGAACTTTTCCTTTTCCTCCAATCAACGCCGTGTCTTCGTTTGCACCTATTCATATGATTACTTCAGACACTATTATTTATGATGATCCTTTGATCGTTCCTTCTGAATCTGAGATAGACTCATTTGGTAATGCAATGCCTTTGAGTCCATATGAAATTGCCTATGAAGCCGGGCAGTCTTTTTCCGACCCAAGTTCCACCAACATCGACCAAATGAATGTGGTCCGTGAGGAATCCCTTTTCGCGTCAACCTCGGAGTTAATAACGCTTCTCGAAGTTGTGTCATCTGACGAACAACTTTGTGAAGTCCTGTGTGTAGATGATTTTCCATGGGAAGATCTCCATCATAGATCTTCGTTTTTACTTGAGGATGATCATTTTGAAAACGATTTCTCATCAATCTTTACAGCTGAATATGTCAAAGACGCTCAGAGTCCAATGAAATATCCTGATTCAGAGCTGAACTTGGGAAACATTTCTCGTACTATTTCCCTTGACATTTCAGTGAAGTCCGAAATTGTTGAACACATTCATATAGGTGCCTCGTGTTCAGATGACGAAATTCAAACATACAAGGCCCTATTTCAAGAATTCCACGACGTGTTTGCCTGGTCTTACGAAGAAATGCCAGGAATTGATCCCGCCATTGTTGTCCATGAAATCAAGACTTACCTGGACGCTAAACCTGTTCGGAAACGTTTGCGTCAGATTCACCCACAAAAAGCGGCTGCGATTAAAGCAGAAGTTGAGAAGCTGTTGAAAGCAGGTTTCATTTATCCGATCCCGTTAACGGATTGGTTATCGAATATTGTTTCGGTTAACAAAAAGCAGGGAACAATAAGAATATGTATCGACTATAGGGATATCAATCGTGCTTGTCCCAAGGACAACTATCCAACGCCCTATATCGATCAAATAATTGATGATTGTGCCGACAGTGAAATATTTTCCTTTATGGACGGTTTTTCCGGTTACAACCAAATCAATATTCTAACTGCCGATCAACCAAAAACGACTTTCATTTGTCCATGGGGGACATTTTCTTATTGCAAATTACCTTTTGGGCTTAAGAATGTCGGAGCCACTTTTCAAAGGGCGATGTCTTATGCATTTCATGACATCAAGCACATTGTGAAACCGTATATCGATGATTTGCCCGCTCACTCCTTACATCGAGCTGATCACCTTGTCCATTTACGAGCAATTTTTATGAGGTGTAGGCATTATCGTATACGGTTGAACCCCACACAAATGTGTCTTTTGCATAGAAGTGGGACGATTGCTGGGATTTGTAGTTTCAAAAGCCGGAATTCGCGTCGATTCCTCGAAGGTCGAAGCTATCATCAAATTACCTCCTCCTTCGAGTCTGCGCCAACTCCAAAGTTTGCAAGGGAAAGCAAACTTTTTACGCCGATTCATTCCTAACTACGCCGAGATTACCAAGGGTTTTACCTGGTTGTTGAAACAAAATGCTCAATTCTCTTGGGATGAGATAGCTCAGAAATCTTTTAATGCGCTAAAGCATGCGTTGACCCATGCACCATTGCTTCATCCTCCCAACTACAACCAGGATTACTTTTTGTACCTCGCCGCCGCTCATTCCACCATTGGAATGGTCTTAGTACAGGAAGATGAATTCGAAACAGAACATGTGATATATTATCTTAGTAGGACGTTAAATCCCACTAAGCTCAAATATTCACATGTGGAAAAATTGGCCTTCGCAGCTGTTCAAGCTGTCCAACGTTTTCGTCACTACATTCTTCTCCGTAAAACTACAGTCATTTCGGATTGCAACCCTATGATTTATATTTTGACTAAACAGTTGCTAGGGGGCAAGTACTCTAAATGGATCGTTATCCTGCAGGAGTTCGACTTGGAATTTGAAAAGTCTATGTCTAAGAAATCTTTAGTTTTTTCGGAATTGATGTGTGATTTCTCGCGTGCTGACACAGAAACTGTGGCAGAGGAACTCATTGCGGATGAATCTATGTTTCTCATCAACACTTTAGATCCGTGGTATGGGGATATAATTGTCTATCTCCAAACCCAATCTTTTCGGCCCGAACTTTCAAAGTCGGAACGCCGAAAAATTCGATTCCAGTCCCAACAGTACAAAATTATTGGAGATACTCTTTATCGTCGTGGGGCGGACTTGGTTTTTCGTCGTTGCTTAACTCATGAAGAGGCAGAAAGGGTTATGAATGACTGTCATTCTGGAGCGTGTGGTGGTCATATGTCTGGGTATGCCACAGCCCAGAAAGTGTTGCGTGCTGGCTACTTCTGGCCGTCCATGTTTAAAGATTGTATCATTGCGGTCCGAAAATGCCACAACTGTCAAGTGTTTGATCGCAAGATGCGCGCACCACCTGCTCCTCTCCACCCTATAATTGTCGTTGGTCCTTTTGCTAGGTGGGGTATCGATTTTATTACATGTAACCCTCACTCAGTCGGGGGGCATGCGTATATCATCCTTGCGGTTGACTATTTTACTAAGTGGGCCGAGGCAATGCCTACATTCGAGGCAGACGGAAAGACAACTGTGATTTTTGTATTCAATCACATTATTGCTAGGTTTGGTGTCTCACAAGTGATAATCACTGACCATGGGCGCCATTTTCGAAACATTATGATGACAGAACTTACAGGCCAGCTTGGTTTGCGTCATGATAGTTCAACTCCTTATTATCCACAAGCCAATGGCCTGGTTGAGTCTATCAACAAAGTTTTAGTTATCATGATCCGACGAATCATTGGTATTCATCGGTCGAATTGGCACAACATGTTATTTTCCGTGCTTTGGGCATACCGAACCTCAGTGAAAACATCAATAGGGTTCACTCCTTTCCAACTAGTTTATGGTTTGGAAGTAGTGTTGCCCATTGAATGCGAAATCCTGTTACTTCAAATGGCTGTCGAATTACTTCCAGCTACTTTCGAAGAGGAGAAGCGTCTATTATGCTTAGCTAAATTAGATGAGACTCGACATGACGCTACATTGGCAATCGAGACTCACGCAAAAAGGATGAATGCTCAGTATGATCGCAACGTGACCCCTCGTAATTTTTCGGAAGGAGACCTAGTGCTATTATATGATCAAGCTAACGATAAATTAGGTGCTGGAAAATTCGTTCCTATGTGGCATGGGCCCTACATTGTCAAGCGAAAGCTAGCAAAAGGGGCCTATGAGCTGGTAGATTTTGATGGGGACTCTTTGGGTAAGCCCAGAAATGGACTTTACCTAAAGAGGTATTATGCTTAAATGATGGGTATGGAGATTTAGTTAGGTTAGTTTTTCTTTCTAGCTGGTGTGTTTGTTAGTATAGACAGTGTGCTTAGCTTAAAGAGTGTGTTTCAGTTGTTATTCTGGCTTATCTTGGTTTTACTCTTGATATTGTAGATGTCGACGCCTCTCCAAACGTACATTGGATTTGCTGATGGTGCTTGTCGTAGTACACATAATATCTCTTCCGCAACTTGGGTTATCTATTTGCCTTCTGACGAGTTAGTTTCTATGCATGGGGTGAGCCTCGGTCAAACAACAAACAACATTGCAGAATACAGTGCAGTGATTGAATTATTATCTGAATCTATTTCATTTGGGATTCAGAGTTTGATAGTGAGGTTAGATTCTGAACTCGTTGTATTACAGCTTAATAGAGTATATGCCATTATAAATCCAGTGTTATTAAGGTTATTTTTGAGAGTGCGCCTCTTGGAACGTGAATTTGATTACATTGAATATCAACATATTCCAAGGTCATTAAATATATTAGCAGATGCAATTGCTTCTCGAATGTTAGACAGACATTTGCGATAATCATACATGTAAATTTAAAAACATTTCATCATGCATGTTTAACAAGATAAGCCGGTAATAATGATATATATAGATAGGAGTGTGTCAAAATATACATCGTCTTCGATCATAGGTTGAAAAACACCTTATGATCGGCAAAAATGATAAGTAAAAAAAAAACCAAAACGTCACATGAGTCTACAAAAAGTGACTAGCCAATCACTGGTGGTGCTCTCTATACGACACCACTGCACGTGTTACCCTACACAAGAACCTCCTAAAAGGTCCTGGGACTGCCACCACATAGCGCTGAAGTCGGATAGGAATATCATCTATAGTCGTCTCTGGTATGTCCATCGTAAGACGCTCTAGATCCTGTTCCAACTCGGCTAAGGTCTCAGCGGCCGCATCCTGTGGGGCTGGTGCTGGTGCAACTGGTACTCTTCTCTCGAATGGCCGGAGATTGGCTGGACGCTGTGGACCTACAAACACATATTTCATTAAAATTGGAATTTTTTTATTACAACATCACTAAAATTGATATTTTTGGTTATTTTGAAATTCTAGATCCACTGTTTAATTCCAAATTTAATGAAATATGTGTTTACATCTGCATTTTGAAAACTGTCACTGTCAGTTTTGAGACAATATATAAAAAAAAAAGTAAATAATTTAAAAACTTGTGAAAAATGAAGTACCTTTGTCGTCCCATTGTTCTCCCTGTGGAAGAACCATGTCCGGATCACCGCGAAAATCTACTCCGGCATAAGGAAAATCCTGGATCGAAAAGACCTGGTCCTCCAACCAGTGAAAGTAACCCGCAGGAAATGGGACAACTCCCGCTCCCTCATCAGGATGTCGGGCCATCACCGCAACCCGTCGCATCAACTTTGGCTCCCGAGGAGGCCCAACTGCAACGGTGAGATGCTGCGGGATCAGCATCGGAACTCTCTCTAGGGAAAAGCTCACAAGTAAAGGCCCATACCCAAAGGTCTTTAATTGCCCGTTCTTTGCCCTAGTCAGTTGGCCTTTCATATTGGCCAACACAGCGTTACACCAGTTGAAAATGGTGCCTCAGTAGCAATCAATCGCCATCCGCATTTGGGACCCAGTGGCAATATGCAAAGTGGCTGCGCCGCAGAGTCTGGTAACTGTAAAGGCAATTACCATAAGTTCAGGCAGGGATATGTATTTGATTTCTATCCCTTTCTCCTGGTGCTGATTATTGCACCACTCTAGCCGGAGACTAGCAAGGGATTGGCCACCCGGCCTAGTCCCGGACAGAGTCAGTTGCTCGCCCCTATTGGGCAAACCAGTGAGAAAATATATGTCTGAGGGCTCTATCTCGAGATGGTGCCCTCCGATGTAAAAGCATTGATCCTGAACGTTCCACCTTTCGACCAGCCACTCTAGGAATCGCACCTGGGCCCTCATGCCAGGTATGGCCCAGTATTTGTAGAGACCGCATGCCTTCAAAGCTTCAATGGAAGGTTGATGATCTATTACGGCCAAATCGACATCTTCGTGTTCTCTTTTGCGCCAATCTAGCATGGTGAGCAATCTACACACTAGAAAACATCTATTAGATTCACTAAATCAAAAATTAATGGTTCAAATTTGAGATTTGGGGGTTTAAAAATGCTTTGCGCGGAGTACGCACCCCGCGTTCAGAAACAGAGCGTGGGTACGCAACTGTTCTGAAGGTAGGCTGCGTACATCCGCCATTTTCCCATTGGAGAAAATGTCGGGGTATGGGGACCTGCGTACCCCGAAAAGCGGATCTTTAAACCCTAAAGCCCCCAAAAAATCAAACTAGGGCCTAAAATGAAATTCTAAACAGACAAAAACAAAGAGGAGGATGTTGTGAAATACCTGAAAGAGATGGCGCTCGATTCCGACGGTCGGATTCTCCGCAAAGTCCACGGGAAGTTTCTTGCCAAAAGCTCTTTTCTCTCCCTCAACAGTAAAATGGTAAAAATGACATGGTAAAATGTCTTTTTATAGGTTTTTTGGATAAATGAATGCTAAGTTTGTTTATTTTTCACCATAGAAGGATATTTTTCAATACATTTTTGCTTATCTTAAACAGGTATGAGTAATGTGTCATTTTTGTGCAGGACAAAAGGACTTTCAGGGAAAATTATCATTTTTCACGAACCCAAACATCAGAGTCATCTTTTAAGCCTTTTTCTGATTCCTAAAACATGAAAAGATTGCTGAGCGTTTCTTTTACACTTGTTAAAACGAAATTAAAAGACGGTCCCCTTATAGCCCTTTTCTGACCGTAAAAACAGGAAAAGATTGCCGGGTTTTTGTCGTTTCAAACTCGAGACTGGAAATAAAACGACGTGTCCTTGATCGCTTTTTACTTTTCAGGTCAGAGGCACTAATCATGAAAGTACTCCTTGGTCGCAAGACTAAGCGGTTCTCTCAAGTATTATTTTATACTTTTTTGGGCTTGGGAGACACAACTTTACGAAAAAGTTCAACCTGGAGTCTTCTTAAGTTTTTTCAGACTCTCTAAAAATGAAAACGCTGAGTTTCTCCTATACTGGACTCGTTAAAATTTCACAGTAAAGGACCTGTAAAGGACTGCAATGATACAATCCTTAAACATAGATGGCCAGAAGTAACCAGCGCGCAACACCTTCTGAGCTGTGGCATACCCAGACATATGACCGCCACATGCTCCAGAGTGACAATCATTCAAAACTCTCTCAGCCTCTTCGTGAGTTAGACGATGTCGAAAAACTAAGTCTGCCCCCCGGCGATAAAGTGTATCTCCAATAATTTTGTATTTCTGGGATTGAAACCGAATTTTTCGACGTTCCGCCTTTGAAGCTTCAGGCCGAAAGGTTTGGGTTTGGAGATAGATGATTATATCCCCGTACCATGGATCTAAAGTACTGATAAGAAACAAAGATTCGTCCGCAATGGACTCCTCCGCCACAGTCTCTGTGTCAGTACGCGGGAAGTCACACATCAATTCCGCAAAAACTAAGGATTTCTTAGACTTGGACTTTTCGAACTCTAAGTCGAACTCTTGCAGGATAACGATCCATTTAGAGTACTTGCCCCCTAGCAGTTGTTTTGTCAAAATGTAAATCATAGGGTTGCAATCCGAAATAACTGTAGTTTTACGGAGAAGAATGTAGTGACGAAAACGCTGGACAGCTTGAACCGCTGTCAGGGCCAATTTCTCCACATGCAAATATTTTAGCTCAGTGGGATTTAAGGTTCTACTGAGATAATATATCACATGCTCCACTCCGAATTCATCTTCTTGAACTAACACCATTCCAATAGTGGAATGCGAAGCTGCGAGGTATAAGAAGTAATCCTAGTTGTAGTTGGGAGGATGCAACAACGGTGCATGGGTCAACGCGTGTTTAAGTGCATCAAAAGATTGTTGGGCAATCTCGTCCCAAAAGAATTGAACGTTCTGTTTCAACAACCGTGTAAAACCTTTAGTGACATCGGCGTAGTTTGGGATGAATCAGCATAAAAAGTTTGCTTTCCCTTGCAAACTTTGGAGTTGGCGCAAACTCGAAGGAGGAGGCAATTTGATGATAGCCTCGACTTTCGAGGGAACGACGCGAATGCCGGCTTTTGAAACAACAAATCCCAGCAATCGACCTGTTTCTATACAGAAAACACACTTGTGGGGATTCAACCGAATTCGATAATGCCTACACCTCATAAAGATTGCTCGTAGGTGGACAAGGTGATCAGCTCGACGTAAAGAATGAGCAGTCAAATCATCGAGATACGGTTGCACAATGTGCTTGATGTCGTGAAATGCGTAAGACATCGCCCGTTGAAAAGTGGCCCCGGCATTCTTAAGCCCAAAAGGTAATTTGCAATAAGCAAACGTCCCCCATGGACAAATGAATGTCGTTTTTGGTTGGTCGGCAGGTAGAATATTGATTTGATTATAGCCCGAAAAACCATCCATGAAGGAAAACATTTCACTTCCGGCACAATCATCAATAATTTGATCGATATAAGGCGTAGGATAGTTGTCTTTTGGACAAGCTCGATTGATATCCTTATAGTCGATACATATTCTTATTGTTCCTTGTTTCTTGTTGACCGGAACAATATTCGATACCCAATCCGTTAACGGGATCGGATAAATGAAACCTGCTTTCAACAGCTTTTTGACTTCTGCTTTAATCGCAGCCGCTTTTCGAGGGTGAATCTGACGCAACCGTTGCCGGACGGGTTTAGCATCTGAGTAGGTCTTTATTTCATGAACAACAATGGCAGGATCGATTCCCGGCATTTCCTCATAAGACCAGGCAAACACATCGCGAAATTCTTGGAATAGGGCCTTGTAAGTTTGGATTTCTTCTTCTGTACATGCGGCACCTATATGAATGTTCTCCTCAATTCCGGGCTTCACTGAAATATCAATGAGAATAGTACGAGAAATATTCCATAAATTCAACTCTAAATCAGAATGTTTCATTGGATCCTGAGCGTCTTTGACATATTCAGCGGTAAAGATAGATGAAAAATCATTTTCAAATGCATCATCCTTAGGTAAAAACGAAGATCTGTGATGGAGATCCTCCCATGGTAGATCGTCTACACTTAGGATTTCGCGAAGTTGTTCGTCAGATGACACGACTTCGGGAAACGCTATCCGTTCTAAGGTTGAGGTGAAAAGTGATTCTTCACTGACCACATTCATTTGGTCGATCTCGGTTGAATGAGAGTCGGTAAAAGACAAGAGAGCTTCATAAGCAATTTCATATGGACTCAAGGGCATAGCATCACCGAATGAGTCTATCTCAGAGTCAGATGGGACGATCCAAGGATCATCATAAATAATGTTTTCTGATGTAATCATATGAATTGTTTCAAATGAAGGTTCTACGCTCAGTGGAGGGAGAGGAAGAGTTCCCAGTAAACCGAAATCCTTAACTAAACCTACACCAACGTCCCTATAAGGGATTGTCGTCTTACCGACATGCTGGATACTCTCTGAAGAGGCTGGGTCGGACGAAAAGTATGTCGGCTGATCAATAGTCACGATCTTACCGTTATGTGAAAACTTAATTACTCTGAAGACCGATGAAACGACCGTTGTCATAGCATATGACCAACTTCGACACAAAAGAAGGTTGTAGTCTAGAGGGGCATCAACCACTTCCACATCCAGACTAACGGTTTTACCTTCTACCCCTATAGGCAATTCCTGTAGAATACCAAACGGACGGAACCCACGTCCATCAAAGGCCTTAAGGATGGTGGGGGATTGGTTCAACGAAGGAGAACCAAGGGATCTCCAACATTGAATCGACATAATACACGTAGAAGCTCCCTCATCAATCACAGTCCTATGAATAGGCCTGTATTTGACTATCACTGGAATTTGGAAAGCCATTTGATGGGGGAGACGCGGTGTACTATTTTCTAGATCGAAGATTATTAGATCCGGGTCCTGAACATCAACAGCTCTTATAGCCGACAAAAGCAATTTTCGTTGTGCTGGGCATGATTGCAGCACTTCTAACGCCGACATTGCGGAGGGTGAAACAGCTAAGTCCTCAACAATGTTGTAATTCTGGGCCGCTCTCGCATGTGGATTGAAAGCAGACCTTCGAAGTACACCCTTGGCGGGCGGTTTAATTACTAAGTCCGGGTTAGGTTTCTCGATCTGTAGTGGATCGGAACCAGGAGCTGAGGTTGATGGGTTAGAGTGAGAAGATTCTGCTTCCTTACCGTCAACAGGATTCTTACTACCATAATCTTGCGATCGAGTCGCAATCCTTACATGAGACATCATCAAAATGGGTTCTTCACTGGAATTCGAGGAAGAACCTATCATCTTATTTTCCTGCTCCGGAAGACTTCTTCTTGCTCTTTGTATTCACGATACCAATCATACCATCAGCGGCATGAGATCCCGAAGGAGCAGCAGCGATTTGATTCGACTTTGGAAGATCCGGAATCTTCTCGTGTAATGTACCCGACTGAGTGTAAACTAAGTCAAGGTATTGCGCCTGAGCAATGACTTGCTCCTCAGTAACCACTCCGGCCTTAGCTACATCTTCAGTAATCCTTGGTAATAATGATTTAACAAACCATTTAGCTAAGATTTGGTCCGGGATAAAAACTTTCACTAGCCTTCTTCCACGTCTCCACTCATGAATGTGATCAGAAATATACGTGGAGGTTGATTGTTTTAGTGAAGTTAATAACTCCGTGCCATTATCGTATCTGACTGGCAACTGAAAGTGAGTTAAGAACGAGGTAGCTAAAAAGAGGCCCGTGGTAACTCAATGTACCACTTGGCCGCGAGACCAATGAGTGTACGCTGGAAAAGACGTAAGCGGATCGAATCATCTGAGATAGAATTTGAAACACACCAGAGGTGGTAAGTCATCACGTGATTGGACGGATCCTCTCCAGACTTACCTTCGAACTTGGGTATATCGCTGGGCAACTTATTTGGCATTGACGGCCAGAACGGAAGATATTGAATTGGATCGATCGTTAGACGCGTCAAGTCTGGTAAATCCAAAGTTGCGATAAACGGTAACTGCCGGTTAGGATCTCTAAAACTCTGGGTCACAATACCAGCCCCAGGAGGAGGATATCCAGGATAACTAGGAACAGGAGTCGCATTTGGGATATTACATCCTCCTGGAAAACCAGGATTAACCGGACCGTACTGGGGTTGCTGAGGTTGTTGATAAGTGTACCCAGGATACGGTTGATACTGGTAAACCGGTTGTTGGACAGCTTGCCCAGGTTGGTACTGTCCCTGGTACGGAGGTTGAACAAATTGAGGTTGAGTAGTGACAACCGTACTTATACCAGGCTGGCCTACAGGCATCTGGACCATAGTTTGAATCGTAGATCCGAACAACGGTACATATGTCTGAGGAGTGGTTACAGAGACAGTAGAAACCGGAGCCGTCGATACTCCAGAAGTAAGTATGGTAGATGTGGCGGTAGTTGCAGCAGCTGTTTGAGATGGAGTACTAGGTGAAATTGGCGGCTGAGTAACTACCGAAGTTACAAAGGTTTGAACACTTGACTGGACAGGTTGCGGTTGTTGGGGTACACCAGAAACTACAGGTTGTCCAGCTTGAGGTACCGACTGTATACTTGGCTGCAACACCTGTTGACCCTGTGATGGATCTCACACTAACATTCCAGGGTATTGACCCATAACAGGTTGAGGATACTGAGATTCATAGCCGGATTGAGGATAGGATTGATAATTGTAAGGTGCAGTTCCCATACCTTGACCATATGATTGACCTTGAGGTGGTTGATAACCTTGACTTGAGTATTGACCTTGAGGTTGATAACCTTGAGGTAAATACAGATACTGGGGTTGACCTTGACCTTGAGGTTGGTATCCTTGAGGTTGATACCCTTGGGGTTGATACCCTTGGGGTTGCCATCCTTGAGGTTGGCATCCTTGAGGTTGATATTGATACTGAGGTTGACCTTGGGGTACATATTGAGGCTGGGGTTGACCTTGAGGTATGTATTGCCCCATAGGAGCGTACTGACCTTGAGGTTGCCCCCCAGACACAAATGAAGTACCTTGAGGTTGCCCCCAGGCATTAACGGAGGTTGCCCCCCAGGCGGTAATTGGCCACCTTGAGGTTGGGAAATGGGAACTGAACCTGACATCATGTAAATGTATCCTACATCCAATGGTACATTACCATTGTTTCCAACTAATAACCCATGATCAACGGGTTGAGGAGATGCTCCCGCAAAGGTACTAGAAAGAGATTGATACCCAGTAGGAACAGAAGGACCGCCATGTAAAAAAGATTCAGGACTTTGTGTAAACACGGACGACTGACCAGACATATTTACAGGAGTATGAATACCTCCAGGCGGAAAAGGAGTACGAGTTGTAGAAAAACCTAGCCTAAAGTTGTCTAAATAATTAGTTAACGAAAGGTACCAAGTAGTACTTCTAGGAGGACTGTAAAAGATAGATTCACGCTCCATTAGATCAAGGGTAATTTGATCTTCAGGATCAGAGACGCCTATTTCTTCCTCTGGAACAAGTTCTTCAATAGCAATCAAACCAACAGGAAGATTTTCGGTGATAATTCTTTCTATTTTCGGTGAATCAGGAACACTAGAAGTCGGAGTAACAGGTTCAGATATCTCTGGTTCTTCGCCTGTATCACTAGCAGACGAAAAACTACCAACAAGCTCAGAAACTGTAACAGCTTCGGGATTATAACCTGTCTCTAAATTTTGGTAATCTGGATGGACCACCAAGGAAGATTCTCTTTTTTCAGGTGAACCTACTCTACTGCCACTAGGAGGAGTTACAAGGACCTTTAAACCTTCTAGATGATTGGGGTCGTCTCGAGGAGGTTCACCCCTAAGTCTACGGGATCTTCTCAACAATTTGGCCACAGAAACAACTTCAGGAGACTGGCCCCGAAGTCTACGGGACTGTCTCGGTAATTCCGGCACAGCTAAAACTTTTAACTACTACACACGAAAACAAAAGAAAATTTCAAATCAAACCATCTAAAGTCTCTAAAGAACCAAACAAATTTGAATCACACGCCTAAAAAATCTAGGGTGTCAAACCAAACACAAACAGTAGCCTTCCGGACCAAAAGCGCTAGTTGGTGATGAAGCCCAACCTCGCTGGATTCAGTACAGAAGTGGCGGGTGGAACAGTTACCCCGACAACCTGCTTAATGAATAGACTGGACCAAGTTCCTCCACTTTAACCGTCTCGAGTGAAGTGAACCCCCCAGAAAATCCAAGTGAGTCTAGCCGACGTCTGCTCCAGGTACAGTGGGATCTTCCCTCCACCGTCACCTCGGTAGAATCCTAAAGATAATGGTCACTAAGGTTACCAACCGCAACAAATGCACCTGGGGGAATAGTCTAAACTCCGACAGCACGCAAGGACAGAGTAGCAAGCTCAATCCCCTTACTGGCTCCTTGACAATAATCCAAGGTTTACCGACAAGTGACCCCTGGCTCCTCGACAATGGTTAATCCGAGGTTTACCGTTTGTAATACGTGTGTGTCTGGCGTCGTTCCCAACGAGGGGGGATTGATCCCCTCACTGGTTCGGACACGAGCTCGTGCTTCTCCTTTAAGAGGAGCTTTCCCAGAGTACAAGTGAGACAACTGAATTTATTCTATCACAAGATAAGCTACTTGTTTGGTTTTATTGTCTTGGAGAGTTAATTACTCACCTACTCCAAGACACTAGCCTGATCTAAATTGGTGTTTTAGAGCCCTAGTAAATAAAAGTTACTACTTCGATTTTACTTTAAGCGTTACTTTTATGGTTTTTCTTTAAAGTCAAAAGGTAGTGGAAGTGAAACCAATGGTTTGTAGACTCGACTCCAACCATTACAAAGATGCACCTAAGATGATTTACGCTACTTTGTTTTTTCAATGAAATTCTTAACTAAGAGAGTTGAGAGAATGCAAATTTTAAAGAAAACAACTTCCTTAGAAAAGACAATCAAAGAAACAATTCTCTTTTTCTTTTCAAGTATGCAAACATGACCACTCTTTACTTGCACGAAAAACTCTTTTTCTTTCAAAACTTTTCAAAGCTACTTGAAACAAAACTTTTCAAAGGAGATGTTTTTGTATTTTCTCTTTTAAATAAAGCATATAAACCTATCTTAACAAAAAACAATCTCAAAAAACTATAAAATCTATGAAAACTTGACTCACAAGCAAATCAAAAGAGAAATTACTCTAAACAAATCTAACAAGACAAAAGCTCACAAAGACGATTCTAGGTTGTTTTACTTGATCTAAATCAAATCAAGGACTAGCTAATGCAGAATCAAAAGACTAGTCAAAACAAAACTCAAATCTTTTTGTTCTTTTTGTAAAATGGAATTCAAGACTTAAACAACAAGCACTTCGAAATTGGCCCAAGAGACAACTCAATGGTAAGTTACTCTCACAGGTAGACTTTATGACAGGTCTGACTTCATAGAATGCTGACAAAACCAGAGAGATCTAAGGCTTGACAACTCTTACCGCCAAAGTCACTACAAGACCTACTCAAAATCAAACCCTAGGGCTTATACTTCGATGAAATCCACTAAAACACTCAATGCTATCGAAACAAGTTCATGTGAAGATTTTTGACAAGGGACTAATGAATCTGGGCAGAAAAAACTAAGAAAAAACAAAATCTGAGAGCAAAAAATGCAAAAAATGGAATTTTTTCAAATTTTAGCAGGGGACGCAGGCAACCTGTTAGCACAGGTGCGGGCCCGCTCTGTGCACACAGCAAAAGTGTGTCCAGGGACGCACTGTGCAGCACTCAGAGGGTGCGTCCTACTAAAAAACTCAAGAAAAACCAAAATAAAACTAATCCTAAGCTAACCCACCCAGAGACAAAGTCACAGAGCCAAAACCAGAAAAATAAACTAATTTTCTCAAAGCAAAGTTCACACAAAGGAAAAGACTTTTCTCATCAATGGAATCCCCAGCGGAGTCGCCAATTTGTCACACGGAATCAGTCAAAAGTGCGGACACAACCGACCTTCCTAGAAGTCTAAGACATTCTAATGACAAACAAAACAAACTAGAGCTATCCTTCTCTAAACATGCATTATGATATGAGATATCAAGTGTTTCGTTCTTACCTTTGTCCAAATGCTGTTCTAGAAGTCCAAGCTTTGTTGATCTAGATGAGCTCCTCCTTTTCTCCAAAACCTGCAATCACCAACAGTCAAACAATTAAATAGCACCTGATTATAACATAAAACAAAGCATATTCAACATATAGACCAAGGAGTACATGAAATAATTCATAAACAACAAGCTATTGAGAAGAATGGACCAATTTGCATTAAAGGTAATCAAAAGGAACCATTACAACCTGAGCCTTGGTGTTGTGCAAGCTCCTTCCAGGGTCCACAAGAGTCTTCCTCTACTTTGACAAAGCTCACCCACTTCCAAATAGAACAAGCAAAGATGGCAATCTCTCCTCACAAGCTTCTAAATGGGAGTCCTAATTCCTGCAGCATTTACCCTTAGAAATGTATAGCTTTCAACCTCCCTCCTTCTGGCCCAATGCCTGTATTTATAGTGCTCAAGAGGAAGTTAATCAGGTCCACCATCAATGGGATAAGCCCCTCTTTGGATGAGATAGCTCCCCTATTGATGAGATAAGTTCCTCTTTGATAGGAGTGCATGAACCATCTGGAGGCGCTCAATACACGTCGAACAACCTTCTATAATGCTCTAGAAATAACCACAAGGGTGACTTTTTAAAGATGGAAGTTGCGCATTTTAACCTTTTCAGGGGGACGCACCTGCACCTTTACATACAGAGCGTCCAAAGACGCAGTTTTTGTGAACCTTGGGTGCGTCCCCGCAAGTAAGGTTGAGAGAACCTGCGTCCCCAGAGATAAATACATTTAAAAAGACTTTCTCTCTTGTTGGAGTTTGACATGGAGAGCAGAGGCATAATACTTGCTTAAGAGGGTAGTATGACTGTTGATAGAGTCATCTCAACTGTAAATAGTCATGGTGCCATTTTTTAGTGTAACAGGTGGACCTGAATAACTTCCTCTAGAGCACTATAAATACATGCATTGGGCCAAAGGGAGGGGAGGTTAAAAGTTGAACATTCCTAAGGGTAGATTCTACTGGAATTAGGACTCCTTTGTAAAGCTTGAGAGGAGAGATTCCTATCCTTTCCTAGCCTTATTTGAGAGTGGGTGAGCTGATCAAAGTAAAGGAAAACTCTTGCTGGACCCTAGGAGGGACTTGCACAACACCAAGGCTCAGGTTGTAATGGTTCCTTTTGTTTCCAGTTAATGCAAATGAACTCATTTTTCTCAACAGATTGTTATTCATGATTTGTTTCATATACTCCTTGGTCTGTATGATGGATATATATTGTTTTATGAGTTTATCAAGTGCTATTTAATCTTTTGGCTTGTTAGTGAATGCAGGTTTCGAAGAGAAGGAGGAGCTCATCGGGATCGACGAAGCTGGACTACTACAAAGCGTTGGACTAAAGGTATGTTAAAATCACCTGATTACTTGTATTCTCAGTGCATGTTTAGAGAAAGGTAGTGTTTATTTGTCTTGTTAGTCACTAGAAAGCTAGGTAGGCTACCTAGAAGCTAAGGCTTTCTAGTGACAAACAAGACAAGTAAACACTACCTTTCTCTAAATATGCATTTAGAATACAAGTAATCATGTGATTATAACATACCTTTAGTCCAACGCTTTGTAGTAGTTCAGCCTCACCGATCCGGATGAGCTCCTCCTTCTCTTCGAAACCTGCATTCACTAACAAGCCAAAAGATTACATAACACCTGAATAACTTATAAAATAAAACATATTCATCATACAGACCAAGGAGTATATGAAACAAATCATGTATAACAATCTGTTGAGAAAAGTGAGCTTAATTGTATTAAGTGGAAACAAAAGAAACCATTACAACCTGAGCCTTAGTGTTGTGCAGGTCCCTCCTAGGGTCCAGCAAGAGTTTTCCTTTACTTTGATCAGCTCACCCACTTCCAAATAAGGCTAGGAAAGGATGGGAATCTCTCATCTCAAGCTCTATAAGGGAGTCTTAATTCCAGCAACATCTACCCTTAGGAATGTCCAGCTTTCAACCTCCCCTCCTTCTGGCCCAATGCCTGTATTTATAGTGCTTTAGAGGAAGTTAATCAGGTCCACCATAAATGGGATAAGCCCCTCTTTGAATGGGATAGCTCTCCTCTTGATGGGATAAGTTCCTCTTTCATAGGAATACATGAACCATCTGGAGGTGCTCAATACACGTCAAACAAGCTTCTAGAATGCTCTAGAAATGACCACAAGTAACTTTTCTGAAGTGAAACTTGCGCCTTTTGACCTTTACAGGAGTACGCACCTACCCCTTTACAGACAGAGCGTACAAGTACGCAGGTATTGTGAACTTGAGGTGCGTACATGTAGGTAAGGCTAAGAGAAACTGCGTACCCAGATATATATATATTTTTAAAGACTTTTTCTCTTTCTTGGAGTTTGACATGAAGAGCAGAGGTATGAGACTTGCCAAGGAGGATAGTATGACAGTTGATAGAGCCATACTAACTGCAAATAGCCATGGTGACAAATTTTAGTGTAACAGATTGCCCCCTAAAGTGTGAAGCCTGTAGTAGATTAGGGTTTCATATCATCTAGGAAGGGTGAAGTACTTTATCATTTCAAGGATTATCTTGTGGAGAGCCCAGTCGGAACCTGCAAGTATTCAACACAAAATACATATATAAGATCATATCATCGCTGAGGTAGGCATTCCCATACTCAGATTGAAAACTTTAACTAACAAACTAACTACTGCTCTGATACATGAATGATTTCGCAGTACATCATAATCATAGACTCTTGTAGACAGTATGGACGCAGCCATCTGTTTATAGTTAGTTTACTATATAATGAACACAAAACTCCTCGCAGCCTGGATGGTGGAAACTAGATCCAGGGTCTTCATTTCTACTTCCCGAAAAGGTACGATTCTATCCATGCGAATAAATGAGTTGATGTCGAACATGGTAGAAACCACTTGATTACCAGTCGATGATGTAAACTGTTAACAAGTGTGAAAGAGACTACCAGTGATGTCAATGGTTCTCAAAGTACCCAGTACAATCCATGAGATGTGAATGAATGAGTTGATGTCGAACATTTCACGGAGTCCTTCGATCGAAAGTTAATGATGCAAACCGTCGTCAAAGACGAGAAACCTGCCATTGATGCATGCATATTTCAAGGTACTGACGATTTTTAGGTCATATTTCTAGATAATGTGCTGATGTCGATAGAAAGCGACCCGTTGCAGGCAAGCCCACAACACGAAATCATAGATCAAGTTGAAGAAACATAGCTGTAAGGACTGACTCAGGGATGGTCGAGATGGACGACGGTTATTTTGCAGATGAATGGTTTATTTGCAGTGACCTCTTGAACACATAACGACACAACAGATGGCTTGGTGACATTTGACCCAAAGTTAATACCCGGCTGAAGACTTTCAATGTGGTTTGATAAACTGTGAGGCAAAGGATTTCTCAACCCAGGTGAATGAAAAGTGTAGTGTTCAAGAGTGGTGATAAGGCTTCTTCTGAGACAAAGGATAACAAATAGGCTTATTTTTATCTCTTTTCCCCCACCATTTCTGGCAAGTACCTCTTTATTTTTTACAAGCTTGAGGAGGATAACATATGCTTGATTATAAGCTCATCATTTAGATGAATCCAACTTAGTTTTGATTCGAACCCTAAGGAGTGGTCCGTTCCTGTTTGTAATCGAACAGGTCCTTTACTGTGAAATTTTAACGAGTCCAGTATAGGAGAAACTCGACGTTTTTCAATTTTAGAGAGTCTGAAAAAACTTAAGAAGACTCCAGGTTTGAACGTTTTCGTAAATTTGTGTCTCCCAAGCCTGAAAAAAGTATAAAATAATACTTGAGAGAACCGCTTGATCTTGCGACCAAAGAGTACTTTCATGATTAGTGTCTTTGACCTGAAAAGTAAAAAGTGATCAAGGACACGTTTTATTTCCAGTATCGAATTTGAAACGACAAAAATCCGGCAATCTTTTCCTGTTTTTACGGTTAGAAAAGGACTATAAGGGGACCGTCTTTTAATCCCATTTTAACAAGTGTAAAAGAAACGCTTGACAATCTTTTCATGTTTTAGGAGTCAGAAAAGGGCTTAAAAGATGACTCTGATTTTTTTTTGTTTGTTTGTGAAAAATGACAATTTTCCCTGAAAATCTTTTTATACTGCACAAAAACCAACACATTATTCATACCTGTTTAAAGATAGATGAAAATACTTTGAAAAATACCTTTTCATGGTGGAAAATAAACAAATTTGACATTTATTTATTCAAAAAACCTGTAAAAAGGGCTTTTACCATCTCATTTTTACCATTTCACTGTTGAGGAGAGAAAAAGGGCTTTTGGCAAGAAACTTCCCATGGACATTGCGGAGAATCCGATCGTCGAAACCGAACGCCGTCTCATCAGGTATTCTACAACATCCTCTCTTGCATTTCCATCCATTTATAATTTTGTTTTTAAGTTTTAGTTTCATTTTTTGGAGGCCTTGGGGTTTCAAGGTCCGCTTTTCGGGGTACGCAGGTGCTCCATTGGTGACCTGCGTATCCCGACATTTTCTCAGTTGAGAAAATGCCGAGCGTACGCAGCTTGCTTTAAGAGAACCTGCGTACATACGCCCTGTCTCTAAAGGCGGGCTGCGTACACCGCGGAGAGGATTTTCAAACTCCCATTTCTCCAAAATGAACCAAATTTTTTTTAAATTTATGGACACTAATAGATGTTTTATGGTGTGTAAATTGCCCACCATGCTTGATTGGCGCGAGAGAGAACACGAAGATGTTGATTTGGTCGCCATTAATGACCAACTTTCCATTGATGCTTTGAAGGCATGCGGTCTTTACAAATACTGGGCCATACCTGGCATGAGGGCCCAGGTGCGCTTTCTAGAGTGGCTGGTTGAAAGGTGGAACGTTCAGGATCAGTGCTTTTACATTGGAGGGCACCAGCTCGAGATAGATCCCTCAGATATTTACTTTCTCACTGGTTTGCCCAAGAGGGGCGAACAATTGACTATGTCCGGGACTAGGCCGGGTGGCCAGTCCATCGCTAGTCTCCGTCTAGAGTGGTGTAATAATAAAAACCAGGATAAGGGGATAGAAATTAAAAAGATATCCCGACCTGAACTTATGGTAATTGTCTTTACAGTTACCAGACTTTGCGGGGCTGTCTTTTCAGAAGATAATACTTGCGTACTTGTACGCTCTGTTTGTAAAGGGGTGGTTGCGTACTCCTGTAAAGGTCAAAAGACGCAAGTTTTACTTCAAAAAACTTACTTGCGGTTGATTCTAGAGCGTTCTAGAAGATGGTTTGACGTGGATTGAGCGCCTCCAGATGGTTCATGCATCCCAATGAAATAGGAGCTTATCCCATGAAGAGGGGAGCTATCCCTTTGAAAGAGGAGCTCATCCCATTGATGTTGGACCTGTTTAACTTCCTCCAAAGCATTATAAATACAGGCATTGGGCCAGAGGGAGGGGAGGTTGAAAGCTGAACATTCCTAAGGGTAGATGCTGCTGAAATTAGGACTCCCTTATAGAGCTTGAGAGGAGGGATCCCATTCCTTTCTTAGCTTCATTTGGAAGTGGGTGAGCTGATAAAAGTAGAGGAGAACTCTTGCTGGACCCTGGGAGGGACCTGCACAACACCAAGGCACTGGTTGTAAGGTTTCTTTTGTTTCCAATTAATACAATTAAGTTCATTTTTCTCAACAAGTTGTTATATATAATTTGTTTCATAAACTCCTTGGTCTTTATGATGAATATGTTTTATTATATGAGTTATTCAGGTGCTATGTAATCGTTTGCTTGTTAGTAAATGCAGGCTTCAAGGAGAAGGAGTTCATCTGGATCGAAGAGGCTTGACTGCTACAAACAATGTTGGACTAAAGGTAAGCCTTAAACACCTGGTTGCTTTTATTTTAAACGCATATTTAGGGAAATATAGTGCTTGATTGTTTTGTTTGTTACTAGAAAAGCCTTGTTTTCTAGGGAGGTCGGTTTTGTCTGCAAAATTGACTCTTTCCGCATGACAAAATGGCGACTCCGCTGGGGAATCCATGAATTTGATTGATTTCTATTTTGATTGATACCTTGATTTGAGAAACATTGATTTCTTTCTAGTTTTTGACTGATTGACTGTGAATTTGGGTGGAATAGCTTAGGATTGAGTTAGTTTTTTATTTTTCTTGGTTTTGAGAGCAGTACGCACCCTCTGCATTAAGCACAGTGCGTACCTGTACGCATTTCTGCTTTGTACACAGAGTGTGGCCTGCGTACCCTGTCAAAAGTTTAGAAAATTTCAAATTTTTCTTTTTTACCTAATAGATTTTGTTTATATTTTATTTATTGCTGCCCAGATCCACTGGTTACCTGTCAGAAGTTTTCATCTAAGCTTGTTTCATTAGCATCAAGGGTTTTAGTGAAGTTCATAGAAATTCTAGCCCTAGGTTTCATTTTTGTATTGGTCTTGTAGTGACTCTGACTTTAGAAGTTGTAAAAACTTTGGATATCCCTGGTCTTTTCAGTCTTCTTAGGAGTTAGACTATTCGTAAAATCCACCTTTGTGAGAAACCTACTGTTGTGTTGTCTCTTTGCAGAATTTCGAGAAGGCTTGTTTGTTAAGCTGTAAATTTCATTCTTAAGAAAAAGAACAAAAGCTTTTTATTTTTGTTTTTGATTGATTTATGATTCTGCATGAATTAGTCGTTGGTTGAATTGTAACCGAGTAAAACATCTTGGAATTATATTTTGCAGGGTTTTACCTCATTAGATTTGCTTTTAGGTAAATTTCTCTTAGATTTGCTTTTAGGTAAATTTCTCTTAGATTTTCATAGATCTTAAAATTGATTTTTGTTAAGTTGTTTTACATGCTTTGTTAAAATAGAAAAAATATAAAATCTCTTTTGAAGAAAGTTTGTTTTAGTAGCGTTTGAAGTCTTTGAAAAGAGAAAGGAAATTTTCGTGAAATAATTAGTGGTCTTGTGTTGTGTGCTTTGGAAAAGATAAAGAGATTGTTTCTTTGATTTTCATTGCCAAGAAAGTTGTCTTTATAAATTTTGCATTCTCCAACTCTCTTAGCTAGGGAATTCATTGAAAAAGAAATATTGTTTTTTCATCCTAGGTGCATCTTTTTAGTGGATTTGAGTCGAGTCTACACATCATAAGTTTCATCTCCGCTACCTTTTGTCCTAAAGAAAAGCCATAAAAAATTAACGCTTAAAGTAAAATTAACTTAGTAACTTTTTATTTACTAGGGCTTTGATGCACCAACATAGATCAGGCTAGTGTCTTGGAGTAGGAGAGTAATTAACTCTCCAAGACAATAAAAACAAACAAGTAGCTTATCTTGCGGTAGGATAAATCCAATTGTTACATCTATGCTCTGGGAAAGCTTCTCTTAAAAGAGAAGCACGAGATCATGTCCGAACCAGTGAGGGAACCAATCCTCCTTCATTGGGAACGACGCCAGATATGCACGTACTACAAACGGTAAACCTCAGATTAACCATTGTCGAGGAGCATGGGGTCACTTGTCGGTAAACCTTGTGTTATCACCTAGAACTACAAACATATGTATATAATCTTTTGTCCAAGTTCACTGTCAAAAAAATTGGTGTCAAATGGTTTTTGTCCTATGTTTCTTACTTAGGGGTCAAGTTTTGTTCACTATCAAAAATATTGGTGTCAAATGGTTTTTGTCCTATGTTTCTTACCTAGGGGTCAAGTTTCAAAGGGGTTTGATGTGAATCATTCTCTAATTCTATTGGTCATCCTCCATCATGAGTGCAAAAGCCATGTCTTGTCTTGTCCATGTCACCGGTCCTTTCCGTATTTTCGCAGCGCAGTCTCATTGGTAAATTTTGCAGCGTAATCATGGTTTAGCCATTTCGCAGCGCGTCAACATCTAGCCGTTTCGCAGCGCATTTTGCTAATTTATAACTAACTGCGCTACGAAATCACGGATTCGGGTGTTTTGCAGCGCAAATTCCTAAAAGGGTCACGTCTGTGGATGAGTCATTGTTTCTGTCCGGCTATGTCAGTGGGCGTACCTCCCAAACACTCATTAACGATCACTCCACCAATAGATTTGTAGGCATGCACATAAAAATCATTCAAACGGTTTTACCGTGCATGGATTTTTTATGATGTTTGTAAATGATGCATAAGTGACCAACCTGTTTGATGAGATGTTTGAGTTTGCAAGCGAGCCCGAGTTTTTCAAGTGAGCCTGATTCCAAGCGAGCCCGCGTTTAACAAAATTGAATTTTGCCATTTGAGCTGAAGCTGTTGGTCATTGACTGTGCGGAAATTGCAAAGGAAAAATGGAGAGGAAAGAACATAGGTCTGGGAAATGTCAGAGAACAGAGCCTGAAGGTTTGGACCTTGCGTTAAGAGATGAAGGAGTGAAGAAGGCTTTCAAGGATGCTGGCTGTTGGAATTTCTGTAAGAAGCTGCAGGGTGGCCATGCTCAGGTAACAAAGGAGTTTGCCTTAAACTTTACGAGTTTGAATTCTAAAATATCTATGTTAGAAGTTCAAGTATCTCCAGAGGCAATTTCTACTGTAACTGAGATTCCAAGAGGGGGGCAAGAGTGGTTTAAAAACTTTAAATTTGATATGAACCCCTGCAAAGAGTTCTTAAAAGAGGCATATGTGAATGAAGATCTAACAAAGGATGTGCCTAGAAACTATGTTAAGGAGCACTATGCCCTTCTTATCACCTGTATTCAAAAGTATCTAACCTGTGAGGGAAGATATAATAAGGTCTACTCCTATCACTTTAAGTTGTTGTTGCATTTTACGGGTAAAACATCTATAGATATTCCATTTTACTTGTTTCGCAGTCTCATCAAGATGTGTGACAAAGTACAATTAAGGAAGGATGATTGTGAAACATCATTATTTCACCATGGTTTGGTTAAACTGTTAGTGCTGGATGGTCTTCAGAAAATTGGTAGAGATTGGAACTCTTTTATCTTCATGGCTGGTTTCCAGAGTAAAACAGGTGTTACTCCACAGCCGGTTAAAGAAAGCGAAGAATCAGTTGAGGAACCCACGATAGCTGAGCTTAGAAAGGAGGCAAAGGATAAAAAGAAGGCCAAGTCACAGTTGAAAAAATCAGTGAATCCCTTGGTTATTAAAGAGCAACCTCAGCCATCATCAAAAGAAAAGGTTAAGCACAAGAAAGATGTACCTGGATCAAGTGGGTCTGAAAAAGTATCAAGAGTTAGGACAAGGAGTCAAATAAGCAAAGAAAAGGGCAAAGCATTAGCTGTTGAGGAAAGTCCAATATCTAAGGCCAGCTTGAGTGATTTGCTTGAGGCCATTGAGTTTGAGCAGGTTGAACCGGTGCATATTGAACCAATGCAAATTGATTTGACTCAATCATCACCAGAAAGCACTAAAAAATCTAAAGCTTCAAAGAGACTGAAGTTTGATGAACCAGGTGAGGAATTTATCTTCAAACCACGAAGGCCTGTTACAAGGAAACAAGTAAGGGAAGCTGAGAAAGTGCATAGAGTAGAGGAAGTTGTAAAAATGCCCAGAACAGAGGTAGTTGAAGAATTGTCTAGAACAGAGGAGGCAAAGCAAATCAACAAAAAAGACAAGAATAGAACAGTCATTATTTCCCAAGGAGGTAATATTATAGCCATAAAGAACCAGTTGGAGGCAGCAAAAAATGAAATTGCTAAGGCAAAGAATGTCACTAGGGAACTTGCAGTCAGGTATGCAAATTATCGAAGAGCTGTGTTAAAAGGTAGTAAAAACCTAGTAGGTCAAGTGGATTCAGTAGCTGATGTGTATACATGGACAGTTCCAGCTCTCAAACAAGCTAAACTCATCAGAAAAATGAACATGCATCTAAGAGCTGAAAACAAAGCTTTGAGGAGAGAGGTTGCAGACTTAAAAGCACAGCTAGGTTAATTAGCTGCTCATTGATGGTGAGAAAGGTCATGTTCTAAGTTTTGTCAAATTTTGTTTAGTTCCATTGTTTTAAAGACATATAGGTCTCTGCCACATGTAAAGGGGGTTTAAAGAATCAAAGGTCCAAGCGGAAAATTCCTCAAGGTAAATACACACTGTTTTAGCAAATTCAGCAGTTTCGTAGCGCGCTACGAAACTGCTGTAGGTGTTGTTTTTGAACGAAGACAAACAGTTTGATGGGAAGATCAGAAAATTGTCAAAGGAAACACCTAAGGAACATTAAGGAGACCACATGAAGCCAGCATAAGCCATTCAAATGATGACAGGTGTGCCTTTTTTGTAAAGTGAAGTGTTTTTGTCTCAAGTTAAAGTCTTCATTATAAAGGCACTTTATTTTCGGTTATTAGGGTTTGGAAGGAGGTGCATACGAGGAGTATTGTTTTGGCTTGTACACCTGCCCATCAACGAAGCCTCCAACACATCTGAAATATGGTGATGCTCATCAGTTTTGGGGTATTAAAGAGCTGGAGACATGCTGCTACATTTTCGAAGAGTGGTGGAAGACAAGGACCGGAAAAACAGGGGTTTTATCCGAATACTATTGAACCATTAACGCATCCAGTATCCAAAGCTAGATTGGAACATTGCATACTCTTCTCAGCTATCTCGGCCAAACTGAAAGGAGACAGGTGTCAAAGAGCAAATAAGAATCATTCTACGAGGAAGATAGAATTAGAGATTTAGTTTAATTAGGACTCTTTGTAATTCCAGTTCAGCACTTATTGTATTTAATGAGTCAGTTAATTAGTAGATAGGGGTAATTAGTAGCAGTCATCGAGCTCCCCTCATGCTGGAGGAGGAAGCTCAAAGTAGTTAAGGATATGTTTCTATATATAGATCAAACTTGGATGTAGTGAGGGTTGGATGTTTTTGAGAAAACAGAGTTTATTTTGGCTTGTGTAAGAACTTATTTTCAGTAATACAAATGACTGCTTTTTCTTCTCAGGATTCATACATTGTTTCAAATGCTCAAGATATATGTGGTTTTGTTTTATCCTTTATGTTTTACAGCTTTATAGATACACAATCACTCAAAATTCACTCTGCTGCTCTGATTTCCTGTGTGTATTTGTAAGTTGAGGTTTCTATGAGAGGTGTTTTGAGTGTTTAAACATTATATGCCCTGACTTCTATGAATGAGTAGTTTTATAGTTTGCTGAAATGATGATTAACTCCATGAGCCCAATGGAAGTTTTTGTAAGGTCTGTCCAGCCAACTTATATGTTAAATTTACTTTGCAAGAGTTAGCCATCTCATCAATATCAATAACCCTTTGAGAGAGCCCTCTCAGGCTAAGGAGGCTAAGCCTTAGTCAAAAGTCTGGTTTGAAATAGTTACACAGAGTCTTACTGATTAGCAGCCTTTAGTGCTTGATTTTGTGATAACACCTTGGATTATTGTCAAGGAGCCGACAAGGGGATGGAGCTTGTTACTCTGCCCTTGCATGTGTATCGGATCATAGACTATTCCCCAGGTATATTTGTTGCTGTTGGTGACCTTAGTGACTATTATCTTTAGGTTTCTTCTTAAGGTGACGGTGGAGGGAAGATCCCACTATACCTGGAGCAGACGTCGGCTAGACTCACTTGGATTTTCTGGGAAGTTCACTTCACTGGAGACGGTTAAAGTGGAGGAACTTGGTCCAGTCTATTCATTAAGCAGGTTGTCGCGGTAATTGTTCCGCCTGCCACTTCTGTACTGAATTCTGCGATGTTGGATTTTATCACCAACTAGTGTTTTCGGTCCGGAAGGTTACTGTTTGTGTGTGGTTTTACGCTCTAGATTCTTTGGGCGTGTGATTCGAATTTGTTTGGTTCTTTAGAGACTTTAGGCGGTTTGCTTTGAGATTTCTTTGTTTGTGTGTGCAGTGGTTAAAAGTTTTAACTGTGGCTGAATTACCGAGACAGTCCTGTCGACTTCGGGGCCAGTCTCCTAAGGTTTTAACTGTGGCTGATTTGTTCAGGAAGTCCCGTAGACTTCGGGGCCAACCTCCTGAAGACGTCCTGGGTCATTACGAAAGTTTGAAAGTCCTCGTAACTCCTAGTGGCAGTAAAGTAGGTTCACCTGAAGAAGGAGAGTCTTCGTTGGTTGTTCATCCTGATTACCAAACTCTAGAAACGGGTTATAATCCTGAAGCTATTTCGGTTTCTGAACTTGTTGGTAGCTTTTCATCTACTAGTGATATAGGCGAAGAACCTGAGATATCTGAACCTGTTACTCCAACATCGGGGTTAGTCTCTCCAACTTATAGTGCTCCTGATTCACCTAGGGTAGAAAGAGTAATCACCGAGAATCTTCCTTCTGGTTTGATATCTATTGAAGAACTTGCTCCAGAAGAAGAAATAGGCATCCCTATCCCTGAAAATCAACCTGTCATTGATCTAAGTGAGCGTGAATCAATTTTTTACAGTCCACCTGTTATCACAAAATCGTGTACTAAGGGCTGCTACTTAGCAAGATCTCATGCAACTATTTCAAACCAGGCTTTAGACTAAGGCTTAGCCTCCTTAATCAGAGAGGGCTCTCTCACAGATTTTTGATATGAATTAATAACAAGAAAAGATGGCTAACTCTTCAAACAGTACATGAAAATAAGCTGGTTGGAACAACAAAATAACACTTCTTCTATTGGGCTCATGGAGTCAAACACCTCTGCAGTAAACTATTAACTACTCAATCATGGAAGCCAAGGCATATAATGTTTAAACACTCAGAACATCTCTAAAAAAGAACCCCAGCTCATAAACATACACAGGGAGTCTGAGCACTAGGTGAATTCAGAGTGATTGCATATCTATTGAGTTGTAAAACAGAAAGGATAAAGACAAAACCACATATATTCTGAGCCTTTGAACACAAGATGAATCTTGGGAAGAAAAAGTAATCTTTCTATTACTGTCAAAAGTCTTTTACATTAGCCAATATAAAAACTCTGTTTTTTCATAAATCTCCAACCCTACTTACATCAGAGTTTCTCCTATATATAGGAAAACAAAACTAAAACTACCTTGAGTCTCCTCCTCCAGCATGAGGGGAGCTCGATGATCTATCATTAACTAACTTTATCTATTTTTAAACAAACTTATTAAATACATAAGGTATTGTGGTGTAAATACATAGAGTCCTAATCACATTGAAATTCTAACTCTATCTCCTCCTATGCATGATGCCTTTCTTGAGCTTTGACACCTGTACATTTTCTGTTGTGGCCGAGATATGTTGGAGGAGCATTCACTGAACGAGCTGGCCTTGGATACTAGCTGTGTAGATAGCTCATTAATTAGTAAAGATGAGTGCTCTGTTTTCATGGTCCCTGTCTTCCATTATTCTTTACTACTTAAAGACCATGCTCCAAGCTCTTTAATTCTTCAATAACAACGCATAACACCATATGCCTCATGATCTGGATGCCTTGTGGACTGAACAGGTGTACAAACCAAAAATTCCGGTAACCCTACCAGAACCCTAGTAATTCGGTCATAAAGTACCTTTAAGAAAACTTTAGCAAAAAACAAAATATTTCACCTTTTCTTCAAAACTCACACCTGTCACTATTTGAATTGCTATGATAGCCTTGTATGGTCTCCCTCCTGTCCTCGAGGCATTCCTTTCAAAATTCGCTGACCTCATCATCAAATTCATTGTTTTCTTATAAAACAGCATCTACAGCAGTTTCGTAGCATCATCAAATTCATTGTTTTCTTATAAAACAGCATCTACAGCAGTTTCGTAGCGCGCTACGAAACTGTTGTTTTTTGTCAAAACAGAACATATTTATCCTCAAACGTTTTCTGCTTAAACTCATGATTTCTTCAGACATTTTGTACAGGTGTTAGGGACCTAAATAGTTTCAAAATGATGGAGCTTAAACCAAAATTTATCAAAACTTGAAAAGCACATTTCCTTTTAAATCAGTGAGCTAGTTTACCTAGCTTCTTCTTCAAACTGCGAACCTCTTTCTTCAAAGCCTTATTTTCTGATCTCAGGCTCATGTTCAGCTTTCTTATGAGTTTTGCTTGCTTAAGTGCTGGTACCATCCACGAAAATACATCAGACCCCGAGTCAGCTTGACCCACTAGGCTTGTGCTGCCTTTTAATACAACCCTTCTATAATTAGCATATCTCACTGTACGTTCTCTAGAAACATTCTTTATCTGGGCCACTTCTTCCTGGGTTGTTCCTGCCTGGTTCTTGATAGCTATGACATTTCCTCCTTGGCTAATAATAACCTTTTTACTCTTGTCTTTACGCCTGGCTGCATGCACTGTTTTAGTCAAAACTTCAAGAAACTCTGTACTGGGCATTTTTACAGCTGCCTCCTCTTTATGCACTTTCTCGGCCTCTTTCATTTGTCTTCTTGTAATTGGCCTCTGTGGCTTGAATACATATTCTTCACTAGGCTCCTCAAACCGTAACCTTTTCGAAGCCTTTGATTTCTTCATGCTCTCTGGTGAGGATTGGGTTAAGTCAATGTGCATTGGCTGGTCCTGTTCAAACTCTATTGGCTCAATCTGCACTGGCTGATCTTGTTCAAGCTCAATTGCCTCAAGTAAATCAGTTAAACTAGCTTTTGACATAGGACTTTCTTCAACAACAATTGACTTGCCTTTCTTCTTGCTTAACTGACCTCTGGTTTTTACTCTTGATACCCTTTCAACTTCACTTGGTGCAGGTGCATCCTTCTTCTGTTTGACCTTCTCTTTTGATGATGATTGAGGTGTCTCCTTGACTACCAAGGGCTTCACTGGTTTCTTCAACTTGGTTTTGGACTTCTTCTGATCTTTCACCTCCTTTCTAAGCTCAGCAAGAGTAGGTTCTTCAATTGTTTCTTCTCTTTCCCTAACAGGCAATGGAGTGAGGCCCGTCTTGCTCTGAAAGCCAGCCATAAAAATAAAGGAATTCCAATCTTTACCAATCTTCTGCAAATCATCTAACACTAACAGCTTTACCAAACCATGGTGAAACAGTGATGTTTCACAGTCATCTTTTTTCAGCTGAATTTTATCACACATTTTACTGAGGCTTCTGAACAAGTAGAAGGGGATATCTATTGATGCTTTGCCTGTGAAATGTAACAAAAGTTTAAAATGATAGGAATAAACTTTGTTATACCTCCCTTCGCATGTTAAATATTTTTGGATGCATGTAAGGAGCAGTGCAAAATGTTCCTTCACATGACTCCTTGGCACAGCCTTTGTGAGATCCTCATTTACATAAGGCTCCTTCAAGAATTCCTTACAGGGGCTCATATCGAATTTGAAATTTTTGAACCATTCATGTCCTCCTCTAGGAATCTCAGTGACATTAGAAATGGCTTCTGGAGATACAGGGAATTCTAGCATTGACACCTTAGAGTTTAAACCAGTAAAATTCAATGCAAAAGCTTTTGTTACCTCTGCATGCCCTCCCTGCAACTTCTCACAAAACCTCCAACAACCAGCATCTCTAAATGCTTTTGCTACTCCATCCTTTAATGCAAGATCCAGCCCCTCCGGTTCTGTTCTTTGGCACCTTCCTGATCTATGCTCCCTCTTCTCCATTTTGCTTTGAAAACTTCCGCACAGAGAAATAATAGCAGCTTCAACTCAAAAAGAAAATTTAAACTTTGGAATGCAGGCTCGCTTGCAATCAGGTCCTTTTAAATAACAACTCAGGCTCCTTTGCGCTTTAACAGTCTTATCAAACAGCAGGTCAGTTTACGCACTATGAACAAATATCATGACACTACCATACATTACAACAACACTTTGAATGATTTTAATGTGCGTGGTTCTGAACCTTATGGCGGAATGATGACTCATAATGACTTGGAGAGGACACCAACTGACAATAGATGGACGGACCTAATGACTCATCCCCCCAGACTTGAAATTTCAGGAATCCGCGCTGCAAAATACCCGAATCCCCGATTTCGTAGCGCATACAGTTATAAATTAACGAAATGCGCTACGAAATGGCTGGTTATTGACACGCTACGAAAAAGCTAAAACATCATTGCGCTGCCAAATCAGCGAATCAGACTGCGCTACGAAACTGCGAAAAGGACCAATGACGCAAACAAGATAAGATATGCTTTAAATGATCATGATGGAGGACGACTAACGGTTTTTCAAAATGATTCACATCAATACCTTTTTAAAACATGATCCCTAAGTAACACACATAGGAACATAACCACTAGACAACTCTTTTTGATAATGAATTTTTTTTTTTTTTGTTTGGGAAAACATTATGTACATGGACTGTAGTTCTAGGTGATAACACCACCTAGAAGTACTACTTGGTATCTTTCTTTAACTAATTATTTTGACAACTCAGGGTTAAGTTTTTCACCACCTCGTGCTCCTTATCCACCTAGAGGTCTTTATACTCCTGTAAATATGTTTGGCCAGTCGTCCATATTTACTCAATCGCCTAAATCTTTTTTGTACGGCGGTCCTTCTGTTCCCTCTGGGTATCAGTCACTTTCTGGTACTTTTTCGGGAGCATCTCCTCAACCCATTGAACAAGGGTTATTCACTAGAAGCAATGGTGCAAAGTCGTTGAGCGTAGAAGGCATTCTTATGATGTCAGGTTCTATTTCCAATTCTCAACCTCAAGGTGGCCAGTTACCGCCTGGGGGGCAGCCTCAATTAACGCCTGGGGGGAAACCTCAAGGTACACAAATTGTGTCTGGGGGCAACCTCAAGGACAGTATGTACCCATGGTGTAGTACATTCCTCAAGGTCAACCCCAGCCTCAATATGTAGCCCAAGGTCAACCCCAATATCAATTTATACCTCAAGGTCAACCCCAGTATCAGTACATGCCTCAAGGGTATCTACCCCAAGGTCAGTACTCGAATCAAGGTTTCCAACCACCCCAAGGTCAATCTTATGTTCAAGGTACGGGAAATGTACCTTTCAATTATCAATCCTACCCTCAATCCGGTTATGGATCTTAATATCCTCAACCTGTTATGGGTCAAT
The DNA here is from genome assembly GCA_031772625.1 of Pinus tabuliformis. Lineage (NCBI taxonomy): Eukaryota > Viridiplantae > Streptophyta > Pinopsida > Pinales > Pinaceae > Pinus > Pinus tabuliformis. Next base: position 849,712,791 of record CM062809.1, on the reverse strand, counting down.
ACCCCGGAATGAACATAGTGTGGGATCCATTGCAAATTCAACAGGTGTTGCAGCCAAGTGTACAGTTGTCATCTCAAACTGGACAACCCTTAGTTTCTGGTTCACTCCAACAACCAGTCCAGTCTAATATTCAAACTTCTGTACCTTCGGTAGTTTCTCAGTCTAGGCCTATTTCGCCTTGTACTCCATCTCAAAATACTGCTGCAACTACTGCAACATCTGTTCAATCTACCCCACTTACTTTTGGAGTATCGACAGCTCCAGTTTCTACTGTTCCTGTATCTACTCCTCAGACATCTTTACCATCGTCTGGATCCATGAATCAAACTACGGTTCAGATGCCTGTAGGATAACCTGGTTTAAGTACGGTTGTCACAAGTCAACCACAATTCACTTATCAACCGTACTAGGGACAGTACCAATTCGGTCCTGCTGTCCAGCAGCCAGTTTACCAGTATCAACCGTATCTTGGGTACACTTATCAACAACCACAACAACCCCAGTATGGTCCGGTTAATCCTGGTTTTCCAGGAGGATACAATATCCCGAACGCGATTCCCATTCCTAGTTATCCTGGATATCCTCCTCCTGGGACTGGTCTCATGACCCAGAGTTTTAGGGATCCTAATCGGCAGTTACCATTTATCGCAACTTTGGACTTACCAGACTTGTCGCGCCTAACGAACGATCCAATTAATTATCTTCCATTTTGGCCACCAATGCCGAATAAGTTGCCCAGTGACATTCCCAAGTTCGAAGGTAAATCTGGAGAGGACCCGTCGAACCATGTGATGACTTACCACCTCTGGTGTGCCTCTAATTCCATCTCGGATGATTCGATCCGCTTACGTCTTTTCTAGCGCACTCTCATTGGTCTTGCGGCCAAGTGGTACATTGAGTTACCACGAGACTCTTTTTATAATTTTAGCCAGTTAGCTACCTCGTTTTTAACTCATTTTTAGTTGTCGGTCAGATATGATAATGGCACGGAGTTACTAACTTCGTTAAAGCAATCGACGACCACCTATATTTCCGATCATATTCATGAATGGAGACGTCGAAGGTGGTTTGTGAAAGTTTTTATCCCGGACTAGATCTTAGCTGAATGGTTTGTTAAATCATTGTTACCGAAGATTACTGAAGACGTAGCTAGTGCCGAAGTAGTTACTGAGGAGCAAGTGATTGCTCAAGCGCAGTGCTTTGACTTAGTTTATACTCAGTCATGTATGTTACACGAAAAGATCCCTGATCTTCCTAAGTCAAATCAAATCGTTGTTGCTTCGTCAGGGTCTCATTCTGCTGATGGCATGATTGGTACGGTGAACACTAAAAGTAAGAAGAAGTCTTCCAAGAATTCTTCTCCTATCATAACCTTGCCTGATTCCCCGACAGAAGATTCTTCTGCTGAGGTTTCCGCCGATATTCATGTTGTAGAGTCATCTACAACTAAATCAAAATCCGGTGGGAAAAAGAAAGGGAAGAAGAAGAATAAAGCAGACAAAACTCCAAAGGAGAAAACTGAAAAGGCAGAATCCAATGATGAATAGCGCAAACCTCATTATCCATATTTTATTTGTGAAGAGGAACACTTTACAAGAGACTGCCCTCATCGAGAAGAGGTTGCGAAAATCGTCAAAGGTTCCCAAACTCCTACTGTTTTGAAGGATCCATTTCCAAAGCAGGATAGTAAAATGATAGGTTCTTCCTCGAGTGCCAGTGAAGAACCCATATTTATGATGTCCCATGTAAGGATTGCGACTCGATCGCAAGATTATGGTAGTAAAAGTCTTGTTGATGGCAAAGAAGCAAAATCTTCTCATTCTAATCCATCAACCTCAGCTCCCAGTTCTGATCCACTACAGATTGAGAAGCCTAATCCATACTTAGTAATCAAACCGCCCGCCAAGGGTATACTTCGAAACTCTGCTTTCAATCCACATGCGAGAGCGGCCCAGAATTATAACATTGTTGAGGACTTAGTTGTTTCACCCTCAACAATGTCGGCTTTGGAAGTGCTGCAATCATACCCAGCACAACGTAAATTACTTTTGTCGGCTATAGGAGTTGTTGATGTTCAGGACCCGAACCTAATAATCTTTGATCTAGAAAATAGTACACCGTGTTTGCCTCATCAAATGGCTTTCCAGATCCCAGTGATAGTAAAAAACAAGCCTATTCATCGGACTGTAATTGATGAGGGAGATTCTTCATAGATCTTCGTTTTTACCCGAGGATGATCATTTTGAAAATGATTTCTCATCAATTTTTACAGCTGAATATGTCAAGGAAGCTCAGAATCCCATGAAACATTTTGATTCAGAGCTGAATTTGGGAAACATCTCTCGAACTATTCCCATTGACATTTCGGTCAAACCTGGAATTGTTGAGAACATTCATATAGGTGCCTCGTGTACAGATGACGAAATTCAGACATACAAGGCCCTATTTCAAGAATTCTGCGACGTGTTTGCCTGATCCTATGAGGAAATGCCAGGAATTGATCCCGCGATTGTTGTTCATGAGATCAAGACTTACCCGGATGCTAAACCCGTCCGGCAACGTTTGCGTCAGATTCACCCATGAAAAGCGGCTGCAATTAAAGCAGAAGTTGAAAAACTGTTGAAAGCAGGTTTCATTTATCCGATCCCGTTAACGGATTGGGTATCAAATATTGTTCTGGTTAACAAAAAGAAAGGAACAATAAGAATATGCATAGACTATAGGGACATTAATCGAGCTTGTCCAAAAGACAACTACCCAACTTCCTATATCGATCAAATAATTGATGATTGTGTCGGCAGCGAAATATTTTCCTTTATGGACGGTTTTTACGGATACAATCAAATCAACATTCTACTTGCCGATCAACCAAAAATGGCTTTCATTTGTCCATGGGGAACATTTTCTTATTGCAAATTACCTTTTGGGCTCAAGAACGCCGGAGCAACTTTTCGAAAAGGGCGATGTCTTATACGTTTCATGACATCAAACACATTGTGCAACCGTATCTCAATGATTTGCCTGCTCATTCAGTACATCGAGCTGACCGCCTCGTCCATTTACGAACAATCTTTATGAGGTGTAGGCATTATCGTATTTCGTTGAACCCACACAAATGTGTCTTATGTATAGAAACGGGTCGATTACTGGGATTTGTAGTTTCGAACGCCGGCATTCGCGTCGATCCCTCGAAGGTAGAAACTATCATCAAATTGCCTCCTCCTTCGAGTCTTCACCAACTCCAAAGTTTGCAGGGGAAAGAAAACTTTTTACGACGATTCATTCCTAACTACGCCAAGGTTACAAAGGGTTTTATACGGTTGTTGAAACAGAATGCTCAATTCTCTTAGGATGAGATAACTCAGAAATCTTTTTATGCACTCAAAGACGCGTTGACCCATGCACCGTTGTTGCATCCTAGCAACTACAACCAGGATTACCTTTTGTACCTCGCCGCCGCCCATTCCACCATTGGGATGGTCTTAGTTCAGGAAGACGAATTCGGAACGGAACATGTGATATATTACCTTAGTCAGATGTTAAACCCAACTGAGCTAAAATACTCACATGTGGAGAAATTGGCATTGGCAGTCGTTCAAGCTGTCCAACGTTTTCGTCACTACATTTTACTTCGTAAAACTATAGTCAATCCAGATTGCAACCCTATGATCTACATTTTGACTAAACAATTGCTAGGGGGCAAGTACTCTAAATGGATTGTTATCCTGCAGGAGTTCGACTTGGAGTTTGAGAAATCTAAGTCTAAGAAATATTTAGTTTTCGCGGAGTTAATGTGTGACTTCCCGCGTGCTGACACGGAAACTGTGGCAGAGGAGCCCATTGCGGACAAATCTTTGTTTCTAATCAGCACTTTAGATCCGTGGTATGACGATATCATCGTCTATCTCCAAACCCAATCCTTTCGGCTCAAAGTTTCAAAGTCGGAACATCGGAAAATTCGATTCCAGTCCCAACAATACAAAGTTATTGGAGATAGTCTTTATTGCCGTGGGGTGGACTTGGTTTTTCGACGTTGCTTAACACATGAGGAAGCTGAAAGGGTTTTGAATGACTGTCACTCTGGAGCGTGTGGCGGTCATGTGTCTGGGTATGCCACAACCCAAAATATATTGCGCGCTGGCTACTTCTGGCTGTCCTTGTTTAAATATTGTATTATTGCGGTCCGAAAATTCCACAACTGTCAAGTGTTTGATCGAAAGATGCGTGCTCCACCTGCTCCTCTCCACCCTATAATTGTCGTTGGTCCTTTTGCCAAATGGGGTATCGATTTTATTACATGTAACCCTCACTCGGCCGGGGCCCATACGTATATCATCCTTGCGGTAGATTATTTTACTAAGTGGACCGAGGTGATGCCTACATTCGAGGCAGATGGCAAGACAGCTGCAATTTTCGTGTTCAATCATATAATTGCTAGGTTTGGTGTTCCACAAGCAATAATCACTGAACATGGGCGCCATTTTCGAAACGTCATGATGACAGAACTTACAGGCCAGCTTGGTTTGCGTCACGATAGTTCAACTCCTTATTATCCACAAACGAATGGTCTGGTTGAGTCCATCAACAAAGTTTTAGTCATCATGATCCGACGAATCATTGGTATTCATCGGTCGAATTGGCACAACATGTTATTTTCAGCGCTTTGGGCGTACCGAACCTTAGTGAAAACATCAACAGGGTTTACTCATTTCCAATTAGTTTATGGTTTGGAAGCTGTGCTACCCATTGAATGCGAAATCCCGTCACTGCAAATGGCCATCAAGTTACTTCCAGCTACTTCCGAAGAGGAAAAGCGTTTATTATACTTAGCTCAATTAGATGAGAATCGACGTGACGCTGCATTGGCGATCGAGACTCACACAAAACGTATGTAGGCTCAGTATGATCGAAATGTGACCCCTCGAAATTTTTCGGAAGGAGACTTAGTGTTGTTATATGATAAAGCTAATGATAAATTAGGTGCTGGAAAATTCGTTCCTATGTGGCATGGGCCCTATATTGTCAAGCGAAAGCTAGCAAAAGGGGCCTATGAGTTGGTAGAATTTGACAAGGACTCTTTAGGTAAACCCAGAAATGGTCTTTACTTGAAGAGGTATTATGCTTGAAAGATGGGTATGGAGAATTTTTAGTTAGGTTAGTTTTTCTTTCTAGCTGGTGTTTTTGTTTGTTTAGAAAATGTGCTTAGCTTAGAGAGTATGTTTCCGTCATTATTCTGGCTTATCTTGCTTTTACTCTTGATATTGCAGATATCGATGCCTCTCCAAATATACATTGGTTTCGCTGATGGTGCTTGTCGTAGTACACTGAATATCTCTTCCGCAGCTTGGGTTATCTATTCGCCCTCTGACGAGTTAGTTTCTATGCATGGGGTAAGCCTCGATCAAACAACAAACAATTTTGCCGAATACAGTGCAGTGATTGAGTTATTGTCTGAATCTATTTCATTTGGGATTCGGAGTTTGATAATGAGGTTGGATTCTGAATTCGTTGTATTACAGCTTAATATAGTGTATGCCATTAGAAATCTAGTGTTATTAAGGTTATTTTTGAGAGTGCGTCTCTTGGAACGTGAGTTTGATTACATTGAATATCAGCATATTCCAAGGTCTTTAAATACATTAGCAGATGCAATTTCTTCTCGAATGTTAAATAGACATTTGCAATAATAATACATGTAAATTTAAAAACATTTCATCACACATGTTTAACAAGATAAGCCAGTAATAATGATATATATATATATATATATATATATATATATATAGGAGTGTGTCAAAAAATACATCGTCTTCGATCATAGGTTGAAAAACACCTTATGATCGGCATAAATGATAAGTACAAAAAACCAAAATGTTACATGTGTCTACAAAACGACCATCCAATCACTGGTGATGATCTCTATATGACACCACTGCATGGGCCACCCTACACAAGAACCTCCTAAAAGGTCCTGGGACCCCGACTACATAGCGCTGAAGCCGGATTGGAATGTCATCTACGGTAGTCTCCGGTATATCTACTGTAAGATGCTCCAGGTCACTTTCCAACTCATCCAAAGTCTCTGTGGACTCGTCCTGTGCGGCCGGTGCTGCTGCAACTGGTAGTCTCCTCTCGTAAGGCTGGAGATTGGCTGTACGTCGTGGGCCTACATCAGCATTTTGAAAATTATTACTATCATTTTTGAGACGATATAAAACAAACAAAAAAAATAGATAGTTTAAAAAACTTGTGGAAAATGAAGTTACCTGTATCATCCCATTGTTTTCCCGGTGGAAGAACCATGTCCGGATCTCCACGAAAATCAACTCCGGCATAAGGAAAATCCTGTATAGAAAAGACTTGGTCTTCTAACTAGCAAAAGTACTCCCGAGTAAATCGAACAACATCCGTCCCCTCATCAGGATGACGGGCCATAACCGCAACCCATCGCATCAATTTGGGCTCTCGAGGAAGCCCAGCCTCAACAGTGAGCTGCTATGGGATCAGCATCGGAACCCTCTCTAAGCCAAAACTCACAACTAAAGCTCCATAACCAAAGGTCTTTAGCTGTCCGTTTTTTGCTCTAGTCAGTTGGCCTTTTACATTGGCCAACACAGCATCACACTAGTTGAAAATGGTACCTCAATAGCAATCAATCGCCATCCGCATCTGGGATCCAGTGGCAATGTGTAAAGCGGCAGCCCCACAAAGTCTGGTAACTGTAAAGGCAGTCACCATAAGTTCAGGACGGGATATAGTTTTGATCTCTATCCCCTTCTCCTGAGACTGAGTGTTACACCACTCTTGTCGGAGATTAACGATGGACTGGCCACCCGGCCTAGTCCCGAATAGAGTCAAGTGTTCACCTCTCTTAGGCAAACCAGTGAGAAAATAGATATCTGCGGGCTCCATCTCGAGCTGGTTCCCTCCAATATAAAAACTATGGTCCTGAACATTCCATCTTTCTACCAGCCACTCTAGAAAGCTTACTTAGGCCCTCATGTCAGGTATGGCCCAGTATTTGTAAAGACCGCATGCCTTCAAAGCATCAATTGACGGTAGGTGATTAATGGCGGCCAAATCAACATCTTCGTGCTCCTTCTCGCGCCAATCAAGCATGGTGAATAATCTACATGCCAAAAAACATCCATTAGATTCCATGAAATCAAAAATTTTGGTCCATTTTGGAGAATTTGGGGTTTAAAAACTTGTTGCGTGGAGTACGCACCCTGCCTTTAGGAACAGAGCGTGGGTACGCAGGATCTCTGAAGGCAAGGTGCATACCCCCGACATTTTTCCAAATGAGAAAATGTCGGGGTACGCGGGTCCCTAGTGTGGTGCCTGCGTACGCCGAGAGAAGGTCTTCGAAACCCCAAAACCTCCAAAAAATGAAATCTGGGGCCAAAAAATAATTCTAAACGGATGAAATTGAAGAGGAGGATGTTGTAGATTAACTGGAAGAGACGACGTTCGATTTCGATGGTAGGATTCTCCGCAATGTCCACTGGAAGTTTCTTGCCAAAAGCCCTTTTTCTCTCCTCAACAGTAAAATGGTAAAAATGAATTGGTAAAAGCCCCTTTTATAGGTTTTTTGGGTAAATAAATAATAAATTTGTTTATTTTTCACCATGAAAATGTATTTTTCAAAGTATTTTTATCTATCTTCAACAGGTATGAGTAATGTGTTGGTTTTTGTGCAGGATAGAGGATTTTTAGGGAAAATTATCATTTTTTACAAACAAAAACATCAGAGTCATATTTAAGCCATTTTCTGACTCCTAAAACATGAAAAGATTGCCGAGCGTTTTTTTTACACTCATTAAAACGTAATTGAAATACGGTCCTCTTACAGCCCTTTTCTGCCGGATTTTTGTCGTTTCAAATTCGATATTGGAAATAAAACGACGTGTCCTTGATCGCTTTTTACTTTTCGGATCAGAGACATTAATCATGAAAGTACTCCTTGGTCGTAAAAGATCAAGCGGTTCTCTGAAGTATTATTTTATACTTTTTCGGGCTTGGGAGACAAAAATTTACGAAAAAGGTCAACCCCGGAGTCTTCTTAAGTTTTTCAGACTCTCTAAAATTGAAAAACGCCGAGTTTCTCCTATATTGGACTCGTTAAAATTTCACAGTAAAGGACCTGTTCGATTACAAACAGGAACGGACCACTTCTTCTTAGGGTTCAAATGTAAACTAAGTTGGACTCATCTGAAGGATGAGCTTATAATCAAGCAAATGTTATCCTCCTCAAGCTTGTAAAAAAATAAAGAGGTACTTGCCAGAAATGGTGGGGGAAAAGAGAGAAAAATGAGCCTATTTGTTATACTCTGTCTCGGAAAAACATTATCACCACTCTTGAACACGAAACTTTTCATTCACATGGGTTGGGAAATCCTTTGCCTAACAGTTGATCAAACCACATTGAAAGTCGTCAGCCGGTTTCTGGGTATTAACTTTGGGTCAATTGTCACCAAGCCATCTGTTGTGTCGTTATGTGTTCAAGAGGTCACTACAAATAAACCATTCATCTGCAAAACATTTGTCATCCATCTTGACCATCCCTGAGTCAGTCCTTACAGCTACATTTATTTAACTTGATTTATGATTTCGTGTTGTGGGCTTGCCTGCAACGGATCGTTTTCTATCGACATCAGCACATTATCTAGAAAGATGATCTAGGAATCATCATTACCTTGAGATCTGCATGCCTCAATGACAGGTTTCTCGCCTTTGACGACAGTTTACATCATTGACTTTCGATCGAAGGATTCCGTGATATGTTCGACATCAACACATTCATTCACATCTCACGGATTGTACTAGGTACTTTGAGAACCATTAACATCACTGGTGGTTTCTCTCACACTTGTTAACAGTGTACATCATTGACTGGTAATCAAGTGGTTTCTACTATGTTCGACATCAACTCATTTATTCACATGGATAAAATCGTACTATTCCGAGAAGTAGAAATGAAGACCCTGGATCTAGTTTCCGCCATCCAGGCTGTGAGGAGTTTTGTATTCATTATATAGTAGACTAATTATAAACAGATGGTTGCGTCCATACTGTGTCTACATGAGTCTATGATTATGATGCACTGCGAAATCATTCTTGTATCAGAGCAGTAGTTAGTTTGTTAGTTAAGTTTTTGATCTGAGTATGGGAATGCCTACCTCAGTGATGATATGATCTCATATATGTATTTTGTGTTGAATATTTGTAGGTTCCATCAACAACCATACTGTCCTCCTTGGCAAGTCTTATACCTCTGCTCCTCATGTCAAACTCCAAAAAAGAGAGAGCCTTTAAAAGTCAATATAACTCTGGTTACGTAGTTTCTCTTACTCTTACCTGCGTGTACGCACCTCAAGTACATAATACCTGCGTACTTGTACGCTCTGTATGTAAAGAGGTGGGTGCATACTCCTATAAAGGTCAAAAGGCGCAAGTTTTACTTCAAAAAACTTACTTGCGGTCGATTCTAGAGCGTTCTAGAAGATGGTTTGACGTGGATTGAGCACCTCTAGATGGTTCATGCATCCCAATGAAAAAGGAACTTATCCCATGAAGAGGGGAGCTATCCCTTCGAAACAGGAGCTTATCCCATTGATGGTGGACCTGTTTAACTTCCTCCAAAGCATTATAAATACATGCATTGGGCCAGAGGGATGGGAGGTTGAAAGCTGAACATTCCTAAGGGTAGATGCTGCTGAAATTAGGACTCCCTTATAGAGCTTGAGAGGAGAGATCCCATTCCTTTCTTAGCTTCGTTTTTGGAATTAGGTGAGCTGATCAAAGTAGAGGAGAACTCTTGCTGGACCCTGGGAGGGACCTGCACAACACCAAGGCACTGCTTGTAAGGTTTCTTTTGTTTCCAATTAATACAATTAAGTTCATTTTTCTCAACAAGTTGTTATATATAATTTGTTTCATAAACTCCTTGGTCTCTATGATGAATATGTTTTATTATATGATTTATTCAAGTGCTATGTAATCGTTTGCTTGTTAGTGAATGCAGGCTTCAAGGAGAAGGAGCTCATCTGGATCGAAGAGGCTTGGCTGCTACAAACAGCGTTGGACTAAAGGTAAGCCTTAAACACCTGGTTGCTTTTATTTTAAACGCATATTTAGGGAAAGATAATGATTGATTGCTTTGTTTGTCACTAGAAAAGCCTTGTTTTCTAGGGAGGTTGGTTTTGTCCGCAAAATTGGCTCTTTCCGCATGACAAGTTCTTCCATTTGGACTATGTGTCACACGGAATGATTTGATCTCGCGGACAAGATAGACCTTCCTAGAATCTAAAGAAGACCTAATGACAAGCAAACCAATCACAAACTAATTTTTTCTAAATATGCATTTATAAACAAAGGCAAACAAGTGTTTTAGGCCTACCTTGGGTCCAACGCAAGTTTGTGGAAGCCTCGCTCCTTCGATCCAAATGAGATTCCTTGTCGCGAGTCTGCAAACACAAACAAGAAAACAAATTAAATAGCACCTGAAAATCCAATATCATAAAACATATTTAACATGGAAGTCAAGGAATTCATGAAACAAATGACATAAGACACTTTGTTGAGAAAAATGAATCTGATTGTATTAATTCAAATCAAAGAAGAACTTTACAACCTGTGCCTTGACGCTGACAAGCTTCTCCCAGGGTCTAGCAAGAAGTCTCCTCTAATTTGACAAGTTTCAATCTCTTCCCAATGAAGCCAAAAAGGTATGTGATCTCTCCTCTCAAGCTCAACTAGGAAGTCTTAATTTCACCAACATTTACCCTAAAAAATGTTCAACTTCTAACATACCTAGCAACCAGCCCAATGCTTGAATTTATAGTGCAATGGAGGGAGGTTACTAGGTCCTCCTTCAAAGGGATAAAGCCCTCCTTCAAAGGGATAACTCCTCTCATCAAGGGATTAGCTCCTTCTCTTTTGGGATGCATGAACCACCTAAGAGCGGCCAATCCACGTCAAAATTCCTTCTAGAATTATCTAGAATTAACCCAAAGTGATTTTTTTAGAAAAAAATTGTGCCTTTTTTACATTCACAGGGGTCCACACCCAGACCTTTAGGGACAGAGCGGACAGGTTCGTAGTTTTTGTAAACAGGAGGTGCGGGACCGCAGGCAATAGTGAGAGAAAGTGCGGAACCAGAGTTTTGTTGATTTTCAATGTCTTTCTCTCATTTTCAAAGCTTGACTTGAAGAGCTGAGGTCTGAGACTTGCTTAGGAGGACAGTACAAGTGATGATAACCCCATACTGACTGCAAATAATCATGGTGACGATATTTTTGTGTAACATATTGCCCCCTAAAGTGCGAAGTCTGTAGTAGATGAGGATTTCATTTATCATTTATGAAGATTGAAGTACTTTATCATTTCTAGGATCATCTTGCGGAGAGCCCGGTTAGAACTTGTAAAAACATTCAATGCAAGATATATATATGAGATCATATCATCGTTGAGGTAGACATTCCCATACTCAGATCAAAACTGACTTAGAAAACTAACTACTGCTCTGATACAGGAATGATCTTGTAATACATCACAAGTATAGACTCATGTGAACATAGTATGGACGCAGCCATCTGTTTATGAATAGTCCATTATATAATGAATACAAAATTCCTCGCAGCCTGGATTGTAGAAACTAGATCCAGGGTCTTCATTTCTTTTTCCCGAAACAGTTCGATTCTATCCATGCGAGTGAATGCGTTGAAGTCGAACATGGTAGAAACGACTTGATTACCAGGCAATGATGTAAACTGTTAACAAGTGTGAGAAAAATCAACAGTAATGTCAATGGCTTTCAAAGTACCTAGTACAATCCATGAGATATGAATAAATGTGTTGATGTCGAACATGTCACAGAATCCTTTGACCGGAGGTCAATGATGCAACATGTCGTTAAAGGCAAGAAACCTGCCATTGAGGCATGCAGATCCCAAGGTACTGACGATTTCTAGATCATCTTTCCAGATAATGAGTTGAAGTCGATAGAAAGCAATCCGTCGTAGGCAAGCCCACAACACGAAATCATAGATCAAGTTGAAGAAATTTAGTTGCAAGGACTGACTCAGGGATGGTCAAGATGGATGACAGATATTTTGCAGATGAATGGCTTATTGGCAGTGACCTCTTGAACACATAACGACACAACAGATGGCTTGGTGACAATTGACCCAATGTTAATACCTAGAAACCAGCTGAAGACTTTCAATGTGGTTTGATCAACTGTTAGGCAAAGGATTTCCCAACCCATGTGAATAAAAGTGTCGTGTTCAAGAGTGGTTACAAAGTATGACAAATAGGCTCATTTTTCTCTCTTTTCCCCCACCATTTCTGGCAAGTACCTCTTTATTTTTGACAAGCTTGAGGATGATAACATTTGCTTGATTATAAGCTAATCCTTCGGATGAGTCCAACTTAGTTTAAATTTGAACCCTAAGAAGGAGTGGTTCGTTCCTGTTTGTAATTGAACAAGTCCTTTACTGTGAAATTTTAACGAGTCCAGTATAGGAAAAACTCGGTTTTTTTCAATTTTAGAGAGTCTGAAAAAACTTAAGAAGACTCTAGGGTTGACCTTTTTCGTAAATTTGTGTCTCCCAAGCCCGAAAAAGTATAAAATAATACTTGAAAGAACCGCTTGATCTTTAAGATCAAGGAGTACTTTTCGTAATTAGTGCCCCTGATCCGAAAAAGTAAAAAAGCGATCAAGGACACATCAATTTATAACCAATATCGAATTTGAAACGACAAAAAACCGACAATCTTTTCATGTTTTTACGGTTAGAAAAGAGCTGTAAGTGGACCGTCTTTTAGTTCCATTTTAACGAGTTTAAAAGAAAAACTCGGCAATCTTTTCATGTTTCAGGAGTCAGAAAAGAGCTTAAAGGTGACTCTAAATGTTTTTTCGTCGAAAATGATAGATTTCCCCTGAATAATCCGTTATCTTGAACAAAAATGAAAACCTTACTCATACTTGTTTGAAATGGATAAAAATGTTGCAAAAATACCTTTCCAAAGTGAAACATAAACAAATTACAATTTATTTACTCAAAAAACTTATAAAAAGGGATTTCGTCAATTCATTTTTACCGTTTGAGTTTTGGGTGAGAAAATAGTGCTTTTGTTCAGAAAACTGCCCGTGAAGATTGCGGAAAATCCAATCGTCGGAATCGAACGCCAGCTTCTCCAAGTAATCCACATCATTCTACTTTTCATTTTTAACCATTTCATTTCTTGTTTTAGGCTTTTATTTCATTTTTTGGAGGGTTTTTAGGCTTAAAACCCGCGCGCAGGGGCCCGCAGGCGTAACACTGGTTGCCCGCAGACCCCGACTTTTTCTGAATGCGGAAAAAGTAAGGGGTCCGCACCTTCCATGTAGGCAAGGTGTGGACCCGCGCACTGTCTCTAGCACAGAGGATGCGGTCCCCACAGCAAGGGTTTTTAACCCAAAATTTCTCAAAATTGACCCAAACAATTTAGTTTCTAGCATTCTAATTTGTCTTTTTACTGGATGCAGACAATACATCATACTAGATTGGCATGAAAGAGAGCATGAGGACGTGGATCTAGCCGCGTTGATTCACCAACCTTCGATAGATGCATTGACGACCTGCGGCTTGTACAAATTCTGGGCCATACCTGGCATGAGGGCCCAGGTGGATTTCTTATAGTGGCTGGTTGACAGATGGAACATACAAGACCAGTGCTTCTTCAATGGTGTCCACCAGCTCGAAATCGAGTTGGCAGACATATACTTCTTGACCAGTTTGCCTAAGATAGGTGAAGACTTGACTCTATTCGGGACTAGGCTAGGTGGCCAATCTGTCGCTAGCCTCTGACTAGAGTTCTGCAACAGCCAAGCTAGAGACAAAGGGATAGACATAAAAACCATATCCTTTCCTGAACTCATGGTGATCGCATTTACTGTCACTAGACTTTGCGGGAGTGCCACATTACATATTGCCACCGGATCCCAGATGCAGATGGCAGTTGATTGCTTTCGAGGCACCATCTTCAACTGGTGCGACGCTGTGTTGGCCAATGTGAAAGGCCAACTGACCAGAGCTAAGAACGGACAACTAAAGACCTTTGGTTATGGGGCTTTGGTTGTGAGCTTTGGTCTGGAGAGGGTTCCCATGTTGATCCCGCAGGACCTTACTGTTGGAGTTGAGCTTCCTCCAGAGCCCAAACTGATGCGATGGGTCACAGTTATGGTCCGTCATCCGGACGAGGGGACAGAGGTTGTTCGATTCAAACCTGAGTATTTCCAATGGTTGGAAAACCAGGTTTTTTCTATTCAGGACTTCCCTTACACTGGGGTAGATTTTCATGGTGACCCATACATGGCTCTTCTACCAGGAGAGCAATGGGATGACTCAGGTAAAATCATTTTCAACATTTTTCCTATTTTAATTTTTTTTATTATTTTTCTGTCGTCCGAAAACTGATAGTAAAAGCTTCAAATGTAGATGTGGGTCCACAGCGACCAGCCGCTCTCCGGCCTTACGAGAGGAAACAACTAGTTGCAGCCATGCCAACCCCACAGGACGAATTAGCAGAGGTTTTAGCCGAGTTGGAGAGTCATCTAGAGTGCTAGACAGGAGATATAACGGAGACCATCATAGATGACATTCCTCTTCGACTTCAGCGCTATGTGATTGGGGTCCCAGGACCTTTTAGGAGGCTCCTTTACAAGGTGGCCCATGCAATGGTTTCTTATCGAGATCATCACCAGTGATAGGATGATTGCCTATTGTGAGCACATATGACATTTTTGTTTTTTGTACTTATCATTTTTGCCGATCATAAGATGTTTTTCAACCTATGATCGAGGACGATGTATTTTTGTCACACTCCTATATATATATATATATATATATATCACTATTATCGTCTTATCTGGTAAATCATGTTATGGAATGGTTTCAAATTTACATGTATGATTATTGCAAATGTATACTTAACATTCGAGAAGCAATTGCATCTGCTAATGTATTTAAAGATCTTGGAATATGCTGATATTCAATATAATCAAATTCACGTTCCAAGAGATGACACTCTAAAAAATAATCTCAATAACACTGGATTTCTAATGGCATACACTCAATTAAGCTGTAATACAACGAGTTCAGAATCTAACCTCACTATCAAACTCCGAATCCCAAATGAAATAGATTCAGATAATAACTCAATCACTGCACTATACTCGGCAATGTTGTTCGTTGTTTGACCGAGGCTTACCCCATGCATAGATACGAACTCGTCAGACGGCGAATAGACAAGTTGCGGAAGAAATGTTCCGTGTATTACGAGAAGCACCATCAGCGAAACCAATGTATGTTTGAAGAGGCATCGACATCTGCAATATCAACAGTAAAACCAAGATAAGCAGGAATAATGACGAAAAAACACTCTCTAAGCTAAGCACGCTGTTTAAAATAAAACACACCAGCTAGAAAGAAAAACTATCATAACTAAAGATTCTCCATACCCATTCTTTAAGAATAATACCTCTTCAAGTAAAGACCATTTATGGGTTTACCCAAAGAATCCCCGTCAAAGTCTACCAATTCATAGGCCCCTTTTGCTAGCTTTCGCTTTACAACATAGGGACCATGCCACATAGGAAAAAAATTTCTAGTGCCCAATTTATCATTAACTTGATCGTAAACTAAGACTAGATCTCCTTTCGAAAAATTTCGAGGGGTCACATTTCGATCATACTGAGCTTTCATACGTTTTGCGTGAGTCTCGATCGCCAATGCAGCATCACGTCGATTGTCATCTAATTGAGCCAAGTATAACAAACATTTTTCCTCTTCGGAAGTGGCTGGAAGTAACTCGATGGCCATTTGCAATGATGGAATTTCGCATTCAACGGGTAACACAGCTTCCAGACCATAAACTAGTTGGAAAGGAGTGAACCTCGTTGATGTTTTTACTGAAGTTCGATATGCCCAAAGTGCTGAAAATAGCATGTTATGCGAATTCGATTGATGAATCCCAATGATTCGTCGGATTATGATGACCAAAACTTTGTTGATGGATTCAACTAGACCATTAGCTTGTGGATAATAAGGAGTTGAACTATCGTGACGCAAACCAAACTGACCTGTAAGTTCGGTCATCAGAACGTTTCGAAAATGACGCCCATGATCAGTGATAATCGCTTGTGGGACACCAAACCTAGCAATTATATGATTGAACACAAAAATTGCAGCTGTTTTGCCGTCTGCCTCAAATGTAGGCATCGCCTCGGCCCACTTGGTAAAATAATGTACCGCAAGGATGATATATGCATGCCCCCCAGCTGAGTGAGGGTTACATGTAATAAAATCGATACCCCATTTGGAAAAAAGACCAATGACAATTATAGGGTGGAGAGGAGCAAGTGGAGCGCGCATATTTCGATAAAAAATTTGGCAGTTGTGGGATTTTCGGACAACGTTAATACAATATTTAAACAAAGATAGCCAGAAGTAACCAACGCGCAATATCTTTTGGGCTGTGGCATACCCAGACATATGATCACCACACGCTCCAGAGTGACAGTCATTTAGAACCCTTTCAGCGTCCTCGTGAGTTAAACAATGGCAAAAAACATAGTCTGCCCCACGGCGACAAAGAGTATCTCCAATACTCCTAAATTGTTGGGACTGGAATCGTATTTTACGACGTTCTGACCTTGAAATTTCTAGCCAAATGGATTGGGTCTGGAGATAAATGATGATATCCCCATACCATGGATCTAAAGTGCTAATTACAAACAAGGATTCTTCCACAATGGGCTCTTCTGCCACAGTTTCCGTGTTAGCACGCAGGAAGTCACACATTAACTCCGCAAAAACTAAAGATTTCTTAGACTTAGATTTTTGAAATTCCAAGTCGAACTCCTGCAGGATAACAATCCATTTAGAGTACTTTCCCCCTAGAAATTTCTTGTTCAAAATGTAGATCATCGGGTTGCAATCAGAAATTAATATAGTTTTTCGTAGTAAAATGTAGTGACGAAAATGTTGGACATCTTGAACAACTGCGAATGCCAATTTCTCCACATGTGAGTATTTTAGCTCAGTTGGATTTAAAGTTCGACTAAGGTAATATATCACATGTTCAGTACCGAATTCATCTTCCTGAACTAGGACCATTCCAATGGTGGAATGAGAGGCGGCGAGATACAAGAAGTAATCCTGGTTGTAGTTGGGAGGATGCCATAACGGTGCATGGGTCAATGCCTGTTTTAGTGCATCAAAAGATTTCTGAGCTATCTCATCCCAATATAATGGAGTATTCTCTTTCAACAACTGGGTAAAATCCTTTGTAACCTCAGCGTAGTTAGGAATGAATCGTCGTACAAAGTTTGCTTTCCCTTGAAAACTTTGGAGTTGGCGAAGACTCGAAGGAGGAGGCAATTTGACAATAACTTCGACCTTCGAGGGATCGATGCGAATGTCGGCTTTAGAAACTACAAACCCCAGCAATCAACCCGTTTCTATACAGAAAACACATTTTTGCGGATTCAACCGAATCCGATAATGCCTACACCTCTGTTATCACAAAATCAAGCACTGCAGGCTGCGAATCAACAAGACTTTGTGTAACTATTTCAAACCAGACTTTTGACTAAGGCTTAGCCTCCTTAGCCTGAGAGGGCTCTCTCACAGGTTATGAATATTGACTAATGACAAGATGGCTAACTCTTACAAGACACATGAAAAATATACTGGCTGGACAACATTGAATTTATTCCCATTGGGCTTATGGAGTCTCTCATATCTCAGTAAACAATAACACTATCTTTTCATAGAAATCAGGGCACTTTACATCTAAATGTTCAAACATAACTTTGAAACCACAGTTTGCCAAGGCACACAGGAAGTCAAAGCATGATTCATGAGTTCTGAGTGATTATGCATTAACAAAACTGTAAAAGAACCTTAAAGAAAGTATACCATCACATATTTGAACAAGAAGATCCATTGTGAATCCTGAGAAGAAAACACAGTCATTTGCATTACTGAAATTTGTTTATACATAAACCAAACCAGTCTTCTCCAAAACATCCAACCTCCATTACATCAAAGTTTGATCTATATATAGAGATACATCCTTAACCACTATGAGCTTCTTCCTCCAGCATGAGGGGAGCTCGAAGACTATTACTAATTACCCCTATCTACCAATTAACTAATTCATTAAATACATTAAGTGTTGACTGTAATTACAAAAAGTGCTAATTAAACTACACATCTAATTCTATCTTCCTCGTATCATGATCCTTCTTTGCTCTTGGACACCTGTCTCCTTTCAGTTTGGCTGAGATAACTGAGAAGCGGATGCAATGAACAAGGTTAGCATTGGATACTGGATGCGCTGATGATTCATTAACCATAAGGATAAACCCCTGTTTTTCCGGTCCCTGTCTCCCATCATCCTTCGAAAGTTAAGCAACATGTTCCCAGCTCTTTAATACCCCAAAATCGATGGGCCTCACCATATTTCAGATGTGTTGGAGGCTTCGTTGATGGACATGTGTATAAACCAAAACAATACTCCTCGTATGCCATTTCTGCCAAACCCTAATTGGTCATAAAATACCTTTATAAAAGCTTTAACTTGAGACAAAATATTTCACCTTTACAAAAAGGCACACTTGTCATTATCTGAATGGCTAGGATAGCCTCATGTAGTCTCCTTTATGTTCCTTAAGCGTTTCCTTCAAAAATCTGCTGATCTTACCATTAAACTAATTGTCTTCATCATAAAACAACACCTACAGCAGTTTCGTAGCGCGCTACGAAACTGCTGTTTTTGCTAAAACAGAGTATATTTGCATTAAGGCGTTCTTTGCTTGATCCTTTACTCTTTAAACTTCCTCTACAGGTGTCAGAGACTTATATGACTTTAAAATAATGGAGCTTAAACAAAATTGACCAAAACTAAAAAGGGCACCTTTTTCTTCAAATCAATGAGCTAGTTGACCTAGCTGTATCTTTAAATTTGCAACCTCCTTCTTCAAGGCTTTGTTTTCAGCTCTCAGGCTCATATTCATTTTCCTGATGAGTTTAGCTTGCTTGAGGGCTGGAACTGTCCATGTATATACATCAGCCACTGAATCTACCTGACCCACTAGGTTTTTGCTGCCTTTCAACACAGCTTTTCGATAGTTGGCATACCTAACTGCAAGCTCTTTACTAACATTCTTTGCCTTGGCAACTTCATCTTTTGCTGTCCCCGCTTGGTTTTTTATGGCTATAACATTTCCTCCTTGGGTAATAATAACTTTTCTGTTCGTCTTTATGCTTGACTGCCTCCACTGTTTTGGACAATACTTCAATTACCTCTGTTCTGGGCATCTTTACATCTTTCTCTCCTTTATGCACTTTCTCAGCTTCCCTAATTTGTTTCCTTGTAACCGGCCTTCGTGGTTTGAAAATAAACTCTTCATCAGGTTCATCAAACCTTAGTCTCTTTGAAGCTTTTGATTTCTTAGTGCTCTCCGGTGATGATTGAGTCAAATCAATATGCATGGGTTCAATATGTACCGGTTCTACCTGCTCAAACTCAATGGCCTCAAGCAAATCACTTACGCTGGCCTTTGATATTGGACTTTCCTCAACAGCTACTGATTTGCCCTTCTCCTTGCTTAATTGACTCCTTTGTTTTAACTCTTGATACTCTTTCAGACCCACTTGATCCAGGTACATCTTTCTTGTGCTTAACCTTTTCCTTTGATGACTGAGGTGGCTCTTTAATAACCAAGGGCTTTACTGGTTTGTTCAACTGAGACTTGGTTTTCTTTTTATCCCTTGCCTCCTTTCTAAGCTCATCTTTGTAGGTTCCTCCATTGATTCTTCTCTTTCTCTAACCGGCTGTGGGGTGAGGCCTGTCTTACTCTGGAAACCAGCCATATAAATGAAAGAGTTCCAATCCCTACCAATTTTTTGAAGACCATTCAGCACTAACAGTTTGACTAAACCATGGTGAAATAATGATGTCTCACAATCATCCTTTCTCAATTGGACTTTGTCACACATCTTGTTGAGACTACGAAACAAGTAAAATGGGATATCTATAGATGCTTTACCCGTAAAATGCAGCAGCAACTTAAAATGATAGGAGTAAACCTTATTATATCTCCCATCACAGGTTAAATACTGTTGAATACAGGTGAGCAAAAGGGCATAGTGCTCCTTAACATAATTTCTAGGCACAGCCTTTGTCAGATCTTCATTCACATATGCCTCTTTCAGGAATTCTTTGCAAGGGTTCATATCAAATTTGAAGTTTTTAAACCACTCCTGCCCCCCTCTTGGAATCTCAGTAACATTAGCAATTGCCTCTGGAGATACTTGGAATTCTAACATAGAAACTTTAGAATTTAAGCCTGTAAAGTTCAAGGCAAAATCTTTTGTTACCTGAGCGTGGCCACCCTGCAGCTTTTCACAGAAATTCCAGCAACCAGCATCCTTGAAAGCTTTTCTCACACCTTCATCTCTCAATGCAAGGTCCAATCCCTTAGGCTCCATCCTTTGACATCTTCCAGACCGATTCTCCTTCCTCTCCATTCCGCTTTTGAAATCTTTCGCACACAGAATCACCACCAGCTTCAACTCAAATGGCAAATTCAAATTTTTAGAACGCATGCTTGCTTGCAATCAGGCTCTCTTGAAAAAGAAGCTTGGGCTCATTTGCAATTCAAGTGTCTTATCATACAAGCTGGCCACTTTATGCATCGTTAACAAACATCATAACACACCCATGCATGATAAAACCGTTTGAATGATTTTTATGTGCGTGGCTATGAACCTATTGGTGGAGTGATGGCTCATAAGTGCTTGGAAGGTACGCCAACTGACAATAACCGGACGGACACAATGACTCATCCCCAGACATGACCCTTTAAGAATCTGCGCTGCAAAATGCCCGAATCCGCGATTTCGTAGCGCAGATAGTTACAAATTAGCAAAATGCGCTGGGAAATGGCTGGATACTGACGTGCTGCGAAAAGGTTAAAACATAATTGCGCTGCAAAATCAACCAATAAAACTGCGCTGCGAAAATACGGAAAGGACCAGTGACGTATACAAGATAAGACATGTCTTAAACAATCATGATGGAGGATGACCAACGGTATTTGAAAATGATTCACATCAAAATCCTTTAGAAACATGACCCCTAAGTAGTAAACATAGGACAACAACCATTTGACACCCATTTTTGACAGTGAAATTTGGACAAAATTTATGTACATGTGACTGCAGTTCTAGGTGATAACAACCTCATAAATATTTCTCGTAAATGGACAAGGTGATCAGCTCGATGTAATGAATGAGCAGGAAAATCATCGATATAGGGTTGCACAATGTGCTTGATGTCATGAAACGGATAATACATGGCCCTTTGAAAAGTTTCTACAACATTCTTGAGCCCAAAAGATAACTTGCAATAAGAAAATGTCCCCCATGGCCAAATGAAAGCCGTTTTTGGTTGATCGGTAGGTAGAATATTGATTTGATTGTATCCGGAAAAACCATCCATGAAGGAGAATATTTCGTTGTCGGCACAATCATCAATGATTTGATCGATATAGGGAGTTGGGTAATTGTCCTTTGGACAGGCTCGATTAATGTCCCTATAATCGATACATATTCTTATTGTCACTTGCTTTTTGTTAACCGGAACAATATTCGATACCCATTCCGTTAACGGGATCGGATAAATGAAACCTGCTATGAGTAATTTTTCAACTTCTTCTTTAATAGCAGCAGCTTTTCTTGGGTGAATCTGACGCAAACATTGCCGGACGGGTTTAGCGTCCGGGTAAGTCTTGATTTCATGAACAAAAATTGTGGGATCAATTCCTGGAATTTCCTCATAGGACCAGGCAAACACGTCGCGGAATTATTGAAATAGCGCCTTATATATTTGAATTTCATTTTCTGTACATGAGGCACCTATATGAATGTTCTCAACAATTCCAGGCTTAACCGAAATGTCAATAGGAATAGTTCGAGAGATGTTTCCAAAATTTAACTCTGAATCAGGATGTTTCATTCGATTCTGAGGTTCCTTGACATATTCAGTCGTAAAAATTGATGAAAAATCATTTTCAAAACGATCATTATCGGGTAAAAACGAATATCTGTGATGGAGATCTTCCCATGGTAAATCATCTACACATAGGATTTCACGAATTTTCTCATCAGAGTGAACAAGTTCCAAAAACGTGATTGAATCCGAGCTTGATGTGAAAAGTGATTCTTCACGGACCACATTCATTAAGTCAATTTCAGTTGAAGATGGGTCGGTAAACGATTGCACGACCTCATATGCAATTTCATATGGACTCAAAGGCATGACATCACCAAATGAGTCTATCTCAGATTCAGAAGGAACGATCCAAGGATCATCATAAACAATGGTGTCTGATGTAATCATATGAATGGTTGCAAAGGAAGACGATGCGTTGATCGGAGGAAAAAGAAAAGTTCCCAGTAAACCGACATCTTTAACTAGTCTTACTCCAACATCCTTATACGGGATAGTCGTTTTATCGACATGCTGAATACTTTCAGAAGAGGCTGGGTTGGATGAAAAGTAAGCCAGCTGGTCTATTGTTACGATCTTTCCATTATGATGAAACTTTATAACCCGAAAGATCGATGAAACGACAATTGTCATAGTGTAAGACCAACTTCGACCCAAGAGAAGGTTGTAATCTAGAGGGGCATCAACCACCTCCACATCTAGATTAACATGTTTTCCTTCAACCCCTATAGGAAAATCCTGTAGAATGCCAAAAGAATAAACCCCATGGCCATCAAAGGCCTTTAGAATCATCGGGGATTGATTTAGCGAAGGATAACCAAGCGATCTCCAACACTGTATCGACATAATACACGTTGAGGCTCCCTCATCAATCACAGTCCGATGAATAGGCATGTTTTTGACTATCACTGGATTTGGAAAGCCATTTGATAAAGTAAGTGCGGCATACTATTTTCTAGATCGAAAATTATTAGGTTCGAGTCCTAAACGTCAACAGCTCCTATAGCTGACAAAAGTAATTTACGTTGTGCTGGACATGATTGCAGCACTTCCAAAGCCGACATTGCTGAGGGTGAAACAACTAAATCCTCAACAATGTTATAGTTCTGAGCCGCTCTCGCATGTGGATTGAACGCTGACTTTCGAAGTATACCCTTGGTGGCGGTTTGATTACAAAGTCTGGATTAGGTTTCTCGATATGTAGTGGATCGGAACCGGGAGCTGAGGTTGATGGGTTAGAATGAGAAGATTTTGCTTCTTTACCATCAACAGGACTTTTACTACCATAATCATGCGATCGAGTCGCAATCCTAACATGGGACATCATCAGTATGGGTTCTTCATTGGCACTCTAGGAAGAACCTATCATCTTACTGTCTTGACTTGGAAAAGGATCCTTCAAAACAGCAGGAGTTTGGGAACCTTTGACAATCTTCGCTACCTCTACACAATGAGGGCAGTCTCTTGTAAAATGTTCGTCGTCACAAATGGGACAAGGATAACAAGGTTTGCGTTTTTCATCATTGGATTTCGATTTTTCAGGTTTCTCTTTCAAATTTTTGTCCGTTTTATTCTTCTTCTTCCCTTCTTCCCACCGGATTTTGATTTGGCTGTAGATGACTCTACAACGTGAATATTGGCGGAAATCTCTGCGGAAGAATCTCTTGTCGAGGAATCAGGCAAGATTATGATAGGAGAAATATTCTTGGAAGACTTCTTATTACTCTTAGTGTTAACCGTACCAATCATCCCATTGGCGGCATGAGATCCCGAAGGAGCTGCAACGATTTGATTTTGCTTGGGAAGATCGGGGATTTTCTCGTATAACGTACCTGACTGAGTTTAGAACAAGTCAAGGCACTGTGCTTGAGTAATTACTTTCTCCTCAGTAACAACTCCTGCTTTAGCTACATCTTCAGTGATCTTTGGCAACAAAGACTTTACAAACCATTCAGCCAAGATCTGATCTGGAATACTCCAGAAGTAGGTGGTTTAGATTGAACAGATGTTGCGGCAGTTGCAGCAGTCGTTTGAGGCGGAGTACGAGGCGTACTAGGCCCATGCTGAGAAACTACCGAAGGTATAGAAGTTTGAATAGTACACTGGACAGGTTGCTGGGGTGTACCAGAAGCTAAGGGTTGTCCAATTTGAGATGATAACTGTACATTTGGCTGCAACACCTGTTGAGTTTGCGATGGATCCCACACTAATTCATTCTGGGGTATGGACCCATAACAGGTTGAGATTATTGAGGACCGTAACTGGGTTGAGGGTAGGATTGACAATTCAAAGGTACATTTCTCATTTCTTGAACATATGATTGACCGGAGGGTGGTTGGAAACATTGGTTCGAGCACTGACCTTGGGGTTGATACCCTTGAGGCACGTACTGATACTGGGGTTGACCTTGAGGTATAAATTGATGCTGGGGTTAACCTTGGGGTACATATTGAGTCTAGGGTTGACCTTGAGGAACGTCCTGCCCCGTAGGTATGTATTGTCCTTGAGGTTGCCCCCGAGGCGCAAATTGGGTACCTTGAGGTTGCCCCCCAGGCGATTGAGGATTTTGAGGCTGCCGCAGGCAGTAACTGGCAACCTTGAGGTTGAGGATTGGGAATAGTACCTGACATCATGATAATATTTTATACGTTCAACGGCTTAATACCATTGCTTCTAGTTAATAACCCTTGCTCAATGGGTTGAGGAGATGCTCTCGAAAGATTACCAGAAAGCGACTGATACCCAGAGGGAACAGAAGGACCGCCGTACAAAAAGGATTCGGGCAATTGAGTAAACATGGACGATTCTCTTGACATATTTAACGGAGGATAGTAACCTCTAGGTGTTAGGTGATAAGGAACACGAGGTGGTGAAAAACTTAACCCTGGGTTTTCTAAGAATTTAGTCAAAGAAAGATACCAAGCACTGCTCCTAGGTGGACCGTAAAAAATTGATTCACGCTCCCTTAGCTCAATAGCAGGTTGATTTTCTGGGATAGGGATGCCTACTTCTTCTTCCGGAGTAACAAGTTCTTCGATAGCTATAAGTCCAGAAGGAAGATTTTGGGTAATTATTCTTTCTACCCTAGGTGAACCAGGACCACTAGAAGCTGGAGAAGAAAACCCCGATGTCGGAGTAGTAGCAAATTCACTTTCAGGTTCGGATATTTCAGGTTCCTCACCTATATCACTAGTAGATGAAAAGCTACCAATAACTTCAGAAACAAACACTGACTGTGGATTATAATCTGCTACTAAAGCTTGAAAATCAAGATGTACCACCAAAGAAGACTCTCTTTTTTCAGGTGGCCCAACTCTACTGTCTCTAGGAGTTACGAGGACTTTCAATCCTTCAGGCTGGCTCGGTGAAAACTCAAGAGGTTGGCTCCGAAGTCTACGGACTTCCTTGGTAATTCAGCCACGGTTAAAAAATTTTAACTACTTCACACGCAAACAAAGTAAAATCTCAATGAAAACCACCTAAAGCCTCTAAAGAACCAAACAAATTTGAATCACACGCCTAAAGAATATATGAGATCAAACACACACACAACAGTAACTTTCCGTACTGAAAACACTAGTTGGTGATGAAATCCAACATCATAGAGTTCAATACGAAAATGGCGGTTGGAACAGTTACCCCGGCAACCTGCTTAATGAATAGACTGGCACAAGTTTCTCCACTTAACAGTCTCGAGGGAAGGGAACCCCCCAGAAAATCCAAGTGAGTCTAGCCGACGTTTGCTCCAGGTACAGTGGGATCTTCCCACCACTGTCACCTTTAGGAAGAATCCTAAAGAATATGGCCACCAAGGTTACCAACTGAAACAAATATACATGGGGGAACAGTCTATGATCCGATACGCACGCAAGGGCAGAGTAGCAAGCTCAATCCCCTTGAAGGCTCCTTGACATAATCCAAGGTTTACCAACAAGTAACCCCAGGCTCCTCGACAATGGTTAATCCGAGGTTTACTGTTTTTAAAACGTGAATATCTGACGTCGTTCCTAATGAGGAAGGGTTGATTCCCACACTGGTTTGGACACGATCTCGTGCTTCTCCTTTCAGAGGGGCTTTCCCAGAGCATAAATGCAACAATTGGATTTCTTCCCTACCACAAGATACAGCTACTTGCTTGTTTTTACTGTCTTGGAGAGTTAATTACTGTCCTACTCTAAGACACTAGCCTAAGCTATGTTGGTGTATCAGAGCCCTAGAGATTTCTAAAAGCATTAATGATTTCTTTGTAAGAATAACAGGTGCATGAGAGGACGCAGGAAACCTAATTTCACAGGCGGCAAAGGCGGAGGAGGAAGAAAAACCTTTATTGACGAAATCATCTCAAAGGCCGAAACATCACAGAGGACAAGTTCCCGGAGACCTCAGATCCACTTTTCCTTACAAACAGATCGACAGACGGAGGAAGTACTTGGACCTGAAAGGAAGCTGGAAGTACCAGAATACACTGAGGAACCAGTAGAAGAACCTGAAGAAACAGAAGCTACAGAAGGTAAAGTAAGCGATTCAGGAAAAAGACCAATGGAGGATAACAGAGCAGAAGGAAGGGGGGAAATCTCACTCTCTACCTTGGAGTTCCCTATTGGGGAGCTCCCGAGAGGAGCAACCCCTATGAAGAACATTCCACTCTCAGCATTACCCAATTTTCATGGGTTATCCTCTGAAGACCCGGATGAATTCCTCTTTGAATTCGATATACTATGTAGGAGTTATGATTATGTGAGCCCTAATCAGAAACTAAAACTGTTTCCAGCAACACTGAAAGGGAATGCGTTAAGGTGGTTTATGAGCTTAGGAGCTCAGGCAATCACTACCTGGGATCAGATGAAAGAAAGCTTTTTGGCCAAGTATCAAGATTACTGCCGGACAAGAGAAAGGAAGGAAGAATTGTTTAAAATGGTTCAGAAGGAGGACGAGAATCTGGAAGATTTTGTGGAAAGATTGCAGTATAATCTGCAGCGGTCTGACCACCCTAACATGAGTAAAGATATTCTGAAAACTATATTGCTGAAAGGGGTACGAGATCACTGCTTGGACATGTTGAACATGTTGGGAAAATGGGACATTTCCAAGGAACCATTTGATGAAATTATCAATCTCTGCATGAGATGTTCAAGAGGAGCAGTGAGCAGATCAAAAAGCAGGGACAATGTATATTCAAGAGTTCAGAAGTCAGCAAGTGGAGGAGCAACAAGGACTGAAATAGGTAATTTGTTGGAAGAATTTAAAACTGAGATGTTAAGCTCTTTTGCTTCACAAATTGATGCTCTGTAGGTAAAGAAGAAACAGGTAGAAGCAGAAGCTGCCCTAGCTATTTTTTGTTCCAAATGCAGAGAAAAACACTCACTCAGGGAATGCCCACTAGATAAGGTACCAATCTGCACGATCTGCGAAAAGGACCATGAGACCCAGCAATGCCCCTCTCTGCCTGGAATTAAAGCAGCATTGCAGTCAACTGAAGAAGAGGCTGAAGCAGTGTACCCGATGACACAGAGGAGGCAATGGCCACAAAGACAAGGTATGAATTCTAACACAACATTTAGTCGTTGGAATAATCATTCTCCTTTTCAAACAAATTACCCACCCATGAACCAAATGCAGTACCCACGCTTTAACACAATGAATTTTCTACCTATGCAGCAACCAAATCTTCCTTTTCCTGATCCTACCATATTGAATCCTTGGGTTCCCCAGTAACCGTATTTTAATCAATGGAATCCGAACTGGGCAGGCCAACAAGTGCCATTTCCTCAGCATCGACAGTCTCTTTCCTTACCATCTAATACTCCTCCAAATTACCAGGCAATTAGACCGCAGCTGCCTGTGCAACCCAACCCCAACCCAAATAACAATAAAGCCCTGCAAGTAATTGATATTCAAAATCAGCCTGTCTCCCCCATGCAATGTAACGATATCCATCTTCGCTCAGGGAGAATTGTTGAACCCATCATTGATGACATTACTGACTCTGATAAAGAGGAAGTTAGAAAAGAAAAACCAGCTAACAATAATGCTGAAACAGTCGAATCAGCATCTAACAACAATGATCAAACAACAGATCCGCCATTCCCTAAACATTTGGCTCTCACTAAAACACTGGAGAAACTTGCTTTTAACCTTTTAGGTGAACTACAGAATTTATATGTTAAAATCCCATTTTTGCAAGCACTAAGAGATGTTCCCATTTATGCTAGGATTGTTAGAGATATCTGTATAAAAAAACCTGGAAGAAAAGCTAAGGACCCCCTCACAGTTTATGTGATGGGAGAACTGACTGCTTTAATGACAGAAAAAGATCCTCCTGTGAAATATGGTGACCCTGGTCACCCTACAGTAACAGTCCAGGTTGGAAAAACTTTTGTCTCTAAAGTTCTAGTAGATTTAGGTGCTGCAATAAATATTATGACACTTGAAACAGCACAATTGCTTCAATTAAAAAACTTTATTAGGGAAACTCCAACCATCCTAGAGTTGGCTGATCGCTCTACCATTAAACCTGAAGGGGTCATTGAAGATCCAATAATTTCTGTAGAATCCTGGAATTACCCAGCTGACTTTGTGGTGTTACAAACCAAAACAAAGTTGGGGGGTCATTCGCTGATTCTAGGAAGACCTTGGCTGGCTACCAAACAACTTACACTTTATCCTCATGCTACACCCATGATTAATAATGACAATTCTGTATGGGTAGATTATGAGGATGAAGAAACCCAACTTATCTTGACTATCGAACAAGCTTTAACTTTCAAAGACTCTACCGAAGATGAATTAATCAGCAGCTTCATTTCTGAACCCTCTTCGGTCAGCCCAGAAACGTATAATCACTTCACTGCAATCTTGGAATCTGAATCTCAGCAGAACCTGAAAGATAAAAATTTATTTCAGACAACAGTAGGGAGTCCTTCCAAAAGTACAACAATAGAAATTGAGCCTGGCAAAATATTAAATATAAATCCTAACCTAACTGATAATGAAAAACAGCAGTTAATAAAGTTACTCCAGGAAAATAAAGAAGCATTTGCATGGGACTATACAGACATGAAGGGGATCTCTCCTGAGCTATGCACTCACCGTATTTATATTAAAGAAGGATCCCGCCCAGTCTGTCAACCCCAGCGGTGGATGAATCCAAATCTAAGGGAAATTGTGAAGGAGGAACATCAAAATTTTTTGAATGCAGGATCTATATACCCTATATCTGATAGTGAGTGGGTTTCCCCACTTGTAATTGTACCCAAGAAAAATGGAAAATGGAGAGTATGTGTGGATTACAGAGCTCTGAATAAAGCCACCCAGAAAGACCATTTCCCTATACCATTCATTGATCAGGTATTAGATAATTTGGCAGGTAAGAAATTCTTTTCATTTTTGGACGGGTTTAGTGGATATAATCAGATTAAGATTGCACCCCAAGACCAGGACAATACCACGTTTACTAGCCCATGGGGGACCTTTGCTTACAGGGTACTTACATTTGGGCTATGTAATGCTCTAGCAACATTTCAAAGAGCAGTGATAGAGATTTTTTCTGATATGCTAAATGATTCATTAGAAATATTTATGGATGACTTTACTCCTTATGGAGTGACTTTTGAAGATGCACTGCAGAATCTTGAAAAAGTACTTAAGCGATGTATAGAAGCACATCTAGCCTCAAGCAATGAAAAATGTCATATGATGATGAATCAAGGTATTGTATTGGGTCACTTCATCTCATTCCTAGGAATTCAAGTCGATCCACCCAAAATACAGGTAATTCAGACCCTCCCTATCCCTAAAACACAAACTGATGTAAGAAGCTTTTTCGGACATGCTGGATTAGAAGATTTATTAAGAATCTTTCCAAAATAGCTTCTCCTCTATTTGTGTTATTAACAAAGAATGCTGAATTTAAGTGGACTGATGATTGTGAAAAAGCATTTAATGAACTTAAACATCAGTTGTCTATAGCTCGCATTTTGAGAGGACCTGATTGGGCACTACCCTTTCATATATCCTCTGATGCCTCAGATACTGCAATTGGAGCTGTCTTGGGTCAGGAAAAAAATAGTCTTCCTTATGCCATTTATTTTATCAGTAAAAATATGACACCAGCTGAACTGAATTACACAGTCATTCAGAAGGAATTCCTAGCAGTTATTTATGTTATCAATAAATTTCGACATTATATTACTGGCTACACTACTTTTGTGCATACTGATCACTCGGCCATTAAGTATTTAATGAATAAATCAGTTACAAATGCCCGAGTCACCAGATGGTTATTATTACTACAAAAATTTGACATAACAATTGTAGATAGGCTAGGAAAAGAAAATGTAGTTGCTGATTTCCTTTCTCGATTAAAAACTGATGAAAATATTCCAGTAGATGATTCTTTTCCTGATGAATATTTATTTGCAGTATCTGCTCACTCACCTTGGTATGTAGACATTGCCAACTATTTAGTTGCAGGAAAATTGCCGTCGCACCTATCACACAGGAATTGATCAGGAAATCCGGAGATGCATTGGTGAAGATGAAATTTATGATGTATTAAAAGCTTGTCACGATGGACCTTGTGGAGGGCATTTTGCAGAATGGGTTATTATTGGCCCTCACTCTTCAAAGATGCAAGGAAATATGTGAAGGCTTGTGATAGCTGTCAAAGAATGGGCCAGCCTAATCATAGGGATGAAATGCCACTCAATCCCCAGGTAATTCTTGAATCTTTTGAGAGATGTGCATTAGACTTTATAGGTCCCATTAATCCTCCATCCAATCAAAGAGTGTACATATTAGTATGCACAGATTATATGACTAAACGGGTAGAGGCTAAGGCACTCCTTATGCCAATGAAGCAGTACTAACATTTTTATTTGAAGAGATCTTTGTTAGATTTGGATTGCCTAGAGAATTAGTCACAGATGGAGGACCTCCTTTCAACTCTCATGGGTTCAAAGACACACTTCAGAAATATCATATTAAGCACAAAATGACTACACTTTATCACCCCCAAGCAAATGGGCAGGTAGAAAGCACCAATAAAGTCATATAAGCCATTTTGACAAAAATGATAAAGGGTAATAGGAGGGACTGGTTTCAAAGGTTGCCTGAGGCATTATGGGCTTATCGAACTACTTGGAGGAATACTACAGACTTTTCACCTTATGAATTAGTTTTTGGAAAAAATGTTGTTTTCCCTGTAGAGTTTTAAATTAAAACTTTAAGAACTGCTTTAGCTGTTAATATTGACTTGACTGATGCACAGACAGCCAGGTTGCAGTAGCTTCAAGAATTGGACGAGAAGAGACTGGATGCCATCCATCAAACAACCATGATACAACAACAAAGAAGTAGGTGACATGACAGAATCATCAAGCAAAAACAGTTTCAGAAAGGTAACAGGGCTCTACTCTGTGACTCCCGTTTCGAGAATTTCCAAGGTAAGTTAAGAACAAGGTGGTTAGGGCCTTATGAAGTGGATGTTGTTTTTCCAAATGGGACAGTCAGAATTTTAACAATTGATGGAAGCAGAACACCACTACTAGTGAATGGGTATCGACTCTGTTTATATCAGCGGCCTGTTTCTAAAGAAGATTTTAAAGCCACTTGCATGGAAATTAAATAGTATTCTTTTCCAAGGGAACTTGCTGTCCCTCAAAGCACTTAAATCTCTGTTTATTTATGCATTTTTTTATTTTAGATTAGATATTCTTTTTTTTAAATCCCTTACATTTCAGTATTTTGCAGATTTTAGCTTTAGAAAATAGTTGAGAACAAAAGCTTTAAAGGAATCATTTTGCGGAGTTGGGAGCCCTGTTGCTGCGACACCAATTCCTGTTGCTACAACACCAATTCCTGTTGCTGTAACACCATTTCCCGTTGCTGCAACACCATTTCCCCGTTGCTGCAACACCACTTCCTGTTGCTGCAACATTTTTTCCCTTCGATGTAACATCACTTTTAGTGGCTGCAACACCAATCTCCGTTGCTGCAACACCACTTCCCGATCCCGTAATACCTTTATCAGCATTCCTCTCATAAAAACGCCAGTCTCTCCACTTCAGCCCCCAAAGAAACAAATTTTTATAAAATAAACCATTTCCTATGATGATTACAATACTCTATTATTACTTCCCGTCATTATTATTAAAAATCTCCGGTCCGTTTTAATCATTATGGATCCAGCAAAATATAAGACAAGACTTTTCGACGCAGCGATCAAAAAGGTAAAACATAAAGGTACGCATGATTATGTATGGACATTAAATAATAGTTAATGTGGAGATGCTAATAGGACCACCGAATGATTGTACTTCCAATCATATCGCTTACGCATAGCTTTTTGGGGGGATTACCAAAGCGCTCTCATAATTGCATAGTACGCCAACTGCCGCCGCCCTTAATGCTCCCGGTAATACGTAAAAGTCATCCCATCACGGCATGTTACCGTTTGCAACGGTTTACTCTGAATTGAAATCAGAATCTCGGTTCTGAACTGAGAATTTTCACTGAAACAACAGCTATGGGAGGGAATCTCATCACATACGAACCTGGTACAACAACACTTCTTGAGCTCTACCCCGAGGTTTATCAAATCTTTCTGCAAGCGGGATGGCTGGATTATTTTAGGAGACTCCCAGACTTTGATGCACAGCAAGTCCTCGAGTTTGCATGCAATTTAACAGAGGGATTTTCTGTCGTTCGGGGAGTTCAAATCCCAGTCACAGAGGAAGTTATAGCCCAAGTTACCGCACTACTAGCTAATGACACACGGTGGTTCAGTAGGAAGCACTTGATCCTGAATGCGCAGCAGGATTTTCTTCAACCAGGGGAGCAGGTGGAACCAAGGGCAGAGGCGTAGCACTTCAGTCATTACCTCAACCGTGGTCGAAAGTTGCTGAATCTGTGAAAAAATACCTGACGTGCGAAGGCCGGTACCAGGTAATTTACCAGCACGATTTCGTCTTGTTGAATCACTTGAGGATTGGTCAGTTGATAAATATGCCATATTATTTATTGGGATGTCTTAAAAATATGTCACGTTACACTGTCAACGCAAAACGTCCGCTTCTTTCCTTGAAACACCACCGTCTAGCTCAATTGATAATAAATAGAGGCTTCGCCTTAAATAACCCCCCACCCCCATTAATCCCCATTAAGAGGCAGAAATCCCTTAGCCAGAGCAGGAAATTCCTCAGCAGGAAGAAGAAATTCTTCACCGAGCTGAGGACATAGCTCAGCAGAATGAAGAAATCCCTCAGCGAACAGAGGATATCCCAGAACAAATGCCCGAAGAGACCTTACAGCAAACACCCCCACAAGTTGCTGAAAATGTATAATTGGCGGTAGAAATACTTATAGAAACAATCCCATCCCCCAATAGAACCAACCCATCCATTCCCATACTTGGCATTTCTATCGATGACTTTGATGATAACATCCCTATTACTCTCCTCAAACGAAAAATGCAGCAGAAAAATGAAACCCCACCAAAAAGAAGACGAACTAGGGCTTCGGCTAAAGCAGCTGCTATTTGCGCCACTGCCCTTATTTTAAAGAAAGCCAGCCTGAAAAGAAAAATATATGAATTCCCTGCTTTTCTACCCAAGCAAAGGACTCGGTCGTCTGTAATAGCTGAATCTCCTAGCCACACCCTCCCCAGCTCACCACCCATCACGTTAAAAACCCGCATTCCCACAAGCCCTGAAAACTCCTCTCCCTCACCCTTGGAGGCTGAGATGCAGAGTGTTCACAGTATCGCGACATCATCTTTTAAGGCAGCTGTCACACAAGAACCAGCTGCCGACACCCAAGGTAATATTGACCAAGTGGCTGCAACACAAGAAACAGCCACTACTCCAGGTGACACACAAGAACCACCTGTTGGGGATATAAGTGATCAAAATGACGAAACACAACCTCTGCCCCCACTGGAATCTACAGCTCCACAAGACCAGCGTACCATTTTTTCCCTAGCAGGAAGAAATTGAATTTCTAAAATTCCAAATTCAGGATTACCAGGAGGAAATAATAAGGGTCAAGGAAGCCTATCAAAAGGAATTTAGCCTGCACGTTTTAGCACGAGTAGCATCTGCAATAGAGAAGAGTAAAGAAAGCGAATACATATGCGCCAACTGTGGTGAGATATACACTCAAGGAGGATACAAGATATTTGCAGAACCAGTGGCTGAAGTCTTTGCTATTGTGGTTGAAACAAAAGAACCTGTTGTTACCCAAACTGCAGAAGCAAAAGCAGAAACACCACAACCCTCTGCTGAAATAGAAGAACCTGCTATCACACAAGAACCAGCAGGCTCTCCAGAAAAGGTGCAGGAGCAGACAGAAGAACCTGCTGACACACAAGAACCAGTTGGCTCTCAAGAAAAGGTGCAAGAGCAGACAGAAGAACCTGCTGACACACAAGAACCAGTAGGCTCTCCAGAAAAGGTGCAGGAGCAGACAGAAGAACCTGCTGACACACAAGAACCAGTAGGCTCTCCAGAAAAGGTGTAGGAGCAGACAGAAGAACTTGCTGAAACCAAGAACCAGTTGGCCCAACTTTACTAGCAAGTAGTCTTTGGAACAACTCGAACATCTGGGTCAATCTGGCTTTTAGCTCCTTGATCTCCTTGTACTGGGCTCTGCACTGCTCAAGTGCTTCCCAGTTCTTGTATGCATGACTAAACCAGATCCCTTTTTGCTGTTGGAATGCCTTGCCTTGTGACTGCTCATATTCTCTCCACCACTGACCCTTTAATGTTTGAAAACTATCTGTTTCCGTGCATACATCACTAACGGAGGGGAGCTCTGTTTGTGTAAAGGCATCCACAAGGGTAACCTGCTCTGTAAGAATAGTCTGGGATGATCCAACATCTTTTTCTTCATTTCTGGCTAGTGTCTCTTCTTCTTATTGTACTGATTCAGTTTATTCCATGGTGATTTGGGTGGGCCGGGGTGAGTCTGTGCCTTTTTCTTCATTTCCTTCTTTTTCTTCTGCTTTGTTGGCAATTTGAATAGAGCTGGATGAGTCCAGTTTTTCTTCATTTCGTCCTGAAACTACTTCTTTTTCCTCCATAACAGTTTGGGTAGGCCGGGGTGAGTCTATACCTTTTTCTTGATTTTCTTCTTCATCTTTTGCTTCCTTGGCAATTTGGATAGAGCTGGGTGAGTCCAATTTTTCTCCATTTT
Organism: Pinus tabuliformis; assembly: GCA_031772625.1. Classification (NCBI taxonomy): domain Eukaryota; kingdom Viridiplantae; phylum Streptophyta; class Pinopsida; order Pinales; family Pinaceae; genus Pinus; species Pinus tabuliformis. The sequence continues at coordinate 849,677,535 of CM062809.1, read as the reverse complement.
CTCCTGAAACTATTTCTTTTTCCTCCATAATAGTTTGGGTAGGCCTGGGTGAGTCTATACCTTTTTCCTGATTTTCTTCTTCTTATTCTCGTTCCATGACACTTTGAGTGGGCCGAGATGAGTCTGTGTTTTCTTTTGCATTTCCTGATTCTTGTGTAACTACTTTTTCCATAGCAATTTGGGTAGGCCGGGGTAGGCCGGGGTGAGTCACATTCCTTGTTTGTTCATGCATAGTTTCTGGGGAACTTGCTGGTTCTTGTGTGTCAGCAAGCCCTTTTGCTTGTTCTTGCGCAATCTCTGGAGAACTTACTGGTTCTTGTGTTTCAGTAAGCTCTTCTGTTCGGACCTGTGCAGTTTCTGGGGAACTTACTGGTTCTTGTGTGTCAGTAAGCCCTTCAGCTTGGTCTTGTGCAGTTTCTAGGGAACTTACTGGTTCTTGTGTGTCAGTAAGTTCTTCAGTTTGGTCCTGCATCTTCTCTGGAGTACCTGTTGGTTCTTGTGTGACAACAGGTTCTTTTATTTCAGCAGAGGATTGTGGCATTTCCGTCCGTGTAACAGCAGGCTCTTTTGTTTCATCTACAGCATTGGAGGCTTCCTTCATTGAATCTGCCACTACCTTATATCCTGCTTGAGTGTATATTTCACCACAATTAGTACACACATATTCATTATCCTTACTTTTCTCTGTTGCAGACGCTACTCGTGCTAACACATGCAGACTGAATTCATTCTGATATGCTTCCTTAACCCTTATTATTTCCTCCTGATAGTTCTGAATCTGAGATTTCAGGAATTCAATTTCTTCCTGTAGGGCAGGTATGGTAAGCTGGTCTTGCGGAGCAGTAGATTCCAATGGAGGCAGAGGTTGTGTTTTATCACTCTGATCAGTATTCCCCATAGGTGGTTCTTGTGTGTCACCTGGGGTAGTGGTTGTTTCTTGTGTTGCAGCCACTTGGTCTTTATTATCTTCGGTGTCGGAAGCTGGTTCTTGTGTGTCAGCTGCCTTAAAGTATGATGTCACGAAGCTATGAACACTCTGCATCTCAGCTTCCAAGGGTGAGGGAGAGCAGTTTTGAGGACTGGTGGGAGTGCGGGTCCTTATAGTGATGGGCGGTGAATTGGGGGAATTAGGAGATTTAGCTGCTACCGATGACCGAGTTCTTCTCTTTGGTAGAGAAGCAGGGAATTCATGCTTTTTTTCTCTTTAGGCTAGCTTTCTTTAGGATAGGGACAGTAGCCGGAGTAGCAGGTGCCTTAGCTGAAACCCTGTTTCTCCTTCTTTTCGATGGGGTTTTCTTTTCCTACTGTCTTTTTCGTTTAAGCAGGGTAATAGGGATATTTTCATCGAAGTCATCAGAAGAAATACCAAGTATGGGAATGGAAAGATTGGTTCCTTTGGGAGATGGGGTTGTTCTTGTGGCATTCTCAGCAATTTGCGGGGGTGTTTGCTGGATTTGTTCAGGAATGTGCTCTGCTTGCTGAGGGTTTTCCAGAGGGATTTGTTCAGGCATATCCTCCGTTCGCTGAGGAAGTTTTTCATCTTGCTGAGGTATGTCCTCAGCTTGGTGAAGAATTTCCTCTTCTTGGTGAGGAATTTCATGTTCCAGCTATGGAATTTCTGCCTCCTGATGGGGATTAATGGGGGGTGGAGGGTTATTTAGAGCGAGGGTAACATGCCGTGATATGGTGGCTTTTACATATTACCGGGAGAGTTAAGGGTGGCGGTAGTTGGCGTGGTATGTCATTATGAGAGTTGCTTTGGTAATCCCCCCCTCCTACGTGTCAATGATATGATTGGAGGTACAATGATTTGGTAGTCCTATCAACTTCTCCGCATTATCTATTATTTAATGTCCATACATAATCATGCGTACCTTCGTATTTTACCTTTTTGATTGCTGCGTCAAAAAATCTTGTCTTGTCATGTGCTGGATCATAATGATTACCGTGGATCTACAAGCATGGGAATACCGGCGATTTGTAATGATAATGACGGGAAGTGATAGTAGGGTGCTGTAATAATCATAAGAAGTGGTATATTTTATCAAAATTTATTCTTTGGGGCTGAAGTGGTAAGACTGGCGTTTTCGTACATGAAGGAATTTGCTGGGAAGGATATTCCGTGATCGGAAAGTGATGTTGTAGCACTGGGATTGGTTTTGCAGCCACGGAAAATTACTGATGTGGCAACAGGGAATGATGTGAGACGTTTGTAAAAACGGGAATTGTGCTGGAGCAATAGGAATGATGTTGCAGCAACAGAGAATGGTGTTGTAGCAACGGGAGTGGTGTTGCAGCAACAGGGAAATGGTGATGCAGCAACAGGAGTTCCGAGTCTGCAAAGTAATTCCTTTGAAACTTTTGTTCTCAGCTACTTCCCAGGCTAAAATCTGCAAAATACTGAAATGTAATATCGCAATCCTTGGCAGGATTTATTAGTTTCTTAAGAAAAAAAGAATATCTAACCTAAAAAAAATTACATAAATAATAGAAACTCAAGTGCTTTGAGGGACAGCAAGTTCCCCTGGAAAAGAATACTGTTTTATTGCCATGCAAGTGGCTTTAAAATCCTCTTTGGAAACCGGCCACTGATATAACCGAAGTCGGTAGCCATTCACTAACATTGGTGTTCTGCTTCCATCAATTGTTAAAAGTCTGACTGTTCCATTTGGAAAAACAACATCCACTTCATACGGCCCTAACCACCTTGTTCTTAGCTTCCCTTGAAAATTCTAGAAACGTGAATCATAAAGTAATGCCCAGTTACCTTTCTGGAACTGCTTTTGCTTGATGGTTCTGTTATGCCATCTGCTTCTTTGTTGCTCTATCATAGTTGTTTGATGGACGACATCCAGTCTTTTCTCATCCAATTCTTGAAGCTGCTGCAACCTGGCTGTCTGTGCATCAGTTAAATCAAGGTTAACAGCTAAAGTAGTTCTTAAGGTTTTAATCTCAAACTCTACAGGGAAAATAACATTCTTTCCAAAAACTAATTCATAGGGTGAAAAGCATGTTGTATTTCTCCAAGTGGTTCTATAGGCCCATAGAGCTTCGGGCAACCTCTGAAACCAGTCCCTTCTATTCTCCTTTATCGTTTTTGTTAAGATAGCTTCTATGACTTTGTTAGTACTTTCCACTTGCCCATTTGCTTGGGGGTGGTACGGTGTAGTCATTTTGTGCTTGATATGATATTTTTGGAGCGTATTTTTGAAGCCATGAGAATTAAAAGGAGGTCCTCCATCAGTGACTAATTCTTTGAGTAGTCCAATTCTAACAAAGATTTCTTCAAATAAGAATGTTAGTACCGCTTCTTCATTAGCTTTAATGAGTGCTTTGGCCTCTACCCATTTAGTCATGTAATCCGTGCATACTAATATATAGACTCTTTGATTAGATGGAGGATTAATGAGACCTATAAAATCTAATGCCCATTTCTCAAAAGGTTCAAGAGTTACCTGGGGATTAAGTGGCATTTCATCCCTATGGTTAGGCTGGCCCATTCTTTGACAGTTGTCACAAGCCTTCACATATTTTCTAGCATCTTTAAAAAGTGATGGCCAATAACAACCCATTCTAAGTACCTTGTGTGTTGTTTCTTGTCTGCAAAATGTCCTCCACAAGGACCATCGTGACAAGCTTTTAGTATATCATAAATCTCGTCTTCCCCAATGCATATCCAGATTTCTTGATCTATTCCTGTGTGGAACAGACACCCGCTTATCCAGCTGTACCTAGCACTTTGCTGGATGATCTTTCTTCTGTCCCTATGTGATAGGTGTGATGGTAATTTTCTTGCAACTAGATAATTGGCAATGTCTGCATACCAAGGTGAGTGAGCAGATACTGCAAATAAATACTCATCAGGAAAAGAATCATCCACTGGAGCATTTTCATCAGTTTTTAAACGAGAAAGGAAATCAGCAACTACATTTTCTTTTCCTGGCCTATCTACAATTGTGATATCAAATTCTTGTAACAGTAATAACCATCTGGTGACTTGGCATTTGTAACTGATTTATTCATTAAATACTTAATGGCCGAGTGATCAGTATACACAAAGGTAGTATAGCCAGTAATATAATGTATAAATTTGTTGATAGCATAAATAACTGCTAAAGATTCCTTCTCAGTAACTGTGTAATTTAGCTCAGCTAGTGTCATGTTTTTGCTAATAAAATAGATGGCATAAGGGAGGCTGTTTTCTTCCTGACCCAGGACAACTCCAATTGTCGTGTTTGAGGCATCAGAGGAGATATGAAAGGGTAATGCCCAATCAGGTCCTCTTAAAATTGGGGTTGCAGACAACTGATGTTTAAGTTTATTGAATGCATTTTCACAATCATAAGTCCACTTAAATTCAACATTTTTCATTAGCAACACAAATAGAGGAGAAGCTATTTTGGAAAAATCCTTAATGAATCTTCTATAGTATCCGGCATGTCCTAAAAAGCTTCTTACATCAGTTTGTGTTTTGGGGATGGGAAGGTTCTGAATTACCTGTATTTTAGCTGGATCGACTTGAATTCCTAAAAATGAAACAAAGTGACCCAATACAATACCTTGATTCATCATCATATGAGACTTTTCAGTGCTTAAAGCAAGGTGTGCTTCTATACACCGCTTAACTACTTTTTCAAGATTTTGCAGTGCATCCTCAAAGGTCACTCCATAGGGAGTGAAGTCATCCATAAATATTTCTAATGAATCATTTAACATATCAGAAAAGATCCCTATCACCGCTCTTTGGAATGTTGCTGGAGCTTTACATAGCCCAAATGAAAGTACTCTGTAAGCAAAGGTCCCCCATGGGCTAGTAAATGTGGTCTTGTCCTGGTCCTGGATGCAATGTTAATCTGATTATATCCACTAAACCCATCCAAGAATGAAAAGAATTTCTTACCTGCTAAATTATCCAATACCTGATCAATAAATAGTAAAGACAAATGGTCTTTTTGGGTGGCTTTATTCAATGCTCTGTAATCCACACATACTCTCTATTTCCCATTTTTCTTGGGTACAATTACAAGTGGGGAAATCCACTCACTATTAGATATATGATATATAAATCTTGCATTCAAGAGTTTTTGAAGTTCCTCTTTGACAATTTCTCTAAGGTTCGGGTTCATTCTTCGCTGGGGTTGGCAGACTGGCTGGGATCCCTCCTTAATATAAATACGGTGAGTGCATAGTGCAGGAGAGATCTCTTTCATATCTGTGTAATCCCATGCAAATGCCTCTTTATTTTCTTGGAGTAACTTTATTAATTTTTGTTTTTCATTATCAGTCAAATCAAGATTTATATTTAATGTTTTGCCAGGTTCAATTTCAATTGTTGTACTTTTGGAAGGGCTGCCTACTGTTGTCTGAAATAAGTTTTCATCTTTCATGTTCTGTTGGGATTCAGATTCTAAGATTGTAGTGAAGTGATTATATGTTTCAGGGCTGACCGAAGAGGGTTCAGAAATAAAGCTGCTGATTAATTCATCTTCGGTGGAGTCCTTAAAAGTCAAGGCTTGTCCAATAGTTAATATAGGTTGGGTCTCTTCATCCTCATAGTCTACCCATACAGAATTGTCATTATTAATCATGGGTGTAGCATGAGGATAGAGGGTAAGCTGTTTGGTTTCCTGTCCATTAGAGATGGTCATTGATCCAGATCTACAGCTGATGAAAGCATCTGCTGTAGCCAACCAAGGTCTCCCTAGAATCAACGGATGACCCCCCAACTTTGTTTTAGTTTGTAACACCACAAAGTCAACCGGGTAATTCCAGAATTCTACAGAGATTATAAGATCTTCAATGACCCCTTCAGGTTTAATCGTAAAACGGTCAGCCAACTCCAAGATAGTTGGAGTTTCCCTGATAAGGTTTTTTAACTGGAGCAATTGTGTTGTTTCGAGTGTCATAATGTTTATTACAACTCCTAAATCTACTAGGACTTTAGAGATAAAGGTTTTTCCAACTTGGACTGTTACTGTAGGGTGACCAGGGTCACCATACTTCACAGGATAATCTTTTTCGGTCATTAAAGTAGTTAATTCTCCCATCACATGAATTGTGAGGGGATCCTTAGCCTTCCTTCCAGGATTTTTTATACAAATGTCTCTAATAGTTCTAGCATAAATAGGAACATCCCTTAATGCTTGCAATAATGAGATTTTAACATACAAGTTCTGTAGCTCTCCTAAAAGGTTAAAGGTAGGTTGTTCAGGTGCTTTAGTGAGAGCCAGCCGTTCAGGGAATGGCAGATCTATTGTTTGATCATTATTATTAGGTGCTGATTCTGCTGTTTCAACATTATTGTTAGTTGGTTTCTCTTTTCTAGCTTCTTCTTTGTCAGAGTCAGTAATATCATCTATAATGGGTTCAACAATTCTCCCTGAGCGAAGATGAATATCATTACATTGCAGGGGAGAGACAGGCTGATTTTGAATGTCAATAACTTGCAGGGCTTTATTATTATTTGGATTGGGGTTAGGTTGCACAGGCAGTTGTGGTCTCATTGCCTGGTTATTTGGAGGAGTATTGGATGGTAAGGAAAGATACTGTTGTTGTTGAGGAAATGGTATCTGTTGGGCTGTCCAGTTTGGATTCCATTGATTAAAATACGGTTGCTGGGGAGCGCAAGGATTCCACACAGTAGGATCAGGAAAAGGAAGATTTGGTTTCTGCATAAGTGGAAAATTCATTGTATTAAAGGGTGGGTACTGCATTTGGTTCATGGGTGGGTAGTTTGTTTGAAAATGAGAGTTATTATTCCAATGACTGAATGTTGTGTTAGAGTTCATACCTTGTCTTTGTGGCCATTGCCTCTTCTGTGTCATCAGGTACACTGCTTCAGCCTCTTCTTCAGTGGACTGCAATGCTGCTTTGATTCCAGGCAGAGAGGGGCATTGCTGGGTTTCATGGTCCTTCTCGCAGATTGTGCAGATAGGTATCTTATCCAGTGGGCATTCCCTGAGTGGATGTTTTTCTTTGCATTTGGAACAGAAAATAGCTAGAGCAGCTTCCGCTTCCGCCTGTTTCTTCTTAACCTGCAGAGCATCAATTTGTGAAGCAAAAGAGCTTAACATCTCAGTTTTAAATTCTTCTAATAAATTATCTATTTCAGCCCTTGTTGCTCCTCCACTTGCTGACTTCTGAACTCTTGAATATACATTATCTCTGCTTTCTGATCTGCCTACTGCTCCCCTCAAACATCTCATGCAGAGATTGATAATTTCATCAAAGGGTTCTTTGGAAATGTCCCCTTTTCCCAGCATGTTTAACATGTCCAGGCAGTCATCTCGTACTCCTTTCAGCAGTATAGTCTTCAGAATATCTTTACTCATATTAGGATGATCAGACCGCTGCAGATTATATTGTAACCTTTCCACAAAATCTTCCAAATTCTCGTCCTCTTTCTGAACCATTTTAAACAATTCTTCCTTCCTTTCTCTCGTCCGGCAGTAGTCTTGGTACTTAGCCAGAAAGCTTTCTTTCATCTGGTCCCAGGTAGTGATTGCCTGAGCTCCTAGGCTCATAAACCATCTTAGCGCATTCCCTTTCAGTGTTGCTGGAAATAGTTTTAGTTTTTGATTAGCGCTCACATAATCATAACTCCTACATAGTATGTCGAATTCGAAGAGGAATTCATCCGGGTCTTCAGAGGATAACCCATGAAAGTTGGGTAATGCTGAGAGTGGAATGTTTTTCATGGGGGTTGTTCCTCTCAGGAGCTCCCCAATAGGGAATTCCAGGGTAGAGAGCGAATTTTACCCTCTTCCTTCTGTTCTGTTATCCTCCATTGGTATTTTTCCTGAATCACTTGCTTTATCTTCTGTGTCTTCTGTTTCTTCAGGTTCTTCTACCGGTTCCTCGGTGTATTCTGGTACTTCCAGCTTCCTTTCAGGTCCTATTACTTCCTCTGTATGTCGGTCTGTTTGTGAGGAATACTGGATTTGAGGTCTCCGGGAACTTGTCCTCTGTTATGTTTCGGCCTTTGAGATGATTTCGTCAATATAAGTTTTTCTTCCTCCTTTGCCGCCTATGAAATTAGGTTTCTTGCGTCCTCTCATGCATCTGTTATTCTCAAAAATATATCATTAATTCTTTTAGAAATCTCTAGTTGCCTTCCCCGGAAACGGCGCCAAAATGTTGGCTAGTTGAATTGTTTATTGATTAAACATTCAAGTATCACATTAATTGTCAACCTGGGAAAGTCTTTTTATTGCAAAGGCTACTGCACACTGTATGTACTTAATCCTAAAAGCATTAAAAAGCTGTAGTATATGTGATCCTTACGCTAAGTTATCACTGTACTGATAAAATGAAAGTAATTAATTAAGATTACAAATCTGAAAAGCGAAATGATGGATGCTCTGTTGGTAGAGGATCAGGACCCTATCCTCCCGGTGAGGACGTTCAGCACCTGCCTTTATAACCAGATTGCTAACACACACTGCACTCTAATTCACCGGTGAAATATCCTTGCACAACTTCAAGCAATGAATGAAACAGAGTAATAGCAAAGCGGAAATACCAGAGGTAATGCTACAGAATTCAAACAGAGTACCAACGGAAAGAAACTATCACTTACACACTTTAACAGAAAAGTAAATGGGTGAATCTTGTGAGGAAGGCGGGCCCAGTCCCTCTCACAAGATTCCCCAGAACACAAAGGCTAGATTAAGTGCTCAGAATAATCTTCTATTCATCTGCCAAAAGATTCAAGTACAATAAAGTTCAGACTTGCTGATGTCTCTCAAAATCTCCTTTACAGATTACACATTTTTTCCTTCTAATGTAGATGTCTCCTCTTTATAGAGGAGACATCTATTACAACAAATTATTACAGTTCATTCGGTTAACCCATTCTATCAAAAATAAAAGTTACAGACCGCTGTTACAATAGTATAACAACATATTCTTTCTTAGGTTCTGGCTGTTACACAGCTGGTACCTGTCTTCGACCGTCTTCTTGGGATCTTCGCATTCCTTAGCCATTTCCCCATGTTGTTCCTGATTTAAGCAATGGTAACTGTGTTCTACCCGCTTTAGATAGCTGCAGATCGTGCCGCGTCAACGTTCTTCAGATAGTTGCCGGTTGTTATTCCCAGCTGTTGCAAAATAGCCTGCTTTAGATAGTTGCTGTTGCTGACTGTAGCAACTGCATAGTTGCTGCTTCTGGTGTTGCAGCAACTGCGTAGTTGCTATTTCTGGTGTTGCAGCAACTGTGTGGTTGTTGTTTTTGGTGTTACAACAACTATAAATTATAATTCCTGCAGGCTTAAGACAATTACTTGGCAACTTAGTCAGCTTTTTAAAGATAAATATAAAGATACTCACGAATATGCAATGAACGATTAAACATATAGATATGCAGAAATTCACTTCGTACCTTGGGGTGATTAAGTCATTATGTAATCAAAGCTTACAAGTTATGACTTAAAAGGATAATATTAAGGCAAAAATATAAGGTCAAAATAGGTCAATTCTGAGTCCTAACAGAGGGCTTTATCCCTTTGAAGGAGGACCTAGTAACTTCCCTCCATTGCACTATAAATTAAGGCATTGGGCTGATTGCTAGGGAGGTTAGAAGCTGAGCATTTTTGAGGGTAAATGCTCGTGGAATGGGGACTTCCTAGTTAAGCTTGAGATAAGAGATCACATATCTTTTTGGCTTCATTGGGAAGTGAGTGAAACTTGTCAAAATAGAGGAGAATTTTTGTTGGACCCTGGGAGGAGGTTGTACAACATCAAGGCACATGTTGTAAAGTTCTTCTTTGATTTGAATTAATACAATCAGATTCATTTTTCTCAACAAATTGTCTTATGTCATTTGTTTCATGAATTTCTTGATTATCATGATAAATATGCTTTATGATATTGGCTTTTCAGGTGCTATTTAATTTGTTTGCTTGTTTGTGTTTGCAGATTCGCTACAAGGAAGCTCATTTGGATCAAAGGAGCGAGGCTTCCACAAACTTGCATTGGACCCAAGGTAGGCTTAAAACACTTGTTTGCCTTTCTTTATGAATTGCATATTTAGAGAAAGATAGTTCTTGATTGGCTTGCTTGTCACTAGATATCGTTAGATACTAGGGAGGTCAATCTTGTTCGCAATATCGGCTCATTTCGTGTGACAAAATGACGACTCCACTGGGGACTTGATTTTTTCCTTGTTTTTGTTTTGGCTTGAGAAACTGTGTTTTTGTTTCTGTTTTTGGCTTGTTATGTGTGGAATTGGGTGGATTTAGTAGATCTTGGATTATTTTTTGCTTTTCATAGTTTTGGGAGAGGACCGCACCCTCAGCTTGCAACACAGTGCGGACCTATCCGCACTTTTGTTTTTCACACAGAGCGGTACCGCACTTGTGTGAACTGCGGGCCTGCGGACTCTGTCAAAATTTTGGAAAACTATAGATTTTCTCTTTTAGTCAGCTTAGTTTTTGTTTAGATGTTATTATCCCCTACGTAGACCTGCATGTGACTTGTCAAGAACTTTTTTTAGGTTAATTCCATTGGTTTTAGGGTTTTAGGTGAAATCCCTAGAAGTTTTGGTTGTCGGGCTTGGTTTTCATTTTGGTATTGTAGTAGCTTAGAGCTTAGAAGCTGTAGAAGCCTCAGATCACCTTGGTTTTTACTGGCCTTCTTACGAGTCTAACCATTTGCAAAATTTGCCTTTGTTGAGGAATCCACCTTGTGTTTTCGCTTTGCGAAACTTCGAAAAGACTTGTGTGAAAAGTTTGGATTCCATTTTTAGAAAAGAAAACAAAAATTGGTTGTTTTTTGACTGATTTGTGATTCTGGACAAATTAGTCCTTAGTTTTCTTATAGCTAAGTAAAACATCCTTGAAAAGACATCTTGTAAGCTTTAAATTCAAATAGCTTTTTACAGTTTATAGATCTCAAGAGACGACGCTCAATTCCGACGAATGGATTTTCCGCAATCTTCATAGGAAGTTTCTGACTAAAAGCTTTATTTTCTCACCCAAAACGCAAACGGTAAAAATGAATTGAAGAAAGCCATTTTTATAAGTTTTTTGAATAAATGAATTGTTAATTTGTTTATGTTTCACTTTAGAAAGGTAACTTTTGCAGCATTTTTATCCATTTTAAACAGGTATGAGCAATGTTTGAGTTTTTGTTCAGAATAACGGATTTTTCAGGAGAAATCGGTCATTTTCGACGAAAAAACATTAGAGTCACCTTTAAGCTCTTTTCTGACTCATAAAACTTGAAAAGATCGCCGAGTTTTTCTTTTAAACTCATTAAAAAGGAACTAAAACGACGGTCCACTTACAACTCTTTTCTTCACCGTAAAAACATGAAAAGATTGCCAGATTTTTGTCATTTCAAATTCGATATTGGTTATAAAACGACGCGTCATTGATTTCTTTTTTACTTTTTCGGATCAGAGGCACTAATTATGAAAAGTACTCCTTGGTCCTAATGATCAAGCGGTTCTCTCAAGTATTATTTTATACTTTTTCGGGCTTGGGAGCCACAAATTTACGAAAAAGGTCAACCCTGGAGTCTTCTTAAGTTTTTTTAAAGTCCCTAAAATTGAAAAATGTCGAGTTTCTCCTATACTGGACTCGTCAAAATTTAACAGTAAAGGACCTGTTCAATTACAAACAGGAACGTACCACTCCTTCTTAGGGTTCGAATTTAAACTAAGTTGGACTCATCCGAAGGATGAGCTTATAATCAAGCAAATGTTATCCTCATCAAGCTTGTCAAAAATAAAGAGGTACTTGCCAGAAATGGTGGGGGAAAAGAGAGAAAAATGAGCCTGTTTGTCATACTTTGTAACCACTCTTGAATATGACACTTTTTATTCACCTGGGTTGGGAAATTCTTTGCCTAACAGTTGATCAAACCACATTGAAAGTCTTCAGCCGGTTTCTAGGTATTAACTTTGGGTCAATTGTCACCAAACCATCTGCTGTGTTGTTATGTGTTCAAGAGGTCAGTGCAAATAAGCCATTCATCTGCAAAATATCTGTCATTCATCTTGACCATCCCTGAGTCAGTCCTTGCAAATAAATTTCTTCAAACTTGATCTATGATTTTGTGTTGTGGGCTTGCCTACGACGGATCGTTTTCGATCGACTTCAGCTCATTATCTAGAAAGATGATCTAGAAATCGTCAGTACCTTGGGATCGGCATGCCTCAATGGCAAGTTTCTCGCCTTCGACAATATGTTGCATCATTGACCTTCGATCAAAGGATTCTGTGACATGTTCGACATCAACACATTTATTCACATCTCATGGATTGTACTGAGTACTTTGAGAGCCATTAACATTACTGGTGGTTTCTCTCACACTTGTTAACAGTTTACATCATTGACTGATAATCAAGTGGATTCTACCATGTTCAACTTCAACACATTCATTCGCATGGATAGAATCGTACTGTTTAGGGAAGTAGAAATGAAGACTCTGGATCTAGTTTCCGCCATCCAGGCTGCAAGGAATTTTGTATTCATTATACTATAGACTATTCATAAACAGATGGTTGCGTCCATACTGTGTCTACATGTGTCTATACTTGTGATTTATTACAAGATCATTCCTATATCATAGCAATAGTTAGTTTTCTAGTCAGTTTTGATCTGAGTATGGGAATGCCTACCTCAGCAATGATATGATCTCAAATATATATTTTGCAATTAATGTTTTTACAGTTTCCAACCGGGCTCTCCACAAGATGATCCTCGAAATGATAAATTATTTCACTCTTCCTTGATGATAAATGAAATCCTCATCTACTACAGACTTCGCACTTTAGGGGGCAATATCTTACACAAAAATATCGTCACCATGACTATTTGCAGTCAATATGGGTCTATCATCACTTATACTATTCTCCTAAGCAAGTCTCAGACCTCAGCTCTTCATGTAAAGCTTTGAAAATGAGAGAAAGACATTAAAAATCAATAAAGCGCTGGTTCTACATTTTCTCTCACTGTTGCCTGCGGTCCCGCACCCCCTGTTGACATTACCTGTGGTCCTGCCCGCTCTGTCTCCAAAGGAGTGGGTGCGGATCCCTGTGAAAGTAAAAAAGGCACAAGTTTGTTCTAAAAAACTCACTTTGGGTGGATTGTTCGCTCTTAGGTGGTTCATGCATCCCGAAAGAGGAGCTAATCCCTGATGAGAGGAGCTATCCCTTTGAAGGAGGACCTAGTAACTTCCCTCCATTGCACTATAAATTAAGGCATTGGGGTGGTTTCTAGGGAGGTTAGAAGCTGAAAATTTTGAGGGTAAATGCTGGTGGAATGGAGACTTCCTAGTTAAACTTGAGAGGAGAGATCACATACTTTTTTGGCTTCATTGGGAAGAGAGTGAAACTTGTCAAAGTAGAGGAGACTTCTTATTGGACTCTGGGAGGAGCTTGTACAACATCAAGGCACAGGTTGTAAAGTTCTTCTTTGATTTGAATTAATACAATCAGATTCATTTTTCTCAACAAATTGCCTTATGTCATTTGTTTCATTAATTCCTTGATCATCATGATAAGTATGCTTTATGATATTGGCTTTTCAGGTGCTATTTAATTTGTTTGCTTGTTTGTGTTTGCAGATTCGCTACAAGGAAGCTCATTTGGATCAAAGGAATGAGGCTTCCACAAACTGGCATTGGACCCAAGGTAGGCCTAAAACACTTGTTTGCCTTTGTTTATGAATTGCATATTTAGAGAAAGATAGTTTTTGATTGGCTTGCTTGTCACTAGATATCGTTAGATACTAGGGAGGACAATCTTGTCCGCAAGATCAACTCATTCTGTGTGACAAAGCTCTTCCTAGGGTCCGAAACAGGAATCCCCTTTACTTTGACAAGCCTTAAACTCTTCCAAATGAGATCAAAGAGGTATGTAATCTCTCCTGATAAAAGCTCAATTAGGAAGACTACGTTTCAATAGCATTTCACCTAAAAAATATTCAGCTTTTTTCCTTGTCAATAACCAGCCCAATGCTTAATTTTATAGTGCAGAGGAAGGAGGTTACAGGTCCACCTATGAAGGGATAGGGTCCTCCTTCAAAGGGATAAGCTCCTCAAATCAAGGGGTTAACTCCTTAAGTTATGGGATGCATGAACCTTAAGGGATCGAACTTGGCACCTCAAGATTCCTTCAAGAAGCTTCTAGAAATGACTCAAAGTGAGTTTTTAAGAATATACTTGTGCCTTTCTAACTTTTGCAGGGGTCCGCACCCATAACTCAGAGACAAAGCGGTCAGGTGCACAAGAGACATGACCATTAAGTGCGGGACCACAGGTAATGCTAAGAGAAAGTGCGGAACTAGAGTTTTAGAGAATTTTGAAGACTTTCTCTTATTGTCAAGGCTTGATATGAAGAACTGAGGCTTAACACTTGCAAAGGAGGAAAGTATGAGTGGTAATGGACCCACACATATTGCAGAATGTCAAGGTGACAATATTTAGTGCAACAGATTGTCCTCTAAAGTGCGAAGTCTGTAATAGATGAAGATAGAGTTTGTCATTTAAGAAGAGTGAAATACTTTATCATTTCAAGGATCATCCTGTGGACACCCCAGTTGGAACATGTAAAACCATTCAATGCAAAATATATATATGTGAACATATCGTCGCTGAGGTAGGCATTCCCATATTTCGATCAAAACTGACTAGAAAACTGACTAAACTGTTCTGATACATGAATGATTTTGTAATACATCACGAGTATAAACATATGTAGACACAATATGGATGCAACCATCTGTTTATGAATATTTCACTGTATAATGAATAACAAAATTCCTCGTAGCTTGGATGGTAGAAACTAGATCCAGGGTCTTGATTTCTATTTCCCAAACTAGTACAATTCTCTCCATGTGAATGAATGTGTCGAAGTCGATCATGGTAGAAACCACTTGATTACCAGTCAATGATGTGAACTGTTAACAAGTGTGAGGGAAACCACTAGTAATGTAATGGCTCTCAAAGTACTCAGTACAATCCATGAAATGTGAATAAATGAGCTGATGTCAAACATGTCACAAAATCTTTTGGGAGAAGGTCAATGATGCAACCTATAGTCAAAGGCGAGAAACCTGCCATTAGGGCATGAAAATTCGAAGGCACTGACGATTTCTAGATCATCTTTTTAGATAATGAGCTGAAGTTGATAGAAAGAGATCTGTTGTCGGCAAGCCCACAACACGAAATCATAGATAAAGTTTTGAAGAAATATATTTGGCAAGGACTAACTCAGGGATGGTCAAAATGGATGATAGATATTTTGCAGATGAATGGTTTATTTGAACTGACCTCTTGAACACATAACGACACTGTAGATGGTTTGGTGACAATTGACCCAAAGCTAATACCCAGAAACCGGTTGAAGACTTTCAATATGGTTTGACTAGTTGTTAGGCAAAGTATTTCCCAACTCAGGTGAACAAAAAGTGTTGTGTTCAAGAGTGGTTAGCTTCTTTTTTAAATACAAAGTGTAACAAACAGGTTCATTTTTCTCTTTTTTCCCCCACCATTTCTAGCAAGTACCTCTTTATTTTTTGATAAGCTTGAGGAGGATAACATTTGCTTGTTTATAAGTTCATCCTTCGGATGAGTCCAACTTAGTTTAAAATTTGAACCCTAAGGAGGAGTGGTTTGTTCTTGTTTAAAATTGAACAGGTCATTTACTATTAAATTTTAACGAGTCTAGTATAGGAGAAACTCGGTGTTTTTCAAATTTAGGGAGTCAGAAGAAAAAATTAAGAAAACTCCATGGGTGTCATTTTTCGTAAATTTGTGTCCGTCAAGCCCGAAAACGTATTAAATAATACTTGAGAGAACCGCTTGACCATTACGATCAAAGAGTATTTTTCATAATTAGTGGCCCCGATTTGAAAAAGTAAAAAAGCGATCGAAGACACGTCGTTTTATAACCAATATCGAACTTGAAACGACAAAAGTTCGGCGATCTTTTCACATTTATACGGTCAGAAAAGAGCTATAAGTGGACAGCCTTTTTAATTCTGTTTAACGAGTTAAAAAGGGAAAAACTTGGCAATCTTTTCATATTTTACAAGTCAAAAAAGAGCTTAAAGAGGACTCCAATGTTTCGTTCTGTCGTAAGTTTTTGAAAGAGCCAGAAAAAGTGATAAAAGTACTCTTTGTTGAAAATGATCAATTTTCCCCTGAAAAATCGAATATTCTGCACAAAAACTCAAAACATTACTCATACATGTTTCAGGGTGAGAAGTGAGAGCTTTTGGGTAAGAAACTTCCTGTGAAGATTGCGGAAAATCTGTCCGTTGGAATCGAAAACCGTCAACTCCAGGTAATCCACATCATTCTTATCTTGCATTTCAACCGTTTACATTTCATTTTTAGGCTTTCATTTTGATTTTTAAGGGAAAAAATAGTTTAGAAATACACTCGCGGGGGTCCACAGGTGCAACATGCAGCCCCTGCGGACCCTGACTTTTTTCTACAAAGAAAAGAGTCGTGGGTCCACACCTATTGCTTACGACGCGTGTGGACCAATGCACTGTCTGTAACCAGTGGGTGCGGACCCCGCAAAATGGATTTTAAAAACTTCAAATTTCTCCATTTCTGCCCAAAAATTTTCGAACTAAATTGTTCTAATACGTATTTTTTGCAATGTAGGACATACAAAATGCTTATTTGGTGGGAACACGAGCATGAGGATGTGGACCTTGTTGCAATAAATCATCTACCCACATTGGATGCATTGAGATCATGCAGACTGTTTACGTTCTGGGCCATACCAAGCATGAGGGCCCAAGTAGACTTCTTGCAATGGCTGGTAGACAAATGGAACATACAGGTAAAGCATTTCATTATTGGTGACCACCAGCTCGAAATTGAGCTAGAGGACATATATTTTTTGACTGGTTTGCCCAAGAGAGGCAAACGATTATCTCTTTTCGGAACTAGGCCAGGCGGCCAATTTGTCACTAGTTTTCGATGAGAGTTTTACAATGATCAAATAGAGGACAAACAGATCGATATTAAAACTATCACCTTTCTTTAACTTAAGGTTATCGCGTTCACTATCACTAGACTATGCGGGAGTGCAGCATTGCATGTAGCTACCGGATCCCAGATGCGAATGGCAATAGACTATTATCGAGGTACCATCTTCAACTGGTGTGAAACTGTGTTGGTGAATGTAAAAGGGCAACTAACTAGAGCAAAGAACGAACAATTAAAAAACTTTGGATACGGTTTTCTGGTTGTGAGCTTTGGTCTAGAGAGGGTCCCTATTTTGATCCCACAACAACTTTTTGTTGACACTGGTCTTCCTCAAGAGCCTAGGATAATGCGTTGGGTTGCAGTGATGGCCCATCATCCTGAGAAGGGTTCAGAGGTTGTTCGATTTCTGCCTGAGTATTTTTCGTTGGTTTAGGAACCAACTTTTTGTGATTCTAGATTTTCCATATGCTGGGAAAGATTATCGCGGTGACCTAGACATGATTCTTCCACCAAGAGAGCAGTGGGATGATTCAGGTAAAATCATTTTCAATACTTTCTAAGTTTTAACTAATTTTTTTTTGTTTTTTAAATCGTCCAAAATTGACAATAAAAAGGTTTAAATGCAGATGTGGGTCCACGACGACTAGCCGCTCCCTAGCCTTATGAGAGGAGACACCCAGATGCAGTAGTAACGGCCCCACAGGACCAATCTACAAAGACCCTGACTGAATTGGAGAATCATCTAGAGCGTTTGACAACAGATATTCCAGAGATTGGCATAGATGATATTCCACTTAGGTTACAACGATATGTGATTGGGGTCCTAGGTCCTTTTAGGAGGTTCCTTTGTAGGGTGGCCCGAGCAGTGGTTTCTTATCGTGATCATCACCAGCGATATGATCGATTTTGTAGACTCATACAACATTTTATGTTTTTTTGTATTATCATTTTTGCCGATCATAAGGTGTTTTTCAACCTATGATCGAAGACGATGTATATTTGACACACTTCTACTATGCTATGATATATCATTATTACGACTATATTGTGGAACATGTTATTGAATGTTTTTCAATTTACTGTTTTGGTTATTGCAAATGTTTATTTATCAAACGAGAAGCAACTGGATCTGCTAATGTATTTAAATGTCTTGGAATATAAACCCTGTTAAGCTGTAATATGACAAGCACCATCATCAAAGCTAATGTATGCTTGAAGACACGTCGACATCTGCAATATCAAGAGTAAAATCAAGATAAGCAGGAATAATGATAAAAGCACTCTCTAAACTAGGCACACTTTTCTAATCTAAAACACACCAGCTAGAAAGAAACTAATCTAACAAAAATATCCACACCAAATTTTAAGAATAATATCTCTTCAGATAAAGCCCATTTCTGGGTTTACCCAAAGAGACCATCAAAATCTACCAATTCATAGGCCCCTTTTGCCAGCTTTCGCTTAATAATATAAGGACCATGCCACATAGTTACAAATTTTCCAGCCCCTAGGTTATCGTTTGCTTGATCATATAGTAAATCTAGGTCTCCTTCAATAGGTAACACTTCTTCCAAATTGTAAACTAGTTGAAAAGGAGTGAAACCAGTTGATGTTTTTACTGAGGTTCGATATGCCCAAAGTGCTGAAAACAATATGTTATGCCAATTCGACCTATGAATACCAATGATTCGTTGGATCATAGTGACTAGAACTTTATTGATAACTTCAACCATACCATTAGCTTGTGGGTAATATGTAGAACTATTGTGATGCAGGCCAAGTTGATCTGTTAGTTCAGTCATCATGATGCTTCGAAAATGACTCCCATGATCAGTAGTAATAGCTTGAGGAACATCGAATCTAGCAATTATATGATTGAAAATGAAAGTTGCAGCAATTTTTCCATTTGTCGAAAATGTAGGCATCGCCTCGGCCCACTTAGTTAGATAATCTATCGCTAGGATGATATATGCATGCCCCCCGACCGAGTGAGGGTTACATGTAATAAATTAGTTACCCCACTTTTCAAAAGGACCAACAACAATTATAGGGTGGAGAGGAGCGGGTGGAGCACGCATCTTACGATAAAAAATTTGACAGTTGTGGCATTTTCGGATTGCATAGATACAATCTTTGAATAAGGATGGCCATAAATAACCAGTGCGCAATATCTTTTGGGCTGTGGCATACCCAGACATATGACTGCCACATGCTCTAGAGTGACAGTCATTTAGAACCTTTTTAGCTTTTTCCTGAGTTAGACAACGTCGGAGAACAGAATCTGCCCCACGATAATAGAGTGTATCTCCAATAATATTGTATTGTTGGGATTGGAAACGTATTTTTCGTCGCTGAGATCGTTATATTTCGGGCCGAAAAGATTATGTTTGGAGATAAACAATAATATCTCCATACCGTGGATCAAGAGTACTGATAAGAAACAAGGATTTCTCCACAATGGGATCTTCCGCCACAGTTTCGGTATCAGCACGTTGGAAGTCACACATCAGTTCCGCAAAAACCAAAGATTTATTTGACTTGGATTTTTCATATTCCAAGTCAAATTCCTGCAGGATAACTATCCATTTGGAATACTTGCCCCCTAGCAATTGTTTGGTCAAGATGTACATCATAGGGTTACAGTCAGAAATTACCGTGGTTTTGTGTAATAAGATGTAATGACGAAATCTTTGGGCAACTTGAACATCTGCCAAGGCCAATTTATCCACATGCGAATCTTTAAGCTCAGTGAGATTCATAGTTCGACTAAGATAGGAAATCACATGTTCATTGTTGAATTCATCTTCCTGAACTAAAACGATCCCAATGGTAGAATGGGAAGCGGTGAGATACAAAAAGTAATCCTGGTTGTAATTTGGAGGATGCAATAACGGTGCATGGGTTAATGCGTGTTTAAGTGCATCAAAAGATTTGTCAGCTATCTCATCCAAAAAGGATGGAGTATTCTGTTTCAACAACCTGGTAAAACCTTTCGTTATTTCGGCATAGTTAGGAATGAAACGACGTAAAAAGTTTTCTTTCCCTTGTAAACTTTGGAGTTGGCGAAGAGTCGAAGGAGGAGGTAATTTGACAATAGCTTCAATCTTCGAGGGATCGACACAAATGCTGGCTTTTGAAATGAAAAATCCCAGTAAATGACCCGTTCTACACAGAATACACATTTGTGTGGATTCCGCCTAATTTGATAATGCCTACATTTCATAAATTTTTCTCGTAAATGAGTGAGATGATCGACTCTACATAATGAATGGGTAGGTAAATCATCGAGATAAGGTTGCACAATGTGCTTGATGTCATGAAATGCATAAGACATAGCCCTTTGAAAATTTGCTCCAACGTTCTTCAATCCAAAAGGTAATTTGCAATAAGCAAATGACCCCCATGGACAAATGAAAGTAGTTTTAAGTTGATCAGCAGGGAGTATGTTGATTTGATTATAGCCGCAAAAACCATCCATAAAGGAGAACATTTCATTGCCGACATAATCATCAATAATTTGATCGATATAGGGGGTTAGATAATTGTCTTTAGGACAAACTCGATTAATATCACTATAATAGATACATATTCTTATCGTTCCTTGTTTTTTGTTAACAGGAGCAATATTCGATACCCAATCCGTTAAAGGAATTGGATAAATGAAACCTGCTCGAAGTAATTTTTCAAATTCAGCTTTAATAGCAGCAACTTTCCTTGGATGCATCTGATGCAAACATTGCCGGATAGGTTTAGCATCTGGGTAAGTTTTAATTTCATGGAGAAAACGTTATGGATCGATTTTTGGCATTTCTTCATATGACTAGGAAAACACGTTCGGAATTATTGAAATAGGGCTTTATAAGTTTGGATTTCATGGTCCGTACAAGAAGCACCTATATGAATGTTTTCAGTAATTCCACGTTTAACTGAAATGTCAATAGGAACCGTTCGAGAGATATTTCCCAAATTTAACTTAGAATCAGGATGTTGCAATGGATTCTGTGGTTCTTTGACATAGTCAGTGGTAAAAATAAATGAAAATTTATTTTCAAAATGGTCAAGCTCAGGTAAAGATGAAGATCGATGATGAAGAGCTTCCTGTGGTAAATCATCAATAAACAAAAGTTCTCGAATCTGCTCATCAGTATGAACATGATCATACAGTGTTGTTGAAGCTGAAGTTGATATTGAAAGTGATTCCCCATGGAACACATTCATTGGATCAGTTTCGGTTGAACAAGAGTCAAAAAATGACTGTATGGCCTGATATGCAATTTCAAAGGGACTCAAAGGCATTGCACCATTAAATGAATTCACCTCAGAATTGGAAGGTACGATCCAAGGATCATCAAAAGCAATAGTGTTTGACAAAATCATATGAATAGTTGCAATAGAAGGCGATACGTTAGGATGAGGGAAGGAAAGAGTTCCTAGTAAGCCAGAATCTTTAATCAAACCTCGGATTTAAAGTTTGACTAAGATAAGAAATCACATGTTCATTGTTGAATTCATCGTCCTGAACTAAAACGATCCCAATGGTAGAATGGGAAGCAGCGTGGTACAAAAAGTAATCCTGGTTGTAATTGGGAAGATGCAATAACGGTGCATGGGTTAATGCGTGTTTAAGTGCATCAAAAGATTTGTCAGCTATCTCATCCCAAAAGAATGGAGTATTCTGTTTCAACAACCTGGTAAAACCTTTCGTTATCTCGGCATAGTTAAGAATGAAACGATGTAAATTTTTTTTTTTCCCTTGCAAACTTTGGAGTTAGTGAAGAGTGGAAGGAGGAGGTAATTTGACAATAGCTTCAACCTTCGAGGGATTGACTCGAATGCTGGATTTTGAAATGGAAAATCCCAGTAAATGACCCATTTCTACATAGAATACACATTTGTGTGGATTTCGATTAATTTTATAATGGCTACATTTCATAAAGTTTGCTCGTAAATAAGTGAGATGATCGACTCTACGTAATGAATGGGTAGGTAAATCATCGAGATAAGGCTGCACAATGTGCTTGATGTCATGAAATGCATAAGGCATAACCCTTTTAAAATTTGCTCTAGCGTTCTTCAAGCCAAAAGGTAATTTGCAATACGCAAATGACCCCCATGGACAAATGAAAGTCGTTTTAGGTTGATCAGTAGGGAGTATGTTGATTTTATTATAACCGGAAAAACCATCCATAAAGGAGAACATTTCATTGCCAGCACAATCATCAATAATTTGATCGATATAGGGGGTTGGATAATTTTCTTTAGGACAAACTCGATTAATATCCCTATAATCGATACATATTCTTATCATTCCTTGTTTTTTGTTAACAAGAGCAATATTCGATACCCAATTTGTTAAAGGAATTAGATAAATGAAACCTCCTTGAAGTAATTTTTCAACTTCAGCTTTAATAGTAGCAACTTTTCTCGGATGTATCTGATGCAAACATTGCCAGACAGGTTTAGCATCTGGGTAAGTTTTAATTTCATGGAAAAAAGTTTATGGATCGATTCCTGGCATTTCTTCATATGACCAGGCAAACACGTCGTGGAATTCTTGAAATAGGGTTTTATAAGTTTGGATTTCATCGTTTGTACAGGAAGCACCTATATGAATGTTTTTAGTAATTCCAAGTTTAACTGAAATGTCAATAGGAACCGTTCGAGAGATATTTCCCAAATTTAACTCAGAATCAGGATGTTGCAATGGATTTTGTGGTTCTTTGACATAGTCAGTGGTAAAAATATATGAAAAATCATTTTCAAAATGATCAAGCTCAGGTAAAAATGAAGATCAATGATGAAGATCTTCTCATGGTAAATCATCAACAAACAAAAGTTCTCGAATCTGCTCATTAGTATGACTAGTATCAGAAAGTGTTGTTGACACTGAGGTTAATATTGAAAGTGATTCCCCATGGACCACATTCATTGGATCAGTTTCAGTTGAGCAAGAGTCATAAAATGATTGTACAACCTGATATGCAATTTCATAGGGACTCAAAGGCATCGCACCATTAAATGAATGCACCTCAGAATCACAAGGTATGATCCAAGGATCATCAAAAGCAATAGTGTTTGACAAAATCATATGAATAGTTGCAATAGAAGGCAATACGTTGGGAGGAGGGAAGGAAAAAGTTCCTAGTAAACTAGAATCTTTAATCAAACTTAACCCAAAAACCTTGTAAGGGATAGTTGTTTTACCGACATGTTGAATAGTATCTGAAGAGGCAGGGTTGGATGAGAAGTAATTCAGTTGGTCTATCATAATGATCTTTCCGTTATGAGGAAACTTGATAAGCCGAAAGACCGATGAAACAATAGCATTCATAGCATAAGAGCAACTATGACCCAAGAGAAGGTTGTAATCTAGAGGGGCATCAACCACTTCCACATCTAGATTTACAATTTTACCTTCGACCCCTATAGGTAAATCCTGCAAAATTCCAAAATTATGGAACCCTCGACCATCAAAAGCCTTTAGAATCATCAGAGACTGATTGAGTGTAGGAGAACCAATCGATATCCAACATTGGATCTACATAATACACATAGAAGCTCTCTCATCAATCACAGTCCGAAAGCAAGGTTTGTTTTTGACCAACACTGGAATCTGGAAAGCCATTTGATGAGGTAGGTGGGGTGTACTATAGTAATTTACGTTGTGCCGGGCATGATTGCAGAACCTCCAAAGCTGACATTGCTGAAGGTTAAGTAGCTAAGTCTTCAACAACGTTATGATTTTGAGTAGCTCTCGCATGTGGATTAAAAGCTAATTTCTGAAGTATACCTTTAGCAGGCGGTTTGGTTTCCAAGTCAGGGTTAGGTTTCTCTATTTGTAGCGGATCAAAACCAGGAGGAGTTGTAGTTGATGGGTTTGAATTAGAAGATTCTGCTTCTTTGCCACCAACAGGATTTTTACTACCATAATCTTGCCATCGCATCGCAATCCTGACATGAGACATCATAATAATGAGTTATTTTGAGGCATTTGAGGAAGAAACGATCATCTTACTATCTTGATTAGGAAAAGGATCCTTCAAGACAGCAGGTGTTTGAGAATCTTTGACGATTTTTGAAACCTCTGCTCGATGTGGGCAGCATCTTGTAAAATGGTCCTCGTTACAAATGAGACAAGGATGGTGAGGTTTACGTTTCTCATCAGTAGATTCATTTTTATCTGTTTTCTCTTTTGAGTTTTGTTTATTTTTCTTCTTCCCCTTATTTTTACCACCAAATTTTGATTTGGCCATAGATGATTCTACGACATGGATATTGGCAGGAATTTCAGCGGAAGAGTCTCCTATTAGGGAATTTAGTAAATTTATAATAGGAGAAGAATTCTTTGAAGATTTCTTCTTGCTTTTGGTACTAACTGAACCAATCATACCATCAGCGGCATGAGACCCTGAAGGAGCTGCAGTTATTTGATTGTGTTTTGGAAGGTCAGGAATTTTTTCATGTAAAGTACCTGACTGCGTATAAACGAGGTCAAGATACTGAGCCTGAGCAATTACTTTCTCTTCAGTTACAAATCCTGCATTAGCTACATCTTCAGTGACTTTAGGTAATAATGATTTTACAAACCATTCTGCTAAAATATGATTCGGAATAAAAACTTTCACTAAACGCATTCTACGTCGCTATTCATGAATATGATCAGAAATATATGTGGACGTGAATTGTTTTAATGAAGTTAATAATTCCGTGCCATTGTAGTATCTGACAGGCAACTGAAAATGAGTTAAGAAAGAAGTGGCTAACTGACTAAAATTATAAAAAGAGCCTCGTGGTAACTCAATGTACCATTTGGCAGCAAGACCAATCAGAGTGTGTTGAAAAAGACGTAAGCGAATTGAATCATCAATAATGGAATTAGATGCACACCAGAGGTGATAAGTCATCACATGATTTGATAGATCTTCTCTTGACTTACCCTTAAACTTTGGGATATCACTGTAACTTATTAGGAATTGGCGGCCAATACGGAAGATAGTAAATCGGATCATTCGTAAGGCACGACGAATCATGGAAATCCAGTGTAACAAGACCAGCCCCAGGAGGAGGATATCTAGGATATCCTGGAATTGGATTTGCATTAGGAATATTATAACCTCTCAGAAAACCAAGATTAACCGGACCAAACTGGGGTTATTGAGGTTGCTGATAAGTATATCCAGGGTACGGTTGATACTGATAAACTGGGTTTTGTACAGTAGGACCGAATTGGTACTGTGCCTGGTATGGTTGATAAGTAAATTGCGGTTGACTTGTGACAACCGTACTTGGACCAGTTTGTCCTGCATGCATCTGGACCAAAGTTTGAACTGTAGGTCCTGACTGTGGTAAAGATGTTTGAGGAGTTTGCACTAATGTAGGAACAGTAGAAACCAGAGCTACTGATACTTCATAAACATGTGTGGTAGGTTGAATAGAAGCTGCAACAATTTGAGGCAGAGTTCGAGGTGAACTAGGCATAGGATGCTGAACTAAACCCAGTGCAGAAGTTTGAACAGTAGGCTGGACAGGTTGTTGGGTTGGACCAAAAACCAATGGTTGTTCATGTTGACTTGATAACTGCACATTAGGTTGCATAGTCTGTTGAGTTTGAGATGGATCCCGCACCATATTCATTCTAGGGTGTGGACCCATAAAAGGTTGTGCATATGGAGGACCATAACCGAGTTGAACGTAGGGCTAATAATTGAGAGGTACATTTCCAGCTCCTTGTACAAATGATTGGCTAGAAGGTGGTTGGAAACCTTGAGTTGGGTACTAACATTGAGTTTGATGACCTTGAGGCACGTACTGAAACTGGGGTTGACCTTGAGGTATATATTGATACTGCGGTTGACCTTGAGGTATGTACTGAGTCTGGGGTTGACCTTGAGGTATCTAATGTCCTGACAGTTGCCCTCAGGCGGTAACTGGGTACCTTTATGTTTCCCCCTAGTCTATAATTGACTACCTTGAGGATGCCCCCCAGGCGGTAACTGACTACCGTGAGGTTGGCCGCCAAGCGACAACTGACTACCTTGAGGTTGAGGATATGGAATACTACCAGACATCATAAGGATTTCTTCTACGCTCAAAGCTTGAGTTTCATTATTACCAATTGATATCTCATGTTCAATTGGTTGAGGAGATGCTCCTGAAAATGTACCAGTGAGTGACTGGTACCCCGAAGGAATAGAAGGACCGCCATATAAAAATGTTTCCGGTGTTTGAGAAAACATAGATGACCATTTCGACATATTCAAAGGAGGATAATAACTTCTGGGCATAGGATGAAAAGGAATTCGAGGTGGTGAAAAACTAAGACCCGAGATTTCTAAAAAAATTGTTAATGATATGTACCAAGCGTCACTCGTAAAAGAACTGTAGAATATTGATTCACACTCCCTAAGCTCTAAAGTTGGTTGATTTTCAGGAAGAATTATATCTTCGTCCAGACTAACAAGTTCTTCAATAGAAATGAAGCCAAAAGGAAGATTTTTGGTAATTATATTTCCTACCCTGGGTGAACTAGGACCACTAGAAGTTGGAGAAGCAAATCCTGAAGATAGAGTAGCAGCAAGTTCAGTTTCAGGCTCAGAAATTTCAGGTTCTTCAGCTAATTGACTGGTAGGAGAAATACTACCAGTAACTTTGAAAAATGAAATTGGTTCAGAAATATACTCTGTTGTTTGTACTTGATAATCCAAGATGAACAATTAAAGATGAATCTCCGACTTCCGGTGACCCAACTCTACTGTCACTAGGTGATACAAGAGCTCATAGCCCATTAAGATGGCTTGGCGTATACTCGGGAGGTTGTCGCCAAAGTCTATGAGATTGTCTTAGTAATTTAGACACGATTAAATATTTAATTACTCACACGCAAACAAATAAAATCTTAATAAAATCACCTAAAGTCTCTAAAGAATCAAACAATTGAATCACATGCCTAAAAAAATCTAAAAGTTCAAACCGCACACAAACAATAACTTCTCGTACCTAAAACACTAGTTGGTGATGAAATCCAACGTCGTAGAATTTAATAGAGAAAGGGTGGTTGGAACAGTTACCCTGGCAACCTGCTTAATGAAACAAACTGGCAAAATTTTCTTCACAAAACCATCTTGAGTGAAGGGAACCCCCCAGAGAGTCCAAGTGAGTCTAGTCAACGTCTGCTCCAGAGACAGTGAGACCCGTCCTTCACCGTCACCTAAGGAAATAATCTTAAGTTTATGGACACTATGGTTACCAACAACAACAAATACAAGTGGGGGAATAGTCTACGATCCAATTTATGCGCAAGGGCAGAGTAACAAAGCTCAATCCCCTTGAAGGCTCCTCGACATGATCAATCTGTGGTTTACCAACAAGTGACCCCACGCTCCTCGACAATGGTTTATCCGAGGTTTACCGTTTATAATACGTGCAAATCTTCTATCTTTCCCAATGAAACAGACTTGATTGTCTCAAAGGTTCGGACATGATCTTGTGATTGACTCTTTTAAGAGAAGCTTCCCAGATTATATCAATTACAATTGGATTTATTTCCTACCGCAAGATATAACTACTTGTTTGTTTTAACTATCTTGGTGAGTTAATTACTCCCTACTCCAAGATACTAGCTGATCTATGCGCAAGTGCAGAGTAACAAAGCTCAATCCCCTTGAAGGCTCCTCAACGTGATCAATCCAAGGTTTACCAACAAGTGACCCCAGGCTCCTCGACAATGGTTAATCCGAGGTTTACCGTTTATAATACGTGCAAATATTCTATCTTTCCAAATGAAACAGACTTGATTTTCTCAAAGGTTCAGACATGATCTCGTGATTGACTCCTTTAAAAGAAGTTTCCCAGATTATATCAATTACAATTGGATTTATTTCCTACTGCAATATATAGCTACTTGTTTGTTTTAACTATCTTGGAGAGTTAATTACTCTCGACTCGAAGATACTAGCCTAAGCTATATTGGTGATAAGAGCCCTAGAAATAAAAAAGATTGCTAGATCAATTTTAATTAAGCGTTGATTTTATGGGTTATTCTTTAAGTCAATAGGTATGGAAATGAAACTTTGATTATGTGAAGACTCTACTCCAGAAAAACTAAAAAATGCACCTAAAATGATAAACAATCTGTTTTTCTTTCAATGAATTTCTAGCTAAAAGAAAGAGTTTGAGAATGCAATCTTCGGGAAATAAATCTTTCTTTCAACATGTAAATTAAAAGAAAATCTTTTTGTATTTTTCAATAAGAACTCAAAAAGAGACTACTAATTATGTTCATAATAAATCTCTTTCCTTTTTCAACACTCAAAACTACAAAAACAATTTCTTTCAAAAGAGATTCTACAATTTCTAGAAAAAACTCAAAATTACCAAAACTAATCTTGAGATCTAAAAACTTTTAAAAACCTAATTATAAAAGCTTCAATTCTTTTTAGGATGTTTTACTTATTTATGCAGTAAACTAAGGATTAATTCGTTCAAAATAACAAATTAATAAAAAACATCAAGATATGTTTTCTTTTATAAAAATGAAATTCAAAACTTATAACCAAGTTTGTTCAAAGATTTGCAAAGAGAAAAGTAAATCTATTTCTCACAAAGGACAAATTTCACAAACCAGTCAGACTCATCAAGAAGACAAAAAGACACCAGGGTAATCTAAGGTTTCTCAAGCTTCTGATCTTTGGGTCACTACATATACCAAGTGAAAATCACTCCAAGCATGCAAAACTTTTAGAAAATCATTTAAAACAAAAATACCAATGGAACTCACTCATAAGAGATTTTTGACAGAACACATGCAGATCTGGATAGACACTAAAAGTCATAAATGAAACCTAAACTTAACTGAAAGAAAACATTTTAGGTTTTTCAAAAAATTTCATAGGGTCCGCAGGCTTCCATAAGAACCAGATGCGGTACCGTTCTGTGTAATAAAGGAAAAGTGCGGAGATGCCCGCACTGTCTGTAAAAAGTGTGGTTCCTTGAAAATTTCGAAAAACAAAAAATAATCCAGATCCTAAAAAATACCCAATCCAACACACATCAAGAAAAAACTAGAAACGAGAACAAGTTTCTCAAGTATGGTTGCCAATTTGTTGGCCGGATAAATCGATCTTATAAACAAGGCCGATCTCCCTAGTATCTAAAGATATCTAGCAACAAGCAGACAAACAAATCTAAACATCTCTAAACATATACGATTCATTAATAAAAGCTATGCAGGTGTTATTTGATGTTTGCTTATTTGTGTTTGCAAGTTCTCAAAAGGAAACTCTTTCGGACGGTTGAAGGATGGCTGCTACAAACTAGCGTTAGACTTAAGGTAAGGTCTAAACACCTCTATAGTTTTTATTAATGAATCATATATGTTTAGAGAAAGATAGATTTTCTTGTCTGCTTGTTGATAGATATCTTTAGATACTAGGGAGATCGACCTTGTCCGCAAGATCGATTTATTCGGCCAACAACAATCTACGCTGTGAGGAATTTTGTTATTCATTATACAGTAAACAGATGGTTGCGTCCATACTGTGTCTACACATGTCTATACTCTTGATGTTTTACAAAATCATTCCTGTATCAGAACAGTTTAGTCAATTTTCTAGTCAGTTTTGATCTGAGTATGGGAATGCCTACCTCAGCGATGATATGTTTACACACACACACACACACACACATATATATATTGCATTGAATGTTTTTTAGAGATTCCGATTGGGGTTTCCACAAGATGATCCTTGAAATGATAAAGTATTTCACTCTTCATACATGACAGAATCTATCTTTATCTATTACAGACTTCGCACTTTAGGGGGCAATCTGTTGCACTAGAAATTGTCACCTTGACATTCTGCTATCTACGTGAGTTCATCACCACTCATGCTTTCCTCTTCTGCAAATCTAAAACATCAGCTCATCATATCAAGTCTGGAAAATAAGAGAAAATCTCTCAAAAGTTTTTAAAACTCTGGGTCCGCACTTTCTCTTTGTCTTACCTGCGGTCCCGCACCTAATGGTCATGTCTAATGTGCACCTGACCACACTGTCTCTATGTTAAAGGTGTGGACCCCTGTAAAAGTAAGAAAGGTGCGAGTATACTCTGAAAAAAATCACTTTCAGTTATTTCTAGAAGTTTCTAGAAGGAATCTTGAGGTGGCAAGTTCGCTCTTTTAAGGTTCATGTAACCCACATCTTAAGGAGCTAATCCCTTGATGTGAGGAGCTTATCCCTTTGAAGGAGGATTCTATCCCTTCATAGGTGGAATCCTCCTTCAAAGGAATAAGCTTGCCTGCATGAAGCCGGAATTGCTAGTAATCGCCGGTCAGCCATATGACGGTGAATCCGTTCCCGGGCCTTGTACACACCGCCTGTCACTTTATGGGAGTTGGCCATGCCCCAAGTCGTTACCTTAACTGCAAGGAGGGGGATGCCGAAGGCTGGGCTAGTGACTGGAGTGAAGTCTTTACAAGGTAGCCACACTGGAAGGTGTGGCTGGATCACCTCCTTTTCAGGGAGAGCTAAAGCTTTTTGGGCTTCTTCGTTTGACACTGCTTCTGGAAGGACTCACATCTGAGTAAAGCTCGTAGATGGAAGTATTCTTTCGGGTCTCGACAGTGAAGTGAAACCATGAGCTTATCATCCCTCGGAGCAAGTTGATAGAATCCCATCTCCCATTTGCCTCCCCATGTTTCCACCCAAGCAGGGACATGGGGTAGCAAAAAAAGAGTTAGGGTTTCTCTTCTGCTATTTTGGATATATTGAGGCCTCCATTCCCGGGAGGCCTGCACAATGGGCTATTAGCTTATTTGCTATATTGGTTCTTCCAATATATTGGTGTTGGTGTAGGGGCAGGTCTCCATACCCAGAGGCCTGCATGATGGGCTATTAGCTCAGCGGTAGAGCGCACCCCTGATAATCGCGACGTTGTGCCTGGGCTGTGAAGGCTCTCAGTCACATGGATAGTTCAATGTGCTCATCAGCGCCTGACCCGGAGATGTGAATCATCCAAGGCACATTAGCATGGCGTAGTCCTCCTGTTTGTTCGAACCGGGGTTTGGAACTGAACTGATCCTCAGGAGGATAGATGGGGTGATTCAGGTGAGATCAAATACAGATCCAACTTTCTATTCATTTGTGGATCTGGGCGGTCCGGGAGTGTCGATGGTTATCCACCTCGGATCCTCTCTTCTCGAGAATCCATACATCCCTTATCAGTGTATGGATGGCTATCTCTCGGGCACAGGTTGAAGTTCAACCTAGATGTGGAAAATAGAGCACCTAACAACGCATCTTCACAGACCAAGAACTATGGGATCACCCTTTTCATTCTAGGTAGGGTGATGAAGGGATCATACCATTCGAGCCTTTTCATGCTTTGGAGGTCCGTAAGAAACAACAATCGATAGGATCTCCTCATTATTCCCTAAAGGAATAATGTGAAATCAAATTCTATCAATTCATTTTTCGTAGGGCCCAGTAGATTGGATCTAGTCATAAGAATAGAAGAATGCTTGGTGTAAATAAAAATAAATCCTTGGTCTTCGACCCCCCACTACGAACAAACCTTGGATCAGTGCAACGGATGGGATGTCTTTATCCATCTCTTCACATGGGAGCAGAGCAGGTTCGAAAAAGGTTCTTGGAGTGTCCCGAGGTTGGGCCATGAGGGTCTTTCAACGCCTCCTTTTCTCATCAAAAGTGATTTCCAATTGCTCGCCATTGGCTCGGTGAGGAAATAAAAAGAAAAGGGGAACAATCACACTTGGAGAGCGCAGTACAATGGAGAGGAAGTTGTATGCTGCGTTCAGGAAGGATGAATCGCTCCTGAAAAAGAATCTATTGATTCTCTTCCAATTAGTTGATTGTATAGTATCGCAGGTGTGAGGATTTACTTCATGGGCGAGGTCTCTGGTTCAAGTCTAGGATAGCCCAGCTGCGCCAGGGAAAATTGTAGGAAGAAAAATAAAAAGCATCTTATTTTTTTTTTTTTTTTTTCATGTATGGACCACTTGGTCCAAGTACGGGGGATATACCTCAGTTGGTAGAGCTCCGCTCTTGCAATTGGGTCGTTGCGATTACGGGTTGGATGTCTAATCATCTAGGTGGTAATGATAGTATCTTTTACTCGAACCGGTGGCTTACTTTTTCTCAGTAATGGGGAATGGGACCGAAACATGCCACTGAAAATCTCTACAGAGACAAAGAAAGATGGGTTGTCAAGAACGTAGAGAAGGTAGAGTGGGTAGTTGGTTAGATCTAATATAGATCATACATGGGCGATAGTTGGATTCGACGGATTTCCTAGGGTTACTTCATCTGGGATCCCTGGGGAAGAGGATCAAGTTGGCCCTTGTGAACAGCTTGATGTACTTTCTCCCTTCAACCCTTTGAGCAAAATGTGGTAAAAGGAAAAAAAGCCATGCTATGGACTGACCCCATCGTCTCCACCCCATAGGAACTACGAGATCACCCCAAGGGTGCCAAAGACATCCAGGGGTCACAGACCGACCATATACCCACAGTGGAGAATGCATTAGCTGTCCGCTCCAGTTGGACAGGAAGGGTCGGAGAAGGGCAATCATTCTTAGGACCAAAGAGTCGGGTGGGAAAAGGGGAGAGCTCTCTATTCCTGGTTCTCTTGTAGCTGGATAGCCCAGAACTACAAGAATCCCTAAAATGGGATTTCAACTCAGCACCTGTTTGGAAGAGTTGCTCTTTGGAGAGCACAATATGATGAAAGTTGTGAGCTGTGTTTGGGGGGGAGTTATTGTCTATCATTTGCCTCTATGGTAGAATCCAGTCGGGGAGGCTTGAGAGACGGTGGTTTACCCTGTGGCAGATGTCAGCGGTTCGAGTCCGCTTATCTCCAGCCCGTGATCCTAAATGGTCAATGGTATATGATACCACGATATTATTCAGATCTGGTAGTTTTGTTTATGATTTCTCGTTCATGGACGTTGATAATATTTTTCCATTTGGTAGCACCTTAGGATGGCATAGCCTTGAATGATGAGGTTCAAACGAGGAAGGGCTT
The DNA here is from genome assembly GCA_031772625.1 of Pinus tabuliformis. Lineage (NCBI taxonomy): Eukaryota > Viridiplantae > Streptophyta > Pinopsida > Pinales > Pinaceae > Pinus > Pinus tabuliformis. The sequence continues at coordinate 849,644,546 of CM062809.1, read as the reverse complement.
ACGGTGGATACCTACGCACCCAGAGAAGAGGAAGGGCGTGGTAAACGACGAAATGCTTCGGGGAGTTGAAAATTAGCATAGATCCGAAGATTCCTTAATAGGTTAACCTTTTTCACTGCTGCTGAATCCATGGGCAGGCAAGAGACAATCTGGTGAACTGAAACATCTTAGTAGCCAGAGGAATAGAAAGCAAATTTAGCGATTCCCAGAGGCGAGCGAAATGGGAGTAGCCTAAACCGTGAAAACGGGGTTGTGGGAGAGCACAATATAAGCTTTGTGCTGCTAGGCGAAGTGGTTGAGTCCTGCACCCTAGATGGTGAGAGTCCAGTAGCTGAAAGCATCATTGGCTTACGCTCTAACCCGAGTAAGCATGTTAGACATATCATCATTGAGGTAGGAATTTCCATACTCAGATCAAAACTAAACTGTTCTGATACAGGAATGATTTTGTATTACATCAAGAGTATAGACATGTGTAGACACAGTATGGACGCAACCATCTGTTTATGAATAGTCCACTGTATAATGAATAAAAAAATTCCTTGCGGCCTGGATGGTAGAAACTAGATCCAAGGTCTTGATTTCTGCTTCCTGAACTAGTACGATTCCATCCATGTGAATGAATGTGTCGAAGTCGAACATGTTATAAACCACTTGATTACCAGTGAATGATGTGGATTGTTAACAAGTGTGAGAGAAACCACCAGTAAGGTCAATGGATTTCAAAGTACTCAGTACAATCCATGAAATGTGAATAAATGAGCTGAAGTCGAACATGTTACATAATCATTCGATCGAAGGTCAAAGATGCAATCTATTGTCGAAGGCGAGAAAGCTTCCATTAGGGCATGTAGTTTTCAAGGAACTGATGATTTCTAGATCAACTTCTTAGATAATGGGCTGAAGTCGATAGAAAGCGATCTATCGTAGGCAATCCCACAACACGAAATCATAGATCAAGTTTTGAAGTAATATATAGGCAAGGACTGACTCAGGGATGGCCAAAATGGATAAAAAATATCTCGCAGATGAATGGTTTGTTTGAACTGTTCTCTTCAACACATAATGACACTGCAGATGGCTTGGTGACAATGGACCCAAAGCCAATACCCGGAAACTGTCTGAAGAATTTCAATGAGGTTTGATTAACTGTTAGGCAAAGGATTTTCCCAACCCAGGTGAACAAAAAGTGTCGTGTTCAAGAATGGTTGACGGGTTTTTTTAAAACAACAAAGTGTAACAATCAGGGTCATTTTTTCTCTTTTCCCCCACCATTTCTGGCAAGTACCTCTTTATTTTTTGACAAGCTTGAGGAGGATAACATTTGCTTGTTTATAAGCTCTTCCTTTGGATGAGTCCAACTTAGTTTAAAATTTGAACCCTAAGAAGGAGTGGTTCGTTCTTGTTTCAAATTGAACAGGTCCTTTATTGTTAAATTTTAACGAGTCTAGTTTAGGAAAAACTCGATGTTTTTCAATTTTAGGGAGTCAGAAGAAAAACTTAAGAAAACCCCACGGGGGTAATTTTTCATAAAGTAATCTCTTAGGTCCGAAAAAGGATAAAATAATACAGGAGGGATGACATTTCCAATACTTTAACGAGTTGGAAAAGACAAGCGCTTGACAATCTTTTCATATTTAATGAGTCTGAAAAGGGTTTAAAGAGGACTCTATTGGTTGTAATTAGTCAACGTATACCTTTTTCGTAAGTAGTCCATTTCAGTCCGTAAAAGGGGTAAACTTACACTGAAGGGACGATTATTCATTTATTTTAACGAGTTCGAACAATCAAGTGCTCGACAATCTTTTCAATTTTCGACAATCTGACAAGAGCTTAAAGAGAACTCCAATGTTTCACTTTTTCATAAATTTTTTAAAGAGTCCAAAAAAGTGATAAAAGTATGCTGTTTGTTGAAAAATGATCAATTTTCTCGAAAATCCAATATTCTGCACAAAAACTGAAAACATTACACAAACTTGTTTAAGATAAATAAAAATGTTTTTAAAAATTTACCTTTTTAAAGTGAAAAATAAATAAATTGAAAATTCATTTATTCAATAAAACTTATAAAAAGGGCTTTTCTAACTTCATTTTTACCATTTGAGTTCAAAGTGAGAAGTGATAGCTTTAGGGTAAAAACATTCTTGTGAAGGTTATTGAAAATTTGTCTGTCAGAATATAAAACCGTCAGCTTCAGGCAATCCACGTCTTCCTTAACTTGCATTTCATCCGTTTACATTTTGTTTTTAGGCTTTAAATTTGATTTTTAAAGGAAAAACAGCTTTGAAAAATTACTCGGGGGGTCCGCAGGTGCAGTGGGCCCTGCAAACCCCGACTGTTTTCTATAAAGAAAAAGGTCATGGGTTCGCACCTATTGCTCACAACTCGTGTGGACCTACGCACTGTTTGTAAGTAGCGGGTGAAGACCTCGCGCAATGAATTTTAAAACTTAAATTTCTCCAAATTTGCCCAAAATTTTTCGAACAAGCTTGTTCTAATATGTATTTTTATGCATTGTAGGACATTCAAAATGCTTATTTGGTGAGAATGTGAGCACGAGGATGTAGATTATGCCATAATGAATGATATGCCCACATTGCAGCCATTGAGAGCATGCAGATTGTATAAGTTATGGGCCATACAGGACATGAGGGCCCAAGTAGATCTCTTGACATGGCTGGTAGACAGATGGAACACACAAGACTAGTGCTTTATGATTGGTGGCCATCGAATCGAAATCGAGCTGGAGGACATATGCTTTTTGACTGGTTTATCCAAGAGGGGTGAACAATTATCTCTTTTCGTGACTAGGCCAGGGGGCCAGTTTGTCGGTAGTCTCTGGTTGGAGTTTTGCGATGATCAAGCAGGCCCCAAGGATAAATGGATTGATATTAAAACTATCAGTTGTCCTGAGCTTAAATTTATTACATTCATTGTTACCAGACTATGTGGGAGTGCAACATTGTATGTGGCTACTAGATCCCAGATGCAGATGGCTGTAGATTGTTTTCGAGGCACCATATACAACTGGTGTGAGGCTGTGTTGACAAATGTGAAAGGCCAACTAACCAGAGCAAAAAATAAAAACCTGAGAAACTTTGGATATGGATTTATTGTAGTCACCTTTGCTCTAGAGAGGATATCCATGTTAGCCCCACAACATATTCTTGTTGATGCTGGTATTTCTCGAGAGCCTACAATGGTTTGATGGGTTTCTTTGATGCCCTGTCACTCTGAGGGAACAGAGGTTGTTCGATTTCTGCCTGAATATTATCGTTGGTTGAAAACCCAATTTTTTTGATTCAGGACTTTCCATTTGCCGGGATGGATTACTGCGACTACCCAGACATGATTCTTCCACTAGGAGAGCAATGGGATGATTAAGGTAAAAACCATTTTCAACACTTTCTAAGTTTTTTTTTTTTTCTTTTTTTTTTAAAATCGTCCAAAATCGACAATAAAAAGTTTAAATGCAGATGTGGGTCCACGACGACTAGCTGCTCTCTAGCCTTATGAGAGGAGACACCCAACTACAGTAGCACCAGACCCACAGGGCCAATCAGTAGAGATCCTGACCGACTTGGAGCATCATCTAAAGCGCTTGACACTAGATATTCTAGAGACTAATATAGATGATATTCCACTTAGGTTACAGAGATTATTGATTGGGGTCCTAGGACCTTTTAGGAGGTTCCTATGTAGGGTGGCCTGAGCAGTAGTTTCTTATCATGATCATCGCCAAGGATAGGATGATCGATTTTGTAGACTCACGACATTTTTGTCTTTTTTTATTATCATTTTTTGCCGGTCATAAGGTGTTTTTCAACCTATGATCAAAGACGATGTATATTTTGAAACACATTTCTATGCTATGATATATCATTATTACCAACTATCTCGTGTAACATGCAATCGAATGTTGCTAAATTTATTGTTTTGATTATTGCAAATGTCTATTTATTATAATAGAAGCAGTTGCATCTGCTAATGTATTTAGATGTCTTGGAAGAAGCTGATATTCAATGTAATCAAATTCATGTTCCAAGTGACGAACTATAAAAAATAACCTTAATAACACCAAATTTCTAATGGCATAAACCCTGTTAAGCTATAATACAACGAGTTCAGAATCCAACCTAACAATCAAACTCCGAATCCCAAATGAGATGGATTCAAATAATAACTCAATCATTGCACTATACTCTGCAATGTTATTCGTTGTTTGATTGAGGCTTACCCCATGCATAGACACTAACTCATCAAAGGGTGAATAGATAACCCAAGCTGCGGAAGAAATGTTCCGTGTACTATGACAGGCACCATCAGCAAAACTAATGTATGTTTGAAAAAACGTCAACATCTGCAATATCAAGAGTAAAATCAAGATAAGCAGGAATATTGATAAGAGCACTCTCTAAACTAGGCACACTTTTCTAATCTAAAGCACAGCAGCTGTAAATAAACTAATCTAACAAAAAATATCCACACATAATTTAAGCATAATATCTCTTCAGATAAGGTCCATTTCTGGATTTATTCAAAGAGACACTGTCAAAATTTATCAATTCGTAAGCCCCTTTTGTCAGCTTTCACTTAACAATGTAAGGACCATGCCACATAGGTACAGATTTTCCAGCCCCTAGCTTATTGTTCACTTGATCATATACTAAAAATAGGTCTCCTTTTGAAAAGTTATGAGATGTAACACTTCTGTCGTACTGAGCTTTCATTTGTTTCGCATGAATCTCGTTTTCTATTGTAGCAGTGCGTCAATTCTCATCTAGCTGAGCTAAGTACAAAAAACGTTTCTCTTCTTCAAAAGTAGCTGGGAGTAATTCTATGGCTAATAGTAATGAAGGAATTTTGAATTCAATAGGTATCACTGCTTCCAAATCGTAGATCAGTTGAAAAGGAGTGGAACCAGTCGATGTTTTCAGTGAGGTCTGATTTGCCCAAAGTGATGAAAATAGCATGGTATGCCAATTTGACTTATGAATACAAATGATTCGTTTGATCATAGTGGCTAAAAATTTATTGATAGCTTCAACCAGACCATAATCCTGCGGGTAATACAGAGTAGAACTATCATGGCGTAGGCCAAGTTGTTCTGTCAGTTCAGTCATCATGATATTTTGAAAGTGACTTCCATGATCAGTAATAATAGCTTGACGAACACCGAATCTAGCAATTATATGATTGAATACGAAAGTTGCAACAGTCTTGCCGTCTGCCAAAAATGTAGGCATTACCTCGGCCCACTTAGTAAAATAATCTACCACTAGGATAATATACGCATGCCCCCCGGCCGAGTTAGGGTTACATGTAATAAAGTCAATACCCCACTTTGCAAAATCACCGACAACAATTATAGGGTGAAGATCAATTTCGGTTGAACAAGAATCAAAAAATGATTGTACAACATGATATGCAATTTCAATGGGACTCAAAGGCATCGCGCCATCAAATGCATCCACCGAAAAATCGGAAGGTACAATCCAAGTGTCATCAAAAGCAACAGTATTCGATGAAATAATATGAATAGTTGCAATATAAGGCGATACGTTTGGAGGAGGGAAGGAAAAAGTTCCCAGCAAAACCAGAATCTTTAATCAAACCTACGCCAACATCCTTGTAAGGGATAATCGTTTTACCGATGTGCTGAATACTATCCGAAGAGGATGGGTCGGATGAGAAATAATTCAGCTGGTCTATCGTAACGATCTTTCCATTATGAGAAAACTTGATAAGTCGAAAAATCGATGAAACAATAGCAGTCATAGCATAGGACCAACTGCGACCTAGGAGAAGGTTGTAATCTAGAGGGGCATCAATCACTTCCACATCTAGATTTACAGTTTTGCCTTCGACCCCTATAGGTAAATTCTGCAAAATTCCAAAAGGATGGAACCCTCGGCCATCAAAAGCCTTTAGAATTGTCGGAGATTGATTGAGTGTGGGAGAACCAATCGATTTCCAACACTGGATCGACATAACACACGTAGAAGCCCCTTCATCAATCACAATCTGAAAGCAAGGTTTGTTTTTGACTAAAATTGGAATTTGGAAAGCCATTTGATGAGGTAGGTGGGATGTACTATTCTCTAAATCAAAGATTATTAGGTTTGAATCCTGAATATCGATAGCTCCTATAGCAGACAATAGTAATTTACGCTGTTCTGGGCATGATTGCAGCACTTCCAAAGCTGACATTGTTGTAGGGGAAATAGCTAAGTCTTCAACAATGTTGTAATTCTGAGTAGCTCTCGCATGTGGATTGAAAGCTGATTTACGAAGTACACCTTTAGCAGGCGGTTTGATTACTAAGTCAGAGTTGGGCTTCTCGATCTGTAGTGGATTGGAACCAAGAGGAGGTGTAGTTGATGTGTTTGAGTTAGAAGATTCTGCTTCTTTACCACCAACAGGATTTTTACTACCATAATCTTGCGATTGCGTCACAATCCTGACATGAGACATCATCATAATGGGTTCTTCTGAGGCATTCGAAGATGAACCAATCATCATTTTATCTTGAGTAGGAAAAGGATCCTTCAAGTCAGCAGGCGTTTGAGAACATTTAACGAATTTTGAAACCTTTGCTCGATGTGGGCATTATTTGGTAAAATGATCCTCGTCGCAAATGAAACAAGGATAGCGAGGTTTCCAATTTTCTTCAATGGATTCATTTTTATCCGTTTTATCTTTTGAATTTTGTTTGTTTTTCTTCTTCCCCTTCTTTTTACTACCAAATTTTGATTTGGCCGTAGATGATTCTACAACATGGATATCGTCAAAATATTTAGCGGGAGAATCTCCTTTCGGGGAATCAGGTAAAGTTATTATAGGAGAAGAATTCTTTGAAGAATTTTTCTTACTTTTAGTACTAATTGAACCAATCATACGATCAGCGGCATGAGACTCTGAAGGAGCTGCAGTCATTTGACCGTGTTTTGGAAGATCATGGATTTTTTCATGTAAATTACTTGACTGCGTATAGACAAGGTCAAGGTACTGAGCCTGAGCAATGACTTGCCCTTCAGTGACAACTCCTCCCTTAGCTACATCTTCAGTGATTTTGGGTAACAATGATTTAATGAACGATTCCACTAAAATTTGATCCGGAATGAAAAATTTCACTAAATGCCTTCTATGTCGCCATTCATGAATATGATCAGAAATATATGTGGACGTGGATTGTTTCAGTGAAGTTAACAGTTCCGTGCCATTGTCGTATCTGACAGGCGACGTAAAATGAGTTAAGAAAGCAGTGTCTAACTGATTGAAATTATTAAAAGAGCCTCGTGGTAACTCAATGTACCATTTGGTGGCAATACTAATAAGAGTTCGTTGAAAAAGACGCAATCGAATTGAATCATCATTGATTGAATTAGATGCACACCAGAGGTGACAAGTCATAACGTGATTTGACGGATCCTCTCCTGACTTACCCTCGAATTTAGGGATATCACTAGGCAAATTACTAGGCATTAGCGGCCAATACGGAATATAGTAAACGGGATCGTTCGTAAGGCACGACAAATCAGGTAAATCCAAAGTTGCAATAAATGGTAACTGACGGTTAGGGTCGTGAAAATCTTGAGTAATGAGACCAGTTCTAAGAGGAGGATATCTAGGATAACCTGGAATCGGATTTGCATTAGGAATGCGTTGTCCTGTACAACAACCCCCCATTTCATAAAAAATTTATTTTCAAAACTATAATATGAAATGGGTCCCTTTTATATTAAATTGGTATCGACTTATCATTCTTCAAAAGGTCCGGAAAGAAAGAAAACATTATAAACCTTTTTGATAAAGCACATAATCGCTCTTATAATAAAAAATGAATAATACTTTATTATTGCCATAAAGCGATCGCAAGATCGCATATCGCAATAACAAAGGATGCATGAAAAAAGACCCATTGGTTTTCCCCGATGCGAAAATGAACGAATAACTATCGGATATTGGGAAGACAAGTGATCATAACAAAAGGCCCCTCTTTGCTCTAATGCGATATCGCTATTGGCGATCGGGGATGTAGCATGCATGCTTCTAAAAGCCCTCATTTAAAAACTCCCGATGCGAATTGGTGATATCACTATCGGTGATCGGGGATTCCGAAAGGACACCAATATAACAACTTAAGCATTCCCCCCGATCGCCGATTGCGATAAAGCTAGGTGCAGATTTCAAAAAGGATTGATAAGGCCGGGATGTATTATGGTTAATTAGTATTAAAGGAATTTCTCTTCTTGATAGTGATTCACTTACACTCAACCGCCAAAACATCAAAGCCACGCTAAAATGAATTATTCGGCCAATAAACGATATGATGAGCATTTAAAGGATTGACAGGTTTTACCGACCATTTAATGGAACAGTAAGGTCAAAATCTCTTCAGAGATTGTATCAGCGGCCACCTTAAGTTATTCCTCTATCATTCATTGATTAATATACCTCATTCATATTTGGTTTGCGTCGCCTATTCTCCGCATTACGTTCATTTTATCTCCTGTGTGGGGCTCCTCCGAAGCAGAAAATCCATGCCAAATGGGGAAGAAGTCTAAGAAATCAGGAACAATTTCAGCTTTCGCAGTAACAGGACAACACATTGCCGATCCGGGACCAAGCAAAAATGGATTGATCTCAGACACCACATGTCTAGGACTCTATAAAACTACTTGGCTGAGCATCTATAATCTGATTGAGGCCGAAGAGCCTCAGGTAAGAACATTGCAAGCCGCAACAGACCCATCCCGGAAGTCTTATGCTACTCTAAAGGATTTGGCCGACTCTTACCTGCATCGGATAGCAGCCCGAGAGCAAATTCTTCCATATACAAATGTGGTAAGATGGGCAATTGAGGAAATCCCAATTACAAACAAAACATTTTGCACCATCGATGGGAGAGTGTTTGGCTCATTTCAACCGGATGATTTGAGGCAAATGTACCATTTCCCTACATTGGAGAGGAAGTACAACAAAGCATTTCTATAGAAGCTCAAAAATGAAAATGACATTGAATCAGAACCTATACGGGATTGGAGACAAAAACCAACGAAACACAAGCATGAGTCTTCGGGTAAGTACTCTTTCTCTTCCTTGTGTTTTCCTTATTGTTATGCCAGAGTAATGATGTGTAGGATTTGGGGGTTGCATGATTCCTCAAACTTCACTATAGAGATGGTACCTTTAATGGAAGCAACATGAAATAGCGAAAGAATGGATTGGGGAAATGCTTTATCATGAGGATCTGAAGTTCTTTCAAGCTGGAAGGAGACCTGTAATAAGATACAATACAATACATTATCTTCATAATATTTTCATGATATAGGTGAGGCGGGCATTCCCATGATCAGCTTTATAAATTCATTTTTCATGTACATCAGCCAGACAATCGTCTGAGTGTAGACTGATGATTCTGGTAGAGCCATCATCCGTTAGATTGGATGATTATTTGTGCAGAAATGATGTACATTTGATGTCTTTATTTTCCTGAATATATATCCTAGCCCGGATGGATGAAACTAGATCTTGGGTCTTCAATCGCGTTCGATCTTCACTCAAAGTACAAGTTGATCCATGTGAGAGATGTTCTTGAGTCGAACATGGAAAGACATCGCCTGATTACCAACCAATGATGTAAGTTGTTAACAGGCGCGAGAGGAATCACCGATAATGATAATGATCCTCAAGGTACTGCAGTGCAATTCACGTGGTGTGAATAAGGGACTTGGCATTGAACACCACGTAAAATCTTTCGGTCGAAGGCCATTGATGTAAACCTATCGTCGGAAGTGATAAACTTGCCATTGAGGCATGCAAGCTTCAAAGTACTGAAAGGGTTGTTCCTAGATCGACTTCTTGGATAATGAGCTGATGTCGACAAGAAGCAATCCGTCATAGGAGGACCTTAATGAATCCCACATCAATGACACGGAACAGAGCAAAATATTTTAATGGAGGTGAAAACGATCTGGTGATATATGGTTCAGGGTGGCGGTCATGAAAGAATGTAGCGAAAATGTATTATAGTGGGTGAGACATAGGTGAATTCTCTGAGTGACTTCTCTTGAACATATCGACGACACTAACATGATGGATTGGTAGAATTAACCCCAAATGTGGATGGTGTGATGGAACCATGGTGAGTGAAAGTGTCATGTTCAAGAGCGACTTGCTACCAACAAAGTTTCTTCAAGTTTTCTTCCCAATTTTTCCCCAGTCATTGCTGACTAGTACCTCTTTATTTTTGTCAAGCTTGAGGAGGATAACATATGCCTGTTCTATAATTTTCCCTTCGGGCAAACCCATCGCTATGTTTTAATGATCCTAGCGATAGTGAAACTCGTTCTTGTCCGTTATGGACAAGTTTGTTGCTATTAGGTTTTAACGAGTTTAACGACAAAGATAACTCAGTCCTTTTCAATTTTAGAGAGTCTGAAAAGGAACGTAAAGGAAACTCAAAAATCCTTTTTCGTCATCTAATCCCTTAAGTCTGAAAAAGTATAAAATAATACAGAAGGGATGAATTTTTGATACTTTTAATGAGCCGAACAAAACAAGCGCTTGATCGTTTTGTGTAATAATCCCTCAGGTCCAAAAAGATTAAAATCTAAAGGAGAGATAGCACTTCCGGTCACTTTAATGAGCTGGAGAGGCAAATGGATCGGTGATATTTTCATATTTTACGAGTTAGTTGAAAAGAGCTTAAAGGAGATTCGTCTTTGAGGAACGAGTGATAAATTCGGGTAGCAGCTGATTCCAGGTAAGGTTTGGAATTTTCCAATCACGGCAGTGTTATAAGGATGGCTAATAGGATCACTCTTCGTAGCTGTTCCTCAAAAGGCGTAAACGATCAAGTGGAGGTGAATGATCGGCCAATACAGAGTGGGGGTGATGACGAGAATACGACCAAGGCTTCAAAGGCTGAAGTACTACATTCACGATGGTTATTTACCAGAAATTAGTTCATTTTTTATTTTAAAATGAGCTTAAATGCTAGGGGAAAAAATGAGCTTAAATGCTAGGGGAAACACTTGCTCATTTCTTATGTTTATTTTTTAACGAGCATGAAGTCCACGTTAAAGCTGCTTGATCTAGTCGTATAATAAGAATTTCTCATCTAAGATGCCATTTTTGTGGAGCTTTCACCTTACAAAGCTTTGCTCCAGATCCTTTCTTTATGCAAGTTAGGAAACGACCAATCCTATGAGTTTAAAGGGTTAGAGGACCTACAAATTTAAAAAATAAATGGTCGCTCTTCGCTTGATTGCCAAAAGGTTTGGATGCCCCCAAGTATAGTGAAATAGAGTTTCGAGGTTACCCCTCAATTTGCAGACAAAACATTTGTTTTATCAGGAAAGGCCTACCTCTTTCGAGTTACCAAAGATTGTTCTATCTGTGTTACAAACAAAACACTTCTTCGGCGATGTCTATCGAAATAGACAAATGTGGATGGCACAGACGCCTCCACTCACATAACTTTGACGAGGGAATCTTATTCCAGTCTAATCCCACTTTCCTAAATGGACGGGTGTGTTAGACTAGTCATATATCCCTCGCGGAAACCTACCCTATACCTGAAGTTCTCCTGCCGAAGCAGACCAGGGTGCATGCCCCCTGGGTTTCAGTCATATCCTCTAAATCACTCGCGCTCATCAGGAGGACGGATTGGGGATTGATGAGACATTCCTTGCGTGAAAAGAACATTCAGGGATGGTATATGACTATTTTCTATGCGTGAACTGGGGAATGAAAGCTGGTCTACGAGCTTGACCACTCTTCCTTTGTGCGGAAAACACATTACTCTAAAGAGTGAGAAGACAATGGCTCTCATGCAATAAATATAGTCTCGTCCAATGAGTAGACTATAACCCAGGGGTCCTTGGACTACCATTACGTTCATGTGAACGATTTTCCTTCTCAATGTTATGGGCACATCGAGAAGGATCCCTAACGGTCGACTGGTTCCTTTGTCAAAGCCCGTTAGATTCTTCATTTCAGGCAAAAGCGATGGCGAACCAAGCACTTTCCAAGCAGTTGAGGAAAGGGCACTCACAGAAGCCCCTTCACCTATGATGGTACCGGCCATGACCATTCTATATATTTGAGCAATGATTCGAAATGGTACACTAGCCTTTAAAAGGGGTCTGCCTAGTAGATTCCAGTCAAAGGAAACAACCAGGTTGCTTGGAGGTGGGACTGAATAGACGGCCGGATATGACTCTGAAGAACTTCCTTCTTGCGGTAAAGGAACGGGTAGACTGCCCCCATGTTCATCGAAGTTTGTGTTTATGAAGAGAATTTGAACAGTTTCGTTCTTGTTCTCTTCTGTGACTGTATCATCTGATGATTGATCCTCTGAAGGCACGACCGTGTCAATTTCCGCCTCGACCTTTTGACTTTCGTCTGGTATGGATTCAGATGGTCTTTCTTCAATGATAGATACTTCGGCCAACCACAAGGGCGTGTCAGCCAGATTTTCAACTAGTGACGGACTTGGCAAGAGTTTCTTATATCCAGGAGGAAGCCATAACGGTGAAACCGGACGGTCGTCCAAAACTATTTTAGCCTCATCTAAGAAGGGACAACGGTGGACGGTGTGATCGCCTTCACATAGTTTACAAGGAAATTTACATTTTCCTTTTTGTCCAGGGGCTTGACTTTCACTAGTTGACGGTGTACTTTCAACATGATCACCAGAAGTTGACGAAACCGGGTTGTGCAAACGAGGAGACCAGTCCCTTAAGATCCGAGGGATGCAAGGACAATCTCGATGATAGTGGTATCCTTTGCAAATGACACATGGCGATTTAGGCCTGGTCGGTGCAGTGTGTGGATTATCGCAGGACGATGTTTGGTTGCCCCTCTTCTCCTTTGGCTCCTTCTTCTTCTTCTTTTCCTTCTTATTCTTAGGTACTTGATTTTTGGCTTTACCAGCTTCATCAAGCGAAGAGGAAGGAGGAGAGGAAGAATTGGACGAAGTAGAGGGTTGGGGGGTAACTCTGGAATCGTTTAGTTGCTAACTTGATTGTTCAGGAATCGCTGTGTTTTGAACGAGTGAGGTTGAGAAGAGCCATACGGGCAAGCCAATTGTCAATCCTGGAAGTGACAATGTGGCCATATGGGGTGCACCAACATCTCTGCAAGAGGAGAAGGGACTAGGATTTCGTCCAAGGGGAACTCCTTGGTTGGTGGACTCCATTTTCTTCAACCTAAGACAAACGTAGGGAAGGTGATAATTATTCCATTTAAAATAAATTTTAGACGCTTTGACACAACTTTTTTTTTCAATTATTAAGAGTCGAGAAAAAACAAAAGATGACTCTAGTCGCTTTCGATTTTTAATGACCCTGAAGTGACAAGTGCTCAGATGGACCTTTTCCGTTAAGGAGTCTGAAAATGAATGAAAGGGACTGCTCTGGAAATCTAGACAGAGGGATTACCAAACCAATCACAACACTGCAGAATACTTTTTACGGTACGACAGTCAATCTTCCCGAATGCTATGTTCAGTGCATTGCGATCGATAGGGCAGCAGACACGGCTTCCTACGGATAAACGATTAAGCCTATTGTGGTCTTCCAAAATATACTCGACGGTATGTGGGAGCACAAGTCCATACTGGCACTTATCGTCTCAAAGTGGAGGAATCACACAACCAACAGTGAAAACGACAGTTACCAGGCTTTACAACGCCGGAATACGTCTCTAGCCTAGAATTCTAGATGTTGTGCGTTAGGTTCCAAAGCATTTTTAGATTCATTAAATTTATTTTATAGTTGATCTTGCTTAATAAATTTGCCTTTCAGGTTCACCGCGTGGTGTAGATGTACAATTCCTAAAATGCAATCTAAGATGATAAACAATCATTCAATCTTCTTTTTGCAAATGAAAATCCTAGCTACTAAGGAAAGAGAAATGGTGTTCTTTCAACAAAGAGCAAAGAGCACACACTATATGCACTGTCCTAAATAAAACCAACAAACAGTCTAAATGCAAATTCACGTGCATGTATTTGTTTTCAACCTTTGTAATGTGTAAATGATAAAAAGAAAGCTAATGCGCAAATCTGAATTATTTTTCAAAGTGACAATTACAAACAAGCTTCTTTTCAAAACAAAATGAGGACAATGACAACACTTTGCGATTTGGAATTGAAAACTTGCTTTCGACACTAGAAAAACTACTAATTCAAATCAAATACAATAGTAACAGGGTAATCGACTATTAAGAACAATCAAATTCCCTTCTATGACTGAAAACAACACTTGCGACACTTTCAAATCAAGAAATGACAGTACAATTACGCTACTTCTTTGTAAAGGAGAACTGAGAATGACTGAAAAAATACATAAAAACATTTACAGTGCTTTGCACAATGAAAAGCAAAATGAGGACAATGACAACACTTTGCGATTTGGAATTGAAAACTTGCTTTCGACACTAGAAAAACTACTAATTCAAATCAAATACAATAGTAACAGGGTAATCGACTATTAAGAACAATCAAATTCCCTTCTATGACTGAAAACAACACTTGCGACACTTTCAAATCAAGAAATGACAGTACAATTACGCTACTTCTTTGTAAAGGAGAACTGAGAATGACTGAAAAAATACATAAAAACATTTACAGTGCTTTGCACAATGGAGGTGGAATATCAGCAAGGAAAGGGGTTTCAAACAGATATGTACTGACTACACGCAACAAAACTCCTGAATAGATCTGAAAAGAGTGAACACAGAAACCAAAATTTAGGAACAAGACCTTGTCTGATCAACGCACTTGTAACACAGTGAAATTGAAATGCAACGCACCTACTACACTTAGGAAGTGTGTTGCATTTGAAGTTCACAGAACAGAAAGTGCACTGGACCAGGGACGAGACTTTGATTGGATTCCGGGTCACAGTTTGCAGTTCAGTTCAGGGATTTAGGCCAAGAAAGTGGTAATCAGTAAATCAATCACAGGGGTAGATCTAAGGAGGTTACTAGAGCCACCACAAGGGAAATTAGAGAGCTTGTAAATCAATTGTTTAATTCATAAACAGAACCCGGAGATTGACTGAAGTAACGTTGATCTACTTTGCACTTGCATAGCAAATGTAGTTCGAAGGCTAGCTGGCTTGACTTCAGGCTCCGTCTGTAAGTTTATAAAGTAAACAAATGTAGATGGACAAACAATCTACTTGCTCCCTAGTGGAGTCGCCATTTTGTTACTGGGAATAGTGTCTATGTATAACTGCTAATGCCACTAAGGCTGGTAGCTACCTTAGAAACAAGCAAACTAAAACTAATTTCGTTTTCCTTTATGAAAGATAGATGAGAGAAGAATAAAGGATACCAACCTCTGTCTTGCGCTTGGTTCCTTGCTCGATTCCTCTCTCTTCTGATAGTCCTTTGCTACTTGCTTTCGTACCTAGCTTCAAAGAGTACCTGTAGAATCAAAGCAGCATAACACTATACGGGAACATAGATCTATTATCATAAGCAATATAGGATCAGATGTATATTAACCACACATGCATAAAACATCAATCACACAAGTGTATGGAGGAAAACTTGAATAGTTTTATTGATAATCAAGAAAGAGCCAAGAGAATTACAACCGATTGTTCTGACCCAGCACCATCCTCTCAGAAAGTAAGCCCTTCTTCACCTCATGAAAAGATTAGATTACCCAACACTATGATGTTGTCTCAAGAAACCAACAACACTTCCTTACAAGATGCAAAATTCCAGCCTCTGGATCTCTGGGATGAGGGATCCATTTATAGATGTCTGCAAGGGAGATGAGTCAGCTTGAGATTTGATTAGTGTCTTCCCTCTGATAGTTCTTGATTCCACTTGGAGATTGATGATCTCTTACTCATCCCTGGTTGAATTTAGAGAGGTGAGTGTCACATGAGAAGTTTCTGGAAGATTCCATGCTTCTCCACCTTGCGGATTGACCCTGCCATTTGTCCCTTCTCGCCCATTGCACCCCATAGAATGGCTTTTTGAAATGCAACGCACCTATTGTGTGTATTTAGGTGGGATGCAACGCACTTTGCCTATGGAGCAGGTGAAATGGTCTAGTTTTGACCAGTTCTGAGTAGTTTTTCATGGAGAACTTCTGGGAGATGCTGTAATCAGGTTACCTTGTTCCTTTAAGGGTTGGAACAACACCTTTAGGGACATAGGAGCCCTTGGTTTATGGACATTTATGCTTGGGGTTACAGTGCCCAAAAATGTCAATAACACTCGGTATTGAACCTACTGAGTTGCCCTTACCTAAAAGGAAAAGGGCAAAGAATAACACTGAAGGATCTGACAGTGAAGCATTTTCATCCACATCTTCCATCTCATCTTCCCTAGTGTGAAGTCAACCATCCACTCCCTCATTACATATTTTTGCTCATCGGGGATTAGGAACTTCAACATCCCAACTGGATCAATCCTCAATATCAATTTCTTCCCAAACATCTGGAATTTCATCAGCAATCTCATCCACTATTGGTGTTTCAATGGCAAATCCATGGAATAGACCTGGTGCGGTCAATATGCCTGTAAAATTACATGCATTGCCTGATGCTCCTGAAAAATGGCTACCCAAGTTTAACCCAGATGATGGAATACAAGTTGAGGAACATATTAATAACTTCATGTTATCAGTTAATTTGAAAGGAGTAACAGAGGAAGATGTTGTCGTTAGGCTTTTCCCTTATACTTTGCAAGGATCATCGCGATCTTGGTATTTTTCCCTGTCCTCTGGATCCATTACTAGTTGGAACACTTTCCAAGAGCAGTTTCTTACTAAGTATGGTGATGATAGATCTTTAGCCACATTAATTAATGATCTCGCCAATCTTAGGATAGAGCATAGGGAACCAATTAAAGAATTCAATGTGCGAATCAATAAACTCTTGAATAAAATCCAAATGGCCTCCAAGCCAAGTGAGCAAATCAGAAGTGAATGGTATATGACTGCCCTACCTGCCAACATAGCTATCTTCGTAGACAGGGCCAGAAAACCAACTTTAGCTGAAACATGAAAGAAGCACTTGTTGTGGAGAAACGCATTAATGCTCTAGAAAAGAAAGCTGCTCTTGAAGATAGAATATCCAAAAAAGTTTCTTTTAAAGATGATTCAAGGAAGAAAACCCCTAAAGATCCATATGATATGGAGGGTCTACAAAAGGTCCCCAAGAATTTTTCAAATTAAATGGTTGAAATCAAAAAACAAGTAGTGGAAACCTCAACAAAAGGGCCCTTTAGAAATTTCAAGAAAATCGAATCAAAACCACCAAATGTTATATCTAATGCAGATTCAGATCCTGAAGAAGAAGAAGAAGAAGAAGAGGAAACAATTTCACCAACTGATGAAGAAGAGGAAGTTGTTGAATGCCATGGAATGTGGGACTTCATATTGCCTAACTCCGATACAGAAAATGAACAAGAAGCTTTTCCAGTCACTACTAGGAGTAAAAGTGCCCTTGAACCCGTCCAGGCAAGTTCAAAGAAAAGAAGTGCAGGTGCTACTACTACAAAGGAAAAGGTATCCACAAAGAAGCCACCTGCAACAGTACCGTAAAACCAACCTTCATCCTCAAATATACCTTCAACATCTAAAACATTGGTAGTATCGGATTCAATGGATTACAATATTGTTGATGATATGAAGAAGACTAAGGCAAACATTACCATGTTTGAACTTAGCAAACTGAAACATTTGCAGAAATTGAAACAACCCAACCATCTGATTTCTCAGTAAACAATTTTACATCTAGGATCGAAATTTATTCACACACAGATAGATCAAGATGTTTTAACAATACTGAGGAAACTGTAAATAAAATTGTTGATAATTCTTTATTTTGGTCACTATATTTTGATGGGTCTAAGTCTAGCGAAGGCTCGGGAGCAAGATGTATTTTGGTTAGCCGTTAGGGAGAAAAAACGATGTTGTCCTGTAGGTTTGAGTTTGAATGCACGAATAATAGAGTTGAGTACGAAGACTTAGTTCAAGGACTATACAAAGCGATTGGCCTCAAGGTTCAATATTTGAAAGTGTTTGGTGATTAAGAAATTATTATTAAACAGGCGAGAAATACGATTCATTGTCTTTCTAGCCATCTCAAACATTATCAGTGACTGGTACAAGAACTCACCTCTCAATTTTTAGCATTCAATATTTCTTCCATGCCTAGGTCTCAAAATTCAGCAGCTGACTTGCTAGCCAATGTTACTTCCAAACTCCCACCTTCCGAAGATTATAGCCCAGATAGATTTTTAGTAGAGTTACTTTTTAGACCATCGATTCCTGACAATGTCACTAATTGGCGAGTGTTCAATCATGATGAAGACATCTTACATTTTTTAACTTCCGACAAGGAAAGCGAGCATGATTTTCAGATGAAAAAGGCACGAGGAAAACTCAATACTAAAGCCTGTGGTTAAGCTTGAGGATCTTTACGATATTAAAGACATGTTTAAACCAGTGACCAATACAAAGCTCCAAAGTTCCACCTTAATATTTGAATTGATAAATCTTGGCACTGAGAAAAATCCTCAAAACATTAATTTGGGATTAGGACTTTCTGTGGAAGAAAAGATAGCATTCATTAGATTATTAAGAAAAAATAAACATGTCTTCGCTTGGAAATATGACGATTTAAAAACATATGATGCATCTATCATCCAGCATACCATTCCAATCCTTTCCGAACAAAAACCAATTCAACAAAAGTTGAGGAAAATACATCCGAACTTAGAGAGTCAAATAAAATCAGAACTCAATAAACTCTTGAAAGTTAAGATTATTTTTCCTGTTCGGCACTCAAACTAGGTCTCCAATATGGTGCCTGTTAGGAAGAAAAATGGCGATATCAGGATTTGTATAGATTTCAAAAATCTGAATAAGGCAAGACAAAAAGATAATTTCCCATTGCCTACTATGGAGCAGATACTCCATTCTGTAGCAGGTTCTGAGTTAATGTCCTTTTTAGATGGTTTTTCAAGATATAACCAAGTTTTAGTCCATCCTGATGACATACTCAAAACTACCTTCAGAACGAAATGGGGAACGTATGCTTATCATAAAATGCATTTTGGACTTTTTAATGCAGGATCCACGTTCCAAAGAGCGATGGATATAGCTTTCAAAGGATTGATCAACAAAATAGTAGTTGTCTACTTAGATGATATTACTGTATTTTATAAGAAGAGATCCAATCATTTGCATGATTTAAATCAAATCTTTGAACACTGCGGAAGGTATGGTATTTCACTCAATCCCAAAAAATCCTTCTTCACTCTTAATCAAGGAAGCTCTTGGGCTTTATTGTTTCCGAAGACGGTATTTATATTGATCCTGATAGGATTAAAGGAATCTCTAAAATTCCTTTTCCTCATAATAAAAATTCCATGCTGTCATTTTTAGGCCAAATTAATTTTGTCAAGAGATTTGTTCCTGACTTTTCTCACATCATTTTACCATTACAAACTATGATTAAGAAAAATTCAGTGTTTAGATGGGGATCTGCAAAAAAGGAAGCATTTGATTCAATCAAACAATCAATAATCAATGCCTCTGCTTTAAACACTCCTAATTTTTCTAATCATTTCACATTGTATACTATCGCATCCGATTCATCTTATGCAGCAATACTCACTCAGATTAATGATCACAACTTGGAAGCACTGATTTCATTTTATAGTTCAAACCTGCAGGGTGCTGAACTGAATTATTCTGAAGTTGAAAAACAAGCCTTTGCTGTGTATAAAGCTGTCAAACATTACAGACGCTTCCTTTTAAAATCCCATACAAAAGTTATAGTTCCTTTTCCTGCAGTAAGGCAATTACTAATTAGGTGAAAAAAGGGCAAACTAGGTTACAGCACTTCAAGAATATGACTTGGAAATCAAGCCAGCAAAGATTGTTAGAGGCCAAGGTTTTTGCAGGTTATTAGCAGGAGCATCCAACATTCAAGGACCAGGTGATACAGAACATATTGAAGAAATCAACCAGATAAGTATTACTGATTCTGAATTGCAATATGCAGACTTGATCTTTTATTTGAAAAATGGATATGCACCTCCTAACCTATCTTATAAAAACAAAAGGGCCATTAGATTAAAAGCAAAAAACTTGACAATCATTAATGATGTACCTTTTAGGAAAAATTATGATTCAATTTTATTAAGATGCCTAGAAAAGCCTGAAGCACAAAAGGTTTTGCAGGAACTACATGATGGACCAGCAGGAGGACATTTTGGAGCTGACACAACAACCCACAAAATCATTCATGCTGGATACTATTGGCCCACCTTGTTCAGAGATGCTCATGAATATGTAAGGAAATGCCGAAATTGTCAAACTTCCAGTGGAAGACAAAGAAAGCCAGCTTTCCCTTTGCAACCAGTCAACATTGAACAACCATTTGAGCAATGGGGATTGGACATCATTGGAGAAATCACTCCACATTCATCCAAACAGCATAAGTATATCCTTATTGCCACTGATTACTTTACTAAGTGGGTTGAATCGATTCCTTTAAAGACAACAAATTCTGAGGCAATTATGGAATTCATAGATCAATTCATCATTACCAGGTTTGGTGTCCCAAATGATCTTATTTTCAATAATGCATCTTATTTATCTGGAAATGCTATGTTTGAGTTCGCTATTAAAAGAGGGTTTAAATTGAAATATTCTGCAAATTACTATCCCCAGGGTAATGGTTTAGCAGAATCTACCAATAAAAATTTAGTTAAAATTATTAAGCGAACTATTGAACAGAATCATAAAAACTGGCACAAATCTTTAATATTCGCACTATGGGCTGATAGTAAAACACAGAAGGCTTCCATAGGTTCTTCTCCATTCAATCTTGTATATGGGAAAGAAGCAGTGCTACCAACGAATCTTGTCCTTCCTTCTCTAGCCCTAGTTCAATTTATTGAAGAAAGCCCCTCTTCTTCTATTCAACTTAGACATGATCAAATCTTAAAATTAGAGGAAGAAAGAGAAAAGGCCAAAATTACTCATGCAAAACATCAGAAAATTATCAAGTCATCCTTTGATTCAACTTCATCCAGTTCAAAACAGTTGCAAGTTGGTGATCTAATTTTGAAATGGGACAAAGCCCATGAGGATAAAGGAAAACATACCAAGTTCCAGAAAATATGGCTTGGACCATTTCAGATCTGCGAGAAGATAGGCCATTCGACATTCATATTACAAGATTTATTAGGTAAGAGAGATTCTCTTCCTGTTAATGGCCTCATCTTAAAGAAATTCTTCAATTGAGGAGGTAACCCCCTCTCCCTTTTTAGTTCAGTAGAATTTATAGTTTGTAGGACCGTTAGGAAATAAAGTTGTAAGGTATCTTCCATTGGCCTTTGTTGTATTGAAAAGTTGCTCAAAGAAGTAGTTTTGATATTTACTTTTAAATAATAGAAGCCTTAAACAAAAGGGACAATTTCTAGGAAATTAGGTATATTCACATTCTGAAACCCCATTTCAATTTTTGTGAAATCT
Organism: Pinus tabuliformis; assembly: GCA_031772625.1. Taxonomy (NCBI): domain Eukaryota; kingdom Viridiplantae; phylum Streptophyta; class Pinopsida; order Pinales; family Pinaceae; genus Pinus; species Pinus tabuliformis. The sequence continues at coordinate 849,623,020 of CM062809.1, read as the reverse complement.
TCTCAAGATTTAGAAGTATTGTAAATCATTTTATGGTTTTCTAATTGGCCACAAAAAGGTTATCAATGTCAAAACAGAAACTAATACAACTTCAGCATCTTCAACTCTTACCCTGTCATCCATTCGCTCTTAAGGAGAAAATTGTCCATCCCATTCATCAAAGTTTATGATTACTCAGAGTGTAATTCTAAAATATTTGATATAAAAGATAAGGGGTCTTATTACAAGCCTGCTTACCATGATCATTGGGAAATAGTTTAACCGAAATTACCAACACTGCATACCAAACAGGGTAATGGCTTAGAATCATAAGACAAGGGGTCTCATCACGAGCCAGCTTGTTCGGTTAGATTACTAAAAGTGAATGGCATTGTCAAATAGCTGGCCACTAAACCAGGACAATGGCTTTTTATCTTACAAAATAATAGAAAAGCAAAAAGAGATACAAAATATGAAAGCATGTTTTGAATTCATTCTTTTAATAATACTCTGAAATGGATGGGATAATGGACAGTAAAATGGTTAAAAGGTATCCCTGTTGAAACTATGAACATTTGCTGGCAGCAGAGGCTCTACGTATGACAAAGGAGTCAATTAAAAAGGATGAGTTGGAAAGGTTTTCTGTTTTATCATTATCAACCAATAGAGGCCAATTTAAAAACTTAAAATGTATCTAATTTTAACAAGAAAAGAAATTAGCAAAAATATATTTTATTTTATTCAGAATGTATATATACCTAGTTATATTAGAATTTTCCTCTTTGATAAGATTCCTATTCAAAGAAAGTCTAAGTATTTCAATATTTCTCAGAGATAAATGTTTCTCCCAGCGAATCGCCAATTGTTGTGCTGTACAACAAGCCCCCATTTTATAAAATTTTTATTTTCAAAATTATAATATGAAATGGGTCCCTTTTAGATTAAATTGGTATCAACTTATCATTCCTCAAAAGGTCCAAAAAGAAATAAAACATTATAAACCTTTTCGATAAAGCACATAATCAGTCTTATAATAAAAAACGAATAATCATTTATTATTGCAATAAAGCGATCGCAAGATCGCATATCGCAATAACAAAGGATACATGACAAAAGACCCATTGGTTTTCCCTGATGCGACAATACTATCGAATATCTGGAAGACAAGCGATCATAACAAAAGGCCCCTCTCTTTGCTCCGATGCGATATTGCTATCGGTGATCGGGGAATGTAGCATGCATGCATCTAAAAGCCCTTATTTAAAAACTCCCGATGCGAATTGGCGATATCGCTGTCGATGATCGAGGATTCCGAAAGGACACCAATATAACAACTTAAGCATTCCCCCTGATCACCGATTGCAATAAAGCTAAGCGCAGATTTCAAAAAGGATCGATAAGGCCAGGATATATTATGGCTAATTAGTATTAAAGGCCTTTCTCTTCCCGATAGTGATTCACTTACGCTCAACCGCCAAAACATCAAAGCAATGCTTAAATGAATTATTCGGCCAATAAACGCTATGATGAGCATTTAAAGGATTGACAGGTTTTAACGGCCATTTAATGAACATTAAGGCCAAAATATCTTCAGAGATTGTATCAATGGCCACCTTAAGTTAATCCTCCATCATTCATTGATTAATGTACCTCATTCATATTTGGTTTGCGCCACCTATTCTCCACATTATGTTCATTTTATCTCCTATGCAGAGCTCCTCCGAAGCAGCAAATTTAGGCCAAATGGGGAAGAAGTCTAAGAAATCGGGAACAACTTCAGCTTCCGCAGTAACAGGACAACACATTTCCGATTCGGGACCAAGCAAAAAGGGATTGATCTCGGACACCACATGTCTAGGACTCGGTAAAACTACTTGGCTGAGCATCTATAATCTGATTGAGGGCGAAGAGCCTTAAGTAACAACAGTGCAAGCCATAACAGACCCGACCCGGAAGTCTGATGCTACTCTAACGGATTTGGCCGACTCTTACCTGCATCGGATAGTAGCCCGAGAGCAAATTCTTTGATATACAGATGTGGTAAGATGAGCAATTGAGGAAATCCCAATTAAAAATAGAACATTTTTCACCATTGACGGGAGAGTGTTTGGCTCGTTTCAACCCGATGATTTCAGGCAAATGTACCATTTTCCTGCGCCGGAGAAGAAGTACAACAAAGCATTTCTGGAGAAGTTTAGAAATGAAAATGACATTGAATTAGAACCTATACGAGATTGGAGACAAAACCCAGCGAAACACAAGCATGAGTCTTCGGGTAAGTACTCTATCGGTTCCTTGTGTTCTCCTTATTGTTATGCCAGAGTAATGATGTGTAGGATTTGGGGGTTGCATGATTTCTCAAACTTCACTATAGAGATGGTACCTTTAATGGAAGCAGCATGCAATAGAGAAATAATGGATTGGGGGAATATACTGTCTGATAAGTTAGCAACAATGGTTATTGGGTTCAGAAACAAATCCCGCGTTACTGAAAGGTTCATTCCTCCATTTTACTATAGTGCCTACATCTTGGATACTCTCTGTTTTAATTCTGAATTTCCTATGCTGGGGTGGAGATGGACTACACAGGACCCCATGCCTATTCATATATACCACCAGAAGTTATGGAAAGCCCACTATAAACACCACCTATATCAAGTTTGCAATGGATTTATGTTACCCATTCACGATGCAATTTTTGACAAACCTGCTCCTAAGATTTCCTCACAAGCAGAGATTGACTTGACAACCATAGGGAGATGGTTCGGAGAAGAAAAATTCACATATGTAAGAGTTTTTGGCAGTCATGCCAAGCCTCATGTCCTCCCCTTGTATACACCCGACAAACTGTTGGCCTGAGAGATAGCATATCAGCTTACATCCGAAGGAGTTACACAGACTCTAAGGAATAAAAAGAAGCAGGTTTGGCCTCCTTTTCCTCTAAGGTGTGTCATTTATGCTCTACATGACTGCAAACATGCAGAGAAAGAAGCAGAAAAGATTAATACACTGAATCTCGCCACTCTTCCTAACAAGCGATTTGATCCAAACAAAGTCGCCTATAATGCATTTGAATAGGAAAAACTCACTAAATTTGAACATAAAGATGATGAGTTTGATGACCTGTTCTCCTCGGCCGATTCATTATTTCAAGTTCAAACGCTAGCCAGAATTAGATATCACGATGACGGGTTAGTTGAATTTAACAGACTTAGAGAGCAAAGGTTGCAAACTATGCCTGTAGATCTGTTAGCAACGGCCCCGATGACACAGTCAAGCGAGCTTGAACAATGACTTACTAATGAAACTCCTGCTACATCAGAAATTGCTGGAGAAATCCAAACAAGAGAGCAGGAGGAACTGTAGAGGAAAGAGCAGGAAGAAGTGCAGAGGAAAGAGCAGGAGGAAGTGCAGAGGAAAGAACAAGAGCAGAGCAGAACGGACGTGAATGTCGATGCCCAGATTGATCCGAAGTTGCTCCAGGAATGGCAGCAATTCGATTCAACCATTTTTAGGGAGCAAGCCATTTTTAGGGACCAACAATTAGAATTGATCTACTCTCAGTCTGGGATCCTACAAAAATACTTGCCAAATGCTCCTGGGTCTAAGGTTGACGTATCTAAGTCGAAGCCAGGTCCCCACGCAGATGGTATCGTTGGGTCGGTAGACAAAACTACCGTGAACTTGTTGAACCAATTGCAGTAGTTGTCCTTACAAACTGCTTCTAACAACCAAGTCACATCGTCTAATCCCCCAACTTCCCAAACTTCTTCAATTAATGTCGTCCAATCCGACAACCCCAATGGAAATCAAAATTCCAATGGGAAAAAGAAAGGATGAGGTAAGAAAAATAACCAGGATGGGAAGCCTGATGCAAATAAGTCCGGCAACAATGCTGGTGGTGGTAGAAATGAGTCTAGAAAGAAAGTCAAGTTTCCATGCAAGTTGTGCAGTGGAGACCATTTAACTCATCTATGCCCTAAGATTGAAGATTCTCAGAGCTTGTTAGGACAACAAGGGACTTCTAGTTCTCAAGCTGTGTTAACTAACCCTTTTCCCCAAGGGCAGCAAGTTCTTGCTGGCGCGAGTTCAAATCCTTGTACCTCCGCAGGGGGCAACCAGGAAGGGGAAAAATCATCGAATGTTTTCATGATGGGTTCTAACATCCATGTGGCTACTCGGTCACGTGATTATGGTGAATGTGAAACTTCCAAGGACAAGACTGTTCTCGGAAATACCAACCTTCATATTGAGCGACCCCCTATTGAGACTATACCACAGATACCGAAAGGTTTCGCTAAACGCGCGACTATTAATCCTAATGCCAGGGCTGCCCAGAATTACTCCATTATGGTGGATCTCGCTCAGATTCCATGTGCCATGTCCACTTTAGAGGTTCTCCAGTCGTGTTTGGCTCAGCGAAGTGCTTTACTTTCCGCGATTGGAGCAGTCGATCCAGCTAATTCTTTAGTGCTCACTTTTGACATGTTAAATGTCAAAAAGTGACTCCCTCATCATATGGCTTTCCAAATAAAGTCGACATACCAGAAAATCAACATTTTTCGTACCATTATAGATGAAGGAGATTCCACGTGCGTGATGTTGATGTGATGCTGAAAGGCTATTGGATCACCTTTGGCTGTTCCTTCACCCATTGTCTTGATTGCATTTGATGGTCATTCTCATAAGCTGCATGGGATTATCCCGGCCTTTCCTATATGTGTTGGGGGGAAGGTTGTCAATATTGAATTCGAAGTCATATATGCTAACCTAGACTATAATCTCATATTAGGAAGGAACTGGGTATATGAAATGGACGTCGTTGTTTCGACTCTGTTTCATTTGCTTTCCTCATGAGGGGAAAATCGTTAAGGTTGATCAAATGGATTATTGTCCAATTGATCCTCAAACAAGCACTGACTCTACTACTCCTTTAGTGGATAACCCTCACCTGCCTACTAAGAATTTAAGAGTGGGAATGTATTCCTCATTGATGGGTACCTTTGATCTTCCCTCTTCTTTCGCTAAAATCAATGCCATTTCGTCATCTAAGGAGTCCCCTCGAGAAGAGTTCTTTCGAACTCGTTATTTTTCAGGCCCTTGGACCTTGCCTCCACCTACGACCACATTAGTTGAAGGACAAGTGAATGGAATGGCATTCCCTATATCTGCAGCTGAGCTTAGATATCAGTCTATCATAGAATCTGCAGACAACCACTCTACTCCTTTTTCCGAAGAGGAGTTAGATGGTGATGTGGCCCCGGCTTGGAGCCTTGATTCTACCTCTGCCTTGAACTGCCTAGATTCGGTTTTACCTTCTGAAGAAGCAATCCTCGAAGCAATGATGGGTAAATATCAACCTTGGGAAGACTTGCACTATCGTTCATACTTTCTTCCTCCATTGCAGGAAGTAGAATCTAGATTCTCCGAGCTCTGTAGTAGTGATGTTTGTACGGTGTCAAATCCTTTGGCTCCAGCACACATTCGTGTCGAAGGTAATATATCAGTGATTTAAAAAACGATACCTATAAAAATCTCTAGGGACCCTCACGTGATTGAGAATCTCTTCATCAGAATTAAGTGTTCCCCTGAAGAAATTCAAATTTACACCGACCTATTTAAGGAATTTCTAGATGTATTTGCTTGGTCTTATGAGGAAATCCCTGGAAATGATCCTTCTATAGTTCAAAATGAGATCAAGACATATGAAAATGCAAAACCATTTCGTCAAAGGCTTCAGCCGGTTAACCTTAGGAAGGCAGCAACTAACAAAGCTGAAGTTGAGAAGCTCCTAAAGGCGGGTTTCATATACCCTGTTCTTCTTACTGATTGGGTTTCTAATCCATTCCCTGTGGATAAAAAGCAAGGAACAATCCGAGTATGCATCGATTTTAGGGACTTAAACAAGGCTTGTCCGAAAGATAATTACCCCACGCCATTCATTGATCAGATTATCGACGAGTGTGCGGGTAATGAGATTTTTTCCTTCATGGATGGTTTTTCGGGTTATAATCAAATTTCTATCCGTCCTAAAGATCAACATAAGATAGCCTTTATATGTCCCTGGGGTACCTTTGCATATAGAAAGATGCCTTTTAGTCTTAAAAATGCTGGAGCCACTTTTCAGCGGGCCATGTCATATGCTTTCCACGACATCAAACATGTCATCGAGGCATACTTGGATGATATCGCTGCTCGTTCTCGAAAGAGAACTGATCACCCTAGTCATCTTCGATTGGTTTTTGAGCGATGTCGTTTTTATAAAATCCGGTTGAATCCCAACAAGTGTGTTTTCGCAGTTACATTCGGTCAGTTGTTAGGGTTCATCATGTCTAATGAAGGGATCCGAGTTGATCCCTTCAAGGTTGAGGCAATATTTCAGTTGCCTCCCCCGTCCTCGATTCGACAACTTCAAAGTCTTCAAGGGAAGGCTAATTTCTTAAGACAGTTTATAGCAAACTATGCCGAGATCACTAAAGGGTTCATCCATTTGCTACAGAAAGGAGTTCCATTTGTATGGGACGACTTTGCGCATCGATCGTTTGATGCTTTGAAAAAAGGCATTAGTCTCTGCCCTGTTTTTTAGTCCACCGGATTATGGTAGAGACTTCCTTTTATATCTCGCTGCAGCAGAATCAACCATTGGTATGGTTATCATTCAGGAGGATGATGCTCTCACCGAGCATGTGATTTATTATTTGAGTCGAGGCTTAATAGGTCCTGAACTTCACTATTCTCCGATTGAGAAGTTGGCCTTGGCAGCTGTCCATGTTGTCCAGCGGCTCCTTCATTATATCCTGCTACGCAAAGATTTTGTCTTAACAGCAGTTAATCCATTTCCATTTTTCCTCAGTAGGCGAGTGATTGGGGGCAAATATAATCGATGTATAGTCATTTTGCAAGAATTTGATCTCGAGTTCTTGTCTGCAAAGTCTAAGAAATCCATGGTTTTCGCAGAGTTAATTTCTGAGCTACCTTGTGGAGAGGATATTGTTTATGAGGAAATTTTTCCCGACGAACATTTATTCCTCATCTCTTCACTTGACCCTTGGTATGGAGATATCATTGTCTATCTCCAGACTTCGAAGTTTCCCTCTACTTTCTCCATGTATGAACATCAAAAATTACGTCACCTGGCTAGAAACTATGTTATCATCGTTGACACATTATACCGTCGAGGGATTGATTCAATCCTTCGGTGCTGTTTAACCTTAGAGGAAGCAGAGTCAGTGCTCAATGACTGCCACAGTGGAGCTTGTGGTGGTCATCTATCAGGCCTTGCTACAGCCCAGCGCATCTTACGTGCCGATTATTTTTGGCCTTCACTCTTTAAAGACTGTGTGGAAGCGGTCAAACGCTGTCACTCATGTGCGCACGCATCCAACTCCTCTTTTTCCAGTTGTCACCATCGGGCCCTTTACTAAGTGGGGTATTGATTTTATGACTTGTAATTCACCTTCAGCGACGAATCACAGGTACATTATCGTGGCTGTAGACTACTTTACGAAGTGGGATGAGGCCATGCCTACTTGTAAGAATGATAGTGACACGACAGCATTGTTTCTTTTCAATCGGGTTATCTCAAGATTCGTTATCCCGAGAGAGATTGTCACTGATCATGGAAGTCATTTCCAGAACCAACTGATGTCTGAATTGGCACTCAAATTAGGTTTCCGGCAGGAGAATTCGTCTCTTTATTATCCTCAGGCCAATGGACAGGTCGAGGCAGTCAATAAAACTCTTAAGACGATACTCCAACGGACAATCAATAAAAATCGGTCCAATTGGCACGTTATGTTGTATTCAGCTTTTTGGGCATATCGAACCTTCGTGAAAACGACTACTGGTTTTACACCTTTTCAGTTGGTTTATGGGATGGAATTTATCTTTCCGGTTGAATGTGAAATTGCATCTCTTAAATTGGCTGTTGAGCTCCTTTCATAGACTTTGAGTCTCGAAGAGCGCCTACTTCACTTGGAACATCTCGATGAGCAGCGTCGAGATGCCGCCACGGTGGATGAGGCTCATAAGAAAAGGGTTAAAACGCAGTATGATAAATCTGTTCGTCCTCGAGTCTTTTCTGAAGGTGACCTTGTCCTGGTCTATGACCAAGATAAAGACACCTTGGGGGCAGGAAAATTTAAGCCTATGTGGTACGGTCTTTTCATTATTAAACGAGTTTTAGAAAAAGGGTCGTATGAGTTAATCAATTTTGAGGGAAACAAGCTGGCGGAGCCCCAAAACGGGCTCTAGTTAAAGAAGTACTTTGCTTAGTTTTGGCCAGGCAATGGCTTCTTTGTACTTTATGTATATTTGTACATATATCATCGAGAGTTTTTTGATATCAGCACTTTTTGGTCTGCTGTGGCAGGTGTTGATGGATGACTTTGTCTATTTTGGGTTCGCCGATGGTGCTAGTCAGCACACTCGGAATCTTACTTCCGCAGCTTGGGTACTCTATTATCCAACTGGTCAATTGATGGTATCAAGAGGCGTATGCATCGGTCCTACTTCAAACAATATGGCTGAGTATACTTCCGTTATTAATTTATTATCCGAGGCAATCTCGCATGGGATCAACTCGTTGGTAGTGTATCTTGATTCTCAATTGATAGTGTCTCAATTAAATAATATTTATCGGGTAAGGGATCCATCTTTATATCGCCAGTATTTAAGAGTGAGGTTGTTGCAAAGATCATTTACTTATATTAATTATTTGCACATTCCAAGATCTCATAATTGGTTAGCTGATTCTATCTCTAATAAGGCATTAGACTGGCACATCAATCATTCATCATAATAAAATCAAGCATCCAAAAGTCAAACTGTATATATATATATATATATATATATACATATATATACATATATATATCATTAAGCGTCTCGAGTGTACATATGTGTGTCCAAAAATATACAAAATTGGGACTAAAATGCCCATAATCATGTCCGACATATCTAATGCCTCGGCTCAGGATGAGCATCTAAGTATGTAACTATCGCATTGGCCACATGCCGAAAAGTGTGAACCCAGTCACGTGGCATGCCAACCACATGACACTACATATCCTCAGGAAGGTCCTCTATGGCGGCCATCGGTACTCGGCAGCTCAGTCTTGCCAAGTGTCATTGGACGTTGTTTAGAGTTCGTTCTGTATCAGCAGCCGCCTCTTCAGCTCCTCGACCGCGCCGTCCATGCCGCGGGAACTCATCTAGTCGTACCGGCCCAATGTCTGGAACATGATCATCATATCAATCATTTGAATCTCATCAAAAATATTTTTCAAAAATCATCATTATATTTGAAAAATCCAAAAAAAAAATCAAAAAATTAAAATCAAAAAATTCTTACCAATCTCGCCCTATGTTGCGTTCGGTGGTAACACTAGATCAGGATCTCCTCGGAAATCCAGCCGAGCATAGGGGTAGTCGTCCACGGCGATGATCTGCTGATCCCACCAGGTGAAGAATTCATTGTCGAAGGCAGCATTTGGGACTTCCCCACCCCCCATACGTTTCATCAGATCAGCCCACCGGCCCATGTGTGGATCACGTGGGGTGCTGGTGGAAACTGCTACCCTGGGGCGGAGTGCAAGAACCTTCTCAAAAAAGGAAGTGCACAGGATAGTCCCGTATCCAAAGTTTTTGGTCTGTCCCCTCTTGATAGAGGTGATATGGATCTTCATATTGGCAAGAAGGGGAGCACACTAGTCGAACACAGTAATGAGACAATCAATTAGCACGCTCATGGTTAGCCGTGATGCCTGATGCATAGAGGATGATCCGTTCACCCAAGCTATGGTGAACAGGATTATCCTAAGTGATAAACTCGCCACATGTGTGATGGAAATCTAGCACCCAACCTTATTGGGATGTCTCGGGCAGTATATCTGTACATAGTCCTCTATCGTGAGGCTACTTCGTGTCCTGCCTCGGGAATGTACTACCTCTCCCCTTCAGGAAAGGCCCGTGATAAAATAGATATCCTCCACTTCTACCCTGAGCGACATCTGATCGATCATAAAGGCTTCCTCCTCGACGTCCCAATAATCAATGAGCATCTTAAGCAGACGTGTGTTCGCTTTCATATTCGGCAGTTTGAAAAATTTAAGCAAACCGCGTCCCCGTAGGGCATCTAAAGCTTCTGGACTATCCATAACTTCATTATCCACCACTGCGTGCTCTCTTTCATGCCACGTGACAGGCATTCTGAGAAAAAATATGATTTGTAACTATTAGTTTTTATTTAAAAATGGTTCGCGGCATATACGTGGGTCCCTGTGCACACAGTCGCGTATAGGGTCTGTGTGTACACGGGTTTCATATTACCAACCCGCGTATATGCCGCGGGGAAATTTTTAGCAAAAATTCAACGGTGAAACATTAATCAAAAATATTAAAACCAGTCACAATCAATTGCAAGCTAAGTATAAGAGTTATCTGGAGGTTTTTGACGAATTTGAACGGTTGAATCTGGTTGTGGGAAGTTTGCTCCTTTTGCTCCAAATCCTTTGCTCTCAAACTCAAATGGTAAAAATGGTGAGTCCAAAATTATTTTTATAAGTTTTGAAAATGCAAAATTTTTTCAAAATTTTATTTTGTTTGGCTTCATGTGACTTTTAACTTGGGAGCTTGGAATGTCGAGATTGGTTTGTTTTTCAGGACATTTTGGACGATTTTCAGTTTCGAGACGGTTCCATGACTGTTGACCCGTCATGGCAGGTATCATTTTCTCACTGGCATATAGGTTAGGGACACCATTTTTCCCTTACATTATGCATACTAGCCTCCATTTGCCGATACATCTGCCGTAGGGTCAATTCCATCGTGTTATGGTTCGTAAGCCATCGTGATAAATCATGACACAATGGTAGAGCCATCCTTTACATGGGCATCGTAGTTAGCACCTCATTGACATTTGCTGCCCACGCTGCTCCGATTTGAGTAGGCTCAGGGGTCCTCTGTAATCCCGCCATGACTTATGCGTTGAAGACTCATTCTTCTTAGCTTCTCCGCTTTGTTCTGGCCTTATACCCTAGAGCCTCCTTTGTGTTGAGTTGTACTACTGCATTGGATGTTGACCACTTGCACCTTTTGGCTTAGAGCGAGCTTCACTTGGACTCGTGTTTAAGCCAACTTTTTACCATGACGACTACAAAATCAACCTTGCATACCTTTGACTTCTGCAGCTTGACACACCCTGACCCGTGGAAGGAACATACCTTTGAGTGGAACTGATTAGTTTTCACCTCCCTGCATTGAGCATAGGAACGTTCCATTCCCAGGAACTAAATCATCTGTTTCACTGGCACTCGTTCTTTCCACTGTACCATAGCATTCTTTTATTCTTTTTCTGGCTCAACAGAAAAAGAGAAAAAAAGTAGATATTCCAAAAAAGAGCGGGAACGGGACAATATTTCCATTTATTGTTACAGCTAGATTTAGTCGTGTCGCCCTTGAACAAAGCACTCAAAACAAAGTCTCCTCCGTGTGGGTGGGATTTAGTTTGACTTAGGTACGCCTTAACCTTGTTATTGAGTCAATTCTCCCCCGATTGTTTATCTCTTCTAATCATATGGAGGGTTCGTTTGTGCCTCCTGCATGGCGAACTTATACAGAGTCATCATATGCTGCCACATAGTCACATTGTGTCGTGCTTTTGTTCAAGGGAAGTTAGCCTGAGTCGGCCTCTCTGCGGTGTCCCTTGACTCATTTTTCTGTCGGCCATCCCTGGTTGTCAGTGTCATGTCTATCATCACATCAGATATATTGGTCATTTACTCATGCCGATTTAAGAAGGTCCCCATTGACTTCTTGCTGGCGGGTGTTGTCCTTATCGACAACGACATATTGCTCTGAGGACAGGCCTAGAGCTGCACCCTGGCCCTATTTTCATTATTGATAGGTCACCTTGTGCTCAACATCGATCAGTATTATGGGTCTTTGACTAAGTGGTTTCCCTTATGTTCGACATCAGCTTACATTATCACATATTGGGATTTGTGCAGTACCTTGGTTTCCGTTTGACCTTATTGGTGGATAGCTCGCCTTTGTGTCAGCTTTCATTATTGGTTGGTTTAGAGGGTTTCTGTCATGCGCTAGCCACATCTTGTCTACGCCGGAAACGTACTTCGATTCGGTTACTACATCTCTTTCGTCTGATTCCTTCCACATTGTTGGCCTACGGGTTACACTCGCGCTAGATTGATGAAGGATGCCTTAATTCCTTCCTTCTAGCGGATCTTTCCCTATCGAGTCCGACTCATTGCTATGGGGCAAAGATCTAGAGTCCATTTGGCAGTACCTTGGGGTTTGCAGTCATTACTGGCAGATCCTTCACTATCGACAGTGGGAAACCATCATTGTCTCCTGATCGATAGATTCTTACAGGTGTTCGTCTCCAACTCATCTATTGACACTTGTTAGATTGTACTGAGTACCTTGACGCTAATTATCATTATCGGTGAGTAGTCTCGTGTTTGTTAACGGTATACATCAATGAGCGGCAATCAAATGATTTCCCACATGGTCGAATTCAGATCATTTATTCGCATGATGTAGAAATGTACCACGGCAGTCGGTGAAGACCTTAGGTTGTATCAGCATTCATTGGTTCACTTAACGGTTGCTCCTGTTGCTGCTAGTTGATACCACTCCACTTTATATGTTGCAGTCAGTCATGGCGACATTCTATATGTTGGCACCTGAGTTTGCAGTGTAGTACCATCCTATTCCATCATGTTCAGTTGGTACCTTTTGGGATCAGTCTTTGATATCAGTGATCCGTTGCATATTTCAGCATCATTGACAGTCTTATATGTGATATTCAGACATGTACTTGTTCATTATGATCAGATGATCCATTATGTATATTTCAATAATTTATACTTAGTGGATCCGATTGTACTTGATATGCGGACATGCTTTACTTTTTCTGAGCATGGGTATGCCCGCCTCAGACAATGTTTCTTTATGTTCTTGTTTGGTGACTTGGCAGGCTGAATTCTGGTGAAGTCCTCCTCGATTTTTGACAGACTTCCTTTCCATGTACTTGCATAATATATTTCGGCCATCATGTACCCATTCTGACCTGTTGTGGTCACCAACAACCCCCCCTCTTTGCTTGATATTAGCAATGACGTCGAGCAAAGGGGGGACCTTGAACAAAAAATCCCAAAAAATATTTTGTTAAATTTTGTATTTTTCTCCCTAAGGCTTAAATCGCATCGCAAAGAAAGGTTGAAGCGTTACATAAAGCGCGAAAAGTAAAACTGAGAAAGAGCGACGCGAAGTTCATCGCGTTGCATGCATCTCAAACGCGCTCTAAAAGGAGGACCTCCAAGAAGCGCCGATCGCCGATATGCGACATCGCACATCGCAAACGTCACGCTATGGCACCATGAACCATTGAATAAAAACTGCGATCTGCGATTGGCGTTCTGCGATATGCAATCTGCGATGACTGCAATCTGCGATATCAGTAAACTACGATCTGCGATCTACGATCTGAAAAGACTCATCACACGATAAACCCAAGACCAAGCGTGCGCCTTAAAGGAAATTAATGACCGCATGCTTGAGTATCAAGGAATGATTGCATCGCATTTATCGAAGAGTCAAGTCATGATGCATGTCAGGATTATGCATTCATTAGAGTTTAATGCTTTTATGTCAATCTTTTCATTTCCCTTCTTCTTTGCGTAGACTGCAAGACACGCAACTGATATAAATCTATATGCAGGAAACATCTGAGAGAAAGGGGAAAGCGCCAATGAAATAGCAGAGAGAAGATGCCTCCGCAAACGAATGACGCATGCTGCAGGACCGCGGATTCCAGACTATCAGACAACCGACACTGATGGAATTAGACTATCCAGGACTCAGAGTCAAAGGCGCACAAAAGCAGTGCGTTCACAAAAGATCTTGAAGCTCAGACTGGGTAAAGCAAAAAGAGAAACGCAAAAGAAGGAGGACGCTCCAGAAAAACCTGGAACAAAGAACAGAAACAATTCTTGAAACAGGGGGATGTCCATACAGCGCAACTCCTAACCCACTCAGTCATTCGCACGACCGGAAACCGAAACAACAACCGCAAAATCAGTTCGAGAAGAACCTGGGTTGTGCTAAGTATACACGCGACGAATACACCCAGCTAGAGAAAGGTTTTCGAAAATATCTTCTGGTCTGTTAGAAGGAGGTGCCAGCTCTTGTTATTTCCACTTTTATCTCCCAAGCAAAAGAAGAAGGCAGCCAGCCGACTCTTCCCAGGAAAGCGTTGTGCAGTTGACAGCACTAAAGAGAATATACAGAAACGGTCAGAAATTAGATTTAAAGTTTTAGAAATAAATTTTCTTTTAGTAAAGGGAGTTCATTTGAAGCCGATTCCCTAAATTCGTGTAATTAAGATCAATTAGCTAGTAGTATTTAACCCTTCTCATGGCATTTGGAGAAGGGTCCGGAAATCTGTCAAAAAACTTGTCCTCAGAACATGCACTTCTGCACCCTCAGAGGAGATTTTTGATGAATGGATGGATCGAGATTTATTTATGTTTGCATTTTAATGTCTGTTACCGATGTTGCACTTATGTACTCTTAGAAGATATTAGAACAAGTAGAAGTAAATCATTATTGCTTGAAGTTTATTAGTGAAATCAGTCATAAATGGTACTTTTATCTCTTGACTAAATTTTGCTAGTATCCGTAAAGTGATATATAGCTGAGTTCTTTATATGTTACTGTATGAATGTCTGTATTACCATTTGGCACTTCTGTACGGTGGAGTCATTTATTTATGCTTGACATATAGAAAACTGATTATGCGATATGTTGTTCACAACTACTCTGCCTAACTTCTTATGCAGAATGGTTTATCTTTATCGATTTATATTCTGATAACAGTTGAATGATCTTTATTACCAGCTGTTGTTAGAAATCTTTCTAGATCGCACAACAAAAGAGAACACCCCAGGTTAGCGTAGATTAGATGTATTGTTTCTCTTCATTAGATCACATTAGTATAGAAGTAGTTTAGCTGTTAGAGTTAAGACTAGTTCAGAGAAACCTTTTAGATTAATATCATCAAACTCTACACACACACGCACACCCTTCACATTGGGAAACTGGTCCCATTACCCCCAGTCGGACCCGCTACTCCAAACGGTCAAGGAGCCGCCAACCAGGTTCCGGACCGGGTGGGTATCCCCCTTGTTGTTGACCCGACTTCGGGGCCCTCAACATTTCTGGCGCTAGAAGGAGGGCCTGAGCTATGAATGGCGCATAATTCAAAATCGAAATACCATTCTGAGAGCAAATCACCCTCACCAACTTCCCCGACTTCTCTAGTACGACTAAACTCGGAACTAGAAGTCGCTCGGACATCCACCGCTGCTATACACCCCGATACATCAGACCGTCCTATTATCGATCCCCCTGAAGTTCAAACTTTGATCCGTAAACTCCAGGGATTCTCTATTTTCACCCAGAAGTCTGATAGATCTAAAGGCAGCTTGACTTCGCACTACAACCCTGCTCATCCCCTGACCCGATTGAAGAGTGAAAAGTTTGGCATCCAGCCAACTGAAACCCCTCTCCCTACTAGGAAAAGAGCAAGGAAAGCACTTCCAGAGTCTGACAGAGAGACTCTTTCATCCACTTCGTCCATTTCACCTCCCTCTCCGCGAAGTCTACCACCCACGTCGTCACCTCAAAACACTCATCCATCTCCCACAACCCTTCCTCCGCAATCGTCGAAGATCGTAACATCTCCATCTTCTCAACATCAAAGATCATCTTCTGCACTTTTGTTAACTAGTCACTCAGCGATGGCCCAATCTCCATGGAACAACCCTGGGGCGGTTTTAATGCCTCCACCCCTAAGTCCAATACCTGCCCATCCTGAGAAATGGCTGCCGAAGTTCAATCCAGAAACAGGAATGCTAGTTGAAGAACATATCAATAATTTCATGCTTTCTGTTAATCTCAACGGAGTTACCAACGAAGATGCCGTGGTCCGACTTTTCCCCTATACAATGCAAGGGACAGCCGGGTCATGGTACTTTTCGCTTCCCTCCGGATCTATCACCAGCTGGGACATTTTTCAAAATCAATTTCTCACCAAATTCGGCGATGATAGATCGACAGCGACACTGATCAACGATTTATCCAATCTCAAAGCTGAGGCTAGAGAACCCATTAAAGATTTTAACTTACGGTTCAACAAGATCCTCAACAAAATCCCCGCTGCTTCTCAACCCAGAGAGGAAGTAAGATGCGAATGGTACATCACGGCCTTACCTTCAAACTTTGCCATCTTCGTAGATAGGGCAAGCAAGACAACCTTAGTCAAAAATTTGGCTGAGGCCTTGGCAGTTGAAAGACGGGTAGTAGCCCTAGAAAAGAGATCTACAATCGAAGAGCATAAATCTAAGAAAATCTCTTTCAAAGAAGACACCAAGAAGAAGCAAACGAAAGATCCTTTCGACATGGAAGGATTGCAAAAGGTATTAAAGGCCATGTCCAATGAGATGATTGACATAAGGAAACAAGTAGTAGAATCGTCCCCAAGAAAGCCTTTTAGGAGTCTTAAGAGAAATCCTCCTATGGAGACGAAGCCACCCAACGTGGTCTCAAACGTGGAATCTGACGAAGAAGAAGAAGAGAGCACCATCGAAACGCAGACCGACGATGAAGAAGTGGTGGAACTGCAAGGAATGTGGGATTTCATCCTCCCACAAGAGGAAGATCAAGAAGCACTTCCGGTCAGCACACGAAGCAGAAATCAGCTTGATCCTCCCCAGAATATCCCAAAACAGAAGGGCGCAAGCCCTGCAGCAAAAGAAAGGGTTGCACCAAAGAAAACAACTGCTAAAGCGACCTCTTTTAGCCCAGTCCAATCAGAGCAAACGCCTCCATCAAAGACACTAATAATGTCGGATGAAATGGAGTATAACATCATCGATGACATGAAAAAGACTAGGGCTAATATCACCCTGTAGGAGTTGAGCAAATTGAAACACCAACAGAAAATCATGATGAAAGAGTTACACGTCGTACCTACTACGCCTTTACCTACAGTCGTAGCTTCCCATAATATAGGAAGACCTCCAATCAACACGATCAATAAAATCGATCCAAATGACATCGCTTTGATAGGAGGGAGATCTAGATCTCATACTCCTCCTTTCCTCCTCACTTATGAAATCTTTAATAGAAACGTGCACAACTGCTTGGTTGATTCTGGTGCTTCAACCAACATTCTACCCAAGTCAATATGTGCCAAACTCAACGTTCAACCGCAAAAATCCGCAGTGCGCATAGTTCAACTTGATCGATCACAAGTCGAAGTGATAGGCGAACTGAATCAAGTGACCATAAGACTGTCGTCTAACCCCAAGGTATGCCAAGTTATCGACATCCTAATGGTTGACATCCCTAAATTTTATGGCTTGATTCTTAGCAGGGACTGGTCCGAGAAACTCCACGGATACATTTCGACCGACTGGTCGCACATGTGGTTACCCTTCAACGGGAAACCAAATCAAATAAAGGTTGAACGAGAATTGCACCAAAAATACATAGTGACGGATTTGGAAGTAGAGAATGAAGCCATAGCATACAACAGCAACATCATAGGAAACTACTCGGTAGAATCTTTCCTCGGAAATTTCAATGCTCACATATCACCATATTTAGAAAATTCAGTTTTGTCCCAAGTAGAAAACTTTTCCCAGACTGATGATTCAAAATATGTTAGTTTCTTAGATAACCCTGTAAATACTTCTTTATTTTGGAAATTATATTTTGATGGCTCTAAATCCAACAAGGGAGCGGGAGCAGGATGCGTTTTGATTAGCCCTGACGGAAATAAGACCATGCTCACATGCAGACTGTAGTTCGATTGCACGAACAACACAGCGGAATACGAAGCCTTGGTGCAAGGCCTATACAAAGCCATCGGCTGCAACGTCAAATATCTTCAAGTCTTTGGAGATTCCCAGTTCGTCGTCAAACAGGTACGTAACACCATACACTGCCTGTCTAGTCATTTAAAGAACTATCAATCTTAAGTACAAGATCTCACTGCACATTTTACAGCGTTCAATATTTCGTCAATCCCGAGACTTCACAACGCAAGCGCAGACCTGTTAGCTAATGTAGCCTCCAGACTCATTCCCTCCGAAGACTTTTGTCCAGATAGGTTTTCGATAGAATTGATTTTTAAACCATCTATCCCTGACAACATCACTAACTAGAGAGTATTCAACGACGACCCAAACATCGTAAGTTTCCTCACCTCCGAAGGATCCTACTCAAACCATATAATCGACGAAGACTGTCATGATCACCAGATACAAAAAAATAACACTGATAATGCCATACCCAAATCGGTGGTCAAACTAGAAGACTTATACGACTTGAAAAGTCGGTTCAAAAGGTCAGCTAATGCCAAACTTTACAGTTCAACTCTGAACTACGAATCAGTGAACCTAGGAACTGATGAGAAGCCGCAAAACGTTAATCTAGGCCAAGGCCTGGCTCCTGAAGAAAAATCAGCATATATCCGTCTTCTACGACAGTACAAAAACGTCTTCGCCTGGAATTACGATGAGATGAAGACTTACAACACTTCTATCATTCAACACACTATCCCCATGATTGACAACGAGAAACGTGTCCAGCAGAAGCTCAGAAAAATCCACCCCAACTTGGAAAGTCAGATAAAAACTGAGCTGAATAAATTTTTGAGAGCCAGAATAATCTTCCCGGTCAGACATTCCAAATGGGTATCCAATATGGTACCCGTTAGGAAGAAAAACGAAGATATTAGAATCTGCATCGACTTCCGGAACCTCAACAAAGCCTGTCAGAAAGACAATTTTCCCCTCCCACCTATGGAGCAAATATTACAGGCAGTCGCAGGCTCAGAGTTAATGTCTTTCCTGGACGGATTTTCAGGATATAACCAAGTGTTGGTACACCCAGATGATCAGTTAAAAACCACCTTCCGAACTAAATCGGGTACCTACGCGTATCGGAAAATGTCGTTCGGTCTGATCAACGCTACCGCTACTTTTCAAAGGGCCATGGACATCGCGTTTAAAGGTTTAGTCAACAAATCGGTAGTGATTTACCTGGATGATATAACTGTGTACTCCAAGAACCGAAACGACCACCTCAAAGATTTGAAGCAAATCTTTCAAAGATGTTTAAGGTATGGGATCTCGCTTAACCCGAAGAAATCTTTTTTTCGCGTTGAGTGAAGGAAAATTGCTAGGATTCATAGTGTGCAAATCTGGCATTCACATTGAACCTTATAGAATCAAAGAAATTTCTGAGATATCCATGCCCCATAACAAAAATACCATGCAATCTTTCCTAGGACAGATCAATTTTGTCAAAAGATTTGTCCCAGATTTTTCACGTATTATTTCTCCTTTAGAAAATATGATAAAAAAGAATTCAAACTTTAAATGGGGTCTAGACGAGCACGAAGCGTTTAACTTAATCAAACAAGCCATCATCAACGCTCCATCTCTAGAAACCCCAAACTTTTTAGAGCCTTTTGTCTTATACACGTTTGCCTCAGAGAATTCTTATGCTGCAATCTTGACTCAAGCGAATCAAGAAAAGGTAGAAGCTTCGATCGCATTCTTTAGCTCAAACTTACAAGGTGCTGAGCTGAAATATTCGAACATAGAGAAACAGGCATATGCCGTTTTTAAAGCGATTAAATATTTCAGACCATTCTTGCTAAAGGCCCATACCAAGGTCATAGTACCGTTCCCAGCGGTAAGAAATCTCCTGATACAGAAGGATGTGGGCGAAAAGAGAGCGAATTGGATCATCGCCTTGCAAGAATACGACCTGGAGATCAAGCCGGCACACATCGTTCGAGGCCAAGGCTTCTGCAAGATGTTAGCTGGAGCATCGCAAATCCCCGAAAAATCGTCTGAAGAGGTACACGCATATGAGGTAAGCCTAAACGACGTGAATCATTATATGCTGACATCATTTATTTCCTGAAGAACGGGCATGCTCCATTTCACCTGGATCACATCAAGAAGAGAGCCCTGAGATTAAAAGCCAAACAATACCAACTCGTGAATGATGTCCTGTTTAAAAGAAATTATGATTCTGTGCTTCTTAGATGTCTTGAGAAAATTGAAGCCGAAAAGGTTTTGCAGGAACTCCACGATGGACCAGCAGGGGGACACTATGCTGGAGAAGCCACCGCGCACAAAATCTTACGTGCAGGATACTACTGGCTCACGATGTTCAAAGACTCGTACAATCACGTAAGAAAATGCCAAGTCTGCCAGACTGTTGCAGGAAAACAAAAGAAGTCATCCATGCCACTCCAGTCGGTTAACATCGAACAGTCGTTCAGCCAATGGGGCCTAGACATAATAGGTGAGATCGTTCCTCACTCCTCTAAACAGCATAGGTATATCCTCACGGAAACTGACTATTTTACTTAATGGGTAGAGGCAGTTCCTCTCAAGACAGCTAATTCTGAAAACATTATTGAATTCATAGATCAGTTTATCATTAGTAGGTTTGGATTGCCAACGGCCTTAATATTCGATAATGCTTCATATTTTTTCTGGAAATACCATGACTGAGTTCGCGCTCAAAAGAGGGTTCAAACTGAAGTATTCTGCCAACTACTATCCGCATGGTAATGGGTTGGCTGAATCAACAAACAAGAACCTAATCAGGATTATCAAAAAGACAGTTGACCAAAACCAAAAGAATTTGCATAAAGCGCTAGTAAACGCCCTACGGGCAGACATACTTACAAAGAAAGCCTCTATCGACACTTCTCCCTTTAATTTAGTTTACAGGAGAGAAGCAGTTCTTCCTACTCACTTAGTCATTCCCTCCTTGTCCTTAGTACAATACATTGATGAAGTATCCACTTCTCCCTTACAACTAAGGCAAACGAAAATAATCAATCTAGAAGAACAACAAGAATAGGCCAAGAAAACCCATGCTCACCACCAAGCGCTGATAAAATTCTCTTTTGATTCGAACATAATGACCAGAAAAAACTTTCAGATGGGAGATTTAGTTTTGAAGTGGGATAAGGCACATGAAGAAAAGGGCAAACATACGAAATTCCAGAAGCTGTGGCTTGGTCCTTTTCAGATTGTAGAGGTCATAGGCCCGTCGACTTTTAAGTTGCAGGACTTGACAGGCAGAAGAGATTCTCTGCCTGTAAATGGACAAATCCTCAAAATGTATTTTCCATAGAAGGTTATCGTTCTAATTTTTGTAGGATAATTTTAGTTTTATTTTTTATAAATAAGGTTGGTTGTGAATGATCATAAATTGTATTTATGAAGAATATACCCAGATTTTGATTTCACTTGTATAAATAGTAAAACTTTTCGAAAAATCTGACTTTTATTATTGACAGATAGAGTTAACTTTAGCCTGAATATGATGTTAGTTTCAACTTCACAAAGAAATCTGGGATGAAAGTAACTTTTGGCAAAAAAAAATTGTTTTATGCCAACGCAATGAAAAGTATCATCAATAGCAAAATAAGTATTCTCTGCAAAACTGCTGTTCTTAAACTCTATTATTGTCGTCCAGAGCTTTCTTAAGGAAAAACAATGACTTCCTCCCTGTTAAGGAAAATCGCAGCATCCAGAGAAACAATCCAAGAAAACACTATATCTCAAAGAATAAGAGGTCTCATCACGAGACGGCTTATCATGATGACAGATATTATAACTTGCTGACTTTGCCACTACTGTCTATCAAAACAGGGCAACGACTCAAGATTGTTGCAATCAAAATACAAGGGGTCTCATCGCGAGCCAGCTTGTTCAACAAAAGTGTAAATCAAGTGAATGATTGTGTCATAATTTGGCCACCAAACCAAGACATTGTTCTTTAGAGAATAAAAAAAAAAAATCAAAAAAGAAAGAAAAGTGTCAAAAGGATTTTTCTCTGGAATGTTGTAAATAACCTCAAGCAGGAAAAAGGATCATTGCTGGATAATATGGTAACCCTGTCGAGGCTATGGACGCTTGTGGGCAGCAGAGGCTCTACCTACGACAAATGAGCATACTTTACAAAGCCAGTACGCAGAGAAGACCTTATTTTGTCTTTGAAAAGACTGAGTAATGTCTAGTTGTGAATACAAGAAATAACCCAGAGGAAGCAAACAATCGG
The DNA here is from genome assembly GCA_031772625.1 of Pinus tabuliformis. Classification (NCBI taxonomy): domain Eukaryota; kingdom Viridiplantae; phylum Streptophyta; class Pinopsida; order Pinales; family Pinaceae; genus Pinus; species Pinus tabuliformis. The sequence continues at coordinate 849,600,859 of CM062809.1, read as the reverse complement.
AATGAAATAAAAAGTTGTGACGAAACATCATTGACAGGATAAGGGGTAATACTCTATCCGTCCATAACAAAATTTAGACATAAGAAATTTTTTTCTGTTTTGGAAGTGAAAATGCAATAGAACAAGCAGAGATAACTGCTTCTTCACAGTGAATCGCCATTGTTGTGGTCACCAACAACCCCCCCTCTTTGCTTGATATTAGCAATAACGTCGAGCAAAGGGGGGACCCTGAACAAAAAATCCCAAAAAATATTATTGTTAAATTTTGTATTTTTCTCCCTAAGGCTTAAATCGCATCGCAAAGAAAGGTTGAAGCGTTACTTAAAGTGTGAAAAGTAAAACTGCGAAAGGGCGACGCGAAGTTCATCGCGTCGCATGCATCTCAAACGCACTCTAAAAGGAGGACCTCCAAGAAGCGCCGATCGCCGATATGCGACATCGCACATCGCAAACGTCACGCTATGGCACCATGAACCATTGAATAAAAACTGCGATCGGAGATGACTGCGATCTGCGATATCAGTAAACTGCGATCTGAAAAGACTCATCACACGATAAACCCAAGACCAAGCGTGTGCCTTAAAGGAAATTAATGATCGCATGCTTGAGTATCAAGGAATGATTGCATCGCATTTATCGAAGAGTCAAGTCATGATGCATGTCAGGATTATGCATTCATTATAGTTTAATGCTTTTATGTCAATATTTTCATTTCCCTTCTTCTTTGCGTAGACTGCAAGACACGCAACTGATATAAATCTATATGCAGGAAACATCTGAGAGAAAGGGGAAAGCGCCAATCAAATAGCAGAGAGAAGATGCCTCCGCAAACGAATGCCGCATGCAGCAGGACCGTGGATTCCAGACTATCAGACAACCAGCACTGATGAAATTAGACTATCCAGGACTCAGAGTCAAAGGTGCACAAAAGCAGCGCGTTCACAAAAGATCTTGAAGCTCAGACTGGGTAAAGCAAAAAGAGAAACGCAAAAGAAGGAGGACGCTCCAGAAAAACCTGGAACAAAGAACGGAAACAATTCTCGAAACAGGGGGATGTCCATACAGCGCGACTCCTAACCCACTCACTCATTCGCACGACCGGAAACCGAAACAGCAATAGCAAAATCAGTTCGAGAAGAACCTGGGTTGTGCTAAGTATACACGCGTTGAATACACCCAACTAGAGAAAGGTTTTCGAAAATATCTTCTGGTTTGTTAGAAGGAGGTGCCAAGTCTTGTTATTTCCACTTTTATCTCCCGAGCAAAAGAAGAAGGCAGCTAGCCGACTCTTCCCAGGAAAGCGTTGCGCAGTTGAAAGCACTAAAGAGAATATACAGAAACGGTCAGAAATTAGATTTAAAGTTTTAGAAATAAATTTGCTTTTAGTAAAGGGCGGTCATTTGAAGCCGATTCCCTAAATTCGTGTAATTAAGATCAATTAGCTAGTAGTATTTAACCCTTCTCATGGCATTTGGAGAAGGGTCCGGAAATCTGTCAAAAAACTTGTCCTCAGAACATGCACTTCTGCACCCTCAGAGGATATTTTTGATGAATGGATGGATCGAGATTTATTTATGTTTGCATTTTAATGTATGTTATTGATGTTGCACTTCTGTACTCTTAGCAGATATTAGAACAAGTAGAAGTAAATCATTATTGCTTGAAGTTTATTAGTGAAATCAGTCATAAATGGTACTTTTATCTCTTGACTAAATTCTGCTAGTATCCCTAAAGTGATATATAGCTAAGTTCTTTATATGTTATTGTATGAATGTCTGTATTACCATTTGGCACTTCTGTACGGTGGAGTCATTTATTTATGCTTGACATATAGAAAACTGATTATGCGATATGCTGTTCACAACTACTCTGCCTAACTTCTTATGCAGAATGGTTTATCTTTATCGATTTATATTCTGATAACAGTTGAATGATATTTGTTACCAGTTGTTGTTAGAAATCTTTCTAGATCGCATAACAAAAGAGAACACCCCGGGTTAGCGTAGATTAGATGTATTGTTTCTCTTCATTAGATCACATTAGTATAGAAGTAGTTTAGCTGTTAGAATTAATACTAGTTCAGAGAAACCTTTTAGATTAATATCATCAAACTCTACACACACACGCACACCCTTCACATTGGGAAACTGGTCACATTACCCCCAGTCGGACCCGCTACTCCAAACGGGCAAGGAGCCGCCAACTAGGTTCCGGACCGGGTGGGTATCCCCCTTGTTGTTGACCCGACTTCCCACTACTAATTTTTTAGTTCCCCTACAAGATCAAAATCAGGGAAGGCGATCGGTTTAGGTATCGTCAGTATTTCTGGGAATGGGGGAGAAGTGATTATAAATTTTCCAGGGTCATCATGTTGATCTATTTCTTCCCCTTGCCTTGGTTCAGTATTATTTACAAGTGGTGGAATATGTACAGGTGATGGAATATGTACATGCGGTGTTACATTTTCAGTTTAAGGCTAGTCCCTGTTTTCCTCAGGGGTGAGGACCTGTCTTGACTTCAATCTGAGCTCATTACATTCTTTCTGCGCAATCTCATACTCTGGGTTTTGAATAATCTATACCAACTGGACTGGTAACTACGGTCGCATAAGAGGTTGAGAATTTTGTTGTAGTGTATAAGGATCCAACAGTGCGGGTTGAGGCTAAGGGCCTGTCCCCATAGGTACAATAGATATCCCTAGAGGTCGTTGGGATTGATAGGGATTGCCTTGCCAAACAGGAGTAAAAGGAGAATTCGGCCAGCCATTTCCTGGAAAAGATTGTGATGGCCAGGATGTCATAGGGAATGGCAGGCTCTGCCAATTTGGGTAGGGTGATTGGCCTTGCCAAGCTGCCCCAAGGTTCTGCTATTCATTAAACTACGAGGAAATAAATAATTGGGGTGCATCTTGTGACATACTAGTAGGTTTAGCTTGCCATTGTCGATGCTAGTTCATCAGATATAATAGTTCAGTTTCTTCCGCTACTACTTTGAATACTTCTTTCAGCCCGGGTAATGATGGATATTATTCAGTGTCGTGATCTTTAGTACAAATGGCACATGTCTAAACCATGTCTAATGGGCATTCCTGTTGGTTGTGCTTCTTTCGACAACATGGGTAGAAGATGGCCAAATTTTGTTCTGCTAAAGCCTGTTTTTGTTTAACCTATAGGACGTCCAACTATTTTGTAAGAGTGCCCAGGATGTCCGTCTTAAAATCTTCCAGGTGGTTATCGATCTCCATCCATGTTACACCTCCCCTATGTGGTTTGCTTCCTCTGCTCATGGGACCTTGGCTAGTTGCTCTTGTGCGTGTGCTTCCCCATGAACACCTAATACACAAACAAATAATTTCATCATAATATTCCTGAGAAATATCTCATTTTCCCATTAAGTTTAGAGTTTCTACCCATTCCTCTTTCTTTCCTTTAATCAAGATAGCTCTTAGGACTTCTTTTGGTAGGGTAGTGTGTGGAGGCCTCTGCAGATTATAATTAAATAGTCCTACATATTCTTCTAGTGTTTCATTATCTTTTGCAGTCATCTTGAAAATATCATCTTTCATTTCCTATTTTTACAAAAGTCCTGGTATATTTTAAGGAAGGAGGTTTTCATTTCATACTAAGAATTGTTGGTTCTCCCACCTAGACCCATAAACCATCTTAGATATGCCCCTTTAAGAGTGGAAGGGAATAGTTTCAGCTTTTGGGGGTTGGTGGTATAGTCATACCCTCTACAGAGGACATCAAACTCAAATAGGAAAGCATCAGGATCCTCTATGATCATCCCATGGAAGGTTGGGATGCTTTGCAGAGGAATAGCCTTCATAGGGGCATTGGCCACCTGGTCGACTATGTGGTACTCTAATGTCAAGGTTTAACCTTGGGGTGGATGATCTGCCATTTAATCAAAGATGTGCTAATAATCCTCAAGGATTTCAAGGGGTGCTTCTAGAGTAAGCAGAGAGTTAGCAACCCGAGCTGGCTTTACAACACTTCCTAGGTCTGAAATCTCAGGAGATCGTTGTTTAGACAGATGTGGTTCTACTTTAGCAGCCCCACTAGTTTTTCCTTTTCCTTCTCTCAAGTTACAGGATGTTCCCTCATGTAGAGGATCAGAGTGTAAACTTATTGTAGCTTGAAAACTCTATTCCAATCTTCCTAATTGGCTTTGAATCTCAACATGAGCTGTAGAAGGTGATCCTGTTGCTCAAGGGACATAGTAGAACTTTTCTATTTATAGCTTGGAATCCTACTGATGCTTGAGACTCTGCTCTTCTTACAAGTTCGTCTATAAAGGTCGTTCTCCTAAGGTTCACCGATCCTTTGGGTTTTGTGGGTTTTGGTGGAGGATTCTACTCTTTTTCTATCTTTTTATTTCTAGTCATTAATAAAACAAATTCCTATTTAACCTATAAAGTTTTGCTGTAAAGCGGGTAGGTAAGCAAGCACTTTACTTGCTAGGTATGTAGGTTCTTACCTTTGATTTTTAAAACCCAATTCTTCTACATCAAAGAAATAAAAACAATCACTTTAAACACTGTCCCCAACAACGACGCCAAAATATTGGCTCACTAACATGTCTTTTTACAGGCAATATTAATCCCTATGTTAGTTGTCAACCCGAGGGAAGTCTTTTTATCTCAAGAGTGCCAGCACAGTATGTGTAGTGAATCTAGAGGTTACCTAATGATGAATCGTTGCAATCACTAATGGATAATTCTTCAATTCAATTCACATAATGCTAAAAATAACTATCTATGGAAGAAATACTCTCAACACACACTGGAATTATATGCAACTTGTTACAAAATCAATTGAAATTGAATGCAAATAAGAATTACACTTGGACTTGTTCAAATAACTCAAGGCTGATCGTACTCAATCAAGTAAAACAACTATAACTATAGAATACCACTGTTAATCTATAACAACCCAAAACAACTTGCATTTCTCAATTAAACAACAACAGTGAGTGAATAGAAATTGGTAATTGAACCACAAATAGCGATAAAGGACTCCTAATTAACAAACGATCTATATTGAGACATGTAGAAGTTAATCAGTATTATCTCGAAGATCTATGATAACATATATTCAAATGGACAAGAATATGCTATCAACACAAATCCACTCATTCTAATGAAGCATTACTTAAGTACGTCACACGAATTCACTCTGAATCCAATTGATATCACAAATCTTCACGATAAATGAAATAACTGAACATTAAATATATAGCAAAGGTTAAATATAAAACTATAACACAAAGGAGCAGTGGAACTTCTTGTCACTAGTCCAGAGTCGCTAGAAGCCTCTGTTTAATAAGAACTTAGAATGCGAAGATGTATCAAACACAGCCTTCTTTCATTAATTGCTAGTAACAGCTGACAGAGTCACTGATATAACAATGCATATGTTTTCAACAAGAATAGTTATAGATTATAAAAGTCTGAATTGTATCTAATTGCCTTTCGGCCCTATATATAACATAAAAGAGAAACTGGATAAAAGTGAATTCTTAGGATCAGGGGATCCTGAGGATTTCACAATATAACGTATGATCATATGATAAAATAGCATTGTTCGAGCTGATCTCCCACTTCCTTATCTACGCAAGACATTGTAGCTTTTCCCTTTTATGGCCTCGTGTTGTTCTGTTAACTGAAAAACTTTTTCCCAATCCACATCTCTGCATACAAAGATAGCAAAGAATCAATTTTTCGAGCTAGATTTGCCTATTCTATCACTAAATAGTTTCATCCAACTTTAGACAATATTTTCCTCACTTTAATCGATAAACAGAGATAATCGTATAAGGATGAATAATAAATGAAGCATTTTATGAAGAGAAATAAGACCTTTTTCCTATCCCAACACAGGGCTGTCAGCAAAGACAGACTAGTTGGGGGTGAAATTCTATTCTTTAGCATTCCTGGATTGTTATTTACCTTCTCCAAATATTCCCATGTTTTCCAATACCCTGGCTACTTCCTGATAGTCTTGTAAATGGGAGTTTTGCAGACTTGCAGGTTGTGTGTAGGATGGTCCAACCTCATCTTCTTGAATTGGGATACGTCGTTGGGCTCTCACTAGCACATAGTGCTTACATTTTGCTGGGTTCAGCGGCACGGAGGAATTCTTTCTTTTGTATCCTTCTCGGACCTGGGGTTCTTGGCCCTTGTTGCTCTGTTACTTCATTTTTTTGGGGGGTGGAGCCAAAGTAGGATTTACATCATTGTCCTAGGTTAAATGCTGCTAGGCCAATCCATTCATAGTAATTAATTTAATCAATCAATGATGACTGATTACTTTGTGTGGGTCCTTAGCTGTCCTAACTCGACAGGCGACATCATGTAATAAGGAATTCAAATAAAACGACAAATTTACTGAAATTTTCTCTGTTAAAATGGCTAGAAGTTTCATTTGTCGGGGCTTTACCATATTGTGTCGACCATCGTAGGTAATGTACCTTTGCACGATGACAGCCAATTCTTTCCACGACTGCCTTAACGCCGAAGGATGGATCCCTTTTCTTGTTTGCACCAGTTTCTCTCCTGGATCCTGGAATACTTCAATCGCATTGTGCAGAAGGACATGTTTCTTTCCATTTGGTTCCTTCAGCCGGAAGTCCAGTGACTTCGGCTATGACCTCTTCAGAAAGTATTATACTTCTACCTCTAGCCGTGGTTTTTCCATTCTGCAAATTCAACAAAAATTCTGAAGTCAGCTCCTCATGAAAATCCCTCAACCTATTTAGATATTGCAGCCATCCTGCACGCTCGAGAATTGCACGAGCTTGATCCAATACCATAAACACTGGTAGTTCATTCTAGATAGCTCTTCCTCCTATGGCTGTTGTACCTATAACTGGTTCTCTTGTATCAAATTGTTTTATACTTCGACAATTCTGAACAGCAACAGAGAATGTTACAACAATTAACAGAGAAATGAGGATGTTTTGGGAATTAATATCATATTTAGTTAAGTCATTGGTCCCGTCAACCACAATTAACGCAGGATCATGACTCTGCATGCTAGCCATAATGGTTGCCGCCCTTTCCCAAATAATAAATACATGCTAATTATTACTCATTCATAATCATCACGCAGTCCTTCCTCGAAAGTTAATTCAAATGATTATCACATAATTATCCATAACTGTCACACATGCAGTGCATACGCAAACCATCCACCCTCTGATGAGAAAAGGATGTCCACATCCTTTCAACATGTGAAAAGCAAGCGAAAGCATTAACACTACATAAATGTCAGTAACCAATCCCAAAAACAACGTGTTAATTGGTAAATCAATTAAAGCAATACATGTCATAGGATGTGAAATGGATGAAAAGAAATTAAAACAGAGATTTTAATGCATTATGTCAAAATATTTTCACCAGAAGTAGTATTAATGACAAAGGCATAATCAAGAGTATATATTAATGTCGGCCATAAAATGATTAGAAAATTTAGAATATACTGAATATATGATATAAGTTACCATGTAGATGGGCTTGTAAGAGTGTTGTTCAAATGGGAAATTCCCTTTAGAAACAAATCCATAGTTGAGAAGATCTTAGAGAACATTTTGCAGTGTAAGATGATACCTCAATATTATTAGTAGAGCTGTTGCTGCCAGCAAGCCTTCATAGTCTCGACAGGGTTGTTTTTTAACCCCACAAATGAGCCAGAGTCCTCCTTTTAGAATGTATATGTTTCTTATTTTTCTTGTCATTAATAGACCACTACGCTAGCATGGTGACAAGATGACCATAGTACCATTCACAAGGATATAAAAAAGTGATCAGGTGGCTTGTGATGAGACCCCCTACCCTTCTGATAGCTTTAAGCATTAAGGTCATTACCTTAGTTTGGTAGCCAAATTGGAATGTCATTTGTTAGATCCTTATGATCATGGTAGGTTGGCTTGTGATGAGACCCCCTATCCCTTTTAAGACAATGTTTGATTCATTTTCACATCTCATTATGTCTATTTTCTATTGAAATATTTACTTGTTAAAAAGAGGGAGGCTCATTCGCTCCTTAAGAGTCAGGGATGGTGTAAGAAGTAAGAATAGTCCAATGAAAGTTTATACTCTTACCCCCATATCATCATGTCAATGAGATTTATTCAGTTGAAAGTGTAAAAAATAAGCCAACATGGTTTGAAATAGTGAATCATTTTATGATGTGTCCAAAGAAGAGATGTTTAGTCAGTCATTATAAAGATACACTGTATCAGCTTTTGAATAAAGATAACCATAAAAAGGCTTCATAAGTCATAATGGTATTGTCATTACTGTTTTTTTTCTTATATCAAGCACAGATCCATTAAAATGGTGTTTATTCACAGTACAAAGGAGAAAGGAAAAAAAATGGCATCATTACCATTAAGAAAAATTCATGATTTATTCTATTAGAAAAGACAAAAAGTGGTATTTAATCAATTGAACAACAACAGTTCAATTGTTTGAACATCAAAAATTGCAAACAAAAGTTTTGTTCAATCGATTGAACAACAATCGTTCAATCGTTTGAACAACAAAAATCATAGAAAAAAGTGTTTTTCTATCAATTGAACAACAATTGTTCAATTGTTTGAACAACAAAAATCGCAAAGAAGAATGTTGTTCAATCGATTGAACAACAATCGGCCAATCGTTTGAACAAAAATATCAATAAAATGAAAATGTGTTGTTCAATCGATTGAACGACAATCATTTAATCGTTTGATCGATTTAACGAAAATCGTTCAATCGTTTGAACAACAAAAACAAAATGCAAAAGTGTTGTTCAATCAATTGAACAACAATAGTCAGGGAAAAGTTTAAGGATGGAAAGTTATCTTAAAGTTTAGAAACTTTGGCAAATCGCACTAGTACATAATATGAAATCTATAAAATGTTTGGATATATTTTTGTAAAAATATTGAAATTTATAATATTTTTATATAGATTATATATAATTTTTTGGCAATTTTTAAGGTAATAACACGTCTATCATGCAAGTATTGCACATTGTTTGATCATGAAACGGAAGACTATCCTATGCTGATAGGGAGGATACATGACAAAGGGGCACTACCACCTCCGTGGACTTAGAACCGGCAGATGATGAGGTTTGAGCCACCGGAAGAGGATCCAAACGTAAATATAGTGCTTAGAAGTGGAAACACAATAGGAGATGACAAGGGGAAACAACCAGAAGACAATAAATGGGTTTGCAAAGCTCTGATGAAGGAGGTTGAGTTCGATTTGGAGTGCACATGTGAAACCTTCATGGAAGCTAAGAAGAGCTTCACTTACACCTCCACCTCAGGAAGAAAGGATAATCCTGATAAGGAGATGGATCCTTCTATGCTCACGACCTTCCTGGATGCCTACATGAAGTTACTGCGTGATAGTACGACTGTGAAGGGGTGTCACACGGAAACTGTCAAGGGTGCGGACACGACTGACCTTCCTAGAAGTCTAAGACATTCTAATGACAAACAAGACAAAAAGGAGTGATCTTTCTCTAAATACACCTTTTATAACATGAAAACTACAAGTGTTTAGGCTTACCTTATTCCAAAACGCTGTTGTTGAAGTCCGTTCTTGACGATCCGGATGAGCTCCTCCTTCAAGTCAATTCCTGCAACCACAAACAATCAAACAATTACCAAGCACTTGCATTTCATATAATAAAACATATATCCAACATGCAGACCAAGGAACACATGAAATAACTCATTAACATAAGCTATTGAGAAAAATAAATCAGTTTGTATTAATAACGAAACAAAGAAACTCTTACAACCTGGCCTTGGTGTTGTGCAAGTTCCTCCCAGGGTCCATCAAGGGTTTTCCTCTTCTTTGACAAAGCTCACCCTCTCCCAAGTAGAATCAAGTGAAGACAATCTCTCCTCACAAAGGCTCTAATGGAAGACCTAAATCCTGCAGCATTTACCCAAAGAAAATGTATAGCTCCAACCTCCTTTCCTCCTGGCTCAATGCCTTTATTTATAGTGTTGTAAAGAGGTTATTCTGGTCCACCATCAATGGGATCATCCCCCTCTTTGGGTGGGATAGCTCCCTTATTGATGGGATAAGACTCCCCTTAATAGAGATACATGAACCAACTGGAGGCGCATCCATTTCATCAAACCGACCTCTAGAATGTTCTAGAAGTAACCACAAGTAACTTTTTCAAGATAAAACTCGCGCATTTTGTCTTTTACAGAGGGACGCACCTGTCCCTTTACATACAGAGCGTCCATGGACGCAGTTTTTGTGAACAAGGTCCGCGTCCCCGCAGGTAAGACTAGAGAGAACCTGCGACCCCAGAGATAAACATGATTTTTACAAGACTTTCTCTCTATTTTGAGTTTGAGATGGATAACAGAGGCATAGACTTGCCTAAGAGGGTAGCATGACTGTTGATTTGAGCCATACTAACTGTAAGTAGTCAAGGTGACATTTTTTAGTGTAACAGATTGCCCCCTAAAGTGCGAAGCCTGAAATAGAATAGGGTTTTGTAATTCTAGGAAGGGTGAAGCGCTTTATCATTTCAAGGATTACCTTGTGGATGGCCTGGTTAGAACCTGCAATTTTCAACACAAAATACATGGATAAGAATATATCATCACTGAGATAGGCATTCCCATACTCAGATTCAAAACTTTAACTAATGGACTAACTACTCTGATACAGGAATGATCTTGCAGTACATCATTTTTATAGACTTTTGTAGACACAGTATGGACGCAGCCATCTGTTTATGATGAGCCTACATAGATAATGAATACAAAACTCCTCGCAGCCTGGATGGTAGAAACTAGATCCAGGGTCTTCACTTCTACTTCTCGAATTGGTACGATTCTAGCCATGTGATTAAATGATTCGATGTCGAACATGGTAGAAACCACTTGATTACCAGTCAATGATGTAAACTGTTAACAAGCGTGAGAGAAACCACCAGTAATGTCAATGGTCCTCAAAGTACCAAGCACAACCCGTGAAATGTGAATTGATGTTTTGATGTCGAACATTTCACGGAATCCTCTGATCGAAAGTCAATGATGTAAACTGACGTCAAAGGCGAGAAACCTGCCATTGATGCATGCAGACTTCAAGGTACTGTCGATTCCTAAGTCATCTTTCTAGATAATGTGTCGATGTCGATAGAAAGCGACCCGTTGCAGGCAAGCCCGCAACACGAAATCATTGTTCAAGTTGAAGAAATGTTGCTGTAAGGACTGACTCAGGGATGGTCAAATGGATGACAAGTATTTTGCAGATGAAAGTTTGTTGTTTGCAGACCTCTTGAACACATAACGACACAACAGATGGCTTGGTGACGAATAACTCAAAGTTAATCCCCGAAACCCAGTTAAAGACTTTCAAAGTGACGTGGTCAACTGTGAGGTGAAAGATTTCCCAACCCAGGTGAATAAAAAGTGTCGTGTTCAAGAGCGGTAATAAAGGTTTCTTTGAGACAAAAGGTGACAAATAGGTCCATTCTTCTCTTTTTTCCCCCACCATTTCTGGCAAGTACCTCTTTATTTTTAACAAGCTTTGAGGAGGATAACATATGCTTGATTGTAAGCTCATCCTTCGGACGAGTCCAACCTAGTTTAAATTCGAACCCTAGGAAGGAGTGGTTCGTTCCTGTTTGTAATTGAACAGGTCCTCTACTGTAAAAATTTAACGAGTCCAGTATAGGAGAAACTCGGCGTTTTTCATTTTTAGAGAGTCTGAAAAAACTAAAGGAGACTCCACGTTGAACTTTTTCGTATATTTGTGTCCCTCAAGCCTGAAAAAGTATAAAATAATACCTGGGGGAACCGCTTGATCTTGCGACCAAGGAGTACTTTCATATTAGTGTCGTCAATCTGAAAAGTAAAAAGTGATCAAGGACACGTCGTTTTATTTCCTTATCGAGTTCGAAACGACAAAAACCCGGCAATCTTTTCCTGATTTTGCGGTCAGAAAAGAGCTAAAAGGGGACCGTCTTTTAATTCCGTTTTAACGAGTGAAAAAGAAACACTCGGCGATCTTTTCATTTTTTAGGAGTCAGAAAAGGGCTTAAAAGATGACTCTGCAATTTTGTTTGTGAAAAATTTACAATTTCCCTCGAAATCCCTTTGTCCTGCACAAAAGCGACACATTACTCATACCTGTTTAAAATAGGCAAAAATACATTCAAAAATATCTTTTCATGGTAAAAAATGAACTAATTCATCCAAAAAACCTATAAAAAGACCTTTTACCATGTCATTTTTACCGTTTCACTGTTGAGGTTGAAAAAAGGGCTTTTGACAAGAAAACTTCCCGTGGTTGCTGCGGAAAATCTGACCGCTGGAATCGAACGTCGTCTCATCCAGGTATTTTACACATCCTACTCTGCATTTCTATCCGTTTAGAATCAATTTTTAGGTTTTAGTTTTATTTTTTGGGGGGGTTTTGGTTCTGGAATGCGCCTCTCGGCGGACGCAGGTGCCCTTCGGGTGACCCGCGTCCCCCGACTTTTTCTCTTACGGGAAAACGGTCGGAAGACGCAGCCCGCCTTCAGGCCAGCTGCGTCCGGGCGCCCTGTGCAACAAAGTCGGGGTGCGTCCTCCGAGAAACGCGCATTTCAAAACCCCAACTCTCTCAAAAAACCACCAAAAATTCCCAAATTAATTTCTAATGCTATTTTTTGATATGCAGGCACTAATCATGTTAGACTGGAGAGAAAGAGAGCACGTAGAGGAAGATGAAGTTGCAATAAATCATCAACCTTCTCTGGATGCCCTAAGAGCATGCGGTTTATACAAATATTGGACCATACCGGGCATGAGGGGCCAGGTAAGATTCTTGGAATGGCTGGTTGAGCGATGGAACGTACAGGAACAATGCTTTTACATAGGAGGGCACCAGCTCGAGATAGAGCCCTCGGATGTATACTTTCTCACTGGCTTGCCAAATAGAGGTGAGCAACTCAACCTTGCGGGGACTAGGCCGGGTGGCCAATCCCTTGATAGTCTCCGCGAGACTTGGTGCACACCTGGAGCTCACCATTCAAAAGGCATAGAGATAAAACACATCACTCTGCCGGAACTCAAAGTCATAGCGTTCACGGTTACCAGAATTTGCGGCGCGGCCGCTTTACACATTGCTTCCGGATCCCAAATGCGGATGGCAATTGACTGTTACCAAGGCACCATTTTCAACTGGTGTGAAGCTGTGTCGGCTCATATGAAGAGCCAACTGACCAAGGCAAGGAACGGACGACTAAAGACTTTTGGATATGGGCCTATAGTCGTGAGCTTCGCCTTGGAGAGAATTCCATTGCTGATCCCTCAGCAACTCACTGTTGATATCTTGGGTCCTCAGCAGCCAAAGCTGATACGATGGGTTGCGGTAATGGCCCGGCATCCTGACGAGGGCGCGACAGTAGTTCGATTCTCAGATAGTTATTTTGACTGGTTAGAGAGCCAACTTTTTGTGATACAGGATTTTCCGTATGCCGGAACAGATTTCAGAGGTGATCCGGACATGGTTCTTCCACAGGGAGAACAATGGGATGACAGAGGTACTTTTTATTTTCACAAGTTTTCTAGTTATGTATTTTTTTGTTTTTTATATATATCGTCTCAAAACTAATAGTGAATTTCCCAAAATGTAGATGTTGGCCCACTGCGTCCAGCCAACCTCCGGCCTTATGATAGACTACATCCAGCTGCACCGGCACCGGCCCCTCAGGATGCGACAGCAGAAGTACTAGCCGACTTGGAGCATGATCTAGAGCGTCTCACGGCAGATATACCTGAGACTACTATGGATGATATTCCAATGAGGCTTCAGCGCTTCGTAGTCGCGGTCCCTGGACCATTTAGAGGTTTTTTACGTAAGGTAGCCCGCGCAGTGGTGTCGTACAGAGAGCACCACCAGTGATTGACTAGTCACTTTTGTAGTCACATGTGACATTTTGATTTTTTGTACTATCATTTTGCCGATCATAAGGTGTTTTAAACCTATGATCGAAGACGATGTATATATTTTTTGACACACTCCTATCTATATATATCACTATTTTACCGGCTTATCTTGTTTAACATATGTGATGAAATGTTTTTAAATTTACTTACATGATTATCGTAAATGTCTGTCCAACATTCGAGAAGCAATTGCATCTGCTAATGTATTCAAAGACCTCGGAATATGTTGATATTCAATGTAATCAAATTCACGTTCCAAGAGACGCACTCTCAAAAACAACCTTAACAACACAGGATTTCTAATGGCATAAACTCTATTAAGCTGTAATACAACAAGTTCAGAATCTAACCTCACTATCAAACGCCGAATTCCAAATGAAATAGATTCGGATAATAATTCAACCACTGCACTGTATTCTGCAATGTTATTCGTTGTTTGACCGAGGCTTACCCCATGCATAGAAACTAACTCGTCAGAGGGCGAATAGATAACCCAAGCTGCGGAAGAGATATTCCGTGTACTACGACAAGCACCATCAGCAAATCCAATGTATGTTTGGAGAGGCGTCGACATCTACAATATCAAGAGTAAAACCAAGATGAGCCAAAATAATGACGAAAACCCACACTTAGCTAAACTAAGCACACTGACTAAACTAACACACTTGCTAGCTAGAAAGAAAATCTAACCTATCTAAAAATTTCTCCATACCCATCATTTTAAGCATAATACCTCTTTAGGTAAAGTCCATTTCTGGGTTTACCCAAAGAGTCCCCATCAAAATCAACTAACTCATAAGCCCCTTTTGCTAGCTTGCGCTTTACAATGTAGGGCCCATGCCACATAGGAACGAACTTTCCGGCACCTAGCTTATCGTTAGCTTGATCATATAGTAATACTAGGTCTCCTTCCGAAAAACTTCGAGGGGTCACATTTTTATCGTATTGAGCTTTCATTCGTTTCGCGTGAGTCTCGATAGCTAAAGTAGCGTCACGTCGAGTCTCATCTAATTTAGCTAAGTATAATAACCGTTTCTCCTCTGCGGAAGTAGCTGGAAGTAATTCGACAGAATCTAACCTATCTAAAAATTTCTCCATACCCATCATTTTAAGCATAATACCTCTTTAGGTAAAGTCCATTTCTGGGTTTACCCAAAGAGTCCCCATCAAAATCAACTAACTCATAAGCCCCTTTTGCTAGCTTGCGCTTTACAATGTAGGGCCCATGCCACATAGGAACGAACTTTCCGGCACCTAGCTTATCGTTAGCTTGATCATATAGTAATACTAGGTCTCCTTCCGAAAAACTTCGAGGGGTCACATTTTTATCGTACTGAGCTTTCATTCGTTTCGCGTGAGTCTCGATAGCTAAAGTAGCGTCACGTCGAGTCTCATCTAATTTAGCTAAGTATAATAACCGTTTCTCCTCTGCGGAAGTAGCTGGAAGTAATTCGACAGCCATTTGAAGTGATGGGATTTCGCATTCAATAGGTAACACAGCTTCTAAGCCATAAACTAGTTGAAAAGGGGTGAAACCTGTTGAATTTTTCACTGAAGTTCGATATGCCCATAGCGCCGAAAATAACATGTTATGCCAATTCGTTCGATGGATACCAATGATCCGCCGAATCATGACGACTAGAACTTTGTTGATTGACTCAACCAAACCGTTGGCCTGCGGATAATAAGGAGTAGAGCTGTCGTGGCGCAAACCAAGCTGGCTTGTAAGCTCGGTCATCATGACATTTCGAAAATGGCTCCCATGATCAGTAATGATTGCTTGTGGGACACCAAACCTAGTTATGATATGATTGAATACGAAAACTGCAGCTGTCTTGCCGCTTGCGTCGAATGTAGGCATCGCCTCGGCCCATTTTGTAAAATAATCAACCGCGAGGATGGAGTCGCCAATTTGTCACACGGAATCTGTCAAGGGTGCGGACACGACTGACCTTCCTAGAAGTCTAAGACATTCTAATGACAAACAAGACAAAAAGGAGTGATCTTTCTCTAAATACACCTTTTATAACATGAAAACTACAAGTGTTTAGGCTTACCTTATTCCAAAACGCTGTTGTTGAAGTCCGTTCTTGACGATCCGGATGAGCTCCTCCTTCAAGTCAATTCCTGCAACCACAAACAATCAAACAATTACCAAGCACTTGCATTTCATATAATAAAACATATATCCAACATGCAGACCAAGGAACACATGAAATAACTCATTAACATAAGCTATTGAGAAAAATAAACCAGTTTGTATTAATAACGAAACAAAGAAACTCTTACAACCTGGCCTTGGTGTTGTGCAAGTTCCTCCCAGGGTCCATCAAGGGTTTTCCTCTTCTTTGACAAAGCTCACCCTCTCCCAAGTAGAATCAAGTGAAGACAATCTCTCCTCACAAAGGCTCTAATGGAAGACCTAAATCCTGCAGCATTTACCCAAAGAAAATGTATAGCTCCAACCTCCTTTCCTCCTGGCTCAATGCCTTTATTTATAGTGCTGTAAAGAGGTTATTCTGGTCCACCATCAATGGGATCATCCCCCTCTTTGGGTGGGATAGCTCCCTTATTGATGGGATAAGACTCCCCTTAATAGAGATACATGAACCAACTGGAGGCGCATCCATTTCATCAAACCGACCTCTAGAATGTTCTAGAAGTAACCACAAGTAACTTTTTCAAGATAAAACTCGCGCATTTTGTCTTTTACAGAGGGACGCACCTGTCCCTTTACATACAGAGCGTCCATGGACGCAGTTTTTGTGAACAAGGTCCGCGTCCCCGCAGGTAAGACTAGAGAGAACCTGCGACCCCAGAGATAAACATGATTTTTACAAGACTTTCTCTCTATTTTGAGTTTGAGATGGATAACAGAGGCATAGACTTGCCTAAGAGGGTAGCATGACTGTTGATTTGAGCCATACTAACTGTAAGTAGTCAAGGTGACATTTTTTAGTGTAACAAGGGGTTACAAGAGTTCATCAGTAGATGCGTTGGAACCGCTCGGGGTGAGCCGCACATAGTACAAAAGATTGGAAAGCGTAAGAAAAGAACGGGATGGGGGATTAGACTAATCACACAGATAAGAGAGTATGAAATAGATCATGTTATTTTAGACCTGGGGTTAGATGCGAACATCCTACCAAAGCAGACTTGGGAACGGATGGGGAGACCCGCGTTGCAATGGTCTCTGATTCAGCTAAGGATTGCCAATCAGTGGAAGATCATCCCCATGGGGCGGTTGCAAGGGGTGACTGTGCATTAGCTTGTTTGTTATTTATTCCAAAAATAAAAAACAATTGCATTCATATAGTCTACGAAAATGAAAGTACGTTTGCATTAGTATATTTTTTATGATTAGGAATTGAAAATCGAAATTCAAATCTTTCATTTTTCATCATAGTAGTTGTGAGATAAGCGGAAATTGATGCATAGTGTTTCCTATTGATTGGATTACTTGCATGCACTGTTGTTCTTGCATTTGCTTTTTATTGTCTTCGTTCACTTGTAAATGAACTCCTTACCCTCATTTAGGTAGTCATTCATTGAAAGGAATGGTTTTTTTGCTCATCTAGTTGCATTCTAGGAGTGTTAAATATACTTTCGATAGGGCCTTGAAATCGAGACTTAATTCAAGATTAATTGTTAAAATCTATAGAATGAACTTAAAAATGCATTGAACCTAACACTCACATATCTAGAGGTCTAGGCTAGAGACGTGTTCGAGCATCGTTAAACCTAGTTCCTATTATTCTCACTAAGGTTGGGTGATTCCTCATTTTTATGATGCAATAGATGCTAGTACAGATTTGTTCTCCCCGTACCATTGCGTATATATTGAGAGACCCCACTAGGTTATCATCCTATTATTCATAGTAAGCTGAGTCTACCGCCTTACGAGTTGTAACGCACCAAACATAGAATTTGGGAATATTGACTACCGTACGGAAAGTCCTTGGTCATTTCTCTTTCATTTTATTACTAGGGTGTATATGCGGTTTTACGATTTGTCTGGTAAACCTCTTGCCTAGAATTCCAGAGCAATCACTTTCATTCCTTTTTTACTTTTTAAAATTAAAAGGATCATCTGAGCACTTGTCCTTTCAGGATCATTAAACTTTGAAGGCAACTAGAGTCATCTTTATCCTCTTTTCTCGACTCTTTAAACATGAAAAAACAATGTTTCATTCCAACATCATAATTTTTTTTTATCACGATAGCATTTTACCCATTAATATTGGCCGCATTGTGATCATATCTTGACAATTATTTTGCAACCTTATTGATTATATATTTTCTCCTAGACCTTTTTAGCTACGCCATCTTGGCGGACTCACCCACTCCTTCGTCCCTGTCAAGTGATGTAGAGCAACTTTCTCTTGTCTCTTCTGAGGTATCATCTGTTACTGGTACTCTTCCCATTGTCCCAAGTGTTCAACCTCCTCATTCTCGAGCTCCAGGTGAGGATCCTTTTGATTGGACTCCTCCGAATTTTTGGGACTTCTTAGACGTGGATCTCCCGTCTGCTCCTCCTGGTGCTTTGATTCCGATGGCCACTTCCGACATGGATGATTCAAGTCCTATTAGCAATCAACAAAGCCTTGGGTCAACCGGGGAACATCAGCTTCCCCTGGCAGGTTTTCCTTTCCACACTACCCGAATGTGTTGTTGCCACTTCGCTATCACGCTCTGGCTAACATGCATGCTTCTACTTCTTTGCATCAAACCTCTATGTGGTCTTGTACTATCATTCCGTCTTCCGGACCTTTTATGTCTGCTCAGTCGGACCTGGCTTCTATACCTCACACGTAGGTTACATCCGTTCCATCAATGCCCACCATGTGTGTGGCATCCATTGCTCCTTCTGTTAGTGCAGTTACCGCATCATCGGTAATTACTACTGTTACTGGGATATCGTCCAGACTCCTTGGCGGTAATCCTTCACCTTTGGTTTCTGGAGTTGTTCAACCTACATGTAGTGTACCAATCCCTTCAAGTTCCATTCCGACAGGATTATCATATGAGCAATACCTATATGCTCTCCAAAATATGATCCATAATACTTTGGGTTCTCAACTGTTGTTCGTTCTGCATAACCCTCTGCATTACTATGATCACCGTGGAGCTCATATTTATCACACTAGGTCACTTCCTCTAGAAATCCCAGTTGAGAATTGCGTTCCGCTTTTGGTTTCTTGGAATCATACTAGCGATCATGGACAACATTTACAAGGGCAACCATTTCAAGGGCAACCATTTCAAGGGCAAACTTCCAGCCTACAAGGACAACCCTTTCAGGGACAACCTTTGGCCTCTAGAGGTGCCTCTTTTATCTATTTAGGGAAATCTTCCGGTCAGCCAGGTCAGCCTCAGTTTCAGCAAGGCCAACCTGTTGCCCAGCAAAGGCAACCCTGTGGTCAAGTGGGACATCCTCAGTTTCAGTAAGGTCAACCTATCACCTAGCAAGCTCAACCTTCTGGACAAGTAGGTCAACCTTAGTTCCAACATGGCCAACCTTTTGGCCAATTGGGTCAGCCCCAATTCCAACAAGGACATCAATCCGGTCAAGTCAATCCAACTCTCAGTCAACTGGGTGATCAGACGCTAGCTGGTTCTCAAGCCCCACCCAGTTTCTAGACTCAGGACAGACTCCAAGCTCAACTCGATCTCCAAACTCAAGTTGGATTTCAAGCCCAACTTGTTTATCGAATACAGCTTGGGCCTCAGGCACAGTTTGGACCTCAGCCACAATACGGTCTACAAGTAGATCAAAAACCCCAAGGGCAACCTCAAGGTGCTCCGTATCAAAATTATCAGCGACGATAGGTCAATCCTTATCAAAATCTTCAACAGCCATATGCTGCCCCTGTTGATCAAGCTGGTAACCAATGATTTGTTGGCAGTCAAAATCCAAGACAACAACTAGGTTATGGCATTAACCCGCCCAACTATAACCCTTATGGACAAAATCCATGGGGGCGACGAGGCTCTGGTTTGAACCCTAATGTTGGCCCTTATCAGAGGCCTATGATGTCCTTTAACCCTCAATTACCTTTTTTGCAACTTTGGAACTACCCAATGTGTCCAAGCTGATGAACGACCCTATCCTTCATAATTTGTATTGGCCACTAGTTCCGACCAAATTTCCATTGTCCTAAATTCGACGGTAAATCTGGAGAGGATCCCCAAGTGCATGTTATGACTTATCACCTATGGTGCTCATCTAACTCATGGCTTGATGATTTTATCTGCCTCCATATTTTTCAAAGGACTCTCATTGGTTCTGCTGCGAAATGGTATATTGAGCTTACCCGTGGAACTTTCCAAGACTTCAATTTGCTTGCGATGGCATTTCTTACCCATTTTTAGTTACCAAATTTTTATGAAACTGGAACACATCTGCTTACTTCTCTAAAACAAGACACGGCTACTCACATCTCCGATCATATTCATGAATGGAGAAGGTGATGTCGTTTGATTAAGTTCTGGATCCCTGATCAACTTTTGACTGACTGGTTTACTACCTCTTTTGTCGATCCGATAGCCCGAGATATTGCTATGGGGGCATGTGTTATTGAAGAGCAATCTATCACACGTGCTCAATATCTTGATTTGGTTTATTCCCAATCTGGCATGCTTTATGATGTCTTTCCTGATGCTCCTCGACCTGGAACTTCTAAATCTCCGTCGAAAGTCTTCCATGACTCCTGCGAAGCAAAAAACCTACCGCTCCTAGTGAAAATGCTTCTCAGTCCACATGTAATACTGGCAAAACCTTCGAAGGCAATGTCATTCAGTCCATCATGGCAGATAAAACTTCGAAAGGTAAGAAGAAGGGGAAAGGTAAAAATAAGGTTGATCCACTGAAGCTAGATCCTTCTAATCCTCCTATCGATGATGGTTCTAAATGCAAAACTGAGTATCCTTGTCTTATTTGTGACGAGGATCACTACACTAAAGACTATACTAGATGGTCCGAAGTTAGTCGTTTGCTTAAAGGGACTCCAGGAACTCCTGCTGTAATTAAAGAGCCTTTTCCCTCCCATAAAACTCAAATTGTGGTTGATCAACCTCATTCCTCTTCCAATTTTGGCTCCCAAGTTCTTATGGCTAGGACTATCCCTATTCATGTGAATACTTGAGCAAACGAATATCCTCTGTTTGCCGGCAAGGAAACTGAAGTCCCTCCAAACGTTCCTTCGTCTAGATCTGGCCCTCTTCATATTGAACGGCCCTGCACTGAGTCTATCATTTGACCTCCTACTAATGGAGTTCTCTGGAAATATTCCTATAACCCTAATGCTCGTGCAGCACAACACAATAGTATTGTTGAAGTCTTAGCCCAAGCTCCTTCGGCTATGTCCGCTTTGGAAGTTCTCTAGAGTTGTCCCCCCAAAGGACGTCTCTGATATCAGCCATTGGTGGCATTGACCCGCCTGATTTAGAATTAATTACATTCAATATTGAAAACCATGTGCCATGATTGCCTCATCAAATTTCTTTTCTCATTCAAGTCATCATTAACTCGAAGAATATTCATCGTACTGTTATTGATAAGGGCGCCTCCACTTGCATCATGTCCATTGCTTGTTGGAAGGCCATTGACTCCCCATCTTTGAGTAAATCTCCTAGTACTTTGGAAGCCTTTGATGGAAGATATTTTTGTCCATTTGGTATTCTCCCGCGCTTGCCTATCGCCCTTGAAGGGAAGACACTTGAGGTCGAAGTCGAAGTTGTTGACGCCAATTTGGCGTACAACCTTTTGTTAGGGCGAAGCTGAACATACGCTATGCATGCCATGGCTTTGTCGTTATTTCTTGTACTTCTTTTTCCTCATTAGGGGAAAATCGTCATGATTGATCAGTTGTCTTTCTTCGCTTCCTCTTCCTCGGATGGCAATGTTCTGTTTGTGGAGCATAACAGTATTCCCTATGAAAGTGTGGGTGTTGGACTCTTTAAAGATCTTGCCCTTATGGGTATTGTTTCACTCCCACCTCCTAATGTTGCCTCTATTAGTATGATTTCTATCAATCTTGATCCTTGGGTGATTCCCCCCGTCGATCATGTAGATTCATGGGGTGAGGTTATGCCATTGAGCTCTACTGAGATTAACTATGTTGAAATTGTTTCAGCTTCGGTTTCATCTTCCAACTCTGCTCCTTTGAGTAGATCTCTCGACACGTATGTACAATCCCCTTGGCTTGGTGACATCGTTCCTCGTTTATCCCAAGCCATGGGGCCATGACTGCCTGTCTAGGTAAGTTCGCTACCTGTATTCCTTCTCAGTTGCTTTAAATGCCTATCCTGATTCATCAGGTTTTTTATTAGGGAAATATGGGGAATATTATGCAAACCATACCCATCGAAATCTCTATTAAACCAGGTATTGTTGAAAATATTCACATTGGAGTTTCTTTTTCTCCTGAGGAGATCCAGCTTAATACTGACCTTTTCCGCGAGTTTTGCGATGTGTTCACCTAATCATATGAAGAAATGCCTGGTATTGATCCAAGTATTGTGGTACACGATATACCTATGTAACCTGGTGCAAAGCTAGTTTGACAACGTTTATGCCTCGTGCACCCAAGAAAATCCGCGGCCATCAAAGGAGAATTTGAAAAACTTCTCAAGGCAAGGTTTATTTAACCTATCCCACTGACAGACTGGGTATCTAACATTGTCCATGTGACCAAAAAGTGGGGCACTATTAGGGTTTGTGTTGATTATCGTGACATCAATCACGCATGTCCAAAAGATAACTATCCTATTCCCTTTATTGACCAGCTTATCGATGATTGTGCTAGGAGTGATTTATTCTCCTTTATGGATGGATTTTCTGGTTACAACCAAATCAATATTTCGCTTGCCGATCAACACAAAACTGCCTTCATCTGCCCATGGGATACTTTTGCCTAGAAAAATCTCCCTTTCGTCCTGAAAAATACCGGGGCCACTTTCCAACGAGTAATGTCCTATGCTTTTCATGACATCCGTCACATTGTTCAACTGTATCTGGATGATCTTATGGCTCATTCAGCTAAATGCTCTGACCATCTGAACCAGCTCCGCCAGATTTTTCTTCAATGTATACATTACCATATTCGTTTCAATCCACATAAGTGTATCTTTTGCATCAAATCCAGCAGAATCCTTGGGTTTGTCGTTTCTAAAGAGGGTATTCATCTTAATCTTCTCAATGTCAAAGCTATACTGAATATCCCACCTCCTACTTCTTTGCATTAGTTGCAGAGTTTGCAAGGAAAGGCCAATTTCCTACGTCGTTTTATCCCTAACTACACCGAGATTGCGAAAGGTTACTCATGTCTCCTTAAGCATGATACTCCATTTATTTGGGATGACATCGCCCAAAGGTCATTCGAGCAACTCAAGACACTTCTTGTTTCTACTCCTTTGTTGCGTCCACCCGACAATCATCGTGACTATTCGCTTTATCTAGCTATCACTGATAGTACTATTGGTATGGTTTTGCTTCAAGACGACGACGATGGTTCCGAGCACGTTATCTATTATCTTAGCCCTAACCTTCTTGAAAATGAGACTCGTTATGCTTATGTTGAGAAGCTGGCCTTAGCAACTGTCCAGGTCGCCCAACGCTTTTGTCATTATATTTTGTTGCGTCGACGACTGCGATTTTAGATTCCAACCCGATGACATACATTTTGTCACGCTAATTGCTGGGGGCAAGTACTCGAAATGGATTGTTATCCTTCAAGGGTACGATTTGGAGTTTACTATTTCCAAGTCTAAAATGTCACTGGTCTTTGTTGAGTTGATTTGCTCGTTACCATCTACTTCTTCTCCATCTCGGATAGAAGACCGCATTCTAGATGACACACTTTTCTTGATCAGTACCCTCAATCCCAGGTACAATGACATTATTGTCTACCTCTAGACGTCTTCCTTCCATCCCGATTTGTCTAAGGATTCTCGACGACACATTCGTCACCATTCTCAACCTAATCGTATTGTTGGAGACATTTTATACCATCTCGGTGTTGATTAAGTTCTCTGTCATTGTCTGAATTTTGAGGAAGCTGAAAGAGTCTTAAATGACTACCACTCTGGCACATGTGGCAGTAATATGTCTGGTTATGCTACTGCCCAAAAAATCCTTCGAGTTGGTTACTTTTGGTCCTCCATTTTTAAGGAATGCATTCTCGTTGTCCATTCCTATCACGCGTGTCAAATTTACCAGTGGAAGATGCATGTGCCACCTTCCCTTTTGCATCCTATCATTACCGTAGGCCTTTTTGCTAAATGGGGCATTGATTTTATGACTTGTAACCCTTGCTCAACTGGGGGGCATGGGTATATCATAGTTGCTGTCGTTTATTTTAAAAAATGGGCTGAAGCTATTCCTACATTGTCTAATGATGGTAAGACAGCTGCGCAATTCCTATTCAATCATGTGATTACCAGGTTCAGAGTCCCTTAGGCTATAGTCACTGATCATGGTTCCTATTTTTGTGGTTATATGATGAATGAGTTGACAACCTAGTTAGGCTTGCGTCACGATAGTTCAATGCCTTATCGCCCTCAGGCCAATGGCCAAGTCGAAGCCGTAAACAAGGTGTTGGTTACTATGCTTCAACGTACCATTGGAATGCACAAGTCCAACTTGCACTTAATGTTGTTTTCCGCCCTATGGGCCTACCGTACCTCAGTTAAAGATGCGACCAGATTCAGACCATTTCAACTTGTTTATGGTGTAGAAGCTACCCTCCCGATTAAATGCGAAATTTGTTCTCTCAAATTAGCAGTCGAATTTCTCTTGAATACTACTCTGGTGGAAGAACTCCTTCTTTATCTAGAACGGCTTGACGAGACTCGTCGACTTGCTTCTTTAGTTATTGAAGCACAAAAGAAGAGAGTCAAAACTCAATTTGATCAGACAGTCAATCCACGTTCCTTCACGGAGGGAGATTTAGTCATGTTGTATAATCAAGCTAATGACAAGCTGGGGGCAGGCAAATTCGAACCCATGTGGCATGGGCCCTATATCGTCAAATGAGTGTTGCAAAAAGGGGCTTATGAGTTAATTGATTATGAAGGTAACCCTTTGGATAAGCCCCGGAATGGGTTTTATATTAAGAAATACTATTCATGAGTTTTTCATGCATTGTTGTGTACATAAGTGTGTTTTTCATTTTGTACATGTTTGGCTTGGTGTGTAAGTGTTTGCTTCTTATTGTGTCCTTTTTACTTCTTATGCAGATGTCTATCGCACCTTATATCGGTTTTACTGATGGTGCCTGTCGCAGTACCTAGAATCTTTCCTCCGTGACATGGGTTATCTACGATCCTCACAGTGAGTTAGTGGATCTTCAAGGTGTTTGTCTAAGGTGTACCACAAACAATGTCATTGAAAAGAGCATCGTCATCGAATTACTGGCTGAGACTGTTGCCCTTAATATTCGCGCATTGATCGTGAATCTAGACTCCCAGCTTGTTCATCTTCAACTTAACGGGCGTTATTCCATCAGAAATCCCGACGCGAAGCCGGTTAAGAAAAGAGCTTACTGTCTCAATCTGAAATATAAGGAGAAGGTCCGCTTAGAGATAGACAAGATGCTCGTGGCAGGCATCATTGAGCCTGTGGAGGAATCTGACTAGGTAAGCCCAATGGTGGTATAAGAAAAGAAGCAGAAGGATGAAATAAGGATATGCATGGATCTTAGAAAGCTGAATGACGCTTGTATACATGATCCTTTCCCAACTCCGTTCATTGTTGAAGTGTTGGAAAATGTAGGTGGCCAAGAAGCATATTCCTTCACTAATGGGTTTTCAAGATACCACTAGATCAAAATAATGTCGGAGGATAGGAGCAAGACAACCTTCGCGACGGAGTGGGGTTTTCAATACAATGTAATGTTGTTTGGATTGAAGAATGCATCAGCAATATTCTCGCGCGTAGTCATTATTGCGTTCAAGGAATTTATTTGTAAGTTCCTGGAGGTATATTTTGATGACTGGACTGTGTTTGGGCTAGTAAAACGCCATGTAGCAAGTTTGTGCTTGATGCTGGATACCTGTCAAAGATACCAGATCATGCTCAATCTAAAGAAGTGTTTGTTTTGTGTTCCTTTTGGGACACTGTTGGGGCATGTGGTTTGTAGATAGGGACTGATGGTAGATCCCACAAAGATAGTGGTGATATTGAACTTGAAAGTGCTAAGGAGTGTGAAGCAACTATGTGCTACCCTGGGACATACGGGATATTACAGAAAGTTTATCAAAGGCCATGACCAGATCACTACGCCCATGGAAAAATTGTTGAAGAAGGATGTCACACTCTGCTGGAACGATGATTGTAAGAAGAGATTGGATATATTGAAAGAAAAGATGGTCACGGCGCTGATTCTATTCTTCCCGAATTGGAAGGAGTTTCATGTACATGTCGATGCATCATGCATAGCACTATGGGCAATAATAACACAAGCTGGCGGAGAAGGCTTGGACCATCCTATCGTGTTCGCAAGCCGATGATTATACAAAGCGGAAAAAAACCTATTCCACCAACGAGCGCGAAGGGTTAGATATGGTGTATGCGCTCCAAAAGTTTAGGTACTACTTGCTGGGAGGCCATTTTAAGATGTATACCGATCACTCTGCGCTAAAGTACCTGGTCAATAAGCCCGTGTTGGGGGGTAGAATATGCAGGTGACTCTTATTGTTCCAAGAATATGATTTTGAAGTTAATGTAAAGCCTGGATGACTGAATGTGGGACTAGACCATCTGTCCTACATCAAGACGAGGGAGGAACCCGCTAATTTGGAAGAAGGATTGTGTGATGCGCAACTATTTGCAGTGCGCATTGCAGATGGTCATTTTGGAGATATAATACATTTTCTAACGACAGGTAATGCACCAGAAGGATATAGTGTCCAGTAGAATAAGGAATTAGTAATGCGCATGACAGATTTCTCTGTCATTATTGGGCATCTGTACAAAATGGGGTCTGATGAGATATTGCGATGGTATGTACCTGAGTTTAAAAGAAGCAGCATCCTTGCAGATGTTCATGGGGGCACTGCGGGAGGACATTATGAAGGAAGGGCCACTGCGCAGAAGATTATACGCGCAGGATTGTGGTGGCCAACCCTTCATCAGGACTCTAAAGCGTATTGCAAGGCATGTGATGTGTGTCAAAGAATTGGTAGGCCAGCGCAGAGGGATGAGATGCCTTCGAGTCCACAGCTGACATTACGACCCTTCCAGAAATGGGTGATAGATTTTGTGGGACCCATTCAGCCCCAAGGAAAGACAGGAGCAAGGTACACTATAACCGCAATGGATTATTTGACTCATTGGGCGGAGGCACATCCTGTGAAAGATTGCACAGGCGTGACCACTGCAAAGTTCCTCTTTGAGCACGTACTTCCTGAATAATATGATCAGCGCGCCGATGAAGGAATTTCTGGTATATCACTAGAAGAGCATGCCCTATCACCCACATGCTAATGAGATAGTGGAAGCATTCAATAAGGTGCTCGAAAATGTGTTGACCAAGGTTTGAAATGCTCAACAAATTGATTGTGGCCTATGCATTCCTGTAGTAATATAGGCTTATTGAATGACATGCAGGAACTTGACTGGACAAACCCCCTTTAGGATTGTCTATGGTGTTGAAGTGGTAATGCCTATGGAATATTTTGTGCCTAGTCTGCGCATAGCGGCACTCCTAGGTATGATGGATCATAAAGCCCTGGAGGAGATGCTCACATAGTTGGATGACCTCGAGGAAGAGAAATTTTTAGCCGGATTTCACCAACAACTCCAAAAGTAGCACAAAAAGGCATGACATGATTGACATATTAAGTTACGCACATTTAAGGTAAATGACCTGGTTTTGCTATATGACAGTAAGTTTGATAAATTTCCAGGGAAATTCAGAAGGCGCTTGTTAGGGCCCTATTTCATTACAGAAATTGCTAACGGAGGAGCGATATAGCTAGTCAAATTAAATGGAGAACCCTTCCCAGGAAAAGTGAATGACAATCACTTGAAGCCATACACTGACGGTCCAGCCATGTGAATAAATGAAGGTAGCAATGTCTTAGCACTCTAGACAGTTGAAAGGAGGTGCGGGACTATAAACTACATTGCTCGGGTTGGGGAGCTGTGCGATTGGAGGATGGTGTGAAGAAAGGAAGTGTCATAGGGTCCGTGGTAGCACGGAGGGAGTTGCACTACCCATGGAGAAATCGTGTAGGTTGACCGGAAAGTGACTATTAAGGTCACTATTCATGATTTGACGGCAGAAGTGAGGCCAAATGGAGTGGGCGGCCAGCATTTAAAATGAAATTTATGGCTTAGATCCTTGAAAATCTACCACCAATCAGGCATTAATGAGTTGGATTTGGGGGGGAACAATCATATTTGAATTCAAAATGCCCTATAAGTTATAAGAGACTTTCCAACAAGAAACACTCAGAATTTTGGGAATTGAGTTGTTGAGCTCTCAAGTGCACGTGAATTTCGAGCACTATGAGCTTCTGATAGCTACTAAAATATTTGAGACTTTGCCAATGGAAACACGGAAGTTCTTACATAAAAACATGTCGGCACCACAGAAGTTAGAGATATTGAAGAATTGGTGCAGAAGTAGCCACTCCAGAGGTCGCCGAGGTGCTTGCTGAAGTCACTAAATCACCAAGAATGTTGAGACCGAAGCCAACCCCAACTAAGGAAAATATGAAGGACAAGAAGAGCAAGTAGCCTGCCATACCAGTGCGCGCATTGCCAAGGAGAAACCCACCCAAACCCACTACATAGGAGAAAGGCAAGGCCATAAACTTAGAATCAGAGGAGGAGGATATTGAAGACATTCCGATGGACGATGAGGATGTGGGAGCTGAAGTGGAGGAGATTGAAGCCCAGGGTGCGAACCCTATTACTCAGTTGCTAGAGTATGTCCCTCCATGTAAGCCTAAGTCCAATGTAGCAAAGGACATCGATGAGAGAAATACTACCCTGCAAACCCCTCTGCTACCTGATGAAATTGTTTTCAAAATTCCACGCTTGACATGAGTGCCACTGCTGAAGCTTTAAGATTGGGACTTGGTGGACCACGAGAAGTTCCCACACTTGGTGATCAAGCAGCTGATGCGCTGCATCATTGATACGGACACAGGAATGACCACATCGGAGCTGCAGAGGTGGATCAAGGGAGTAGAAAAGGTAGGGTTGCTCAAAATGCTCTGGGTTCCGCACTACAACTACACCCTAGTGACAATTTTGGTCTTCAAGCAGCTGCTTTGTTTAGTGCATGATCGGTGTCTATGGCTGCTAGAGCTGATACCCATCATAGATAGGTCGATTCATCGAATAATGCAACTGCCGTACACATGAGAGAATCCAACCATGATATTTGGCGGAAAGGGTGGCGATCAGGCTCAACGAGAATTAATGAAGGAAAAATTTAAACTGGTGAAGAAGCTACGCAGGTATGCCGTATCCAGAATCTGCGACCCCATTGTGAAGGTAGCCATGCAGATCATCGCAGGGAAAGTGATGAAGATGTGTCACACTGATGAGGTGTCATGCCTGTCGCCGCGCTTGCAGCGTAGTGCATTGAAGGAGTCCAACTCAACTGGTCGGACTACCTTTGTGAAGAGTTCCTCGCGAACTACCGCGAAGCACAAGATGTTACACTAGACGTGGCTCTTGCTGTCGATTGTGCTGGTAGCATGGGAGCTACCATAGGACAACGAGTTTCGTTTGGTCACGCCAGACCTCCCAGGAGTAGCGAAGTACGCTTCACTATGGGCGACCAAGGATGCACAACAAGTTAGGGAGAGTAAGATCTTCTGGATCTTGATGGATATGAACATCAGTATGGCCATCAATCGCAAACTGCGATTGTCGCCTATCGTGTATGCCAACCTGCAGGGCTACACTGAATTCAAAGCTGACTTCCATCGAGTATCCATCAGGGTGCGGAAGGACCCTGCATGGAAATGGTATGACTTGCCGTATTTGGCCATGGAAGATGCCATTGATGCGGTGCTTTATCAATGGTTGGCGGAGTGGTGCACTACCATGGACTTGGCGGTGGGCGGGAGCAAGTCCACCACGCAGAATAAGAAAGAGGAGGCCCAGCTCAAGATCGCACAGATGGTTGAGAAAAGGAAAAAGGAGGCCACTGATAAGGCCAGGCGGAGTGCAAGGCCACATAGCAGGTAGGGAAGTAGACAAGTGGAACATAGCGAGGCTACGACAAAGGCAGAAGGTTGCCTTCACCTGAGATAGAGGAAGAAATAGAATAGCATGACGTAGACTCTTAGGAGACATTCGCGCACATAAGCGCCCAAAGGTGACCAAGATCTCATTGGACCCTATCACATTGACAAAGGGTGACTTACATGATATCAGTGATACAGTGAGGGATGTCACCGCAGAGGCCCTGCAGCAATTTGAACAACAACAGAAGATTATCCTAGGGGCTATCCAAAAATGGTTGCAGGAGTTTCAGACCCGCGCATCGAACGTTGGTACGGTGTCTACCGGCTTGGCAATCGACACTCAGAGGCTGTCGTTATGCTACGTACGAAGGCTTCTAGTGTGATAGTGCTACTGGATGGAGCACTAACCACAGAGAATGAGGCTGACGGGCCCATTGTCAACACCCTAAAGGGAGTAGGGTTTAACCTGGTAGTGATCTTATGTGAAGCATTTCACCTCTTGCAGGATGGAGTAATTGCAATGCTGAGGGCCCGTGAGCACCGTGCCCTCTAGGTAATTCGGGAACAGTGGATCAAAAATGAACAGATAGAAATACAGATAAATGCTGGCATTGCCACTTGAATAGAGGTGACCATTAAGAGCAAGCAGATTATATAGGTCATTGAGGAGGCATGTCGAATGGTCCCATAGTTGGCCATTCCGAGGAAGAGCTAGTCGAGGTATGCGTCCGCAAGTTGGCCATAGGGGTGTGTTGTTAACACCCAGGTTGTTCCCTTTGACTCCTGAGGGAATACGGCCGG
The DNA here is from genome assembly GCA_031772625.1 of Pinus tabuliformis. Lineage (NCBI taxonomy): Eukaryota > Viridiplantae > Streptophyta > Pinopsida > Pinales > Pinaceae > Pinus > Pinus tabuliformis. The sequence goes on along the minus strand of CM062809.1, from coordinate 849,569,887 downwards.
GGTAACCACTAACCAAGCTTTGGATCACAGGTTCTAGCCAACCTGTAATCAGAGAGGGCTCTCTCTTTGACTGTTTAACTTTGTTCTTAAGAATCTTAGGCTAGATATGAGGTGAGGGTTTGGTTTGAAAATTTTGGTTGAATGATGTTTTTCAGCACTTACGGTGATATCTTCAGACAGTTTTAGACCATTGGGCAATGGAGTCTGTGGTTACAGGTTGTTTGAATTGTTTAGTGGGATTGTTGAAATAGCAGGGCCATTTAAATATTTCATGAGACAAACTTGAAAATTGTAATGATGAAGTATGTTTGACTAGTTGAAGGCAATTAAGAAATTTCCACTAAGTTGGTGATGTGAGAAAGAGATGTATTGACCAGGAGCAGGTTTGAATTCCTGAACAATAATCACTGTGAAAGGTATAGTTTGGAAGTGCAATAATTAAGAATTACACTCTTATAACTATAACTGAGGAAAACATACATAATAGCGTAGATTGAGTTCAGGGTATTCTATGAATAAATCCTGAAACTATTCTTTTTCTTTGCCATTAAATTGTGGAACACAGAACATGAATGGATTATGAAGGAAATAACAAACAAAATGAACAGGTTAAAGAAACTTATTGTTCCATGAAATACGCAGGAATCCTGTAGCATTGAGCAAGCACACCAAAACACATCAGACAACACAGAACTTTGGAAATTCCATCAGCTTTGTTGTATTCAAACTCTGAACATTACATCATAGTATCTCCTAAAGAGAAAATCAACAACCCCTGCAAGCTTATGCGAGGGGGAATATATACGATCGGTTATACAAAATATCTGAACCGCTGAGTCACTTGATAAATAAATACGCTCACCAACTTTACAAAATAGCAGATAAGGAAGTTATTGCTGCTCTAAATACAAAATGAATACTCTTTAATTCTGTCAGAAGTCTTTTTGACCTTTGGAGGTCACTGAGTCGGTTGAGCGTTCTGCATTAATGCTGAATGATGTGTCTTTATGGCTTTGTCATGCTGTAGCTTTCTTAGCCCTGTCATCTGTAGCTGTCAATGTTGCTTTAGTGGCCGAATTGGTTTGCTGAGCTGGCTCAGTCCATTCTTTTACTGTCATAGTAAATGTGCCTACTGTTTGAACACGATGACTTGTATTTTTTTATGAAAAAGCTTGATGAAAGCCTATGGTTTACAGTAACAATTGTATCATTCTGGTCCACCATTCTGTTGTGCCCTACAACAACCCCCCATTTCATAACATTTTTATCACAAACAATTTACATATGAAATGGGTCCCTTTTAAAATTTTTAATTGGCATTAATAAACTTGTTCAGATAAGGTATGATAATCAAATGAATTTGTGCATAAAACCCTTGTTGAACAAATAATAAGCAATTTTTGGTTAAGTCCGAAAAAGTAATCGCAAGGTCGGTTGCCATCTTGGTTTTTCCCGATGCGATATCGCTATCGGCCATCGGCAATAGCCAATGCACACACAGAAAAGGCACATGCCTTTTCCCCGATGCGACGCGATATCGGTGATCAACTATCGGCGCTATTTCTTGTGAAAAATGTTTTAAAGCTCCTACCCGATGCGATATCGCTATCGGCAGTCGGCAGAATCCTACGCATTTTCATAAGACGTTCATATCTTTTCCCCGATGCGATATCGCTATCGGCATTCGGTAAATCAATTGATATACATTTAGGGGTTATGTTCGCGCGCTAATTCAATGTCGCAATCGGCGTTCGCTAAAGATCTTTCCCAAGTGATAATGTCACTCACACTTCCGATGCGATGCGATGACGCTTAATGATGACCTCAGTTTCCAAAAGGTGATTATTTCAAAGCATTAAAGTTATATTTAAACCCGATTTGACAAAAGCACAGATTTCAAAATGCCGTTAAGTAAAGGGATAAGGTAATGCATGCGTATTTAAAGCTTTGGCCCTTCGAATTAACGAGCAATTACGATTAGACCTTTGAAAAAATCTATTGCACGCTTTAAGGGGTCATTCGGTTTAATAACTTAAGTAATGGTCATTTATGGAGCTGCAGGCTGTAAAATCACCATCATTGCATATACGGTGCCTTCTCAAATCATTAGATCCGCAGCCTCTTTTAGAAATAATCTCACCACGCTTCAAATAATATATCTATCCCGTTATGGATTGTCATTGTTATTTCTTTGTTACGATTTCTCTTGCCTTTGTGTAGAATTCAACTGTCGAGAGAAATCTGAACATGATGGGAAAGAAGTTCAAGAAGGTGGCAGGTTCTACTGCAACACCTGTCTCAGGCCAAGCTGCTACAGTTTCAAGGAAAGGCTTAATCTCAGATACTACATGCACTGGTCTTCCTGGTACTACATGGCAAGGGACATACAATTTGCTAGAAGCAGAACAACCAGAAACGACAGTAACGGAGGCAAGTGTGGATGAACTAAGAAAGTCTGAGGCAACTCTTAAAGATTTGGCTGACTCCTTTCTGCACAGAATAGCAGCCAGAGAACAAGTCTTGCCTTATACTGATGTGGTACGTTGGGCAATTGAAGAAATTACTCTTACTAATAGAACCTTCCATACTAAGGATGGAAGGATTTTCGGTTCCTTCAAGCCTGACAACTTGAGACAGATGTATCATTTGCCCAATCCCGAGCAAATCTATAACAGAGCCTTTGTGGAGAAATTCGCCAGAGAAAATGAATCACCATCCGAACCTCTCCGAGATTGGAGGCAAAATCCAGCAAAACACAAGCAGGATATGTCGGGTAAGTACTCCAATGCTTCTTTGGCTTCACCTTACTGCTATGCTGGAATTATGATGTGTAGATTGTGGGGATTTCATGATTCTGCAAATATCCATGTTGATATGGTTCCCTTAATGGAAGCGGCCGTCAATAGTGTAATCATGGATTGGGCCACTATTCTGTCTGATAAGTTGGTCTTAGCTATTCGTGATTTTAGGGCCAAAACCAGAGTCACCGAAAGGAAAATCCCACCCTTCTATTACTCTGCCTACATTATGGATACCCTTTGTTATAATTCTGAGTTTCCTGTCCTTGGTTGGAGATGGACAACCCATGACCCAACACCTATTCATTTGTATCATCGCAAATTGTGGAAACCTTCTCACAAAGACCATTTGTATCAAATTTGCAATGGTTTTATGGTTCCCGTTCACTATTCTATCTTTGACAGACCTATCCCTAGAATTTCTTATGAAGCCTCTTTTGACCTACCAGCCGTAGCCCATTGGTTCGGCGAAGAATGTTTTTCCTATATCAGAGTTTTTGGAAGCAAGGCTAGGCCACATGTTCTCCCCTTGTACATGCCAGATAAATTGTTAGCCCGAGAAATCTCCTATCAAATCATGTCTGAGGGTGTCACACAAACTCTCAAAGAAGAGAAGAAGAGAGGATGGCCATCTTTTCCTTTAAGAATTGGAGTTTATACGCTGCTAAATTATAAGCATGCAGAAAAGGAAGCAGCAAAACTCCAAATGGTATCTCTAGCTTCTATTCCAAACAGACTCTATGACCCGAAAAAGACTGCTTTCATTGCCTTAGAACAGGCTAAGCTGACAAAGGTTGTTCATCAAGAAGACCAGTTTGACGACCTGTTCATGGGTGCCGATTCAATAAGCCAAGTCAGACAACTTGCTGCAATGAGATATGAAGATGTGGAATTAGCTGAATTTAATAAACTTAGAAAGCAAAGGTTGCAAACTTTGCCCCTAGATTTATTATCCACAACCCCAACTTCATCCTCAAGCGAGCCTGATCAGCTGGAAATAAATTCACCTCCTGTTACAACTAGAGAACAGGAGGAAAGGCAAAACAAGCTGCAGGCAGAAAGGCAACAAAAGGCAAAAATTGAAGAAGAGCAAAGAATGCAAAGGGAGCAAGAAGAACAGAGAAAAAGAGAGGAAGAAGAAAAATCAAAGAAAGAACTGGAAGATAGGCAGAAAAAGGAATTGGAGGAACAGCAACGAAGAATACAAGAGGAGCAACAGCGGGAGGCGTTCGAGGAACAACAGACGATTGAAAAAGAGAAAGAACAGAGTAAGCAAATCTCTGTTGATACTGAATTGATTAAAGAATGGAACCAATTCGATTCCATTATAAGTGGTAAGGAAGCTTCCAAAGACTCAAATGCCTCAAAGACTCCCGATACTACTTTTTCTCCAGTTCTTGAAGGAACCAGCGGCCCACCCATGGTACAGAATGTTGAGGAAATTACTCAAAACCCATCTGATCAAGTTGATCTTCAGGTAGAGGAAATTCCTCCCCTAGACATTTTCTACAGCCCTAAGCATAGAGCCGTTGTAAGGCGCTCAAGGAAGAGGCGAAGGCTTGATCAACCTTCTGTTTCAACTGAGCAAACAGTCACGGGCAATGTCGTCTGGAAGGGAGAATTAGATCCCTCTGAAGATTTGACAAAGCTGTCGCAATTTGCGGGAGCTTATTCAGCGGGAGCCCATTGACTCCCCATCTTTGAGTAAATCTCCTAGTACTTTGGAAGCCTTTGATGGAAGATATTTTTTTCCATTTGGTATTCTCCCGCGCTTGCCTATCGCCCTTGAAGGGAAGACACTTGAGGTCGAAGTCGAAGTTGTTGACGCCAATTTGGCGTACAACCTTTTGTTAGGGCGAAGCTGAACATACGCTATGCATGCCATGGCTTTGTCGTTATTTCTTGTACTTCTTTTTCCTCATTAGGGGAAAATCGTCATGATTGATCAGTTGTCTTTCTTCGCTTCCTCTTCCTCGGATGGCAATGTTCTGTTTGTGGAGCATAACAGTATTCCCTATGAAAGTGTGGGTGTTGGACTCTTTAAAGATCTTGCCCTTATGGGTATTGTTTCACTCCCACCTCCTAATGTTGCCTCTATTAGTATGATTTCTATCAATCTTGATCCTTGGGTGATTCCCCCCGTCGATCATGTAGATTCATGGGGTGAGGTTATGCCATTGAGCTCTACTGAGCTTAACTATGTTGAAATTGTTTCAGCTTCGGTTTCATCTTCCAACTCTGCTCCTTTGAGTAGATCTCTCGACACGTATGTACAATCCCCTTGGCTTGGTGACATCGTTCCTCGTTTATCCCAAGCCATGGGGCCATGACTGCCTGTCTAGGTAAGTTCGCTACCTGTATTCCTTCTCAGTTGCTTTAAATGCCTATCCTGATTCATCAGGTTTTTTATTAGGGAAATATGGGGAATATTATGCAAACCATACCCATCGAAATCTCTATTAAACCAGGTATTGTTGAAAATATTCACATTGGAGTTTCTTTTTCTCCTGAGGAGATCCAGCTTAATACTGACCTTTTCCGCGAGTTTTGCGATGTGTTCACCTAATCATATGAAGAAATGCCTGGTATTGATCCAAGTATTGTGGTACACGATATACCTATGTAACCTGGTGCAAATCTAGTTTGACAACGTTTATGCCTCGTGCACCCAAGAAAATCCGCGGCCATCAAAGGAGAATTTGAAAAACTTCTCAAGGCAAGGTTTATTTAACCTATCCCACTGACAGACTGGGTATCTAACATTGTCCATGTGACCAAAAAGTGGGGCACTATTAGGGTTTGTGTTGATTATCGTGACATCAATCACGCATGTCCAAAAGATAACTATCCTACTCCCTTTATTGACCAGCTTATCGATGATTGTGCTAGGAGTGATTTATTCTCCTTTATGGATGGATTTTCTGGTTACAACCAAATCAATATTTCACTTGCCGATCAACACAAAACTGCCTTCATCTGCCCATGGGATACTTTTGCCTAGAAAAATCTCCCTTTCGTCCTGAAAAATACCGGGGCCACTTTCCAACGAGTAATGTCCTATGCTTTTCATGACATCCGTCACATTGTTCAACTGTATCTGGATGATCTTATGGCTCATTCAGCTAAATGCTCTGACCATCTGAACCAGCTCCGCCAGATTTTTCTTCAATGTATACATTACCATATTCGTTTCAATCCACATAAGTGTATCTTTTGCATCAAATCCAGCAGAATCCTTGGGTTTGTCGTTTCTAAAGAGGGTATTCATCTTAATCTTCTCAATGTCAAAGCTATACTGAATATCCCACCTCCTACTTCTTTGCATTAGTTGCAGAGTTTGCAAGGAAAGGCCAATTTCCTACGTCGTTTTATCCCTAACTACACCGAGATTGCGAAAGGTTACTCATGTCTCCTTAAGCATGATACTCCATTTATTTGGGATGACATCGCCCAAAGGTCATTCGAGCAACTCAAGACACTTCTTGTTTCTACTCCTTTGTTGCGTCCACCCGACAATCATCGTGACTATTCGCTTTATCTAGCTATCACTGATAGTACTATTGGTATGGTTTTGCTTCAAGACGACGACGATGGTTCCGAGCACGTTATCTATTATCTTAGCCCTAACCTTCTTGAAAATGAGACTCGTTATGCTTATGTTGAGAAGCTGGCCTTAGCAACTGTCCAGGTCGCCCAACGCTTTTGTCATTATATTTTGTTGCGTCGACGACTGCGATTTTAGATTCCAACCCGATGACATACATTTTGTCACGCTAATTGCTGGGGGCAAGTACTCGAAATGGATTGTTATCCTTCAAGGGTACGATTTGGAGTTTACTATTTCCAAGTCTAAAATGTCACTGGTCTTTGTTGAGTTGATTTGCTCGTTACCATCTACTTCTTCTCCATCTCGGATAGAAGACCACATTCTAGATGACACACTTTTCTTGATCAGTACCCTCAATCCCAGGTACAATGACATTATTGTCTACCTCTAGACGTCTTCCTTCCATCCTGATTTGTCTAAGGATTCTCGACGACACATTCGTCACCATTCTCAACCTAATCGTATTGTTGGAGACATTTTATACCATCTCGGTGTTGATTAAGTTCTCTGTCATTGTCTGAATTTTGAGGAAGCTGAAAGAGTCTTAAATGACTACCACTCTGGCACATGTGGCAGTAATATGTCTGGTTATGCTACTGCCCAAAAAATCCTTCGAGTTGGTTACTTTTGGTCCTCCATTTTTAAGGAATGCATTCTCGTTGTCCATTCCTATCACGCATGTCAAATTTACCAGTGGAAGATGCATGTGCCACCTTCCCTTTTGCATCCTATCATTACCGTAGGCCTTTTTGCTAAATGGGGCATTGATTTTATGACTTGTAACCCTTGCTCAACTGGGGGGCATGGGTATATCATAGTTGCTGTCGTTTATTTTAAAAAATGGGCTGAAGCTATTCCTACATTGTCTAATGATGGTAAGACAGCTGCGCAATTCCTATTCAATCATGTGATTACCAGGTTCAGAGTCCCTTAGGCTATAGTCACTGATCATGGTTCCTATTTTTGTGGTTATATGATGAATGAGTTGACAACCTAGTTAGGCTTGCGTCACGATAGTTCAATGCCTTATCGCCCTCAGGCCAATGGCCAAGTCGAAGCCGTAAACAAGGTGTTGGTTACTATGCTTCAACGTACCATTGGAATGAACAAGTCCAATTGTAATTTAATGTTGTTTTCCACCCTATGGGCCTACCGTACCTCAGTTAAAGATGCGACCAGATTCAGACCATTTCAACTTGTTTATGGTGTAGAAGCTACCCTCCCGATTAAATGCGAAATTTGTTCTCTCAAATTAGCAGTCGAATTTCTCTTGAATACTACTCTGGTGGAAGAACTCCTTCTTTATCTAGAACGGCTTGACGAGACTCGTCGACTTGCTTCTTTAGTTATTGAAGCACAAAAGAAGAGAGTCAAAACTCAATTTGATCAGACAGTCAATCCACGTTCCTTCACGGAGGGAGATTTAGTCATGTTGTATAATCAAGCTAATGACAAGCTGGGGGCAGGCAAATTCGAACCCATGTGGCATGGGCCCTATATCGTCAAATGAGTGTTGCAAAAAGGGGCTTATGAGTTAATTGATTATGAAGGTAACCCTTTGGATAAGCCCCGGAATGGGTTTTATATTAAGAAATACTATTCATGAGTTTTTCATGCATTGTTGTGTACATAAGTGTGTTTTTCATTTTGTACATGTTTGGCTTGGTGTGTAAGTGTTTGCTTCTTATTGTGTCCTTTTTACTTCTTATGCAGATGTCTATCGCACCTTATATCGGTTTTACTGATGGTGCCTGTCGCAGTACCTAGAATCTTTCCTCCGTGACATGGGTTATCTACGATCCTCACAGTGAGTTAGTGGATCTTCAAGGTGTTTGTCTAAGGTGTACCACAAACAATGTCATTGAAAAGAGCATCGTCATCGAATTACTGGCTGAGACTGTTGCCCTTAATATTCGCGCATTGATCGTGAATCTAGACTCCCAGCTTGTTCATCTTCAACTTAACGGGCGTTATTCCATCAGAAATCCCGACGCGAAGCCGGTTAAGAAAAGAGCTTACTGTCTCAATCTGAAATATAAGGAGAAGGTCCGCTTAGAGATAGACAAGATGCTCGTGGCAGGCATCATTGAGCCTGTGGAGGAATCTGACTAGGTAAGCCCAATGGTGGTATAAGAAAAGAAGCAGAAGGATGAAATAAGGATATGCATGGATCTTAGAAAGCTGAATGACGCTTGTATACATGATCCTTTCCCAACTCCGTTCATTGTTGAAGTGTTGGAAAATGTAGGTGGCCAAGAAGCATATTCCTTCACTAATGGGTTTTCAAGATACCACTAGATCAAAATAATGTCGGAGGATAGGAGCAAGACAACCTTCGCGACGGAGTGGGGTTTTCAATACAATGTAACGTTGTTTGGATTGAAGAATGCATCAGCAATATTCTCGCGCGTAGTCATTGTTGCGTTCAAGGAATTTATTTGTAAGTTCCTGGAGGTATATTTTGATGACTGGACTGTGTTTGGGCTAGTAAAACGCCATGTAGCAAGTTTGTGCTTGATGCTGGATACCTGTCAAAGATACCAGATCATGCTCAATCTAAAGAAGTGTTTGTTTTGTGTTCCTTTTGGGACACTGTTGGGGCATGTGGTTTGTAGATAGGGACTGATGGTAGATCCCACAAAGATAGTGGTGATATTGAACTTGAAAGTGCTAAGGAGTGTGAAGCAACTATGTGCTACCCTGGGACATACGGGATATTACAGAAAGTTTATCAAAGGCCATGACCAGATCACTACGCCCATGGAAAAATTGTTGAAGAAGGATGTCACACTCTGCTGGAACGATGATTGTAAGAAGAGATTGGATATATTGAAAGAAAAGATGGTCACCGCGCTGATTCTATTCTTCCCGAATTGGAAGGAGTTTCATGTACATGTCGATGCATCATGCATAGCACTATGGGCAATAATAACACAAGCTGGCGGAGAAGGCTTGGACCATCCTATCGTGTTCGCAAGCCGATGATTATACAAAGCGGAAAAAAACCTATTCCACCAACGAGCGCGAAGGGTTAGATATGGTGTATGCGCTCCAAAAGTTTAGGTACTACTTGCTGGGAGGCCATTTTAAGATGTATACAGATCACTCTGCGCTAAAGTACCTGGTCAATAAGCCCGTGTTGGGGGGTAGAATATGCAGGTGACTCTTATTGTTCCAAGAATATGATTTTGAAGTTAATGTAAAGCCTGGATGACTGAATGCGGGACTAGACCATCTGTCCTACATCAAGACGAGGGAGGAACCCGCTAATTTGGAAGAAGGATTGTGTGATGCGCAACTATTTGCAGTGCGCATTGCAGATGGTCATTTTGGAGATATAATACATTTTCTAACGACAGGTAATGCACCAGAAGGATATAGTGTCCAATAGAATAAGGAATTAGTAATGCGCATGACAGATTTCTCTGTCATTATTGGGCATCTGTACAAAATGGGGTCTGATGAGATATTGCGATGGTATGTACCTGAGTTTAAAAGAAGCAGCATCCTTGCAGATGTTCATGGGGGCACTGCGGGAGGACATTATGAAGGAAGGGCCACTGCGCAGAAGATTATACGCGCAGGATTGTGGTGGCCAACCCTTCATCAGGACTCTAAAGCGTATTGCAAGGCATGTGATGTGTGTCAAAGAACTGGCAGGCCAGCGCAGAGGGATGAGATGCCTTCGAGTCCACAGCTGACATTGCGACCCTTCCAGAAATGGGTGATAGATTTTGTGGGACCCATTCAGCCCCAAGGAAAGACAGGAGCAAGGTACACTATAACCGCAATGGATTATTTGACTCATTGGGCGGAGGCACATCCTGTGAAAGATTGCACAGGCGTGACCACTGCAAAGTTCCTCTTTGAGCACGTACTTCCTGAATAATATGATCAGCGCGCCGATGAAGGAATTTCTGGTATATCACTAGAAGAGCATGCCCTATCACCCACATGCTAATGAGATAGTGGAAGCATTCAATAAGGTGCTCGAAAATGTGTTGACCAAGGTTTGAAATGCTCAACAAATTGATTGTGGCCTATGCATTCCTGTAGTAATATAGGCTTATTGAATGACATGCAGGAACTTGACTGGACAAACCCCCTTTAGGATTGTCTATGGTGTTGAAGTGGTAATGCCTATGGAATATTTTGTGCCTAGTCTGCGCATAGCGGCACTCCTAGGTATGATGGATCATAAAGCCCTGGAGGAGATGCTCACATAGTTGGATGACCTCGAGGAAGAGAAATTTTTAGCCGGATTTCACCAACAACTCCAAAAGTAGCACAAAAAGGCATGACATGATTGACATATTAAGTTACGCACATTTAAGGTAAATGACCTGGTTTTGCTATATGACAGTAAGTTTGATAAATTTCCAGGGAAATTCAGAAGGCGCTTGTTAGGGCCCTATTTCATTACAGAAATTGCTAACGGAGGAGCGATATAGCTAGTCAAATTAAATGGAGAACCCTTCCCAGGAAAGGTGAATGACAATCACTTGAAGCCATACACTGACGGTCCAGCCATGTGAATAAATGAAGGTAGCAATGTCTTAGCACTCTAGACAGTTGAAAGGAGGTGCGGGACTATAAACTACATTGCTCGGGTTGGGGAGCTGTGCGATTGGAGGATGGTGTGAAGAAAGGAAGTGTCATAGGGTCCGTGGTAGCACGGAGGGAGTTGCACTACCCATGGAGAAATCGTGTAGGTTGACCGGAAAGTGACTATTAAGGTCACTATTCATGATTTGACGGCAGAAGTGAGGCCAAATGGAGTGGGCGGCCAGCATTTAAAATGAAATTTATGGCTTAGATCCTTGAAAATCTACCACCAATCAGGCATTAATGAGTTGGATTTGGGGGGGAACAATCATATTTGAATTCAAAATGCCCTATAAGTTACAAGAGACTTTCCAACAAGAAACACTCAGAATTTTGGGAATTGAGTTGTTGAGCTCTCAAGTGCACGTGAATTTCGAGCACTATGAGCTTCTGATAGCTACTAAAATATTTGAGACTTTGCCAATGGAAACACGGAAGTTCTTACATAAAAACATGTCGGCACCACAGAAGTTAGAGATATTGAAGAATTGGTGCAGAAGTAGCCACTCCAGAGGTCGCTGAGGTGCTTGCTGAAGTCACTAAATCACCAAGAATGTTGAGACCGAAGCCAACCCCAACTAAGGAAAATATGAAGGACAAGAAGAGCAAGTAGCCTGCCATACCAGTGCGCGCATTGCCAAGGAGAAACCCACCAAAACCCACTACATAGGAGAAAGGCAAGGCCATAAACTTAGAATCAGAGGAGGAGGATATTGAAGACATTCCGATGGACGATGAGGATGTGGGAGCTGAAGTGGAGGAGATTGAAGCCCAGGGTGCGAACCCTATTACTCAGTTGCTAGAGTATGTCCCTCCATGTAAGCCTAAGTCCAATGTAGCAAAGGACATCGATGAGAGAAATACTACCCTGCAAACCCCTCTGCTACCTGATGAAATTGTTTTTAAAATTCCACGCTTGACATGAGTGCCACTGCTGAAGCTTTAAGATTGGGACTTGGTGGACCACGAGAAGTTCCCACACTTGGTGATCAAGCAGCTGATGCGCTGCATCATTGATACGGACACAGGAATGACCACATCGGAGCTGCAGAGGTGGATCAAGGGAGTAGAAAAGGTAGGGTTGCTCAAAATGCTCTGGGTTCCGCACTACAACTACACCCTAGTGACAATTTTGGTCTTCAAGCAGCTGCTTTGTTTAGTGCATGATCGGTGTCTATGGCTGCTAGAGCTGATACCCATCATAGATAGGTCGATTCATCGAATAATGCAACTGCCGTACACATGAGAGAATCCAACCATGATATTTGGCGGAAAGGGTGGCGATCAGGCTCAACGAGAATTAATGAAGGAAAAATTTAAACTGGTGAAGAAGCTACGCAGGTATGCCGTATCCAGAATCTGCGACCCCATTGTGAAGGTAGCCATGCAGATCATCGCAGGGAAAGTGATGAAGATGTGTCACACTGATGAGGTGTCATGCCTGTCGCCGCGCTTGCAGCGTAGTGCATTGAAGGAGTCCAACTCAACTGGTCGGACTACCTTTGTGAAGAGTTCCTCGCGAACTACCGCGAAGCACAAGATGTTACACTAGACGTGGCTCTTGCTGTCGATTGTGCTGGTAGCATGGGAGCTACCATAGGACAACGAGTTTCGTTTGGTCACGCCAGACCTCCCAGGAGTAGCGAAGTACGCTTCACTATGGGCGACCAAGGATGCACAACAAGTTAAGGAGAGTAAGATCTTCTGGATCTTGATGGATATGAACATCAGTATGGCCATCAATCGCAAACTGCGATTGTCGCCTATCGTGTATGCCAACCTGCAGGGCTACACTGAATTCAAAGCTGACTTCCATCGAGTATCCATCAGGGTGCGGAAGGACCCTGCATGGAAATGGTATGACTTGCCGTATTTGGCCATGGAAGATGCCATTGATGCGGTGCTTTATCAATGGTTGGCGGAGTGGTGCACTACCATGGACTTGGCGGTGGGCGGGAGCAAGTCCACCACGCAGAATAAGAAAGAGGAGGCCCAGCTCAAGATCGCACAGATGGTTGAGAAAAGGAAAAAGGAGGCCACTGATAAGGCCAGGCGGAGTGCAAGGCCACATAGCAGGTAGGGAAGTAGACAAGTGGAACATAGCGAGGCTACGACAAAGGCAGAAGGTTGCCTTCACCTGAGATAGAGGAAGAAATAGAATAGCATGACGTAGACTCTTAGGAGACGTTCGCGCACATAAGCGCCCAAAGGTGACCAAGATCTCATTGGACCCTATCACATTGACAAAGGGTGACTTACATGATATCAGTGATACAGTGAGGGATGTCACCGCAGAGGCCCTGCAGCAATTTGAACAACAACAAAAGATTATCCTAGGGGCTATCCAAAAATGGTTGCAGGAGTTTCAGACCCGCGCATCGAACGCTGGTACGGTGTCTACCGGCTTGGCAATCGACACTCAGAGGCTGTCGTTATGCTACGTACGAAGGCTTCTAGTGTGATAGTGCTACTGGATGGAGCACTAACCACAGAGAATGAGGCTGACGGGCCCATTGTCAACACCCTAAAGGGAGTAGGGTTTAACCTGGTAGTGATCTTATGTGAAGCATTTCACCTCTTGCAGGATGGAGTAATTGCAATGCTGAGGGCCCGTGAGCACCGCGCCCTCTAGGTAATTCGGGAACAGTGGATCAAAAATGAACAGATAGAAATACAGATAAATGCTGGCATTGCCACTTGAATAGAGGCGACCATTAAGAGCAAGCAGATTATATAGGTCATTGAGGAGGCATGTCGAATGGTCCCATAGTTGGCCATTCCGAGGAAGAGCTAGTCGAGGTATGCGTCCGCAAGTTGGCCATAGGGGTGTGTTGTTAACACCCAGGTTGTTCCCTTTGACTCCTGAGGGAATACGGCCGGGGTAACCACTAACCAAGCTTTGGATCACAGGTTCTAGCCAACCTGTAATCAGAGAGGGCTCTCTCTTTGACTGTTTAACTTTGTTCTTAAGAATCTTAGGCTAGATATGAGGTGAGGGTTTGGTTTGAAAATTTTGGTTGAATGATGTTTTTCAGCACTTACGGTGATATCTTCAGACAGTTTTAGACCATTGGGCAATGGAGTCTGTGGTTACAGGTTGTTTGAATTGTTTAGTGGGATTGTTGAAATAGCAGGGCCATTTAAATATTTCATGAGACAAACTTGAAAATTGTAATGATGAAGTATGTTTGACTAGTTGAAGGCAATTAAGAAATTTCCACTAAGTTGGTGATGTGAGAAAGAGATGTATTGACCAGGAGCAGGTTTGAATTCCTGAACAATAATCACTGTGAAAGGTATAGTTTGGAAGTGCAATAATTAAGAATTACACTCTTATAACTATAACTGAGGAAAACATACATAATAGCGTAGATTGAGTTCAGGGTATTCTATGAATAAATCCTGAAACTATTCTTTTTCTTTGCCATTAAATTGTGGAACACAGAACATGAATGGATTATGAAGGAAATAACAAACAAAATGAACAGGTTAAAGAAACTTATTGTTCCATGAAATACGCAGGAATCCTGTAGCATTGAGCAAGCACACCAAAACACATCAGACAACACAGAACTTTGGAAATTCCATCAGCTTTGTTGTATTCAAACTCTGAACATTACATCATAGTATCTCCTAAAGAGAAAATCAACAACCCCTGCAAGCTTATGCGAGGGGGAATATATACGATCGGTTATACAAAATATCTGAACCGCTGAGTCACTTGATAAATAAATACGCTCACCAACTTTACAAAATAGCAGATAAGGAAGTTATTGCTGCTCTAAATACAAAATGAATACTCTTTAATTCTGTCAGAAGTCTTTTTGACCTTTGGAGGTCACTGAGTCGGTTGAGCGTTCTGCATTAATGCTGAATGATGTGTCTTTATGGCTTTGTCATGCTGTAGCTTTCTCAGCCCTGTCATCTGTAGCTGTCAATGTTGCTTTAGTGGCCGAATTGGTTTGCTGAGCTGGCTCAGTCCATTCTTTTACTGTCATAGTAAATGTGCCTACTGTTTGAACACGATGACTTGTATTTTTTTATGAAAAAGCTTGATGAAAGCCTATGGTTTACAGTAACAATTGTATCATTCTGGTCCACCATTCTGTTGTGCCCTACAACAACCCCCCATTTCATAACATTTTTATCACAAACAATTTACATATGAAATGGGTCCCTTTTAAAAATTTTAATTGGCATTAATAAACTTGTTCAGATAAGGTATGATAATCAAATGAATTTGTGCATAAAACCCTTGTTGAACAAATAATAAGCAATTTTTTGGTTAAGTCCGAAAAAGTAATCGCAAGGTCGGTTGCCATCTTGGTTTTTCCCGATGCGATATCGCTATCGGCTATCGGCAATAGCCAATGCACACACAGAAAAGGCACATGGCTTTTCCCCGATGCGACGCGATATCGGTGATCAACTATCGGCGCTATTTCTTGTGAAAAATGTTTTAAAGCTCCTACCCGATGCGATATCGCTATCGGCAGTCGGCAGAATCCTACGCATTTTCATAAGACGTTCATATCTTTTCCCCGATGCGATATCGCTATCGGCATTCGGTAAATCAATTGATATACATTTAGGGGTTATGTTCGCGCGCTAATTCAATGTCGCAATCGGCGTTCGCTAAAGATCTTTCCCAAGTGATAATGTCACTCACACTTCCGATGCGATGCGATGACGCTTAATGATGACCTCAGTTTCCAAAAGGTGATTATTTCAAAGCATTAAAGTTATATTTAAACCCGATTTGACAAAAGCACAGATTTCAAAATGCCGTTAAGTAAAGGGATAAGGTAATGCATGCGTATTTAAAGCTTTGCCCCTTCGAATTAACGAGCAATTACGATTAGACCTTTGAAAAAATCTATTGCACGCTTTAAGGGGTCATTCGATTTAATAACTTAAGTAATGGTCATTTATGGAGCTGCAGGCTGTAAAATCACCATCATTGCATATACGGTGCCTTCTCAAATCATTAGATCCGCAGCCTCTTTTAGAAATAATCTCACCACGCTTCAAATAATATATCTATCCCGTTATGGATTGTCATTGTTATTTCTTTGTTACGATTTCTCTTGCCTTTGTGTAGAATTCAACTGTCAAGAGAAATCTGAACATGGTGGGAAAGAAGTTCAAGAAGGTGGCAGGTTCTACTGCAACACCTGTCTCAGGCCAAGCTGCTACAGTTTCAAGGAAAGGCTTAATCTCAGATACTACATGCACTGGTCTTCCTAGTACTACATGGCAAGGGACATACAAATTGCTAGAAGCAGAACAACCAGAAACGATAGTAACGGAGGCAAGTGTGGATGAACTAAGAAAGTCTGAGGCAACTCTTAAAGATTTGGCTGACTCCTTTCTGCACAGAATAGCAGCCAGAGAACAAGTCTTGCCTTATACTGATGTGGTACATTGGGCAATTGAAGAAATTACTCTTACTAATAGAACCTTCCATACTAAGGATGGAAGGATTTTCGGTTCCTTCAAGCCTGACGACTTGAGACAGATGTATCATTTGCCCAATCCCGAGCAAATCTATAACAGAGCCTTTGTGGAGAAATTCGCCAGAGAAAATGAATCACCATCCGAACCTCTCCGAGATTGGAGGCAAAATCCAGCAAAACACAAGCAGGATATGTCGGGTAAGTACTCCAATGCTTCTTTGGCTTCACCTTACTGCTATGCTGGAATTATGATGTGTAGATTGTGGGGATTTCATGATTCTGCAAATATCCATGTTGATATGGTTCCCTTAATGGAAGCGGCCGTCAATAGTGTAATCATGGATTGGGCCACTATTCTGTCTGATAAGTTGGTCTTAGCTATTCGTGACTTTAGGGCCAAAACCAGAGTCACCGAAAGAAAAATCCCACCCTTCTATTACTCTGCCTACATTATGGATACCCTTTGTTTTAATTCTGAGTTTCCTGTCCTTGGTTGGAGATGGACAACCCATGACCCAACACCTATTCATTTGTATCATCGCAAATTGTGGAAACCTTCTCACAAAGACCATTTGTATCAAATTTGCAATGGTTTTATGGTTCCCGTTCACTATTCTATCTTTGACAGACCTATCCCTATAATTTCTTATGAAGCCTCTTTTGACCTACCAGCCGTAGCCCATTGGTTCGGCGAAGAATGTTTTTCCTATATCAGAGTTTTTGGAAGCAAGGCTAGGCCACATGTTCTCCCCTTGTACATGCCAGATAAATTGTTAGCCCGAGAAATCTCCTATCAAATCATGTCTGAGGGTGTCACACAAACTCTCAAAGAAGAGAAGAAGAGAGAATGGCCATCTTTTCCTTTAAGAATTGGAGTTTATACGCTGCTAAATTATAAGCATGCAGAAAAGGAAGCAGCAAAACTCCAAATGGTATCTCTAGCTTCTATTCCAAACAGACTCTATGACCCGAAAAAGACTGCTTTCATTGCCTTAGAACAGGCTAAGCTGACAAAGGTTGTTCATCAAGAAGACCAGTTTGACGACCTGTTCATGGGTGCCGATTCAATAAGCCAAGTCAGACAACTTGCTGCAATGAGATATGAAGATGTGGAATTAGCTGAATTTAATAAACTTAGAAAGCAAAGGTTGCAAACTTTGCCCCTAGATTTATTATCCACAACCCCAACTTCATCCTCAAGCGAGCCTGATCAGCTGGAAATAAATTCACCTCCCGTTACAACTAGAGAACAGGAGGAAAGGCAAAACAAGCTGCAGGCAGAAAGGCAGCAAAAGGCACAAATTGAAGAAGAGCAAAGAAAGCAAAGGGAGCAAGAAGAACAGAGAAAAAGAGAGGAAGAAGAAAAAGCAAAGAAAGAACTGGAAGATAGGCAGAAAAAGGAATTGGAGGAACAGCAACGAAGAGTACAAGAGGAGCAACAGCGGGAGGCGTTCGAGGAACAACAGAGGATTGAAAAAGAGAAAGAACAGAGTAAGCAAATCTCTGTTGATACTGAATTGATTAAAGAATGGAACCAATTCGATTCCATTATAAGTGGTAAGGAAGCCTCCAAAGACTCAGATGCCTCAAAGACTCCCGATACTACTTTTTCTCCGGTTCTTGAAGGAACCAGCGGCCCACCCATGGTACAGAATGTTGAGGAAATTACTCAAAACCCATCTGATCAAGTTGATCTTCAGGTAGAGGAAATTCCTCCCCTAGACATTTTCTACAGCCCTAAGCATAGAGCCGTTGTAAGGCGCTCAAGGAAGAGGCGAAGGCTTGATCAACCTTCTGTTTCAACTGAGCAAACAGTCACGGGCAATGTCGTCTGGAAGGGAGAATTAGATCCCTCTGAAGATTTGACAAAGCTGTCGCAATTTGCGGGAGCTTATTCAGCGGCAACCATTGACAAAGCATCCGAAGTGAGTCTTCTTTTGAAGACTAAAGAGCATGAGGTATATGCATTGCAAGCAGAAGTGATAGAGGCAAAGAATAAGGCAGCACAGGCAGAAGAACAATTGCTGGCCCAACAACAAGAGAATCATTTGTTAACCCAGCAAATTGAAAAACTGAGGATAGACCAAAGTGACATTAAAAAAGCACAAGAATTGTCAGAGGCATTATCCCAGTTGGAGGCATCGAATGAGCTGTTGATGAAATCGAAAGAGGAGCAAATAATTCAGCTGTCAGCACAGCTTGAAAGTATCAAAGGTGCCAAGAGTATTGATGATTTCAGAGCAGAGGCAACTCTAATAAACGGCGCATTGATATCTCAGACCAGACTCTTGTGCCAACAACTAGTTGAAGCTGAGATACTTTGTGACATATCTACAGCAGTATGTGAACAAATCGAGAAAGCCAGGACTAACTTGGATCAGGCCGAAGACGATATAACAGAGTATATTGAATGGCAAGACACTCCAGAAGGGCAAGCTGCAAATTTGTCCCGAATCTGTGTAACATACAAGGACATACTTTTCATGGAATGGGAAACACAGGTAATGAAGGCAGAAAGGGCAGCATCCAGATGCAAAACGATTGCCAGAAACATGATCAATCTAGTCAATGATACATTGTATCTGGCAAACATGATTTCACAATGCACACCTGGAAACATAACAACCGCAAACATGCTGGAGCACAGGAATTACCCTGAGCTGGAGACACAAGGGCGGTTAATTGCTGGAGTAAATACCTTGACCGCCGACGCATACTGGCTTTTCCTGATTAAACCACATTCTCAAAGGTCGGCTCTTAACTGCCTAACAGATGCTCTCCGATACCTGATTGCCGATTTCCAAGATGCCACATACGATGCACAGCTGACTTCACGCCTCAATACTCCACCAGAAGTAGAGCCAATGCTGGCGATATGTCAGCGAAAGAGTAAAGGCAAAGAGACCGCTGACTGAAGCATCGTCGCCGACTGCCGAATCACCCAAATGCAAAATGATATTTGTTAATGCCGATTTGTTAGTTTTCAGTTTTAGATATTTAAATATTTAGATTAGCATAGTATTTATAGACCCTTTCATTGTTTTGGAAAGGGTCGTAAAATTTTGTAAAAAGACTTAAAGGCTGAAGTTTGCACTATTGTGCTTCAGTCTATATTCTTTTTTGAAAACTCGACCACTGGTTCTTAATTTTACTTGGAATGTTGTTTTAAGTAAATTGTGCACTATTGTCGTTTGCTTGGAATGCTTTCTGGTTGGAAGGAAGGACCGCGACATAGCGATTAATATATTGGATTGATCAAACAGCTTGCATGGTACTATTATCTGTATCTGTTCTCTTTTCTGTTATATGAATTGCTGTGTTATTACTTTGCTATTATTGATTACATGTATGTAATATAACAACAAATCTGCATTTCATATCACTATTGAATGTTTTGTGATTTGTTATCTCTTTCACTCATGTATGTAACAATGATATAAATGACTGAGTGCAGTAATTCGCTATTATCGCTCTGCGTAACTACTTACGCAGAGCAATCTCAAATGATTTAAACATCTATGCTTGTTGTTAGTGTCATCTATATGCCTGCCATTAAGCATAGGTTATCAAACGCTGCATTATCTGAATTGATAAGTCCCGGGATTAGCTTATAGTTATTATATTTCTTTTATAGTTTAGTTATTTGTTTATTATCATTTCATATCATAAATCATTCATCCATCCCGTTTACTTATAATCTTTGGGAAACTGGTCCCGTTATCCCCAGTCGGAGCCACTATTCCAAACGGAAAAGGAGCTGCACTAAGTTCCGGACCGGGTGGTTTCCCCGATGTTGTTGCAACGAATTTCGGGGCATCAACACATTCCTGTGTAGGCAATTGATGTCTCAAAATTGCATTTAAGGTTTCATCTGCCTCTGTATATTTGTAGAAGTTTGGAGGCACCTCAAACAAATGTTTGATCTCATTCATAATAAAAAATAAGTTCTCTACTCTGTCATAGAGACTTTGCCCAGATGTTGGCCCTGTTTCCTCCGAGGTACTTGATCTTGCAGTGATCTGATTGGTGGCAAATGTATTCACCCTTTTGGCATAATTTTCATGTGAAAGCAGCCTCCCTGCACTGTTCAGCAAGCCAGGAAGGCCTCTGCTCTGTAATGCTGCAAACTTATCCATGAATTTGTTTACTTCTGTTTGCATGTCCTGGCTTCTTCTATCAAATGTTTGTACCAGGCTTCTTAATGTAAGGACCCTCTTTATCAGCAGGATGGTTTCAGTTCTATTGGGGATTCCTATTGCTGCCAGCTGAGGACCTGTGCGGTTATTGAGAACGTTGATCATTCTGTTTGCTATCTCAGGCATATTGCCTAGAGATGCTCTTGCTCTTTGGACTTCCCTATGTGCTTTTCCTATGAGCTCCATTTGCTCATGAATAGTCTCTATATACTGCCATTGATCTGTTATTGATTGGCCTATGTTGGCCCATAAAATTGTCTTGACCTCAGCCACCACTTTGTCAAGGGTGAGCTCTTTCTCCAGCTCCTTTATCTTCTCCTTGAGAGTCTTTATTTCTCTTCCTTTTTCAGCTACATTTTGCTTAGACTTGTCATATTTTTCATTCAGATTAGCTAAATTTTCCTTGGCTTTATTTAGCTCTACCATTTGGGCTTCCAGGGCTTGAATCTCATTCATTAGCTTCTGCATGTCAAGGCTTGGAGCCTGCTCTGATGTTGGTGTTGGTGATGATGTAGATGGAGCTGTCTCAATTGTTTGCACTGTAGGAGGAGTGACAATTTGAGGGGGTTTCTCAAGGTTGATTACTTGTGGAGGGGGCTGAAATGTTTGGCCTCCTTCTTTCTGTTGTAGGGCTGCCTGCAAGGCAGCCTCTGTTTCTACCAATTTTCCCTCTGTCTGGACAAGTTGTTTATGCAGTGTTACTAGCAATGTTGATACATCCTGGTTCTTTCTTTGCTGGTGTTATCACAAAATCACTACTAAGGGCTGCAACCAAGTAAGATTTTATGTAACTCTTTCAACCAGACTTTAGATTAGGAATTAGCCTTCCTAATCAGAGAGGGCTCTCTCACAGGCTTTTAATAGAAATCAATCACAACAAAAGATGGCTAACTCTTCACTCATTCATGAAAACAAAAGCTGGTTGAACACGTTTTAAACTGGTCTTCATTGGGCTATGGTGTCTTACACATTTAATGAACAAAAGCACAGTCATTTCATGGAAGTCAAGGCTCTTTGCGTTAGATATTCAAACACATTTCACATAAACCACAGCTTGTCAAACATACAGGAAGTCAGAGCATTGGAAATGAATTCTGAGTGATTATGTTATAACAAAGCTGCAAAAAGAACATTGAAAGAATACACCATTATCACATTTGAACCAAATAATCCATCGAGAATCTTGAGAAGAAATAACCACTGTTTTACTATTACTGTAACAAGTCTTTACAATGGCCCAAATAAACTCCGTTTTTGTATAAAATGTCCAACCTTTTTTACATCAGAGTCATTTCTATATATAGGAAAACCAAAATACTACTACTTGAGACTCCTCAACAAGCATGAAGGGAGCTCGAAATCCTATCATTAATTGCCTTATCCATATCTTAACAAACTAATTAATTACAAAGGTATTGCGCTGTGAAAACAGAGAGTCCTATTCTCATTGAAACTCTAAGTCCTTCTCCTCGTGTGCATTGATACTTTCTTGAACTTTGACACCTGTATTACTTCAGTAATATCCAAGACACGCTGGAGGAATATACACTGAATGAGCAGCTTCGGATACCTGATATGAGGATGATTCATCAATTGATAAGGATCTGTGCCCTATCTTTACGGTCTCTGCCTCCCATAAGTCTTCTTGCATTAAAAGAGTATGCTCCGAGCCATTTAATCTTCCAATAGTCACGCATGATGCAAGAAACCTTATGATCTGGACACCTTATAAACTGAACAGGTGTACCACTCAAAATCTCGGTAACCCTACCAGAACCCTAATAACTCGGATATAAAGTGATTTTTAGGAAGACTTTAACAAAAGACAAAATTTCACCTTTTCCTTAAATACTCACACCTGTCACCTTTTGAACATCTGAATAGCTTTGTATAATCTCCATGCTAGCCTCGAGTCATTCCTTTAAGATTTGCTGACCTCAGCATCAATCTCAAATTTTTCACATAAACAGTCATCTACAGCAGTTTCGTAGCGCGCTACGAAACTGCTGTAGGTAATCAAAACTAAGCATATGAACCTTAAAGCAATAATGACTTAACTCCGTGATTTCTTCAGCTATTTTACACAGGTGTAAGGACTTCAAAAAGTTTCAAAAAGTTTCAAAACGATGACAGCCAAAATTTACCAAAACTTGGAAGGCAAATTTCCTCTTGGATTAATCAGCTAGTTTGCCTAGCTTCCTCTTCAAACTGCTAACTTCTTCTTTTAAAACCTTGTTTTCTGCTCTTAAGCTTGTGTTCATTTGTTTCATGAGTTTTGCCTGCTTCAGAGCTGGCACCGTCCACAAATATGCATCAGATACTGAGTCAGTTTGACTTATTAAACTTGTTCTGCCTTTTATTACAGCCTTCTTATAATTTGCATATCTTACTGCCCTTTCCTTAGAAACATTTTTAATCTGAGGTATTTCTTCTTGTGTTGTTCCTGCTTGTTTCTTGATAGCAATAACATTTCCACCTTGACTGATGATAACCCTATTACCCTTGTTCTTACTTTTGGCTGCTTGAACTGTTCTGGTCAAAACCTCAAGTACATCTGTCCTAGGCACTTCTAAAGGTGCCTTCTCTTTCTGCGCTTTCTCCACTTCTTTGATTTGCCTTCTTGTGACTGGTCTACGTGGCTTGAAAGCATATTCTTTACTAGGCTCTTCAAATTTCAACCTTTTTGAAGCCCTTGATTTTTTAGAGCTTTCGGGTGAAGATTGAGTGAGGTCAATATGCATTGGCTGCACCGGGTGATCTTGCTCAAATTCTATTGGTTCAATCTGTATTGGCTGATCTTGCTCAAGTTCAATGGCTTCAAGTAAGTCATTTAAACTGCCCTTTGAAATAGGACTCTCTTCTACAGTAATTGACTTACCCTTTTCCTTGTTTAGTTGACCTCTGGTTTTCACCCTTGAAAACTTTTCAACTTCACTTGGTTTAGCCTTATCCTTCTTTTTCTGGATCTTCTGCTTTGATGACTGAGGAGTTTCTTTCACTGATGATTTAGGAGTTTCCTTCACTGATGATTTAGGAGTTTCCTTCACTGAAGATTTAGGAGATTCCTTAGATGCCACAGACCTCTCTGATTTCCTTAACTTAGTTTTGGGCTTCTTTTGGTCTGTCACCTCTTTTCTGAGCTCAGCCAAAGTGGGTTCTTCACTCTTTTCTTCCCTCTCCCTCACAGGCAATGGAGTAAGGCCTGTTTTGCTTGGAAAACCGGCAATAAATACAAATGAATCCCAATCTTTGCCAATCTTTTGTAAACCATCCAACACCAACAACTTTACTAAACCATGATGAAACAAGGACGTTTCACAACCATCTTTCTTTAACTGTATTTTATCACACATTTTACTAATGCTCCTGAACAAATAGAAAGGTATATCTATTGAAGCCTTACCTGTGAAATGCAACAAAAGTTTGAAGTGGTAGGAGTAAACTTTATTGTACCTTCCCTCGCATGTTAGGTATTTCTGAATGCATGTGAGGAGCATAGCATAATGTTCCTTTATGTAACTCCTTGGCACCGCTTTGGTGAGGTCTTCATTTACATAAGGCTCCTTCAAAAATTCTTTACAGGGACTCATGTCAAACTTAAAGTTTTTGAACCATTCTTGACCTCCCCTCGGAATTTCAGTGACAGTGGAAATAGCTTCAGGAGACACAGGAAACTCTAACATTGACACCTTTGAATTTAGTCCAGTGAAATTCAATGCGAAAGCCTTCGTTACCTCTGCATGTCCTCCCTTCAGCTTCTCGCAGAACCTCCAACAACCAGCACTTCAAAATGCTCTTGCTACACCTTCATCCCTGAGTGTAACATCAAGTCCCTCCGGCTCTGTCCTCAAACACTTACCAGATCGATGTTCCATCTTTTCCATCTTGCTTTGAATGTTTTCAAACAGGAAACTAATGGTAGCTATAGCGCGAAAACAATATCAACTTCTGAAGTGCAGGCTCGCTTGCAAAGATTCCTTTAAATAAGAACTTGGGTTTCCCATACAGCAAACATGTTTACCCATTATGAAAACGGATTATGATATAACCATACCTTGTAGAATCCCTTAAGCTGACATTCATATGCATAACTCTGGACCTTTTGGCGGAATGATGACTTATCATGACCTGGAGAGGACGTGAACTGACAAACATGAACGGACCTATGACTCACCTCTATCAGATTTGACATTCAAAGGAAAAACGCTACAAAAAACCCTGAAACCCCGATTTCGTAGCGCGGACAGTTCAAACTTAACAAGATGCGCTACTAAATGGCTGATAGACAGAACGCTGCGAAAAGACGGAAACATCATTGCGCAGCTAAATTGACCAATCGGACATGCGCAGCGAAACTGCGCAAAGTACTAATGACATGACATGCTTTAACTAACCATGATGGGGGGTATCTAACGATTTTTTCCTTACACGAACTCACATCAATACCTTTGAAATTCAAATTTCAAATTGACATACACCTATAAACCTATTCACAAAACTGAAAACCTTTATATGAAACTTATGGACAACATTACATTCATGAACTATAGTTCTAAGTGATAACAGTGGCTCCACTTGGGATAGTGTGCTCCTGTAGTACACTAAGAACACGTAGTACCAGTGCATTTATCCATTTCATTTCACTCACATATGGCTGACAAGCATCCCTTTCAAACCTTGTGGGCCTTCTCCTCGGGCTAAAGTCTTCCTGTTCAGCTTGTCATTTATTTCTAACATGAAACATTCAGAAAACGGTTATTTACAATGATCATGGACTACTTGGCAGATTTTTTACTGATAATAATGCTTTAAGAACCTGCCATTAACAGGTCCTCCAGCATACTGTGATCCATCAACTTCTTGCAGAATATAAGTGTTGTTTCCATGGAAAGCAGAAATCAAATATGGTCCCTTCCATAAGTTCTCAAATTTGCCATGTTTACCTTTTTCTTCAATCTTAGCTTCCCACTTCAAAACCTTGTCATCAATCTGAAATGTAACATCTTTAATCTTCTTGTCAAAAGCCCTCTTGACTTTATTCTGATTTTGTTGATGGTCTTCAACCACTTCATTCCTTTTCTCTTGTAATGCTATCAATTGATTAATCCTCCGCTGTATGGGATTTGGCTCCTCTTCTAGTCCTTGAATTAGTTTCATAACTGGCACACCAAGAGATGTTGGAAAAATAGCCTCTGCTCCATACACAAGTTCATAAGGTGAGTTTCCAATAGACCTTTTAGTGCAAATGCGATCAACCCATAATGCATACTTCAGCTTTAAGTGCCAAGTCTTTTTGTTTTCTTGCAGCAGTTTTTTGATAATCCTCACAAGACTTTTGTTTGAACTTTCAGCTAGACCATTGCCCTGTGGATAATAGGCTGTGGAGTGACCAAGAGAAATATGGTATTGATGGAAAAAATTTATCATTCTCTTAGACTTAAAAGTCTGAGCATTGTCTGTGATAAGCTTGAGTGGACATCCAAACCTAGATAAGATGTTGTTTTCTAAAAAGGAAATAATTACTGCATCATTAGCTTGCCTAGTTGGTACCGCCTCTATCCACTTTGTAAAATAATCAGTGGCTGTGAGTATCCACCGATGTTGCCCTGATGAAGAGGGATGTATCTCACCTATAAAATCTAGCCCCCACTGCTGAAAGGGTGCTTCTACATAAATAGGAACTAATGGCATAGGCATAAGCTTCCTTTTACCTTCAAACAACTGACATTCATGACAGGCTGCAACCTTTTTGTAAATGTCTTTGAACATAGTGGGCCAAAAATACCCAGCTCTCAATATTTTATTTGCAGTGGCCTTCCAATAATGGTGGCCTCCACAATCTCCCTTATGAAATTCCTCAATCACCCTATCAGCCTCTTCTTCAATCAGACAACTCAATAGAATTCCCCCAGCATCCTTCCAAAATAAATTCTGCTCATAAACAAAAAATCTAAGGGATTTCAGCTTGGTGAAACGAGCTTTAGACTTGGAAAGGTTATCAGGAGCTCTGTTGTGTTGTAACACAAATGACACATCCTTATACCATTCAGATATCAGAAATTTTTCATTGATCTGAACTAACTCTTCCTCTTCTTCAAAAATTTCTGATATTTCTGCATTAAAATTGATGTCACTGCTGTCTAGATTTGAGTGAGTTAACAACTCTGCCAACCCTTGACCCTTCACCAATTTAGTTGGCCTAATTTCAACATCATATTCTAACAATTTGGCTATCCACTTTCCTCTTTTTCCATCCGGGTCTGCTTGTGTAAGAATGTCTTTAATAACAGCACTTGGCACATATGCAACAATGTGAGAATGTAACACATAGATTCTAAAATCTTTGATTGCCTTTACCAATGCATATGCCTGCTTCTCTAAAATGTTATACTTTAATTCAACATTAGCCAATGTTTTACTAAAGAATGAAATAGGCTGTTCAGTACCTTGATTTCCTTTTTGCAATAGAACTCCAGCAATTGTATCCTCAGAGGCATATGTGAATATTAGAAATTCCTTAGTGAAATCAGGATTGATAAGCACTGGTGCTTGAGTGAGTGCTTTCTTAATCTCTTCAAATGACTTCCTTGCCTCAGCTGTCCACTTGAAGTCTGCTCCTTTCTTAAGCATTTTTGTGATGTGTTTAACCACTTCAGCAAAGTTGGGAATAAACCTTCTAACAAAATTAACTTTACCAAGAAAAGATTGAACCTCTTTCTTGCTCCTTGGCAAATCCAATTTTGAGATAGCACTGACTCTATTAGGATCAATCCTAATTCCTTCTTGAGAAATGATATGCCCAAGAAATTTACCAGAAGTCAAAGCAAAGATACTTTTGGTTGGGTTTAAAGAAATACCAAAGACTGTGATATCATCAAGATATACCACCACTGACTTATCTTTTTCCTCTGCAAAAGCAATGTCCATAGCCCTTTGGAAAGTCGCCCCTGCATTCATGAGACCAAAAGGCATTTTTGCATACATAAATGTGCCCCATGGTGTAGTGAAGGCTGTTTTGTCCTGATCCTCTGGATGAACAAGGATCTGATTGTATCCTGAGAAGCCATCTAACATTGACATTCTTTGAGAGCCAACAATATTCTGCAACATAAGATCCATTTTAGGAAGAGGATAATTGTCTTTCAGTGAAGCCTTGTTCAAATTCCTGAAGTCTATGCAAATCCTTATCTCTCCATTCTTTTTCCTAACTGGTACCAAGTTAGCAAGCCAATTTGAAAATCTGATAGGAACAATAATCTTTGCATCAAAAAGCTTCTTCACTTCTTTTTCAATCAATGGCATTAGCAGAGGATTAATTCTTCTCAATTTTTGCTTAAAAGGTCTCTCATTTGGCTTGATTGGGATTGTATGCTGTATAATAGAGGAATCATATTGCTTCAAATCAGCATAGTTCCATGCAAAAACATCAATGAACTTTTTCATTAACTCAATATACTTAACTTTTAGATCAGCTGATAAAAATTTTGAAATTTTGACCAATTTAGGCGCTACTAAATCACCTAGATTGCAGCTCTCTACTTCCTCTTCATTTGCTTGCAACCTTGGTGCTTTAAACACATCATTCTGATCAAAGAGTTTCTCAAGTGGAATAAGACCTTTAGGAATCAGATTATTTTGCAGCTGTAACACTTCAGACTTTTCTTTTGTTTCCACTAACATGTTTTGCTGATCAATTTGACAATGTTCAAATTCTCCTTTCAACTCTAGGAAACTTTTCACCTGCTGGTCATCTTCAAAGACTTGCCAATTTAGTATATTATCAGGGATAACTGGCCTATGGCGGACTTTCACTTCATAGCTATCAGAAGCATGTTTGGGAATGACAAAAAGACTAGCTGCTACAGCAAGAGAATCTGCCATGGAATTCTGATCTCTGGTTTTGATATTGAAAGTATATGACTGAAATTTCTCCAACAATTCCAACACCAAGCTCCTATAAGCTCTCATTCTTGCATCTTTTGTTTGATAAGCACCTTGAACTTGCTTTATGACTAGCTCAGAATCTCCATAAACAGCAATGTTCTTTGCCTTAAGCTCAATCAAGTTTTCTAAGCCTAAAACCAAGGACTCATATTCCGCCATATTATTTGTACAATCAAAATTAAGTTTATATGACAAAAACTTACTTCCCTCACCTGGACTCATGATCCAAATTCCAGCCCCAGCACCTTCTTTCCCTGCTGCTCCATCAAAGTACAAAGACCAGCAACCAGAAGTATCTTCTTCATCACTTCGCTGCAACTCTTCACACTGATTTTCTGCCTTTTCTTTCTGTGATTCTTCCCCCACTGATTCATTAAATAGAATAGCTGATCCAAGGCCTGTGTCACAAGAATAAATGGGAAAATTCTGTGGTTTGTCCTTGCTGCTCACCATATATGCCATCCTTGTCTCACGGTATAACCTTCTCTGCTCCCCAAATACTGGAATAGTAGCATAAGTCAAATCCATCTGCATAGTACCTTTAATTTTAGCTGCCCATGACCTTGAGAGTAATATTCCAAATTTAGGTG
Source organism: Pinus tabuliformis (assembly GCA_031772625.1). NCBI lineage: Eukaryota > Viridiplantae > Streptophyta > Pinopsida > Pinales > Pinaceae > Pinus > Pinus tabuliformis. The sequence continues at coordinate 849,540,691 of CM062809.1, read as the reverse complement.
GAACATCTGCCACAACAATATCCATAACAGTGGTTTTAGCTGGGATTTGTGTGAGTGCCACAACCACATCCTTTATCAACCTAATGCAATGAACCCTCTTTGAATCAAAAGAAAATAAGTCCTTGCAAGGCCTGGTCACTTCTAATCCTAACCTTTCCATAATGACTTTAGGCATAAGGTTATGAGATGCCCCTGAATCCAACATGGCATTATGAAGAGTCATTTCATGTATATTGATGCTTATATAAAAAGGAGGAAACTCATCATTTTGCTCATCTTCAAGTCTTGGACCTAAACAGATAATAGGATTATCCTCTTGTAAATTTAAAATATCAGCCCCTCCTGGTGGAGAATTAAGCATGTCCACAATCTTACTTCTATACTTGTTTACTTTCAAGATTTCATTAAATGGGACTGATATTTTGATTTTGGCAATCTCATTTTCTATATTGAAACCAGAAGTAGACCTTTCAATTTCCTTAGGAAGAGCAGAGGTTTGATTATCCTTTTTCTCAAGAGATGAATCACCCTTTACATCAGCTTGTTTTGGCTTTTCTTTTTTGTCTTCCACTGCTTTTGAAACATTCTTCTTGGGCTGAGCCTTATTTGCTGTAATAGGGACATCCCTATTTCTGAGGTTATATTGCTTTTGGATTTCAAATATGGCATGCTGATAACCCTTTAAGAAATCTGAGGGTTCTTCCTCGGCTTTTAGTTGGCTAGAATCATCATGTTCCTCCTTTGTTAGAAAGATCTCTGAATCTTCTTCACCAAGACAATGAATAGATTCCTCAGGTTCCTCAGGTTCTTCCTCTCCATCTACCATATTTTGCTGAAAAGGAGGTCTTACAGGAGGATCAGCTTGTTGATTTCTATTTTCCCTTGGCCTTTGCTGATTTTGAGGCCTTCTAAACTGAGGGTTTCTAAACCGAGGTTCTTGTTGGCCTTGAGGAGCAGCAGTATTCCCAAGTGCTAACTGGTCCATCAATTTCTCCATAGTCTTCATCATGGTTTTGAATTTATCTTCTTGGGCAGAGGTAGAAGGCCTCTCCTCTTCCTTTATCTTAGTCTTAGCCATTTTGGACTTTTTAGCAACAAGTATGTTCCCGTCCATTTTAATAGCATCATTTTGCATGTCAGCCAGTGTAGCAGACTCTCTTTCTCTGAGTAAGAGAGAAAAATCAGAATCAAAGGACTCAGCATATCTTAACTGTGCCAAAGCTCCAGGAGGTTTCAAGTGTGCTGGAATGGAATTGTAAATTTTATTAAACCTCTTAGAAAAATTTTGAATAGTCTCATCTGGAGCTCTTCTTAAATTATTGTATTTAGTGAGGGCCTGAAAAGGATTAGTTCTATTTCCCCATTTCCTCAGAAAACTATCTTCAAACTCAGCCCAACTGTGAATGCTACCAGCTCCCAAGGCTTTGAACCATTTCCTGACTTCTCCAATGAAAGACTGAGCAAACAATCTCAGCTTGACATCTTCATCATCCACTTCATATCTATCAATAAAATCATTGAATCTATCCACATGCTCTTCAGCTGTAATATCTTCATCTCCTCCCCATGTTGGAATCCTAGCAGCATATTTATTAGGGAGATCATGCAGAACAGCAGGGAGAGCTAGAGGAGCATACCTAGCAGGTATGGCCATAATGAAAGGAGGAACGGAGACAATAGGTATTGTATGACCAGAAGAACCAGGAATAGTATGAGATGTTGTCTGAGGGCTATTTGGACTAACAGAGGCAGAAGACAAAGTATGAGTACGAAAAGGACTATTGGGGCTTTGTAAACCACTAACAAAAGAACTCCAATTTGGGAGAGGTAACCCAATCTTTGAGTTAAGCAAAATTTCAAAAGGGTCAAGCTCCTTGAGCTGTTTCAAATCCTCTTTTTCTAGTAATAGCTCAGAAGAAACAATTTCCCAAAACTCCTCTTTATCTTTTTGTGATACTAAAGAAGAAGTATCAATACCTCTATTTTGTAGATCCAAAATAATACCAATTAATTCTTCTTCATTTTCAGACCTTAATATAACCTTTTGAACTTTATCATCAACAAGTTTATTCTCAGGACTTCTAGAAAACTCAGGAAATAATGACTTTGAAATACTTGAAGTACCTGGTATATCAGAGAATCTTTGTTTACTCCTTGAGATGATATTAGGATTTTCCACAGGACTAGGTGGGTTTGGGTCAGGGTTACTCCTTGTGTATCTTCCTTTCGAAGCCACCTTTACACTTTAAACAAAACACTGGAGTCACCAAGGTAGAATGCAGCCTCGAAAATCATTTTGAACTCCTGCTACCTTCAGAAATTCAATCTTCAAATTTCGGGAATAAGTAATCATCAGGCTCCCGGCAGACGCACCAAAATGTTATCACAAAATCACTACTAAGGGCTGCAACCAAGTAAGATTTTATGTAACTCTTTCAACCAGACTTTAGATTAGGAATTAGCCTTCCTAATCAGAGAGGGCTCTCTCACAGGGTTTTAATAGAAATCAATCACAACAAAAGATGGCTAACTCTTCACTCATTCATGAAAACAAAAGCTGGTTGAACACATATTAAACTGGTCTTCATTGGGCTATGGAGTCTTACACATTTAATGAACAAAAGCACAGTCATTTCATGGAAGTCAAGGCTCTTTGCATTAGATATTCAAACACATTTCACATAAACCACAACTTGTCAAACATACAGGAAGTCAGAGCATTGGAAATGAATTCTGAGTGATTATGTTATAACAAAGCTGCAAAAAGAACATTGAAAGAATACACCATTATCACATTTGAACCAAATAATCCATCGAGAATCTTGAGAAGAAATAACCACTGTTTTACTATTACTGTAACAAGTCTTTACAATGGCCCAAATAAACTCTGTTTTTGTATAAAATGTCCAACCTTTTTTACATCAGAGTCATTTCTATATATAGGAAAACCAAAATACTACTACTTGAGACTCCTCAACAAGCATGAAGGGAGCTCGAAATCCTATCATTAATTGCCTTATCCATATCTTAACAAAATAATTAATTACAAAGGTATTGCGCTGTGAAAACAGAGAGTCCTATTCTCATTGAAACTCTAAGTCCTTCTCCTCGTGTGCATTGATACTTTCTTGAACTTTGACACCTGTATTACTTCAGTAATATCCAAGACACGCTGGAGGAATATACACTGAATGAGCAGCTTCGGATACCTGATATGAGGATGATTCATCAATTGATAAGGATCTGTGCCCTATCTTTACGGTCTCTGCCTCCCATAAGTCTTCATGCATTAAAAGAGTATGCTCCAAGCCATTTAATCTTCCAATAGTCACGCATGATGCAAGAAACCTTATGATCTGGACACCTTATAAACTGAACAGGTGTATTACTCAAAATCTCGGTAACCCTACCAAAACCATAATATTTCGGATATAAAGTGATTTTTAGGAAGACTTTAACAAAAGACAAAATTTCACCTTTTCCTTAAATACTCACACCTGTCACCTTTTGAACATCTGAATAGCTTTGTATAATCTCCATGCTGAGCTCGAGTCATCCCTTTAAGATTTGCTGACCTCAGCATCAATCTCAAATTTTTCACATAAACAGTCATCTACAGCAGTTTCGTAGCGCGCTACGAAACTGCTGTAGGTAATCAAAACTAAGCATATGAACCTTAAAGCAATAATGACTTAACTCCATGATTTCTTCAGCTATTTTACACAGGTGTAAGGACTTCAAAAAGTTTCAAAAAATTTTCAAAACGATGACAGCCAAAATTTACCAAAACTTGGAAGGCAAATTTCCTCTTGGATTAATCAGCGAGTTTGCCTAGCTTCCTCTTCAAACTGCTAACTTCTTCATTTAAAACCTTATTTTCTGCTCTTAAGCTTGTGTTCATTTGTTTCATGAGTTTTGTCTGCTTCAGAGCTGGCACCGTGCACAAATATGCATCAGATACTGAGTTAGTTTGACTTATTAAACTTGTTCTGCCTTTTATTACAGCCTTCTTATAATTTGCATATCTTACTGCCCTTTCCTTAGAAACATTTTTAATCTGAGGTATTTCTTCTTGTGCTATTCCTGCTTGTTTCTTGATAGCAATAGCATTTCCACCTTGACTGATGATAACCCTATTACCCTTGTTCTTACTTTTGGCTGCTTGAACTGTTCTGGTCAAAACCTCAAGTACATCTATCCTAGGCACTTCTAAAGGTGCCTTCTCTTTCTGCGCTTTCTCCACCTCTTTGATTTGCCTTCTTGTGACTGGTCTACGTGGCTTGAAAGCATATTCTTTACTAGGCTCTTCAAATTTCAACCTTTTTGAAGCCCTTGATTTTTTAGAGCTTTCGGGTGAAGATTGAGTGAGGTCAATATGCATTGGCTGCACCGGATGATCTTGCTCAAATTCTATTGGTTCAATCTGTATTGGCTGATATTTCTCAAGTTCAATGGCTTCAAGTAAGTCATTTAAATTGCCCTTTGAAATAGGACTCTCTTCTACAGTAATTGACTTACCCTTTTCCTTGTTTAGTTGACCTCTGGTTTTCACCTTTGAAAACTTTTCAACTTCACTTGGTTTAGCCTTATCCTTCTTTTTCTGGATCTTCTGCTTTGATGACTGAGGAGTTTCTTTCACTGATGATTTAGGAGCTTCCTTCATTGATGATTTAGGAGTTTCCTTCTATTATCACTTGGAACTATAGTTCATGTATATAAGGTTGTCCATAAGTTTTATATAAAGCTTTGAAGTCCTGTGAATAGGTTTATTAGTATATGTCAATTTGAAATTTGAAATTCAAGAGGTATTGATGTGAATTTGTGTAAAGGAAAAATCATTAGACACCCTCCATCATTGTTAGTTAAAGCATGTCATGTCATTGGTACTTTGCGCAGTTTCGCAGTGCGGGTTTGATGTCATTGGTACTTGCGCAGTTTCGTAGCGCAGGTTTGATTGGTTTGTTTAGCTGCGAAATGATGTTTTCGTGTTTTCGCAGCGCTCTGTTTGTCAGCGATTTCGTAGCGCATCTTGTTAAATTTGAACTGCCCGCGCTACGAAATCGGGGTTTCAGGGTTTTTTGTAGCGCTTTTCCTTTGAATGTCAAATCCGAGAGTAGTGAGTCATAGGTCCGTTCATGATTGTCAGTTCCCATCCTCTCCATGTCATGATAAACCATTTTTCCGCCATAAGGTCCGAAGTCATGTATTTGAGTGTTAGTTTAAGAGATGGTTATATCATAATGGGTTCTTCATATTATGTAAACATGTTTGCTGTATGAGAAGCCCAAGTTCTTATTTAAACGGACTACTGCAAGCGAGCCTGCACTCCAAAGTCGAAGTTTGTTTTCGTGCTACAAGCTACCATTAGTTTCCTGTGTGAAAATATTCAAAGCAGCATGGAAAGGAAGGAACACCGATCTGGTAAGTGTGTGAGGACAGAGCCGGAAGGGTTAGATGTTACTCTCAGGGATGAAGGGGTAGCAAGGGCCTTTCGAAGTGCTGGATGCTGGCGGTTTTGCGAAAAATTGAAGGGAGGACATGCAGAAGTGACAAAGGCTTTCGCATTAAATTTCACTGGACTGAATTCGAAGGTGGCAATGTTGGAGTTTCTGGTGTCTCCTGAAGTTATTTCCAGTGTCACTGAAATTCCGAGGGGTGGCCAAGAATGGTTCAAAAACTTCAAGTTCGACATGAGTCCCTGCAAAGAGTTTTTGAAGGCACCTTATGTAGATGAAGACCTCACCAAAGCAGTGCCAAGGAGTTATATAAAAGAGAATTATGTTATGCTCTTGACATGTATCCAGAAGTACCTGACATGTGAGGGTAGGTACAATAAAGTTTACTCCTACCACTTCAAACTTCTGTTACACTTCACAGGTAAGGTTTCAAAAGACATACCTTTCTATTTGTTCAGGAGTATTAGCAAAATGTGTGATAAGATTCAGTTAAAGAAAGATGGTTGTGAAACATCCCTTTTTCATCATGGTCTAGTAAAGTTGCTGGTGTTGGATAGTTTACAAAAAATTGGTAAAGATTGGGATTCATTTGTGTTTATGGCCGGTTTCCCAAGCAAAACAGGCCTCACTCCATTACCTGTGAGAGAAAGAGAAGAAAGGAGTGAGGAACCCACTTTGGCTGAACTTAGAAGAGAAGTGACAGACCATAAGAAGCCTAAAACTAAATCAAGGAAATCAGAGAAGTCTGTGGCAGCTAAAGAGACACCTGAAGCATCAATGAAGAAAATTCCTAAGCCATTAGCTAAAGAGACACCTGAAGCATCAGTGGAGAAAACTCCTAAGTCATCTAGAGTATCTGAAAAGGAAACCCCTAAGTCATCACCTAAGGAAACACCTCAGTCATCAAAGCAGAAGACTCAGAAAAGGAAAGATGAAACTAAATCCAGTGAAGTTGAAAAGATTTCAAGGGTGAGAACTAGAGGCCAACTAAGCAAGGAGAAAGGAAAGTCAGTCCCTGTGGAAGAAAGTCCTATTTAAAAAGGTAGTTTAAATGACTTACTTGAAGCCATTGAACTAGAGCAAGATCATACAATACAAATTGAACCACTAGAATTTGAGCAAGATCACTCGGTGCAACCAATGCATATTGATCTAACTCAGTCCTCACCTGAAAGTTCTAAAAAATCAAGGGCTTCTAAAAGGTTAAAATTTGAAGAGCCAAGTGAAGAATATGCCTTTAAGCCACGCAGACCAGTTACAAGAAGGCAAATCAAAGAAGTGGAGAAAGCTCAGAAAGAGAAGGCACCTTCAGAAATGCCTAGGACAGAGGTACTTGAAGTTTTCACTGGAATAGTTCAAGCAGCCAAAAGCAAGAACAAGGATAATAAGGTTATCATCAGTCAAAGTGGAAATGTTATTGCTATTAAGAAACAAGATGGTGCAACAAAGGAAGAAATACCTCAGATTAAGAATGTTTCTAAGGAAAAGGCAGTAAGATATACAAGTTATAAAAAAGCTGTAATGAAAGGCAGAACAAGTTTGATTAGTCAAGATGACTCAGTATCTGATGCATATGTGTGGACAGTGCCAACTCTGAAGCAGGCAAAAATCATGAAACAAATGAATATAAGCTTAAGAGCAGAAAACAAGGTGTTAAAGGAAGAAGTCAGCAGCTTGAAAAGGAAGCTAGGCAAACTAGCTAATTGATCCAAGGGGAAATTTGCTTTCCAAATTTTGGTATATTTTGGTTGTCATCATTTTAAAACTTTTTGAAACTTTTTTGAAGTCCTTACACCTGTGTAGAATGGCTGAAGAAATCACAGAGTTAAGTTATTGTTGCTTTAAGGTTCATATGCTTAGTTTTGATTACCTACAGCAGTTTCGTAGCGCGCTACGAAACTGCTGTAGATGACTGTTTATGTAAAAAATTTGAGTTTGAATGCTGAGGTCAGCAAATCTTAAAAGGGATGACTCGAGGCTAGCATGGAGACTATAGAAAGTCATTCAGATGTTTAAAAAGGTGCCAGGTGTAAGTATTCAAGGAAAAGGAGAAATTTTGTCTTTTGTTGAAGTTTTCACTTTATGTCAGAATTTTTAGGGTTCTGGTAGGGTTGCCGAGGTGTTGAGTGGTACACCTGTTCAGTTATGGGATGGCCAGATCATAAGTTTTCTTCCATCATACGAGACTATCAGAGGATTAAATGGCTTGAAACATGATCTTAAATGCACGAACACTAATGGGAGGCAGAAACTGTGAACATAGGGTACATATTCTTATTTGTTGATGAATCATCTACACATCAGGCATCCGAAGCTGCTCATCCAATGAATGTGTTTTCAGTTTGGTTTGGCTATTATTAAAGTGCTACAGGTGTCAAGTTTCAAGACTGCAGCAATGTACACGAGGAGATAGACTTGAAGTTTCAGTGGAATGGAGTCCTCTGTTTTCGTAGCACAATACCTTTTGTAATTAATTAGTTTGTTTAAGATATAGATAAGGTAATTAATGATAGAATTCCGAGCTCCCTTCATGCTTGTTGAGAAGTCTCAGGTAGTAGGATTTTGGTTTGCTATATATAGAAATGACTCTTATGTAAAAAATGTTGGACATTTTATACAAAAACAGAGTTGTTTTGGAGCTATTGTAAGACTTATGACAGTAATAGTAAAACAGTGTTGATTTCTTCTCAAGATTCTCGATGGATTATTGTGTTCAAATGTAATGGTGGTGTTTTATATCATATGTTATTTTACAGCCTTGTTATAGTACAATCACTCAGAATTCATATCCTATGCTCTGACTTCCTGTGTATTTAGCAAGCTGTGGTTTTTATGGAATATGTTTGGACATGTAATGCAAAGAGCCTTGATTTCCATGAATTGACTTTGTTTCTCTTGTTCACTTAGTGTATGAGACTCCATAGCCCAATGAGAACCAGTTTGATATGTTTCCAACCAGCTTTTGCTTTCATAAATGAATAAAGAGTTAGCCATCTATTGTAGTGAAGGATTTTATCAAGAGTTTGTGAGAGAGCCCTCTCTGATCAAAGAGGCTAATCTTTGATCTAAAGTTAGGTTGAAAGAGTTACATGAAATCTTGCTTGGTTGCAGCCCTCAGTAGTGATTTTGTGATAACATTTTGGTGCGTCTGCCGGGAGCTTAAGATTGAATTTCTGAAGGTAGCAGGAGTTCAAATGATTTTCGAGGCTGCATTCTACCTTGGTGACTCCATTTGTTTTTAAAAGTTTAAAGGTGGCTTCGAAAGGAAGATACACAAGGAGTAACCCTGATCCAAATCCAACTAGTCCTGTGGAAAATCCTAATATCATATCAAGGAGTAAACAAAGATTCTCTGATATACCAGGTACTTCAAGTATTTCAAAGTCATTATTTCTTGCGTTTTCTAGAAGTCCTGAGAATAAACTTGTTGATGATAAAGTTCAAGAGGTTATATTAAGGTCTGAAAATGAAGAAGAATTAATTGGTATTATTTTGGATCTACAAAAGAGAGGTATTGATACTTCTTCTTTAATTTCACAAAAAGATAAAGAGGAGTTTTGGGAAATTGTTTCTTCTGAGCTATTATTAGAGAAAGAAGATTTAAAACAGCTCAAGGAGCTTGACCCTTTCGAAATTCTGCTTAACTCAAAGATTGGTTTACCTCTCCCAAATTGGAGTTCTTTTGTTAGTGGTTTACAAAGCCCCACTAGTCCTTTCCGTACTCATACTTTGTCTTCTGCCTCTGCTAGTCCAAGTAGCCCTCACACTTCATCTCATACTAGTTCTGGTCCTTCTGGTCATAGCATACCTATTGTCACTGTTCCTCCTTTCATTATGGCCGTACCTGCTAGGTATTCTCCTTTGGCTCTCCCTGCTGTTCTGCATGATTTACCAAATAAATATGCTGCTAGGATTCCAACATGGGGAGGAGATGAAGACATTACAGCTGAAGAGCATGTGGATAGATTTAATGACTTTATTGATAGGTATGAAGTGGATGATGAAGATGTCAAATTGAGATTGTTTGCTCAGTCTTTCATTGGGGAGGTCAGGAAATGGTTCAAAGCCTTGGGAGCTGGTAGTATTCACAGTTGGGCTGAGTTTGAAGATAGCTTTATGAGGAAATGGGGAAATAGAACTAATCCAGTTCAGGCCCTCACTGAATACAATAATTTAAGAAGAGCTCAAGATGAGACTATTCAAAATTTTTCTAAGAGGTTTAATAAAATTTATAATTCCATTCCAGCTCACTTGAAACCTCCTGGAGCTTTGGCACAGTTAAGATATGCTGAGTCCTTTGATTCTGATTTTTCTCTCTTACTCAGAGAAAGAGAGTCTGCTACATTGGCTGATATGCAAAATGATGCTATCAAAGTGGAGGTGAATATACTTGCTGCTAAAAAGTCCAAGATGGCTAAGACTAAGATAAAGGAAGAGGAGAGGCCTTCTACCTCTGCTCAAGAAGATAAATTTGAAACCATGATGAAGACTATGGAGAAATTGATGGACCAATTAGCACTTGGGAATACTGCTGCTCCTCAAGCACAACAAGAACCTCGGTTTAGAAATCCTCAGTTTAGAAGGCCTCAAAATCAGCAAAGGCCAAGGGTGAATAGAAATCAACAAGCTGATCCTCCTGTAAGACCTCCGTTTCAGCAAAATATGGTAGATGGAGAGGAAGAGCCTGAGGAACCTGAAGAATCTATTCATTGTCTTGGTGAAGAAGATTCAGAGATATTTCTAACAAAGGAGGAACATGATGAGTCCAGCCAACTAATTATGTGATTTTGCCGAAGATTATCTAAACAATGTTATGGATCACAGAAGTCTAAATTCCTTAATTCTTAAAGGGTTATCAGCATGCCATATTTGAAATCCAAAAGCAATACAACCTCAGAAATAGAGATGTCCCCATTACAGCAAATAAGGTTCAGCCCAAGAAGAATGTTTCAAAAGCAGTGGAAGACAAAAAAGAAAAGCCAAAACAAGCTGATGAAAAAAGTGATTCTCCTATTGAGAAGAAGGATAATCAAACTCTTGCTCTTCCTAAGGAAATTGAAAGGTCTACTCCTGTGTTCAATATAGAAAATGAGATTGCTAAAATCAAAATATCAGTCCCATTTAATGAAATTTTGAAAGTGAACAAGTATAGAAGTAAGATTGTGGAAATGCTTAATTCTCCCCCAGGAGGAGCTGATATTTTAAATTTGCAAGAAGACAATCCTATCATTTGTTTAGGTCCAAGGCTTGAAGATGAGCAAAATGATGAGTTTCCTCCTTTTTATATAAGCATCAATATACATGAGATGACTCTTCATAATGCCATGTTGGATTCAGGGGCATCTCATAACCTTATGCCTAAAGTCATTATGGAAAGGTTAGGATTGGAAGTGACCAGGCCTTATAAAGACTTATTTTCTTTTGATTCAAAGAGGGTTCATTGTATTGGGTTAATTAAGGATGTGCTTGTGGCACTCACACAAATCCCAGCTAAAACCACTGTCATGGATATTATTGTGGCGGATGTTCCACCTAAATTTGGAATATTACTCTCAAGGTCATGGGCAGCTAAAATTAAAGGTACCATGCAGATGGATTTGACTTATGCTACTATTCCAGTATTTGGAGAGCAGAGAAGACTATACCGTGAAACAAGGATGGCATATATGGTGAGAAGTAAGGATAAACCACAGAATTTTCCCATTTATTCTTGTGACACGGGCCTGGGATCAGCTATTCTATTTAATGAATCAGTGGGAGAAGAATCACAGAAAGAAAAAGCAGAAAATCAGTGTGAAGAGTTGCAGCAAAGTGATGGAGAAGATATTTCTGGTTGCTGGTCTTTGTATTTTGATGGAGCAGCAGGGAAAGAAGGTGCTGGGGCTGGAATTTGGATCATGAGTCCAGCTGATGAAAGTAAGTTCCTGTCTTATAAACTCAATTTTGATTGCACAAATAACATGGCCGAGTATGAGTCCTTGGTTTTAGGCTTAGAAAATTTGATTGAGTTTAAGGCAAAGAACATTGCTGTGTATGGAGATTCTGAGCTAGTTATAAAGCAAGTTCAAGGTGCTTATCAAACAAAAGATGCAAGAATGAGAGCTTATAGGAACTTGGTGTTAGAATTGTTGGAGAAATTTCAATCATATACTTTCAATATCAAAACCAGAGATCAGAATTCCATGGCAGATTCTCTTGCTGTAGCAGCTAGTCTTTTTGTCATTCCCAAACATGCTTCTGATAGTTATGAAGTGAAAGTCCGCCATAGGCCAGTGATCCCTGATAATATATTAAATTGGCAAGTCTTTGAAGATGACCAGCAGGTGAAAAGTTTCTTAGAATTGAAAGGAGAATTTGAGCATTGTCAAATTGATCAGCAAAACATGTTAGTAGAAACAAAAGAAAAGTCTGAGGTGTTACAGCTGCAAAATAATCTCATTCCTAAAGGTCTGATTCCACTTGAGAAACTTTTTGATCAGAATGATGTCTTTAAGGCGCCAAGGTTGCAAGCAAATGAAGAGGAAATAGAGAACTGCAATCTAGGTGATTTAGTAGCGCCTAAATTGGTCAAAATTTCAAAATTTTTATCAGCTGATCTAAAAGTTAAGTACATTGAGTTAATGAAGAAGTTCATTGATGTGTTTGCATGGAATTATACTGATCTCAAACAATATGATTCCTCAGTTATACAGCATACAATCCCAATCAAGCCAAATGAGAAACCTTTTAAGCAAAAATTGAGAAGAATTAATCCTCTGCTAATGCCATTAATTGAGAAAGAAGTCAAGAAGCTGTTTGATGCAAAGATTATTGTTCCTATTAGATTTTCAAATTGGTTAGCTAACTTGGTACCAGTTAGGAAAAAGAACGGAGAAATAAGGATTTGCATAGACTTCAGGAATTTGAACAAGGCTTCACTGAAAGACAATTATCCTCTTCCTAAAATGGATCTTATGTTACAGAATATTGTAGGCTCTCAAAGAATGTCAATGTTAGATGGCTTTTCAGGATACAATCAAATCCTTGTTCATCCAGAGGATTAGGAGAAGACAGCTTTTACTACACCATGGGGCACATTTATGTATGCAAAGATGCCTTTTGGCCTCATGAATGCAGGGGCGACTTTCCAAAGGGCTATGGACATTGCTTTTGCAGAGGAAAAAGATAAATCAGTAGTGGTATATCTTGATGATATCACAGTGTTTTCAAAGAGAGAGGAAGATCATTTAAAACATCTTGAAAAGGTACTATTGAAGTGTAGAAGGTTTGGCATTTCTTTGAACCCAACCAAAAGTATCTTTGCTTTGACTTCTGGTAAGTTGCTTGGGCATATCATTTCTCAAGAAGGCATTAAGATAGATCCTAATAGAGTCAGTGCTATTTCAAAGTTGGATTTGCCAAGGAGCAAGAAAGAAGTTCAGTCTTTTCTTGGTAAAGTTAATTTTGTTAGGAGGTTCATTCCCAACTTTGCGGAGGTGGTTAAGCACATCACAAAAATGCTAAAGAAAGGAGCAGACTTCAAGTGGACAGCTGAGGCAAGGAAGTCATTTGAAGAGATTAAGAAAGCACTCACTCAAGCGCCAGTTCTTATCAGCCCTGACTTCTCCAAGGAATTTCTAATATTCACATATGCCTCTGAGGATACAATTGCTGGAGTTCTATTGCAAAAAGGAAACCAAGGTACTGAGCAGCCTATTTCATTCTTTAGTAAAACATTGGCTAATGCTGAATTAAAGTATAACATTTTAGAGAAGCAGGCATATGCGTTGGTAAAAGCAATCAAAGATTTTAGAATCTATGTGTTACATTCTCATATTATTGCATTTGTGCCAAGTGCTGTTATTAAAGAAATTCTTACACAAGCAGATCCGGATGGTAAAAGAGGAAAATGGATAGCCAAATTGCTGGAATATGATATTGAAATTAGGCCAACTAAATTGGTGAAGGGTCAAGGGTTGGCAGAGCTGCTAACTCACTCAAATCTAGACTGCAGTGACATTAATTTCAATGCAGAAATATCAGAAATTTTTGAAGAAGAGGAAGAGTTGGTTCAGATTAATGAAAAATTTCTGATATCTGAATGGTATAAGGATGTCTCATTTGTTCTACAGCACAACAGAGCCCCTGACAATCTTTCCAAGTCTAGAGCTCGTTTCATCAAGCTGAAATCCCTTAGATATTTTGTTTATGAGCAGAATTTATTTTGGAAGGATGCTGGAGGAATTCTATTAAGTTGTTTGATTGAAGAAGAGGCTGATAGGGTGATTGAGGAATTTCATAAGGGAGATTGTGGAGGCCACCATTATTGGAAGGCTACTGCTAATAAAATATTGAGAGCCGGGTATTTTTGGCCCACCATGTTCAAAGATATTTACAAAAAGGTTGCAGCCTGTCATGAATGTCAGTTGTTTGAAGGTAAAAGGAAGCTCATGCCTATGCCACTAGTTCCTATTTATGTAGAAGCACCCTTTCAGCAGTGGGGGCTAGATTTTATAGGTGAGATACATCCCTCTTCATCAGGCCAACATCGGTGGATACTTACAGCCACTGATTATTTCACAAAGTGGATAAAGGCAGTACCAACTAGACAAGCTAATGATGCAGTCATTATTTCCTTTTTAGAGAACAATACTTTATCAAGGTTTGGATGTCCACTCAAGCTTATCAAAGATAATGCTCAGGCCTTTAAGTCTAAGAGAATGATAAACTTTTGCCACCAATACCATATTTCTCTTGGTCACTCAACAGCCTATTATCCACAAGGCAATGGTCTAGCTGAAAGTTCAAATAAAAGTCTTGTGAGGATTATCAAAAAACTGCTGCAAGAAAACAAGAAAACTTGGCACTTGAAGCTGAAGTATGCATTGTGGGCTGATCGCATATGCACTAAAAGATCTATTGGAACCTCACCTTATGAACTTGTGTATGGAGCAGAAGCTATTTTTCCAACGTCTCTTGGTGTACCAGTTATGAAACTAATTCAAGGACTTGAAGAAGAGCCAAATGCCATACAACGGAGGATTAATCAATTGATAGCATTACAAGAGAAAAGGAATGAAGTGGTTGAAGATTATCAACAAAATCATAATAGATTCAAGAGGGCTTTTGACAAGAAGATTAAAGATGTGACCTTTCAGATTGATGACAAGGTTTTGAAGTGGGAAGCCAAGATTGAAGAAAAAGGCAAACATGGCAAATTTGAGAATTTATGGAAGGGGCCATATTTGATCTCTGCTTTCCATGGAAACAATACTTATATTTTACAAGAAGTTGATGGATCGCAGTATGCTGGTGGGCCTGTTAATGGCAGGTTCTTAAAGCATTATTATCAGTGAAAAATCTGCCAAATAGTCCATGATCATTGGAAATAATCATTTTCTGAGTGTTTCATGTTAGTAATAAGTGACAAGCTGAACAAGAAGACTTTAGCCCGAGGAGAAGGCCCACAAGGTTTGAAAGGAATGCTTGTCAGCCATATGTGAGTGTAATAAATGGATAAGGCACTGGTACTACGTGTTCTTAGTGTACCACAGGGGCACACTATCCCGAGTGGAGCCACTGTTATCACTTGGAACTATAGTTCATGTATATAAGGTTGTCCATAAGTTTTATATAAAGCTTTGAAGTCCTCTGAATAGGTTTATTAGTATATGTCAATTTGAAATTTGAAATTCAAGAGGTATTGATGTGAATTCGTGTAAAGGAAAAATCATTAGACACCCTCCATCATTGTTAGTTAAAGCATGTCATGTCATTGGTACTTTGCGCAGTTTCGCAGCGCGGGTTTGATGTCATTGGTACTTGCGCAGTTTCGCAGCGCAGGTTTGATTGGTCAGTTTAGCTGCGAAATGATGTTTTCGTGTTTTCGCAGCGCTCTGTTTGTCAGCGATTTCGTAGCGCATCTTGTTAAATTTGAACTGCCCGCGCTACGAAATCGGGGTTTCAGGGTTTTTTGTAGCGCTTTTCCTTTGAATGTCAAATCCGAGAGTAGTGAGTCATAGGTCCGTTCATGATTGTCAGTTCCCATCCTCTCCATGTCATGATAAACCATTTTTCCGCCATAAGGTCCGAAGTCATGTATTTGAGTGTTAGTTTAAGAGATGGTTATATCATAATGGGTTTTTCATATTATGTAAACATGTTTGCTGTATGAGAAGCCCAAGTTCTTATTTAAACGGACTACTGCAAGCGAGCCTGCACTCCAAAGTCGAAGTTTGTTTTCGTGCTACAAGCTACCATTAGTTTCCTCTGTGAAAATATTCAAAGCAGCATGGAAAGGAAGGAACACCGATCTGGTAAGTGTGTGAGGACAGAGCCGGAAGGGTTAGATGTTACTCTCAGGGATGAAGGGGTAGCAAGGGCCTTTCGAAGTGCTGGCTGCTGGCGGTTTTGCGAAAAATTGAAGGGAGGACATGCAGAAGTGACAAAGGCTTTCGCATTAAATTTCACTGGACTGAATTCGAAGGTGGCAATGTTGGAGTTTCCGGTGTCTCCTGAAGTTATTTCCACTGTCACTGAAATTCCGAGGGGTGGCCAAGAATGGTTCAAAAACTTCAAGTTCGACATGAGTCCTTGCAAAGAGTTTTTGAAGGCACCTTATGTAGATGAAGACCTCACCAAAGCAGTGCCAAGGAGTTATATAAAAGAGAATTATGTTATGCTCTTGACATGTATCCAGAAGTACCTGACATGTGAGGGTAGGTACAATAAAGTTTACTCCTACCACTTCAAACTTCTGTTACACTTCACAGGTAAGGTTTCAATAGACATACCTTTCTATTTGTTCAGGAGTATTAGCAAAATGTGTGATAAGATTCAGTTAAAGAAAGATGGTTGTGAAACATCCCTTTTTCATCATGGTCTAGTAAAGTTGCTGGTGTTGGATAGTTTACAAAAAATTGGTAAAGATTGGGATTCATTTGTGTTTATGGCCGGTTTCCCAAGCAAAACAGGCCTCACTCCATTACCTGTGAGAGAAAGAGAAGAAAGGAGTGAGGAACCCACTTTGGCTGAACTTAGAAGAGAAGTGACAGACCATAAGAAGCCTAAAACTAAATCAAGGAAATCAGAGAAGTCTGTGGCAGCTAAAGAGACACCTGAAGCATCAATGAAGAAAATTCCTAAGCCATTAGCTAAAGAGACACCTGAAGCATTAGTGGAGAAAACTCCTAAGTCATCTAGAGTATCTGAAAAGGAAACCCCTAAGTCATCACCTAAGGAAACACCTCAGTCATCAAAGCAGAAGACTCAGAAAAGGAAAGATGAAACTAAATCCAGTGAAGTTGAAAAGATTTCAAGGGTGAGAACTAGAGGCCAACTAAGCAAGGAGAAAGGAAAGTCAGTCCCTGTGGAAGAAAGTCCTATTTAAAAAGGTAGTTTAAATGACTTACTTGAAGCCATTGAACTAGAGCAAGATCATACAATACAAATTGAACCACTAGAATTTGAGCAAGATCACGGTGCAACCAATGCATATTGATCTAACTCAGTCCTCACCTGAAAGTTCTAAAAAATCAAGGGCTTCTAAAAGGTTAAAATTTGAAGAGCCAAGTGAAGAATATGCCTTTAAGCCACGCAGACCAGTTACAAGAAGGCAAATCAAAGAAGTGGAGAAAGCTCAGAAAGAGAAGGCACCTTCAGAAATGCCTAGGACAGAGGTACTTGAAGTTTTCACTGGAATAGTTCAAGCAGCCAAAAGCAAGAACAAGGATAATAAGGTTATCATCAATCAAAGTGGAAATGTTATTGCTATTAAGAAACAAGATGGTGCAACAAAGGAAGAAATACCTCAGATTAAGAATGTTTCTAAGGAAAAGGCAGTAAGATATACAAGTTATAAAAAAGTTGTAATGAAAGGCAGAACAAGTTTGATTAGTCAAGCTGACTCAGTATCTGATGCATATGTGTGGACAGTGCCAGCTCTGAAGCAGGCAAAAATCATGAAACAAATGAATATAAGCTTAAGAGCAGAAAACAAGGTGTTAAAGGAAGAAGTCAGCAGCTTGAAAAGGAAGCTAGGCAAACTAGCTAATTGATCCAAGGGGAAATTTGCTTTCCAAATTTTGGTATATTTTGGTTGTCATCATTTTAAAACTTTTTGAAACTTTTTTGAAGTCCTTACACCTGTGTAGAATGGCTGAAGAAATCACAGAGTTAAGTTATTGTTGCTTTAAGGTTCATATGCTTAGTTTTGATTACCTACAACAGTTTCGTAGCGCGCTACGAAACTGCTGTAGATGACTGTGTATGTAAAAAATTTGAGTTTGAATGCTGAGGTCAGCAAATCTTAAAAGGGATGACTCAAGGCTAGCATGGAGACTATAGAAAGTCATTCAGATGTTTAAAAAGGTGCCAGGTGTAAGTATTCAAGGAAAAGGTGAAATTTTGTCTTTTGTTGAAGTTTTCACTTTATGTCCGAATTTTTAGGGTTCTGGTAGGGTTGCCGAGGTGTTGAGTGGTACACCTGTTCAGTTATGGGATGGCCAGATCATAAGTTTTCTTCCATCATACGGGACTATCAGAGGATTAAATGGCTTGAAACATGATCTTAAATGCATGAACACTAATGGGAGGCAGAAACCGTGAACATAGGGTACAAATTCTTATTTGTTGATGAATCATCTACACATCAGGCATCCGAAGCTGCTCATCCAGTGAATGTGTTTTCAGTTTGGTTTGGCTATTATTAAAGTGCTACAGGTGTCAAGTTTCAAGACTGCAGCAATGTACACGAGGAGATAGACTTGAAGTTTCAGTGGAATGGAGTCCTCTGTTTTCGTAGCACAATACCTTTTGTAATTAATTAGTTTGTTTAAGATATAGATAAGGTAATTAATGATAGAATTCCGAGCTCCCTTCATGCTTGTTGAGGAGTCTCAGGTAGTAGGATTTTGGTTTGCTATATATAGAAATGACTCTTATGTAAAAAAGGTTGGACATTTTATACAAAAACAGAGTTGTTTTGGAGCTATTGTAAGACTTATGACAGTAATAGTAAAACAGTGTTGATTTCTTCTCAAGATTCTCGATGGATTATTGTGTTCAAATATAATGGTGGTGTTTTATATCATATGTTATTTTACAGCCTTGTTATAGTACAATCACTCAGAATTCATATCCTATGCTCTGACTTCCTGTGTATTTAGCAAGCTGTGGTTTTTATGGAATATGTTTGGACATGTAATGCAAAGAGCCTTGATTTCCATGAATTGACTTTGTTTCTCTTGTTCACTTAGTGTATGAGACTCCATAGCCCAATGAGAACCAGTTTGATATGTTTCCAACCAGCTTTTGCTTTCATAAATGAATAAAGAGTTAGCCATCTATTGTAGTGAAGGATTTTATCAAGAGTTTGTGAGAGAGCCCTCTCTGATCAAAGAGGCTAATCTTTGATCTAAAGTTAGGTTGAAAGAGTTACATGAAATCTTGCTTGGTTGCAGCCCTCAGTAGTGATTTTGTGATAACACCTTCACTGAAGATTTAGGAGATTCCTTAGATGCCACAGACCTCTCTGATTTCCTTAACTTAGTTTTGGGCTTCTTTTGGTCCGTCACCTCTTTTCTGAGCTCAGCCAAAGTGGGTTCTTCACTCTTTTCTTCCCTCTCCCTCACAGGCAATGGAGTAAGGCCTGTTTTGCTTGGAAAACCGTCCATAAATACAAATGAATCCCAATCTTTGCCAATCTTTTGTAAACCATCCAACACCAGCAACTTTACTAAACCATGATGAAACAAGGACGTTTCACAACCATCTTTCTTTAACTTTATTTTATCACACATTTTACTAATGCTCCTAAACAAATAGAAAGGTATATCTATTGAAGCCTTTCCTGTGAAATGCAACAAAAGTTTGAAGTGGTAGGAGTAAACTTTATTGTACCTTCCCTCGCATGTTAGGTATTTCTGAATGCATGTGAGGAGCATAGCATAATGTTCCTTTATGTAACTCCTTGGCACCGCTTTGGTGAGGTCTTCATTTACATAAGGCTCCTTCAAAAATTCTTTACAGGGACTCATGTCAAACTTAAAGTTTTTGAACCATTCTTGACCTCCCCTCGGAATTTCAGTGACAGTGGAAATAGCTTCAGGAGACACAGGAAACTCTAACATTGACACCTTTGAATTTAGTCCAGTGAAATTCAATGCGAAAGCCTTCGTTACCTCTGCATGTCCTCCCTTCAGCTTCTCACAGAACCTCCAACAACCAGCACTTCGAAATGCTCTTGCTACACCTTCATCCCTGAGTGTAACATCAAGTCCCTCCGGCTCTGTCCTCAAACACTTACCAGATCGATGTTCCCTCTTTTCCATCTTGCTTTGAATGTTTTCACACAGGAAACTAATGGCAGCTATAGCGCGAAAACAATATCAACTTCTGAAGTGCAGGCTCGCTTGCAAAGATTCCTTTAAATAAGAACTTGGGTTTCCCATACAGCAAACATGTTTACCCATTATGAAAACGGATTATGATATAA
This sequence comes from Pinus tabuliformis, assembly GCA_031772625.1. Taxonomy (NCBI): domain Eukaryota; kingdom Viridiplantae; phylum Streptophyta; class Pinopsida; order Pinales; family Pinaceae; genus Pinus; species Pinus tabuliformis. The sequence continues at coordinate 849,520,762 of CM062809.1, read as the reverse complement.
CCATACCTTGTAGAATCCCTTAAGCTGACATTCATATGCATGACTCTGGACCTTATGGCGGAATGATGACTTATCATGACCTGGAGAGGACGTGAACTGACAAACATGAACGGACCTATGACTCACCTCTATCGGATTTGACATTCAAAGGAAAAACGCTACAAAAAACCCTGAAACCCCGATTTCGTAGCGCGGACAGTTCAAACTTAACAAGATGCGCTACTAAATGGCTGATAAACAGAACGCTGCGAAAAGACGGAAACATCATTGCGCAGCTAAATTGACCAATCGGACATGCGCTGCGAAACTGCGCAAAGTACTAATGACATGACATGCTTTAACTAACAATGATGGGGGGTATCTAACGATTTTTTCCTTACACGAACTCACATCAATACCTTTGAAATTCAAATTTCAAATTGACATACACCTATAAACCTATTCACAAAACTGAAAACCTTTATATGAAACTTATGGACAACATTACATTCATGAACTATAGTTCTAAGTGATAATAGCTGGGCAACCCCCTCTGTTTGAGGGTGAAGAGTTTCTGGGATCTTTATCATCTTTCTTAGAGCCGCAATATCTGAATCTTTTATCTTTAGCAGCTCCTTTATAGCTTTAGGGTCCTTTGGGTCATGCCCAAGCTCTATGATTATATCCTCAAAAGACCTTATCCTGTTGTCCTTTGCCTGAGAGGATGTCTTCTCCAACTCAAGTTGGGCAGTTGTATTGTTCAGGCTATTTTCTAACCTATGTGCCAAGAAGGTCTTATCTGCAAGTGTCGAATACACCATCTCACCCGTTTGCTTGTGAAGTTCTATTTGATCCATAGGGTGGATGTCTTTTGCAAGGACCTCAAGGTTGGTCCTTATATATTCTGCAGCTGACTGTGGCTGCAACATTGTTGGCATGAAATGACTCATGGTAATTTTCCCCTCATTTATGTCATAAGCTGACATAAGCCTCTGCTGATTTGTAGGGGCCATTTTCAGCAATTGATTATAGATCTGGAGCCTGAGTGGCTCATTTCTCTTTTTTATGTCAATGAATTGTTGCTTGATGCCTGTTTCGGCTCTCCTTTGCTGACTTGAGGAGCTGATCTCTCCTCCGATTATTCTTTCTTGTTCCTGCAGGAAGGAACTGTCAGATGCCTCCATGCTTGGTGGGCCCATGCCCAATGATTGGCCGATGGGCATCTCTTCTTCAGAAAAGGGGTTCGTCCTTTGCCTTTTCTCCCCTTGAGTTGTGGATGTGGTGAGGGGAGTCTCTTGCTCTCTGTCCCTCTTTCGGTTTTTGTCTTCATTCTGAGGAGTTTGGAGCACCGAGGCCTCCACTGTCGTTTCCTGCCTAGGAGGCACAGTTTCTTGAGTCTGTTTCCCAGTGGATATTGGGGCCTCAACTGTTTATTCTTGCTGCATTGGATGCTCTTCTTTTTGCTGTTCTTTTTGCTGTTCTTCTGTATGAGGTGGTTGTTCCTACTCCATCTGCTTTTCTTTACCCTTACTTGACACCTGATGAACACTTCTAGCTGCTTGCTGCTGGGCTGTAGAAGATGAGGCAGCTGCTCCAAGTTTCCTTTGATAGGAAGAGGAAACCTGCCCACAAATTTCCAAGTCAGCCTCTTTCTCAATGTTCTTTGCCTCTCTTTGTAGCATTTTCTCTCTAGTGATTGCCTCTTCTAGAGTGCCCTCTTTCCAACTTAGTAAATTGGCATATTTTTCAATGTGAGGCAATCTGATGTGAGCATAGCCACCCAGTTTATGTTTTACCCTCCTGAGAGAAATGAAATGATTAGGGTCATAAGGTACCCAGCGAAAACTGGTTTCTAATTGGAGGCTCTCTAGGATCATATCTGCTTCCTTCCATCCCTCCTCCCTTTTGTTGTAAAGAAATGGGCCTAGCTGGTTCCCGACCTTTAGTTGCACCTTCTTGTTTTCACTGTGGAAATGGACCAGGTCTGCATTTCCAAATTGCCTGAAATACTCCAAGGCAAAGAGTGTCATAGGGACATATCTTGGCAGCCTATAAGGGTCCAACTCACAGCCATATATTCTGATTACTGTATGGTGTTGGTAAAAGTACCAATCACCAATGTTGTAGGCCTTTGAGAGATGGAGTATTCTTTGCATCTCATCGGTCAACCTGGGAGGAGGGACACCAAATAACAAGGTCATAGCTGGATGGATAAAAAGGTTTATGAATTCACAGTATGTGTATGGTGAACAGGAGGTGTGATGAAAAACTGAGGTCCAAAATACTACAGACCTTGGGTTTCCCTGGGCATCAAGTTTCTTGAGAGGAATAGGGAAACTGTCAGGTTGATAAAATAAGAACAAATGATAGATGTATGAGGTGTATCTGAACACCTTCTCCCTCTCTAGCTTCATCAGTTGCTCATGAATCTTATTGGCAATGTATGTATCATAATCATAATGCACAGCAGGAGGCTTTCCAGGGGAAAATATGGACGGCATGGCCATAATAGTGTCATCAACATCCTCAATTCCCCTGTACCCCAGGACATAACTGATCAAGTCCACAAGCATTTTGACCAAGTCATTGAGATATGGATTTCCAATAGGAGGTGTTCTCACAACTTCAGATCTTGGCTGAATAAATAACTGATTAACCTTGATGACCTGGGCACTGGACAGCTTTCCCCCCTTCTTTAATAAGTCCATCATAGAGAGAGGAGTTAGTGGCTTTGCAGTGTGAAAATGCAGCATCTCATTTATGGCCTCAGGGGTGATATGGAGCAAGAATGAACCTCTGGAACTGAGAACAACTCTTTGACATGGATCATAGTTTTCACAGCATCTATGGATCAAGTCTGGAAGGAAATTGACTTGAGGAAGGTTAAAAATGGGCAAATTGGAGTCCTAAATCCCTAAAATGTCAGCTCCACTGAGGTGTTGAAACTTTAACTCATTTAGCATATGAATGTTGAATTTGGAATTCATTGAAAATGTCTCTGTCATCTGATAATCTGTATCACCCAGGGCCTTCCACTCTAACTCTCTGTGTGGGGCATTCAGAGGTGGGATATTTAATGCTACTGGAGTTTCCATGGTTAATTAGGATTCTGAATTTGTACTAGGACTTGTTATACCGGACAGAGCAACACAAAAGGGTATTCTGCAAGAGTGAGGCAATTTTCCAGGAAAGAACTAGGTAAATTGTGGTGAGAACAGTTTGAAATGCTCCGAACAGACTTTGAATGAGAAAATGCTGGGACTAGTAACGTTGTTTTCCCGGTGAATTAGTGCAGCTCAGGTTTCAAGTCCACGAATGCGCGAACTAACTGTGAGTTTATGAGAACTTGGCTAAGTGCAGACTTTGCAGGTGAATTTCGACCCTACAACCCAAATGAATGCTGGTCGCCGGGGATTTGCTGGCAAACACACTGTTTTCCCTCTCTTTTTAAGCTAGCTTTGGTGAATTATGCAGGAAACCAGGTGCGGAGGGGAAACTTGAATAAATACCTGGTAAATCTTTGGCAATGGTGACTAATGCAGGTGAATTTGCAGGCGCCCACGGTCTCCAAGTCGAAATTTGCAGGTTGGCGACGAAATGGTCGTAATATGCATGCAGAGCGGAGCAATAGTTCTTTTTCCAAAAATGACAAAGACTACGATTTTTGGCGAAAATATGGACTTTTTTGGGTTATTGGCGCTTTTTCTGGATGACGTCAGCATGACGTCATCAGGTGGGGTCGGGTACGAAAGGGTGACGTGGCGGCCTGTGAGTGGTCCACGGGGACTGGTGAGGTGGCGGACAGGTCGGAGCAGTGGCGGGCCGGGCGCTGACACGGTGCTGAGTGGTTATGACGTGGGCATGACGTAGCGATGACGAGGACGTGACGGGATAGGCGGTAAACAATAAGCGGTAAGTGGTTTGCTCGGACCGCTCTGGATACGGTCGCGGTATTGTCAGAGGGTGGCCCGATGAGATTTGGGAGCGACGTGTGGCAATGGCCTGACGTCACCCTCTGACAGTTTCTCGGGAGGTAACGTTCGGCCATCGGGACCGACCCGATATGGATATGGGCCGTCGGATGGGAAAGCCCAGATCCGACGGTCGACGGGTCAATAAGGTGGCAGGACAATACGGCAGCGGGCGGGGCATATTTTATTGTTTTTCTGGAAATAAGCGCCCAGACGGAACCTTTAGACTTTGGCGGATTTTATGGGTTTTTCAATGCTTTTTTGTAAAAGTGCGCATTTGCAAATAAACTTTGGATAAAACGGAAAAATGGGTTTATTTGGTGTTTTATGTGTTGAAATGCGCATTACAGCAACCTTAGGATAAGGGGTAAAGGTGGGTTTTTACAAGGCCTTTTTGTAAGTAGAGTGGGTAAATGATTTCAAAGGTTTGTAAAGGGAAAAGGGGTGTAGCTTAGGTTATCAAACTGACCAGAGGTCAATTTAATCCCTGACTTTATACAACCACATGCAAGCAGATTTTACTCCTGCATGATTTTCCAATATTCAAGGATATGGCTATAATGCCAAGGGGGAGGGAATATGTACATATTTGGGATTTGTCTATAGGATTATCCTAATAATAGGGAAAAGGGAGTATAGGGAGTTAAATAAATAGGGAATTAGGAGTTAATATGAGTGGAAGAGGTGGATGAAGGGGGAAAGACACTAAGTTTTTATATGGAATCAACTTAGTTCAGAAAGTAGATCAAAATGAAAATAATTTTACACAAGAAATGTGGCTTTTAAAGAAACAATAATCAGTAAAAGAGTTTGACTTCTTTCATGAACATAGGTAGTATTGAGATGTTAGAAATGAATGTGATGGGGGATAATCTGGAAGTTAGACATGCTTCATTGAGTTGCTGCAAAAAACTGCTGAATAAGAGACCTGCACTAGCACCCTGTTTTTCCTTTGGTTGGGCCAGTGACATAAAGGAGATCATGCTTCTGCAACCCCATCTACCTACCCACTCTATTGCCTAGCATTTTTTGTTACTCCAAGGAGGGTGCACTTAGACTTGCAAACCCTTATGTGCCTTTTCTTTTCCTTTGGCTTTTTCTTTTGATTTTCTATCTACAACTAACCTTATTACTTCCAAGGCCCCAGATTAAGCAGTTGGGAACCTTAATTCTCTACCTAACTACTAGCCTGCCAAGATTAAACAGTTTGGACAGGCTTCTTTCTCTATTCTAATGACAAGAAATTAAAACATGGCATGATCCAGATTAGGCTGTTGGACCATCCATTCAAAATTCAGTCAACATCAAGCTATGTACACATATTGCATTCTCTTGGAAATATGGGATCTTTGCATCACCAAAGCAGAGCATATTTGGAACTTTCTTTGCCAATAATGAAATATGAAACCTATTGGTATAGGTATCTAACATGTGGAACACTCAGATTGAGACGAAGCATGTTTAGTTGGAGTTGAACTTGCAAATTATAGAGCTCTAGTTGAGGGACCATCCTTCAACTCCGCCAGAAGTGAAGGAACATCGGGCGACTGCTGTCACAGAAGCAGTAGCAGCGGTGGATAGTGTAGTAGCAAAATTCATAGTTGTTTGAACAATCATTTGAGGTCTTGACAAGGTTGCAAGAGGACCCCAATATACAGAGGCTAGAGACAGAAGCGCGCAAGCTACATCAATGCTACGATGAGGTTAAGGGCACAACGTGAAGCATCGCACTGACACAGAGACTAGCCAAGCTGTAGGATGCCAAGTAACCGAAGGAACAGGTGGATGCAACATTGCACAAGGAAGCATTGCGGAAGGCGAGACTAAAGCCTTGGCTGGAGGAGGCTTACATAGTGACAGGAAATATCGAAGGAAAGCTTGTGACTCTGCAAACGATGCAACAAAAGCTTCAGGATGACAGAGCAAGAGCAGTGACCGAGTAGACAATGGAAGACGTGAAGCAGGTGATAGCTCAGTGCATGGCTAAAGTTGCGGTCATAGGGATAGAGCTGGAAGGGATTCGTGCAAAGATCTCCATGCCTACTGAGTGACTTGATACCGAGTCACGATGTTTGTGTTGGGGGCCTGTTGGGAGCGGGATCCCGCAAGGACAGGGTTTGGGCTAAAAGCCCATGTTTGACTCATATTTTGCAATAAAATTGTAAAGACTCCATATTTTGTGGTCAGGGAGTGCGAAGGTGTCATAAGTCATGAAGGGTTGTCCACCGTTAGTTTTGTAAAGTAAAGTTGGCTATAAGAGATCTACCCATGGTCCGTAGAACATGGGATTGTATAAAAAGAGCAAAGCTCTAAGTAGTTAGAGGGACCAATCATGGAAGAGAGTCGTAGCTCTGAAGTAACAAGTCTAAGTCTTGGGTCATAGTGTAGAAGCTCTGCAGCTAAGTGCGCAGAGGCCAAGGGTAGAAGTCCACCGCTGAGTGTGCAAACCCGTGCAACTATGTATGCAGGGTGAATAGAGTCTGTAATTACTTGGAAGGCATCAATAAAGAGATATTTCGCAATTTCTGTGTCTTTGTTCTGTTAATGCATTTTGTCATCTTATGTATGAATTTCCTTTATTATAATTATATGATGTGTGAATGGATGCAATTACAATGGAAAACTGAACACAGTTATGGATATCTGTTTACGCGGTGTTAACTATAATTATTTGATAATGATAACCAAGTCACTTAGATTAATTAGGGAATCTACAGGGCACGCTGCCATAGTAGCCCGAAAGTACCTGAACAGCAGGTTAGGGCTGCGTGAAGGTCGATCATACCCTTTCACAGAGGTATTGAAGGATAGAATAAAGAGCTCGTCTTGCAAGCCCTAGAGCGAAGCATCCTACATGAAGGAAGGAATAAGATGAATAACCCAACATCACAACCATCTCAGGGTGCCGAAACTTGGTTCCAACATCCCCAGTACTGCTTTGTGTGAGACTTTGGTCCGCATTCCACGGGATGATGCCGAAAGGGCTAATAGTGTAGGGATTTGTTTCGCTAATTAAAGTTGAACATGGGTCAGGCCCCATCAAGACAAGACTAGGGTTGTTTGTTTCACTGTAGTACTTGAATCTGGATATTGATAAGCCAATAGGTGCTCTACTGTCTCATATGCTTGATGTTCCCCCTCAGTTTCCCCTTTTCCCTCGGTCCTAAATTTTTGGCTACTAGCTTCCCCCTGCTTCTCCCGGATTGGATTTTTGATCTTGGGAGTGTGGGTGCTATGTTTAGAATGATATGGCCCCAATATAGAGGAATCAAAGGTTTTTTCCCTTGTTATGGGAGTGACAGATTTTTGTTCTTTTTCTGCCTTAGAGATTAGTTCCTGGATAAAAGTTTTCCTTCCCAAATCTACACTCTTCCTTTCCTTTTTACCACTCGTTTTTCCTATGAATAATTAGAGTGGGGGTAGTTTTGGTATTTATATAGTTCCTATTGTTGCACACATGGACCCTATGTGTATTGATTAAAACTCTAAGTGTCTCAGTCTTTGATAGTGGTGAGCCCACCCAGGTATGTTAGAGCAATGTGCAGGTTCTTACCTTTTGTCTAACCGTCCAATGCCTGAAGAGATGAAGACACACTAAGAAAAACACCAAAATTCCATACCCTAAGTGCCCTATTGATTACAACGGTGAGCCCACACAGGTATGTTAGATCAATGTGCAGGTTCTTACATCTCGTCTTTCCGCCCAACAATTGTGGACTAAGAACACTCTATCATCAAAAAAACAACTTGGCTGACTGTATCGTCAACTTCTATCCCCAGAAAAGGCACCAAAATGTAGTGTTGTTTTATTCATCCTAATTGACTGAGGCTGCAACATTTAATTGTCAACCCAGGGTAGGTCTTGCTGTTTGAATGGATTTTGCATTGTTTGTGTCGATACACTATGTTAGCGCCTGGAATTCAGCTAGGCTGAGATAGACAAACTCTCAAGGCTACATCAAACCATTTTACCTCGTAGCTAGCCCTACGAGGTATGAGAAGGCTCTCTCGGGTCAGATTCAATAGATCTTTCAATATGATTAGGCTGACCAATTAATAATAAATATTTTAGGCTAGTAAATTGATAAGGGGGTTGATTTAATGATTTTTTGGGGTTTTTGGTGGCAATTGGTGGAAGTGCAATTCAAGGTGCGGGGATTGAGCACAGTTTTCACAGGGGGATCTAAGGGGTAAGGTAGGAATGAGTGCTGATGCCTTAATTTGAGATGGATGATCAGAGATGATAGAGGAGAAGCTAAAGAGGGCAAACACACAATTCGAATCCTCTCTAGACAGTAGAAAACATTAAAATTGAACAAACTAAAAAGCTGAGCATGTCAAAACATGAGTTCAAACTTTACCACTTCATCTGTCCAATTTAGAAGCATAAGAGAGATGTGAAACACATAAACAATCTTACAAGAACATGTAGAGAACACACCATCAACAATCAGATCCACAAGAATCCTCAAAGATGTCTGTAAAACCCTGGCTTTCCTTGCCTTCAATTGCAGAAATAGATGCACAATATACAATAAAGCTTCCTTACACAAGAGTCCAACCATGAAAATGAGAAGGAGAGAGCATAATATAGACCTCCTAGACCATCTAACTCCTTTCCCCACCTCTAGGGGTCGAGCTCAGCTTCCTAGGAGCAGTTTCAACTAATTCTAAACTAAGAACTAGAAAATAGGCAGCCCAACAACTTGCCTCTATTACTTAGCTAACTCATCCATGCATTAATTATTCACTATTTACATCAAAGAAGCTTCTAGAAGAGTAAAGAAAGATAAAACCTATCAAAGTGCCATGAAAATATTACATTCATCCATCATCTAGAAGTAAAAATGGTCAACCATAGTCAAAACAGTGTTTTTTGACCGAAAATGGCAATTCTGGCAAATCTGGAAGTTCTGGTCGCACCCCTGGAAGTTCTGGTCGTGCCCCTTTGCAGCTACTTTTGAGTGGGCGCCACTGATCCAAATCAGGTGCAAAATGCTCATTGGAAAGCTTGGTCTGTCCACTTTCCATCCCAAGTGGAATTTCTGAATTTGGTGTTGATTTGACCCCTCAAAAACCATTTCTCCCAAGGTCACTTTCTGCAGCTCAAAAAGTGGGCAGAAAGTCATTTTTTAGGTGTATTTTGAGCTTTTGGAGGCTCAAAACTCAAAATCAGGCTTCTCCCAAGTATTGGTAATTTTCCTCTTTGCATGCCCTTTCAAAAAATGCCAAGTTTGCAAAATTCCGAGCAGCCCTTCAAACTGGTCTCACCCGGGGTGAGACCAGTTCTTGGGAAAAACCTGTAAAATGCACAAAAAATTCACAAATGACAAAATTTTCTCCAAATTTCTTGAAATTTGGGCTGGGAGTCCCCAATCAAGTACCATGCTCAGTCAAAGAGGCTTTAGCCAAAATTTGGAGTGGATCGGGCGTTTTCCTTCGTTTTTGTGCTTTGGCCAACCGTCCTTGGAGCACCTTCGTTCTCGCCGGTATTTTTGACATTTCTCTCAAACCATGACACCTGTGTAAAAAGTGAAAGAGGTTTTTCTTCCTTGGCATGTTGTGGACAAAAACCTCTCTCAATTTTGCAAAATTCATCTTTGATTGCTCTGGAACATCATTTGAGTGCGACTTGTCCCGATGTGTGAAGCAAGGAATTTTGTCGAAATGGAGCGAAATGAAGGGGATAGAGGGCTTCTAAATTCTTGGGGAAATTTTTGGGAGTGGGGAGGGATGTTAGGAAGCAGGGGAAAGTGGAATCTCAGAGATTGAGTGAGGGGAAGGGGTCGAAAAGTTCAAAACACAGGCCAAACCTAGGAAATTGCCAGGTTGTAGCTAAAAACTAGGGTTTGTGGAAAAATGAGGATTTTGGGGGATCTGAGTGTTGGGAAGTGTTTGATAAGGTACTTTAAGGATAGGGGAAGGTGTATGAACATCAGGAAACAAGTTTTTTCGGTGATTTGACCATCCAAGAGAAATCGCCTTCAAAACCCTAGGAGAGGGAAATGACTTTGCCTAGGTGGCAACTGAAGCATGAACAAGGTGTGAAATGACTCATTAGACATTGACATGATAATGACAACCCTCTGAATGATGATAGACTCAGCTGAATGATGACATGGACTGACATTTGGGCAAACCCTAGACCTAATGCTTAGTGACCAAATTTTGCTTGAAAACTCTTTGAAATGACAAAATTTGACCTTGACACTTCAAAATCACTTTGTAAGAGCACATTTGATCACTGAAGGAAGGCTGAAAAGACTGACACTAACATTGGCTCCAATGGGGATGGTAGCTCCTTGGAGGTGCCAAGAACCTCAGACCTCTGGGAGAGCAGACCAGTGCCTTACAATTATTGGGCAATGGAGTCAAAACTCAAGCTGAAATGCATGACTGAAAACCAACTCAAACTAACTTAACAACAAGACTGAAAATGGACTAACAAAGGACTCATGACTCAACTAAAAACTGACTCAATACTTAAACATAATCGACCAACTGAAAATGATGCTCAAAGTGGAGCTTATTCATCACAACCTACTCTAACAGTTTCATTCATCACCTGATCAAGTGAAATGAAACAACCAATGCAACCAAGTAAGTATCTCATCTGCTGTTTGAAATCTCCGCAAGTTCTCACTGATGACCAACAAGAGAGAACTACTGAAAGGCAACTCCCATGACAATTTAGAAACAGATCCATTGAATGATATAAATTCTCTATCCGCCTCCAAAAACACTGCATAAGGATCTTGAAATTCAAGCACATTGGAACTTAGCTCATACAATGGAGTACTTCTCTTTTCCTCATACCATGCATGCAAACTTTGATCTGAGCCTTGTGATGAGACCCCTGCTGAAAATGACGAAGAAACTGGCTGCCAGATCAAATTCATATCAGCATATTTTTCAAGCTCACACATAGTAAATGGAGAAAGACTTTGACTGCAAACCTCATCCAAAACATCAGCTATTAGATCATGAAAAACTTGAAAAGACTGCTGCAATGTATCCATTGAAAATGCATGACATCCTTCTAGCTGTTCATTTTGTTCTTGAGAGATTTTATGAGAATTCTGCCTTATAAACTGAAATGCTTCGAAACAAAAGGGTATAGAATCTTCCTGCATCATCGCATCATGTATTTCATCTTCCACAACTTCATCTATAATCTGACCTTCATCCTCAACATTAAAACTTAGTGATTGTTGATTTGTTATAGGTTTTTCATTTGAAGATGTACTATGCAATCGACCCTTCAAAAACTGAATTGATTCAAAACAGAATGGTACAGAGTCACCTTGAATCATTAAATCAGCTGCAATTTGACAATCAATGGCTTTCGGGGGTTGTAAATCTGAATATGAGAAGTCTTGAACAAAATTTTAATTGCCCTCAAGATGATCTAAATCAAGACTTGTTGACATTTGATTTTTGATTGCATGGTAGTTATCTCGGATGAACTGACATGAATAAAAAAAAAAGGCAAAGATCCTTCACTTACTTCAAAATTTGCTGCACTTTCCTCGTCACTGTCATAGCTGATATATGATGGTTGAACATTGTATTCAAGCTGCTGAAAATGAACTTCTTCCTCCCACAAACGAGTTGCTGATTTGTCTGCAAGATTATCTTCTGTTTGGAGAACATAATCATCATCATACTCATCAAACTGAGGCAAATCATCCATATAAAGCACGTCATCAAACATACATGTCATATCAACAGTTCTTTCTTCTCCAAGATGATCTACAAAACAATCATTATCAGATCTATGACAACTAGGGTAAGAAACAAAATGTTTTGGATCAACAACTTGTTCTTCTTCAATCAGCGAGCCATGATCTTGAACATCATAAGCATTTCTTGTGTTGATCTTGTCCATCATCTTTTCCACTGCACTTACCAAAATGTCAAGTTTCACCTCTAAAGATGTTGATTCGACCGGATCTATGTTTTTCATCTCTTCTTCCTTCATTCTTGCCCTTCGGAGCAGCAAATGAGCCTCTACACTTACTGCACTATTTTGCATCTCGTGAAGTGTTGCAATATTCTTTTCTCTCAGCTGAAACTCCATCTCCGGATCAAACGCACCCGGATAGTGCAGGAGAGCAGATCTAGGAGAAGGTCTAATATCAACTGGCATCGCATAATAAACTTGGTTAAATCTCGCTGAAAACTGTTGTACTGTCTCCCCTGGCAATCTTTTCAACTGATTATACTCTTCTACAATCAAGAAAAGGTTCTGCCCAATCATCCACCTGTCGAGAAAAACTTTGACGAACTGCTGGAAATCTGAGATGCTTGCATCAGGCAGGGTTTTGAACCAACTCTTCACTTTGACTTGTAAAGAAAGAGCAAAAAGCCTTATACTGACATCTTCATCATCAACTTCAAAAAGATCTAGAAAATTCTCAAAATTCTGGACATGTTGCTCAGCATTGACATTCTTACATTCACCATCAAACATCGGCAAGTATAGATCATATTTTTTGGGGAAAACATGAAGAACAGAAGGCAAAACAAGAGGTTTATACCGATCTGGAATTTTACAAGGTATAGGGGTATGTACAGCAGGTATAGGATCAGTCTTGGTTTCTTGAGATTCATCACAAAATTCGAAAAAAGGATCTTGATCAAGCTCGAAGGCATGCAAATCTTTGGTTTTCACACTTTTCAAAGGGAAAGAATCAATTGCAGGCCGAGGATCTCTTCTCAAGCACAATATACTTTGCAAAGCCTTCTTGACCTTCTTGGGAAAAGAGAAGAAATAATTTAGAACAAAGAACAAAATATCTTGGATGAAATTCCAACTTGAGTACCTGATCTGTTCATGTTGTCCTTTCATGTTTCTGTTGGTCGGGATCATCCTCCAGTGGAGTCTTTGGATCTGATCTTGAAAATGATTTAGAGTCGCCAAGTGAATGATTTCAGCCTTGTCAGTGTCTGATCGTTGTTCACCATCAACAATCAGATCTGAACTTGATATATGTACTGGGGTAAAATGCGAATGAAGTGTTGTATTCACAAACTCACGGAGATTGACTGAAGCAGCGTTTATCTACTAACGCTGATGTAAAACAAGAGCGTTTTCGAAGGCTTCTGGCGTAACTTCAGGCTCCGTCTAAGACTTACGAAACAAACACATCAACACACAAACAATTTTGTTCTCCCCAGTATGGTCGCCAATATGTTAGCGCTTGGAATTCACCTAGGCTGAGATAGACAAACTCTCAAGGCTACATCAAACCATTTTACCTCGTAGCTAGCCCTACGAGGTATGAGAAGGCTCTCTCGGGTCAGATTCAATAGATCTTTCAATATGATTAGGCTGACCAATTAATAATAAAGATTTTAGGCTAGTAAATTGATAAGGGGGTTGATTTAATGATTTTTTGGGGTTTTTGGTGGCAATTGGTGGAAGTGCAATTCAAGGTGCGGGGATTGAGCACAGTTTTCACAGGGGGATCTAAGGGGCAAGGTAGGAATGAGTGCTGATGCCTTAATTTGAGATGGATGATCAGAGATGATAGAGGAGAAGCTAAAGAGGGCAAACACACAATTCGAATCCTCTTTAGACAGTAGAAAACATTAAAATTGAACAAACTAAAAAGCTGAGCATGTCAAAACATGAGTTCAAACTTTACCACTTCATCTGTCCAATTTAGAAGCATAAGAGAGATGTGAAACACATAAAAAAACTTACAAGAACATGTAGAGAACACACCATCAACAATCAGATCCACAAGAATCCTCAAAGATGTCTGTAAAACCCTGGCTTTCCTTGCCTTCAATTGCAGAAATAGATGCACAATATACAATAAAGCTTCCTTACACAAGAGTCCAACCATGAAAATGAGAAGGAGAGAGCATAATATAGACCTCCTAGACCATCTAACTCCTTTCCCCACCTCTAGGGGTCGAGCTCAGCTTCCTAGGAGCAGTTTGAACTAATTCTAAACTAAGAACTAGAAAATAGGCAGCCCAACAACTTGCCTCTATTACTTAGCTAACTCATCCATGCATTAATTATTCACTATTTACATCAAAGAAGCTTCTAGAAGAGTAAAGAAAGATAAAACCTATCAAAGTGCCATGAAAATATTACATTCATCCATCATCTACAAGTAAAAATGGTCAACCATAGTCAAAACAGTGTTTTTTGACCGAAAATGGCAATTCTGGCAAATCTGGAAGTTCTGGTCGCGCCCCTTTGCAGCTACTTTTGAGTGGGCTCCACTGATCCAAATCAGGTGCAAAATGGCTCATTGGAAAGCTTGGTCTGTCTACTTTCCATCCCAAGTGGAATTTCTGAATTTGGTATTGATTTGACCCCTCACAAACCATTTCTCCCAAGGTCACTTTCTGCAACTCAAAAAGTGGGCAGAAAGTCATTTTTTAGGTGTATTTTGAGCTTTTGGAGGCTCAAAACTCAAAATCAGGCTTCTCCCAAGTATTGGTAATTTTCCTCTTTGCATGCCCTTTCAAAAAATGCCAAGTTTTCAAAATTCCGAGCAGCCCTTCAAACTGGTCTCACCCGGGGTGAGACCAGTTCTTGGGAAAAACCTGTAAAATGCACAAAAAATTCACAAATGACAAAATTTTCTCCAAATTTCTTGAAATTTGGGCTGGGAGTCCCCAATCAAGTACCATGCTCAGTCAAAGAGGCTTTAGCCAAAATTTGGAGTGGATCGGGCGTTTTCCTTCGTTTTTGTGCTTTGGCCAACCGTCCTTGGAGCACCTTCGTTCTCGCCGGTATTTTTGACATTTCTCTCAAACCATGACACCTGTGTAAAAAGTGAAAGAGGTTTTTCTTCCTTGGCATGTTGTGGACAAAAACCTCTCTCAGTTTTGCAAAATTCATCTTTGATTGCTCTGGAACATCATTTGAGTGCGACTTGTCCCGATGTGTGAAGCAAGGAATTTTGTTGAAATGGAGCGAAATGAAGGGGATAGAGGGCTTCTAAATTCTTGGGGAAATTTTTGGGAGTGGGGAGGGATGTTAGGAAGCAGGGGAAAGTGGAATCTCAGAGATTGAGTGAGGGGAAGGGGTCGAAAAGGGCAAAACACAGGCCAAACCTAGGAAATTGCCAAGTTGTAGCTAGAAACTAGGGTTTGTGGAAAAATGAGGATTTTGGGGGATCTGAGTGTTGGGAAGTGTTTGATAAGGTACTTTAAGGATAGGGGAAGGTGTATGAACATCAGGAAACAAGTTTTTCCGGTGATTTGACCATCCAAGAGAAATCGCCTTCAAAACCCTAGGAGAGGGAAATGACCTTGCCTGGGTGGCAACTGAAGCATGAACAAGGTGTGAAATGACTCATTAGACATTGACATGATAATGACAACCCTCTGAATGATGATAGACTCAGCTGAATGATGACATGGACTGACATTTGGGCAAACCCTAGACCTAATGCTTAGTGACCAAATTTTGCTTGAAAACTCTTTGAAATGACAAAATTTGACCTTGACACTTCAAAATCACTTTGTAAGAGCACATTTGATCACTGAAGGAAGGCTGAAAAGACTAACACTAACACACTACAACCAAGAATAAAAAATAGAAAAAAGAGTAAAATATGTTGTTGAATAAAATTGCAAAAATAAAATCATTCATGTAGAAATAAAAACACTCCACAGAATTGAAACCACATTTCGAAATTACCAGAGTAAGGGCGCACCACACATTAACTAATGACTACACTAGTTGGTCACTATCTTTCTATTCATTTAAATTGGTATAATAGCAAAATATAATCTGGAACAAACATGGATAAAATTCACAATTTCTACAACACAAGGAGAAAACCATATGACAATAAACGAAACAATAATGTACACTACATCTACTACTTCAGTACCTGCTAAAGGGCAGGGCCATTCTTCCCTAGTAGGGGCACAGGGATAACACGATATTAATTAACGAATCAGATGAAGAACAGTAACAACATCATCGTAGTGATTTAATATTAGAAATAATTCTGAGTTACAGAAGAAGAGTGACAATGTTTTTTTATCTATTGTCTTTGTACATAGGAAATCAAGTTTCTTTTATAATTATTACATGCCCGAAATTAGGAATAGATCGGTGATGAAAATCTCACGATTCTCATGCTGATAAAAAATAAAAGTAGTTACAACTTATTTCTAAATACAAATATATAATGGTTAGGATTGCATCCACTTGGGTATGTTGCTTCCAAAATAAAAAATTCATACTGCCCGAGAGATGTTATGTGGAATAGTACCCACAACTTGCCAACTTCGGTGTAAAAACATCCTGCGAGTGAATAGGGGTTCAGAATGTAACGATAATTGTTGGCGACAACATCCTGTAACATCATTCAATTTGTAAGAACAACGTGTAACAACATACAGGGTGTAACAATGAATTGCTCTTCCCTGCTCTGAAATTGATCAGCATTGTCTATTTACTCCATAGCCTTATTCCCCTGAGCAACACCTGAAAGGGAGAAGAGCTTCCAAAATACTCCTCCAATGCTCACCCCAGTTAGCCACAAAAAGGTAATAAAGTATCCTATTATTCAGAAAAATATAGAAAAATAACATAATAGTGGAATGGGTTGTAAAAGTGAGAAAAAGAGTGATTAATGATATAAAGTTCATGGGAATGGATGATAAGAGGATTAAAATTGGGGAAAGAAGATAGAAAAAATATGTAAAAAGTCACACCCAACAATAAGATCGTCAGAAGAATGAAGTCTTGATAGAAAATCTGCTACTTGGTTATCTCTTCCCGGTCGATCTAAAACAATGATATTAAATTCTTGCATTAATAACAACCATCTAGCATTTCTACCTTTAGTAATTTCTTTGTTCATTAAAATATTTAACAACTAAATGATCTGTATGGATAAATACTTGATAACATGTTATATAATGCCTAAATTTATTCACTGCATGGACAACAACTAGCATTTCTTTTTCGGTTATTGTGTAATTTAATTCTATCGGCGTTAAATTTTTGGTTATGAAATAAATGGCACAGTTCAACTAATTTTATTTTTGTCCTAGAGATGCTCCTATTGTTGTATTTGATGCATCAATAGATATATGGAATGTAAATGACCAATTTGGTCCTCTGAGAATGGGTGTTATAGACAAGTTTTCTTTCAATTTTTCAAATGCATTTTGACAATTTGTAGTCTATTGAAACTCAATGTTTTTTTCTAGTTTGAATAAGGGTAAAGCTATCTCACTGAAGTTTTCAATGAATCTTCTGTAGTAGTCTGCATATCCCAAGAAACTTCTTACTTCTTTCTGTGTTTTTGGTGGTATTAAGTTTACAATGACTTGTATCTTTGTTGGGTCTACATTAATTCCAGAAGAAGAAATGTGGTGTCCTAACACTATCCTTTCAGTGAGCATCATAAAACATTTTTCATTGCTGAGGGATAAGTTTATCTCTATTCATATTTTTAGAACTTTTTCAATATTATTTAAACAATCATCAAATGCATTTCCATAAACAATAAAATCATCCATGTAAACTTCAACACATTCATGTATAAGATTTGCAAAGATAGTTAAGACTTCTCTTTGAAATGTAGCAGGTGCATTACATAGTCCAAAAGGAAAAACATTGTAGGCATATGTACCCCATGGACAAGTAAATGTGGTTTTATCCTGATCCTCTAATGCTATCTTCATTTGATTGTATCCACTAAATACATCAAGAAAAGAAAATAGCTTTTTCCCTGCTAATGAGTCTAGTACTTGATCAATGGATGGTAGTGGGAAATGATCTTTCAATGTTTCTTTGTTTAGTTCCCTATATTGCACACATATTCTCCATTTTCTATTTTTCTTTGGTACACAACTAAAGGAGAAACCCGTTGACTATTAGAGATAGGGTAAATAAATCCTTCCTGTAATAGTTTTTGCAACTCTTCTTTCACTATCTCTTTCATCATTGGATTCATTTTTCTTTTTGGTTATTTTATTGGCTCGATTGTTTCATCTGTGTAAATGTGATGGATACATGTTTTTGGATGGATTCCTTGCATGACTGTATAGTTCCAGGCAAGATATTTTGAATATTTCTGTAATAATGCAATTATCTGTTGTTCTTATGATGATTGTATATTATTACCAATATTTAGATTCTTTCCCAGATTAATTTCAACATTTTTTTTTTTAGAATTGGTAATTGAGTTTATAGGAAAAAATCTTTGAAATGAATTCTACAATGATTGAATAGTACAATTTTCCTGAAAACATTGATTTGAAACATGATTTGCAGCTTCATATTGTGTTATTCGTAATTGTTCAGAAATATCAGGTTCTGAGATAAAAAGTTCTATTAAATCCTCATTTTCTTCCTCTTCTCTAAAATTAAATGCTTAATTAATGCTTAAAATAGGTTGAGTTTTCTCTTGTTCATCATCAAGCCATGATAGTAAAGGAGTTTGAGCAGGATGATAGAGTGTAATATGTTTCCTTTCATCTCCATGTGCTATGATCATACTTCCTGATCTGTATCCAATGAAGACACATGTTGTGGTTAATCATGGCCTGACAATAATTAAAGGATGGCCTCCTAGATTTTTTTGGTTGCAAAATCAAAAAATCTATAGGGTATTCCCATGAATCCAAAGAAACAATGATGTCCTAAAGTATTCCTTCTGGTACAACTTTAGATCTATCTGCAAGTTATAAAATTGTAATAGTAGGTTAGATATTTGACAATTTTAAATACTTCATAGTTTCTATTGTCATGACATTTATAACAGCTCCTAGATCAATTAAAGTTTTAGGAAATGAAAAGTTAGTGATTGAAATAGTAACCATAGGTATCCTAGGATCAATATATTTTTCAATTTTTGTTTTTGTAGACATGAGACTAGCTAATTTTCCAATGACTTGGATTGTGGGTGAATCTTTTTTCTTTCTGCCAGCTTGCTTAATGCATAAATCCTTTATTGTTTTTATATAAATTGAAATTTCTTTAATGGATTGCAAAAAAATAATTTTGAC
This sequence comes from Pinus tabuliformis, assembly GCA_031772625.1. Lineage (NCBI taxonomy): Eukaryota > Viridiplantae > Streptophyta > Pinopsida > Pinales > Pinaceae > Pinus > Pinus tabuliformis. The sequence goes on along the minus strand of CM062809.1, from coordinate 849,501,809 downwards.
ATAAGAATTCTTTAATTCATCTATAATATCAAATTCAAGAAGAGAAATTAAAGGACTATGATCCACTAACCTTTCTGCGAAAGGTGGTGTTTGAGTCATCATAGTTTTACTTTTCTGAATTTGATTCCTTGGATTAGATTTTTCAGATTGTTCTTCTATGATTGGTGGATAATATTTTTGTTGTACTTTTCCAGACCTCAAGTGGATGTTTTTAATAGGAAGAATAGAATATGTAGGAAATAATGTTTCTTCTTCCATATTATATGCTAGCCTTTCTACTATATTACTCGGATTTGCTGCTCGCTGAGCTAGTAATTGAGTTACTCTGGGTGGTGGTTGATTAAACGACAATTGAAGCTGCTGAAGTTGAGTTAGTGCAAGCATTGATTGTTGTGTAAATGGATTTCATTGAGTGAATTGTTGGAATTGCTAATATGGGAATGATTTTTTGGGATATGGCTATTGATATGATTGATAAGGTTGATATTGTTGAGGGTAAAATTGTTGAGGAGGTTGATCTCCATAATCATATCCTTACCAAATTTGTGAAGGTTGGTTTTGGTTTTGTTGAGGAGGCGAAACCTGTCATAGTAAAGGAGGATTCCATGAATTTTGGTATTGAAAATTTTGGGGAATTTGTTGAGGAAACTATTGAGATGTACCTGCAAAATGTGGTTTCCAAGCTCTTCTTGGTGCCATATAATAAAATCCTTCAGTTTCTTCTAATCGACATGCTTGCAGCTCTTTTAATTTTGGAGAATCATCTGTAACATGATTTTCTATATATAGTCCACAAACATGTGTATTATCCAAAGGAAATTCTCGTAAAATATACTTCTTCCTACACTTATGACAAAAGATTGACATTATTTGTTTTCCTTCTTGTTGTTTCTTCTTTTCTTTTAATACATAAACTTGTCTTCCTAAGGTACTCAAAAGATCTATTTTAACGTTTTCTAACAAACTCCCTATTTCTGCTCTTGTGACTCCTCTTGTTGCTGATTTAGAAGCTCTAGAAGTTATATCTCTTTTTCCTGTTTTGGTTCTACCTCTCGGGTACTTTTGACATAATTCAACAATCTCATCAAATGGTAAGTATGAAATGTCTCCTTTACCCATCACATTGACAATATCAAGATATTCATTTCATATTCCTTTGAGAAAAATTGTTCTAATGGTATCAGGATTTAGAGGATGTTGTTTGGAATTTTACAAGTTGTAAATAAATCATTCTAAATATTCTTCCAAATTATCATCTTATTGTTGAGACATTCTAAAATTATATTTTTTTGAATATCTAGGTCTTCAATAGGCTTGATATTTCTAAAAACAAATTCTTCATTTCTTCCCAAGAAGTAATAGAGTGTTATTGTAATCCCATAAACCATTTTAATGCAGCAGCTTTAAGAGTAATAGGAAAAAGATGAAGCTTATGCTTATCATTAGTGTAACCATAAGTTCTACATAAGATATAAAATTCGAACATGAATGAATCAGGATTTTCAGAGGGTATTCCATAGAAATTTGGTAAAACTGAAGGCGGAATATTCTTCATTTTTACTTCTTCTCCGAGAATTGCTCTAGTATCCACAATTGGAAATCCAAAAGTAACTTCCTCTTCATTTTATTCATCGTGTATTCTCTTATGATCATATTCTCTTTTGACATCTTTTTCTATTTTTCTTTCTCCTTTCCTTCCTACGTCTTCTTATCTTCCTCTTTGTCATTCTTTTTGTTTCTTTTCATATTGTAACCTTTATTCTGGAGTGAGGATGGTAGATCCTTGCCCTTCTTTTGACATATCTTTTTCGGTAGTTTCAAATGTTTCAGTATCAAATTGATATTCAACTTGTTTTATTTGTTCAAAGATAGGTTGATTTATTTGTTCAAGAATAGGCTGATCAATTCGTTTTCTTATTTCATTTTGTTTTCCTATTGAAGGTATTTCTATTTTTTATTTCTTTCTTTCACTTCATAAGCTACCAAAGTTTGTCTTTTAATAAGAGTTAACTTTTGTCTTGAAAGTTGTTTTTCTTCTAATTGTTCCAAAGTTGGTTTTCCAGCAACTGGTGTAGTTAATTACCATGGAGGTAGACTTGCTACTACCAATGGTTTAGTAGTTGGGGGGTCTTTTTTTATGTGTCTACCATTTTCATCTCTATATCTAGGCATAAATTACCATAATGAAAAACCATATTTATTTTTATGTTTTTGTTTCTATTTATATTTTTTATATTTTCTAAATGATCTGCCTAATAAGTTATATCCAAAATATGATTCCCCAGAAACGGTGCCAAAAATTTAAGCTCAATTTATTGTGTAAATTAAAGCATGTATTTTACTATCAATCCAGGTTGGTAATCTTAGAAGAAAACCACAATTTATGGATTTTTGGATAAGAACTAATATAGAAAATAGTTATGAGAATGAAAATGCATATTATAAATATAAATCACTCTTCAGAACTTAAGAAAAAATATTTAAGTCTATTCCATAAAAACATACATGATTGGTCAATGAAATTATACTATTTTAGAAAAACAAAGAAGAAGCTATTTTCAAAGAGACCTGGTTGTCCTCCCTCAATATTTCTATAATGACATTGCTAATATCTAAGTAAGCATAAGAGAATGTAATGAAAGCATAATAATTTAATCTATGAAATCTTGAAAGAAGTGAATCGTGTTCAATCTTAGTCCTACCGCATGGAGAAGAGGCTCTTTTCTAAGAGGCCTAGTTGTCTTTCCACATTCAAGCTAATTGCTAAAAGGAAACAATCCTCGCTTAACACATGCCATAAAATGAATTCACATTAAATATATTTACAACAAATTAATGTAATAAACATGGAAAACTGAATTAACATATGCACAAATATGAACACCATACAATAAAGTGTACTTAGCTTTGTATGGGGGCCCTCCAACCTTGTTAGTACAATGCTAAAATACTCAGCTACAACAACTCATTCATTCTAGAAAATACAAAGAAATCATGAGACAAAATCTTTTCCTTCAATTATCTCAAAATAATAATATTTAAGTTTTTCTACATGTTCTAATTACGAATCCCTCTCTTTAAATAGGAAAAATAATAACCATATAAGCAAAAAAGTCTGAAAAAACCATAATTAATTTTATCCCACTTCATCAAGTCAAAGCCATTCATTAGCTACAAGAAATCTAGAAAAATTGCAAAAAATCCTAAAACTTCCCTTTTTAATAGGAACTTCTAGGTGACAAGTAAAGTGTGACCAACATTGGTCGAGCCTGTATTTGCTCATTTTGACCGAACCAATAGATTTTCATTCATACAGGTGCACATTCGTACATCTGTGGTCGAGTCTATATTTGCTCACATGTATGAATGTTTTATATTGTTAAGTATAACTTAAGGCACTCAAGTAGGCAAAAATAATTAACTAACATTGGAATATAAGCAAGGTCTTGGGTAATAGTGTAAAACGCGACACAACCCCAGGATAGGGCTGCGCGAAGGCAGTGTATCAAGTTGTGAGGAACGGGAAGGTATGTGAAGCAACCTGCGCATAAGGAGAAACCAAAAACTAGTCAAATTCATTAGACATCTCCAGGGTGCTTAAACCTGGTTCTAGAACTTTCCCATACTACTTCGGGTGAGACCTCAATCCGCACTACGCGAACTGTTGCCAAAAGGGCCAATAGTACCAAGATTTGTTTGGCTAATTAACTCTGAACCTGGGTCATGCCCTAACAGGCCAAAAAATGGTTTCCTTGCCGAGTCCGGGATCTGCATAGATATGTCTGATGTTGTATCACTGGAATCCAACAAACAAAGGAATTGAAGAGTGGTTGGACAAAAATATTCACGAGTTCGCGGTGCAGGAAAATAGGAATCTACGATTGTTAAAGCAAGAGTGGTTAGATTGCTACTTATATAGAAATCCACAAAATTTTCCTCGCATTCTTCCTCATTGATTTGTACAAGTGGATCACGAGCCTAGCAGATATCCAAAGAAGGTGTAAACTCAACAAACCTATTGTGTGGATTCCGGAGTTGGTGCGCAGGCTGGATGCATCGGAAGATAGGATCGCACGCGTTGTCGATCATTGGTTGGATTAGATCATAGGAGGGTTCATCACTAAATTCGTGGTAGATACTTCGGTCAATTATAGCGAGGCAGAATGACGCTTCGTCAAGGGACCTCGAGGTAAGTACATTAAATATTTGAACACCTGGATTAAAATGCTACTGTGTGAAAAGTGTCTTATGTGACTAAATTGATGTTTGGGGCTACGCGGAGTGGGAGGATCTACAAAAATGAAGGTAGCACAGAAGTAGAAACTAGCGCTTTTGATTTTACCTCCACACGAAGGCGAGGAAGAACTCACGAAGGTTTCATCAAGAAGTGTGATCAATATGATAAAGCAGAGGATTCCGTTGATCTGATTATGAGATTTTAGACAATTATTAAGGTATTACAGACTCATGTGCAGGGAATTCCTATGTTAATTTGTGCAATGGATCGATAAGATTGCAAAATACATGGAAAATGAAGCAGTTAAAGAACATAATAGACAACACACATAAACACAACAAGTTTAATAAGGATTTCACCCAACACTCCTGGGCTATGTCTCCTGGTCTAGCCTTCAGTGGTGACCTCTAATTATGTCTTCAAAACAGAGTTTTACAAAAATATGAGCTCAAATTGAGTATCCATAATAAATACAACAATAAGAGTTTTGCTTGAACCCCTCAAGCCTCTTTGAGTACACAGACTCTTTCTATCACTCCCTGTCTCTATCTTTGCTTTGTCTCAACACTACCTGTCTCTGTTTGCTCTCTATCTATGGCTTTAAAGCTAATCTGCATTGTCTGTTCATTTCTCCTTGTCGGGCTATTTAGCTTCCCGACCTCTGTCCACTGAGATCCCCCTCTGAGCATTAGCAACCATTACTAAATGCTTCCAGGGATGGTGGCCACCTTTACTGTAATGGAATGGGTCATCGGGCCCTTGAAATCCTTCGAAATCGTCGTTCTCTGTTTACATAGAGAAATACATTAAAACACAGGAAAAGTCTACCCAAAACTGTTAATCGGTTTTCAAATATCCATAATTCCGCCTTATACTCCTATCAGGTCCGCCTGTATACTGACATCGCATCTCCACCATTGATTTGGGAGATCCAGATCCAACGGCTGTGGTTCATTTCAGGCGGCCCTTTCATACGGGGGTTAACTGCTAGATGAGGGTGGTTTTCTCTCTCCTTAGCCTAGACATGTGGCAGCCTTTGTATGGGATTGGGCGGAGCCCGGCCCAAACCACTTACCGCCCATGGCCTACCCGAAATCCTACCTGCTTCCTTTGTATTAAAAAAATACATTAAACACTGAAATCTTGCTCATTTCGGACTTGAAATAGTATTCAACAACATTAATAAACCCTTTCGGGTCTGTAATATCGCACCGGGCGCATTTCCTTTGTAATCCATTCATTTGGTGGAAATGTGAAATACAAAGGAAATTGTTGCTTTCCAGATTTCAAAATATATAGAATATCGTCTATAATCTTATCAGGTCCGACTATCGCTGTTATCATTATTATCGGCCCCGCTCCATTGAAATGTGCCAAAGCGATATTGTGATGCGATTTATCACAATCACATATCACACATACCCAGAGCCATCGTAAGTGCTAGTTTGCATTTGCCGATAGCGATACTGCAATGCAACTTGGGTCGTTGATCTGCGCACTTGATTGACAGTCCTCGTTGACCTCACCGAAATCTTGCCTCTTTCCTTTATATTAAAAAATGAATTAAACACTGAAATCCTGCTCATTTTGGACTTGAAATAGTATTCAAAAACATTAATAAACCTTTTCAGGTCCGTAATATCGCATCGAGCGCATTTCCTTTGTAATCTATTCATTTGGCAGAAATGTGAAATACAAAGGAAATTGCCGCTTTCCAGATTTCAAAATATATAGAATATAGTCTATAATCTTATCGGGTTCGGCTATTGCTGTTATCGTTATTATCAGCCCTGCTCCATTGAAATGTTCCGACGCGATATTGCGATGCGATTGATCGCAATCGCATATCGCACATACCCCTGCCCATCGTAAGATCTCCTTTGCATTTGGTGATAACGATACTGCGATGTAACTTGGGCCGTTGATCTGTGCACTTGATTGATGGTCCTCTTGACCCTGCCGATTGCTGTCATGTATTCCTTGTGGTCTCCGTCGATAGCCTCCCTTTGCCACCGCCGATTGCGATTCACCGATCGGATATGGACCGTTGGTCGGCCAAATCTGACGGCTCCGATTCAAAGTTTCTTTGACCGCTGATAAGCCTGTTTTTCAATGTTTTCTGAATGTTTTTTCCTCTCAATAGTGTTATCCGTTTTCTTTAAATATTTTTCTCATGCGATAGTTTCAAGCGTTTAGAAGATTTTGAAGACTTAGAGGGTTTTCTAGGATCCATTTGGATCATCCGCGCATACCACCCCCACCCACACCACCACCGGTTTCACCATCTTCATCCTTGACCTCACCCATACCACCTCCGCCACCAGCGTGAAGCAGCGTGGCTAGCGCGATAAAGCTACCAGTGTTCTAGGGAGTAGGGAATGAAGATCCATACCAATTTTGGTTTGTGGTAAAAACAGTATAGGAAGCACAGGGTGTCACAGATGACAATATAAAGAAAGCAACGTTGGTCTCCACTCTGCAGGATTGCGCGTTGACTTGGTACATTAAACATTCCAATGACAACCCGAATGCGAGGATAGAAGATATCCAGACTGCGCTAAACAAATATTTTAGCAGGCCAAAATCGGAGGCACAATCAATCATTGGATTCAAGGAAATCACAATACTACTAGGCAAAACTGCGTGGGAGTTGGATCAAAGACTGAAGTGCACAATTCGTGAGGCGAACATGACCTTAACAAACAGGCAACACTGTGAATGGTTTGTAGCCTCATTAACGCTGCATCTACGAAACACGCTATCGCAACAAAGGCTAACCACTCATGCTGAAGCTTTGGAGGTCGTGATGAGATTCCACGAGACTCCAATACAAGATCCTTACCTGGGAGTCCAGCAGATTCACGCGTAGTTGAAGAACTTGTGCCTTGAGATGTAGAGTTTCAAACAAGACAAGACAGCTCGTCCAGGAGTGCGCAACGAGGTATGGTGCTTAAAGTGCAAGGGCTAGGGACATGACAAGGACCACTTCCCAGTTTTTGCGAATTATCTGATGGGAGGAGGACCAATGCCATTGATATCGGAGGCACAAGTAGGACCAAGCGCGACACCTGCATTGTGGTGCGTAATTTGTCATATTGGAGGGAAGCACGCTACAGATAACTGCCATCTATTACAAAAGTATACAGAGAATTCCCATCAATTGTTCTGTAATTTCTACAGGTTATTAGGCCATGGTGAACGCACCTATAGAAGTTATGAATTGATGATGGATCGAACTCCTACCTACAGATTTCAGGTTGAAACATGGCCCCTCAATCAAAATGCAGGAATGGTGCACACCAGATTTTAGGGGCGCATACAAGGTCAAGGTGGAATGGGACCAGGAAGAGGTCAAGGACAGTTGATATGTTACAATTGCAGAGGACCAAGGCATTATGCCCGCTATTGTACAAATTCAATGAGACCATCATGCGTATATTGTACGCAATTTTATCATGAGACAGAATATTTTCCCACACTGATAGCGAGGTTGCATGATAAAGGAGCACTCCTACCTCCCCCGACTCAGAACCTGCAAATAATGAGGTCTGAGCAGCGTGAGGAAGACCATAATGTAAATATTGTGTTTCAAAGTAGAATCACGACAGGGGATGACAAAGGCAAGCAACCCAAAGAGAGTACTTGAGTTTGCAAGGCTCCAACAAAGGGATCATAATTTGATTTGAAGCACGCTAAGGAGACATTCATGGAAGCTAAGGGGAGCTTTGAGGATGCCTCCACTACAGGAAGTAAAGATAGACTAGAACCGGAAATGGACCCATCGATGCTCACTACATTCTTGGAGACATGCATAAAGCTGTTGTGCGACATCAAAACTATGAAGGGGCTGCAATAACTCATCACTAGATGTGCTAGGACCGCGCCAGGAGAACCGCGAGTAGTCTGGAAGCTTGTGAAGCACACGATGCGGACATGAAGGGAGACGAGATTGACTACGCAGATCGGGGAATATGAAATGGATCTAGGATCGGACGTGAATTTTCTGTCAAAGAAGACATGGTAGTGCATGGGAAGGCCTGCGCTGCAATGGTCTCCTACCCAATTGCGAATGGCAAACGAGCAAAAGATCCTACCTATGGGAAGATTGCAGGGAATCACAGTAGATATCAAAGGTGCGAGCGTGCTAGCAAATTTCGAAGTAATAGAGATTGTTGATAACAACAATCCCTATCCCATGTTACTAGGAATAGATTGGGCCATTGACATGAATGGAGTGATAAATATAAAGAAGCACAAGATGATTTTTGAGAAAAAGTCACTATGCATAGTGGTACCTTTAGACCCAACAGAAGGATCGTGTTACACAGAACCAGTGCACGACAATGAAAGTGACGACGATATGGAATGCATCTACAAGATAACCGTGTGGAGTAAGATTGTGTAAATCCCACTATGATGGCCAAATATCTTAGGAGCATGAAAGTTCTTTCACATCATATTCTAACTAAGAAATAGAACAATGGCAGAACTGGTTACACGAGGTAACCACCCTAAACTGTAAAATGAATACAAGGTCACTGCGATGCATAGCAACAGATGTAAGGGATCTGCCTACGTACGATGGATTAGGTGGAGTCAAGGAGTACCTAAACAAATTTGAAAAAGTGCCGAAAGACTAGCATTTCGACACTCTGAAATGGGTACTGCGCGCTATGCCACAAGGTGGTGGGGTGTGCACAAAAAGATTCTTTAGGACTGACACGATTGCTGAAGGATGATGCACCTACAATTTGGGAAGCCTAAGATGCAGATAAAAGCCAACTATGAAGGACAAAACAGCCTGCAAGACCACATTTCCATATGGACACAGGCATATGGTGCACAACTTGCATGAAGGCACGTCATCCTCGTAGTAGGAAACACAATCGGTAAGTAGGGGCGGGCAAGACAATGGCGTGAACAACCCCTCCGTTTGGGACCAGGAAGTATGGTAAGACCAAGTGCGCAAAAGCATATTCACGCAGAAGCTTTTGACAAAGTACGCGAAGCACTGAACATGGTCCACCATGTGAAGCGGGCTGACTGGGACCTGTGCGTACCAGTAGTTCTCTAGGCATATAGGACTGTGTGTAAAACCGTAGCCGTGCAGGCACCGCCAAGGTTGGAGTATGAGGCAATTGAAGTAAGCCCTATAATACTTGGAGAACTTAGGCCATGCATTATCACACCAATGGATACGATTGTTCGTGAAAACTTGGAAGCAAAAATCCAACAAGGAAATTTTAGGCTCCAAGAACTTGAAAAAGAAAGGGTGCGATTAAGGAGGAAAAGCGCTTTGGTAGAAGCAAAAGTCAAGAAACTAGAAGATGAGATAAGGGACGAGTTTCTCGATAAGAAGACCATGGTGATAAATCGGGGTGCGCATGATTGTGCTGACAAGCTTGAGGACTATCGTCGTGAATTGATCCGTCTGATGCCTTGGCTTGGACCGTATATTACTAAGAGAATTAACCAGGGTGATGCGCTGTAGAGGATAAGGTGCACGACCCAGCTAGTAACGGTAAAAGGGAGATATTTCCTAGAAGGAATGTTGGATGATCGAAGGTAAATGCACATAGGTGGCACAACCACCTGACTAGCCAAGGAAGGAATAGTCTTAGTGCTCCAAGTAGTTGAAAGGAAGCGTAGGACTTGTAGGTTTTAACCCTGTACAGAAATTACCTGCATACAAATTCTTAAACAAAGAAAATAAACAATGCGAGAGCATAACCCATAAAACACATATGCACAGAGATTTTTCCCTGCATCCCAAAACCGGGACTACCAGCTTGATTTTTCATTATGTTCCTTTCAATGTTACAATACATATTATACATGCCGAAGCATTCAATACCATGGACCGAAAAACCATCGCGTCCAATACCATGTGCGAAAATCATGCACAAAACCATAGGTAGGTTCGCCCAACCTAATATAGGGTCCAAAAAAATCTTTCCCGGGGCGCTGCCCCGAACCCCGTAGAGGAGGGCTACCCGCCCCCCTCAAACCCCCCAGACAGGGGGGGCTGCCGCCCCCCCTGTGACCCCCCCGCTGCATAATCGGCGCAACGAAGGGGGGCTACCGCCCCCCTCTAACCCCCTGTTTAACTACGTCGATTAGTCGTGGAAAGAATATAACACAACCCAACAATCTCCCACTTGTTGTTTTCTTTCCACAAGGGGCCACAGGAGAGCTTAGTCATTTTTCCAGCCCTGAAACACCCATTGTTTCTCTACACCAAGAGAACTTCTCAGAGCTCACAGATTTTGTCAATGCATCTGCAGTATTCTTCAAAGTGTCCACCTTTACCAACAACACCTTTTTGTCTTCTATCATATCCCTCACAAAGTGATACTGAACATCAATGTGCTTTGTCTTTGAATGATAAGCAGGGTTCTTTGCCAAGAAAATTGCACTTTGGCTGTCACAGTCTATTCTTATAGCTCCCTGTACTAACCCCATACTTGAACACAATCTCTGCAACCAAACTGCTTCCTTGCTTGCATGAGTGGCTGCCATGTATTCTGCCTCTGTAGTTGATAGTGCCACTACAGATTGTTTCTTACTCATCCAACTGACTGCACCTCCAAATAGGTTAAATACATACCCACTTGTAGATCTTCTCTGATCCAGATCTCCAGCCCAGTCTGCATCAACAAAACCATGAATATCCAACACTCTGTCCAATCCTGGTCTTCCTTGGTAGCACAAACCATAATCACTAGTGCCATGCAAATACCTGAAAACCCGCTTCACTGCTGTCCAGTGTTCCTTCCCAGGTTTTGACATAAACCTGCTCAATACTCCCACTGCATGTGCAATGTCTGGTCTAGTACAGACCATTGCATACATCAGGCTACCGACTGCACTTGCATATGGAACACGGGACATGTCCTCTTCCTCTTCTTGTGTCTTGGGACACTGTTCAGCAGATAACCTCACACCTACAGGAATAGGAACCTTCACCGGTTTACTATCCTGCATATTAAACCTCTGCAGTATTGTCTCGACATACTTCGTCTGGTTTAACCAGAGCTTCCTCTTTGCCCGATCTCTTTTAATTTCCATGCCCAAAATATAGTTTGCAGCACCAAGATCTTTCATGTCAAATTTGGAGGACAATTGGGTCTTCAAATCCTGGATAATTTCTTTGTCATTTCCAACCAGCAACATATCATCCACATACAAGACCAGATAAATAACACGGCCACCAATTAATTTAAAATACACACAATGATCTGCTTTGCTTCTGGTGAAGCCAAGTCCCCGTATAAATGTATCAAATTTCTGATACCACATCCTTGGTGACTGTTTTAACCCATACAGAGACTTCTTTAACTTGCATACCAGTTCTTTCTTACCCTTCACCGAAAAGCCTTCAGGTTGCCTCATGTAGATTTCCTCTTCCAAATCCCCATGAAGAAATGTTGTCTTCACATCCATTTGTTCTACCTCAAAATCAAAATCAGCAGCAATAGATAAAAGTAATCTAATAGAAGCTACCTTGGCAACAGGAGAAAAAATATCACCAAAATCAATTCCCGGCACATGGGAATAACCTTTTCCTACCAACCGAGCTTTGTATTTCTCCACCTTTCCTTCTGCATTAGTCTTCTTCTTGAACACCCATTTGCTGCCAATGGGTTTCCTTCCAGCCGGCAGCTCTACCAGATCCCAAGCCTCATTTTTGTGCAAAGATGCCATTTCATCAACCATGGCCTCTTTCCAGAGTTTTCCATCCTCTGAATCCACTGCTTCCTTCACAGTTCTGGGATCATCATCAGTAACAGACAAAGCAAAATTTGAATTGAAAGTAGATGGACTATACCTTTCTGGCTGCCTTCTTTCTCGACCTGATCTTCTCACAGCCGGAGTTTGTTGCTCTTCATCTTTTGATTCCTCCTCTGCTGCAGAGTCTGATTCTTCCTCCTTTGGCTCAAACTCTATCTTCTCAGGTTCCTTTGGTTGGACTTCAGATTGAATAACATCTTTTACCTCTCTGAACACCACATCTTGGCTGTACACAACCTTCCGTGTGACTGGGTTCCAAAGCTTATAACCCTTTAAACCATCCTTATACCCAATAAAGATGCACTTTTCAGATTTACTATCCAACTTGGTTCGTTTCTCCTTTGGAACATGTACATATGCATCACATCCAAATACCCTCAGATGTGAAAGAGAGGGTTTCTTACCAGTCCATACTTCTTGTGGAGTCTTATCCTCCAACGCTGATGAGGGCGATCTGTTGATCAGGTAACGTGCAGTATCCACCGCCTCTGCCCAGAATTCTTGTCCTAACCCGGCACCACTGAGCATGCTTCTTGCCCTTTCCATCAACGTCTTGTTCATTCTTTCTGCGACTCCATTTTGTTGAGGTGTATATGGAGTAGTCTTCTGCCGTGCTATACCACACTTCTTACAAAATTCTTCAAATTCCTTGCTGCAAAATTCTCCACCATTATCTGTCCTTAGCACCTTTATCTTCTTCTCTGTCTGATTTTCCACCAGAGCCTTAAATCCTTTAAACCTGTCAAAGACTTCAGATTTCTTCTTAAGGAAATATATCCATGTATTCCTTGAGAAGTCATCTATGAATGATAAATAGTACACAGACTTACCCAGTGATGGAACCTTCACAGGTCCAAACACATCACTGTGCACAAGCTCTAATATCTGTTTCGTCCTCTTACCACCAGAGGGGAAACTCACTCGATTCTGCTTCCCATACACACAATTTTCACAGAAATCAAAATCCAGAGAGCTATCATTCATACCTTCTACCATACCTTTACCATGAAGTATTCGAAGGCCCTTCTCTCCAATATGTCCAAGCCTTTGATGCCACAACATGGTCTTCTCTCCAGAGACCACTAGATTTTCTACTCCATTTTCAGGAACCATAGAACTATTGCACCCATAAACAACAGTGCTACCTTGCAGTTTGTACAGAGTTCCAATCCGAACTCCCCGCATCAATATCAGTGCTCCTCGAACCATCTTGCAGGTATCTTTCTCGAACACCGTCTTTACACCTGCATCATCCAACTTGCTTACAGAAATCAGATTTCTGGCCAATGCAGGAATATTTAGAACACCCGGAAGTGTTCTAACCCTTCCACCTTGCAACTTCAACTTTACTTTTCCCCGACCAATGATTCTAGCCTTCCTATCATCTCCTAGGAAGAAATCACCACCATCGTATTTCTCATACTCGTAGAACCACTCTCTATGGGGAGTGAAGTGAAAGGATGCACCTGAGTCAATCAACCATGCCTCATGATCTACATGTGTACTTGAAGAAGCCAAGTACACATCCCCACCTTCATCTGAGGTGGTTTTCGCCTCTGCAGAAGGAGCATCATCAGATCCCTTTCCTTTATCAGGAGCTTTAGATTTACAATCCCTTCTGAAGTGCCCTTCCTTTCCGCATTTCCAACACACCACCTTTGTAGGTTTTCTTGGAGATTTAGATCTCCCTCTAGATTTAGATCTCCCACTCGATGACTTATTTTTGTTTCTGTTCTGGGACCGTCCTCGTACAGACAAGGCATCACCATTCTGGTTGTCCATATTCTTCTGTCGCATCTCCTCCGTCAACAAGGCTGAGACTATTTCATCAAACTGCAAAGCAGTTGCATTGCTACCTATTGCCATAACCAGAATATCCCACGAATCTGGTAGAGAACACAATAGACTGATGCACTTATCTTCATCTGAAATTTTAATATCAACAGATAATAACTGACTTACCACAGTATTAAACGCATTTAGATGCTCTGTCACCGAGTCTCCATCTTTCATCCTCAGGTTATACAGCTTTTTCTGCAGGAACAATTTATTCACCAGAGAGTTAGATTGGTACAAAGTCCCTAACTTGACCCACAAAGCCTTCGCCGTAGCTTCCCTTGATACATTCAACAATACTGAATCTGAGACACACAATCGTATTGTGCTCTTTGCCTTCCGATCCAATTTCTTCCATTCTTCATCGGTTACTCCCGATGGTTTAGTACCCGGATCTACCGCGATCCACTGATCTTTATCGACCAACAGATCCTCCATCTTGAGTTTCCACAACTCAAAACTCTGACCATTGAACTTCTCAATCTCGATCTTTCCACTGCTTTCCATCTTCTTTCACCACCAGAATCGATCTCGCAGATCTCCCACTGAACAGGGTCTACCACAGGCCTGAGCGAAACCCCTCAGCAACAAAGGCATCCCCTTGAAGCCAAAACAACTCTGATACCAAATGTAGGTTTTAACCCTGTACAGAAATTACCTGCATACAAATTCTTAAACAAAGAAAATAAACAATGCGAGAGCATAACCCATAAAACACATATGCACAAAGATTTTTCCCTGGATCCCAAAACCGGGACTATCAGCTTGATTTTTCATTATGTTCCTTTCAATGTTACAATGTTCCTTTAGTCGTGGAAAGAATATAACACAACCCAACAGGACTATTAACTACTTTGCTTGGAAGTAGCGTGAGGTTGGAGCTGTGCGTAGAAACAAAAAGTCACAAGGTCCACGACCACGCATAGGGGGCTGCGTCGCTACATGGGTTGGTCAGAAAGTGACCATTGAAGTCACTCTTCATGATGGGATGCTCGACTTGAGGCCAAATGGACCAGGGTGGCAGGCATTTAAGACATGATTTATGGGCAATATTTGGAAAAATCTTTCGCCAAGAAAGCATTAATGAACTGGAATTGGGGGGAACAATTAAATTCGAATTCAAAAAGTGTTATAAAATACGAAGGGCTGCCCAGAAAACAACAGTTGGTCATTTGTGAATTGTGCGATTGAGCAGAGCCCTGAGTGTTGTGAGTCGAGCATTGATTGAGCCCCTGAGTTCACGAGTGCTATATTTCCAAAAAATTACGATGACAGCTGCTCAGGACATTATGGACATAACATAAATGACCGCTAAGGAGGTTGCGCAGAACCTAACTATGGGGGATGTTCCAAAAGGCGCCAAGATTGTGGTAGAAATCTCGAAATCACTACATAAGCCAAGACCCAAGAAGGACAAACAAGGAATGGTCCTCGTACGTGTGTCCCTGTGGAACTCGCTGTGCACCAAACTGTCAATGGAGGAGAAGGGGAAAGTCGTCAACATAGCGACAGATGAAGAAGAAGAAGATCTGTAGGATCTTATGATCGTGGAGGAGGAGGATGAAGGCATGGATGAGGACACTCAGCCTATGTGCTCTGCAACAAAATTTCCCGCCTATGCCCCCCTTTGAAAAGGGAAGGCGAAAGTGCCCAAGGACCTGGATGAGACCAAGACCTCACTCCAGACCCCGTTCCTCCCAGATAACATTATGTTTGAAGGCATGCACCTGAGACGTGTGTTGAGCGTAAAATTTGAAGATTGGGACCTCGCTAACCATGAGAAGTTCCCTCACCTGAAGACAAGGAACATCATGAAGCCCAAGCAGAACACTGTGGTGGGGGTTACAGAGCTAGAGCCATGGAAGTGGTTGCGGAGTGGAGAAGGTTGGACTACTGAAATTTCTTTTGGTGCCGCACTTCAACCGTGCCCAAATAACCATTTTCGTCATCAGCAGCTGCTCTGCTTAGTGCATGATGGGTGTTTGTGGCTGGAGTAGCCCATCACCATCATGATAGACCTAATTCACCGCATCTCCGGACTTCCATGCAAAGCAAAGGATGTCGCGGACATATTAGAAGGGAAGGGCAGTGACTTGGCCATCACAATGGCCATGAAGAAAAAGTTCAAGATGGAAAAGAAAAAAGGGGCTATGCCATCTCTAGCATCAAGGAGAAAACCATGCGCGTAGCAACCCAAATCCAGGCAGGAAAAGATCATGCGCAAGTGTCGTGCGAATGAAGTCCCGACATCGGTGGTATCATTGGCTGAGCAGTACACGGAGGGGGTCGAGTTTAACTAGTCTGAATTCCTCTGTAAGGAATTTTTGGAAAATTGTCGTGAAGCCTAGGAACAAGGCAAAACGTTCCACTATGCATGGCTGTTGCTGTCCATAGTGCTTGTGGTTGGGGAGTTTCAAGAGGATAGTCAATTACCCATAATTGACAGGGACCTACCAGAGGCCGCGAAGTACACTTCACTCTGGGCCATGAAGGATGCTAAAAAGATACACGACAGCAAAATATTCTGGGTGTTCATCGAAATGAACCTCAGAATGGGGATCAACCGTAAATTGGGGTTGTCACCCACTATTTACAACACTCTGTAGGGTTTTGTAGAATTTAAAGTAGACATGAATAACATCTATATCAGGGCGTGTAAGTATCCGACTAAGCAATGGGTAAAGCTACCCTTCGTACCCACTGCTGACGTCATTTTTAATGTACTCGAGGCATGGCCACCGGAGTGGCGTGCCCCAGACATCGCAGAGATCGAAAAGTTGGCAGTGCAAAGAAAGAAATACAAGGCTGAGTTGCGTATCACACAGTTGGACGAAAAGTGAAGAAAAGAAGCAACAGCAATAGAAGTGCGGGAAACGCGGAATGCGACATAGCAAGCAACTGAGCAGGAAATGGTCGTTGCGGTAGCAACAACACAGGAGGCAGCCATGAAGGCTGGCAAGGGCCAAACAACGCCTTCACAAGGGGAAGGGACCATAGGAAGCAAAAACAGAAGGAGGGGCGGACCCACAAACCACGTCAATGCAGTTGAAGCGCCAACACCTAGCAGAGCAGGTAGGGTCTTGGAAGAAGGTCAAGTCCTCGAAATTGTCCATTGACCCGATCACCCTAACTGAGGGTGATCTGCACGACATCAGTGAAGTGGTGCACGATGTCACCAATGAGGCTCTCCAAGATTTCATGCCGGAGAATCAAATTGTGTTAGGGGCCCTCAGAGCGCAGTTGCAAGAATTACAGGTACGCCCTCCTCAGGTTGGTACAGTCGGATCCTCGACAGCAGAGTAGATGTTGCGCGTGTGGATAACGAACACCATAGTGTTGCCGTAGGGAGCACTAGTGCCATCAAATGATGTCGATAGGCCTTCTATTAGCGCGCTGAAGGGTCTCGGTATCAATATAGCTACACTCCTGCGTGAGACCTTATACGTGTTGCATGATGGGATAACTGCAGAGCTGTGAGCTAGGGAGAGCCACGTGCTCCAAGTCCTCAGTGAGCAAAAAATAAATATGGAACAACTAAGCTTGCAGCATGACGAATTGGTATCACGGAATCAACAGCCGGTATAGGTGATAGGCGATGCTTGCCAAAGCGTCTTGGAGCTGGCCATTCTAGAAGATCTACCAGTAGAGGTGCGGATCCACAAGTTAGCAATAGGGGTTAGCGAGGCGAGGGAAGAAATGACAAAGGTTCAGTTGGAGCTGAACCTTCAGATCGCGGGATTGCATTTCAAGGCGCAGCCATCCACTCCCTCGGAAGTCAACGAACAATGCACTAGTGCTATCACAGAAGGATTGGAGGAAATTGGAGGTGCAGTGCGAGACTACACGAGTATGTTGTAGAAATCACGTGAGGTCCTTGCAAATTTGCAGGAGACCCCAACATCCAACGCTTAGAGACAGAGGCGCAAGAACTCCAACTGCAGTATGAAAGTGTACGAGGAACTACGCAGATGGTGGTCCTCACTCAGAGGTTTGCACGAATGCAACAGGCTAAAGCATTGAAGGAGCAGGTCGACGCGGAACAATGTAAGGAAGTTGTCTTGAAGGCGTGTTTTCAGCCTTGGATCGACAAGGCCTTCACCATCATGGTAGATATTAAAGACAAGCTCACACACATGCAGGGGATGCACACATTGATGGAGAGAAGCACTCCTACCACAGAGGTCTTGGAACAACATATGCAGTAGATCCAGCAAGCAACAACTCAGTGCGCTACCGACCTCCACGTAGTTCAAGAACAGTTGGAGGGACTTCAAGCAAAGATCGTCGCACTGACAGAGTGACTCAAGGGCAAGTCACAATGTTTGTGTTGGGGGCCTGTTGGGCATGCAATCCCCCTAGGGAATTTTTTGGGGCTCAAAGCCCAAGTTTTGACCGAATCCTGTTGTAAAGCTCCGCGAATTGTAGGCATGCAGCGCGAAGTCATAATAGAGTCACAGGGTTGTCCACCTTAGATTTGTAATGTAATGTCGGCCGGATAGACCTACCCATGGTCCACGGACCATGGGATTGTATAAATAGAGTGAGGCTCTAAGTGTATAAGATAACTAAGGGAGAATAGAAGTATGAGAAGTCTAATGGATTGAATCACAGTGTGAAGTGTGTCTTTGGGTCGTAGAGTAGGAGAAGGCTCTGCAGCTGAGTGCGCAGGGCAAATCAAGTCTGTAACCATGGAAGGAATCAATAAAGAGAAGTCTGGTTAAAATTATGTGTCTCTATTCGTGTGGTAATACATGATTGATATAACTTGCAAATATACTGTTTATTTAATGCGCGCACCTGTATGAATGTTTTATGTTGTTAAGTATAACTCAAAGCACTCAAGTAGGCAAAGATAATTAACTAACATTGGAATATAAGCAAGGTCTTGGGTAATAGTGCAAAAAATGGCACAACCTCGGGATAGGGTTGTATGAAGGCAGTGTATCAGGTCGCGAGGAACGGGAAGGTGCGTGAAGCAACCTGCGTGCAAGGGGAAACCGCAGACTATTCGAACTCATCAAATATCTCCAGGGTGCGGAAACCTGGTTCTAGCACCCTCCCATACTACTTCGGGTGAGACCTCAGTCTGTGCTTTGCGGACTGTTGCCAAAAGAGCTAGTAGTACCTGGATTTGTTTGGCTAATTAACTCTGAACCTGGGTCAGGCCCCAACAAGCTAACACTCCCTCCCCTCTGATACCTATGTAATGATTAGGAGGGTTATTTGGGGTTGTTTTTGGAGGACCAAATAATTCTGAAAGTGATTTCGTACTTTGAATAAATCTCCCCTAACTATTTCTATGTTTACTTTTTATTTTGCGCACAATAATGAGAAAAAGAAAATACCACAAAAATTTATTAAAGACAACCAAACTTTGGAGCAACCTCACCATAATGGACGCATGGCTCTTCACTCATGTCTCACCGTACACTTTCCACCCTCCGATTTCCCTGCAAAATCCTTAGCACACATATAAATCTTAGAAAAATATTACCTGGACCATTTGCAATGGTTTTTATATGTCATTGAACTCCCTAAATTTAAATTGTCAACCAGAGTTCTTAAGATTTTAGTTGAAATGCATTGTGGTTCAGATATAGACTTATCCTATGCAAACTTAGTACAAATTTAAGTGCACAATAACTAGACTTTGTTCCTAATAATCACACCGGTATTTTTTAAGTGAAGAAACATATTTCACTACATAGTGTAAATTACTAGTTAAGAAACCTATCACATTTACACTATCCAAATTACCAAGTTATCCTCAATTATGGTGCAACTAACTTAAAAACTCTCATACAAATAAGATTAGCAATCATCATAAACCATGTTCTCAAATAAATCTAACAATTTACTCTATTCAGAAACCATTATACAAACAAATCCCCAAGGTTTTAAAAATCAAAAGTGAACTCAAAGTGTCTTGAAAAATAATTCGTATTATTTCCTATTTAACAATCCATTAAAAATTAATTAAGCATCCAAACACATGACATATGGATTTCTAACTCGAAATTAATATGAGTAATTAAATAACACACAGTTTCCTAATTATCCGAGCAAGTAAACAAAATAGTTACAAATTCCAAATCGATAAATCTAAATCAAGGCTAACTATGAAATCAAATGAATGACATACCACTCATCAAATGAAAAGTATGATACAAATCAAATAATCATTACACTGTAAATTGAAGAACCAACACATTTTAAATGGTACACTATTCTCCAAATGTTAAAATACACTGTTTCAAAAATGAATGGAACATTATTCCTAATCAATCCTCATAATAATTCAGACTAAACACAAGCTACAATAATTTCTTGCCAACAGTATATAGATCCACATATGATCGAATCAATTTCATTCAGAATAGAGCATTCAACCTAAAATTACAAGAATTTGTTCCTCAGAAATCCATCCCAAACTAAAACCTTCATCTTCATTGTTCACAAATTCATGAGAGAAATCATAGAAGTCAACAAATGTAGAATATACTAATGAAAATGATCATCAAGCTCACAAAATATCAATAAACATTTCACTACCTATCACAACATCAGATCTACAAAAGCTTCAATTGAAATTCAAGTATGATTCTAAGTACGAAAATTCTAGAAATCACCAACGAAGGAAAATGAATATTCAAGTACAGTAACTAAAAAAAAGGTCATTAGCGAGCTTTCAATGACACTTTTGGTGGGTTTTGTTAAAGGCCCATCACTAATTTTCTCTATGGTGACACTTCTATTTATGATCATTTATTGAGCCTCACTAATGCTCTTTTTTGTTACTTTCGGTGACGTTCAAAAAATGTTCATCATCATTGATCATTCCAAAATGTTTTTGATGATGTCATGTGCTTGCACTTTTGGTGGGGTTTGTTAAAGGCCCATCACTAATTTTCTCTATGGTGACACTTCTATTTATGATCATTTATTGAGCCTCACTAATGCTCCTTTTGGTTACTTTCGGTGACGTTCAAAAAATGTTCATCATCATTGATCATTCCAAAATGTTTTTGATGATGTCATGTGCTTGTTACTATATTTTTTGTCAGAAGATAATGGTTTAAGACCATTGTTGTGCAATATTTTTCATTATGTGTCCAAGTCCATAGTGGTTAAAGTCAGTAAATTTTCTAAGAATTAATTAGTGTGTATCATTCCCTGAAGTAATGAGAATATATTTTTCTATGAGTCAACACATGATTCATCTCTATTAGGTTTATTATCTAGAAAATTCCATTTAGATAAAGTTCCACTAATGCGTGTAGGAAATATATTATTTTATACATAATCAAGCTCTGTGAATTCTATTAATGAGAGAGACCTAACACTCCTCAACATTCTTGGCACACCTTAACATGCTTTCGCACACACTAACATTCCTTGGCACCTCACGTCTTGGAACATCTTTGTACCTTGAATATCTTGACATGACCGGGATGTGTAAGCACACATTGGCATGCCCTAAAAAAACATATAACTCTCCTTGCATGTTTTGGCATGCCTTGTAGTCCCTAGCATGCCCTAGAACATCTTGGCATGCATTGACATACATTAGCACTTGGAACACATTTGTACTTCGCATGTATTGGAATCTATTATTACTGTGCATATCATGCCCCTTTTGAAAAAGAAAATGTACCAACTTATTAACCATCTTATGTGTTCATTTCCTTTAATTTTATCTTGGTTCTTCCTTTTTCTTCCTAGACACTCCTCAAAACACATTGGCATACCCTGACACCCTACACATCCTAACATTCCTTAGCACCTGGCATGTCTTGGCATGCCTTGGAACTATTTCGAACATGTTAGAAAACCCTAAAAACTCCTATCACACTCTAGCACTTCTTGACATGCCCTGATATTCCATAGCATGCCTTACTAATGCTTAGCATACCTTGTCACTCCCTCCTTGGCATGAAAAATAACACTCATTGACACTCCCTAACACATACTCATATTCATTCACTTCCATGCATTTTCACCTAGTGCCCCCTTGTGTTGTCCTAGTACTCCCTAACACTCCTCAGCATGCATTGGAACTCCCTAGCACACCTTAGCACTCTTCGACATGTCATTCCACTTCATAGCATGCATAGCACTCCCTGACACAAATGGGCACTTGGAACATGTTAGCGCTTGGAAAGTCTTAGCATGTCTAGCATGCATTTAGATGCCTTGGTATGGTTTGTCATGGTTTAATATTAAAATTATTTGAGATCAATTATTGGAAATTAGATGAGAAGAAAGAGAGAAATATTTGGCACTTAGAATGCACTAAGACTTGGCACTCAGCACCTACTGGCACCTAGTGTTGGTGTGCACCCCTTGGAAAAGGTAAATTGATGAATTATTAACCCTCTTATGTGTTCATTTCCTTGTAGTTTAACTTGTTTCTCCCTTTTGTTTCCTTAACAATCCCTAGCACACATTGTCACACCCTTGCACATCTTGGCATGCCTTAACACTTGGCACATATTAGCATGTTTGACATGCCTTTAGACTAGCTGGCACATGTTAGCATTCCCTAGCATGCCTTGACACTCACTCTGTTATCGCTGAAAATTCTAATGCCAAAATTTCTCAGACTAGCTTGAGGACAAAGGTCAGTGTTAGTCTAAGTTTGATTTCGTTTTTCCTTAGAGTATGAGTCTTAGGAGGTCTTGAGTCAAGTATGCATTCTCATCCATCACCGGTCTCCCTCATTCATCACCAATCTCATAGCCATGTGTCAGTTTGATTTTAAAAAAATCATTATGTACCACACAACGTTTTTTAGATGATTGCATAGCGCATGTAACCATTCTGAAGTATTTTCGCAGCGCTATAGGTTTTAGGTGATTCCGCAACGAATCTTTCCCAACTGTCAAATCCGTTAAGTTAATCTATGGCTGCGTCATTCTTTGCCAGTTCATGCACTCCACATATCACGTCCAACCACTTATCTCCATTATCACAACCACTAGGTACGTTGGTACATTTCAAGCGCCTACGAAAGCTGTGTAATTCCAAAACACAGTTTGATGATTTAGCTTTGCATGAGCTTTCCTTTCTATTAAAAAATTCTTTCAAACTGTTTCAAGACCTTCCAAAACTGAATGGGAATGTGAAAATAGCAATTCAAGCAAGTACAGGAGGTACCAAAAGAAGAAACAGGTTTGAAGACTTAGATTTCTTTATTGAACCAGCTGGTTCCATAAAGAAATCTCACTTCAAGAAAGGATATGCCTCAAAGTTTTGGTAAGTTGCTTGAATAATACCTCACCATAGCACTTGATTCACTGCCTCGTTTGATGAAATATTTTTTCAAATTGAAATTTTGCAGATTTGTTTCTCATGCAAGCTAAATTTTCATTACAACTATGAATATTTGGCTTTCCTTGGCTTGAAACTGCGTATGCTTCATATTATGACTTTGTGGGAAATATTGAGAAGAAAAAGGATATATTTTTGAGGATGGGCAGCTGAAAGGGACTAATTACAAGGTATAAACATCAAGCAAGGGAAAAACAAGGACAGGAAGGACATCCATGAACTCTAAAGTCTATGTTATGAAAATGGTCATTATTTCATAGCTAGTATTGATTCATAATGTTCCGGGCACCATTAAAGAAGTTTTGTCTTAGCACAAGTATTTGAGTAGAGCCTATGGTTGATTGAATTCATTTCATGTGATTAAAGAGACAACATGGTCAGCAGAAGGATTCGAAGATGAGTATAAGAATGAAACTCTAAAAAGGAGGAGTTTTGTTTCCCTGTTTTTACTAGTCAACTTCTAGAAGAGTTTCTGAGCAGTTTAAAACTCATCTCTGAAAATTGAAAGAGGTTTTTATTCTTAAGATACTAAAGTACAAAAACCTCTTCCACTTTCTTCAAATCCATTATGAAGAATAATATTTTCAAACATTCCCATTCAGTTTTGGAAGGTCTTGAAATAGTTGAAAGAATGTTTTAATAGAAAGGAAAGCTCAAGAAAGCTAAATTTTGGCATTAAACTGTGTTTTTGGAATTACACAGCAGTTTCGTAGCGCGCTACGAAACTGCTGTAGCTTCATATTATGACTTTGTGGGAAAATATTGAGAAGAAAAAGGATATATTTTTGAGGATGGGCAGCTGAAAGGGACTAATTACAAGGTATAAACATCAAGCAAGGGAAAAACAAGGACAGGAAGGACATCCATGAACTCTAAAGTCTATGTTATGAAAATGGTCATTATTTCATAGCTAGTATTGATTCATAATGTTCCGAGCACCATTAAAGAAGTTTTGTCTTAGCACAAGTATTTGAGTAGAGCCTATGGTTGATTGAATTCATTTCATGTGATTAAAGAGACAACATGGTCAACAGAAGGATTCGAAGATGAGTATAAGAATGAAACTCTAAAAAGGAGTTTTGTTTCCCTGTTTTTACTAGTCAACTTCTAGAAGAGTTTCTGAGCAGTTTAAAACACATCTCTGAAAATTGAAAGAGGTTTTTATTCTTAAGATACTAAAGTACAAAAACCTCTTCCACTTTCTTCAAATCAATTATGATCTGGGAGAAATGAAGGACCAAACTTGCGCTACGAAACTGCTGTAGGTGCAGTTTTCTACAAGCTTATTTCTCTGTTTTAGACCTGTTTTTCAAAGACACATTCTCAGCGGTAGGAAACGTGTTTCAAAAAACCAAGAGAGGTTTTTGTTAAGCACGGATTGGTTCACAAAAACCTCCTTCATTTTTTCCAAATATAGTTTTTACGAGAAGTTATGGACCTCTGTCCCAAGACTTATTTTTCAGCCAGAACAGAGCAAGGGACAGTTTCATGTTTGACATGTGTTTTTCAAGAACAGATTCTGAATAGCTGGAGGAATGTTTTAAAAAAGCAGGAGAGGTTTTTGTTCTAGACAACATGGGCTACAAAAACCTCCTTCAGTTTCGTAAAATGTGTCATTGATGAGGAGATAAAAGCTTTGTCCCACGTGCCAATTTTCAAGTATCTAAACCTAAAAACAGGGAAACATGTTCCCTAATTTCTAGGGTTTGTCATCAGCAGTTGGGTGACCACGTGGGAGGCTTCATCAAATTCGACTTCATGGAGTTGTAGGTGTCAAAGAATGTTTTAAATGTTTAGATAAGGTTGTTGTAATTATAATAAGGAGATACACTCCTAGTTGTATTAGGTCTCTAGGACTACTAGTTAGTTGCCAAATGCATTTAAAGTCTTGTTTTATGGTTAGAATAGGTGTCACTGATGGTAAATTCGAATTCCCCTCATGATGGAGGAAGGAATCCAAGCATGTAAAGAGCTCTATATATAGAAGAACATCTGATGTACAAAGGGTTGGAAATTTCATGTAAAAGCTTGTATTTGGCCTATGTAAGACTCATTTTCAGTAATACATGCTTGACTTTACTTCTCAGGATTCATGAGGGATTTTTTATGTTCAGAATATGTGATGTTGTCTTTTTCTTAATTCTTACAGTGGTATGGATGTATAATCACTCAGAATTCACTGAATGTGCTCTGACTTCCTGTATACATTTATAAACTGTGTGGTCCCATATGAGTTTATGTTCTGAATATTTAAATGCTGAATGCCCTGACTTCCATGTAAGATTGAGTTCATTTTTATATTGAGGTGTTGTTGACTCCATAAGCCCAATGGATGTTTACTGATCATGTTCAACCATTCATATTTTTCACTTGTTTCATATAGAGTTAGCCATCTAATCTTTATCAAAATCATTAACCTTTGAGAGAGCCCTCTCAGCTTGAGGAGGCTAAGCCTCAGCCTAAAGTAGGTTTGAAATAGTTACTTGAAGTCTTCCTGGTCTGCAGCCTTCCAGGGCGTGATTTTGAGATAACACACTCACTCATAGCTATCTAGTCTTACATTTTTTCACAACTTGGGAACCCAATCAAGTCCTTGGCTACTGCAGTTCAAGTGACATTGACATGCTTTAGCCGCAGCAACTTAACCAATTTCACCTACTACAAGTAAATTGTACCTTGTTCACCTAAGAATTTCCTATAACTCATATTAGGCCACGCAGGTCCAATATATACTTGTCCCACTTAACTAGTTATAAAGACAAGAATCAGATCTATCCATGGCCATAAAACAACTAAGAAACATATCTTACAAGGCCAATATTTCACATCTATGTCCAATTCATATAAATAGTAGAGCATTAACTGAAAGTTTGCCAGAACCACAAGATGCACAAGACCCACAAGATATAATCCAACACAAGCCGATCGCCCCAAAACTTATACACAACAATGTAAAATATGTAATTATTTAGTTTAGTTTTAAAAAAGAGAATGCAGCCAAAGTGTACCACATCTCATATAAAAATAATAGCTAAAGGAAAAACAATGTTGTTCCCAGCACAAAGTCTCCCTCTATCTAAAATTGCTATGTCAAGCCCCTTATCGCAACCGTAGGTTTGCCTCTTGCAAATCCTATTATGAAGTTCTAGTAACACACTTTGTCCTTGGCACACTTGAATTCAACAAGACTCCATGGCACACACTCTTACTCATTCCTTTCCATGCATTTGAACTAGTTCTCCCTTGTGATGCCCTAACACTACCTAAGACTCCTCAACATGCATTGAAATTTTATGGCATGTATTAACACAACTTTTCGTTCCTTGGAATGCCCTTACCCTCCCTACCTATCATGCCCTCACAACTGCACTTACTTAATTTCCAACTTGGTAACCCAACCAAGTCCTTGCTTGACTACAATAGCTTGAACAAGTTATAGTTACTACAACTAGACTATCTTGTTGAATTGTGAAAAAGCTACAGTTACTACAACTAGACTATGTTGTTGAATTGTGTAGCCTCGGAGGTACTCCACAAGCCTAGTGAGATGGGTTTGTGTGAGTTTTGTCACAACAGGATTTGTGGAAAAGAACCCAAGTGAAGGGTTTTTGGACCCAATATGGGGTTTAAATCTAAATTAAAAATAAAAAGGAAAATTAAAATTTCCTAAGGTCTAAGTGGATAAAACCCGTAAGTTTTATAGGGTTCCTAACAGGCCTAAGAAAAGTGATTTAAGGAGGCCCTAGAATGAATCGAAGAAAATCAAGAGAGAAGGAGCTCATTTGATCAACGAAGCCATGAGAGATGTACTCCTAAAGTAGGTTGAGTTAGAGGGCCTAGTAAGGGCTACTAAAGGGAGGCCATGATCGTCCACCAAGAGCAAGATCATCATGTGAGGGTTCTCAAGAATTCCACACAGCTTAATGGGTTTGAGATAGAAAGTAGGATGGAATATTATTGGTTCTCTTATGGTAGATCAAGCGCAAGGGAGGTTGCTCATGAGAATTTGGGCATGTGATTTCAGTGGTGTCTCTGTGTGAAGGCTGCATCTAACTATGAAATAATAGAGAGGGTTCGGAACCTGTCTTGTTGTGTTTAGTAGGTCACAAGGTCTATTATAAAGACCAACACAAATGGAGGAGGACTTGCACTTCAATTTAGGGCTAGAACAAAAGTAGTCGCATGTGTAATATTGACTGAGGTAACCCTAGTTTGAGGGTCGTAGAGATCTAAAGTTCATGTCAAGATTTAGTCAAACAAATTCCCATAATCTATGGATTCGTATGAGCCCTAGTTCACTGTATGCAACAATTGTTGTTTTTGCTATGGGTTGATAAGGTTTGTTATAAAGCAATTAGAACATAAGTATAATTCCCTAGTTATGGTGGTTTACTAACATGTTTAGTGCATACAATATTCCCTTAAGACTATGAAAAATCTACATTGAAGAAGAGGGGTTGTGACTCGTAGAGTGAGGTTTATGTCTACAATATAGACCACAGATCTCGAAGATGGTTTATAGAAGTGTGTGTGGAGATAACATATCAAAAGGAGGGTGGAACCTGATCGAAAGATTGAGCAGAAGAAATGTGCCATATGAAGAATAGATTGACATGAATAGGAGTTGATTTTGGTGTGGATTGTCCATAGAGTTTTAGACAGAGATATGAAGTAGCTGATAACAATTAGTCAATGGACTGTTAGTGGCTTATTAGTGACCCTAGCTGATCCAGGTGGATGTTGGTGGCCACCTGCCTATCCCACTTGGACCCTCACAACTGTCTCTTTCAATTTTTTCAATTTCCTTAATTGTAGCACAATTTACTATTTTTGGCAGTTTTTCAGGTCCTAAACTTTCGGAGCCGTTTTGAGGCACTAAACGATGTTTTTTGGGAAAATAGGGAGCAACATGTGTCCTTAATTGATGTTTCTCACTCAAAAGTTATATTCCTCGGATAGATCTTTCTAGTGAGATATTGTGCACGTCAAACAAAGATCGTTTTTCAAAGTTACGACCCCAGGAAGTTGATGTACCAATTTACCCAAACGGGGCCCACAGTTTGGCATTTCATCTCCTAGGGTTAGGTTTTTGGATATTTAGGGTTTTCCATTGTTTCTAAACAATAAATAGGCCTTCGAGCCTCATTGTAACACAGTTCAGAGGCATGTAGCTGCCACATCTCTTCTCAGAGATAAGCTACCATCGCCCTAGCTAGTTTATTTCCATTTCTATTTGTAAGCATATTTCAGTGTTTTACATTAATGAAATGAAGTATTATTTTTGCTTCATCTCTGTATTTATGGTTATTTATGTAATTTGTTGTGTTCCTGTTTAAATCCAGATCAATGGTATCAAAGCAGTCTGCTTTTTCTCTGTTTTTCTTTGCATGTCCCAATCAGGTCGAGATATAAGGAGTTAGGGCTTGAACTGGTTGAACCTTTGCAAGACCAGCCTCAAAAATCCCAACGACCTCCCATGGCGGATGAAAAGAAATATGAGGGGGCAGGAGATCCTATCATAATATTGCTTGAAGAAGCCCTCGAGAAACAAAAGAACACGATGATGGAAAACTTTGCCCAGATCCTTCAGCGGCTACTTAGGGGCGACACATCTGCTTCTAATAGCTACTCTGGAAACACCACACCTTTTAAGGTACAAGTTAACTTTGAAATCCCCATATGCGAGGGTCAGATAGACACAGATACCATAGATAAATGGTTAAATCTGCAGCCCCCCATGTCAAAGACTGGTGGGAAACCTAGTGCGAACAGAAGGATGAAAGTACGGACTCACTATTTTCAGTCGCTCCCACTTGGAATTCATTCCAGGACACAATTAAGGAGAAGTACTACCCTGTCAAAAGCTATGAGGAAAAATACATAAAGTGGACCACGCTGTGGCAGGGAAGGGAGCAAGACTTGCCAGAGTTCACAAATTTTTTTCATACCCTTTGCACAAAGTTGGGTATCAAGGACTTTGAGATGCATTTGGTACTCAAATACCATGACTACTTACATAGATACATCCAAGACGAGATGGAGGTCCTGAAAATCTCCTCGCTCAGCACGACATATCGATATGTTGTAAAAATCGAGCATAATTTTAAATAGAAGAAGCGATACTTTGGATCGGCGAATCTGAAGCAAAAGGGTTCCCCAAATGACAAAACTAAAGACAAATCCAAGACGGAGCGAACTAAGACAACCTGTAGAAGTCGCAAAAAAAGAACAACACCACAAAGTAAAAGAATGACATAGAAAAGTGGTGAGAGTTCCATAAGAGCCCCACTCACAACACAAGCGAGTGTTGAACGAAGCAGTTGTTGGTGGCTGAGTTGAAGGCTTCAGAATCAGATGCATGTTTCAATCCTAAGTCAGAACTGGACAAGGGGAATGACAAAGGGAAGCATATCATTAATGTGGAGCCCAGTGCCACTGTTGCCACTACCAAGATCTTGAAGTATGAGCCCGAAGATCCAGAGGAGGGGGAGCATCTTTTCCACTCACAAATGTGGGTGAAGGGTTCATCGTTGCAATTCATTGTCGACAATGGAAACCAAACGAACCTCATTTTAGCATAGGACATGAATCGGTTGGGAATACCAACTACACCACACCCACATCCATACGGTATCGGGTGGCTTCACCAAGGATGAGATCTCCGAGTCCACTAGCAGTGTCACCTTCCCTACAACATCGAGCCCTTCACAGATGAGGTATTGTGTGTTGTTGCAACTCTTGAAGTTAGTGATGTACTATTAGGCCAACCATACTTATGGAAGTGACATGTTATGTATGAGTCA
This sequence comes from Pinus tabuliformis, assembly GCA_031772625.1. Classification (NCBI taxonomy): domain Eukaryota; kingdom Viridiplantae; phylum Streptophyta; class Pinopsida; order Pinales; family Pinaceae; genus Pinus; species Pinus tabuliformis. The sequence goes on along the minus strand of CM062809.1, from coordinate 849,471,812 downwards.
AGGCCTTGGGCTGTTATTGTTTCCTTGTGTAATACATTATACAGTATACAGAGGTAGCCCCAACTACTGCCGTGTCTTTGATCTCTGCTAAGAAATGCGGCAAGATCATCTCCCAGACTAGGAAATTCATTTTCTGTCTAGTTCACTCCTAAAGTAAGGGGAAGATCTTCGCCACATCTATGACCCCCAAGAATTGTTCCTCCACATAGAAGAAGTAGGTGGATACGGTCATGAAATAAGGCAAGAACATCTTCTCCTCACCCACAGGGGTATCATTGAAATGTCAGGTAAAGCATTCGTTTGATCTGAATCCCAGAGTAACTCGACCCAACGGCCTGATATATCACCAATCCACTATAGAAAATGCCATGTACAAGAAGCGACATCAGGTGCCATGGAATTTTTAGGTGGCGACAAAGTCTGGTTACATTTGTAGAAATAATGCCTTACAAGATCCCATTGGAAACTTAGACCACTCCAATATGGTCCTTACACCATTACTAGGGCTGTGGGAAACAATGATTTGGAGCACAACATTCCTCCATTTCTTGGCTTTCACAGAGTGTTCAATGTGGACCGCCCTCGACCATGCTTCCCGCCATTACTAGACACATCAGAGATTGCATAACAACTCACTAAGGACGAAGTTCAGCAGAATTTTCCCCATCTCATGGAGGCACTCGACGCATTGGGGACCATTGCTTCCTAAGGGGGGAGGAATAATCGAGGTGGATGTTGGTGGCCACCCACCTATCCCACATGGACCCCCACCATTGTCTCTTTTAGTTTTTCAGTTTCCTTAATTGTAGCATAATTTACTATTTTTGGCAGTTTTTCAGGTCCTCAACTTCCAAAGTCGTTTTGAGGCCCTAAATGACGTTTTTTGGGAATATTGAGAGAACGATGGGTCAATTACTAATGTTTCCACTCAAACGTTGTATTCATTGAATAGATCTTCCTAACTAGGTATTGTGCGTGTCAAACAGAGATCGTATGCCAAAGTTACGAACCCGGCAAGTTGATGTACCAATTTACCCAAATGGGGCCCACAGTTTAGTGTGTCATTTCCTAGGGTTATGTTTTTGAATTTTTCTGGTTTTCCATTATTTGTCAACAATAAATAGGCCTTCGAGCCTCGTTGTAACACAGTTCAGAGGCATGTAGCTACCACATCTCTTTTCAGAGATAAGCTACCATCACCCTAGCTCATTTATTTTTATTTTTGTTTGTAAGAATATTTCATTATTTTACCTTAATGAAATGAAGTATTATTTTTGTTGCATCTCTGTATTTATGGTTATTTCTGTAATTTGTTGGTTCTTGTTTAAATCTGGATCACTAGCTCATTCATGTACAGATTGTTAGAAGGATGATAAGAGTAGTAGTTCATATTTGTTCATAGATTGGCCAACAAATAAATTGGTACACAAGAACAATGATTTTTAGAGGACTCAAATCATTTTTAGGTGGCAGATTTGAAGATCCCTAGATGAAGGTACTGTTGTGGGCCCTAGATCAGTAGAATAATTAGCTGAGTTTGGGTAGATTGATGGAAGTCCAGGTACAATTCGAGGGTTGTTAGGTAATTGTCAAAGAAGATCACTGAGTCTTGTACTTGTGAATGAAAACAAGAGTGGTAGAAGGGCAGGTGTATTAGGCCTAAGAATGTGTAGACTTTGAAGGACTAAAGTGGCAGTCAAGTGGGCCAAATAACTAGTCGTAGTTCAATGTATTACAGAGGATTGATTCAATGAGAAGAAGGGCATCCTCCATAGCCATAGACTTGTCATTTTTGGCCTTCGATTTTTGGCTTATTTTTACCTTATATATTTCATCATTTACCACCTTTTATCACTACTTTATATTAATATTCACCTCATTTTCCCTCTTTTATGCACATCAAGGTAACCAAACTATGTGTTTTAATTATTTTAGTGTTTGTATCAAAATTGGACATTAAAAATAAATTTGGAGAGAACTCGAAAAGCTTGTAATGGCTCGACTAAAGTCATGGTTGCAGTATGCCTAGGCTCGAATCAAATGCATACCTGGAAATGGTTGGAACCAAGAATGGATGAGAACCTATTGGATCATATTAAATCAGCCAGAAGATAGACAGTCAACGCTGGTCGAACATGACTAGTGACTCAAAAAATACCCTAAATTAAGGGTAGTTTTATGATTTTGTGGGATTCATCCTTATTTTGTGTAACAAACATATAATTTAAACCTTATGAGATGGATTAGGGTTATTGTTAGTTGTTACAACGTTTTTAGCTTATATTGTTATGATTTTTCCTATTTAAGCAAGACATTCATAGTTAGAAAGAATCTGAAAAACTTGGGACTTTGAGACTATTACTTTCTGAAGATAATTGAAGACAAATATTTGCTTTATCATTTTCCTGTGCATATTATATGATTTGAATGGATTATTGTAGCTGAGTGTTTTTAAATGTGTACTAGGCAAGGTTGGAGGCCCCCCATACTGAGCTAAGTACACTTTATTGTAGAATAATGTTCATAGTTGTGTATATTCTAGTTTTAATTCTTTATGTTCATCATATTTATTTGTTGTAGATGCTTGTAGATATTTTCAGTATGAATTCATATTATGGCCATGTTTTGTTGTGTGAAGATTGATTTCCTTTCAGTAGCTAGTTTTTATATGAAAAGACAACCATGACTCTTAGAAAAGAGCCTCTTCTCCATGAGCTAAGACTGGACTGAAAAGATATTCACTTTCTTATATGATTTTCTAGACTAAGCTTATGTGCTTTCATAGTTACATTCTCTCATGGTTTCTTAGATGCTTGGAAATGTTATTATAGAAATATTACGGAAGGACAACTCAGGACTCTTAGAAAAGAGCCTCCTCTCCATCTTCTAAAATAGACTAATCTCATTGACCAATCATTGTTTATGCTTTCATAAATTAGATCTAAATGTTTTATTTACTTCTTAGAATAAATTATATTTGTAATATACGTTCCCATTATTTTCACAACTACTTTCTAGATTAGTTTAATCTAAGATTCCATAAACTTTAGCTTGCTTATAAGTTTATCAACCTGGATTGATAAGTAAAATATATGTTTTAATTTACCTAGTAAATTGGATTGACATTTTTGGCATTGTTGCTGGGGAAGCATACTTGGATATAACTAATTAGGAATATCGTTTAGAAAACATAAAAAAACAACATAAAAAATATAAAATTTTCACGATTTTTCATTATGGTCATGTATGCCTAGACAAAGAGATGAAAATGGTATATATACAAAACAAGACCCCCCAACTACTAAACCATTGATGGAAGCAGGATCAATTACATTTGAATTAACTACACCAATTAGTGGAAAACCAAATTTGGAAGAGTTAGAGGAAAAACAACGTTTAGGACAAAGGTTAATGCTTGTTGAAAGACAAAATTTGTTAGCTTATGAAGTGAAGAGAAAACAAAAACAAATAGGAATATCTTCCATAGGAAAACAAAGATAGACAAGAAAACCAATTGATCAGCCTATCCTTGAGCAATTAGATCAACCTATCCTTGAACAAACAAAACAAGGTTAAGATACACAATCTCAATTTGTTACTGAAACATTTGAAACTGCTGAAAAAGACATGGCAGAAGAAGGACAATGATCTAATATCTCAATACTAACTCCAGAACAAATGTTACAATATCAAAGGGAACAAAAAGAATGACAAAGAAAAAGAGAGGAAGAAATGAGAAGAGAAGCAGAAAGAAAAAGAGAGGAAAATGCCAAAAGAGAATATGATAATAAGAGAAGACAAGATGCGGAAACAGAGAATGATAAATAATCTGTTTTTGCATTCCCAATTTTAGATACTAGAGAAATTCTTGGAGAAGAGGTAAAAATTAAAAATATTCTACCTTTTGTCTTACCAAATTTCTATGAAATTTCTTATGAAGATCCCGATTCATTCATGTTTAAATTTGATGTGCTATGTTGTACTTATGGTTATATTGATGATACACATAAGCTTCTCCTTTTTTCTGCTGCTCTTAAAACAACTGCATTAAAATGTTCTATGGGATTAGGAGAACACACAATTACTTCTTGGGAAGACATGAGGAAATTTTTTCTTAAGATGTATCAAGCCTATTATAGGCCTAGAAATTCAAAAGAAGATATTTTTAGGATGTCTCAACAAGAAGATGAGAGTTTGGAAGAATACTTAAAACAATTTCCTTACAAATTACAAAAATCCAAACAACATTCTTTAAATTATGATACCATTCGAACAATTTTTCTCAAAGGAATACGAAATAATTATTTTGTTATTATTATTGTGATGGTAAAATGAAACATCTAATATTTTCCATTTGACGAATTATGTCAAAATTAGTCCAAAGTGAGAGCTAAAAGTGGAAAAAATAAACAAATTCAAAAGTTACTAAATCAAAAATAGGAAGCATAACAAGAGCCTAATTAGCGAATTTGTTTGAGAATTTTAAACCCAATATATTGAGCACATTAAGAACACAAGTTGATGTACTTAAGGCTAAAAACAAACAAGATGAACAAGATAAAGTACTATCAATTTTATGTCCTAATTGTAGGAAGAAACATCCACTAAGGGAATGTCCTTTAGATGGTATTCTTATTTGTGGACTTTGTATTGAAAATCATCTACTTGATAATTGTCCAAAGCTAAAGGAATTATAGGAAAAGTCAATAGATGAAGGTCAAGGAATTGACTCTCTTTATTATTTCGCACCAACAAGACCTTGGCAACCATAGTTTACAAGTATGTCTTAAAATTTGCCTCAACAATTTACTCAACAAATTCCTCAAAATTATCAATATCCTGCTCAAACTTCATGGAATGCTCCTATGCCATGGCAGGCTTGGCCTCCTCAGCAAAACCAAAACCAACTTTCATAAATTTGGAGAGGATATGCTTATGGAGCCCAACTTCTCCTGCAATTTTACCCTCAAAAACCATATCAACAAGAATATCAATCTTATCCTCATCAATCATATCAACAGCCACATCCTTAACAACCATTTCCATATCAGAAATTCCAGTAACCCCCTCAATCAAATCCATTTACACAACAATATTTTTTTGCACAAACACAACCTCAACAACTTCAACTGCCTTCTAACCAAACACCACCCAGACCAACTCAATTACCATCTCAACCGATAGCAAATCCAAGTAACAAAGTAGAGAGGCCAATTTACAATACTGAAGAAGGAAAATCATATTCAATTCTTCCTATTCAAAACATCCACTTTAGGTCTGGGAAAATCTTATAAAAAGACGCTCTAAATATTATAGAAGAAAAAATTGAGGAGGAGAGAAATCCTAAAAAAATTAATGTAGAACATCAAATTCTGAAGAATAGAATAATAACAACTCAAACACCTCCTTTTCCGGAAAGGTTAGTAGAGAAAAAATATTTAATTTATATTCCTAAATTTGATATTTTAGATGAATTGAAAAATTCTTATCTCAAAATTCCTTTATTGAACGCTATTAAAGATATTCATGTTTATACAAAGGTAATTAAGGAATTGTGCACAAACAAAATTTGAAAAAAAAACAAGATCCACCCACAATTCACATCATTGGGAAATTAGCTAGTCATATGTCAACAATTACCACAATTGAAAAATATGTTGATCCTGGAATGCCTATGGTAAAAATTTCAATAAACAATTTTTTAGTTTCTAAAACTCTAATTGTCTTAGGAGCTTCTATCAATGTTATGACAACAAAAACCATGAAATGTTTGAACTTGCCAAATATCCAGCGAACCACTAAAATTTTGAAACTAGTTGACAAATCCAAAGTAGTGCTAGAAGTAGTACTTGAATATATCACTGTTTCTTTAGATTCTTGGGAATATCTTGTGGACTTCCTAGTCCTATAACCAAAATCAAACTTACGATTCCATCATTTAATTCTTGGCAGACCATGGTTGGCCAAAGTTGATGCATTTGTTGGATTTATATCAGGAAGTATGATCATATCAGATGGAAATAAAAGAAAGCAAATAGCACTCTATCCTCCTACTCAATCTCTTTCTTTATTATCTTGACTTGATGACCAAAAAGAAAAAATTCAACCCATTTTAAGCATTAATCAAGCTTTCGATTTTAGATAAGAGAATAATCAAGACTTAATAGATCTCTTCATTTCAGAACCTAATATTTCAAAGAAACTAAGAACCATGCAATATGAGGCTGCAAATCAATTGTTAGATGAATGTTTTCAGGAAACTCTCTATTAATTCATTACAAACATTATTTGAAACAATTTTTCTTGTTAGCTCAATTACAAATTCTCAAAGTAAAGTGATTAAATCAGATTTGGAAAGAACCTTAACATTGGTAATAATTTACAATCATCACAGAAAGAACAAGTAGTTGTACTATTAAAGAAATACTCAAAATATTTTGCTTGAGATTATACAGATATGCAGGGAATTCATCCAAAAACATGTATGCACCATATTTACACAGATGCAACTATCAAACCTGTAAGACAACCACAAATAATAATGAATCCAATATGAAGGAGATAGTAAAAGAAGAATTGCAGAAACTATTACAGGTAGGAATTATCTACCCCATCTCTGATAGTCAATGGGTTTCTCCCTTAGTTGTGGTTCCTAATAAAAATTCAAAGAGGGAAAATCTATGTAGACTATAAGGAATTGAATAGAAACACTTAAGGATCATTCCCCACTACCATTCATCGATCAAGTACTAGATTCATTAGCAGGGAAAAAGTTAGTTTCCTTTCTTAACAGATTTAGAGGTTATAATCAAATCAAGATATCATTAGAGAATCAAGACAAAACTACATTTACTTGTTCATGGGGTACATATGCTTACAATATGTTACCTTTTGGATTATGTAATGCACCTACTACCTTCCAAAGAGTAGTCCTAACTATCTTTATTGATCTTATACATGAATGTGTAGAGGTTTACATGGATGATTTTACTATTTATGGGAATACATTTGATGATTGTTTAAACAATTTGGATAAAGTTTTACAAATATGCATCGACACAAATCTATCTCTTAGCAATGAGAAATGCTTTATGATGCTAACTGAAGGGATAGTGTTGGGACACCATATTTCATTATCTGGAATAAAAGTGGATCGAGCATAGATAGAAATCATTGTAAACCTATTACCACCAACAACTCAAAAAAAGATAATACTTTTCTTGGGATATGTAGGCTATTACTGAAGATTCATTGAATTTTTTAATAAAATAGCTTTGACATTATTTAAACCACTTACAAAAGACATAGAATTTCAATGGAATATTGATTGTCAACATGCATTCGATAAACTCAAACACAAATTTTCCATGGCACTAATTCTCAGAGGACCAAATTGGTCATTACCATTTCATATATATACTGATGCATCTGATACAACAATAGGAACATCTCTAGGAAAAAAACAAAATCAATATCACTGTGATATATATTTCATCAGCAAAAATCTAACTCCAGCAAAGTTGAATTATACAGTAACTGAAAAAGAAATGCTAGTTATTGTGCATGCAGTAAATAAATTTAGACATTACATAACAAGATATCAAGTGTTCATTTATACTGATCATTCAACCATAAAATATCTAATGAATAAACCTATCATTAATGGTATAATCAATAGATGGTTTTTATTAATGCAAGAGTTTAACATTACTATTTTAGATTGACCAGGAAAAGACAATCAAGTCACAGATTTCCTGTCAAGGTTTCATCTTCCTAATGAGATTTGCTATAAAAGTCAAAACTCCATGGTTTGCTCACATAGCTAATTATCTATCATCTGGAAAATTACTTTCTCATTTTACAAATAAACTAAAAAAGAAAATAATTCGAGATAGTGCTAAATATAGTTGTGTTAATGGAGACCTTTTCTATACTGGACCTCAGCTTTTAATTAGAAAATGTAGAACAAAATATGAAATTTTCGATATTTTAAAAGATTTTCATTGTGAACCATGTGGTGTTCATTTTGTAGGGAAAATAACATCATACAAGCTCTTGAATTTAAGCTATTATTGGCTACCAATATTCAGATACTCAAAGACTTATGTTAAAAAGTGAGACAATTGCCAAAGGATAGGCAGGTCTGTAGTTTCTGATGAAATTCCATTGAAACCACAAGTAGTTATAGAGCCATTTGAGAAATGGGATCTTGACTTTTTGGGTCCTATCAACCCACCCTCTAATGGCAAGAAGTACATCTTAGTATCTACTGACTATGTAACAAAATGGGTGGAGGCCAAAGCAATTACCAATGCAACAGAACATGCAGTAGTATCTTTTCTTTTTGAATAGATATTTGTAGTACTTGGGGTTCCAAGACGGATAATCACATATCAAGGAGAAGAGTTTACTTCCAAGTGATGAACCTCATAAATGGTTAATTATATGGGCTCATTTTACCTCCTAACTTAGTCAAATCAACCATTCTCATAGCTTATTGTATGATTTTCTTATTATATTTATGCTTATAGGGTGAGTTGAGTTAGTTATTATGCCATGTGGTCTAACATGTATTTAATGCAGATTATTGATGGATTTCGAGGTCAAAGTCAAGGATTTAATGGTCAAACTGCAGCAATAACTCGAAGTAGATAGAGGAGAGGACTTATAGGATGGAATCCCCCTCATTTATTGCTCCTCACTTCGAATTCCCCTTCATTCAGCTCGGAGTACAAGTAGTCAAATCATGCACTAGAAGGTAGTCGAGCAAGTGGAAGATGATTGATAGTTATCTCAAGTTTTGGGAGCCAAGCCTCCCTGATTTTAAGGAAGATGTTGGTATCTTCAGATGTATAAGTAGAGAGGCTTAGGGCCTCACTAGGGCTGACTTTTTTTTTGCTTGTGTAAAGTCTACTCAAATTTCGAGCTTACTATTTTATGACAGTTTTATGTAATCTTGCTATTTTTCGATAATGAAGATGGAATCCTTTTTGAGCTAGCACTGAGTTACTTCAAAGGGTTGAAGCTCTTGGGTTAGGGCCCAATCCAAGCAGCCAAGCTTCTCTTTACTTGTATTTGTATGCTTTACTTCAGTTTGTAGATTAGTTCGTTGTTAGATGTATTTCTCTTATGGTTAAGAATAGGTTTCTTTTGATGATTTAGTAGCTTGCTTCCATTTGTGTTTTTTGTAGTAGGTTAAGAAGTGATCAGAGAAGATTCAAAAGGCTAGCAACAATGCCTTGTCCTCTGTTCCTCCCTCTGGGACCATGATTTGAGGTAAAGACTCTCTTGCTCCCCCAAAAACACAGATTTTCCTCATTCCTAGGACTTCTAGTGTTTGTAGCTCTCTAGTAGGTTGATAGTCCAGTTTTGCTTTCCTTTAGATCTTCTTTATCATTTTCACTTGCTGATTTTCAATAGTCCTTTTTCATGCTTTCCTTTCTTACATCATTTCCTAGCATTTCTTTCTATACATCATATTTTAGGCCATTTTAATGCAAAACTCTGTTTTTCCTAGGATGCGCTGATTTCATTGGTTGCTTGATTTTCTTGGTTGACTGTCAGTTTCTATGCACAAGATATTTTCCACAAGTAGGCCAACTTACCAGTAATCACACCCTCCATCTGATCCATGCCCTATAGGTCTCCCAAACCTCACCTCAATTCTGCCCTATTTTCCTTCATTTTTCATAGAACCTCTTCCTCTCTCCTTGAGCAAAACCAATCATATTTTTCTCTCCTAGTGATTCATGGTAGACCTTAAGCACTGTTGGGACTCAGAAATGTCATATTTTCATCCACCTTTTTCCTTACATTTCATCATCCCATTAACCTGTTATCATATCACTTTCCTACATACACTTGGGTTTCACCTTCTTATTTTCCAATTTTATTCATTTTTGTATTATAAGTGAATTTATGATTAATTATTAGAAAATGTACATATTTTTATATATCTCAAGAATATGTGAGTTTTGTTATGTGTAGGAAACATGTCTCCTCCACCATATCAAGGAGATAATTATGCAAGCCGTTTTCTATGGAGAAAATCATGGAGGCATATCTTATCAAGGAGAAAGTCATGGAGGCATATCTTATCCTAAGGAGAAAATCATGGAGACATATCTTACCCAAGATAGTTGAGAGATTTGTGGGATCATGTTTGAGAGATTTGTGCGATGATATCTTGTAATAACAAGAAACTAGTTGAGAGTGCTTGAGAGAATATTTGAATGCAATTATGGAAAGGTTATCTTCCTCATGTATATAAGAGAGTGCTCTCTCTTCATTGTGATGATGAATAATGAATAATAGAGAATGGAGATTAACTTTGATTCTTTCATGATTTGTAATTTAGTTATTGTAATATAATTTGACATAGTTTTATTGTTATGAGCTCATATCTGTTGTTTGCCATTCACTTCTTCACATGTTGTATTTATTTTCCTTTATGCAATTTCATGCTTTCATAGTTAATGTTTCAATGCTTTAATTTGATTTCAGTAATTTAGATTAGATTAGTTCCACTTCAGTCCTGCATATACTTTGCATGTGTCTCGTAAGTCTACGGACCTCGGATTGATAAATTAAATAGTTGGGTAAGTACTACAACGGAATTAAACGAACATAGTTTCACCCAACATTTTGGCGCCGTTGCCGGGGAGGCACGATGGATTGAAGTTTAGTTTGATTTTTCTGCAAGTGTGTTTAGACATGTTCCTAACTTCGAGGTGTTAAATGCGGTAAGACGTGGGGAACAGCCTACGCATCGCATTCGAGATACCGTAATGGGCTCGACCTCTTATGGATCAGGGCATGTAGGGTGTGTTTACATTTATGCAAGTGTGAATTTTGATTTCTGCAGGTGTGCTTGATTTTCGCAACTGTGAAGAATGTGTGAGGAATTCATGGCTCATGGTTATAATTGAAGCATTCAATTACTCAATTACTGAGCATGTCCTTGTAAGAGGGTTTAATTGAGTATTGAATTCAAGATTATCTCTGTGATCCTTTTGTTTTTAATTCAATTTTTAGTGTGTGTTGATTTCCTTTGTTTTTTTTTAACATGATTTAACAATGAGTTTCAGCTTGGAACTACTCACTCAGATCCTAGCAGAAGTCGGGATCTCTTCTTCCTTGGAAGAGGAGATCTTGACAAGAATTAAAGGTTCGACTACTCCCCAAGAAATAAATGAAGACTCAACGTTTGAAGAATCTTGCGTATTTGATGGCGAACAATCATTAGAACAAGAGATCGAGGAAGAAGAGTAGCAGATCGAAGAAGAAGAACAGAAGTTGCAGCATGATCTGAGTGAGATAAACTGTGCATATCAAAGCTTCATCGAACACTGGTTCCAGGTAAGTACTAGATTAGATTCATCTTTTAATTTTTTAGTTAATTTGCAGTTACAACAAGTAGACTCATCCACTCTCGAATATTGTCATTTTTCATTTGACAAATTGCTATTGAATCTATTGTTGCTACTGCTACGTGAATGGCTTCATTGGAAGTTTAACTACACGTAACTAATTTGTAAATTGTAATTAGCATAGAGTAGGTAGTCTTTCAGATTTAGCTTTTGCTTTCATTTTCAGTTTTGCTTTTGCTTAGAATAAGTATGCTCTCCTCATGTGTCTTTGTACGATCTCGAGGATCAGAAAATAGGTTTCAGTTTTGCTTAGAATAAGTATGCTCTCCTCCTACGTCTTTGTACGATCTTGAGGATCAGAAAATAGGGATGATTTAGGCCACCAATTTCAGGAATAAATAAATGTTTTGCAATATGCTTCATCACCCAAGGAGTTATGTCCATTTGTTAAAAAAAAAAAAAAAAAAAAAAAAAAATTGTTTCTTTCTCAACTTTAGTTTTCATTGAAAAAAGAAAGAAAAAAAATTTAATTTTAACAACTAACCTTTTTTTTTTAAAGATAGGATTACCATTTTTTTTGTTTTTCAAAAATAGCATTAATTCCATTTTTTTTAGACTTTTAATAAAAAAAAAAAAAAAAAAAAAAAAAAAACTAACCATTTTTTTTGGTTTTTAACGATAAGGTTAATTTCATTTTTTAGATTTTTAAATACAAATAAAAAAAATCATAACATAAAATAAAAAAAAAAAAAAAAAAATAAAAAATAAAAAAATAAATAATAACAGCCAATCACCGCACTCATAAATAAACAAAAATCTGGACAAAGGACTCAGATTCTTCCTCTGTGCATTGCCGCATCGATGATTTGTGAAAGGCGCTGATCACATTGCAGACTACTACAAAAACGTTATTTTAGAAAGAAACATGGCATTAATAAATTCATTTACAGAACGACACTTTGAAGACGACTTCCTACTTGTTTTCAAATATGCTATGCCCCTCACTGATCTATATCCAAGCATGGTTCTGCATATACAAACGAACTATAGCACTTAACGTCGATCTCTTATCTATGGATTCGAATCAGGCATTGCGAAGGGCTGCCAACCTCTGCTCCAGGTCATCCACGTCAGAACTGCCAACGCCTTGGCCTCTCCTTCTAGCAATCTTCCCTGCCTCTACATATCCTTGCCCTGATAGCAATTCATTGGACTCCATCTCATGTTCCTCTGTTTCAGTCTTCCACCTCACAGGTTTTGAAACGCAACCCTTTAAAAACGTCAATCTTGAAAAGCAGTCTGTGTTCAAACCAGGGAAAATATGGACAAACGAGGACATGGGTTTTTTTCATAATAGAACGAATTATATAACCCAGAAATCGTTTGCTTAAATTCTTCACGGTCTAAGAGGAAATCGTGGTTCTTCAAGACCCTGTTTTGGTAACTGCGTGAATAAAAATGGTTTTGTACATCTGTCTTTTGAAGGCTCTGTCAGGTGGATAGGCAGATTGCCATTTGCTTTATCCATTGTTGCATGTCAAGTATCATATCTTTGTCTCAATGTGCATATTGCAGCCGTTTTTATCAAGCGAGAAGGAAAGGCAACCCCCGGCGTACCTCTGAGTATTGTGAAACCATCACGATCCTTTTGCTCTTTGGCAGATCTAAAGGGTACTTTAAGTACGACCGAATCAAGGAATGGCAGCATTGCGAACATTTTGGAACAGTCCTGTTGGCCCCAAAACAACTCATTTCTGGGGTCCCATTGCCAACTGGGGCTTCGTCATTGCTGGCTTGGTTGATATGCAGAAGCCCCCAGATATGATATCAGGGAATATGACTGCAGCAATGTGTGTATACTCAGGATTGTTCATGAGATTTGCCTGGATGGTGCAGCCCCGCAATTATTTACTTTTGGCTTGCCATGCCTCAAATGAAACTGTGCAACGTTATCAGCTGTCTAGATGGGCTTCTGCTAATGGGTACCTACCAAAGAAAGAAGAAGCCGAGAAGAAATAAATGTTTCTGCCACGTGATATTTGCCTTTCATTCCTATTCTCTGCAATATGCCTTTATTTATTTTGGCTGTTGATTATGATGAAAATGTTGGGGTATTTGCTGAAATACCAAATCCTTGTGGTGCTATTCCAGTTATCAAAAGATTAAGTATAGGCACGATGCTTTCATATTAGTTTGGTAATTTGGTCTAAAGCTAGGAATTGCATTAGACAAGCACAAGAAAAGTTGACAATTTGTAGCTTTTAGAGAAGTATTTTGTCCTTTTTATCACTCGTGACAAAAAAAAAAAAAAAAAAAAACTAATAATAATAATCAAATAAAATTTGCCCTCATTCATCAAACTTCATAACACCAACTACTTCCCCAAAAAGATACAAAAGCATTTTCAAATGTTTTAAATCAATTTTCCTGCAAACTAATAAAAACATTTTGAAAAAATATTGCAAAATCAATGAATACATTGCATGGGGACATGCAATATTTCTAGTTGGGGGGAAATCAAAGTATGTTGGATATTTTTGTGAATTTGTGGGCAAAAGTTAGGATGTATATACTAACAAGTGAAATGAGATTGGTGTTATGTGTAGGACAACGAGAAGCTTATGCAGAAAGCTCAACATTACGATGCGACACCTTTTTCATCCACAATTAGAGTTATTTCGGAAAATAATTAAAAAAAAAAAAAATGGACATTTTGTAAATTCTTGAAATGCGCTAATTTGTTTTTGAGTCACTTCATACAGGAATGATCGATGCAGATGGCACACGAAGATGACAATTTTTATGCAGGAATGGTGCTAAGTTTTTCAGAGTATGCAAAGTGATTTTTCGAAATCACAATGAAGCATGCATCATTGGACACTTGAAGGAACAAATTCTTCACTGCACATATCATGACATTTTCCACTACACACCTTTTGCGTCATGACTACTCACCATCCTTGTGTTGCAGCCCATCTTCCATTTCCTTATCTTTCATGACTTCATGCACGCCTATTTTTCTGAATCGCATACATCCCTTTATCCTTTTCAGTTTAGTTTTTCCTTCTAGTTCGCCTTCTGAATAAAACTAATTCCCTTTCCATGATCACATTACCTTGATTTCCTAGTCATGCTGATCCACACTGCTTGTCCGTGAGTTCTTTCCATTTATAGTCCTACCAAATCTTTTTGTACAAACTCGCGTTCACTGATGTGGGATTCCTTAAGGACCACCTTTCAACAAGTCTTGCCCCATCGACATCAGCACCTTATCTGGGAAATAGACTAGAGTTCATTTTGAGTACCTAGAGGCTTGCATGCCTTAATGGCAAGCTCTCTCGCTGGCGATCATGGGAATACATCAATGTCCCTTGATCATCAAATCTTGCAAGTGGCTCGACCTCGACACATCCATTCGCACTTCGCAAGATGTACTCCGGTACCTTGACACTCATTGACATCAATGGCGAGTTGCCTCGCATTGGTTAACAGCATACATCAATGGTCGGTAATCCAATGATTTCTATTCATGCTCGACATCGACACATTCATTCGCATGTTTAGAATTGTACCATCGGGTTTGTAGCGGGTGAAGACTATACACTTTTTCATGACTCCCTCAGCAGTCACAGCAGCATGCATTCTGATCTATGAGAGTACCACATTACCACTCTCAGCATTTATCTTTTCCATGATTTAGCATCAGCAGTTCAGATTCCTTCATGCTCCAGGATCCAGTTACATCAGTCACATTTTCCATGATTCATCATCAACAGTTCAGATTCCTTCATTCTCCAGGATCCAGTTACATCAGTCACATTTTCCTGATTCAGCAGCAGCATCAGCTACATTCCTATTGCATACTTCATTATTCTTAGGTAAGTAGAGGTATGTTGTTTTCTAATCTTTAATCATGCAATTCTTATATGCTAACTTAAATATTTTGGAAAATTCCCTCACCATGCTACATTTCCTTTCATGCGCCATGTTAAGTTGCATGCGGACATGCAACCAATTCAGTTGAGGGGGGGAGAACTACATTCACTACATATTCACTTCCATGATTCCATTTCTTCACCACTATCACTCCATTTACCATTCACCAACATTTATTTTCCAATGATACTTTGTTGCACTTTGTTTCATACGCAATATTGGCATGCTTTATTAATATTACAAAAAGTGCTTTCTTATGCACATTATGATTTCTAGTGAATGTTTACATTATTGAAGAAAAGAGAACAGAAAATGAAATGAATGTTGTTAACACAAGAACCAACATTCTTTGTATTCATGGTTGTCACACAAGAATCAACCAACATGGTTGTCACACAAGAACCAACCATAAGAAAATGTAAATTGTTACTAAATGTCTCTCACATATCCTGGAAACATTTAAGACATCATCATGTAAAGCCAAAGTTCAATATGCCAAATGTTCTTAAAAGATACCCATGCATGGTTGCATGAGGACATGCAACAAGTTCAGTTGGGGAGGATGTTGGGACTCAGAAATGTCATATTTTCATCCACCTTTTTCCTTACATTTCATCATCCCATTAACTTGTTATCATATCACTTTCCTACATACACTTGGGTTTCACCTTCTTATTTTCCAATTTTATTCATTTTTGTATTATAAGTGAATTTATGATTAATTATTAGAAAATGTACATATTTTTATATATCTCAAGAATATGTGAGTTTTGTTATGTGTAGGAAACATGTCTCCTCCACCATATCAAGGAGATAATTATGCAAGCCTTTTTCTACGGAGAAAATCATGGAGGCATATCTTATCAAGAGAAAATCATGGATGCATATCTTATCCTAAGGAGAAAATCATGGAGACATATCTTACCCAAGATAGTTGAGAGATTTGTGGGATCATGTTTGAGAGATTTGTGCGATGATATCTTGTAATAACAGGAAACTAGTTGAGAGTGCTTGAGAGAATATTTGAATGTAATTATGGAAAGGTTATCTTCCTCATGTATATAAGAGAGTGCTCTCTCTTCATTGTGATGATGAATACTGAATAATAGAGAATGGAGATTAACTTTGATTCTTTCATGATTTGTAATTTAGTTATTGTAATATAATTTGACATAGTTTTATTGTTATGAGCTCATATCTGTTGTTTGCCATTCACTTCTTCACATGTTGTATTTATTTTCCTTTATGCAATTTCATGCTTTCATAGTTAATGTTTCAATGCTTTAATTTGATTTCAGTAATTTAGATTAGATTAGTTCCACTTCAGTCCTGCATATACTTTGCATGTGTCTCGTAAGTCTACGGACCTCGGATTGATAAATTAAATAGTTGGGTAAGTACTACAACGGAATTAAACGAACATAGTTTCACCCAACAAGCACCCTAACATCTCATTCCAACCTTCATCCACCTTTTCCACCCACTCTCACACTTTCAAAAAAGCGAAAATTGCTCTCGGCCTCCTGTAGTTTCCCTATTTTCCTACTGTAGTCTTCCTGTGTCCTCCTGTAGTTTTTCCTGTAGGCTTTCTTTTGAAGGCCGAGTGTGGGAAAATCCTCCAAAAGGCCACCTAAGACCTCCTAGGACCCATCCACACCATCCTACATCCTCCCAAGCTCCAAAACCGCCCTCTAACGCCACCTGTTTTCTACCACACTCATACACAATAAATTACTAGATGCATGTTAAATTCACATAAAAAGACATAAAAAACCAAAGATATGTTTTTTTCTTATTTACTTTCAGAAATAGCATGGTTAGATGTTGTTTACTTCCTTGAGTAGGTAATGGCATTTCTTTCATGGTTTTTATAGTGTGTTTGGCAAAAGTAGAATTAGCTTGTTAATTAGGGTTTACTAGGTTTTGCTTTACATTCGAGTCGTTCTCCTTTCTATAGTTAGAGTAGCATTTGTAGAGTAATATTTCTTTCCTTTCATCACACATAGAGCTTCTTCTGAAATCTATAGAAGTTGACTTGAGCTCCTAGTGATCTCGCGCTGGTTGACCAAGTGACAACCTGCAATGAGAACTAGTACTTGTGCATATAGCACTGACGCTTCCAAGTTTTTTACGAACCATCGGGTTGATAAAAGTAAAGTTGGTAGCCCAGGAGTTGCAACATTATTGCTGCAATACTGGTGCTCACCACTTTTTGGCACCGTTTCCAGGGAAGTGTTAGAGTATTTCGCGATTACTGCTTTCTTCTATTTCATTACAACATTCTCTCATAGTTTATTTCGGTAAAAGTAAACTAGTCATTTCTTTTCTTTCAGTTTTGCATTTCCTTGCTTTCCTTTTCAATTCTGCAAATTTCCATTCAGCAAGTTCATTTCAGCTAGTTGCAATTTGTTTTGTTCAATCACAATTTCAGTTTCTGCAAGTACTTTCAGTGTGGGGAAAAAAAAACAAAAAACCAACCAAAAATATTTCCTTTCATGCCTCGTAGGAGTAGAGATAACTTAGGAAAATTTTTGCCCAACACCCCCACTGCTTCACACAACAATCCTTCTCTCTTCTTCGGTAGTTGCAATCAAGAAGAACCCTTAGGTGAACATCTAGACATATTTGTGTTGGCATTATGACACAAATTTGGCTCTATGACACAGGTGTTGTCCTTGATGGCAACTCACGCAAATGATAGATCATAGTTCAGACTCACAGAATGAAGAAAGAGAGGTATATGCAGGTTGTCCATTGAACAAGCCACATGTACACGTGGGTTAGTAGACCAAAAGGATCGTATAACGTACACACACACTTTCACAGAAAGAAAGGCATGTACATGTTGGAAAACTAAGTTTTGGTCCGTGGTATTTTGGTCCATGGTATTGGTCCAAGGTATCTGGTTCGAAGTGTTGACCCCAGGTATTTGGTCCAAGGTATTGGTCCTAAGTGGTTTTGGTCCATGGTATTGAGTAAGGCCTAAGACTATAAAAGGAGGATAAGATAATTAGGCAAATGGTACTCAAGTATTGAATATTTGATGGAGAGCAAGATCTAACATACAGGTTATTGGGTTATGGTGCATAGCTAGATCTAAACCAAGGATTGATCTGAAAATCACTCCTGAGTGATCTCAGTTAATTAATTAATGAATGAAGGTATTACAAACTCATGTGTTGGTGTCTGTCTATGTTATCTTAGGCAACATATCGATCAGATTGCAAAATACACAGACACTAGAAAATGGAAAACAGAAGAGAAACACAACAAGAAAAACAGAACACAACAAATTAATAAGGAGTTCACCCAATCCTCCTAGATACGTCTCTAGTCTGGATTTTAGTGGTGGCCATATTTTATTGTGGCTCTAAACTAGTTTTTACAAGGAGGAGCTCAATTTGAGTCCCCTGAAACAGATGATGCTTAGTAGGGTGGTTCTTGGATTCCCCAAGCCACTAGAGTGCACAGACTCCCCCTTACCAAGTATCAACCTCAACTGGTCTTGATTGGATGAGTCCAATTTGGTACTCAGTTCCCGACAGATATCCTCACAAGGAATGCTTGAACCTCTCAAGCCTTCTGTCTATTCCGTGTTGCCTTCACTTTGCAGTTCAGATTGGATCTCTATTCTTTGCTTCAATTTCTGTTCGGTTTCTCTGGCTCACTGTCTCCTTCTTTGTTATAGTGCTCTCTCTTGTCTCTGTTCTCTGTTTGTGGCTTAAAGCCAATTCATCCTCGGACTGTTCACTCCCTCTTCCGCCCCTTCGGATCAGCTATTGTTGTTCGCTTTGAATTCCCTGCCTCTGTGTCATCACCACTGTGTAACGTCTCACAGCGAAGTGGCCACTTGTCCTGTCACAAACTGGACCAGCTCTTCCTCAAATGGTTCGATATTTCGGTTACGATGTGCAATGATTCATCTGCCAACTCAGTGGTCAAATTGGACTTCAGACTCTTATATGCCACAACTTAATTCTCCCTTCAGATCTGGTTTCCCATCGGGTGCAATCTCCGCCTTTAGATCTTGAGCCCCCAGATCTTACGCTGTTTGCTCTTATCACACGGTTAACTTGCTTGGACGTTAGCCCCGATGAGAGGTGGTTTTCTCTGTCATCCGCTGGACACGCGTCATTCGTTGTATGGCATCATTGGGTCTCCTGATAATTCCGCTTACCGCCCAACACACCTCTAATATTTCACCGGTTTTGGAGCACGAGACCCGCCTATCATTTCAGTGCTTTTCCCATAGTTTTCAGCTTTCCTTGTGACCAAGTGCTCGGGGCTATTCCTTCTCGAGGGGTTTTTCCTAGCTCCGTTTTCTGATCTGGACTTCCTAACTGCTAGTTTGCGTCCTACATGGTTTCCATGGGCCTCGGTTAGCGCGCTTTGACCGAGGTCCTCGTTATTCCTTGCCTACTACAAACTGTCACTGTCCAGAGGTCTTCCTGATAACTCAATTTCCACAAGTTTTTGAAGTCTGTCACAATTTGATACAATCATAGAGGTCTGATAATTTTCCTGGATCCAATTCGGATCACGTCCTTCCCACTGAAAAAGCTTTTGGACCACCAAAAGTTGGTTTTCAAGCATTGACTAAGTGAGGATACAATTGTCTCACTTGTCCAATCTCTATCCACTTTGCAGTACTCGGCTTTGAACCCTTGAGCCCAACTCTAAGGTACTCAACATCTCCCCTGCGCATCGTCCTCACCTTCCTGTCCAGAACTGTGTCTTCCTACAATTCATTAAAATATTCAGGTAGCAGGTCATCAATAGAAGGCAATTGACTTTGTTCTTCAGGATCCTCAATTAGTGAAGGTTCAAACAATCTCAAGCAATCTGCATTTACGACTGAGTATATGTGCATGTAAGCTGGTAGATCAAGGCGAAAAACATTCTCACCAATTTTCTCAAGTATCCTGAAGGGTCCATACCTGATAATCTTTAGGTTTTTACCTTCACCTTGCATCATGTCCTTGCTAATATACAGCCAGACTTGGTCACCAGCTTCGAAACCATGCTCCATCCGATGCTTGTCATGCCTTGCCTTGCATTTGGCTTGGCTCTTTTCCATCTATTCTTGTACTGTCTGGTGGATCTCTTGGATTTGTTCAATGAACATAGTTTCCCTATCCACATCACTATGTCCCTCAACTATGGTGTCTTTACCAAAGACAAAGTCCAAAGGAGACCTTGGTGTGAAACCAAAATAGGTCTAAAAAGGAGATCTATGTGTAGAAGAATGTTTTGCTCTATTGTAAGCATGCTGCACATAACACAAATGTTCATCCAAAAGCTTATGATGCTTGCTGCAATATCCCCTAAGCAATTGGATCATTGTCCTGTTGACTACTTCTGTCTGGCCATCGGTTTGTGGATGAAAAGTTGTGCTTTTCTTTAGTTTGGTGCCCATTAGTTCCCACAGACTTGACCAAAACTTCCCAACAAATTGGGTGTCTCGATTAGATACAATGGAAGTGGGTAATCCAAAATGAACCCATACATGTTGAAAGAACAGTTTTGCAGTTTTTTCAGCTGTAATCTGTTTATTACAAGGTATCAAAATACACATTTTGTTGAACCTATCCACAACAACATACAGATAATCATGACCTTTCCTAGATTTAGGCAGTCCTCCAACAAAGTCCATGGAAACACTTTCACAAGGATGAGAAGGAATTGGTAATGGAGTGTACAAGCTTAGTTTTCTGTTGTTGGGCTCCCTTTTAGCACACATAGTACACCCTCTTACATATCTAGAATCTGTCTTGTTCATTTTTGGCCAATAACAAAATCTTTGCAGCTGTGAAACTATTTTACTTACCCCAAAGTGACCTAATATTAGAGAAGTGTGTGCTTCTCGAATTATCTTTACTTTTTCAGTTTGTGGAATGCATAACTTGCCACAATGGTATAAGAGTCGGTCCTTTACATGATAATCCAATTCTTCTACTCGTTTGCCTTGACTTAAAGTTGCATATACATCTTTAAAGTCTATATCTTGAGCATATTGTTCAATGTAGCTCTCATGTAACACAAAATTATTCTTAAGTATAGTAAATGCATTTATAATGGGTCTAGATAACATATTTGCAACTTTATTGTGGATGCCCTTTTTATATATGATGACTAAATGAAACTGTTGTAGAAAACCCATCCATCTATAGTTCCTTGATTGCTGCAGCTTAGTTTGGGAGTGTAGATATTAAAGTGGTCAATGATAAGTATGTATTACTATCTCTTTTCCCGTTAAGTAATGTTTCCACTTTTTCACACTCTGTACTAATGCATACAATTCTTTATCATATGTAGAATAGTTAACTACTACAGAATTAAATATCTCAGAATGATAACATATGGGTTTACCATGTTGTGTCAGCACTGCTCCCATGGCATAGTCACTGGCATACGTTTGGATCTCAAATGGTCTTTGAAGATTAGGCAGTGCTAGTACAGGTGTTGTACTAATCTTTTCTTTCAAAGTGTCGAAGGCTTTCTTCTGTTTGCCTCCCCACTGAAACACCTTATTCAATCCTGTTAAAGCATGTAAGGGAGCTGCAATTAAGGAAAAGTTAGAAATGAAATTTCTCCAATATTGTGCTGCTCCTAAGAAGGTTCTAACTTCTATAGCAAATTTGGGTTTAGGCCAGTTTACAATGACTACCACCTTAGAGGGATCTATCTTCAATTCACCACGCCCTACTATATAACCCAAATAATTCAAAGATGTTTTGCCAAATTCACATTGTGAGAGTTTAACATAAAGTTTTTATCCTTTCAAAACATCTAGTGTCTGCTTAACATGATTAAATGTTCTTCCCATGTTTTGCTAAATATTAGAATGTTATCTAGATACACAATAACAAAATCATCAAGAAAATGTCTGAGTACATCATTCATTAACCTCATGAAAGTAGCAGGAGCATTAGTCAAGCCAAAAGGCATAACCAACCACTCATACAATCCCTGCTTTGTTTTGAAAGCAGTCTTCCATGCATTTTGTTCTGGAACTAAGACCTGATGGTATCCACTATGCAAGTCTAACTTGGAAAAATAAACAACTTCTTTCAATTGATCTAAAATATCTTGTATGCAAGGAAGACGATAACAGTTTTTTGTTTTTATCTTATTCAGTGCTTGGTAATCAATGCACATTCTCCACGAGCCATCTTTCTTTCTCACCAAAACGATTCGTGACCCACATGGTGATGTGTTAGGTTTGATGAACCCTTTCTCGAGCAACTCTTGCACCTTCTTCTTGATTTCTGCGTTTTCTAAAGCGGACAAATTGTACATTCCAATGTTAGGTAATGGAGCATCTTGCCACAAAATAATATCATGCACTATTTCCTTTTTGGGTGGCAGACCTTTAGGTTCTTGAAACAAGATATCATACTTCGAAACAACCTTTTCTAAATCAACTTGTTGTTTAGCATTACAACCCTTAAATACATTGGTATTATCAGGTTTCTTTTCCTTTACAACCATCAGTAAGAGTTGTTTGCATGAATTTATCATTCGTTTCATCTGTCTTGAGTTTATGAGAGTATAATTATTCTTGAGCTTATGAGCTCTTACAAAGTATTCGATTCCATCTTTGACAAGTAGATACTTGTTCTCAACTCTATAGAAAATATCTTTTCTGTCATACAAGTAAGGACTTTCTAAAACAATTCCACATATATCCAAAGGCATTATGTTTAGCTCAACCTCATCTACAAATTCTGACCCAAAAGAGAGCTTGAGTTTGCATTGTCTAGTCACTTGTAGTTGTGCTTTATCATTTAACCATCCTAATGGATATGGTTTCTTGTGAGGTGTAGTCACTAATCCCAACTTCTTTACAATTGCTTCAGAAATTAAATTTACTTGTTAGCCACTATCAAACAAAGTATCAATCTTTTGATGTTTGGAAATAACTCAAATATGGAAAAGCTCATGTTTATTTCTCTCATTTTCTTCATCAATAGTAGATTGTGCAGAATTAATAGTAGATGCTTCAGAATTCTTAGATTTTATACCTGTGGCTGCAATAGTTGTTTCATCTCCTGAGTCTGACCCCAAATCTTTCTGAATCGCTGCAGTAGTCTTCTTCTTCTTTCCCTCGAACGTCTTAGGTCTCAGCTCCAGATGCAGAATCCAACAGTTTTCATCATCATGCCCATCCTTTTTATAGTGAGTGCGTGAAGCCTAGCTTTTCTATGCAGTGTTAGCCTTCCTTGATTTCCATTTATGCTTTCTTTTATCCTTTTTCTTGTTCGCAGTGGGTTGGGATGATCCCCGAACCTCTGGACTTCCATTCTTTCCTCTAGCCTCTAGATGAGTAGCTTGTACAGATACCTCATCTATACTAGTGGGATTAAACATGCGGATAGTGTGCCTCATGTAGCTGTGTAGACCACCAATGTACTTCAACAGAGTCTCAGGTGAGTCTAATGAGCTTCCTAGAATCAATGCTCTCTTTCTAAATTCTTGGGTGTATCTTTGTAAACTTTTCCCTTTCAACTGTCGAAGAGTTTGCCAGCTCATCATGGCTTGCTGCATGTAGGCCAATGGATAGAACTGCTTTTTGATTACAGAAACAAATTCACTCTAGACAGAGATTGTCTTACCATGTCTCTTCAGGTCAACTTGGGTCATGCCTTCCCACCAAACTAAGGTAGTGCCTCCAAGGCATAGGCTTGCCAGCTGAATCTTGCTCTTGTCTGAATCAATACTCTGCACTCTACAATAAACATCAATTTGTCTAATCCAATTGTCCAGCTTTTTTGCATTCAACTCTCCATCATATATAGGTAAATCAAATTTAACATCTAGTTTAATCAAAGATGCCTTCTTTTTATGTTCAGGGCTATTAGGAGGTGTGAGAAAGCTTTCTTCTTTCCCTTTGCCTTTTGAGTGGTCATGGAGGAGAGACTCATCTTCTCCTTTATCTTGCTTGAAGCCTGATGAATCTTCATCCTTATGTTTTCTAAAGTCCTCATAAATTTCCACTACCATGGACCTTATGGCTAGGAGACTATCTATGAATTGAGGGTCTGGCCCCACAGAACCTTCTTCTGACATTATCTTCTCAGGATAGGCTGTCCCAATTTCAAGGTTAGTTTCGACAAACTCTCCTTCTCCTAACTTGAGCTTTGATCTAGTTAGCATTCAACAGCTAATCCAGCACAAGATTTTCTAACCTTAACATCCTAAAGCTCTGATAACACTTGATCTGAAAATCAATCATGAGTGATCTCAGTTAATTAATTAATTAATGAAGGTATTACAGACTCATGTGTTGGTGTGTGTCTATGTTATCTTAGGCAATGGATCGATCAGATTGCAAAATACACACACTGGAAAATGGAAAATAATAAGAGAAACATAGCAAGCAAAACAGAACACAACAAATTAATAAGGAGTTCACCCAATCCTCCTGGGCTACGTCTTCGGTCCAACTTTCAGTGGTGGCCTTATTTTATTGTGTCTTTAAATAGAGTTTTTACAAGGAGGAGATCAATTTGAGTCTCTTGAAACAGATGATGTTGAGTAGGGTGGTTCTTGGATTCCCCAAGCCACTAGAGTGCACAGAATCCCCCTCACCAAATCTTGACTTCAATTGGTCTTGATGGGATGAGTCCAATTTGGTACTCAGTTCCCGATAGATATCCTAACAGGGATTGCTTGAAACTCTCAAGCCTTCTGTCTGCTCGATACTGCCTTAGCTCTGCAGGTCAGCTCTACTCTCTGTTCTCTACTTCACTTTCTATTCAGTTTCTTTGGCTCACTGTCTCCTTCTCTGTTACAGTGCTCTCTCTTGTCTCTGTTCTTTGTTTATGGCTTAAAGCCAATTCATCCTTAGACTGTTCGCTTCCTCTTCCTCCCCTTCGGATCACCTATTGTTGTTCGCTTGGAATTCCTTAAATGGTTCGGTATTTCAGTTAGTCTGTGTAATGATTCATCTGCCAACCCAGCGGTCAAATCGGACTTCAGACTTTTATATGTCGCAGCTTAATTCTTCCTCCAAATCCGGTTTCCCATTGGGCACAATCTCCGCCATTAGATCTGGAGCCCCCAGATCCTACGGTGTTCGCTCTTATTGCGTGGTTGACTTGCTCGGATGTTAGCCCGTGATGAGAGGCGGTTTTCTCTCTCATCCGTCGGACACACGTTGTTCGTTGTATGGCATCGTTGGGTCTCCTGACAATTCTGCTTACCGCCCATCACGCTTCCGATATTCCGCCGGTTTTGGAGTGCGGGACCCGCCTGTCATTTCAGTTCTTTTCCCACGGTTTTTGACTTTCCTTGTGACCGAACGCTCGGGGCTATTCCTTCTTGAGGGGTTTTTCCCAGCGATGCATGATTAGAAACGGCCCCCATTTTCATAAATGGCCCCCGTTTTCAAAAACGGCCTTCGTTTTCTGATCCAGACTTCCTAACTGCTAGTTTGCATCCTGTGCAGTCTCCATGGGCCTCGGTCACCACGCTTTGAGCGATGTCCTCGTCGTTCCTTGCCTGCTACAATCTGCCACTATCTAGAGGTCTTCCTGATAGCTCATTGTCCACAAGTTTTTGAAGTCTGTCACAATTTGATACAGTCATAGAGGTCTGATAATTTTCCTGGATCCAATTGGGATCAAGGATGAACCTTAGCGTTTGATGAAGGATAAGATCTAATGTTGGGTCAAGATCTTAAGGCTTGAATTGAAGTATCTTTATGTGGTTTAATCATTTATATGAATAACTGGCGCATGTTGTAATATGTAAATATGATGATCTAGTTATAACTGATGTTTGGAATTGTTGTAAAGTTTAAATCATCATTTACAGATCTATACTCAGGTTCACTTTAGAAAAGGCGTGTATACACACTGGTTCTTCATATCAAAACAACGTATACATATTAAATTTGATTTGCAGATCTGTACGCAGGTTCGCCTTGAGAAAAGTGCGTATGCACGCAGGTTCGACATATGGAGGTAGCATATACCTCATAAAATATGTTTTAGTTGCTTCTATTTGTTGTTGTAGTGTTCTGGGTTCTGATTTGGGTTCTGGTTACTGTATTCTGGTTACAACAATATGAAAGATCAGATTGAAGGGTTGTCAAAGTGATTGATTGATTCAGTTGTGGTTGGTGCAAAGGAGATTGGTTGATGTAGACGTATTTGATGAGTGAATGATGCTATTGATAGATCCAGTCTGAAAATTTATGAAACAGGGTCCCTGGAAGAAAATAGAAGGTTGTAGCCTTCTGTAGGCCGGAACCTACGTACTAGTAAACATATCAGCTAGTACAAGAGCTAAGGGGTTGTAGCTCCCTTCCAGTAGAAGCTAAAGAACGAGAGAAGGTTGTAGCCTTTTGTAGGTAGAAGCTTACGTAGTATGTTCATGTGTGTGACTGTCTGTTCTGCTTTTACTGCACTTGGTCACTGTTTATATGGTTCTAATGCATTGGTTAAAGATCGACATATAATAAATTAACTGAATCATAAGTTTGCAAGATATACGCTAGTTGCCTTAAACACAGTTGCGTATACATGAAAGTTCCATTAACTGAAGTGGCGTATATGAATCTGATTATGAAATGAAAAATTATTGACTTGCTAATACTGATTCACCCCCCCCCCCCCCCCAGTATTATTTCAAACAATTTGAAGAACCCATAGGGGAAGAAGAAGAAGAAAACATTCCTAAGGAGCCAAATGGCCGAAAACAGATATGCTAGGGGAAATGGGAAGAGAATAGAGGGTACCTTCCCCATTCGAGAGACCAATGGGGACACCAAATGGAAGAATATAAGTCTTTCAGCCCTACCTCACTTCCATGGTTTGACTATAGAAGATTCTGACACCTTATTGTTCGAGTTTGTTGTCATCTGTCGAACTTATGACTATGCAGAAGACGAGAAAAATTTGATACTATTCCCTTCTACTCTCAAGGACGCAACACTCTATTGGTTCATGGGATTACCTGGCAATAACATCACAATTTGGCTCAGATGCAGCAGGCCTTTAACAACAAGTATCGAGACTATTGTAGGTCAAAAGATACTAAAGAAGAAATATTCCGAATGACCATAGGAAGTGATGAGTCCCTAGAAGACTATGAAGAGAGATTCCAGCTCAGTTACAAAAGGTCCAGGTGTACACTTGACCCCGAGTCTCTGAAGTTGGTCCTGCTTAGGGGGAATTCAGGGTTACCTTTTAGACACCCTCCATCTACTGGCCGGGGGACACATCTACCAACTATCCTATGAGGACATAAAGACTGTTTTTAGAAACCATTACAGAGTAGTCAGAAAGAAAGGTAGGGGGAGTCAACCCATAGCCAGTATCTCTTCTTCCAATTCATCCATTAAAGGTGAAATTGGAAACATGCTGGAAGACTTCAAAAGTGATATGATGCAGAATCTTGCCATGAAAATGGATACCTTACATATCAAAAGAAAACAAGAGGAAGAAGAGAGGGCTTTGGTCATTTTTTGGCCTAGATGCACCTGGAGGTATCCTAGGAATGAATGCCCATTAAACTCTATAGAGGTTTGTCCAGTCTGTGAAGAAGATCATTCTACAGATAAGTGTCCTTCCTTGCTCGGACTTAAAACTATATACCAAGGGGCCAAAGGAGTCACTGAACAGATCTATTACATAAACCAAAGGAGGCCGCATGGACCTAGACCATACCAGCAGGGGATGTAAGGGATATCTCAGGCATACTACAACCCCAACAAGTCACCTCCATACCTTCTTGGGGCCCCCCTACTCATCCTTCCTGTTCCATGCCTCCTCCTTGGTCCTTCACATCTCAATATCATGCCCAACCAGCCACCCATTCATTTCAATCCTATGCTCAGCCGCAACCTTAGTGGAATGAATCTCATCATGGGTGGAGGCCCCAATACAATTCTCTTCCCGCTCTTCTTCCTCCACCACCTGCCCAACCACAACCGTAACGTTTTGCTCCACCAAGGCAACCCCAAATTCCTGCCCAGCCAAATCCGAACCCGAACGACAGACAGGCTCAGCAAGTGTGTAGTGGGGAACCATCATGCCCAACTTATGTTATGGAGATTCAAGAAATTAACTTGCGATTTGGGAAAGTTCTCCTTGATAGCCAGCCTCCACCCAGGGAGGTTGAGGAAGATAAAGAGGAAAGCGAACCTAAAGCAAATCCACCCTTTCCTGAGAGACTATCCATGACAATCCAGCCTACCCCAGAAGAGACTGAAATCCTAGGAGAATTGAAACATTTATGTGTGAAGATACCACTTCTCCAAGCCATAAAAGATGTGCCTATCTACAATAGGTTGATGAAAGAGAAGTGCTTTAGGCATCCAGGAAGGCGCAAGAGAGATGCCCCAACCATAAATGTCAGAGGACAACTATCCGACCTGATGTTGGGGCAAATAATCTGTCCAAAATATTTGGACCCTGGAAGCCTAGTAGTTGATGTCCACATCAATGGCACGATGGTCCCACATACCTTGATTGATCTGGGAGCTACCATTAATGTGATGAAAAAGGACACAATGCTCAAACTTAACTTCCAAGGCTCTTTGAGGAAGACCATGACAGTGTTGTAGCCAGCAAACCGCTCCACAGTGACCGCTGAGGGGATTTTGGAAGATGTGATGGTCTCCATTGATTCTTGGGAGTACCCTTCTGATTTCTTAGTTCTCCAGCCCTACTACTAGCCCACTATTCATCAGGATGTGAGGAGATACACGATCCAGTGTGATTAGTGTCTGAGAATGAGGAAATCCACTCCAAAGGATGAAATGCCCATGCAAGCTCAAGTGACCTTTGAGCCATTTGAGAAGTGGGGCATGGAATTTTTGGGGCCTATCAACCCCCCTTCAAAGCAGAAGTAGTACATCATTGTGTGCACCGACTACCTGACAAAGTGGGCAGAGACAAAAGCAATCAAAGCAGCGATAGAGGAAAAAGTAGCTGAATTTTTGAGGGAAAACATATTCTACAAGTTCAGGTATCCAAGAGAGTTGGTCACAGACCAAGGCAGTCAGTTCACTTCCAACCTGATTGAAGACCTTCTCACATATCATAAGATAAAGCACAGAAATTCCACCCCTTACCATCCACAAGCCAATGGGCAAGTGGAGGTCACTAATAGAGCATTGGAAGGGATCCTAGCCAAGGTAGTGAGCAATAGCATAAAGCACTGGGCAGACAGATTAGTTGAGGCCACTTAGGCCTACAACACAACATGGAAGACCACCACCAGGTTCACACCCTATGAACTAGTCTATGGGAAGAAGGCTTTGAATCAACAGAGTTTGAATTCAATACCCTAAGGATGGTAGCTCAGCGGGACCTAGACCTCAGTCATGCACATAAGGAGAGATTAATTCAGCTTAATGGATTGGATGAATACAGATTACAAGCCCTTCTCCATATAGAGGTAGTTCAGGTTTAGAGAAAGATATGGCATGACAGAAATATCAGGGAGAAGCAATTCTAGAGGGATATTGGGCACTACTCTATGATTCAAGAGACAAGGATTTCAAAGGCAAGCTAAGGACAAGATGGCTGGGACCCTACACTGTGGAGAAATGCAATGACAATGGTTCAGTTCTGATCAGAACCATTGATGATGAAGCCATCCCCATGCTTGTCAATGGACATCGGTTGAAATTCTACAAGAAACCCCTCTCCAAGCGAGAGTTTATTGAATATTTGAATAAAAAGTGATAGTATTGGAGCATGTATTAGCTTCCAAGTCACCCACTCACTGAAGAAAAAAGAGAAAAAATAAGGACTCAAGTGAAAACCTCCATGAGGCGCTTGAGTCCCATCATTAGGTTGAAAACCTCTTCTGAGGTAGCCCAGTGATGTCAAAAAAAAAAAATGGAAAAGAATAAGATCACTCGGTTAAAACCTCCCTTGGAGGTGCCTAGGGCCGGCAATTAAGAAACCTCTTTGAGGCATCCTAGTTTTTTTCCAAAAAAAAAAAGGAGAGAAAAAATGATTTTTTATTGCATTGCAGGTTTGTAGAAGGACTACGGGGAGCAGAATAAGGTACCAAGGGGACCCTGACATTCATATCAGCATCCATCTCATCTTCTCCACACCTTTCTCCTTCATTTTTGGCATTTCTTTCACCCCACTGTACCTCTTCTTCCAAAACTATGTTTTCTATAGGAGAAAGACTAGACTGTAAACAGAACCAACTCCTAGCGTAAGCTTTAAGGGAATTTCAAAAGAAAATTCTATAGAAGAAACCTAAGAGAAGTCGACTCATGAGTCAGAGCACTCAGAACAAAAATCTCAAAATGGAGGAGGAAATACAAATAAAGATTCTGAGAAAGATACAACTAGAAGTACTCAAGAAACAAATGAACATGCCCTAGCAATGAAGCAACCAGAGGTTGCTTCCACTTCAGTTCAATCAGGTAAGGTGCCAGTCATTTACCTTGACAAGGAATTGGAGGAATTAAATAAGAAGCTACAAAAAAGTACTGAGGAAACATTTGATTTTCAGACCCCCAAACAGAGCTAGCACAAAGCAAATCCAGAAACAACAGAGCAAGGGGCTATAGGTACTTAGGATATCGAAGGTTATTCCTACTTTTCCTACTTCTGAAATTGTCTTGAGAATTGAAGAGATACCTCAATTCGATATATTCTATAGTCTTACGCATAAGTCTGTAGTTAAAAGACAAAGGAATATTATAAAGCTAGACACCATGACTGTTACAACTCTAGAAAATGAATCAATGGATGTTGTGGGGAAGGATACCCCTATTGACCCATTAGAGAATCTCATGAAGCTCTCACATTTCACAGGAGCTTATGCCACGGCAACCATCAATAAGGAAACAGAAGTCCGAATGCTGCTAAAGGAAAAACAACAAAAAATTATACTACTTGAACAACAATTAGAACAAGAAAAAACTAATCAATAAGCAGAACAAATGGTAGCTAAGCTTCAAAGGGAATTCAAGCAGATGAGGTTACAACACCAGGCCAATCAAGGTATGTGGGACCATTGTGCTATTGATGTGGACATCAACTACTGGGCTTCCAGGGTCCAGATATTTTTGACAGATTATCTTCCCCAACATCAAGTCAGACAATTGTCTTATGACATTGATGGTTGAGGCATCTCTCTTACGCTTCTTGGATGCCTAAAGCACTTCTCTTTCATCAACCTATTGTAGATAGGCACATCTTTTATGGCTTGGGGAAGTGGTATCTTTACACATAAATGTTTCAATTCTCCCAGGAGTTCAGTCTCTTCTGGGTAGGTTGGATTGTCATGGATAGTCTCTCAGGAAAGGGTGGATTTGCTTTAGGTTCGCTTTCCTCTTTATCTTCCTCAACCTCCCTAGTCAGAGGCTAGATATCTAGGAGAAGTTTCCCAGATCGCAAGTTAATTTCTTGAACATCCACAACATAAGTTGGGCATGATGGTTCCCCACTATACACTTGTTGAGCCTGTCTGTTGTTCGGGTTCAGGCAGGCATTTGGGTTGCCTTGGTGGAGTAGAAGGTAACGGTTGTGGTTGGGCAGGTGGTGGAGGCAGAAGAGTGGGAAGAGATTTTTATTGGGGCCTCCACCCCTAATGAGATGCATTTCACTAAGGTTGTGGCTGAGCATAGGATTGAAATGAATGGGTGGTTGGTTGGCCATGATATTGAGATGTCAAGGACCAAGGAGGAGGCATGGACCAGGAAGGATGAGTAGGGGGGCCCCAAGAAGGTATGGAGGTGACTTGGTTGGGGTTGTAGTATGCATGAGATGTCCCTTGCATCCACTGCTAGTATGGTCTAGGTCCATGCGGCCTCCTTTGGTTTATGTAATAGATCTGTTTAGTGACTCCCTCAGCCCCTTGGTATACAACTTTAAGTCCAGGCAAGGAAGGGCACTTATCTGTCGAATGATCTTCTTCACAAACTGAACAAACCATTATAGAGTTCAATGGGCATTCATTACTAGGATGCCTCCTAGTGCATCTAGGGCAAAAAATGTCTAAAGCCCTCTCTGCTTCCTCTTGTTTTCTTTTGATATGTAAGGTATCCATTTGCATGGCAAGAGTCTGTAGCATCTCACTCTTGAAGTCTTCCAACATGTTTTCAATTTCACCTTTAATGGATGAATTGGAAGAAGAGGTATTGGCTATGGGTTGAATCCCCCTACCTTTCTTTCTGGCTGCCCTAGAATGGTTTCTAAAAACAATCTTTATGTCCTCATAGGATAGTTGGTAGATGTCTCCCCCGACTAGTAGATGGAGGGTGTCTAAAAGGTCTTCCCGAATTCCCCTGAACAGGGCCAACTTCATAGACTCAGGGTTAAGTGTACAAAAATAAATCAAAGTAGACAAAGGAGAGGACTTATAGGAGGGAATCCCCCTAATTTATTGCTCCTCACTTTGAATTCGCCTTCATTCAGCTCAGAGTGCAAGTAGCTGAATCATGCACTAGAAGACAGTTGAGCAACTGGAAGATGATTGATAGTTATCTCGAGTTTTGGGAGCCAAGCCTCCCTGATTTTAAGGAAGATGTTAGTAGCTTCAGATGTATAAGTAGAGAGGCCTAGTGCCTCACTAGGGTTGATTTGTTTTTTGCTTGTGTAAACTCTGCTCAAATTTTGAGCTTACTATTTTATGACAGTTTTATGTAATCTTGCTATTTTTGAGAATGAAGATGGAATCCTTTTTGAGCTAGCACTGAGTTACCTCAGACGGTTGAAGCTCTTGGGTTAGGGCCCAATCCAAATATCCAAGTTTCTCTTTACTTGTATTTGTATTCTTTACTTTAGTTTGTAGATTAGTTTGTTGTTAGATGTATTTCTATTATGGTTAAGAATAGGTTGCTTTTGATGATTTAGTAGCTTGCTTCCATTTGTGATTTCTGTAGTAGGTTAAGCAGTGATCATAGAATATTCGAAAGGATAGCAACAGTGCCTTGGTCTCTCTTCCTCCCTCTGAGACCATGATTTGAGGCAAAAACTCTCTTGTTGCCCCAAAAACACATATTTCCTCATTCCTAGGACTTCTAGTGTTTGCAGCTCTCTAGTAGGTTGATAGTCCAGTTTTGCTTTGCTTCAAATATTCTTTATCATGTTCACTTCCTGATTTGCAATATTCCTTTTACATGCTTTCCTTTCTTACAAAATTTCCCAACATTTCCTTCTATATATCATAGTTTAGGCCATTTTAATGCAAAACTCTATTTTTCCTAGGATGCACTCATTTCATTGGTTGCTTGATTTTCTTGGTTAACTGTCAGTTTCTATTCAGAAGATCTCTTCCACAAGTAGGCCAGCTTACCAGCAATCAGACCCTTCATCTGATCCATGCCCTATAGGTCTCCCAAACCTCACCTCAATTATGCCCTAGTTTTCTTCATTTTTCATAGAACTTCTTCCTCTCTCCTTGAGAAAACCCAATCATCTTTCTCTCTCCTAGTGACTCATGGTAGACATTAGGTGCCCTAACACCTCATTCCAACCTTCATCCACCGTTTCCACCCACTCTCACACTCTCAAAACAACAAAAATTTCTCTCGGCCTCCTCTTGTAGGCCCCCTGTAGTTTCCCTGTTTTCCTCTTGTAGTTTTCCTATGTCCTCCTGTAGTTTTTCCTGTAATATTTCTTTTGAAGGTTGAGTGTGGGAAAAGCCTCCAAAAGGCCACATAAGACCTCCTAGGACCCATCCACACAATCCTACATCCTCCCAAGGTCCAAAACCGCCCTCTAAGGCCACCTGTTCGCTGCCACACTTATACACAATAAATTAGATGCATGCTAAAAACACATAAAAATCCAAAAATATGTTTTTTGCTTATTTAATTCCAGAAATAGCATGGTTAGACGTTGTTTACTTCCTTGAGTAGGTAGTGGCATTTATTTCATGGTTTTCATAGTGTTTTTGGTAAAAGTAGAATTAGCTTGTTAATTAGGGTTTACTAAGTTTTGCTTTACATTCGAGTCTTTCTCCTTTCTGCAGTTAGAATAGCATTTGTAGAGTAATATTTCTTTCTTTTGATCACACGTAGAGCTTCTTCTGAAATCTATAGAAGTTTGCTTGAGCTCCTAGTGACCTCGCGTCAGCTGACCAAGTGACAACCTATAGTGAGAACTAGTACCTCTACATATAGCACCGACGCTTCCAAGTTTGTTAAGAATCACCAAGTTGATAAAAGTAAAGTTGGTAGCCCGGGAGTTGCAACATTCTTGCTGCAATACTGCCACTCACAACCAAGCTTGTTAGATATATTACAGAGAGATACAAATTCAAGCATAGGAAATCAACTCCATATCACCCTTAGGAAAATAGACAAGTGGAGTCAACAAACAAATTCCTTGAGAACATCATGACAAAGATAGTGAATATGCATAGGAATGATTGCTTAGAGAAACTGAATGAAGCATTATGGGCTTATAGGATAACAATGAAGAATACCACTAGATTTAGCTCATATCAGCTTGTTTATTGAAAAGAAGTTTTGTTACAAATTGAATTCCAGATCCATACATACAAACTTGCAACAAAATTGGGACTGGACCTGTTAGAAGTACAATAGCAAAGAATAATGTAGCTCAATGATTTAGATGAAATCAAAAAACAAGTTGTATAGCATACATCATTAGTGCAACGACAAAGAAAGAAATGGCATGAAAGATTTATTAAGAAAAATATATTTTTTTATAGGGGATTGGGCACTTCTTTTTTATTCGAAATATAGAGATTTCAAAGAAAAATTTACCACATTGTCTAGGCCCACATGAAATAGAAGAAATCTTTGACAATGGATCAGTGACAATTAAAATAATAGACGAACTTGTAGCACCATTCTTAGTTAATGGACATAGACTAAAAGTGTACAATAAGCCACTGAATAAGGATGATTTTCTAAATAAACTTTCAGCAGAAGAAGACATGTAAATTTTGGAAAAGCATAGTCATTTGTCTTCTTTAATTGTAGAATAATAATAATAATAATAATAATAATTAATAAAAAATTTGGCTATGAAAATCCAGATTCTTGGCATATAACAAATCCGAATTCAGATTTGAAAACCAAGTTAATTGGCGAATATGAATTCTTTTTTTTTAGTTTATGTATTAGGTTGACATTCTAAACTTGATGACAAGTCTCCAAATAAGCAAGGGGGAGAGAGAAACAAAAAAATTTATACTTTTGTTATTCTATCCAGCTCAAATCTTGTATGCTTATCATCATAAAAAATCAATTACTTCAAGATATTCAATTTCAGAGGGACCTGAACATTCAACAACAAAAAATTGTCAGAAGGGACCTGTGAAAAGAAAAAAAGTTACATTTTAAGTGACAACCAAAGGAGCTACTTCAAAAAGACTACTTCATCTCAAAGAAAAGCTATTTACACAAGAGGACTACTTCAGAAGACTACTTCATCTCAAGAGCAACAAAGAAGGAGCCTATTTCTACAAAGATACTTCTACAATCAAGCTACAATCAAGGAACCAATGGAAAGTTTTGTAAGTTAAAATTTGTGTTTTAATGCTTTTGATTTTGAATTGACACTTGTAATTAAAGACTAGTTAAACCTTGATGCATCCTTTCTATTTCTACATAAAACTATCCTTCACTCTATAAACCCTTCCATAAATCCTTTCTATGCTTCCATTTTCCCTCAAAATTAAGCCAAAATCAGAGGGCAAACCTCCTTTCCTTTCCAGCAAAAATAATGCAATATGATTGAAAAGAGAAAAGAAGAAAGTGTTATTTGCGAAATGAAATAAGAAGGGGTTAATCTCAAAGTAAGTTATAAGTTGGAATTGAAGAAAGCTTATTAAAAATTTTGTACTTAGAAAACAAGTTGAAGAAAGGCAGTATTTAGAGGTCGAAGCTTGTAAGAATCATCTGTTTTAAAGGACATACATTTTAGTAAAAATTAGACTTTGTTTTTAAACGATGTTGAAGTGGTCATTTAAAGAAACAAACTTTCAGAAGCGCATATGGGAAATAAGATCGAAAAGATTGTATAAGTTGTAGAAGAGAGTCAAGAGAAATATTATGAATTGATTTCATGACTGCATAATCACAAACAAAGCTTTGCCTTCATAATTTTTGGGGATAGTATTGATTTACCATACCAAAGAGACAAAATGATTATCCTAATAACCTCATTTTATTTTTCATGCAAAAGAATAAAATCGTCCTCGTTTTCTCATGAAGGTAGCCTCGAGAAAATTCATAAGATAGCCTTGTTATAAAAAGCCTGGAATATTGTTATAAAAAGTGAAAATTGACATAAAATTGGTATTTTGGACAACCAGGTACTCATTGGTGATATCTATCCAAGCTTCATAATGTTAAAAATTATTGCAAAAATAGGAATTGTACATGACAGGAATCAAAATTGAATCATAATGGACAAAGTTAAAACATATGACAAGCTTATGTAAAATAATCATAAACTTAAAACTGTGGAGTACAACATTTCAAAAAAATGATCA
This sequence comes from Pinus tabuliformis, assembly GCA_031772625.1. Classification (NCBI taxonomy): domain Eukaryota; kingdom Viridiplantae; phylum Streptophyta; class Pinopsida; order Pinales; family Pinaceae; genus Pinus; species Pinus tabuliformis. Next base: position 849,435,054 of record CM062809.1, on the reverse strand, counting down.
GCAAACCAAAATCGGAGGCCAACACTCCCCCTTTCTATGCATCAAGCATGTCCTCATGCTTGATTGATCCCCTTTGATCTCTTTCTTTTCTGAGGTGCTGATGTTGATGTCGCCACCTGAGTTGCCTATAGAAGTACCTTGATTCTTTCTGCCTCTCTTTCCTCCCTTTTGTAGATTTCAGTCTTTACCTTTTGTGGCTCATACTTACATTGCCAGTGCTTCTTTTCCTTTAACCATCTGTAGGCTTGCTTTGAAATAAGAACATTATGTTTCTCAAGCTTCTTTGCCTTTTCCTTAAGTTATTTGTTTTCTTTCACAAGTTTGTTGTTTTGACTTTTCTACATGTCATTTTCATTCATTAAATCTCTTTCCATTATCTTTGTCACTTGAAGCTTTTCTTTCAGTTCTTCTAATTGTTCTGTCTCGTCCTCTTTATCTGGCTTTGAAGTTTTTCCATAAGTCTCTTTTTCTATCTTTTTTATTTTCTTGCTTAATTTCTCATATGGGGAATAAGAGGATGAATCCTCTTTTTCATTTTCCTGATACCATCTGCCTTCTTATATTTCTGTAAGCCTTTTATTTGCCCGCTTTTCCAATTTCTCGAGAAGGTCATGATTGATCCAGTTGGATGTTGGTGACCACTTGCCTATCCCACTTGGACCCCCACAACTGTCTCTTTCAGTTTTTCAGTTTCCTTAATTGTAGCACAATTTACTATTTTTAGTAGTTTTACGGGTCCTAAACTTCCGTAGTCGTTTTGAGGCCTTAAACGATGTTTTTTTGGCAATCTTGTACCATCTATATTTTTTCTAAAATCGTCTTTTCCTTCGTAGTCCTCAGAGAGATATTTCCAGCAGGGTATCATGTGCATCAAACAGAGATAATATGACCAAGTCAGGACCCTCGGAAGTTGGTTGTCCAACTAACCCCAACGGGGCCCATAAACTCTTGGTGTTACATCTCATCGGGTTAGGGCTTTGGTTGTTTAGGGTTCTCTCTTATTTTTCAATAATAAAAAGGCCCTTGAGTCTCATTGTAACACAATTTGGAGGCATGTAGTAGCCACATCTATTCTCTGAGATAAGCTACCACCGCCCGAGCTAGTTTATTTCTATTTCTATTTGTAAGCATATTTCAGTATTTTACATTAATGAAATGAAGTATTATTTATGTTGCATATCTATATTTAAGATTATATCTGTAATTTTTTGCATTCCTGTTTAAATCTGGATCAGTGATATCATAGCGGTCTGCTATTTCTATATATTTCCTTGCATGTCCGCAATGAGGTCGAGATATAAGGAGTTAGGGTTTGAACTGGTCAAACCTTTGCAAGACCATCCTCGAAAATCCTGACGACCTCCCATGGCAAAAGACAAGAAAGACAAGGGGGTAGGAGATCCTATCAAAATCTTGCTCGAATAAGCCCTCGAGTGACAGAGGAATGTGATGATGGACAAATTTTCCTAGATCCTTTAGCGGCTACCCAAGGGTGATGCAGATACTTCCAGCAGCTACTCTGGAAACGTGACACCCTTTAAGGTACAAGTTAACTTTGAAATCCCCATATTCGAGGGTTGGATAGATGTAGATGCCATAGATAAATGGTTAAATCTTATAGAAGGTTGTTTTTCTACTCATTATTTTTCCAGTCAGGAAAATATCACTTTCGCTCTTCTCAAAGTCGTTCCCCACGTTAAGAACTGGTGCGAAACCTACTGCGAGCAGAAGGATGAAAGTACAGCCTCACTGTTTTCAGCCACACCCACTTGGAATTCATTTCAGGATGCCATTAATGTGAAGTACTACCTTGTCGGAAGCTATAAGAATAAATACATAAAGTGGACCATGCTGCGGCAAGGAAGGGGCCAAGACGTGTCGAAGTTTAGCAACATTTTTCATACCCTTCACACAAAGTTAGGTATCAAGGATTTTGAGTGGCCCTTGGTACTCAAATACTGCAGCTGCCTACATAGGTACATCTAGGACGAGATGGAGATCCTGGACATCTCCTCGCTCGGCATGGCATACCGATACACTGTCAAGATCGAGAAGAATTTTTTAACAAAATGTTATGAAACCAACTCATAAAAAGATAGAAAATATAGATCAACGCCTTAGAATTCAACATTTTCAAGGGGCAA